>JADMNL010000024.1:90130000-91375000 GCA_016271365.2 Neoceratodus forsteri
AATTGACAGCCGCCCTGGGTGGGAGGGTGGTTGGGGTGGGGCAGATGGCGCCAAGCCGCCATCACAAGCAACCCCTCTGCAGGCATCCAGACAAAGAGAAGAGGCCTTTTACCTCAAAAGTTATCAGGCTGGAGATTCGCTTCTCAGCTACTCAGGTGAGCTGCTTGTGTTGCTTCAGTTGCTTGATTGTCCTGAGTGCCTAGCTTTGGGGGAGCTGCCTATGTATTGGAGAAAACACAGTCTCTCATTACTATGCAGCGGGAGAATATGTTGTGACTTAAACAAAGGAGCTCCACTTAAGCAAACAGGGCTATTCCAAAATGAGATCACACTAGGACCCAGCTAACCTTATGCCTTCAGTTACAAGCACAATTAGCTCCAATACCACCATATTAAACAAGTCTGCTCTATATTAGCTGCTTGGTATATCTGGTTTAAGGTGTAATCAGCAATTAGCTCCAAATACCACCATATTAAACAAGTCTGATATATATTAGCTGCTTGGTATATCTGGCTTTAAGGTGTAATCAGCAATTAGCTCCAAATACCACCATATTAAACAAGTCTGATCTATATTAGCTGCTTGGTATATCTGGCTTTTAGAGTGTAATCAGCAATTAGTCCAAATACCACCATATTAAACAAGTCTGATCTATATTAGCTGCTTGGTATATCTGGCTTTAAGGTGTAATCAGCAAGGGCAACTCTAGGAAACCAGTGGTCCCTAGCTTTACACTTCAGCCTTAGTAGCACAAAGAGAAGCAAATAACAAGCCCACCCAGTGGTGAACAGGAACAAAGTTCATAAATATAAGTGTTCATCAGGTAGCACCCTCTGCAGGCGCCCAGATCAAGAGAAGAGGCTCGCTGCAGAATATCAGGTCCAAATACTACGCCAGACCATTGATCCTGGTTTGTGGGCCAAACTCCTCGATGCTGTTCGCCAGGATGGGAACGCCACTTTGACGAGTTGCAGCTGAGCTCATCTCTGCTCACAGCCCAGGTGTAGTAGGAGTGATGCTTGCACACCCTGTGAAGCAGAATGCAAAGGAAGTCCAGCGACTTACCACCAAGACTCTGGATGGCCAACCGAGCAAGAAAGCACCTGGCACAAGAAGCTGCAGATGTAGATCTTATTGAATATAAGACCCTGTTCCTTAGGAACATGATTCCAGCAGTAAGAGAAAAGGTAGAGCCGACCACCCACTCCTATTATGGATAGGTTTGCCGACATCCTTCGAAAACCAAGAGAGTGTGTATCAACTCTATATCCATGATCTGGGCTCCGTTCTGGGGTAGCAGGCCGTGGACCCACCCGAGGCACACGGACAACCACAGTGGAAGGGCAGGCCCAACGCCAACAGGACCCACATCAGCAAGCCCCTCCAGCAGATAATCAACACCCCAACAGGCCTATCAACAACAACCACAACAACAACAATGGGGTGGGAACTGGAATTGGCATAAGAACAGGAAGCATTAAGGTAGAGGTAACCACAACAACAATGAACAGGCCCTACATTATGAGGAGATAGCTGAAGAGAATCAGAAATTCAGACAGCTCCTGGGACAAGTACAGCCTGTGGTGGATGCTGTTCCTGCACAGGCCCTTGCGGCAGTACAACCGACAACCCAGGCCCCAACTGGCCATGGGGACATTGGCGGTACAGGCCCTCAGGTCCATTCAGGCCTGAACCCAGAGCTCCTCCTACATAGCATCAGTGCAACATGGTGAAGTGGTTCACATGGCCAGGCCCAACCTCTACATGCTTCTGGCAGTACAGATTGACAATTACAGGCCCCAGTCCAGATTGTAAACAAGCTAGTCTTGGATACAAACAGAAAGCCCTGCACCGAGGCCAAGGTCGGGGCTGCCTACTTGTAGTTTTGTTAGATACAGGTGCAGCTGTATCTGTGCTACATGATGAACACCGGACACATCCCTTGGTCCACCAGACAGAGGACCAACAACGTCAGGAGTTGATGGTACTAGCTATCCGCACGCCGTTCTCTACCCTTACCGGTGAGAGCTAGGCCATCTAAAGGCCTCACACACTTTCCAACTAATGGTACTGCATGATCATCCTAGTATCATATGGGTTGACTTCCTTGCACCACACGGCTGTGTGGTGGACCTAAATAACATGTTACTGATACAGATTCAGGTCAATATCATACCATTCTGATTCCTGAGTCACCGTTGTGGCAACGATATCTGCAAATGACAAAGAGCATGACATCATAGATTTGTTCAAGAATCATGAACTTTTCCCAAAGCTCCTCCTATTTTGCAATGAAATCTGGATAGTTTGCGATTAACAAAGCATGACTGTGGTAGAATGCACACCATCATGAAGTGTCAGGCCAACGCTGAGAGGCAAAGGCAGTATCCTTTCCCAACTGAGGCCTTGCTTCCCTTAGAGAAACAATCAAGTCACTCCTCAAGCAAGGGAGTAATCAGAACTTGTGTTTCCATTTCCAGCTCCCCAGTGTGGCCCATGAAGAAACCCACAGGTGCCTGGAGACTTATTATTGACTACAGGAAACTGAATCAGGTCACCCCAGTTGTTCTCCAACTGTGGCATCAGCACAAGATGTGCTGCGACTTCTCACCCTGATTTGAAATGGTGCAGTGCCCTGGACATCTCCAATGGTTTTGGTCATTGCCATTGGCCTTAAAGTCAATATAAGTTTGCCTTCACCTTTGAAGGAAGACAGTACATGTGGACTTGCTTGCCACAAGGATTCCATAATAGTCCATCCCTGTTCCATCTCCACATGATGGATGCCATCAAGAGTTTCTACTCCCCAATGTCTCTTACAATATGTGGATGACCTGTTGCTGCAACAGCCACACAGGAACAACATTTGGATCTCTTGGACGAACTACTGACTCTCATCAGAAAGTAGGCCTAAAATGCAACCCAGCAAAGCACAGTTGTGTCGGAAAGAAGAACTCTTTCTGGGTCTAAAAAATAACTGACCAAGGTCAAATCCCTACCTGGAAGAAGGTACAGGGATTGCAAGACTTGCCATTACCTACCAGTGTGGCAACTCTTGAAGGTTTCTAGGTTATGGTGAACTTTTTGAGAGATTTTATTTGTGACTTTGCTCAGAAAGCTGCTCCTCTGTATGAGTTACTCAAAAGGATGTACCATGGACTTGGGGCCCTATACACACCCAGGCTGTGACGTCACTGAAGCAGGCCTTGGCCTCTGCCCCAGCTCTTGTCAACCCTAATCCAGCACTACCATTCCATCTGAATGTGCCACCTCTGACATTGCCATGTCAGCAGTGTTAGCTCAGAAGGTGCATGACACCTTGAGACCCATTGCATATGCCTCACAGCTCTTGACCCCAGTGGAGACAGAAGTACGGCCTTTGTGAAAGGAACCTTCTGGCCACCTACTGAGCTGTCAAGGCACTTCCTGTATATCATTGGGTACTCGCCACTGATCATTAACATCAACCATACCCCAACCACTTTTCTGCTCTGATACAGAGTGAAGGATGGGTCAGTCTCTAACACCAGACTGACACACTAGTCACTTCTTCTCCAGGACAGAGACATACAGATACAACCGACTAAAGTTCCATCTATGTTAGCTCATGGCCTCCTTTTCCAGGAGAACCCCATGACTGTATACTACAGTCACCTGATCTTCCAGATCCAGGTCCTTTCCTCCCTGCCAAGCCATGGATACGTGACAACGCTTCTTTGTGTTGCATCTTCACTGATGGTTCAGCATCCTACTATCAGGAGAACAAATTGCAGGATGGGCATTCTAGTGATCTACCCCTATGGGAACACTGTCAAAATATCTAAGCGCTGGTGTAGCATCATCACAATATGCAGAGATGGCAGCGGTGGCCTGTGCCCTCGAGTTCATCCAGCATAGAACCAAGGATACCATCGTTTTACATACTCTAACTGGGTTTGTTGTTCTCTCACAGAATTTTTCTCTTCTGGCAGAAGAACTCCTTCCTCTCCTCTGATGGCAGCCCAGTGAAGTACAAGGAATTGGTAATATACATACATTCACTGGCACAAAATTTGCACACAACTCTATGTACACAAAGTCAAAGCCCACTCTCCATGACCCCTATCATGCCTTTAATGACACAGCAGACACCCTTGCTAAGGAAGGGGCCCGAGGGGGGACATCTGGATGATGGACCATCCAGAGGCTAATGAGCTGTACACATTGCAGCACTCAGGAAGAAACCTGAACCCTTTTCCCTTTGACCTCTCTGCAGCCCAGCAGCTTGACACTGAACTTAAAGAGCTGTTCAGATTCCTTGACAAAGGTACTGAAAGAAACTTCCCACACTAACTTCCTATCGAGGCATGAAGGTAAGTTACGCTTGTGACCAGATGACAAGCTCATCTGGTTCCAACCAGATGACTCCACCACTAAGTTGTGGGTGGTCCCCAGACATTTAAGATCTGAATTTTGCACCAAGTGCATGACACCCTACTGGTGGACACCAGGAGCAGAAAATACCCTCCAATGACTCAAGACCACTGCATGGTGGCCTGGTATCACCAAAGATGTCAAACAATACATAGACATCTGTCTTGTTTGTGCACAAACAACCCATTCCTACCAAATGAAATGCCAAACTCCTACCACAATGACATTCTGGCCCTTGGCATGCCATACAAATTGATTTCATTGGCCCTCTGATCAACACCAGCAGAAATAATAAGTATGCTCTTGTGGTAACTGATCTCTTCTCTAAGTGGGTGAAGCTTCCCACTAAGACATGTACAGCAAAAGCCACTACTAAAATCCTGGTGGAACAGATTTTCTCCAGGTGGGGTCTACCCTCAAGGTAGACTCTGACAAAGGAACCAGTTTTACAGGTGAGTTGATGAAAGAATCTCTTGAACTTGGAGTTCAACAGACATTCCACATACCCTACCACCCTCAATCCTCAGGTCAAGTAGAGAGATTCAACAGATGGATTAAGCAAATGCTTTCCAAATTCATTGAGGACAATCCCAAAACTTGGGATTCCTATTGCCGTTACTCCTTATGGCAATCAGGGGTACACCCTCAGCCACCACCCAGCTTACACCCTTTGAGGTGATGACTGGTAGACAGATGAGATTACCAGACACCTGTTGTCTGATCTGCACACCCCACTGCAGACCGTGTGTCTATGGACCAATATGTGGAAAAACTCAGAAAGACCTCATACACACACACTTGTATGCTGCCAACTGCATGGGCAAGGCCCAGCAACAATCAAAATACAGTTTGGCAAATCGCACAAGAAGTGGATTGCAAGTTGGAGATCAGGTAATGGTACTTTGGATTGCACATCAACCCACATCTTTCCCCAACAAGTGGAAGGCCCATATCCATTGTCAACAAACTCAGTCCAGCAGTCTATCAAGTTAGACTCCTCCACAACAACAAGTTGACTGACAAATGGTTACATGCAAACCAACTGAAATGGTATAAAGAAGCTTAAATTACTTTTCCTCACCCCATTGGGCGGAATAGTACTAACATACTCATCTTTGATCTTCCTTTTCATCTGATAGCTATACTGACAAGATGGATATCTTGTTCCATTATCTCCTCCTCTCAGGAGTTATCCCTGCATCCAAAGCACGGTACGGACCACCTCCGACACCTTGATCCTTCAGCACTTCCTCCAGGGGAGTATCCATCAATATACCAGATAGTATGATCACTGTCCAGGAAGGTTCTGATGCTTACCTCACTGCCTCGGTTATTGCTCCTGAAAAATCTACCCTTCAAATTGGTGGAAAACCACATCACAAGGACAAATTATCCCTGTGGCCAAACTCTCCAAAGGAACTTTCCAAGGTTGGCCCAATGCTAAATTATTCCCAAATGGTTCGCTGTCCTTGTTACAAACTGCATTAAGACATTCTGGTTTGTACAACATAACTGCCTTAATTGATCCTTCATACTCAAACTGATGACTTTACATAATTGTATAATGTTATCTTGGACCATGGAGCCACCTCTAATTTAACCAATAGGGCTTGTCTCTGTAAATAGAAATGTTTCTATCTTTGGTAACCATAGTAATTATCATAGGTATATAATGTAATGCACAAGCGTTACACCGGAGAACCTGAGAGACCCAAGAGAGACAGAGAAACCTCGAGGTATAGGGGCAGCTTAGCACTGGCTCGGTTCGTATTGGTAAGAACTGCTTAGGCAACTGTGAGATATCCTTTTGGTAGTAATAAACTTGTTTATTACTCTAATGTAACGTGTCTGTGATTACTTGCATTCCCAATATCATCAAGAATCTGAAAGTGAGGATTAGAACTCCCAACATGCTAAACTGCTCAATCTAAATGTATCCTACCTCAATGCTATTTAAACCCTGCAATTCATTCTTCACTCCAGCTGCCTGCACTTGAGCAGGGGCTGCATCAGCTCCCCATGGTCGTCAGGCACCCAGCCAACCACCGACCGAGACCAAGACGCCCACCTGCCGCTCCTTGAAGGTCGGCGACATTACCATAATCGGAATAAGGCACTTCAGCAACCCTTCTGATCGGCCGGGACTTTTCCCTGCTTTTGCCACCTGGCACTTTTACAAATAGATTTTAGTGAGAACTAAGCACATTTCAAGTGTCTAATAGAAGTTTTTAACTGTATTAGCTGGTTTGTAATTTCTACTACTGTTTTAATATGCCTACAGCTCTTCTCTTTCCTTGCTCTTCCTGCCCCCATGTTAGCACTCTGCCTTGGCGCCAAAAGTCTAACTCTCCTTTGTCATGCTAAACTGCTCAATCTAAACATAGCCTACCTCTATGCTATTTAAACCCTGCAATTTGTTCTAATCTCCAGCTGCCTGCCCTTCAGCAGGGCTGCTTCAGCTCCCCCATGGTTGGCAGGCACCCAGAAAGCCTGATCAAGACCAGGATGCCTGCCTGCAGTTCCTTGGAAGGTACAGTGACAGTGCAGCCAATCAGAACATGGGCAATTCCAGCAAACCCGCTCTGATTGCAAGGACTTTTCCCTGCTTTTGCCACCTGGCACTTTTTACAAATAGATTTTAGATAGAACTAAGCACATTTCAAGTGTCTAATAGAAGTTTTTCATCTGTATTAGCTGGTTTGTAATTCCTACTACTGTTTTAAAGTGCTTACAGTTCTTCTCTTTCCTTGCTCTTCCTGCACCTCCCCCATCCAAGCACTCTGCCTTGGCGCTGAAAGTCTAACTCTCCTTAGTCTTGCTAAACTGCTCAATCTAAACCTATCCTACCTATATGCCATTCAAATGCTGCAATTTTTTCTTCTCCATAGCTGCGGCCTTGAATGGGCTGCTTCAGCTTCCCCACAGTTGGCAGGCACCCGCCAGACACCAGCCGAGACCAGGATTCCGCCTGCAGCTCCTTGCAAAATCTGGCCCGTCAGCAGCCAATCCAAACGCGGTGCTTCCAGCAAACCCACTCTGATTGGCCAGGACTTTTCCCGCTTTTGCCAACTGGCACTTTTACAAACAGATTTTAGATAGAACTAAGCACATATCAAGTGTCTAATAGAAGTTGTTCAACTATATTACCTGATTTGTAATATCTACTACTGTTTTAAAGTGCTTACTGCTCTTTTATTTCCTTGCTTTTCCTGTATCCCCCCATTCAAGCACTCTGCGTTGGCATCAAAAGTCTAACTCTCCTTTGTCTTGGTAAACTGCTGAATCTAAACCTATCCTATCTCTATGCTATTTAAACCCTACAATTTGTCCTTCTTTCCAGCTGCCTGCCCTTGAATGGGGCTGCTTCCCTCCCTCATGGTCAGCAGGCCCCAGCCAGCCACAGACCGAGACCAGGACACCTGCTTGCAGCTCCTGGGAGGTATGGCTAATGCAGCCAGTCGATCATGCCTCAGCAAACCCACTCTGATTTGCCAGTTGGTCTGTAATTTCTACTACTGTTTTAAAATGCTTACAGCTCCTCTCTTTCTTTGCTCTTCCTGCCCTCCCCATCCAAGTACTCTGCCTTGGCGTTAAAAACTCTAACTCTCCTTTGTCTTGCTAAACTGCTAAGTCTAAACCTATCCTACCTCTATGCTATTTAAACCCTGCAATTTGTTCTTCTCTCCAGCTGCCTGCCCATGAACTGGGCACTTCCAGCTCCCTCATGGTCGGCAGGCACTCAGCCAGCCACCGGCTGAGATCAGGATGCCCACTACAGCTCTTAGAAGGTACAGCGACAGTGCAACCAATCAGAATGGCGTCCAGCAAACCCATTCTGACTTATCAGGACTTTTCCCTGCTTATCCCACCTGGCACTTTTACAAATAGATTTTTGGTAGAAATAAGCACTTTTAAAGTGTCTAATAGAAGTTTTCAACTGTATTAGCAGGATTGTAATATCTACTACAGTTTTAAAGTGCTTACAGATTGTCTATTTCATGCTTTTCCTGCACCCCCATCCAAGCACTTTGTCTTGGCGTCAAAAAGTCTAACACCCTTTGTCTTGCTAAACTGCTCAATCTAAACCTATTCAACCTCTATGCTATTTAAATGCTGCAATTTTTCCTTCTCCCAGCTGCCTGCCCTTAAACAGAGCTGCTTCAGCTTCCCCATTCGGCAGCCACCAGCCAGACACCAACCAAGACCAGGATGCCCACCTGCAGCATCTTGAAAGTACGGTGACAGCGCAGCCAATCCAAACACGGGCACTTCCAGCAAACCCACTCTGTTTGGCCAGGACTTTTCCCCTGCTTTTGCTACCTGGCATTTTTACAAACAGATTTTAGAAAGAACTAAGCACATTTCAAGTGGCTAATAGAAGTTTTCAACTGTATTAGCAGGTTTGTAATTGCTACTACTCTTTAAAGTGCTTACACTCTTCTATTTCCTTGCTTTTCCTGCATCCCCCATCCAGGCACTCTGCATTGGCGTTGAAAAGTCTAACTCTCCTTGTCTTGGTAAACTGCTCAATCTAAACCTATCCTATCTCTATGCTATTTAAACTCTGCAATTTGTTCTAATCTCCAGCTGCCTGCCCTTGAACAGGGCTGCTTCAGCTCCCCATGGTCAGCAGGCCCCAGCCTGCCACAGACCAAGACCAGGATGCAGCTCCTTGGAAGATCTGGCAACTGCAGAGCCAGTAAGAGCATGGGCGCTTCCAGCAAACCCACTCTGTTTGGCCAGGACTTTTCCTCTGCTTTTCCACCTGGCGCTTTTTACAAATATATTTTAGATAGAATTAAGCACATTTCAAGTATCTAATACAAGTTTTCAACTGAATTAGCTGGTTTGTAATTTCAAGTACTGTTTAAAAGTGCCTGCAGCTCTTCTATTTCCATGCTTTTCTTGCACCCCATCCAAGCACTGTGCCTTGGCACCAAAAAGTCTAACTCTCCTTTGTCTTGCTAAGCGGTTCAATCTAAACCTGTCCTGCCTCTTGCTATATAACCCTGCCATTTTTTCTTCTCCTCCAGCTCCCTGCCATTAAGCAGGGGCTGCTTCAGCTACCCACAGTCGGCAGACACCCAGTCAGACACCGACCAAGACCAGGATTCAGCCCTGCAGCTTCTTGGAAGAGTGCGTGAACCATCAGCCATTCTTGACACAGGCGTTTCCAGCAAACCCACTCTGATTTGCCAGGACTTTTCCAATGCTTTTGCCACCTGGCACTTTTGCAAATAGATTTTAGATAGAACTAAGCACATTTCAAGTGTCTAATAGAAGTTGTTCCACTGTATTAGCTGGTCTGTAATTTCTACTACTGTTTAAAATGCTTACAGCTTTTCTCTTTCCTTGTTATTCTTGCCTTCCCATCCAAGTACTCTGCCTTGGCGCTGAAAAGTCTAACTTTCCTTTGTCTTGCTAAACTGCTCATTCTAAACCTATCCTACCTCTATGCTATTTAAACCCTACATTTGTTCTTCTCTCCAGCTGCCTGCCCTCTGAACATGGCCGCTTCAGCTCCCCGCGGTCAACAAACACCCAGCCAGCCACCAACTGAGACCAGGATGCACACCTGCAGCTCTTGGAAATGCGGCAACAGTGCAGCCAATCGAACACGGGCTTCCAGTAAACCCACTCTGACTTAACAGGACTTTTCCCCTGCTTTTCCCACCTGGTACTTTTACAAATAGATTTTTGATACAACTAAGCACTTTTCAAGTGTCTAATATACATTTTTCAACTGTATTAGCAGGTTTGTAATATCTACTACTGTTTTAAAGTGCTTGCTGCTCTTCTATTTCCATGCTTTTCCTGCACCCCCATCCAAGCACTCTGCCTTGGCGTCAAAAGTCTAACTCTCCTTTGTCTTGCTAAACTGCTCAATCTAAACCTATCCTACCTCTATGCTGTTTAAACCCTGCAGTTCTTTCTAATCTCAACTGCCTGCCATTCAATGGGGCTGCTCAGCTCCCACAGTCGGCAGGCACCAGCCGCCACCGACCAAGACCAGGACACCCGCCTACAGCTCCTTATAAGGTACATGACAGCGCAGCCAATCAGAACACGGGTGCTTCCATCAAACTCGCCTGATTAGCCAGTACTTTTCCCTGCTTTTGCCAACTGGCACTTTTTAGAAATAGATTTTAGATATAACTAAGCACCTTTCAAGTGTCTAATAGAGGTTTTTCAAAGGATTAGCTGGTTTGTAATTTCTACTACTGTTTTAAAGTGCCTACAGCTCTTCTATTTCCTTGCTCTTCCTGCAACCCCCCATCCAAGCACTCTGCCTTGGCATTGAAAGTCTAACTCTCCTTTGCCTTGCTAATCTGCTCCAATCTAAACCTATCCTACCTCTATGCTGTTTAAACCCACAATTTTTCTTCTCTCCAGCTGCCAGCCCTTGAGCAGGGCAGCTTCAGCTGCTTCACGGTCAGCAAGGACCCGGCCAGCCACCCACCCACTGAGACTAGGACATCCGCCTGCAGTTCCTTGGGCGTGCAGTGTGAAAGCAGCCAATCTGAACACAGGTGCTTCCAGCAAACCCGCTCTGAATGGCCAGGACTTTTCACCTTCTTTTTCTAAGTTCCACTTTTGACAAATAGATTTTAGATAGAACTAAGCACATTTCAAGTGTCTAACAGAAGTTTTTCAACTGTATTAGCTGGTTTGTAATTTCTACTACTGTTTTAAGCTGCTTACTGCTCTTCTATTTTCTTACGCTTCCTGCCACCCCATCCAAGCACTTTGCCTTGGCGTCAAACAGTCTGACTCTCCTTGTCTTGCTAAACTGCTCAATCTAAACCTATCCTACCGTTATGCTATTTTAAACCCTGCAATTTGTTTCTAATCTCCAGCTGCCTGCCCTTGAGCACGGTCAGCAGGCACCCAGTTCGCCACTGACCAAGGACCAGAAACCCACCAGCAGTTCCTTGGAAGGTACAGCGACAGCGCAGCCAATCAGAACACAGGCAATTATAGCAAACCCATTCTCACACCGAGTACTTTTCCCCTGATTTTGCCACCTGCCACTTTTTACAAATAGATTTGAGATAGAACTAAGCTCATTTCAAGTGTCTAATAGAAGTTTTCGACTGTATTAGACGTTTTGTAATTTCTACTACTTTTTAAAGTGCTTACAGCTATTCTATTTCCTTGCTCAACCAGCAGCCCCCCTCCGTCCAAGCACTCTACCTTGGTGCCGAAAATCTTACTCTCCTTTGTCTTGTTAGAATGCTCAATCTAAATCTATCCTACCTCTATGCTATTTAAACGCTGCAAATTTGTCTTCTCCCCAGCTGCCTGCCCTTACTGAGCTGCTTCAGCTTCCCCTCATGGCAGGCACCCAGACAGACACCAACCGAGACCAGGATGCCCACATGCAGCTCTCGAAATGCAGTGACAGCCAGCCAATCCAAACATGGGCACTTCCAGCAAACCCACTCTGATTGGCCAGGACTTTTCCCTGCTTTTGCTACCTGGCACTTTTACAAACAGATTTTAGAAAGAACTAAGTACATTTCAAGTGGCTAATAGAGTTTTTCAACTGTATTAGCAGGTTTGTAATTGCTTCTACTCTTTCAAAGTGCTTACAGCTCTTCTATTTCCTTGCTTTTCCTGCATCCCCCATCCAGGCACTCTGCATTGGTGTCGAAAAGTCTAACTCTCCTTTGTCTTGGTAAACTGCTCAATCTAAACCTATCCTATCTCTATGCTATTTAAACTCTGCAATGTTTTCTTCCCCAGCAGCCTGCCCTTGAACAGGGCTGCTTCAGCTCCCCATGGTCAGCAGGCCCCAGCCTGCCACGGACCAAGACCAGATGCTTGCAGCTCCTTGGAAGATCTGGCGACTGCACAGCCAGTCAGATCATGGGTGCTTCCAGCAAACCCACTCTGATTAGCCAGGACTTTTCCTCTGCTTTTCTACCAGGTGCTTTTCACAAATATATTTTAGATAGAATTAAGCACATTTCAAGTGTCTAATACAAGTTTTTCAACTGAATTAGCTGGTTTGTAATTTCAGGTACTGTTTTAAAGTGCTTGCAGCTCTTCTATTTCCTTGCTTTTCTTACCCCACCACCCCATCCAACCACTCTGCCTTGGCACCAAAAGTCTAACTCTCCTTTGTCTTGCTAAACGGTTCAATCTATACCTATCCTGCCTCCATGCTATTTAAACCCCAATTTTTTCTTCTCTCCAGCTGCCTGCCATTGAGCGGGCTGCTTCAGCTACCCCACAGTGGCAGGCACCCAGCTAGCACCGACCAATACCAGAATTCAGCCCTGCAGCTTCTGAAGATACAATCGACAGCTGCAATCCATTCTGAATGGGCATTTACAGCAAACCTACTCTTGATTTCCCAGGACTTTTCCGATGCTTTTGCCACCTGACACTTTTTGCAAATAGATTTTAGTTAGAACTAAGCACATTTCAAGTGTCTAATAAAAGTTGTTCCACTGTATTAGCTGGTCTGTAATTTCTACTACTGTTTTAAAATGCTTACAGCTTTCTCTTTCCTTGGTCTTCTTGCCCTCCCCATCCAAGCACTATGCCTTCAGCGTCCAAAAGTCTGACTCTCCCTTGTCTAGCTAAACTGCTCAATCTAAACCTATCCTCCCACTATGCTATTTAAACCCTGCAATTTATTCTTCTCTCCAGCTGCCTGCCCTTGAGCAGGGCTGCTTCAGCTCCCCAGGGTCAGCAGGCCCCCGCAAGCCACAGACCAAGACTAGGATGCCTATTTGCAGCTCCTTGAAGGTATGGCGACCTGGCAAAGCCAGTCGGATCATGGGCGCCCAACAAACCCACCTGATTGGCCAGGACTTTTCCCCTGCTTTTGCCGCCTGGCACTTTTACAAATAGATTTTAGATAGAACTAAGTACATTTCAACTGTCTAATACAAGTTTTCAACTGAATTAGCTGGTTTCCAATTTCTAGTACTGTTTTAAAAGTGCTTACAGCTCTTTTCTTGCCTTTCTTGCACCCTCCATCAAAGCACTCTGCTTTGGCGCCTAAAAGTCTAACTCTCCTTTGTCTTTAAACTGTTCAATCTAAACCTATCCTGCCTCTATGCTATTTAAACTCTGCATTTTTCTTTCTCCCAGCTGCCTGCCATTGAGCAGGGCTGCTTCAGCTCCCCAGTCAGCAGACACCCAGCCAGCCACTGACCAAGACCAGAATTCAGCCCTGCAGCTTCTTGTAAGGTGCGAAGCGACAGCGCAGCCATTCTTAACACGGGCATTTCAGCAAACCCACTCTGATTGGCCATGACTTTTCCCATGCTTTGCCACCTGGCACTTTTGCAAATAGATTTTAGATAGAACTAAACACATTTCAAGTGGCTAATAGAAGTTGTTCCACTGTATTAGCTGGTCTATAATTTCTACTACTGTTTTAAAATGCTTACAGCTTTTCTCTTTCCTTGTTCTTCTTGCCCTCCCCATCCAAGTACTCTGCCTTGGCTGAAAAGTCTAACTCTCCTGGTCTTGCTAAACTGCTCAATCTAAACCTATCCTTCCTCTATGCTATTTAAACCCTGCAATTATTTCTTCTCTCCAGATGCCTGCCCTTGAACGTGGCTGGCTAGCTCCCCACGGTCAACAGGCACCAACCAGCCACCAACTGAGACCAGGATGCCCACTGCAGCTCTTGGAAGGTACAGCGACAGTGCAGCCTAATCGAGCAGGCGCTTCCAGCAAACCCACTCCTGACTTATCAGGACTTTTCCCTGCTTTTCCCACCTGGCACTTTTTACAAATAGATTTTGATACAACTAAGCACTTTCAAGAGTCTAATAGAATTTTTTGAACTGTATTAGCTGGTCTGTAATATCTACTACTGTTTTAAAGTGCTTAGATCTTCTATTTCCATGCGTTTCTGCACACCCCATCCAAGCATTTGCCTTGGTGTCAAAAGAATCTAACTCTCCTTTGTCTTGCTAAACTGCTCAATCTAAACCTATCCTACCTCTATGCAATTTAAACCTGCAATTTGTTCTAATCTACAGCTGCCTGCCATTGAACGGGCTGCTTCAGCTCCCTCAGAGTCGGCAGGCACCCATCCAGACACCGACCTAGACCAGGATGCTGGCCTGCAGCTCGTTAGAATCTGGCGACACGTGCAGCCAATCGGAACACAGGTGCTTCCAGGAAGCTCTCGCTCTGATTGCCCAGGATATGTCCCTGCTCTTGCCACATGGTACTTTTTACATAGATTTTAGATAGAACTAGCACATTTCAAGTGTCTAATAGAAGTTTTCAACTGTATTAGCCAGATTTTAAGTTTTACTCACTGTTTTAAAGTGCTTTACAGCTCTTCTATTTCCTTGCTCTTCCTGCACCCCCATCTAAGCACTCTGCCTTGGTGCCGAAAACTCTAACTCTACTTTGTCTTATCAAACTGCAGAATCTGCACCTATCCTATCTGTGTGCTATTTAAACCCTGCAATTTTTCTTCTCTCCAGCTGCCTGCCCTTGAGCAGGGCTGCTTCAGCTCCCTCATGGTCGGCAGGCACCAACTCAGCCACCGACCAAGACCAGGACACCCGCCTACAGCTCCTTGCAAGGTACAGCAACAAAGCGCAGCCAATCAGAAAACAGGCGCTTCCATCAAACCCGCACTGATTAGCCAGTACTTGTCCCTGCTTTTGCCACCTGGCACTTTTACAAATAGATTTTAGATATAACTAAGCACCTTTCAACTGTCTAATAAAAGTTTTCAAATGTATTAGCTGGTTTGTAATTTGTGCTACTTTTTAAAGTGCCTACAGCTCTTCTATTTAATTGCTCTTCCTGCACCCCCCATCCAAGCACTCTGCCTTGGCATTGAAAGTCTAACTCTCCTTTGCATTGCTAAACTGCTCAATCTAAACCTATCCTACCTCTATGCTATTTAAACCCACAATTTTTTCTTCTTTCCAGCTGCCAGCCCTTGAATGGGGCTGCTTCAGCTACTTCACGGTTGGCAGGGACCCGCCAGACAGCCACCGACCGAGACCAGGACACCCGCCTGCAGCTCCTTGGAATGTACAGTGACAGAGCAGCCAATCTGAACACAGGTGCTTCCAGCAAACCCGCTTTGAATGGCCAGGACTTTTCCCTTCTTTTCTAAGTTCCACTTTTTACAAATAGATTTTAGATAGAACTAAACACATTTCAAGTGTCTAACAGAAGTTTTCAACTGTATTGCAGGTTTGTAATATCTACTACTGTTTTAAGCTGCTTACTGCTCTTTCTATTTCCATGCTTTTCCTGCACCCCATCCAAGCACTTTGCCTTGGCATCAAAAATCTGACTCTCCTTGTCTTGCTAAACTGCTCAATCTAAACCTATCCTACTGCTATGCTATTTAAACCCTGCAATTTGTTCTAATCTCCAGCTGCCTGCCCTTGAACAGCTCGGTCAGCAGGCACCAGTTCATCACTGGCCGAGACCAAGACACCCCCTAGCGGTTCCTTGGAAGGTACAGCGATAAGCGCAGCCTATCAGAACACAGGCAATTGTAGCAAACCCGCTGTGATTGCCAGTACTTTTCCCTGATTTTCACCTGCCACTTTTTACAAATAGATTTGAGATAGAACTAAGCTTATTTCAAGTGTCTAATTGAAGTTTTTGACTGTATTAGATGGTTTGTAATTTCTACTACTTTTTAAAGTGCTTACAGCTCTTCTATTTCTTTGCTCAACCAGCCCCCCCGTCCAAGCACTCTGCCTTGGTGCCGAAAGTCTTACTCTCCTTTGTCTTGCTAGAATGCTCAATATAAACCTATCCTACCTCTATGCTATTTAAACGCTGCAAATTTGTCTTCTCCCAGCTGCCTGCCCTACGGAGCTGCTTCAGCTTCCCTCACTTTGCAGGCACCCAGCCAGACACCAGCCGAGACCAGGATGCCCACATGCAGCTCCTTGAAAGTCGTGTGACAGCCAGCCAATCCAAACATGGGCACTTCAGCAAACCCACTTTGATTGGCCAGGACTTTCCCTGCTTTTGCTACCTGGCACTTTTACAAACACATTTTAGAAAGAACTAAGACATTTCAAGTGGCTAAGAGAAGTTTTAACAGTATTAGCAGGTTTGTAATTGCTTCTACTCTTTCAAAGTGCTTACAGCTCTTCTATTTCCTTGCTTTTCCTGCATCCCCCATCCAGGCACTCTGCGTTGACGTCTGAAAAGTCTAACTCTCCTTTGTCTTGGTAAACTGCTCAATGTAACCTATCCTATCTCTATGCTATTTAAACTCTGCATTTTTCTTCCCCCAGCAGCCTGCCCTTGAGACAGGGCTGCTTCAGCTCCCATGGTCAGCAGGCCCCAGCCTGCCACAGACCAAGACCAGGACGCCTGCCTGCAGCTCCTTGGAAGATATGGCGCACTGCACAGCCAGTCGAACATGGGCGCTCCAGCAAACCCACTCTGATTGGCCAGGACTTTTCCTCTGCTTTTCCACCTGGTGCTTTTCACAAATATATTTTAGATAGAATTAAGCATTTCAAGTGTCTAATACAAGTTTTCAACTGAATTAGCTGGTTTGTAATTTCAAGTACTGTTTTAAAGTGCTTTGAGCTCTTCTATTCCTTGCTTTTCTTTGCACGACTCCCATTCAACCACTCTGCCTTGGCACCAAAAGTCTAACTTCCTTTGTCTTGCTAAACGGTTCAATCTATACCTATCCTGCCTCATGCTATTTAAACCCTGAAATTTTTTTCTTCTCTCCAGCAGCCTGCCATTGAACAGGACTGCTTCAGCTCCCCACAGTCAGCAGGCACCCAGCCAGCCACCGACCAAGGCCAGAATTCAGCCCTGCAGCTTTGGAAGACTACAGAAGGTGCAGCCATTCTTAACACGGGCATTTACAGCAAACCCACCTCTGATTTACCAGGACTTTTCCAATGCTTTTGCCACCTGGCACTTTTTGCAAATAGATTTTAGATAGAACTAAGCACATTTCAAGTGTCTAATAGAAGTTTTTCATCTGTATTAAGCTGGTCTGTAATTTCTACTACTGTTTTAAAATGCTTGCAGCTCTTCTCTTTCCTTGGTCTTCCTGCCTCCCCATCCAAGGACTCTGCCTTTGGGCTGAAAAGTCTAACTCTTCTTTGTCTTGCTAAACTGCAGAATCTGAACCTATCCTATCTCTATGCTATTTAAACCCTGCAGTTTGTTCTTCACTCAGTTGCTGCACTTGAATGAGGCGCTTCAGCTCCCTCAAGGTCAGCAGGCACCCAGGCAGCCACCAACTGAGATCAGGATGAGTACCTGCAGCTCTTGGAAGGTACGGCGACAGTGCAGCCAGTCGGAACATGGGCGCTCCAGCAAACCAACTCTGATTGACCAGGACTTTTCCCTGCCTTTCCCACCTGGCACTTTTTACAAATAGATTTTGACAGAACTAAGCACATTTCAAGTGTCTAATAGAAGTTTTTCGACTGTATTAGCTGGTTTCTAATATCTACTACTGTTTTAGAGTGCTTACAGCTGTTCTATTTAGATGCTTTTCCTACACCCCCATCAGCACTCTGCCTTGGCTACCAAAAGTCTAACTCTCCTTTGTCTTGCTAAACCGCTCAATCTAAATCTATCCTTCCTCTATGCAATTTAAACCCGCAATTGTTTCTAATCTCCAGTGACCTGCCCTTCAACAGGGCTGCTTCAGCTCCCCATGGTTGGCAGGTGCCCAGCCAGCCACCGACAGAGACCAGGACGCCCGCCTACAGCTCCTTGGAAGGAACAGCAACAGCGAGCCAATCAGAAAATGGGCACTTCCAGCAAACCCGCTCTGATTGGCAGTACTTTTCCTTGCATTTGAAAACTGGCACTTTTACAAATAGATTTTAGATATAACTAAGCACCTTTCCAGTGTCTAATAGAAATTTTGCAGCTGTATTAGCTGGTTTGTAATTTTACTACTTTTTAAAGTGCTTACAGCTCTTCTATTTCCTTGCTCTTCCTGCACCTCCCCCATCCAAGCACTCTGCCTTGGCATTGAAAAGTCTAACTCTCCTTTGCATTGCTAAACTGCTCAATCTAAACCTATCCTACCTCTATGCTATTTAAACCCACAATATTTTCTTCTCTCCAGCTGCCTGCCCTTGAACGGGCTGCTTCAGCTCCTCCACGGTTGGCAGGAACCCAGCCAGCCACTGACCAAGACCAGGACGCCCGCCTGCAGCTCCTTTGAAGGCACAGCGACAGAGCAGCCAATCCGAACACGGGCGCTTCCAGCAACCCGCTGTTAATGACCAGGACTTTCACCCGCTTTTTCAAGTGCCACTTTTACAAATAGATTTTGTTAGGAACTAAGCACATTTCAAGTGTCTATAGAAGTTTTCTACTGTATTAGCTGGTTTGCTATTTCTACTACTGTTAAAAGTGCTCACAGCTCTTCTATTTTCTTTCTCTTCCTGCACCACCAATCCAAGCACTCTGCCTTGGCGACAAAGTCTAACTCTCCTTTGCCTTGCTAAACTGCTCAATCTAAACCTATCCTGCCTCTATGCTATTTAAACGTTGTAAATTTTTTCTCCCAAGCTGCCAGCCCTTGAACAGGGCTGCTTCAGCTTCCCCACAGTGGCAGTCACCCAGCCAGACACCAACCGAGACCAGGATGCCCACATGCAGCCCTTGAAACACGGCGACAGTGCAGCCAATCCGATCACGTGCGCTCCAGCAAATCCACTCTGATTGGCCAGGACTTTTCCGGCTTTTGCCACCTGGCACTTTTTACAAACAGATTTTAGATAGAACTAAGCACTTTTCAAGTGTCTAATAGAAGTTTTCAACTGTATTAGCAGGTTTGTAATTGCTACTACTCTTTCAAAGTGCTAGAGCTCTTCCATTTCCTTGCTTTTCCTGCATCCCCCAGCTGCAAGCACTCTGCTGGGGTGAAAAGAATCTAACTCTCTTTGTCTTGCTAAACTGCTCAGTCTAAACCCATCCAAGCTCTCTGCTATTCAAACCCTGCAATTTTTCGCTCTCCAGCTGTCTGCCCTTAACCAGGGCTGCTTCAGCTCCTCCACTGTCAGAGGGACTAGGCCAGCCAGCCACACCAAGACCAGGCACCCGCCTGCAGCTTCTTGAAGATACGGTGGCAGAGCAGAAATGGGCCTTCCAGCAAGCCCTCTCTGAATGGCCAGAATTTTCCCTGCTTTTTCCAAGTTCCACTTTTACAAATAGATTTTGACAGAACTAAGCACATTTCAAGTATGTAATAGAAGTTTTTCAACTGTATTAGCTGATTTGTAATATCTACTGCTGTTTAAAATGCTTACAGTTCTTCTATTTCCTTCTATATCCTTGATCTTCCTGCACCCCCCATGCAAGCACTCCCTGTAGTGTCAAAAAGTCTAACTCTCCTTTGTCTTGCTAAACTGCTCAATTTAAGCCTATCCTACCTCTATGCAATTTAAACCCTGCAATTTTCTTCTCTCCAGCCTCCTGCCCTTGAGCAGGCTGCTTCAGCTGCCCACAGTCGCAGAGCACCCATCCAGACACCGACGAGACCAGGACACCCACCTGCAGTTCCTTGGAAGGAACAGTGACAAATGACTAAGCGGAACATAGGCGCTTCCAGCAAACCCACTCTGATTGGTCAGTACTCTTTCCTGCTTTTCCCACATGGCACTTTTACAAATTGATTTTGATACAACTAAGCACATTGCAAGTGTCTAATAGAAGTTTTTCAACCTTTTTACGCTGGTTTGTAATTTCTACTACTGTTTAAAAGTGTTAACAGTTCTTCTATTTCCTTGCTCATCCTGCACCCCTATGCAACCACTCTGCATTGGCTCCAAAAGTCTAACTCTCTTTTGTCTTGCTAAACTGCTCAGTCTAAACCTATCCTACCTCTATGCTATATTTAAACCCTGCAATTTGTTCTTTCTCCAGTTGTCTGCCCTTTAATGAAGCTGCTTCAGCTACCCCATGGTCGGCAGGCACCCAGCCAGACACTGACCGTGACCAGGATTCCCACCTACAGCTCCTGGATTGTACGGCGACAGTGCAGCTAATCGGAACATGGACGCTTCCAGGAAACCAGCTCTGATTGGCCATGACATTTCACCTGCTCTTGCCACTCCGGCAGATTTTACGAATATATTTTTAGATAGAACTAAGCACATTTCAAGTGTCTAATAGAAGTTTTCAACTGTATTAGCTGGATTGTAATTCCTACTACTGTTTTGAAGTGCTTACACCTCTTCTATTTCCTTGCTCTTCCTGCACCCCCATTCCAAACACTCTACCTTGGCACCGAAAAGTCTAACTCTCCTTTGTCTTGCTAAACTGCTCAACCAAAACCTATCCTACCTCTATGCTATTTAAACCCTGCAATTTTTTTCTCTCTACAGCTGCCTGCCTTGAACGGGGTTGCTTCCAGCTCCCCATGGTCAGCACATGCAGCCAGCCACCGACCGAGACCAGGACACCCACCACAGCTCCTTGGAAGGTACAGCGACAGCGCTGCCAATCAGAACACAGGCGCTTCCTGCAAACCCGCTCTGATTGGCCAAGACTTTTCCCTGCTTTTGCCACTTGGCACTTTTAGAAATAGATTTTAGATAGAACTAAGCACATTTCAAGGGTCTAATAGAAGTTTTTCAACTGTATAAGCTGGCTTGTCATTTCTACCACTGTTTTAAAGTGATTACAGCTCTTCTATTTCCTTGTTCTTCCTGCTCCACCCATCCAGGCACTCTGCCTTGGCGTCGAAAAGTCTAACTCTCCTGTGCCTTGCTAAACTGCTCACTCTAAACCTACCCTACCTTTATGCTATTTAAACCCTGTAATTTATTCTTCTCTCCAGCTGCCTGCCCTTGAACGGGCTGCATCAACTCCCCACAGTCTCCAGGCACTCAGCCAGCCACCAACTGAGACCAGGATGCCCACAAGCATTTCTTGGAAAGTGCGGTGACAGGGCAGCCAATCAGAACATGTGCACTTCCAGCATACCCACTCTGATTAACGAGGACCTTTCCTTTGCTTTTTCCACCTGGTACTTTTTACAAATAGATTTCTGATAGAACTGAGCACATTTCAAGTGTTTGATACAAGTTTCTCAACTGTATTAGCTGGTTTGTATTTTCTACTACTGTTTTAAAGTACTAACAACTCTTCTATTTCCATGCTCGTCCTGCACCACCCCATCTAAGCACTCTGCCTTGGCCAAAAGTCTGACTCTGCTTTGTCTTGCTAAACTGCTCAATCTAAACCTTAATATCTCCATGCTATTTAAACCTACAATTTTTCTTCTCTCCAGCTGCCTGCCCTTGAACGGGCTGCTCCAGCTCCCCTGAGGTCGGCAGGCACACAACCAGCCACCAACTGAGAAGAGATGCCTGCCTGCAGCACCTTGGATGGTACAGTGACAGCACAGCCAATCAGAATACGAATGCTTTCAGCAAACCTACTTGAATGGCCAAGACATTTCTGTTTTTGCCAAGTGGCACTTTTTACAAAAGATTTTAATTAGAACTAAGCACAATTCAATTGTCTTAACAGAAGTTTTTCACCTGTATTAGCTGGTTTGTAATTTCTACTACTATTTTAAAATGCTTACAGCCCTTCTATTCCCTTGCCCTTCCTGCACCCCCCATCCAAGCACTCTGCCTTGGCACCAAAAAATCTAACTCTCCTTTGTCTTGCTAAACTGCTCAATCTAAACCTATCCAACCTCTATGCTATTTAAATCCTGCAATCTTTTTTCTTCTCCAGCTCCCTGCCCTTCAACAGGGCTGCTTCAGCTCCCCAAGATTGGCAGGCACCCATCCAGACACCGACCGAGACCTGGATGCCGCCTGCAGCCCCTTGAATGCACGATGACAGTACAGCCAATCGGAACATGGCGCCCAGGAAACCAGCTCTGACTGGCCAGGACTTTTCCCTGCTTTTGCCACGGGCACTCTTTACAAATAGATTTTAGACAGAAGTAAGCACATTTGAAGTGTCTAATAGAAGTTTATCAACAGTACTAGCTTGTTTGTAATATCTACTACTGTTTTAAAGTGCTTACAGCTCTTCTATTTCCTTGCTCTTCCTGTACCCCAATTCCAAACACTCTGCCTTGGCGTCGAAAAGTCTAACTATCCTTTGTCTTGCTGAACTGCTCAATCTAAACCTATTCTACCTCTATGCTATTTAAACCGTGCAATTTATTCTTGTCTCCAGTTGCCTGCCCTTGAATGGGGCTGCTTCAGCTCCCCACGGTCGTCAGGGACCCAGCCAGTCACCGACCGAGACCAGGACGCCGCCTATAGTTCCTTGGAAGATACTCGCGACAGTCCAACCAATCGGAACATGGGCGTTTGCAAACCAACTCCGACAATAGGAATTTTCCGTGCTTTTCCCACTTTGCACTTTTATAAATAGATTTTGATAGAACTAAACAGATTTCAAGTGCCTAATAGTTTTTCAACTGTATTAGCTGGTTTGTAATTTCACTACTGTTTAAAAGTGCTTACAGCTCTTCTATTTCCTTCTCTTCCTGCACCCCAACTAAGCACTCTGCCTTAGCATTGAAATGTCTAACTCTAATTTGTCTTGCTAAACTGCTCAATCTAAACCTATCCTACCTGTATGCTATTTAAACCCTGCAATTTTTTTTCTCTGCAGCTGCCTGCCCTTGAACAGGGCTGACTCAGCTCCCCACAGTCATCAGGCACCGAGAGCCACCGGCCGAGACCAGGATGCTGGCCTGCCTCTTCTTTGCGTTACGGTGACAGCGTAGCCATTCAGAACATGAGCGCTTCCAGCAAACACACTCTGATTGGCCAGGACTTTTGCCCTGCTTTTGCCACAGGGCACTTTTTACAAATAGATTTTAGTTACAACTCAGCACATTTCAAGCATCAAACAGAAGTTTTTCAACTATATTAGCTGGTTTGTAATTTCTACTACTCTTTTAAAGTGCTTAAAGCTCTTCTATTTCCTTGCTCTTCCTGCACCATCCCATGCAAGCACTCAGCCTTGGCACCAAAAATCTAACTCTCCTTTCTCTAGCTAAACTGCAAAATCTAAACCCATCCTACCTCTAAGCTATTTAATCCCTGCAATTTTTTCTTCTCTCCAGCTGCCTGCCCTTGATCAGGGCTGCTTCAGCTCCTGCATGGTCAGCAGGCACCCAGCCAGACACCAACCAAGGCCAGGATGCCTGCCTGCAGCTCCTTGGAATGTATAGTGACAGGTCAGCCAATCAGAACACTGGCGCTTCCTGCAAACCCGCTCTGATTGGCCATGACTTTTGCCCTGCTCTAGCCACCTGGCACTTTTACAAATAGATTTTAGATAGAAGTAAGCACATTTCAAGTGTCTAATAGAAGTTTTCAACTGTATTAGCTGGATTGTAATTTTTACTACTGTTTTAAAGTCCTTACAGCTCTTCTATTTCCTTTCTCATCCTATACCACTCTATCCAAGCACTCTGCCTTGGCACCAAAAGTCTAACTCTCCTTTGTCTTGCTAAACTGCTCAATCTAAACATATCCTAATTATATGCTATGTAAATCATGCAATTTGTTCTTCGCTCTGCTGCCTGCCCTTGAACAGGGCTGATTCAGCTGCCCCACGGTCAGCAGGCACCCAGCCAGCCACAGACTAAGACCAGGATGCCCAACTTCTGCTCTTCAGAAGGTACGGTGATAGAGCAGCCAATTGGAACACGGATGCTTCCAGCAAACCCACTCTGATTGGTCAGGACTTTTCCCTGCTTTTGCCAGCTAGCACTTTTACAAACAGATTATAGATAGAACTAACACATTTCAATTGTCTAATAGAAGTTTTTCAACTGTATTATCTGGTTTGTAATTCGACTACTGTTTTAAAGGGCTTACAGCTCTTCCATTTCCTTGCTTTTCCTGCAACCCCCAATACAAGCACTCAGCCTTCTCTCCAAAAGTCTAACTCTCCTTTGTCTTGTTAAACTGCTCAATCTAAACCTATCCTATGTCTATGCTATTTAAACCCTGCAATTTTTTCTTCTCTCCTGCTGCCTGCCTGTGAGCGGGGCTGCTTCAGCTCCTCCACAGTCATCGGGCACCAGGCCTGCCACTGACCGAGACCAGGACTCCCGCCTGCAGCTCCTTGGAGGGTACAGCAACAGTGCAGCTAATCTGAACACGGGCGCTCTAGCAAACCCTCTGATTGACCTGGACTTTCCCCTGCTTTTCCCATCTGGCACTTTTTACAAAAGATTTTTGATAGAACTAAGCACATTTCCAGTGTCTAATAGAAGTTTTGCAGCTGTATTAGCTGGTTTGTAATTTCTGCTACTGCTTTAAAATGCTTGCAGCTCTTCTCTTTCCTTGCTCTTCCTGCAGCTCCCCATCCAAGCACTCTGTCTTGCTGCCAAAAATCTAACTCTCCTTTGTCTTGCTAAACTGCTCTATCTAAACCTATATGCTATTTAAATACTGCAATTTATTCTACTATCCAGCTGCCTGCCCTTGAATGAGGCTGCTTCAGCTACCCATGGTCGGCAGGCACCCAGCCAGACACTGACCGTGACCAGGATGTCCGCCTACAGCTCCTTGGATTGTGCGACACAGTGCAGCCAATTGAACACTGGCGCTTCCAGCAAACCACACTGATTGGCCATGACATTTCCCATGCTCTTGCCACCTGACAATTTTTACAAATACATTTTAGATAGAACTAAGCACATTTCAAGTGTCTAATAGAAGTTTTCAACTGTATTAGCTGGAATGTCATTTCTACTACTGTTTTAAAGACCTTACAGCTCTTCTATATTCTTGCTTTTCCTGCACCCCCATTCAAGCACTCTGCCTTGCTGCTGAAAAGCCTAATTCTCCTTTGTCTTGCTAAACTGCTCAATCTAAACCTATCCTACCTCTCTGCTGTTTAAACCCAATAATATGTTCTTCTCTCCAGCCTCCTGCCCTTGAACCGGGCTGCTTAGCTCCCCCACAGTCGGCAGGCACCCTCCCAGCCACCGATTGAGACCAGGGCGTCCACCTGCAGCTCTTGGAAGATGACGAGACTGCAGCCAATCGAACACGGGCGCTCCAGCAAACCCACTCTGATTGACCGGGACTTTTCCCTGCTTTTCCCACCTGACACTTTTTGCAAATAGATTTTGATAGAACTAAGCACATTTCAAGTGTCTAATAGAAGTTTTTCAACTGTCTTAGCTGGTTTGTAATATCTAGTACTGTTTTAAAGTGCTTACTGCTCTTCTATTTCCTTCCTCTTCCTGTATCCCCCATTCCAAACACTCTGCCTTGGCACTGAAAAGTCTAACTCTCCTTTGTCTTGCTAAACTGCTCAACCAAAACCTATCCTACCTCTATGCTATTTAAACCCTGCAATTTTTTCTTCTCTACAGCTGCCTGCCTTGAACGGGGTTGCTTCAGCTCCCCCATGGTCAGCACACATGCAGCCAGCCACCGACCGAGACCAGGACACCCACCTACAGCTCCTTGGAAGGTACAGCGACAGCGCTGCTAATCGGAACACGGGCGCTTCCTGCAAACCCGCTCTGATTGGCCAAGACTTTTCCCTGCTTTTGCCACTTGGCACTTTTAGAAATAGATTTTAGATAGAACTAAGCACATTTCAAGGGTCTAATAGAAGTTTTTCAACTGTATAAGCTGGCTTGTCATTTCTACCACTGTTTTAAAGTGATTACAGCTCTTCTATTTCCTTGTTCTTCCTCTCCACCCCATCCAGGCACTCTGCCTTGGCGCCGAAAAGTCTAACTCTCCTGTGCCTTGCTAAACTGCTCACTCTAAACCTACCCTACCTTTATGCTATTTAAACCCTGTAATTTATTCTTCTCTCCAGCTGCCTGCCCTTGAACGGGCTGCTTCAACTCCCCACAGTCTCCAGGCACTCAGCCAGCCACCAACTGAGACCAGGATGCCCACAAGCATTTCTTGGAAGGTGCAGGTGACAGGGCAGCCAATCAGAACATGTGCACTTCCAGCATACCCCTCTGATTAACGAGGACCTTTCCTTTGCTTTTCCCACCTGGTACTTTTTACAAATAGATTTCTGATAGAACTGAGCACATTTCAAGTGTCTGATACAAGTTTCTCAACTGTATTAGCTGGTTTGTATTTTCTACTACTGTTTTAAAGTACTAACAACTCTTCTATTTCCATGCTCGTCCTGCACCACCTCCATCTAAGCACTCTGCCTTGGCGCCAAAACGTCTGACTCTGCTTTGTCTTGCTAAACTGCTTAATCTAAACCTTTAATATCTCCATGCTATTTTAACCCTACAATTTTTCTTCTCTCTAGCTGTCTGCCCTTGAATGGGGCTGCTCCAGCTCCCTAAGGTCGGCAGGCACCCATCCAGCCACCGACTGAGAAGAGGACACCAGCCTGCAGCACCTTCGACGGTACAGTGACAGAGCAGCCAATCAGAACACGAATGCTTTCAGCAAACCTGCTCTGAATGGCCAAGACATTTCCTGTTTTGCCAAGTGGCACTTTTACAAAAAGATTTTAATTAGAACTAAGCACATTTCAATTGTCTAACAGAAGTTTTCACCTGTATTAGCTGGTTTGTAATCTCTACTACTATTTTAAAGTGCTTACAGCTCTTCTATTTCCTGCAGCCCCCATCCAAGCTCTCTGCCTTGGTGCCGAAAAGCCTAACTCTCCTTTGTCTTGCTAAACTGCTCAATCTAAAACCTATCCTACCTCTACGTTATTTAAACCCTGCAATTTTTCTTCTCTCTAGCTGCCTGCCCTTGAATGGGGCTGCTTCAGCTGCCCACATTCAGCAGGCACCCTGCCAACCACCAACTGAGACCAGTACGCCCGCTTGCAGCTCCTTGAAGGGTACCACCACAGTGCAACCAATCCCAACACGGGCGCTCCAGCAAACCCACTCTGATTGACCAGGAATTTTCCCCAGCTTTTCCCACCTGGCACTTTTTGCAAATCGATTTTGATAGAACTAAGCACATTTCAAGTGTCTAATAGAAGTTTTTCAACTGCATTAGCTGGTTTGTAATTTCTACTACTGTTTTAATATGTCTACAGCTCTTCTCTTCCTTGCTCTTCCTGCCCCCCATGCAAGCACTCTGTCTTAGCGCCAAAAGTCTAACTCTCCTTTGTCTTGCTAAACTGCTAAATCTAAACCCATCCTACCTCTATGCTATTTAAACCCTGCAATGTTTTCTTCTCTCCAGCTGCCTGCCCTTGAATGGGCTGCTTCAGCTCCCCACGGTCGTCAGGCACCCAGCCAGACACTGACCGAGACCAGAATGCCTGCCTGCATCTCCTTGGAATGTACGGTGACAGTGCAGCCTATCAGACCACTGGCACTTCCTGCAAACCCACTCTGATTGGCCAGGACATTTCCCTGCTCTTGCCACCTGGCACTTTTACAAACAGAGTTTAGATAGAACTAAGCATTTCAAGTCTCTAATAGAAGTATTTCAACTGTATTAGCTGGATTGTAATTTCTACTACTGTTTTAAACTGTTTACAGCTCTTCTCTTTCCTTGCCTTTCTTGCAACCCCCATCCAAGCACTTTGCCTTGGCACAAAAGTCTAACTCTCCTTTGTCTTGCTTGCTCAATCTAAACCTATCCTACCTATATGCTATTTAAATCCTGCAATTTTTTCTTCTCCCCAGCTGCCTGCCCTTGAATGGGACTGCTTCAGCTGCCCCACATCCAGCAGGCTCCCAGCCAGCCACCAACTGAGACCAGGATGCCCACCTTCTGCTCCTTGGAAGGTATGGGGACAGAGCAGCCAATTGAACACGGATCGCTCCAGCAAACCTACTTGATTGGCCAGGACTTCTCCATTGCTTTTGCCGGCTAGCACTTTTTACAAACAGATTATAGATAGAACTACAATTTCAGGTGTCTAATAGAAGTTTTCAACTATATTAGCTGGTTTGAAATTTCTACTACTGTTTTAATGTGCTAGGCTCTTCTTTTTCCTTGCCTTTCCTGCAACCCCCGTCCAAGCACTCTGCCTTGGCAAAAGTCTAACTCTCCTTTGTCTTGTTAAACTTCTCAATCTAAACCTATCCTACTTCTATGCTATTTAAACCCTGCAATTTTTTCTTCTCTCCAGCTGCCTGCCCATCAATGGGGCTGCTTAGCTCCCCACAGGTCGGCAGGCAGCCAGCCTCCACTGGCCGAGACCAGGGCGCCCACCTACTGATCTTTGAAGGTACAGTGACAGTGCAACTAATCGGAACACAGGCGTTTCTAGCAAACCCACTCTGATGGACCAGGACTTTTCCCTGCTTTTCCCACCTGGCACTTTTACAAATAGATTTTTGATAGAACTAAGCATATTTCAAGTGTCTAATAAAAGTTTTCAGCTGTATCAGTTGGTTTGTAATTTCTGCTACTGCTTCAAAATGATTACAGCTCTTCTCTTTCCTTCCTGTTCCTGCACCCCCAACCAAGACCAGGATGCCCTCCTGCAGCTCCTTGGAAGGTACAGCATCATAGAAACATAGAAGCTGACGGCAGATAAGGACCATAAGGCCCATCCAGTCTACCCATCAGCACAGACAATCGAACATGGGCGCTTCAGGCAAACCCACTCTGATTGTCTGGGACTTTACCCTGATTTTGCCACCTGGCACTTTTTACAAATAGATTTTAGATAAAACTGAGCACATTTCAAGTGTTCTAACAGGAGTTTTCAACTGTATTATCAGGTTTGTAATTTCTACTACGTTTTAAAGTGCTTACAGCTCTTCTATTTCCTTGCTTTTCCTGCAAACCCCTCATCCAAGCATTCTGCCTTGGCGCTGAAATGTCTTACTCCTTTGCCTTGCTAAACTGCTCAATCTAAACCTATCCTACCACTATGCTATTTAAACCCTGCAATTTGTTCTTTTTCCAGCTGCCTGCTCTTGAACAGGGCTGCTTCAGCTCCCCACGGTCGGCAGGCACCCAGCCAGCCACTGACCAAGACCAGGATGCTGGCCTGCCTCTCCTTGGAAGGTACAGTGACAGCGCCAGCCATTTGGAACATGAGCGCTTCCAGGAAACCCACTCTGATTGCCAGGACTTTTGCCACCTGGCACTTTTTACAAATAGATTTTAGATAGAACTAAAACATTTCAAGTGTCCAATAGAAGTTTTCACCTGTATTAGCTGGTTTGTAATTTCTACTACTATTTTAAAGTGCTTACAGCTTTCTATTTCCTTGCTCATCCTGTAGCCCCATCCAAGCTCTCTGCCTTGGCACCAGAAAGAGTCTAACTCTCCTATGTCTTGCTAAACTGCAAAACCCTGCAATTTATTCTTCTCCAGCTGCCTGCTCTTGAACGGAGCTGCATTAGCTGCCTCACGGTCGGCAGGCCCCAGCCAGCCACTGACTGAGACCAGGACATCCACCTGCAGCTCTTGGAAGGTACGGTGAGAGTGCAGCCAATCAGAACACAGACACGCCCAGCAAACCCACTCTGATTGGTCAGGACTTTTCCCTGCTTTTGCCACCTAGAACTTTTTACAAACAGATTTTAGATAGAACTAAGCACATTTCAAGTATCTAATAGATGTTTTCAACAGTATTAGCTGGTTTGTAATTTCTTCTACTGTTTTAAAGTGCTTACAGCTCTTCCATTTCCTTGCTTTCCTGCAACCCCCATCCAAGCACTCTGCCTGGGCACCGAAATTCTAACTCTCCTTTGTCTAGTTAAACTGCTCAAGCTAAACCTATCCTACCTCTACACTATTTAAACCCTGCAATTTTTCTTCTCTCCAGCTGCTTGCCCATGAATGGGGCTGCTTCAGCTCCCTTCAGTTGGTAGGCACCCAGCCAGCCACCGACCGAGACCAGGACTCCCGCCTGCAGCTCCTTGGAAGGTCTGGCGGCAGTGCAACAATCTGAACACGGGTGCTCTAGCAAACCCACTCTGATTGATGAGGAATTTTCCGATGCTTTTTTCCCACCTTGCACTTTTACAAATAGATTTTTGATAGAACTAAGCACATTTCAGGTGTCTAATGGAAGTTTTCAACTGTGTTAGCGGTTTGTAATTTCTTCTAGTGTTTTAAAGTGCTTACAGCTCATCTATTTCCTTGCTCTTCCAGCACCACTCCATCTAAGCACTCTGCTTTGGCACCTTAAATCTCACTCTCCTTTGTCTTGATAAACTTTAATCTTAACCTATAATACCTCTATATCTTGGCTCGAAAGCTAACTCTCCTTAGCCTTGCTAAACTGCTCAATCAAAACCTAACCTACCTCTATGCTATTTAAACCCTGCAATTTATTCTTCTCTCCAGCTGCCTGCCCTTGAATGGGTCTGCTTCAGCTCCCCACGGTCGCAGGCACCCAGCCAGACACCAACCAAGACCAGGATGCCTGCCTACAGCTCTTTGAAATGTGTGGTGACAGTGCAGCCAACTGGAACACTGGCACTTCCACCAAACCCACTCTGATTGACCAGGACTTTTCCCTGCTTTTCCCACATGGCACTTTTTACAAATTGATTTTTGATACAACTAAGCATATTGCAAGTGTCTAATAGAAGTTTTCAACTCTTTTAGCTGGTTTGTAATTTCTACTACTGTTTAAAAGTGTTAACAGTTCTTCTATTTCCTTGCTCATCCTGCACCCCCATGCAACCACTCTGCATTGGCTCCAAAAGTCTAACTCTCCTTTGTCTTGCTAAACCGCTCAATCTAAACCTATCCTCCTCTATGCTATTTAAACCCTGCCATTTTTTCTGCTCTCCAGCTGTCTGCCCTTGAATGGGGCTGCTTCCAGCTCCCCGATGCATGAACCCCAGCCAGACACCGACCAAGACCAGGATACCGCCTACAAATCCTTGGAATGTCAGCGACAGTGCAGCCAATCGGAACACTGGCGCTTCCAGCAAACCAGCTCTGATTGGCCAGGACATTTCCCTGCTCTTGCCACCTGGCACTTTTTACAAATAGATTTTAGATAGAACTAAGTACATTTCACTGGTCTAATAAAGTTTTCAACTGTATTAGCTGGATTGTAATTTCTACTACTGTTTTAAAGTGCTTACAGCTCTTCTATTTTCTTGCTCATCCTGCACCCCGCCATTCAAACACTCTGCCTTGGTGCCAAAAGTCTAACTCTCCTTTGTCTTGCTAAACTGTTCAATTGAAAGCAAACCTTCATCTATGCTATTTAATCCATGCAATTTTTCTTCTCTCCAGCTGCCTGCGCTTGACGGGACTGCTTCAGCTCCCCATTGGTTGGGAGGCACCCAGCCAGCCACCAACCCGAGATCAGGACACCCACCTGCAACTCCTTCTAAGTGCAGGTTACAAGCGCAGCCCATCAGAAAATGGGCGCTTCCAGCAAACCTGCTCTGATTGGCCAGGACTATTCTCCTGCTTTTGCCACCTGGAACTTTTTACAAATCGATTTTAGATAGAACTAAGCACATTTCAAGTGTCTGATAGAAGTTTTCACCTGTATTAGCTGGTTTGTAATTTATTCTACTGTTTTAAAAGTGCTTACACCTCTTCTATTTCCTTGCTCTTCCTGCTCCCTCCCATTCAAGCACTCTGTCTTGGTGAAGAAAAGTCTAACTCTCCTTTGTCTTACTAAACTGCTCAATCTAAATCTATCCTTCATCTATGCTACTTAAACCATGCAATTGTTTCTTCTCTCAGCTGCCTGCCTTGAACAGGACTGCTTCAGCCCCCATGGTCGGGAGGCACCCAGCTTGCTGCCGACCTAGACCAGGCTGCCTGCCTGCAGCTCCTTCAAAGGTACAGTGACAGCACAGCCAATCGGAACACTGGCGCTTCCAGCAAACCCACTCTGATTGGCCGTGACTATTCCCTGCTTTTGCCACATGAAACTTTTACAAATAGATTCTAGATAGAACTAAGCACATTTCAAGAGTCTGATAGAAGTTTTCAACTGTATTAGCTGGTTTGTAATTTCTTCTACTGTTTTAAAGTGCTTACAGCTCTTCTATTTCCTTGCTGTCCCTGCTCCCTCCCATTCAAACACTCTGTCTTGGCGACAAAAGTCTAACTCTCCTTTGTCTTGCTAAACTGCTCAATCTAAACCTATCCTACATCTATGCTATTTAAACCCTGCAATTTTTCCTCTCTCCAGCTGCCTGCCTTTGAATGGGGCTGCTTCAGCTCCCCACGGTAGGCAGGCACCCAACCAGCCACTGACTGAGACCAGGATGCCCACCTGCAGGTCCTTTGAAGGTACGGCAACAGCGCAGCCAATCCTAACATGGGTGCTTCCATCCAACCCACTCTGATTTGCCAGGACTTCCCCTGCTTTTGCCCCCTGCCCTTTTTACAAATGGATTTTAGATAGAACTAGGCACATTTTAAGTGTCTGATAGAGTTTTACTACTGTATTAGATGGTTTGCAATTTCTACTACTGTTTACAAGTGCTTACAGCTCTTCTATTTCATTGCTCTTCCTGCATGCTGCCATCCAAGTACTCTGCCTTGGTGCCCTGAATCATCCTGGTCACCCTCCTCTGGACCCTGTCCAGCATCGTCCCTCTTAAAATGGGGTCTCCAGAACTGCATACAGTACTCAAGATGTGGCCTAATCAGGGCATTATACAGAGGAAGAATCACCTCCTCCCCTGGAGTTAATCCCCTGGTTATGCAGCCCAGTATCCTGTTTGCTTTTGCTGCTTGGCCTTTTGAAAGAATAGGACCAGACAGTGGCACACCATGATCCCAGGACAGAGTAAACCATCTCAATAGGGCTTTCTCAACTAACCCATCTTTCCCTCCCTTTTCCTTTTCTAACCTTGAGACAGCCATTTGTCCAGTCATCATACGGTGATTCCTTTTTTGGAAAATTCAGCAGACACTGGAAAGACTGATGCCAAACTCTGTGTTCTTTTCTTGTCACTCCACGCTGTTCAGACTTTACAAGAAGTTTAACTTCTTGTTCCATGCTCAAAACTTGTGTGACACCTTCTCCATTGTGAGTGCAGGGGATTAAGAGGTGAAACAGTCATATCCATTTTAAAGCCATGGAAGCCAGTTAACACCTAGCCAGGACAGACTAATGAGCTTGCTAACTTAGTATGATGCAAGCCAAATATCACCTCAGCACTCAGCACCTTGGAAACATTTTTAAAGCCAGGCTAGAATGTGTGCATACAACCAAAATAACGTTGCATGCATCCAGTCACTTTATGCTGGGAGAGATAGGGAAAAATGGGACATCAAGATTACGTGCATACAACCAAAAATTGCATAAATCTGAATTGCATACAAGTGGAATACACTGTACTTGGTGACATCATACATTAAAGATGGCCAAGTAAAGTTCTGTCTAATCATTCTGGATGTGCCTTAATCCCAGGGTGAACCTGTCCTATACCCTCATGTGCCATTTGGATCAGTTCCTGCCTGCAAGATTCATCCTGAACCAAATAGGTGTTTCTGGTTAACTTTTTAATTTTGCCTTTCAGCTCCCATTCCTGCATTTTCAGAGAATTCTCAGTACCCAGCCGGTGGCCAGCTGCCTAGGTCTGAGAATGATCTTCAAACAGGGTTTGGCTGAGTTGGTGGTGCATGCAAGTTTTGACATTTTATCCACTGCGGATTGCCAGGGTGGTACTTGGAATTTATACCATCTCTCCCATGCCCTGGATGTGGGAAACCTCAGGTCTAGGGCTTGAGAGGTCACTTGCATGCCAAATGGAAGCCCAGTGTGAGGAATAAGCCTCAACATGATTTGGGTGTGCATTATAAATGTGTGCTACTTAACTGCTATCAGTAAAAAACACAATTAGGCTTATGCTGTGAGGCATTTTTAAGGTTAATACTTCTGCATGCTGTGCAGATTAAGCCTTGACTGGTATAGATTCTTGTTGAGAGATGAGAAAATCACCTTCTGATGTTTTCTGACCAAGTATAAGTCCTATACCTGCTCTACACTGACCATTAATATGCTGGACACTGCCATCTGCATATGCAATGTTGCATCCATTGGGAATATCCCCAAGGGTGTAATTAAGGTGTGAGTGGGTTGCCCATATTCTCAATGTGATGTGTGTATTTCTGAGTGTCAACTTCAAAAGTGATTTTTTGCACTCAGTAAGGCACTAAGATGTAAAGCATGTGCTTTATTAAGTGTTAAGACTGGGTTCTTAATAAAAGCTAAAGTGCTGGGATCTAATAAATGTAATGTAATTTGTGGGGCTTGCAGCAAAAAGCACGCATTTTATCATTTGCTGTAGTGCTAATAAGGGTTTAATAGAGTTGGGAAAGCACTTTTAGTATTTGAAAAGCACCTGTGTGATAAGAGGTCAGTTTTTTGTTTTGTGTTATAGCTGCTGAATAACTGTCATGGGTTGTATCTGTTTGAATGTTTAATGAGTAAGATAAATCTAAAGGCATCAAGGAATGATACTGTGAATTGCTTGCTGCAACTCAACTAATATTTTTCTTTTCTTGATCCCATGAAAATGCTGTAATACTTGATACAGGGGTTGAGTTCATGTTGAATAACTGGGCACCGTGGTTGTGGGCAAAGTTGCATAACCCTAAAATACTTTGCAACTGCTTTTTAGTTTGTGGTACTTTTATCTGTCAAACTTTTTGTAGGTATTCATCAGATAGGCTAACTCCATCCTGTATTTGTTTTCCTAAATATTTAACCTTTTAAGCCCTGACTTTTTCCCAGTTAATCTTGTAACCTTTATTTACCAATGTTGTTCATGATGTTCTGAGCCCATTATTTCTCCTGCCTCTTTAACGTCCTGATCTTGTTTACTGAATAGAAGTGTTTTTCTCTTGTGCAAGTACATGCTAAATTCATCAAAATTCCCTTGGTACTCATGTTTATGTGTAAATGGAGAAGGGCAATGGTCCTTTCCTATATGTGCAAAAATCCTAACAACCACATAATTTATATTAGTATTGCCATGCCTCGGGCAATTATATACCCTACATGCCCCAGCAGCATCTCACTCTGAATTTAGTAATTTTATCATCACTGATAGGCATATAGTCCACTGTGTGAACTTCATATCTGTCTAGTTCAGCTGATCATTTAATATTAATCAGCCTATAAATAGTGGTTTGGGAGGCAGCTTTTGGGACCAATGCATAATCAAGGAGTCCAAAGTGGCTGCTTCATAAAGTAAGCAAGCTATATGCTTGCAAATCAACAATTTCTTAAGTAATATTAACTTTGCAGCCCCAGTCTTGTGTTAACAGTTGACAGTTGTCATCAGTGTTACAGGTCTCTTAATTAATAGTTAACAGGAATGTTCTTAATATTCTCTCTTAGTGTTAGTAAAAATTATTACTACCTAGATGACATGTTCTGTTCTCACATTCAATTGTTTTGGCTGCTACTGGACATAGTTTGATTTGTCTGGAGGGCTAGGGGAGCCCTATTGAGGATCTCTGCAGGGACTCTATGGATAATTAAAGTACTGTAATGAGACATGGACTATAATGCTGTATATTGCATCAATATCTTAAGTGCAGTATAATGCACAGGTACTTAGATTTTGGATTTCCCTTTGTAAAATATGTCCATGTTTCTTGCTGTGAGAAATTTACTCCGAACTGATTACTTCTTTATTTTACTGTATAAAAGAAACTGCCTCATATATGTGTATCAATGGAAGAAGAGTTTCCGATCCAAGTTATCAGATTGTATGAATGTAAATTTCTATACTATGAACAAAGCTAATCTTCTTTGTCTGTATTTACTTGGAAACTGAATAAAAATAAAGTTAAAAATATGTATTTGTCTAGTTCAGTCTTGGCATGGAATTTCTCCTCCAAGCCCTACTCAGGGCATCTGCTATATGAAGTTCTTTACCCACTTTGTACTGTACTCACAGATCTTACCATTGCAGTTTCTGTACCATGCATTGAATTATTGGTGGGGCTGTGGTCAGTGGCTTTTGAAATGGCTTTATAGGGCTTGTGGTCCAATTCAACGTGGATCCTTGATCTGCCATAGATATATTGGTGGAATTTTGAACAGTCAAACACAATAGCTAGCATTTCCTTCTCAATTTGTGCATAATTTCTCTCAGCTTTATTAAGTGATCTGGAAGCAAAAGCAATAGGCCTGCCTACTTGCAGCAGACATGCACCCAGTCTGTCTGAAGATGCATCAACAGATAATGCAATAAGTTTCATTAGATCATAGTAGGCCAGCACCGGGGATTGTGACAACTATTTTCAGTTCTTGAAAGGCCAGTTGGTGGTGCTCCTCCCAGTGCCATGCTGTTTCTTTTTCTAGTAACTCTCTCAACTGCTTATTTACAGTTGCTAGGTTTGGAATGAACTTTGCCAGGTAGTTTACCATGCCCATAAGTCTCTGTAAGTCAGCCTTAGTTTGGGAAACAGGTATCTGGGTAATTGCTTTATCTTCTCAGGGTCTGCCAACAGACTGTCATTACTTAACTTGTGTCCGATATATTGGACCTCTGACATTTTGATTTGGGATTTATTTAGGTTTAAAATAAATGCTTATCTCTGACTCTTCATAGAATATTTTGTAATCTCTCATTGTGCTCTTGTACATTAGCTCCTCATATAGGATGTCATCCATAATGACCTCTGTGCCCTCAAGCACTTCAAAAATCTGTGAAATTTTCTTTTGGAAGACTTCTGGTGCTGAGCAAATCCCAAAGGGGAGACTCTTGAACTTGTACCTCCCAAAAGGTGTATTAAAGGTCATTAAATCAGAGCTGGGCTCATACAGTCTAATCTGCCAAAATGCATGCCCAACATCTAACATTGTGATTACTTTGGCCCTGCTAGCTTGGCTGCAACCTCTTCAACTGTTTTCATCAGCGTGATGTTCCTTTTAATTGCTCTATTATGATCTGTGAGATCCATGCAAATTCGTACTTTGGTTTTCTACAACCACCATTGAGTTAACACAGCTCATGGGTTTCTCCACCTTCTCATTAACCCCAATCTTTCCATATTCTCTAGCTCAATTTTCACTTTGTCTTGTAATGTGAAAGGTAGTTTCCAAGGGGGGTGGATCACAGGGCTATCTTATCTATTTTAATGTGGTATTTTACCCTCTAAGTATCCCAATTTCTCAAATACATCAGCAAATTCAGCCAGTATTCCTTCTGTGGTTTTCCTGCACTTACACTTACAAATAGCTTCTTTATAAGCTTCATTTCCAAACAAGTAGACAGGCCCAGCACTGGGGTCACGCTTGCATTATCCACATGAAATGGCAGCAAGTAATACTTTTGCTTAAAACATATTAGTAACATCACTTAGCCTTTCACATTAAGTTTATGCCCAGAATAGAAACCAATCTAGCTGACGACCTTTGAACAGCTTCTCCAGACAATGTCTTATACATCTGAAAAGGCATCACATTACACTGTGCTCCAGTGTCTAATTTGAATGTCACCATTTTCCCATTTATGCTCAGATTTACTTTCCAATCAGTCTCGGGTTTATAGGTAGTCATAGTCTCAATGCTAAAAGTACTTTCATTTTCCTGGGCATCTTCTCTGACAATATGGATCTCACTGTGTTTACCCACACGAGATCAATCGATCAATCAATCAAAATCTTTATTTATCCAGGTGGCACCATTGAGCAAGGCTCATTTGCAAGATGGACCTGTTCATGAAAAAATCATTGTACAATACAGTAACATGCTAGACATAGTGCAATATTATACAGAGGGAAAAATATACAGTATATACAGTACAGTAGCAAGGCAGAACATAATGTGGTATTATACAAAGGAGAAAAATCAGCATATGTACAATAAAATATGAACGTGTGGAGCTTTACAACAGATAGTCTTATTGGTTGGTACAGCTGGCCTGTTCACTTAAAGGCGAGAAAGGCAGTGTGAGAGGTACCAGATTAGGGAGCTACTGAAGGGAAGGAATTGTTTCTGTCAGACTTCAGGAAGAGTTGGGAACTTGGCCATCATTAAGGACACACAGCTGTGCGATACCAGTTTAGTAAGATAATGATGGAGAAGGGTAGTTAACTCTCATACTTCATGGGAGGGTGGAACATGGCCAAGGCTAAAGACAGACAGGGAAGAGTGAGAGAAGCAGATTTTTGATAGGGAGAGAGAGAGAAAGAGAGAGGCAGGGGCAGAGGCAGAGGCGTGAGGCAGGATGGATGGGGAACTGTAGAATTGGTGAGCTTGCAATTTGAAGGATTTTGTCTTGTAGCAGACATAGATCGACTTGAAAATATTCAGGCGAACAGGACTGCTCGGCTTAAGTTTTTGCAAACCGTTCCACAAGGCAGGCAATGAGAAACTTAAAACAGCTCTGCTGAAACGAGATTTGACCTTTGGAACTTGGAGGCGATTATGGAATAGCTTCTGAGACATAGGTGCCTATCACACTCCAGGGAATACAATCAGAGATGTATGGGGGAGCTTGTTGGTTACCACTATGAAGGCCCAAAGAGCAGCATTTGTATTTCTCCTATAATGAAGGAAAGTCCAGCCCATCACTGAGTACAAGGAACAATGGTGTGTGGAAAGAAGAAGGCCAATTCTGAACCTGATTGCTCTGTGGTAAAGGGTGTCCAACTTTGCCAGGGCAGAGATAGTGCAGTGGCTCTCGAAGGTCCGTAATCTTTTAATGAAAGGAAAGTGGCTTGAACCAATTGAAGCTTGGCCTCCTTAGTGAGAAGTGGTTAATTTTGTAGAATAATCCTAATCTTTGCCTTAGTTTCTTCTGTAGACCTTGAGACATGCTCTAGTGAAGTGATTTTTTCTGTGGCACAATTTACAGTACTGTCCATATGCTGGGCATCTGTTTATCTCATGCTCCACGACCACACTTTTCACATTTGACTTCATTCGCTCAAGATACATAACTCCTTTTGCTCACATTGGCACTTGCTTTTACACTTTCTTCCTGCACAACTGCTACTTGCACTGATCTTTCATCCTGAGCATTTCCACTTAAGTGTTTAATCTGTGTTTCCTCAGTTCAGCAGCCCTGCACATATCTATGGCATCATCTAATGTTAAGTCTGTTTTTCTCAACAGTCTGTGTCTCACATGCTCACTGTTGTAAGCATACAACTCTATCTCTGATCAACGATTCCATTAAATCTCCAAATTCACAAGGTTAACCTTTAGCCTCAGTTCAGTTCACATGAATCAATGCACTCACCCAGATTCTGGCTCCTAGTACTGAATAAATGTCTCACATAAGTCACATTCTTTCTCGGTTACAATCCTCTCAAATTGTCCCATAATTTTGTTCGCTGCTCCTTCTCTTCCTCTTTTCCCAAATGAAAGTACCGAATACCTCCAGTGCATCAGGGCCAGCCACGTGCAGGAGAGTCATAGTCTGGATTTTCTGGGATTTTTCAGCAAGTCCACTGGCAACAGAGAAAATGTCAAATTGCTGCTTAAATCTCCTTCAGTTTTCAGCAACATTTCCTTGTAGACGAGAGTGGTGGGAGGCTGCAGGCAGTCCATTCTGACACCATGTAATTGTAACCCCTACAAATGGGGTTCCCAAAAGTCTTCAAGAGCTTGCCTAATTGCTCACCATTTGGTAGGTGTTCAGCGCTATAGCTGTTTAAATTATTAATTATTGTCAGTGAGTGCCTCACGCCTCCATGTATTGTCCCTTTAAGAGCTGCCCAATTGCAGGTATAATTAATCTGAATGGGGAGTCTGTGTGTTTTCTATGCCCAAATCCCCGCCCGGACTGCTGAATTTTCACCTGCTTTCTGCCATCACTAGTGGCGCAGACAGAGCCCTGTTGGGAGATGTAACTAATTACTGATAAACATTTAGAGTGATAGAGATATGTGTTTGTTCTAACCTGCCTTCTTTGCAGCAAGGACTTTTCAGTTTAGCTCCACCATTTTGGTCCCGATCTGCGAATTGGACCAATCAGTACTGAGGTTCTCTAAAATGGAGCCTGCTGAAATGGGACTGTATGCATTACCAGTTAGGATTTGTAGTTCTAGGCTGTTGGCGCCTTTTTGCCACTGGGAGAGGGAGCTCTTACAGTGATTGACAGCTAAACTGCCAACCAAACCTTTTGGATGTGAAATTCCCAGAGCTGTCTGCTGGCAAGCCAGATTCGAGTTGGAAGTTGAAGAGGAAAGAGCTTGCATAATCAAGCGGCCGTGTTGTGCAGCAGTAGTTTGTGCGGAGAACTGTGGAAGGCCCAAAACTTGGCCTGTTGCCATCTTACAGAGAGAGAGAGAGAAAGAGAGGAAATAGTCGGACAGTGATCCTCGTGGTGTGTTATGAAGTAAGCTGTTGGAAGGATACCAGGCTCACCGGAAGAAGACTGAAGATTTTGCTAAAGCGATCAGCCTGTCAGGAACTTTAGCTACCATTGCGCTCCGGGTTTTAGCAGTAATTTTGTGATCAGGATCAAGGAGTAGCCTGCCTGGTACAGTAAACTTTCTTTACATATACTGTAAATGTGCTGCGAACTGGAGGGTGCACCAACCTGTTTTCCCCTCCTCGAACTGAGCTGTGTGTTGAAGGCTGGAAGCTGTACCCAGCTGCATCGTACTGAATCCACATGCTTTCAAATGCAGTTGGGTCCTGCCACAAGGGTCTCATCTCCCTACCCTGCTCCTTCTGGCAATCCAGAACAACCATCATCCATTTTATTCTCAGCCTTGGGTATCGTGAGTAGTAAACAGGTAGCTCCTGCAACATATCTTTTAAATCAAAAGTATGTCATCTGACTATTGTGTTGCTTTCACGAACTGAGTCCTCCAGCTCGGATTACAATCCGTGGGTGTGCATATTAATTCTTTTCTTCTCACAGGGCCCCTACAGCTGCAATGCCGGCATACCCCAGGCAACGGTTCTGGCTAGCTCCTTTCTCTATCCTGGGTACCCAGAGAGTGTGACTAATTGGGACTCTGATTGCATGCACAGCAGTGTGATTTTTAGTGTGATTAAGCAAATTAACCTGATTATCCCCCATCCTTGTTATAGTCCCTGAATAAATCAGATCTACTTTTTCTGCAATTTACATTGACTGTGGTGTCAGTTTGCGGTGAAGGTATTGCCTTGTTGCCTTGCATTGCATCACCTTATTTTACAGGGGTCCCCAGAGCCAAGCTGAAGGAACCAGTCCTTGGGGTAAGTGCTAAATCTAGGTGTATGTGCAAAGCCTTTCAGGGGTATTGGGAAGGTAAACATTGTGTACTGTGTGGGCCACTAGCAGGAGACAAGGGAGGGTCACAGTGTCCCAGAGGGCTGTGGCCTGGTTAGTCAAACTGATGTCAACCCTGACCTATGGGTGGAGGTACCGTCACTGACCCTAGGCCCCTTAACCTGTTAATAGACAAGCAGGCAGGGAAGTATCCCTTGGGATTGCGCCACCTAGGGGTAACATCTTGGAGCCACTGCTGGGATTAAGCGTCCTCTAGTGATCAAGGAAGAAGTTTCCCTGTTATATTTAGTTTTGGGAGAAAATGGAGGACCCGCTACACCCAAGCTGAAAATTGCCCTTCATAAGCTGTTAGTGCACAGGGTGATGGGGTGGAGTGAGGCTGAGGGTTGGACCCCTACAAGCTCTCCTATTACTGGATGTCCCATTAGGGATTGCTAATGTTGATATTGTAGCCACTGTGGAGCATGTTAGGGTTTGGGTAAAGTCGAGGTAAGGGAGAGATGCAGATCTGTTTGAACAGACTATGATAGTGCTGCTCTCTTGTAGCTCCCCAATAGATCCAGAGAAAGTGCCCCCTATTATTTTCCTGAGGGTACCCTTTCCATTCACCTGCACAGCGATCCGACTACCTCAGGTGGGTCTCCCCATATAGGGAACCCAGGGTTCAAGATAAGTTGCTCAAACTATTAGCGTCTGAAGGGCGAACTGCCCAAGAGCTTGTAAAGGTGTTAGACCTTTCAGAGGAACACATGCCCTGCACTCCCCAGCCACCTCCCTGCTTCTCCAAAGTTCTCCTGTGGCCCCCTCCCCATAGTGATTCTCTCAATACAGTTGGATTCCTACCAAGCTCAGACTCTTTTCGGGCACAGCCCCAGTGCCCTGGGGAGGATGACTTGGAAACATGGATGGACTATGGCACTCCTTTAGTACAAGAATGGCAATGTTCAGAGGAGGAAAAGAGAAAGAGGCTGATGAAGAGTTTGAGGGCCCTGCCCTGAAGCCATCTGTTTCTTCGAGCAACTAGTCCAGAGCCTACAGCAGCTGAATACCTGTCTGCACTGGAAGGAGTGTTTGGTAGTACTGAGTTGGGGATGACCTATTGTGGAAGTTCAAGTCAGCTAAGCAGTGGAAAAATGAGAAATTGTCGCTTTTGTTACCAGGATTAAGAAGTCTCTGCAGAGGGCCCACTGAAAGGGGAGTGCCCGCGAGAGCTGAATCGTGCCAGACTGGACTATATCCTAAAGTCAGCCGACATTCTAGTGTAATGATACTGAAACTCAAGTTACAAGATAGGAAGGCTAACCTCCTGAGTACTGTCATCTTATGAAGGAAATTCGTGAAATGGAGACTGATGAAGAGGGCTGGGAGCCCTATCGGAGATGGTTGGTGCCTGCCCGACTCCTAAGAGGAGTGACTCGGATGAGGCCCAGCAGCTGAGAGAGTTAATTAAAGAGCTGACTGAAGCAGCCAGAGAACCTGACCTATATCAGGCATCCCCAGAGGCCAAAGGTGGAGAGTACATGTTGTTTTCTTGGAACCCCAGACTGAGGGTAACCTACTGGAAGAAGTGTGAGAGTTGAAAGCTTTAGTGGGGACTTGCTGTGAAACCCACCCAGTCTCCATCCTGGTAGTTGTCCAGAGGATCAAGGACTCAAAGCACAAGCCAAAGATGAGCCGCTCAATACCCCTGTGAACCCTGAGTCCCTAGAGACCCTAGAGAGTCTAATTTCTGTTATCATTGGGGAGGATGGACACATCCTGCCTTCTGCCAGTCGCCAGAGAATTTGAGAAAGTCATTGCCCGGTTATTACCTACGGTTTGACAGAGTAACAACCAGCCACAAGGGGAGCTGTTCGGAAGAGTTACGCTACCGAGGCCAATGCCAGACCGACAACGACTTCAGTGGACGCCTGAATGATCCAAGGTGGTGGGTCCAACTATGAAAGCTACGGTAAAAGTGAATGGTGTGTCTACCAGGGCTGTGCTTGACAGTGACTCCCAAGTAACTATAATGTTTCAGGACTGGTATCAGAAGCACTGCCTGATGTGCCCCACAACCGTTGGAAGAACTGCATGTCTGGGGTTGATTGAAAAGGCCTACCCTCACGCCGGATATATCAGGATTTGGTTGTCTTTTCCTACTTCAGTGGCTGGAGTGGCAGAGCAAGTGGAGACCTTAGCTTTGGTATGTCCCCTACTGGACTGTCGATGGGGTCCCTCTGCAAATCGGGATGAATGCTCATATGTTCAGGAGATTGGCACAGCTATGCTATGAGAAACAGGGCAACAAACTGGTAGGGCTCTAAGGATTCCTGCCTTGATTAAGAGAGCGTATGAGTTGCGGCAGAATGCTGAAGAGATGGATCAAGATGAGCCAGTTGGGGTAGTATGGAAGAAGGATCCTGAGTCAATGGTCCTGGGCCCCAACACCCAGTGCACCCTACAGGGAGGTCCGCTTACGGAAGGATGTCAAGAATAAGATACTCATGCTGGATACTCCAGGCGATGCGAAATTGCTGGAAGGTTTGCTGATTAAGCCCAGTATCTTACCCACTCATGCTCATGCCTATGCCCGATGGGTCATGGACCAGGTTCACAATGTGTCCAATAGAGAATTCGGGTGACTAGAGGCTGCACCTTGCTACTTGTCACTGTGCAGACACTGCAGTGCTACCTAGTAACAAGTCCTCTGGAGTGGCTGACCAAGTGATACCCCATTTGTTTGATTTTGGTGACTCCCCATTGCCAGCGGAATGGAAAGCTAGAATCAGCCAGAGACTCGCCCAGAGAGATAAGGTGTTTTCATTGAAGGAATGGGATGTAGGATGTATCAGAGGAGCAGAGCATCACATAGGCCTGCAAGATGAATGGCCATTCCATGAGAGGTCTCGGTGCCTGGCGCCAGCAGATACAGATGATGTAAGACACCTGCAGGAAATGCTTGTGGCTGGTGTGATACAAGAATCCAGAAGCCCTTATGCTTCACCTATTGTGGTGGTGAGGAAGAAGAATGGGACAGTCTGAATGTATGTAGATTACAGGACCCTTAACAAGTGGACCTTCCCCAATCAATACATCATGCCCGTATTCAGGATGCGTTGGACTGTTTAAATGGAAGCAAGTGGTTCTCAGTGTTGGATCTCCGTAGTGGGTACTACCAGATCCTATAGCCCCAGAAGACCATGAGAAAACAGCCTTCATTTGTCCACTTGGGTTCTATGAGTTTATGAGGATGCCCCAGGGGATCTCTGGTGCCCCAGCCACTTTTCATGGAAAATTTGATGGAACGAGCAGTGGGGACATGAACTTGTTGGAGTGCCTAATATACCTAGATGATGTTATTATGTTTGGAAGTTCACTGGAGGAACATGAGAGCGACTTTTTAAGTGTTGGCCTGACTGAAAGACCTGCCTTAAGCTGTCCATCGACAAATGCCAGTTCTTTCAGACATCCATAAAGTACGTGAGGCACATAGTGTCCACCAAAAGGATAGAGACTGATCCTAGCAAAGTTGAGGCTTTGACCACCTGATCCCAGCCCCAAATCTAAAAGAATTAAACATTCCTAGGATTTTGTGGTTATTACTGATGATTCATAAAGGACTACTCAAGAGTGGTTCGCCCACTGCTGCACCTCACCCAGGGTTCCCCCCACAAACAAAAGTACAAGCAGTGGACTCCACTGAATCAGAGAGTGTACTTCCACCTTGGTGAACTTTTGGGTCTCGATGGAAACCTGACTGCGAGGTTGTTTTCCGAAATCATATATCAGCTCACCCATGTTCCCGCCCTCGCTTATGCTGATCCTGCTAAACCCTTGTGTTACATACCGATGCTAGCCTACAAGGTTTGGGAGCTGTGTTATATCAGGAGCATGAGAACAGTCTGAGACCAGTGGCCTTTGCCAGTAGGAGTCTGACCCCATCAGAAAAACTATCCAGTACATAAATTGGAGTTCTTGGCGTTGAAGTGGGCCATTGTTGACCAATTTCATGACTATTTGTATGGAGCAAAGATACTGGTAAAGACAGCTGATAATAATCCACTGACCTATGTGCAGATTTCAGCTAAATTGGATGCTACCGGGCATCGGTGGCTTTCGCATTGTCCACTTATGATTACGCTGTTGAAGACAGATCGGGCTTGAATCACATAGATGCTGATGCTCTCTCCTGAAGGCCTACTTCCAAGGGTGATTGGGTCAGACTGTCTGAACCTGACATTCAAGCACTGTGCCAGAATTTTGACAAGAAGGAACAGATGTCCACAGATGCAATGGACTGCCTGGTAGATTGCTTGGGCCCTTCTGACACTTGTATACCAGCTGCATACTGCCACTTCTCCGTGCATTGCCTCAGTTTGATAATAACAGCCTCCACCAAGCTCAATCTTGTGACCCCATGATTCAATCAGCACTCAAAGCCCTACGCAGGGAATGATGTGTCCAAGTTATGCTCCTCTGACTTGAGAACTGCACTATTGTACAAAGAAGGCCCTAAATTGAAGCTAATAAATCAGTTGCTGTACCGAGAGACTGTAGATGGGGAGGTTAAGCAGACAAGCAAAATTGGTCCTGCCCACAGATTTCAGAGACTTGGTGCTGAGGTCCCTACACAACCACATGGGCCACCTTGACATCAACAGAACCCTTGACATGTTGCGATCCCAATTCTACTGGCCTAAAATGGGGCAGATGTTGAACATCATGTACAAACTTGCAGTCGCTGCTACAGAGAAAGGCTTTGCCAAAGAGGGCTGCCCCGTTAACATCACCACCAGCATGCCATGGAGTTAGTTTGTATTGACTTTCTAAGTTTGGAGCCTGATCAGCAAAATATCAGTAATGTGTTGGTGGTTACAAATCATTTTACCAGATATGCCCAAGCCTTTCCCACCAAGGACCAAAGGCCTCCAGCGTGCTAAGGTGCTGGTAGAGAATTTCTTTGTTCACTATGGGGCCCCCCAAAGAATTTGTTCTGACCAAGGCCGAGACTTTGAGAGTCACTTAATCATGGAGATGCTCTCTCTATGGGGGTGCAGAAGTCAAGAACTGCCCCTTATCATCCGCAGGGTGACCCACAGCCAGAATGATTTAATCTCATCCTGCTTGACCTGCTGGGTACTCTCCATCCAAAAGACAAGCCAAAATGGAGCCAGCAGATCAGCACCTTGGTCCATGCCTATAACTGTACCAAAATGATGCTACGGGTTCTATCCCTATCGTCTCATGTTTGGAGAGAGGCTAGTTACCAGTGGACGTTTGTTTGGGGTCTCTCTGATGGGGTCAGGCTGAGAATTACCTACAGTACATACGAAAGCTAAAAGTTCAATTGAACCATGCTTACCAACTAGCTCAGACCATGGCTACAAAGAAAAACTTGGCCAATAAAGAAGGTATGATAAAAGGTGAAGGCCCAAGAGCTTCACGCTGGAGACGGTGTGTTGTGTGGAATCTACGATTGCATGGCAAACACAAAATTGCTGATTGGTGGCACCATCTTCCTCACATAGTAGTAGGCAAATTGCCAGGTTTACCTGTGTACAAAGTGAGGCCAAAAACAACTCAAAGATGTCAAGACCATGCACCAAAACCATGTGTTGCCTATTGGTCAAATAATGATTGAATCTGAGCCCACAGAGATTGCTCCCCTGGACCAGTGAACCGAGCTGCTAAAAACAGAAACAGAGTAAGCCTGCCCCGTAGTCACTGACTTAAGGTTTTCCACAACAAACCCAAATTGATAATGACTGTCAGTCCACTTCGGATGAGAGTGAGTGCAATTATGGTTATTACCTTCTTATGAACTGAGTCAGCTATTTCAAGTAACCCCATGGTCAATTGTGGGGATGAAGCTGGGCCCTCTGGACTGCCTAACCCCCAGCTTTGTCCTGGAGCCACTGCTCCCTAAGAGTGAAGTACAAAGTGTCAGGTCTGATGATATTGAATCACTGTGTATGGTGGAACTGTGGATTTCCCTGAGGAGGAGACAGATGAGTTGAGATCAACTGATGACCTACCAGTACATGAAGAGTACTTTGAATGTGATGACAGTTCCCTTCCAGTGCCAGAGTGTTCCTCAAGCGAGCAAATTGTTGTAGAACCTGAATCCATAGAGCCCGGTGCTGACTGTGCCCCAGGACTGAACTCTCCCACTCAGACAAAGGCCCCCTTGCACGTGAGGAAAGTGCTGAGATTGAGGTGAAAGATGCAGAGACTGTGACTGTTCTCCCCAGGAAGACTTGTCAAGCTGTCAAACCGATAGTAAGCCTCAGCTATGATTCCCTGGGAGGCCAGTGGATTTGCCTCTCAATGTAGTCCACAAGGGGTTTATGTGTCCCAAAGTTCTCTACCAAATTGAGTTTGAGTGCTGACTCGGCTGATTGTTCTGCCCTCTAAGTATGGTGCTCCTGTCCCATCAAGCCCCAAGGTAGCTGATAGGAAAGGGCCCTTTATCATTGTTCAATGTGCAGGAGGTAATAACCTGATTCAAAACTGCAGGGTATATGTGAGTAATCTGTGCAACTTATGTGTTATGTACTTTAGCAACAGTAGTGCACTGTGAATAACAGAAACTGTGTATGGCAAAGTTTTAATGTGGTGACTAGTGCCTTAGAAATTATAGGTCTGCTAATGGTATAGATTTGTAAGATAATTTGCATTTGAAATTATTGTGAAGGTACCCACTTGATGCATATGCCAAGTTTTTCCAGGCCAGGAAGGGTGTAACCCCCTGCAAATGGGGTTCATGAAAAGCCTTCCAAGAGCTTGCCTAATTGCTCACCGCCTGGTAGGTGTTGGCGCTATTGCCGTTTAAGCGTTATTGTCAGTGAGTGCCTCAAAGCCTCCATGTACTATCCCTTTAAGAGCTGCTCGATTGCAATTATAATTAATCTGAATAGAGAGGGGTCTGTGTGTTTCTACACCGAATCCTGCCTGGGCTGCTGAATTTTCTCTCCATTTCTGCCATCGCTAGTTGAGCATACAGAGCCCTGCTGAGAGATGTAACTAAGTACTGATAAACATTTAGAGTGATAGAGATATAGTGTTTGTTCTAACCTGCCTTCTTTGCAGCAAGGACTTTTCAGTTTAGCTCCACCATTTTGGTCCCAAACTGCGAACTGGACCAATCAGTACTGGGGTTCTCTAAAATGGAGCCTGCTGAAATGGGACTGTATGGATTACCAGTTGGGATTTGTAGTTCTAGGCTGTTGGCGCCTTTTGCCACAGGAAGGGAGCTCTTACTCTGATTGACAGCTAAACTGCCCAACCAAACCTTTTGGATCTAGGGGAATCCCTGAGCTGTCTGCTGGCAAGCCAGATTCGAGTTGGAAGTTGAAGAGGAAAGAGCTTGCATAATCAAGCGGCCGTGTTAAGCAGTATTTTGGCGGGAGAACCGTGGAAGGCCAGAAACTCGGCCTGTTGTTGTCTTACAGAGGCGAGAAAGAGAGGAAAAGAGTCAGCCAGTGATCCACGTGGTGTTATGAAGTAAGCTGTTGGAAGGATACCAGGCTCACCTGAAGAAGATCGAAGATTTTGCTAAAAGTGATCGGCCTGTCGGGAACTTTAACTACCATTGTGTTCCCAGGTTTTAGCAGTAATATTCGTCAAGGGATCGAGGAGTAAGTCTTCCTGGTACAGTAAACTTTCTTTACAAATAAATGTGCTGCAAACTGTGGGGTCGCAACCTGTTTTTCCCCCTCCTCGCACTGAGCTGTGTGTTGAAGGCTGGAAGCTGTACCCAGCTGCATCGGACTGAATCCGCATGCTTTCAAATGCAGTTGGGCCCTGCCACAAGGGTCTCATCTCCCTACCATGCTCCTTCTGGCAATCCAGAAAAACCATCATCCATTTTATTCTCAGCCTTGGGTATCGTGAGTAGTAAACAGGGTAGCTCCTTGCAACATATCTTTTAAATCAAAAGTGTGTCATCTGATTACTGTGTTGTTTTCATGAACTGAGCCCTCCAGCTCGGGATTACAATTAGTGGTGTGCATGTTAATTCTTCCTTCTCACAGGGCCCCTACCAGCTGCGATGCCAGTCTACCCCAGTTAACAGTTCTGGCTAGCCCTTTCTCCATCCTGGGTACTCAGAGAGTGTGACACTGCTGTGATTGCATGCACAGCACTGTGACTTTAGTGTGATTAAGCAAATTAACCTATTATCCCCCATCCTTGTTATAGTCCCTGAATAAATCAGATCTACTTTTTCTGCAATTTACATTGACTGTGGTATCAGTTTGTGGTGAAGGTATTGCCTTGTTGCCCTTGTATTGCATCACCTTATTTTACAGGGGTCCCAAGAGCCAAGCTGAAGGAACCAGTCCTGGGGTAAGTGTTAAATCTAGGTGTATGTGCAAAGCCTTTCAGGTGTATTGGGAAGGTAAACATTGTGTACTGTATGGGCCACTAGCAGGAGACAAGGGGGGGCCACAGTGTCCCTGAAGGTTGTGGCCTGGGTTAGTCAGACTGATACCAACCCTGACCTTTGAGTGGAGGCACCCATCACTGACCCTGACCCCTTAACCTGTTACTAGCCAAGCAGGCAGGGCAAGTATCCCTTGGGATAGCGCCACCCTAAGGGTTACATAATAATTACGATGCAGCACAACGTGGAGTGAGCTGGTAAGTTTACTGTGCTGTATAACACTGATAACAAACTGAAGAAAGAGTGTTACTGGCTGCCAGATAAGGGTTTATGTACAGGTATTAGCACATGCACATTAACAAGACGATGCTAAGTCACTTCCTTACAGATAGGATGCCGCTCTCTGTCTTTGCTTTGTACTGCTAAGCAGCTTCAGTCTGCAGCAATGCCTCTCAGGTACAGGCTCTCAGTGGTTTTATTCAACAGGTGCTCGCTCTAACACAATTTCACAGCATCTACTAAACAGGTATTTTCCCTGGCACAGTCTGTGAACAGTATAAGCCAGGAGAAGGCTCAGAATGATTTTACATGATGAATATTAGTGAAGGCTTGCAGGATTTTGGGCCTGGCTACGCCTCTTGCTTGATCCCACCAGCAGCAGGTTTGAACACCTAAGTGTCTCTCTCACACTCTCTGTAAGCTCTCAGCGAGTCCAGAAACATCTTCCCAATTCAGTGTCCCATTGGACAGGCAGGGCTATCCATCAGTCCTTCTGTCCTGTCCTCCAATTGGCTCTCTTGGACCACCATTCCACTTGGGAGGGTCTGACAGCATTATCCTCCTCCCAGAATGCTTGGCTCCTGTTGCTAGGCTTTCTAGCCCTCTGACTGATCTGCTGATGGGTTCATCAGGTTGTAAAGATGCCACGACCATCTTTTGATTGAGTCTTGCTCCAAAGTCTTTTTATTTTTTTTCATCTGTGCCCCCATAATGCCCTGGCCCCCAGGATTTGTTGCAGCCCCTGGGGTATTGTCTAGTCAGTTGGAGGAGACTGTAGGGCCATGGATTCATTAGTCATGCAGCTGGCAGGATCTGGTGAGCAGGGAGCACTGGGACGACCCTTACACATGCACCCCCACTCAAGAAGATGGTGGCTTTCTTGCGGCAGTTTGAGTGCTGATGATGTGATGGCATTCCTGCTTGCTCCCAGATCCCACTGCCATAACTGGGGACCAGTGAGAAGAGTGCAGTCACTGCCACTGCAACACAGTGCACAGGAGGCACCAGAGGATCTTCCACACCACAGCTCTTTCTCACCACAACACACACATGGTTGAGCAAGAGAGCTGCAACAGAGCTCACGCAGAACTCAGGAGAGCAGCAGACAAGCATCCCAAGTAAGCCACACTTGAAGGATCAGTTACATAAGGCTGACAGCATGCTTTCAGGCAATCAGAAAACTCTATTTCTCAGACTCTTTTTATAATGATGTTAAAAATGTGGTTCCCCTTCTGTTATTGTTCAGTCTTTACTGGTCTTCTAGTAAATTTATCGGAAGTTTTGATTTATACACAGGTGATACTAATATTGAACAGTATGGTGAAGTTGATGCCCTTTCAATCACTGAGTTATATATGTAAGCCCCCATGGGAGGGTTTATGGCTCACCTTTAAGGACCCCCTGGTGCTTAGGGATTCTTAGTACTGTGGGGTCTATTTTCTGCTTGCTGCCACTTGGGAGCAGCAGTTTGGGTAGCTATACATAGAGGAGTCTGGAGAGAGTTCAGGAAGAAGCAACGGTTTTGTAGCAAAGCAGTCATGGAGGGCCCTCCCTCCTCTTAGGCCTCAGCAGTTTCAGCAGTGATGTGCGGGTCCCTGGGTTTGGGGCATCTGTGGGAGGTGAACAGGAGTTAGTTTGTGGTCATTTGGGTCATGACCCTTGGGACGGGGTGGTGAGATCATCCAGGATGTTTGGGGGCAGGTACAGTAGGATTCTGGGGGGCATTGGGGCCAACATTTGGGAGTGGGTTTTGGAGCCATTGGGGGCTGTAGAGGTTGTGTCAGTGCCTCTGCAGGGATCGGGGTGGTGGCAGCCCCGGTTCCTTTCCCAGTGGCACTTGGCTCGTGGATGTGAAGATGGGAGTCGGTTGTGGCCTGGACTCGATGGAGCCTACTATGGGCTGGTCCCAGGACCTACTGTTGGGTTAGAGTTCAGGTAGGCCTTTAGGCCAATATAGGCCATGGCTCAGCTCAGACTAGAGAAACTGGAAGTAATGTAGCCACTGTGACTGTCGTGGGAGGCTAACTAGGAAGAGCTGCAGGAGTCAGTTTGAGAGAGTGAGTGGAAAAGTGCAGGGACCAGGCCTGTCCAGGACAAGGCTAAATGGAGTAATATGAGCAGTGTTTGGAGAGCAGCTGGAAATTAGCAGGCTGTAGAATTCATGCCCTGAGTATGAAATAACTCAGCAGTGTCAGAGGAGCACATCACTCCCCTGGTAGAGGTGCTTAGCCAGAGTAAGTGAGCATTTGTGTTAAAGTCCTAGTTTTCCAAGTGAAGCCCTGTAGAAGAAGAGGGCATTTGGGTTAAAGTCCCAGCTTTTAAGTAAAGCACTGTATGGAGGAGTCAGTGACAATTTTTTGATGCACTTACCAGTGCTGGTCGTTATTTTGGAGCTTCACACTTCTGGCAAAGTATAAAACTGTCTCTGGTCCTAAGTAAAAGCATTGCTGCTGGTTCTGTGTGTACGGAAAATCTGAGCCTAAGAATGCCCACATGTGTCTCTCAGTAATCCGATTGCGTAAAAAAGTTAGCCCCAAGGAGCTGTGTAACTTAAAATCTTTAAGTAATTGGGACCCTGAGCTCTTGCAATCTTTAAGAGTGCAGAAGAATAAACCTGATTTGTTTTGGGAGAAACCAGAGTCTAGTGTGATCAATTTTACTAAGGATTTAAATGAAATAATAAGTCCTTTCGTTTTAGGGGCTTCCATGGTTTTCCTGGGGTCTTGTGTCTTCCGGTTTTCCTGCACCCTCCTGCTCCAGGACCAGTGGGTGGAGAAGCCAAAGATGAACTGTTCAGTCTGCCTGCTGGTTTGGGCCTGCTGAGTGATGTGAGCACTTGTGGGGTGCAGAGACAGTGGGATTGAAGATGTCAAGGTAAGAGAATTTGCTTTAAATGCTGCCAAATCCTGAGAAATCTTGGTGAGGTTCTGGAATCTGGGGCCTCCTTACCCAGAACATTGTGGCCCCTAGAGATTTGGGAATGGGGGCTACAGATTGTGAGGCTTCTCCAGGATCCTTTCTCAGCCCCAGCAGAAGAATTTCCCCATTTTCAGAGTGGAGGAGCTGGCTATTTGACATAGTTTTAAAAGGGTGGTGGCATGGGGTAGGCCTATTCAGATAGCTAAGCCTCAGTCCTCTCTCTGGTGTGGCGCTTGCACATGACTGGCAGTCCATGTGCACCTTTCAAGCCTCTGATTGCCTGGTGGTGAGTTGTGAGGAAAAGGACTGTGAGCTTGGCGCCATTTTGTGGAGACATTTGGAGAGGTAGCAGCTGTGTTAGAACTTCTGTTGGTGCTTTAGTGAACTAGGGACCTCCCTTGAAAATAATTTTGTTGCCCCTTTCCCAGAGACAAACAGCAAAAGGGTTGGGAGGTGATCTGATGAGTCAGAGTTACAGGATGGCTGGAAGAGGATTTAAGTCTGAAGAGATTACTCCCCAGAGGAACCACAGGCTATGGTTCCAGCTTCACTCCTGATCTGGCTATGGAACTCAGGAGGAGAGGTCAAGCAGATAAGAGGTGCATTCATTGTGGATATAGGGAGATGGTGTAATTAGACTGTTCATGTGGTCAATTTGCTCCAGCTCTGCCCTGGAAGCATATTTGATCAGACTCTGACCATTTTCCATTGGGGATCCCCTAGTGCTTCAGGAGGTCACCATACGTATGGTCTCAAGGGAGTACAGCGGTCAGGGCCCTTGAAAAGCATGTTTGCAGTACTGAGGAGATTAGGGAAAGCCAAGAGATCATTCGCCTGATGTGGTTGTAGAAGCAGTGGAAGAGGAGGTGAAAAAATGGGGTGGCAAGGGCACTGACATCTGCCCAGCTCCTCATCGCCAGCTGCCCACTATCCCCATGACAGAGGAAGGGAGGGCAGGGGCCTGAGAAGTCCATTGGGTGATCCCTAGGCCCAGGGGTCCCCACCAGCATCCCAGTTTGTGGCAGTTTACGGATCTTTCTGTAAAAATCTGAGGCATCTCCTGCTGTAAAACACATCTTGTAATTAAGCTGGGAGTGGCTGGAGTGTCTATTGAAAGAGAAGAGATACCTGAAAAGACAGAGTTTGATGAGGAGAAGCTGCTTTATGAAAGGTTCCAATCAGCTGATTATGAAATGCAGCAAGCCATTCCCCAGTCTTTTACCACTCTGTAATTACCTTGGCAGACAGAACCCCACATATGCTGGTACATTCTAAAGCCCTAAGGGTCAGGATGGATGGACTGATGAGAAGAAATCCTCTTAATGTTGTGTACAGGAATGAAACATGGCTGGAGCCAGGACTGGCCAGGAGGACCAATGTAAGGGATCTACCTGAATGGTCCCAGGCAGAAAGATGGATCAGGAGGAGGATCCACATGGAATATCCTTCAGCAGATTACCCATATGTGTCCGAAAGAATGTGGGATATGACCGAAATGCATGAAGAATGGATATACAAGGAACAGCTACAGAAATTGCAGTCAAGCCTGGACATTGTGGCCAACCATCCCAGCAGTTATTCCAGAAAGCACAAGCTATGTGCCACTGCGCCTTGGTCTGGTTTAACTTGTTTAAGAACTTTGCTTTTAATGCAGGACTTGGTAGGATGCCGAATTAAATATTTTATCATCATCAAAGACTTTTTGGAGACCTTACAACGAAGCTGGGATCCTGATTTCTATTTTCCACAACGTGAGGTCCTGCCATTTAAGCCCCAGAAAACTGTGGACTGTGCCAGGAAGACTGCTCAACAGGGCAGGTGTATGCAGTAAGACTGATGTTTTCAGGTTACCTTTTAAAATCAATGACTTTAAAGACAAAATTTATGACAGTGATTCTAAATTAAAAAATTCCTTTTAATTGTTTTACTAAGTAGAGCTGGGGGTCTTAACCTCTGCCTTGTGTGAGTGTGAGAGTGCTTGTGTGTGAGGGTGAAAACTGAAAGTTTAATGATGTTATAGTTTTGAAATTTTTTCTTTCCCGCAACTGGATGGAGGTATATAGGGAAATAAGGGAAGCTGCAACTTAATCAACTTCAGTGTGTATATAGATGTGCTAATCCAAAGTGTTCTCAATGTTTAAAAATGTTGACAGTGTTTTCAAGTGACAGATAAAGCTTAGGACCTCCTGGCACAGGTAAGGTATGATATATTTTTGTGTTACAGAGAGGTTTGGTGGTAGCTAGGGAGGGTTTTACCCTTTGGGCCAATGTAGTGGGTACTCCCTCCAGCATGCTGGGAGTGTTACATACCTGGCTTGTTGGTTGGGGGCCTGCTTGGCCCCTACCTCCATTCCATGAGGAAATGGTTTCTTAACAGGGAGAGTGCAAGCCCCCTCATGGGAGGCGCTTATGGCGCACCCTTTGGGACACCCCAAGTATTTAGGGATTTTAGTGCACCGGGGTGTATTTTTTGCTTGTCACCACTTAGGAAGCGTTTAGGTGGCTATATATAGAGGGGTTTGAGAGACTTCAGGAGAGATCAGTGGGTTTTGCAGCAGGGCAGTCATGGGGGCCCCCACCACCTCTTTGGCAGGTTGGCAGTTTTGGCAGCGGTGCACGCGTCCCTAGGTTTAGGGCATCCATGGGAGGTGAGCAGCAAGGCAGTTTGCAGTTATTTGGGTCCTGGGTCCCCTTGAGATGGGGTGGTAAGATTGTCCAGGATGTTTGGGGGGCAGGTAAGTAGGACCCCAGGGCGTTTGGCCAAACTTTTGGGACTGAATTTTCAAACCATCAGGGGCCGTAGAGGTTGTGTCAGGGCCTCTGCAGGATTTGGTGGTGGTGGTGGCAGCTCCTGGTTCCTTTTCCCAGTGGTACTTCGGCTCATGGACATGAAGATGGGAGTGGGTGGCAGCCTGGACTCGATGGGGCATGCTATGGGCAGGTCCAAGGGCCTACTGTTGGGTTAGAGTCCCAGGGTAGGCCTTTAGACCTAGATAGGCCATGGCTCAGCTCAGGCAAGAGAAACCGTAAGTAATGGAGCCACTGTGACTGCTGTGGGTGGCTCAGCTCAGGGAGAGCTGCAGGAGTCAATTTGAGAGAAAGGAGTGAAAAGTGCAGGGACCATGCCAGTTCACGACAAGGGCTAAATGGAGTAACATGAGCAGTGTTTGGAGAGGCAGCTGGGGAATTAGCAGGCTGTGGAATTCACACCCCAGCATGAAATAACTCAATGGCATCAGAGAGCACATCACTCCCTGGTAGAGGTGCTTAGGCAGAAAAAGTGAGCATTTGGGTTAAAGTTCCAGCTTTTAAGTGAAGCCCTGTATGGAAGGAGGCAGTGACGATTTCAGGTGCTTACCAGTGCCGGTGGTCATTTTAGAGCTTCACACTTCTGGCAAAGTAAAGAACAGTCTCTGGTCCAGAGTAAAAGTGTTTGCTGCTGGTTCTGTGTGTATGGAAAATCTGAGCCTAAGAATGCTCACATATGTCTCTCAGTATTCAATTGTGTAAAAGTTAGCCCCATGGAGCTGTGTAACTTAAAAGCGTTTAAATAACTGGAACCCTGAGCTCTTGCAATCTTTAAGAGCTCAGGGAATAAACCTGATTTGTTTTGGGGAGAAATCAGAGTCCATTGTAATCAATTTTACTAAGGATTTAAATGAAATAACATGTCCTTTAATTTTTAGGGCTTCCATGGTTTCCTGGGGTCTTGAAGCTTCCTTGTTTTCCTGCACCCTCTGCTCCAGGATCGGTGGGTGGAGAAGCCTGAAGATTAACTATTCAGTCCACCTGCTGGTCTGGGCCTGCTGGGAGATATGACTGCTTGTGGGGTGCAGAGACGGTGAGATTGAAGATTGAATCGCTAGTTAAGAGAATTTACTTTAAATGCTGCCATCTTCCTGAGAAATCTTGATGAGGTTCTGAAGACTGGAGCCACCTTCACTGGAACATTCTGGCCCCTAGACATTTGGGATGGGGCTACATATAATAGAAAGGGATGCATTATGACAACATATAATGGCCTGCTCCACAAAACTGCACCACATGCAGAGAGAAACATGTTGGGACCAAGAGTGATCTGGTGGTGGAGTTAGGCCAGACACAAGGCATATAGTGAATCCGCTGCTTCACTTAGCAAGAGATTGTGAGATACAGCAGTCCTCCAAGGACTGTCATTATTCCTTACGAGAGTCAAGTTTCTAAAAAAAAAAAATTAAAGATATGTTCCCTCCAGCTCTCCATGTTGTTGCATAGGCAGAGGGAAACAGGTAGGAGGCCAATCAAGCTCCTCAAAGTTGCAGGGCACCATGCCAAGAGGGCATGCAGATGCTACTATTATGTTCTCCCTGAGTAGCATTGGTACACCCACACAGCCATCACAGTATAGAAAAATGTCTGTGGTCAAACAGAGAATGACCTCACACCCATGTCTGCTTCCTTCCTGGCCATCTGCTAGATGCACGAGTAGGATCCAGTGCCAATAGCCAGTGCAGAAGCTATCATGGTTGCTGTGGGTAGATCTGTATAGGCTGGTTGTCATCAAGGCACAGATTAGAAACAGAAAAACCAGGAGCAGTTTCAAAATTCACAGACAGCGTTTTCTTATTAATAACAGCAAAATAAAAATTGTTCAGTATAACTATTTACAATGGCAGTACAAACATAGAAAACAGAGTCCTTCTTCTGAGTTTTCCTCACAGTTTGAAATGTCAGTCTCTCTCTCTCTCTCTCTCTTTTGCAAAATATTGCAGCTCTTTTGTAAGTCTGTACCTGGGAAACCCATTAAGAGAACAGTCTGCTTCTCACACAATGTTCTTGTAAGTTTCAATGTTCTTGCAGGTACAGCAAAAGAACATAATGACCCAGAACTGACCTCTTGTTTACATCTCTGCAAAAGACTTAAAAATTGCATTTCATGTTAACCCCTTGAATTCCAGTTTTGTAATCACTTCAACAGTATAACTATATAGTTTTAAACAAAGGGATCAGTATCATTGACATTTCCACATAAAGATTCACATATATTTTATACCTGCAGATATGCAAGGGAAAAAAGACAGAACAGCAAGGGAAGGCAGAGAGATAGTGAGACTGTCAAAGTGATCAGTTCCTAGGTCTCACAAGAAAATTTGGTTGTGCAATCAGACAGAGAAGACTGAAAAGGAGACCAAAGAACAGACCCTTGCATTTAAACTCTTTTGTATAGCAAATGGGGCAGGGCCTTATTCAACCCTTTCACATATCTGTAGTCGAGGCACAGGTCAGGAAGCATAGGAAAACCAGGAGCAGTTTCAAAATTCGCAGATAGCATTTTATTATTAACAGCAACATAGAAACATAGAATTTGATGGCAGGTAAGGACTGCTTGTCCCACCCAGCCTGCCCATTTCCCTACCTAATGGATAAACTGCAGATCCTAGCTAACCAACAGCCTATTTCTTCCAACCGCCACCCCTAGAATTGCCTTATGTCTGTCCCATGTATTCTTGAATTCCACCACTGTTTTTGACTCCACAACCTCCTCAGGAAGGCTGTTCCATGCATCTAACCCTCTCCATGAAAAATACTTCCTCATTACCTCTAGACAGTCCCCCTTTAGCTACAAATTGTGCCCCCTTGTTGTTGCATACCTCTTTTTCTGAAAATGCTACCCTCTTGGACTTTGTTGAGTCCCTTGAGGTATTTGTACATTTCTATCATGTCCCCCTCTCCCTCCTCTTCTCGAGGCTACATATTAAGATCCTTAAGTCTCTCTTGTATGTCTTCTGGTGCAGACCCTGCCCATTTTATGCCCTCCTCTGGCCTTCCTCCATCCTATCTATGTCTTTGTGAGATTGGTTCTCCAGAACTGCATGCAGTACTCCAGATGAGGTCTCACCAGCTGTCTGTACAGAGGACAACAACTTCCTGTTTTCTACTGGTGATGCCTCTCCCTATGCATGCCAGTATCCCTCCAGCCCTACTTACTGCCCTCTCACATTGCTTGCTCACCTTTAGGTCATCTGATATGACTACCCCAGGACCCTTTCCATTTTTGTTGTTGTTAGTATCTCACCCCCATTGTGTGCTCTTCCCTGGGTTTTGTTTCCCAGGTGCATTATTTCACACTTCTTAGCATTGAATCTAAGCTGCCATACATTTTACCATACCTCCAACTTTGCCAAGTCCCTTCTCATCCTTTCCACTCCACCTTGTGTATCAACTCTTTTGCAGATCTTTGTGTTTCCTGCAAAGAGACATACTTTTCCTTCCAGTCCCTCTGCAATGCTGCTTATAAAAACATTAAAGAGGACTGGTCCTAGTACTGAACCCTGCGATACCCCACTAGTAACCCCCTTTCTTCAGAGTGGACTCCGTTTACTATTACCCTCTGTGTCCTGTTCTCCAGCCAACTCTTTACTCAGGCTACCATCTTGGGACCCACTCCCAGGCTGGCCATACATATTAATCTTTTGTGTGGGACTGTGTCAAATGCCTTGCTAAAGTCTAGGTAGGCCATATCTACAGCCCCTCCCATATCTACTACTTTGGTCACCCAGTCAAAGAAATCTATTAGATTCATCTGACATGACCTTCCCACTGTGAATCCATGCTGCCTTGGGTTCTGTGCTCCTCTGGCCTCTAGATGCTCAACAATTCTTTCCTTCAGCAGTAATTCCATCATTTTCCCAATCTCTGAGGTTAAATTAACAGGTTTGTAGTTTCCTGCTTCTGCCCTGCTCCCATTTTTGTGAAGTGGAATAGCATCTGCCCTCCTCCAGTCTTCAGGTACCACCCCATCCTCCCATGATTTATTAAAGAGGGTAGTCAGTGGTGTCACTAGTTCTACCATAAAATTGTTCAGTATAACTATTTACAATGGCAGTAAAAACATAGAAAACAGAGTCCTTCTTCTGAGTTTTTCTTCTCAGTTTCAAATGTGTCTGTCTCTCTCTTTAGCAAAACATTGCAGCTCTTTTTATAAGTCTGTGCCTGGGAAACTTGTTAAGAAAACAGCCTGCTTCTCACACAATGTTCTTGCAAGTTTCCAGTGTTCTTGCAGGTGCAGCAAAAAGGACATGAGGACCCAGAACTGACCTCTTGTTTGCATCTCTGTTAAAGACTTAAAACTGCATTTCAGGTTAACCCCTTAAATTCCAGTTTTTGCAATCACTTCAACAGTATAAATATATACAGTTGTAAACAAATGGCTTCCAGTATCATTGACATTTCCACATAAAGATTCACATATATTTTTATACCTGCAGATATGCAAGGAGGAAGAAAAGACAGAACAGCAAGGAAAGCAGAGAGATAGGGAGACCATGAGAGTGCTCAATTCCTAGGTCTCACAAGAAAATTTGATTACACAAACAGACAGAAGACAGAAAAGGAAAGGGAGAAAAAGAACAGACCCTTGCATTTAAACTCTTTCTGCATAACAAATGAGGCAGGGCCTTATTCAACACTGTCATATATGTCATTGAGGTACAGGCCAGGAAGCATAGGAAAATAAGGAGTAGTTTCAAAATTTGCAGATAGCATTTTATTATTAATAACAGCAAAATAAAAAAAATTGTTCAGTATAACTATTAAAATGGCAGTACTAACATAGAAAACAGAGTTCTTCTGCTGAGTTTTTCTTCTCAGTTTCAAATTTAAGTCTCTGTCTCTCTTTTTGCAAAACATTGCAGCTCTTTTATAAGTCTGTGCCTGGTAAACTCATTAAGAACACAGACTGCTTCTCACTAATGTTCTTGTAAGTTTCAATGTTCTTGCAGGTGCTGCAAAGAACATAATGACCCAGAATTGACCTTTACATCTCTGCAAAGGCTTTTAAAACTGAATTTCAGGTTAACCCCTTGAATTCCAGTTTTTGCAATCACTTCAACAGTATAACTATATACAGTTTTAAACAAAGAGTTCCCAGTATCAGTGACATTTCCATAAAGATTCACATAAATGTGTGATACACTTAGGAAAAAATAATGGCATGGTGGATTATTCACTAAATGGACAGCCTTTAAGACACTCTATTGAAGAAAGAGATTTGGGCATAACAATAGACAATAACTAACTTATGGTACACATTGTCAAAACCAAATAAATAAAGCAAATAAAGTGCTACAGGCCATAAGATGAAACTTTAGAAGTAGATCCAGGGAGGTGATTATACCTTTGTACAGGGTATATGTGAGGTCGCTACTAGACTACTGAGTCAGTTATAGGGACCAATAGCAAAGGTGGTATAAAAAGTTTAGAATGGGTACCAAAAAGAGTCCAAACTCATATATGACTTAAGGGATTTACGATGAGGTAAGACTTGAGAACTTAAACCTGATGTCCCTGGAGACAAGGAGAATCGGGGATCTCCTTATGTGTCATGATATTATGTGGGATGAGTATTTGTTTAACAAATTAGAGCTGGAATTTAAAAATATTAGAGATGAGACCAGGAGACACCCCTACAACTCCAACCAAGGAAATTTAACACAAACAGAAGGAAGGCGTTCTTCAGAAGTGGTGACACCATGGAACATCTTACCCATGGAATTCTCTCCAGCAAAGATAAATTACAGTTTAAATATAGACTGGGTAAATATATCCTAGAAGGGAACTCCTTTAAGTATTATGGGTGATTGAATAAGAGCAACTCATGGGCTAGCGGCTCCTTGGCTCCTTACACCTTAGTATGAACATGTATTTTATACCCACAGATATGCAAGAGGGAGAAAAGACAGAACAGCAAGGAAAGGCAGAGAATAGTGAGACCATGAGGTGCTCAATTCCTAAACCTCACAAGAAAATTTGGTTCGCACCAGACAGAGAAGACAGAAAGGAGAGGAAAGAACAGACCCTTGCATTTAAACTCTTTCTGCATAACAAATGGAGCAGGGCCTTATTCAACCCTGTCACACTGGTGGGGTACTCTTCCGTCTCTGACGAACTTCTACACCTGTACAAGGGGTCTCTACTCCTTTGAGGATCAAGCCCCAAGAGCTTTAAAAGGACATAAACTACATCATATAGTTCTAAAATGGTCCGTACTACCAAGGTGTAAATCAGAACCCCACCTGAATTTATTAAAATACCAGTAAATGGACTGCCCTGAAGGCCCAGTGGCAGCACATCACACTGTCATGCAGATGACCTGAGTTTGAGAACAGATTCAGGAAACCACATCTTGAAGCAGCCATGGGCTAGAGCAGCTGCCATGCTTGGGGTAGCTGGTTGGGGTACAGTAACACCTGCAGAAGGGGCAGGAAACTTGCCTCCTCCCCATCAGAGTGCTGTGGTTGCATGTACATCAAAATGGCTCCTGCTCACACCATGGGTGGAGAGAGGAGTGGGAAAAACTGGGAGGAAAATCAAGCCACCTTCTGAATGAGGGCTTCTGCCTGATATAGGATATTGTCCTGTAAAAGAGCAGCTGGCAGGAGGAAACCTCTTACAGGAGAACTCCAATGTACAACCTCACAGAGTGATGCACAGCGATGCAGATGGGGAAGGCCAGGAGCAGTTGGAGGGATCAAGCAAAGTTGGCACAAGCTCACACAGTGATGCAGTTGTGGGCAGACCAGTAGCAGTTAGGGGGATCAGGTGAAGTTGGCTCATGCTCACTGTGATTCGAGGCGGGGGTTGTAGGGACAGAAGGAAGCCAGGTGGAAGTACAAGGGATGAATGGGTATGGGGTCTGAGGAAAAGCTAAAGGGAGAGGGGTGGGGAGGGAAAGATGCCGAATATGGGTAAAACCAGGACAGGTTAGATGATGGGGAACAAATGATGAGCAGGGGCAGAAATCAAGTCAGATTGTAACACAAGGAGGAGTCCAAAGGAGCCAAGCCCACGACACAAAACTGGGGCCAGAAGGACACCCAGGAAGCAGGGGGCATTAGGGTGGCACTCTTGGGGACTCAATAATTAAGGGGATAAAATGGGGAAGGAGGAGGCAGCAAAAACAATGCAGTATGGGTACAGTGCATGCCAGAGATGGCGCTGGAGGTGAGGCATCATATTCCTTCCTGGGGCAGAAGCAGGATGAAAGAAACATGTGGTGTTTCACCTGGGCACAAATGACTTGGAGGGAACAGTCTGATGGAGGTACAGACAAGGTTAGAGGAACTCACTAGATTCTGTAGTAGCAACACTGTTTTCCTTCCATCTCCTTCTCTGAGGTGTTGCCAGTATCAGAGCGAGCACACCCAGAAAGGAAGATAAAACATTTAACAATTGGCTACAAGGTTGGTGCAGTTGGATGGGGTTCAGCTGGATGGTGACTGGAGCTCTACATGAGGAGGAGGAGGAGGAGGAGCTGTATGCCCAAGACAGGCTGCACTGAGCTCTGCAGGGCAGCTGCACTAAAGAGTAAATGGGGGATGTCATGGCAAGGAAGTTCAATTTAAACTATATGGAGGGGCTATGGACAGGGCCATCTTATGTGAGACAGAGCAGAGAGGCTATCAGCCTACTCCCCAAGTCACAACATTCATCAAGGGAACAGTTAGCAGCAGGGAAGGACAGGATGGGGCTAGATGTTGTAGGGTTTTGGTTGCAAATGACGGAGCCTGGGGAACAAAATGGGAGAACTGAGGCCACCATGATTGAGAGAACCTAAACATTGAGACAGTGATCCCAGGGTATCGTTTGTTTAGGAAGGATCGGGAGGAGAGGGAGATGGGTGGCATTATATGTCAGGGAAGGGATTGGGGCCATGGAAGGGTGGAAAGAGGGGAAAACAGAAATAATGTGGGTCACCTAGACAGAGGACAGGGGAAAACCTGCACATTAGGGTAGTCTATAGGCCTCCTATGCAGGGAGGAAGAGGATAGACACTTTGTAGAATCAGTAGCAAGGGTGGCACAGAAAGGGAAATTGTGCTGGTTGGGGACTTAAACCTTCAAGACATCAACTGGGAGGCCCAGACAGTAATCTCCACAAGGAGCAGGGGCATCTTAGAGGTTCTGCAGGGCATATTCCTGCAGCAAAGGTCAGATCTGTTTCCCTACCCAGCCCAGATCACAATAGATGGGGTTTCTACCCAGGACCCTACTGCTATCTCTAATGCCCTAAACACCTCCTCTGACCTCTCTCACATTCTCCCACCAAACTTCTTTGACCCACCACCCACCCTCTCTCCGTCCCCAGGACTCCAACTTCTGCACCCTTTAGGCTAAAAGTCATCTCTTGTAATGAGGCAAGCACTATCTCACCAAAGCCCTGGCAAACTCTTGCTATAGCAGTGACTCCTGGACCTCAAACTCATTCGACTGTCCCTGGATGTGTCACTACCACATCTCAAAAAATCCTCAACCTGTCCTTATGCCTCAACCAATTCCCCATAGCCTGGAAGAGAGCAACAATAACCCCTATACTAAAGAGTGGTGACCCCCACCAAAGCAAGCAATTATAGACCAATCTCTATCCTGCCACTCCTCTCTAAGGCCCTTGAAAGAATAGTATCAGATCAACTACTGACTACCTATCAAACATGACCTGCTCTGCCATGAACAGCATGTTTTCCGAAGAACCACAGCACCTCCACCGCCCTCATTGAACTCACTTCTTTTATTCATGAGGCCCTAGAACAAGGATCAGTGGCGGGGACATCTACATTGACCTGACCAAGACATTTGATACTGTCAGTCACAAGCTATTAGTCCATACCCTTCCATCCCATAACCTTGCCCCAGAGGTTACCACCTGTTTCAAGATTTCCTCTCAGGTCGGACTCAACAAGTCAAAATTAATACAACTATCTCCACATGCAAGTCGGTTCCTCAGGGTCCCCCGAGGTCAATACTCGGCCCTTACTTTTCACCCTCTTCCTAAACTCCCTCCTAAATCCTGCAGTGGATGCATGCTGCTTTATGCTGATGATGCAGTAATATTCTGAAACACCCTGTTCTGCCAACTCAAACCAAGCAGCTATTTGCCATTCACACTCACATACACACAATAACAGTACAATAAGTATAGCAACAAAGCTTTATTATGGCAAAATATAATATAAAGGTTACAATAAGTACAGCAAGCCAAAGCTTTATTATAGCAAAATATAATACAAAAGGTTATACATCACCGATTCCAAAGCTACATCCAAGCCTGTTCCAATGGCTGGGAAGCCCCCTTGTCAGCCTGGCTAGGAGTCTCCCACCCGAACGATTAGCCCCGCTGCGATCGTCCACCCTGCAGGTGAGCTTCCTAGAGCATTGAGAAAGCCACATTTATATCTTATTCTATGCTAAAATAACTGCAGCCTTCATAGTGTTGTCTCCCACATTCTAGAAGGTTGGCCGGGCTCCCAGGTTGGGCTGCTAATTCACACCATAAGGACTGCTCAGAATTCCTACACCTGCTAGGTCACTGTGCTCCAAACACTGGCGGGTGCCTAGAATACTATGAGCTAAGCAGAAGTTTAAACAAAACTACAAAACAGGTTGCCTGATAATATGCAACCTTCAAGTTAGCAAAATACACTGTCTGAAGCAAAACATAATAATGAGGCTATCTAAAGAGCAAAACACCAATTAAATGAAGCAGCATGTAAAATGGAGTCACACAATACAAAATGGAGTATAAAATGACATACATTACATGAAATAGCATACAAAATGGAGTGACAATAATCAACATATTATACTATCACTACATTCGGTCCTTTGATTATTGTGAATACGATTTGTATGATATTGGTACCATAGCAAAATTACTACGAATATAACATGATAAGTAACAAGTCCAAATAAGCAAGATAATTGTCACTACAGCAATGATTATGATAGGATGTATCAGAATATTTAACACTTTTTAGGCTGATGGAGACCATCCTGTAAAATATCCCACCAATAATGAGTAGTAACTTGTTGAATCTTGGAACTTAAATCAATCATTTTATTTTTAACTATAATAGTTTGCACCTGACTTTGCACTAATGATTTATTTCTTATTGCCAAATGAGCCTGCATTACATCTGTTTCCTGAATTATCTGTTTAATTTTATTTAATGAGATACTCAGTCTTGATTGATCTAAAATATTGGGCTGCCAATACAAAATAAGCTTCTGCTCATTATCAGGGACAAAGGTGTAAGTAGTATTTTCCCACCACAAATGAGTCACATTTCTTAAACAACCTGAAAGGTACGGTTAAGTTATACATCCTAACAGCATTCTCCTGATTAGTTATTATACAAACATACTGGGGTCCTATTCTGTAAACATGGTAAAGGTTATGGGTAAAATTGTCCATTGACACAAATTTATCGAATGCTCCAGTAAACAAGGTTCATAAAGTCTGGAATGCTGTCCACATAGTATTCTATCAGCTGTTTTGAACACAGACTTAAGTCATGGGTGGTGTTCTGACTATCTATATAATCTCCGTTAAAATGTGTAGCAAAACTCAGGATCAAATAATGGGGACCAAAAATTACAGGTAATATTACATATTTATCTGTGCATTTTACTGTGGTGGATGACATTACAATCCAGTGATTACTAGGAATCCATGATTTGAACACGGTCCTCCACACATATTCATTATTACTTATTAAATCACTCTGGGCCTTATTTCTTTGCATTATAGAATACATATGTCGCATTGTGCATTCTGTCCAATCAATAAATCTGAAATATTTTCTGCTACTCCCATTCCCCATACCTGTGAAGCATTAAATAACTGCAAGAACTCAAAATCATAATTCAAAGTTAATCTTTGGGGTAAGAAAACAGTTGGCATCCATTGAGCTTGTAAGTTAATTAAGCTAAATACATCAATTCCTACTGCCTGAAGCCTGTTAGTCAGTGTTTCTATATCAACACTATTTAAAATTCCCATGCCTGCCCTGCTCCACCTAATAGCGTATCATACCAAGCTCTTTTATATTTGCATTTTCTACTAAACATAAGCGTTATGTTAAAATGGATTACATTTTCTGATACCTGCGCTACTGATGTACATGTGGATGGAACCTTAACTATACTATCATTGCTAATTACAGGATGATTTTTCAACACTGTAATGTGATCTGCCCAAGTAGTTCTATTAGTTATTGCAGTAGCATTCATGCAGAATAACGTGTCTATGTCAATCAAAGTAATACTTGCATTGAAAATGTCTGTTTGATTCATGCAGCAATCAAGTCTATGTTGTACAGTCACCATGCAACTATTCGATAGAGTTGCAGCATCTAATAACAGTCTGGTTCTGTAATTTAATCCAATTTGTGTCCTGCATAGGTTGGACATATAATCGTCCTGCCATTGTCTCAACTGGTTTCCAAATGTTCACATCTGGTGAAAAGTAATGTTCACTATAGGACATCCTTGGTTTTCAGGGCAAGTAAAGTTGTCTTGCACCGTAAGCTGGTGGAAGATTTCCAACCCCATTGTACAAGTGGGTCGTCAAGCTTCAATATTCTTCCACCAGGTGTAATAGGCTTTACCGAATGGACCATGAGAGAGAGTGTTATTCCTTTTAGAATCCATTGAAGAACCTAGAAAATACACAGACTGATTATTCTCGAAGATAACATGTGTTCGCTGGTACATATTCCCATCTCTCTTTCCCTGACCTGATAATTAACACTGTGTTGTCTCATCCGGTGGCTATCACCTCAGCTGGTTCAGGAGGGCCATTTGGGTTTGTAACCCACATTTTGCACCATTGTTTAAAACCTCCTGTAGATCTAAAACCTTTATCCTCCCTTGCTGTTAAGAGTGTGGGGCTTGTCCCTTTATAGGGTCACTTTGTTAACTGGAATAATTAACAATTGAGCCACTCTGTCATACTGTTGAATTAACAGATTTTGTTCTCTACTATTCAACAAAATTACTTTCACTTCTCCTTGGTAATCACAATCAATCACCCCTCCCAAAATTTGTATTCCCTTGAGGGCTAGTTCTGATTTAGGTGCTATCCAACCAAAATGTCTCGGTGAATTTGTATTCCAATACCAGTTTCTATCACTTGAATGTTTCTGCTGTTTATTCTGTATTCTTGAAGGGCATGTAAATCAAGTCCAGCAGCTTCTGGGTTGCCCTGCAAGACAGAGCTCCTGGTATAATTTCCCAATATAACACTGTTTCTGTAGTTGAGTAAGCCTGCACTTGCAAATTAGGAGTTATCATTCGCATTAAGGGGTCTCAGATTCTCCAATTGGTCTATTATTTAAAATCTGTAATGCTTCATGCAAATTCTCTTTCCATTTTCGTAGGCTCTCCCCATTTCCTAAACTGTTCTTTCAGCAATCCATTCATTCTCTCAATTAACCCTGCTGCCTCGGGTAATAAGGGATGTGAAATACCACTGTATGTTATGGGCTTGAGCATAAGCTTGTACCATTTTCCCCTAAAATGGGAACCATTGTCACTTGTATCTGCAAGGGTATTCCATAGTACAACATAATTAAGTTAATTGCCTAATGGTGTTTTTCTGTGTAGCTTGTTTACAAGGGTATACCAATAATTACTCCTGAATATGTATCTACAACTGTGCAAGCATATCGACATCCTCCACTAAGGGTAGAGGTCCAAAGTAATCAATCTGCCAAATTTGTCCAGGTAATTTTCCCTCCCCAATTGTCCTTTCACAATATGAGGGATTGGTCTTTGTTGCCCATGTTGGCATATAGAACACTGAGCAATAACAGTTTTAACCAAATCCAATGTTAGGTACACCCTACTATATGCCCACCTGTAAGTGGCTTTCTCTCCCAAACGTCCACATTTTTGATGTGCCCATTTTGCCAGCCCTGATAACTGCTGACTTTGAGTTTCTTCAATATCCACTGGAAGAATCTTAGCTTTTCATCTGCAATAGAATTATACCATCGTTCTAGTGTATCTGAAGCACAATGAGCATCAACATGAAATACAGTGGTCTGAGTATTTTGCACCATAGTCCATATTTCCTGCCACAGTTCTTTTCCCCATATTTTTCGAATAAATTTTCCACTCATCCTTAGCCAAGTGGGCAGCCAGGTTGTTAAACCATTGGCTACAGACCATGAATCAGTATAAATATGACATGTACCTTGCAACCTTTGTGGGTATTACACTGGAAGGGAGGAAGGGTAGCTTACCCTCCCTCCAGCTCCTACTGGTGGAAGACACAGCTCGAGGTGCAAGAGACAGCTCGAATACTGCAGCAATAAAAAGGTTAGCTGTGAAACACAGACAAACAACAAAAACAAACACACATCAGTTTAAAAATAAAACAAGATTATTTCCATAGGATAAAGAAGCCAAGCGTCCCTGGGTTCCCTTATCCTAAGCATGACAAAATGTCCAGATTGATGGTAATACCGATTTACATATCTCTGTAGATGGTAAACTCTCAAAACAGCTGTAATAGTCCTTTTTTCAAAATTGTAAAAGTTTGTTCCTCTTCACTTAGAATACTAGTTTTGCAATAAAAAGTCAAATTATATGGTTCACTCTTGGTGTGCTTTCATGAAAACATACATTTTGTGTGAAAAGTTGTGCTTTAGGCATGGAATACACATCAAGTTTGAACTGGTAGTAACATAAAATGTTGAAACACAAGAAGGTCAAATAACGTGCAAAGGTCACAGTGTGCATGCAAGGGTCATTCAAACCCAGCCATTCCTGTAGTGTCCTTGAACACCACCAATATTAAAATATCTTTAAATAACAATAGAGCACACAATGAAACTGCACAAGACAGTACACATACATACACATACACAAAAAGAAATACTTAACACAAAATAAGACTGACATTGTTTCACACCAATTTGCTGAGGTAATGCCCTATAGTTCCATTAGAAAACTGTACGTGGTTTAGATATATAAAGGCCTCCTGCCTGTCTTGTAACACTGACAATTTTAAACCAACACATTTATACATATTGCCATGCCAAATCTTTCCAGAACAAAACACTGTTTAAACACATCATCTGTAAGTGAACACATCTCGATAACATGATTACACCTTTTGCACATAACTAAAATATGGCACTCTGCCATTTTGCAAAAGTTTCTGGTTTTAACTAGAAGTATGATAAAGCCATTTATAGCTGTTAACACATTACATTTTCACCTAGCAGTGGCTTGGCACGCTGCTTTGCAAATCACAACCTTTCTGCACATTGCAATCTATATGACGCTATAATTCTTCACCATCAACACTACCTGCTCCAAGCAACAACTACAAACAAAAGTTTTTCACTGACCCTATCTAGGCAGCACAAATGTTCCATTACAAATAAAGCCAATTAAAACAGTCATTATGAGGCAAAGAAGCTTCTTCTTTCTTTTTTTTCTGTAACATGTTGTGCACTGAAGGCAGTCAATCCTATCTCTGAACCTTGACAATAGAACATAATTACAGAACACAGATATAAGCTAGAAAATATGCATGAGAAAGACGGAGCATTACCTTGTTTAGTATACATATTACAGAAATAAAACAGACAGACATAAAACAACTTTGAATAAAAAAAGAAAATTCAGACTTACCGGTGCCAAGGTATTTTCTTCTTCTTTTCCGATATACTAGTCTAAGTAAAAAACTGACTGCAGGACCTTCGTGATAATTTCCAAACACTGCAGCTATTAACTCTTTCAAAGGTTTTAACCCTTTCAAAGGTTTTCTTTTGGCCATTTAGTAACCTGCCAAACCAAGTCTTTTCCAGAGCTCTGGTTTGCAGTTTAAAAACAAAACAAACAAAAATCTCTAACAGTACTAGGTTGAGATCCATCTGGTGAGGTCCCCAGTACTTGGGTTTAGGATCAAATGTTTCAGCCTCTATAGGAGGCAAGGGAACTTAAATTGATACAGAAAAACTTGAAACTACACAGATAGGCAACATGGTGGGGGAGGATTTTCAAATCATCCCGTCTGTGATCACCTACATGCATACATCCACAGATGATTTATTTTCTTTTTCTAGATGTTGCTTATCTAACTTTACTTAACCAGCCACTGCTTTTCTCCTAAAAGCAGCCTGAACTGTGAAAGCCATCATTGGCTCTAACAGTATATACTTGGCAACACAAATTACAAGTACAAAGGCAGTTGCCCTTGCTTGTTTGAGCCTTTACACCTTTTAAAAAAGAACTCATCCTTTTTCCTAAAATAGACATTTTATTTTCGAATCCTGCCGACTACGCCAAAAATGTTCTGCAACTCAAACCAAGCAGCTATTTGCCATTCACACTACATACACACAATAACAGTACAATAAGTATAGCAAGCCAAAGCTTTATTATAGCAAAATATAATACAAAAGGTTATACATCACCGATTCCAAAAGCTACATCCAAGCCTGTTCCAATGGCTGGGAAGCCTTGTCAGCCTGGCTAGGAGTCTCACCAACCAGAATTGGCCCCACAGCGATCGTCCACCCTGCAGTGAGGCTTCTAACCAGGCATTGAGAAAGCTACATTTATATCTTATTCTATGCTAAAATAACCGTGCAGCCTTCATAGTGTTGTCTTGCCACATTCTAGAAGCTGGCCGGGCTCCCAGGATGCCGCGATTCACACCATAAGGACTGCTCAGAATTCTCAAGACCTTGCTAGGGTCACTGTGCTCCAAACACTGGCCGTGCCTAGAATACTATGAGCTAAGCAGAAGTTTAAACAAAACTACAAAAACAGGTTGCCTGATAATATGCAACCTTCAAGTTAGCAAAATACACTGTCTGAAGCAAAAACATAATAATGAGGCTATCTAAAGAGCAAAACACCAATTAAATGAAGCAGCATGTAAAATGGAGTCACACAATACAAAATGGAGTATAAAATGACATACATTACATGAAATAGCATACAAAATGGAGTGACAATAATCAACATATTATACTATCACTACACACCCTCACCCAAATTCTCTTCAATTAGCTCTGCAGGATTACTTTAGGGAGCTAGAAACCTGGTTCACTGACCACTGGCTTATTATCAACTACAAGAAAACTAAGTCCATGATCTTTGCTCACTACCAAAGCCCCAACATCATGCACCCTAGTTGTCAAAAACACTCATGGTGAAGCGCTGGAGCAGGTCCCATGTTTTAAATACCTCGGCATCACCTTAGACTCCCCTCACCTAACTCACCCACATACAACAGGTCTCCTCCTCCATTAACACTAGACTAGGGATACTCTACAGGCATAAGCACTCCCTACCCCCAGGCCATGCACCTCGCTGTGTCCTCATCTATCCTATCTTTGGTAGACTATAGTATAGTTATATATGGGTCAGCCAATCAAACTGCCCTGTGCAGCATCAATCTTGCCCTTAACAAAGCTTGCCATTTGGTCTCAGGATGTGACAAATTAACTCACACATGCAGCTCTATAAGCATACTGGCTGGCTTAACTTCCAAGGTAGGCTTAAGTACTTTACCTGCCTCCTTACCAAGATGATACACCTAAGCAAGCCCCAATTGACTCACACCCTTATCCACACAGCCCCCTTAGGCGGACCCAAAGGCATGCAGCTAACCATACCCTTCTCATCCACCACTGTAGGACATCTCTTGACAAAGATCCTTCCACTATCGGGCCCCCTATGGCTTAACAGCTTGCCATCCTCCATTTCCTTGACCCATAGTCTCAACCTATTTAAGTCAGGTTTAAAAACCCTACTACTTGATGCCACCACCTGTGACTGTTACTGACCCACCCTCTCTCTACTCTCTTTTCGCCCACCCTGCCCTCCTTTCCTAGGACAATGTTTTCAGGAATCTAATTTGTCTCAGTAATTTCTTTTCTGTAACCCTTGGTAGATTGTTGCTAGCCTCCCTCCCTCACTCTCAACATCCCCGTTCCTCTACCCTGGTATTATAACTCTGGGTCCCTCAAGACCCTGAGCTTCAATTCTCTATCTTAGCACTGACCAGGGACCTCCCTTATGTTCCCAGTAAAGGTTACCGACAACATAAACTTAAGACAAGAATGTCTAACCCTGTATCTTACACTGTTACCGTATGTATATTTTTTCTGATGTATGTATATATTTTTTCTGTACTCTTACTTTATTTGTACCTTTATTTTTATCTGACGTGATTTTGCAAAGAGTCTATGGCTCAAAGGATTGTAATTCGATTCTACCAAATAAATAAAAAATAAAATAGAGAGCTCACTGGGGTGGTAACCTGTTGATGTAGTCCCCACAAATGGGGACAGTGTGGAGGTGGGGAAGAGCTTGGTACCAGTGACCATAGGGCTGTTGGGGTTCAGGGTGAAAGCGGCAGGAGATGGTTAAGATGAGAACCAAGGTAATGGACTTCAGGAAGGCTGACTTTCATGGAATGAGGGAAGGTAGTTAGGGAAGAAATGTTGAGGATAGAGGATTGCAGAGGGTGGAGGAATTATGGGGCCATCAAGAGAGGGATATTTAAAGCCATGGATTAATGCATAAGAAGGTTAAGAAAGAATAGAAGATGGGAAAAGACCTATATGGTTCACTACAGAGGTGGCTTTAGGGGTCAAGAAGAAGATTAGAGCATTCAAGAGGTACAGGAGGACAGAAAAAAATGAGAACTGGAAACCTACAGGGAAAAAAGAAGAGAGGCAGGGCAAAACATAAGGAGGGCTAAGGAGGCCACTGAGGAGAGGATAGTGAAGTAAGCAGGAGAGGGAGCAAAATCTTCTTTAGGTACATTGGAGAAAGGAGGAGGAGGAGGGCACAGTATGGGATTGGAAGGTTAAGGAAAGTGGAACAATATTGGAGGGATTTCAAAAGCAGAGGCATTAAATAGCTATTTCTCTTCAATCTTCATGGAGGAGAGTGAGGACAGGGTACCAGGATGGGGTGGGAAGGATGACAGCCACAGGCAGGTGGATTTGGCAGAAATCACAACTGAAGGAGTAAGGAAGAGCTAGGTAGACCTAGGGTGGACAAGGCAATGGGGCCTGATGGAATGCTAACCCAAGGGTTCTGTTACACAGGTTCCTGCACCCTTATTGGTACCCCCAGAGGTACACACACAGACAGCTAGCATTTAGGTATATCTTATATACTAACATATAGGGCTATGGAATCTACCGTACAAGAGTAGATGTCAGGATATGTATGCATATAATTGTTATACACTTTAGTTTTCAATACACATATGTATTTCTTGTTTATAAGATGTTAGGACATCTGTGTCCTTGTAATGATTATGATATATAAGTCGCATTGCCATCTTCTGATGATTTGTATTACTACATGGCAGTGTACAAACTGTACCTATTTGTTTCTACAAAGTGATGACTATAACAAAATTGTATAATGTTGTCTTGGACTGAGGAGCCATAGATACATAGATACATAGACAGTGTCGGCAGATAAGGGCCTATGGCCCACCCAGTCTGCCCATTTGAGCTTGTAAGTTCAGTTTATGTTTTCCTAGAAGTCTGTTGCCCTTACCCCTGACCTCCAGAATTCCTTTATGTCTATCCCATCCATTCTTAAATCCCGTGATTGTTTCAGCCCCACCACTTCCTCTGGCAGGGTGTTCCACTTGTCCACCACCCATTCTGTGAAGAAATCTTCCTCATGTTTCCTCTGAATCGTCCTCCCTCCAACTTCATCCCATGCCCTCTAGTCCTGGTACATCTTTTCACTTAAAAATAGTGTATTCCTGCACCCTGTTCCTCCTGTGAGATACTTGTATGTCTCTATCATATCCCCTCTCTCCTCCTCTCCTCCAGGGAGTGCATGTTCAGTTCCTTCAACCTGTCTTCATAGGACTTGTGATGCAATCCATGACCATCTTTGTTGCCCTCCTCTGAACCTTCTCTCACCCTGTCTATGTCCTTACATAGGTATGGTCTCCAGAACTGTACACTGTACTCCAGGTGGGGCCTCACTAGTGTCTTGTATAGCGGAATTATGACCTCCTTTTCCTGCTGGTGATGCCCCTGCCTATACATCCCAGCATCCTATTTGCTTTACCTGCTGCCTAGTCACACGTTTCTACCTTGAGGTTATCAGAGATGATAACCCTAAGATCCCTTTCCTGTTTGGTGCATGCTATATCCTCACCCCCAACTGATATATTGTGCCAGGGTTTTGTGCCCTATATGCATTATCTTGCAGTTCTTTGCATTGAATTTCAACTTCCAAATCCCTGACCATTCTTCAAGTTTCTGCAGGTCCCTTCTCATTCTGTCTACACCCTCTGGTGTGTCTACTCTGTTACAGAGCTTTGTGTCATCAGCGAACAGTGAAATTCTGCCTTCTAGGTCCTGCACAATGTCACTGATGAAGATGTTGAATAGGACCGTCCCAGCACTGATCCTGTGGTACCCCACTGGTCACTCTTCCCTCTGTGGAGTGACAGCCATTTACCACCACCCTCTGTGTCCTGCCACCCAGCCAGTTACCTACCCACCACACTACTGTCCTGCCCACACCCATATTCCCAGTTTGTGTAGTAGTCTTCTATGGCACAGTGTCAAAGGCCTTGCTGAAGTCCAGATAGGCCATGCCCACTGCCCTCCTCTGATCCACCTCCCTAGTCACCCAGTCAAAAATTCAATGAGGTTGGTCTTACATGACCTCCCCTTGGTGAAACCATGCTGCCTTGGGTCCTGTAGTCCATTGACAATCAGATGTTCCACCAATCTCTCCTTCAGTAGTGCTTCCATGATCTTCCCCACTACCGAGGTGAGTCTGACCGGTTCTGTAGTTCCCTGCTTCCTCTTTGTTCCGCTTTTGTATAAGGGACTACATCTGCTGTCCTCCAGCCTTTGGGTACCTCCCTGTTTCCAGTGATCGGCTAAACAGGATAGCCAGAAGTTCAGCCACCACCTCTTAGTTCTTTAAGGACCCTGGGTGCACCCCATCTGGCCCCATTGCTTTATCAACTTTATTACTTCCAGTTCCTTCAGGACCCTTTCTCGTGTAAAGGGACTTGTGTCCATTTCTGTACCATTCTCACCCTTGTACTCCCTTCAGACCCATTACCCTCCTCTTCCTCAGTAAAGACTGAGCAGAAATACCTGTTCAATATGTCAGCTTTACTGTTGTCATCCTCCACGCAGCCCCCATCCTCCCCTTCAGTCTCACTTATCCTCCCTTGTCTTTTCTTTTTCACTTATGTACCTGTAAAAGGTTTTGTCCCTCTACCCACTGATTTTGCAATGTGTTCTTCTGTCTGAGCTTTGGCTTCCTTACTGACCTCCCTGCCTCCCTTTGCTTCTCCTAGTACTTCTCCCTATCCCCTTCTGCCTGTGTCTTTTGTATTGCCTGAATGCAATCTTTTTGGCTTTCACTTTCTTCGCTACTTCTTTGGAAAACCATAATGTTCTCCTCTTCCTTTTCCTCTTGCTAACCTGCTTAATGCATAATTCTGTTGTTCTTGTACTTCCCATTTTAAATACTGCCCACTGTTCCTCAACCCTGATTCCGTCCCATTCCCTTAATGCCTCTTTCAGGTATCTCCCATTTTCCCAAAGTCTGCCCCTAAAATCCAGGATACGTGTTTTGTGTGGTTTGGTTCTGCTCTTTCTGTGATTTCAAACCACAATGACTGGTGGTCACTGTTCCCCAGGTGCTCCCCCACTGTTACCCCATCACACTGTCCCTGTTTGTGAGCACAAGGTCCAGCATTGCCTTCTGCCAAGTTGGTTCCATGACCAATTGCTTGAGGAAGGCACCCTGAAGGAGTCCAGGATAAATCTGCTCTAGTTGATGCTGCTGGGATGCTCCAGTCCACATCTGGAATATTGCAGTCTCCAACCAGTACTACCTCACCTTTGCCTGCCATCCTTGGATGGCTAGCATCAGCTCCCTATCTGTTTCTTCCTCCTGGGCTGGTGGTCTATAGACTACACCTGTGCAGATGGCTGCTCCATTTTCCTTTCCAGCTTACCCACAGTATCTCTCCCCATTTTGTTCCTCCTGGATCTCTGTGGCCCTTATGTCATTTTTCACATACAGTGCCACTCTCCTTCCTTCCTGCCTGCTCTGTCTCTCTTCTGAATATGTTGCAGCCAGGTATGGCCATCTCCCAGTCGTGGTTATCATTACACCAGGTTTCAGTGATGGCCACAATGTCCAGGTCTGACTGCACCATGACAGCCTCCAGATCTTCCATCTTGTTGCTAAGGCTCCTGACATTTGCACACATGGCTTTCCTGATTTGACCTCCCTAGACTGTTTCGCTGTTCTACTCCAGCCCTTCCTTGGTTGTCCTTTTGCCTGGTTCTCCTTGCTGTCTGCCCTTCTGCTGAATTTTGCCTCTTTTCTGCCTATCCACCTCTTGGGCACTAATCTCCATCTTTTGCACACTGCTTTGAAGTGATAGCCACCCTCTGGTTCACTGGTTTCACTGCTAGTTGTGGGGGGTGAGTAAGTAGGTACCCTCCTTGCTGGCTCTGCACTCCTCTTTGCTAGTTTAAATGCTTGTCAATGTAGCATTTAAACTTATCACTGAGTGCTTGGATTCCTCCAGGATGGATGCAGGCCATCAGGCTTGAACGAACTTCCATCCCTCCAGGTGGGTCCCCAGTCACCAATGAATCCAAACTCTTCTCACAGCACCAGTTCTTCAACCATGAGTTAAAGTTCTGTGCATGCACTCCTATGCTCTCCTTGCCTCTGAGGTAATATCTCTGAGAAAGGACAGAATTAGCTACTCGCTTGAGACCCTCCCCAATTCTCAAACTCTTCCTGAACTTCCTTTGGCTCCCCATTTGCCAGGTCATTAGTACATAGGTGGATAATGACATCCAGCTCACCCTCCGTCTTGCCTTCCCAGTGATCCCAGGATCTTCCTTCCATTCCCTCCATGCCGTGGCACCTGGAAGCACCTCACCTCCCTGTCTCCCCTCCTGTGTTCCTAGCTGGATCCCTCTTATGATGGAGTCCCCACCAGGATCACTTCCTCCTCCTCCTCCTCTGGGGTCCACTGCTTTCCGCTGAGGTCACCTCCTTGGCTGACCTCCACATCCTTCCTTCCACTTCTCTGGGTACTTTGGTTGCTGTCCTTGTTTTCCAGTGTGGCATATGAGTTCTTGAGTGGAATAGGATCTGGATGTGCCTCTGCCTGACCACTCTAACCTCCCTGAGCCCACTGTCATCCAAGTGCTCCTCGCTTCTGGCATCCTTTGAGGCAGTTGCATTGGACTGGGTGGTCCTTGATAGGGGATTGTACTCTGACCCAGTTTACTTCCGCCTCTGAGTCTGGCTACCTCATCCCGCAGTCCAGAGAGATGAAGGCAGATAGGCAGCACCTCAGTGTCCAGAAGGTCTGCCTGAATATGGCTGCCCCACAGCCACTGCATTGCACCACTCCCCACATTATACTGCAATTATACTGCTATTCCACTACTTGTCTGCTACTGAAGTTCTCCTAGTTCCCTTTTATTAATTTACTGTTCTAAAAATCCTGCTACTGATCCTCAGATAATGTTCTTTAAAAACAAAAACAAAAAAAAAAAATAAATAAATAAATGAGTCAAAACACTTGTCGGGCTGAGGGTGGGCTTCTTCCCCCTTACGCCTCCTACTTCACACCCTTACTATACCCTGTGTTTAGCTCCTGTCAATCAGATTTAACAGGGCATATAACTAAGAGTTGGGGGAGGGGAGGCAAAATGTTGCAGCAATTAATGACAGCACAGAATTACACCACCACTATGTTTTAAATTTTCAACAGCCCAAAACAATTCTAAGTAAAGACAACAAAGAAAGTACAGTGTCACTAAAAGCCCACAATCTAAGTTTAAAAGAAAAATAGTAATTACCAGTTACTCTAAAGCACTGAATTGAATATGTTTCCTTCCTTCCCTTCTGGCTTCTTCTGAGAAAATAAACTCTACTTGCTACCTCCAACTCTGACTAAGCCCCACCTCCAGTTATCAGTATTAGCTGAGATCAGAGTCCAGACAATTAATACCCTTCACCCAACTACAGGGCAGTCAGACACGCCAAGATAAAATTTGCAGCAATTAAAGACAACACAGAATTACACCACTCACTACGCTTAAAATTTTCAACAGCCCAAAAACAATTTCTAAGTAAAGACAACAAAGAAAGTACAGTGTCACTAAAAGCCCACAATCTAAGTTTAAAAGAAAAATAGCAATTACCAGTTACTCTAAAGCACTGAATTGAATATGTTTCCTTCCTTCCCTTCTGGCTTCTTTGCCTCTAATTTAGCCAATAGGGCTCATCTCTGTAACTAGAAATGTTTCTATCTTACAGTAACCATAGTAATTATCTTAGGTATCTAATATAAGACATTACGCCTTCTACCTCGGAGACCCCAGGAGACACAGAGATTCCTCGGGTATAGGAAATGCTTAGCATTGGCTCCCAGTTCCTATTGGTAAGAACTGCTTAGGACAACTGTGATTTTCCTTTTGGTAGTAATAAACACTTTTTTTTTACTCTTGTACAACATGTCTGTGATTCCTTGCATGCCTTATTGCCAAGAACCTGAGGGAGTGAGGGTTTGAGACCTCCTGACAATTAGCGATCAAGTAGCAGGTAATATTTGAGTTTAACATTGTGTGAGGTATAAAAACTTCACTCCATGGGAAATGGAATCCTATTCAGACTGTTTGTTTAAAGGTTCCCTTGTAAGACTTGTATAAGTTCAAGGTTGTGTTCCTCTTCTTATTCCTTTAACACTTTGCTATTATAAAAAATCTATATTCTTTGAATTTAGAACAAAACACTAAGGGAAATGGTGCATACAGGAAATGAAGAATATTGAGCTGAAACATAAAGCTGTTAAGGTAATTGTTTGAAAAGCAGCTGTCTTTAAATAGAACAACATGACAAGTTAAAAGACAGTAAGAAGGGAAAGCAGTTAAATGAATATAATGAACAATAAACAAACATAGCACTTTTAATAGCAAAGAGTGTTAAAGGAATAAGAAGAGGATAAGTTATAAATTGGTACATGTATATTTATTTTTTGATATATCGGGTTTACAACCTTTGAGCCAGAGGCTCATTTACAAAGGTACCTCATCACATGTAAGACAGAAGCTAATACAGAACAGGGTATAACAACAATTACATTAAGCATGTGTTACAGACATTTGTCACAGACATAATTTACAATATTTGGATGTAGATATTTTCAGACATTATTTACAATATTTGGATGATGATGTTTACATCATCACAGCAGAAAGACATTATTAGCTTGAGAAAGCATCTCAACAGAGTAGTCAGTCCTATTCATGGGTTTGGTATTATTGACGGAGGTTGCAATCCATAATGGACTTTGTCAGAGAATTTGGATCAGAGTGGGTGAGAGAGTGAAATTTTAGTTGCGGTTACAGGAGCGGATATTGAAGAGGTGGTTGGGAAGAGTGGTTTTGAAGTGGGCAATCTTGGTGCACTACTGATGTGTTTGGTAGTACATTAAACCAGTGGGGCCCTGTAGTGGAAAGATTCTGGGCAAGGGAGGTTTTACCCCAATCACAACCAGTGGTGCTTTCTCTGAGTTGTAAGTGGAGATAGTGGGGTGGCAGGATGAAGAGAGGTGTTGACCCCGGGAGAGTCAGAGCAGTATTTTCTTGGACAGTATGCAGGTCTGGTAGCAGAGCTTCTCATCGAGGTTGAAAAGACTGGCAGACGATAAAGGGAGCAGGTGTGGAATGAGCCTAGGTGCACCAGTTAGAAGTATGCAGGCCTTGTTTAGGAGACCTGGATTTTCTGAAGTGCGCGTTATCTCTCTGTCAGCAATGAACACTACTCCCACCAACTCCCCGCTCTCTTCAAAGCAGTCAAGGCTCAATGGCACGCAAATATGTAACCAAAGCCTCGGTAAATCAAGATTCAGTAATGACCTCGATCTCAAAATCCTGTCTCTCACACTTGATGAAGTGCTTAGACCTCTGACCAGAATTTTCAACCTCTCCCTCAGCCTTAGCCAGTTCCCAGACAGATGGAAATCTGCCACTGTCACCCCAATCCATAAAAGTGGTGACAAAACTGCCCACGATAACTACAGACCTATCTCCCTACTACCCCCACTCTCAAGGCACTAGACCGACGTCTCGGACCAGCTCACAGAATACCTGGATACGCATACAACATCCTGTGCAAGCAACAACATGGGTTCCAAAGGTCACAGCACCTCCACAGCCCTACTTGAATTCACCGGCACAATCCACAATGCACTTGACTCTGGTGAGCTACTAGGCTCAATCTACATTGACTTAACTAAAGCCTCCGACATCATCAATCACCGCCTCCTGCTTGTCCAGCTTCAGAACACTGGGCTGTCAACCGACTCCACTGGCTGGTTTAAGAGCTACCTTGAAGAACGGTCCCAAACCATAAGAATCGCTGATACCTTTCAGACCCTAGACGGTCTGCTTGGGAGTCCCCAGGGCTCCATTCTGGGACCCCTCCTCTTCAGCCTATTCTTAAATTCACTAATGGATAGCTGCCCAGAACAAATCCAATCCAATTACAAAATAAACTTCAGCAGGCCTTCTCTCCATCAACTCCTGGTTTCTAAATCATAAACTGCTTCTCAATCAGAAAAAAAACAAGTTTATGGTCTTCTGCAGCCCCACAACAAAAACAAACAACTCCACCTCTCCACTGCAACCAAATAAGGAGCCATCCTAGAGCAAACACAATCATTCAAGTACCTCTGCATCACCCTTGATCCCCACCTCTCATACACTGTCCTTATCAGCAATGTTGCAAAGTCTGCCAATGCAAAGTTAGGCATATTATTCTGGCACAGGAAACACCTAACCCCAGAAGCACTGGCAGTGGCGTCAAAGCTCCATCATCAGCATCACAGACTATGGTCTTATCATATATGGGTCTGCAACTACCTCTGCTCTCAAAGCGTATCACAATAAGGCCTGTCATCTCATCACTGGCTCATCACCGTACCACACATGTGACCTTTATTCCCAATCTGAATGACTTCAACTGGACAAACGCATAAAATACCAAACCTGCATCACGGCCAAGAAAATTATAATGGGTCTAGCCCCACCTGGTGTCTGTGCCCTCCTTAAGCCTAGACATAAGAATGCCACTACAAGGAGATCCAGTTTCCATCTACTACATATCCCATGATGTTGCACGACCAAAGACAAAGATCATTCACCTATCGGGCATCCAACTGGCTCAACTCTCTTGGCAGTGACATAGCGACCGCTCCAACACTCGGCCTCTTCAAGTCCAAGCTGTGCCTCTCACTGCTTGTATCCTGCAATTGCCCATCTTAACATTTCCGCCATTCCAGCTGCAAATTTCCCAGCACTCAGCACTTACAATCAGTCTTTGCACCCCTAGCACCTTACCTGTCATATTCCCTCAACAAGCCCCTGGCTGCACTGTCTCCCACCCTCACCCACCTCCCCATATCTCCACTCCTACCTCTGCCCCAACCACCTCCCATACTCCCCTTGCCCCTGCACCTCCTTCCCCGATCTCCTACCCTCACTTCCCCCACCACCCACCCCTTCCCTTGTCTTGTTCATAGCTCAAGTCTTTGTACTGGTTATTACATGTCTGTAAGTCAATGACTATATGTTTGTAACTAAAATGATGACTGTTGCACACTGACATGGAACTCTTGCAAAGAGCCTCGGCTCAAAGGTATTGTAATCCTAGATTGAAATAAATAAATAGATAAATAAAATCTGCTGCCCCGTATACAGGGAGCCCATAGTCCACTATTTATTTATTTATTTAGATTTTGTTAACCAGGTAAAGCCACTGAGACCAGAGGTCCCCTTTTCAGGGGCGACCTGGGTGAGTACTCCAACTGCTTTACATTAGGTACAGTATACAGCTTCAAAATACATATACAGTTTGTTCAGGAGGTTTGGTAACAGTAAGGCAGAGACAGAGAGCATACAGCACGTAACAGAGTCAGAGAACATGCATTGTCAGTGGGGTACATTAGTCCACAAGTCTTCAAAATAACATACTCAATTTGTACAGGAGGCAGGGGAATGATGCCGATGTCGGAGCAAGTTCGTAAAGACACCAGAGCAAGTACATACTTTGCCAGTGGGGCATGTGAGCCTACAGGGTAACAGTCTATAGAGGTTAGCTAGTACATAGGGAGCAAAGAGTTTGTCGGTAGCCAAATTATGGTAAGGAGAGGTAGGGTGCATTATCTCAGGTTGCAGCAGCAGTGACTCAGTTCAAGGAGGAAGACTTTAAGACCAGCCTTAAATGAGGAGAGGAGGGTTTGTCAAGCAGGAAGAGGGAGCAAGTTCCAGAAATGAGGGGCAGTGAACTGGAAGGAGCGCTTTCCTTGACTGGTACGGATGTGGGGTATGTTTAGGAGCCGACTGGAAGTAGACCGGAGGTTACAGAGGGAGACTTTGGGGGTAAGCAGGTCGCTAAGGTGAGGTGGGTGGTGAATGAAGAGGAGTGTGTAGGTAAGGCAGGCAGGGAAAAGGATAGTTTATGCCTGAGTGTCGGCCAGTGAAGGTCCATGAAGAGCCTGAGTGATGCCTCCTAGGGAGGAGTGGTTGCAAAGTGAGCAATGCAGTTGTAGAGGGTGGAGAGCTTGGTTAGCTCGGTCTCTCTGAGGGACTGTAGTAGTGAGATCCATACAGTAAAGAGGGGAGGAGGCTGCAGTTGGCAATGGTCTCGTGCTTCTCCAGAGATGGAGTTTCAAGGCGGTATAGCAGGCCCAGTCTCTGGTGGATAGATTTTGTTAAGCCATCTATGTGGGGTTTGAAGGTTAGCTCCTGGTCAAGGGTAACCCCAAGATACTTAAACTGGTCAGCGACCTCAACACACTTTCCTCAAGCTGACATTATCTGGAGAAGACCGCTACGGTCTTTACCCAGTCGCCTGGTCCCAAAAGGATTGCTTTGTTTTTCCTCATTTAGCTTTTAGGTGGTTGGCAGTGAACCATGTTTCAAGTTTTGCCAGGCAAGCTTGAAGTTCAGTTGCAATGACAGAGGATTGGGGTCACTGTGGTAGATTACAGTGTCATCTGCATAGAGTATCAGGTTGCAGGGTGCACACACCTCTTCTATGTCATTCATAAACAGAGAGAATAGCAGGGACCTAGGATGGAGCCTGGGGTACCCCAGAGATCACAAGGCTTAGGGGTTGATTGGACACCCTGCCAGTGGACTGTTTGAGTTCTGTTTGTCAGGTAGCTTGTGGTCCAGGAGAGAAAGAGCTGATCCATGCCAAGCCTTTGAAGCTTAGTAAAGAGCAGTTTATGACTGACCATGTCAAAGGCCTTGAGAGGTCAATGAATAGCGCCCCATTGGGGTGCCTTGGTCCATGGCATTGAGCATGTCAGATGTCAGTCTGATTAGGGCAGTGTCTGTGCCATGGCCTTCTGAAAGCTATGCTGGACTTTGGAGAGGAGTAGGTGTTGTTCCAGGTAGTCTTGTAGCTGATCATAGACTTATCTTTCCTGGATTTTTCCCAGAGGGCAGAGCAGGGAGATGGGCCTGTAGTCTCCACCCTGTCCCGGTTCCTTTTTATGGACTGGAACTATGGTGGCAACTTTCCATTTGCTGGGGCCCATCCTTCTAGGAGGGATCAGTTAATGAGTAGGGCAACAGGGTAGGCAATGGCTGGTGTCACAGCCCTCAGTAGGTGTGGCTCTAGTTGGTTATTCCTGTAGATGAGTCAGGGTTAATTTTGCAGAGTAGTGGTAGTAGTACCATGCGGGGTCCACTAGTTTCAGGTGGAATGATGGTCGAGACAGCACTGTGTCAGGGTGGGTGAGAGGAGGAGGCCCAGGCATGGTAGGGGGAGCAGCCTGAGGGGTGTGTAAAGGATGTGCTGAAAGCTTCTGCCACCTTAGAGGGTCAGCGGTAAGTGAGTTCCAACTATGACCGTGACATTGTTCTAATGCGACCCTTTGGAGGAGTTTATATGGCCCCAGAACTTCTTTGGGTCTCTTAGGTTGCCCGTTTGGAAGTCCCTGAGGTATTTTGATTTGGCCTGTTTTGTGGCTTGTTTACACTTGTTCCACAGGCACCGGTACTTCTCCCAGTCAGAATTGGTGCCAGAGGATTTGTAGAGCCCCCATGCCTTGTCTCGGAGCCGCATGGTGTGTTTTTAGCTCAGGTATAGCCATTTATGGCATTTTCCCTGAACCCTCAGTTTTTCCAGGGGACATGTCGGTTAGTTATGCTCAGGAACATCTGGGTAAAATATTCGAGGGCCACGTCTATAGTGGGAAGGAGACAATAGGACCCCATTCTGCCTTTAGGAGGTCAGCGCAGAGGCCTGCCAGTTCGAATCTTCTGTAATTTCTTGCAACAATCAGTCTGGCAGCTGGCCTAGGGGTTTATTGGACCAGATGCAGTAAATAGGGCAGTGGTCACCAAGGAGTCTGACATGATCCCAGCAGTCAGTATCCAAGCGGGATTAGAGTGAAGTGCCCAGTCAAGAAGCAAATGGTTGCTGGTTTTAGCATTGTGCCTGGTTGGCATGTCAATCACTTGGGTGAGGGATGCATCTAGTATCAGGTTCTTGGTTCAGGAGGAGTTAGGGGCAAGCCAGTTGAGGTTGAAGTCCCTAGGAGGATTTTCTCCCAAGGGAGTTGGAGGATGGCATTAGCTAGAGATTCAAGGGAGGGGTGGCGGATTGAGGTGGGAGATAGGCGAACCCGATATAGAGAGGCTTAGTACCTCCGAGGATAAGTTTGAGAAATATTACCTCAGCCCGAGTTCCGCCCAACGCTTGGAGGTCGATCAGGGTGGCATTCAAGGGGACTTCAGATAGATTAAGATCCCCTTTACAAGTCTGTCTTTTTGTATGGCTTGATATCATGTTAGTTCGACTTCATGAGGGAGGATGTTGGGCTTCAGCCACATCTCAGTCACAGCTAAGATGTCTGGCTTGTAGAGTAGTGTCCAAGCCTTGAGGTCAGCCACCTTGCCGTCTCAGGCTCCCGATGATCATGTGCACCAGTCTGAGCCCCTGGGTTTGCCCAGGAGGGTAGGGTCACTGAGCATGCAGTTTGGAGAGAAAGGACCAGGGTTGGATTCAGTATCCCCAGCGTAGTAGTAGAGTGCTGGGCAGAGGGCCCTCGAGGCTGGGGGGATTCTGTCAGGTGAGGGCTTGAGGTGGGCCAACAGCATTATTGGGAGGACATCTTAGCCCTCTGGGCTTGGCCTTTCTGAAAGAATTATTACAGGGAGCAGTGTATCCTGAGAGTCAGAGGACATTTTATAGAGATTTTGCAGAGTTGCAGAGCACAGGGAGTGAGAAGGATGGGAATTGAGGTTGCTACAGCTAGCAGCATGCAGTAGTGTAGATTTACATTTGCAGAAGCAGGACAGAGGAATAGGATAATGAGAGCGCCTCTAGTGGGTATAGGTGATAACCTGCAGATGGAAAAGTGAACTGATAGGTTTTACAGCTCACGTGACTTCCCTATAAATGCAGATGCTTACCAAGGCGGTGGTGGTGTGGTGGGGGCGGGCGCACAGCGCCGGCAGGGCCTCACCACAGTAACAGAGAGCAGGCATGAGATGTAGTCCACCCAGGCACAAGAGCCTGGTGCTTGTTTTAAAGGTACCTTAGCCAAGTGGCAGGGATCAGCGAGGCTCCATCCTTCTGAGGGAGAAAGTTACAATTCATTGGGGAGGGTCTCAGCCCTCACGACCTCCGTTGCTCGGTTATGTGGGAGGGGCCGGTGAGAGCATCTGCAGTGGAAGAGCTGTGTTTCATGCACCCCATGACCTCCTTGGAGTTCCAGCAGTGCCTGAAGTAGTAGAGGAGAGGGTGAATTTAAATAGGGCACAAGGAATGGAAGTTTAAGCTGTTCTACATCTCAGGTTGCAAGACGGATCAGGCGGTTGCTATAGGGATTGGCCGTGTGGTGCAGGTGTTGATACCCTACCAATTGGGAGATTACCATGCAAATCCTAGGAGCAGTACAGGGCAGGGTACATTTAATTATCAGACTACACACCTATGTACATTGGCATTTGGTGCAGCGACCAGTAGTGAGCTTGGGTCAAATATTGAAAAGGACAGGGTGGATGGATAGGGAGTCAGTATTAGGCGGGCTGGGTCCAGGAATCTATACCCGCCATAAGCTGCCTGGGTCCCAAATTACAGTTTACTCTGCAAGGGCAGGCAGGGGTCAGTAGGACTGACCGCTCGCTAGCCTGTTTCGCTAGTGCTCCTGGCAACAGGCTGAGTGTTCTCCAGTGGACTAGAATAAAAATTCAGCTAGGTTGCGGCAGGTACTGATTTGATAATGCCACCAGACTCACACAGCCCCAATCACGGTCTTTTTTTTTTGCAAGGCAGACTGAGATTAGTATTCTAACTGCTCACCGGTGCCCACTGCAACCTTATACATTCGACAAGAGAAAAACCAAGGGCAGACAATTTAAAAGGCAATCTCTAGGTTCTGATTTTTTTTTTTTTTTTTTTGTTATGCCCCAGTTGGATGCTAGCAAAAACATACAACAAGAAAAGAAATCAAAGGCAGACAGTTTAAAAGGCAACTTAGGTTCTGATTTTTTTTGTTATCTCCCAGTCGGATGCTAGCAAAACTTTTCAACAAGAACAGAAACCAAGGGAGACAATTTAAAAGGCAATCACTAGGTTCTGATTTTTTTTTTTTGTTATGTCCAGTCGGTTGCAGCAAAAGCATTCAACAGGAAAAGGAACCAGGGCAGATAGTTTTAGAGGCAAACACTGGGCACTGATTTTTTTTCTCTTAAGGTAACAGTCAGATACAAGCTAAAAACAGGGTTATGCTGGGAAAAATTAAGGCAACAGCATGGTGGAGCATAATGGTAGGTTTTGGGCAGGAAAAGTGGAGAGCTAGAGACCATCTCCACTACTACGCTGATTTTAAAAAAAGCGCCAAATGAGTCTCGGGTCCATTGTTCTCACCACAGTAACAGAGAGCAGGCATGAGATGCAGTCCACCCAGGCACAAAAGCCTGGCGCTTGTTTTAAGGTACCTTTAACGAGGTGGCAGGGATCAGCAGAGGCTCTGTCCTTCACGAGGAGAGTGCGATTCATTGAGAGCTCTCCAGCCCTCCGACCTCCGTCTGTTATGCGAACATCCACAGCAGGACAGCTGCCGGTATCTCACAACCCTTGAGTCCAGCAGTGCCTTTAGCTGGCGTGGTGTGACTCGCAGGCCCGTCGCTAGAGGAGAAAGGTACGATTCATTGGGAGGTCCATCTCATGCCCCTTGTCCGTTATGTGGGGATGGGCCGGTGCGGCTATCCACGCAGGAGAGCCGCTGATGCCCCACCTCCTTGAGTCCAGCAGCAGTATTGAGGGTCCGGCAGTTCGGTGAGTGGGGGCGGCGTCCCGTGTCGGAAGGAGTCCAACTGCGTTTGTTGTGACACAAGGGTGTTATGTGGTCATGTGTATGTGGTGTTTGTGAGGGTAAGTCCAAGATATTTTAGGATACCTGTTCAAGGGGTGCTGGATGTGGGGAGGATGCAAGAGGTGCACTTTTGCTTTGTTTTGTGGTGAGAAAGATCACTGATTTAGTCTTTTAAGTTTGTGACCAGTCTACGGTCCTTAAACCATGTTTCAGCTTGGGAGAAGGCATGTTGGAGGAGTCCTGAAGGGTGGGTTTATGATCTAAGTAAAGAGCATTGCATCATCTGCATATAGTAAGATTTTTGTGGAGCAGGTCTTTAGTAAGGGAGTTTAGGTAGAGGAGAAAAGTGGCCCCAGGATGGGGCCCTGGGGCACCCCAGAGCAGGCGGTAGTGTTTGGATAGAGTCCATTAATTTTGATGCATTTGGACCAGGCAGAAAGGTAACTGGAGCACCAGGCTAGGGGCCTGTGGAGAAACCAAGTTGGTGGAGAGAGTCGAGAAGGAGAGGGTGGCAGACCATGTCGAGGCCTTGAAAGCTCTATGAACACAGCTCCTGGGATGTTACCGGCATCTAGGAGGAGTGCAGGAAATTTGTGAATTCTTGGAGGGCTGTGGGGTGCTATGGCCTGAACAGAGCTATGCTGCTCTGGGCATAGAATGTCATACTTGGCAAGGTATTCAGTAAGTTGGGTGGCAAACACTTTTCTAACGCTTTAGAGAGGAAGGAAGAATGGACATGGGTCGATAGTTATTTGGGGAGGCTTTGTCACCACTTTATGGATGGGGTAATGGCAGCTGTTTTTCAGGCACTAGGGAATTGCTCTAGGCATAGGGATTTGTTGAGCAGGTCCATTAGGGGACTAGGACCTCGTCGAGGACTAGTCAAAGGAGCCTGGCATCTAGGGGGTCATTTATAGGGTTATTGCTGTTTAGCGCTTTTGTAGGTAAGGATGAGCTTTGTGGGTGGATATTTTGCATGAGAGGAAACAAGGATGCTGCAGGGTTGGGGTTGGGGCACAGGGTCAAAGAAACAACTAGGGAGAACATTGCTGAGATCTGAGAAGGTGGTGTTTAGACAGTTTGCTATGGTGAGTGTGTCTGTGGAGGCAGTGCCATTTATGGTGAGCTGGGAGGGAAGTGGGGTGTGATTTCCCATTGAGTTCTTTGATGCTACTCCAGAAGGTCCTCACAGACCTCCACGGGTTGTGAGAGTGGATTAAAAGTGGTCTGCTTTGGCCTTACGGATGGCTCCAAGTGCATCTATTGCGTGCTGCATTATAGGATTGTCTGTCTGCCAACCTGCTAGATTCTGTGGCTTTGTGCCAGAGATTATCCCTGTTTCTCAACATTTGGAGTAGGGAGGGGTTATCCAGGAGCATGTTGCCCTTTGGTGCGGAGTTTAGTGCGTGGACATAAGGTCACAGGCCTTGGTTAAGGCCTGTGTAAACAGGTTGAGTGCAATGTCGATGCTGGGGGCTATATTAATGGGGACCAATATATTTGGCTGAGCAGCTGTTTGTTTTATTAACCCTCCTGGGTGGGACACCTTCGGAAGGTTGTTTGGATTATGGGTTTGGGTGTGGAAGAGGTCCACTGGAATAGGGATGGGTGGGTAGTCACTCAGGGAGTCGGGAAGTACTTTTATATCCTGGATTTTGCTGAGGTGGTTAGAGATAATGATATCCAGGAGGGTGTGGGTACCAGTAGATGGGTGAAGTCTAGTGGGTTGGGTAACTAGTTGGACCATGTCAAGGGCGAGAATGAGTCCTTTGTTGTATGTGGCCCAGGAGCCAAGCCAGTTGATATTGAGGTCCCCTACTAGTGTCTGCTCTGCATTGTGTGGTAGGGGTAGAGAGGTATTCGTGAAGGGATGACGGCAGGCTTTGGTGGTTCTTAGGGGTATGCAGATGACTGTGAGGTATAGTGGACCCCTGGAGGGTCAGGAGGTGATTTTAGGGTGAGGGCTTGTGCTCCGTTTGTGAGTTTGGGGTGGGAGCATGTGACCAATAATGTTATTATTGATGTAGAATGCACAGCCACCCCACTCTTTCTGATCCTGTCTTCCCAATATAGGGTGTATCTGGTGAGTGAGACAAAGGCATCAGGAGTAGATTTGGAGAGCCAGGTTTCCGCTTTAGGCAATAACATCTGGTTGGTGAAGGTGGCCTGATTATTGAAGCTGCAGATTTCTTTGGCAGGCTGCGATATTCTGAGAGGCAAATGGAGTCCAGAGGGTCTGGTAGGTGCAGTGGTGGGGCAGAGCCTGGATTAGGTGGATATTACCAGAGAGGAGTAGTAGGATGATTAAGGCTCTAACTATAGGGCAGCAGGTTGTTATATTTTTGGGAGTATGTTTGGGGGGTGTAGTGGAGATGGGGATGGGCAGGGTTTGGAGGGATGGGCAGGCGAGAGGGGGTTGAGCCAGGGGGCCTGGGTGGGTGCTGGGGTTGGGGCTGCCAGTGGAAGGTGGATGCAGGGGTCCAGTGTGTGATGACAAGGTGGGGGATGGCCAATTCTGGAGAGGTGCAACGGTGCTGTCCACAAAGAGCATAGGGTGAGGCGGGCTGGTGGGAGATGAACCCAGGGTGGTTATGAGGATGAGGTACATAAGGTGGAAGTGAAAGGCATGGTGCCTAGATAGCTTTGAGGCAAGAACAAAGAGGTTGAAGGGGAGCCAGAAAAGCTATAAGAGCTTTGAGGTATAGCGTGATACAGTAGCTGACTTGTAGGCTCAGTGGCAGAGCTGCCCACTATGGTAGCAAAGGCACAGGGTTTGACACCTGCAGTGGGACAGAGAAGAGATCTACTTTGGGCAGACTATAATGATAGAGGCTTTGAGATCTTTAGAAACTAAGCATGAGTGAGCCTATTTTGGTTGTCTCAGTGGTAGAGCTTGAGGATACTGGTGGAGGGGAAGGGTCTGGGAACCTGCAGTGAATACCAGAAATGTTATTTTAGCAGACTATTCGGGGAGAGGCTTTGAGCTTGAAACTAGGGTAAAAGACAGTCAGATATGATGGCTCAGTGGTAGAGCTGCTGATTCTGGTAGCAGGAGTGTAAGGTTTGAAGCCTGCAGTAGTACCAAGAATATTATTTTAGCAGACTATGGGGTTAGAAGCTTTGGGACCTTAAAACTTTAGCTAACAATAGTATGATATGATGGCTGAGTGATAGAGCTGCATGATTTGTAGTGGAGGGTGCAGGGCCTTGAGACCTGCTGTGGTACCAAGAGGAAAGAAATATGTATATATATTAGCAGATTATGGGGGTCAGAAACTATGGACAGCCTTAGAAAGTAAGGATAAAATAGCCAGATATGGTGGTTAATGGTAGAGCTGCTGATTCTGACAGCAAGGGTACTGGGTCTGAGACAGAGGATAAGTATTTTTCTAAGTAGGGAGAATGAAGGGCTAAAAGCTTGGAAACAGAGACACATGTTGGCCTGGTTCATTGGCTTAGGATGGCTACAGACTTTGGAGACAGCAGTACAGGGTTTGAGGCTTCAAATGGACAATGGGCAAGCAGATGGAAAGAAGGGATTAGAAGAAGAAAGGCAGCAGAAAGGATTAGGAGTGAAATGTAGTGACTTCTAGTGGACAGGGGTTGATATTAGTTGTTAAAAGAGTGAAGATGTTGGAGTAGTGCCAATGATGATAGTGCAGCAACCCTAGTGGACAGAGTGTATAAGCTGCAAATGGGAAAGTGGGCAAAAATGGGATAGGTCATGTGACATATCACATGACCTATAAGCAGCAATAAATGGAGTGCTGGTGGGTGGCTGGCTCTTTCTGAATGGAGTTCCTTATTGATACACAGGTAAACTAACAAAGGACATCTGGATAAAGCCAGAAAAGGGTAAATAGCCACGCAGAACTCCTTTAAGTAAGGTACGAAAACTTTGATATAAAAGAATTTAAATTAAAAACATTATTTGTAAGGGAAAAGAACAAGTATGAAGCAGAACATTGTAGAATGACTTAAAATTATAATGTGTTTAGTGCTCCATGCCGTGTTGAAAAAGTAGAACCGGCATATAGCAGAAGTAAATGTGTCTGGATATGCAGAAACAAAGCAGTACTAGATGGTACAGATTCTTGATTATTTTATATCCATTTATGCCACATTGGAATAGAAAGTTATATGTGATTTGCAGAATATGTACTATAGTAGTGTGAGAAGGAAACATAGTGGCAAGAATGTACAATAAGCAATAGTCAAATAATATATAATAAATGAAACTAAATGTAAGTAAATGTAAGACTTAAAAACATATATTTATTATTTTTCAGAAAATAACAAAAAGCCCTTTGAAAAAGCACATGGTGTTGAAACATCAGGGCAATTAACAATATTTTAATAAAGATCTTTGGAAAACTGAACAACAGCCCAAGTGGAGTATTTTTGCCCTCCCAAACACAACCTTAATATTTGAAGTTTGCAAGGTTTCACTTGTTTACAACTTTCCTTTCCTAACAGGGACAGCAGGTGTGATTCCCACCCACCTCTCCTGTTTTCACCCACTTTGTAACCCCTTGTAATGTCTGGCTGCTTACTGAGTGTGGTCAATGCTGACTCACCTCACCCCACAGCAGTTTTGAATGCAAGTTTACTAATGCATTAGTAACCCAACTGTGAATTAGTGCACCTGTTGTGGATCGATAGACAACATGGCGCCTTTTCACAGTTTTGATTTTTCATTCCTCCCACACAATGGTCACCGATCAAACATCTGTGCAGAACTGAGAATCGATGTATCAAACTTCAATCAATCAATCAATCAAACTTTATTTAACCAGGCAGTTACATCATTGAGCAGGTTCATTTTCAAGATGGTGCAAACTTCCTTGCCTCCCATGGAGGATGGGCTAATCCACAGGATGCAAGTCAATCTGAAAACCCTGTACTGGGATTTCAACCCAGTACTCAGAGACAAGACAAACAGCCAGAAAGAGAGAAGCTAAAGGCTGTTGGTCGCAGCTCTCTATCCTGCTCTGAAAACCTCCAAAGCGAGGTTTCGAACTTGAACTGCAAATCTCATTTCTAAGCAGGGAGATGGGGTTGCAGGAAACTGAATGTAAGACATGTGCAGGATTTGGATTCACAACCCAGACTCTGCAGAATGAAAGGGATTCCTTTTGCATTATTCTGCTCAGGCAAGCGAGCAGGAACTTTGTATGTTGAAGCAGGAGTGTGAAAGTTTGAAACAGGATAAGGGGCAGGCTTTGCAAATGAATAACTTGTTAAGTAGAATTAATGATCAGATGCGTGAGGAGTTGGGAGAGTTACAGGACAAGATAAACCAAGTACATTTTCATTAGTGACATGAAGATTTATTCATCAAACATTCTCACGAAGTTTGCTGATGACACAAAGCTAGGTGGTGCTGTAAACAACGCTGCCAATAGAAGTCGCTACTTAAAGATCTTTCATCAATTGAACATTGGGCCCTCATTAATAAAATGGAGTTCAAATGATCTAAATGTGCAGTTCTGCATATGGGGAAAAATAACCCCAAACAGGTATACACACTGAATAACATCAACATTAAGGTTTCCTGTTTAGAAAAGATCTTGGGATCCTAGTCAATAATAAACTTACCCTGTTTCTCATTGTAACAAAATCGCAAACCAAACAAATGCACTTCTTCAAGGATTAATTGTACATTTGTCTCTAAAACTGAACAGTGCATCATTGCACTGTACAGATCCACATTAGACCATACCTTGATTATGGTTCCCGTTTTGAGTCCATACTCAACAAGGACATAGATAGAGTTGAGAAGATTCAGAAAGAGCCACTAAAATCATTCCTCACTTGGCACATTTGGATTATGAGTCCAGACTACATAAGACAGGACTGCATTCACTTAAAATGAGAAGAACAAGAGGAGATTTACTCCAACTTTTAAGATTACTAAATCACCTATTCTGATGAGGCAATGCGTATTTCACTTGCGACCAGAAAAATTGGATCTAGGTTAAATAATAAACAACTGGATATAGTTAAATGTAACAGCAATAAAAGACAATACTTCTTTCCCATAAGAACCCCAGACTATGGAATACTCTCCCCAAGATATTGTAGACGTAACGTCCGCTATCGGACTTTTAAACTTAAACTTCGATGAATGGTTAACCAGAGAGGTACCTCAATAATGATCCACACATGTGGAGGATAATCCCGATGGGCCTCGGCCTTCTTTTGTCCTTTTAACCAAGTAACCTAAGTATCGAATGATTTAGCAGTAGCTACTAGGGATGATCATGAATTGAGCGCCACATACAGAGTGTTACAGAAGCAGATGCAGGATGATGTGGATCAGAATGTTGCAAAAGTGAGTCATGAGGAATGTGAAACTAAATGGCGAAACTGCGCCATCAGAGAGAGGTGCTCGGCCACGTCAAGGCAATTGGAGGTGTTGCCCTCGCCTTGTCAACGCTATCTGAGGAGGAGGAATCAGATGATGACATCTCCCAGTACAACACCCAGTCACACCTGCATTACTATGGCCCAGACACCCCTCCGCATCCACAACATGGCAGACACCCGCCATATGGACCCCAAATCCCTGTATCATCTACCCTATGACGCTCATTATGGGTGATGCCAATATAGTGACCCCATGATAGGTGGGGGAGCAGGCCTAGGCCTAGTCCCAATGGCACCACCGATAGCCATTATTAATGTGGAAGACAGGCAGAAGATAGAGAAAATTATTAAAATGCCTTAGGCAGCGTGTCCATCCTCGAGAAAAACAAATGGGTTCTCAGGAACCCAGATTAAGCTTCCACAGAGGCTGGTACAAAGGGAATGGTTCATACTGTGGCTGAGCCGCAGCTCAGGCAGCCCTGGAGGGCACCCAAGGCAATCTACCTCAGCTTGTGCATCCCAATAACTCCCTACAAATAGCTCCACTTTGTTCAGCAAATAGCTGACAGTATTGGTCAGATGAGCCCATCCGACAACCTCAGTTGCCACTTGGAAAAGGTGCATGCTAAATGTGAAATGCTTAGTCTCGCTACAGACTACCAGGTCCAGATCCTACACCAGACCATCGATCCTGGCCTGTGGGCAAAACTCCCCGATGTTGTCCTCTAGGATGGATACGCCACCTTTGATGAAGTAGCATCTGAACTCATCACTGCACACAATCCAGGTGTGGTGGGGTGATGCTCTCATATCTTCTGAAGCAGAATGTGAAGGAAAGTCCAGCAACCTTCCATCAAAGGCTCTGGATGGCCAACTGAGCAGGGAAGTACTTGCAGGAGAAGCCAGATGTGGACCTCATTGAGTATAAGACCCTGTTCCTTATGAACATGATCCTGCAGTGAGAGAAAAGGTAGAGCCAACCGCCTATCCCAACACGGAGAGTTTGCTGATATTCTTTGGAAAACAGAGAGTCTATCAACTCTACATCCATGATTCAGGCTCTGGTTCCAAGAAAGTAGCTGCTGTGGAAGTCATCCGGAGGCCATGACAAGATTACACGGTGTGGTGGAGGGGCAGGCCCAAGAGAAACAGCCCTCCACAAAGACAACCAACACCCCAGCAGGCCCAACAAAAACAACAACAACCCTGGGTGGGAAACCAGAACTACCACAAAACAAGAAACACCATAAGAACAATAAGGGTAAACAACAGAAACCAGACCTTCATATGAGGAAATAGCCGATGAGAACCCGAGTCCACAGACCTCCTGGAGCAAAGTGTGCTCTGTAGCAGACCTTAATCAGTAAAGAGCCCTTGCTACAACACAACCAGGAGAGCAGGCCTCCAGAGGCTGTGGGGATACAGGAAGTTCAGGCTTTCAGGCCCCTATAGGCCTGAACCCGGAAGCAGCTCCCTATACAGCATCGGTACAGCATGGTGAAATGGTTCACAGGAACCAGGCCCAGACTCTCTTCCAAGAGCTCCCCATGCTACCACTAGTACAGATTGACAATTACAGGCCCCAGTTTGTATTGTAAACAAGTTGCTGTTGATGCAAACAGAAGGCTCTGCACTGAGGCAGAGGTCAGGGGCTGCTCTACTGATGGTACTACTGGATACAGGCGTGGTTGTGTCTGTATTACAGGATGACAACCCTGCACATCACCTTGGTCTACCGGATGGAGGACCAATATGTCTGGTGTAGATGGAACTAGGTTACCTGCATACTGCTCCCTGCCACTACCTGTGACACTGGGACACCTTTCAGCTGATGGTATTGCATGATCACCCCTAGTATAATCGGATTGACTTTTGGCACCACATGAATGTGTGGTGGACCTAGCCAACATGCTACTGATGCAAATTCAGGGACAATATCACACCATCATGATCCCTGACTCATGCGGTTGCAGCAATTTCTGCAAACAATAAAGATTATGATGTCATAGATTTGTTTAAGAATCATGAGCTTTTCCCAAAGCTCCTCCCCATCCTGCAAAGACATCTGGAGGCATTTCATGCACAACAAGCATGAGTGTGGTAGGATGCACACTGTCACTGAAGTGACAGGTCCAGCACAAGAGGCATCAGCAATACCTCTTTCCACCTGAGGCCTTGCCTTCTTAGGGAAACGATTAAATCACTCCCTCAAGCAAGGTGTAATCAGGACATGTGTTTCCACTGCAATTCCCCAGTGTGGCCTGTGAAACCCACAGGTGCCTGGAAACTTACTGTTGACTATAGGAAACTAAACCAGGTCACCCCAGTTGCGCCTAACTGTGGCATCAGCACCTGATGTGCTATGACTACTGACCCCTGACCAACAATGGTTTAGTGCCCTGGACATCTCCAGTGGTTTTGGTCATTGTCATTGGCCCCAAAAGTCAATATAAGTTTGCCTTCACCTTTGCGGGCAGGCAGTACACATGGACCTGCTTACCACAGGGGTTCCATAACAGCCCTCTCTGTTCCATCTGTACATGATGGAGGCCCTTGAGGGTTTCTCACACCCCAGTGTCTCTTGCAGTATGTGGACAACCTGTTGTTGGCCACAGCCACACAGGATTAACATCTGGATCTCTTAGACGAACTACTGATCCTCATCCAGAGGGCCAGCCTCAAGTGTAACCCAGCAAAGGCATTACTATGTCAGAAAGAGGTACTCTTTCTGGGCCTGGGATGATAGACCAAGGCTAAGCCCTAACTGGAAGAAAATACAAGGATTGCAAGATCTGCCACTGCCCACCAGCGTGGCCACCCTTAGGAGTTTCTAGGTATGGTAAACTATTCTAGAGATTTTATTTGTGATTTTGCTCAGAAGACCACCCTCTGTATGAACTACTGAAAAGGATGTCCCCTGGACTAGGTGGCCCCATTCACACCCAAGCTGTGACATCACAGAAACAGGCTTTGGCCTCAGTTCCAGCTTGTTTAACCTCAATCCAGTTTTGCCATTCCACCTGAACTGCACTCTGACATTGCTTATGTCTGCAGTGCTGGCCCAGAAGGTCCATGGCACCTGAGACCCATTGCATATGCATCATAGCTCTTGACCCCAGTGGAACAGAAGTACAGCCTTTGTGAAAGGGACCCTTTGCCACCTACTGGGCTGTTATGCACTTTCTGTAGTATCATTGGGTACTCCTCCGATCATTAACACAAACCACACCCCAACAACCTTTTGCTATGAGATAGAGTGAAGGATGGGTCAGTCTAATACATCAGACTGACACAATGGTCCCTCCTTCTCCAGGACAGAGACATCAAGGTCCACCCAACCAAAATGCCATCCATACTGGTGCATGGTCTCCTTTTCAAGGAGAACCTTATGACTGTACACTGCAGCCACCTGATCTACCAGATCCAGGTCCTTTCCTTCCTGCTACACCACAACTATTTGAGAACACCTCATTGTGTTGTGTCTTCACAGAAGGATCAGCTTCTATTATCAGGGAGAATAGATAGCAGGAATAGGCATATTAGTAATTTCCTGCTTTGGTAAGACTGTTAAGATTTCTAAACTAGTTGCAGTGTGGCATCATCACAGTATCTTGGAAATGGCAGTGGTGGCCTGTGCCCTCGAGTTCATCCAGCATGGAACCAAGGATACCATCATTTTACAGACTCTAACTGGGTTTGTTGTTTCCCGTGCAGAATTTCTTTCTTTCTGAGAAGAACTCCTTTACCTCCTTTGATGGCAGCCTAAGTGAAACACATGAACTGGTAATACATTCATTCACTGGCACAGAAATTTGCATGCAAACTCTATATACACAAAGTTAAGCCCACTCCACTCATGACCCCTACCATGCCTTCAATGACACCACTGACACTTTGCCGGTGAAGGGGCCAGAGTGGGGTACACCTGGATGATGGACCATCCAGTTTAGAGCAGCTGTACACATTGCAGCAGTTAGGAAGAAACATGAACTCTTCCTCGCTTGGACCTGTCAGAAGCCCAACATGCTGACTCTGAACTCAAAGATATGTTTAGACTCCTGGACAAAGGTACTAAAAGAATTTACCTATACATGACCCCTACCAAAGGCATAAAGGTAAGTTACACCTGTCCCCAGATGACAACCTCATCTGGTACCAACCAGATGACACCCCAGCCAAATTGTGGGTGGTCCTCATCATCTCAGATCCAAATTTCTGCACCAAATGCATGATACCCCCACTGGTGGACACCAGGAAATAGAAACACACCCAGAGACTCAAGACTCACAGCATGGTGACCTGGTGTCACCCAAGGATGTTAAACAGTACATAGACAACTGACTTATCTGTGTACAAAACAACCCCATCCCAACCAAACAAAAATACTGAACTACTACTACAACGTCATTCTGGCCCTTGGCACCATACAAACTGATTTTATTATCCTCAAATCAATACCAGCAGAAACAACAAATATGCCCTTTGGTAATTGGTCTTTTCTATAAGTGGGTTAGGCTTTCCCACTAAGACATGCAGTGCAAGCAAAACCACTGCCAAAATCCTGGTGGAACAGATTTGCTCCAGGTGGGCCTCTGTCTCTGCTGTAGACTCTGAGACAAAGGAAACAGTTTTACAAGTGAGTTGATGAAAGAAGCACTTGAACTCCTTGGAGTTCATCAGAAATTCCACATACACTACTACCCACAATCTTCAGGTCAAGTAGAGAGGGCCAACAGATGGATTAAGCAAATGTTTCTAAATTCATTGAGGACAGTCCCAAGGACTGAGGATTCCCTACTGCCATTACTCCTTATGGCAATTAGGGGCACACCTTCAGTCACCACCCACTTGACACCCCTTGAGGTGATGACTGGCAGAAACATGAGATTACCTGAACACCTGTTGTTTGACCTGCATACCCCAACGCAGGACCGTGTCGTTCTGTGGACCAAAATGTGGAAAAACACAGACAAGACCTCATACACACTCATTTGTATGTTTCAAACTGCACTGGCAAGGCCCAGCAACAGTCCAAAATTCAGTTTGACAAACACGCATAAGTAGTGGATTGGCAAGTTGGGATCAGGTAATGGTTCTCAGATTTAGCATCCACACATATTCTTTCTCCAGTAAGTGGGAAGGACCCTACCCAATTGTCAACAAGCTCAGTCCAGCAGTCTATCAGGTTAGACTCATGCAAAAAAACTGACTGACAAATGGTTACACACAAACCAGTTGAAACTGTATAAAGGAGTATAATTACTTTTTCTTAGCCCATTGGGTGGAATAGTACTAATTTGCTAATGTTAGATTTTCCTTTTAGATACACTGACAAAGATGGCTATCTTATTCCATTTTTCCTCATCCAGGAGTTATCCCCTGTATCCAAGGTATGGTAAAGCACCTCTTTCTCACCTTAATCCACCTGCAACTACCCCCAGAGGAGTCTCCATCAATTTTCCTGACAATTTTATTACTGTCCAGTAAGGTTCAGATGCCTACCTAATGCCTAGGTTGTTGCTCATCATAAATCTACCCTACAAATTGAGTGGCAAACCAAGTCTCAAGGACAAATACTACCCATGCCAAACTTTCCAAGGAACTTTCATGATGGCCCAACACAAAATGATCCCCAAATAGTACTTTGTCCTTGCACCAAACCTCTCTTAGACATTCTGGTTTATACAATATCACTGCCTTAATTGACCCCTCATATTGTGATTCATTGTCTAAAGATTCTGCCAGAACATTTTTGTGCTGTACAAAACATGGCTTCAGCCACCATGTATTTATCTGTGTTACCCCTACTGAGAAACAGCTTTTGAATGTCAAAACAAACCCCTGGTCCTCGTAGTGGTCTGACAGCCACTGCTTTACTGGCTCTCTGATTAACAAATTACAATATATGCATATACCTGTTTTGTTTAACTTGACTTACTGGAATATGAAATAATTTGGGATGTGTTATACTACTAATACAGCACTGTTTTATAGTACTTTGTTACTTGATAGCTTAGCAGCTTTTGGATTTGTAACAAGACCCTATTGCCGTGGTACACACCACTCGAGCATAGAGGCAATTTTAGGAGAACCTAAACCAGATGATCAAATTCATAAAAGAAATACCCGTGACATCTTATGTCACTGGTGCCACAGGCACCGTCCACTGGTGTTTTGTACTGCAGTGTCTATCTGGAATAAAGCGGACATTGCTACTATCAAAAGAACATTCACGAAGTTTCAAACTGGTATGCTCAATGACATCATACTTCCATTATCGCATGGTGTGGATGGTCTTAGGAAGAAAGATACACTGTATAAAATATGCACGACATTGCTAAGACATTTGCAGAGTCTAAAGATAAGATTAACGCACTTATTGCACAAAACAATAAAGAAGCAGATAAAATATATCACCCATGAAATATTATGCTATGCCTGTGACTCATATATTATCACTACCATCAACAATCTTCTTCCGTGATCTAGAATCGGAAGAATTCCTGATATCATACATGATAGACGTAGCTCTAAATGGTATTGCCCTCACTGCAAATCCTCTGACTGTGTTGCCATGTGTATGTTACAGTCTCTGACTATTCCTATTTCTACAGCTAGAAATGTGTTTTTGTGACCAGACACCCTAATACTGGTCCTTGTTTTACTTCTAAGAAATGCTCAATTAAGGATACTATGTTTGTGCCTTTTACTTGTGTTCTTTACCACATTTTGATCCTACTACAGCTATATTTGATAAACTAGCATCCGTTCACTCCATTGGGCACCTTGATGCGCCATCACAGACAACGCCTTGACTTGCCTCCTCTACTGGTTTTCCATCCTCTTCTGGACGCATGGGTCTCACCTCTACACGATTGCTGTCATGAAGAAAGGTATATTTATTTGTATAGCTGTGACATACTTGATGTTATTAAACCTGTATGGATATTCCCAGACTAGTATCGATTGGTCCTTTTCTATGGACAGGGACAGTACTACCAATGGCACAGAATACCAGGACTCAACACCTGCTTCAGACAATTCCAACTTGTACCAGTCTTATCGGAATGAGTTTCACCCTGTCAACACAGATTTCCAAACAGACTTATACTTTTGCCCAGTACAATTACAGAAATGGAGACTGCCTACTGTGAAAATGCAATATAATTTGGATGGTGAATTTGTGTGGTAACAAATTTCAAGACTTTTAAATACGGAGGCAAAACATGTTCTATTAATTATTAAAATGTTTGCTTTGTTCCTCATCAGGACACTGTTATAGGGCACACAGTTATCGCCTGTCCCCATTATGGACCCTGATATCATTGATGGTAACCCTGATTATCTGCTTACTCTTTCAGAGTATTTACCTTATGTTAATGTTCATATTGATCCTTTAACGTTGACATTAAAATCGCTTTTAGACAGGGAAGGACACCCACCTCATCCACATCAGCAATAATATTTCCAAAACGAATAAACCAGTCTTACACCCTCAGTAATGATGGTGATTTGAATAGTGCACGTACTAACACATGGTTAGAGATTACCTTTAAAGGTTTTGTTATTATACAAGCATTTTGTCATTTTCCTGGTTATCATGCTTTGCTGCCTACGGCCACATTACACTAACACTGTGAGCAGCTGGAGTTCCTTTACAAGGCTCACACATTGGGTCTGTAAATGACCCTGCTCTCTCTCCATTTGCTTACTTGTTTGTGTTGCCCCTTTGAGGGCAACAGGGATGTTACACAAGGTCCCTGCACCATTATTGGTACCCTAGAGGTATACCGTAGACAGCTAAGCATTTAGGTATATCTTATACTAACATATAGGGCTAAGGGCATCTACCATAAGAGTAGATGTTAGGATATGTATGCATATAATTGTTATACACTTTACTTTCCAATATGCATATGTATTTCTTGCTTATAAGATGATAGGACATCTGTGTCCTTGTAATGATTATGATATATATAAGTCAGCATTGCCATCTTCTGATGATTTGTATTACTACATGGCTATGTACAAACTGTACCTCTTTGTTTCTACAAATTGTATAATCTTATCTTGGACTGCAGAGGCACCTCTAATTTAGCCAATAGGGCTCATCTCTGTAACCAGAAATGTTTCTGTCTTACAGTAACCATAGTAATTATCATAGGTACATAATGTAAGACATTGCATCTTCTACTTCAGAGACCCCAGGAGACACAGAGATTCCTTAAGGTATAGGGAACACTTAGCATTAGCTCCCAGTGTCTATTGGTAATAACTGCTTAGGGCAACTGTGATTTTCCTTTTGGTAGTAATAAACATGTTTTATTACTCTTATGCAATGTGTCTGTGTTTCCTTGCATGCCCATTATTGCCAAGAACCTGAGAGTGAGGTTTAGACATCCTGACAGTTCTCAAGGAGGTGAGGAGGAACTGGTGCCACATCTGGTCAGGCTGTTTAACTTGTCCTTGGTCACATTAGTGGAGCCAGTGGACTGGAAGAGGGCACAGGTGGTTGCAATTACATAAGGGGAGAACAAGGTCAAAAACTACCATCCCATTAATCTTACCTTGGTGGTGGGAAGGTAATGGAACACTACCTAAGATCAGGTTGATAGAATACTTGGAGATGAATGGCATGCAGGATGACAGGCAGCATGGCTTTGCCAAGGAAGGTCCTGCCAGACTAATCTGATAAAGTTTTTCGATGGGGTGATACAGATAGTGGACCTGGGAGGAGCAGTGGACATGGCCTATCTGGATTTTAGTAAGGCCTTCAACACCATTCCACATAGTAGGCTAGTGCATAAGCCGGACAGACTGGGGTGGACCACAGGATCACCAGGTGGGTGGAGAACTGGTTGAAGGGAAGGAGTCAGACAGTGGCAATAAATGGGACACATTCCAGGGAATGGGTGGTGACCAGTGGGGTGCCACAGGGGTCAGTGCTAGGACCAATACTCTTTAACATCTATGTTAGTGACCTAGCAGAGGGTCTGGAGGGATGGGTGTGCCTGTTTGCAGATTATACAAAGGTCTACAATAGGGTGGATTCACCTAGTGGGGTGCAAGCCATGAGGCGAGACCTGAAAGGCTGGAGAGGTGGTCTGACACCTGGAAATTGAAGTTTAATGCCCAAAAGTGTTCGGGTGATGCACCTGGGGAGGAGGAATAGGAGGAAAACTTACCTCCTTGGGGGGTGGAGATTAAGAAGAAGAAACAGAAAAGGACCTGGGGACTGGCCCATCAAGCGCAGTGGTGGATTTCCCACTTGCAACGCCAGCGACCAGAGTTAGGAAACGGACCCGGATCATCAGAGGGCCTAGCCGGGGGAGTAGGATCGAGCATCCACGGACAGCTCTCCCACTCCGGGAGTGGGCAGGGTGAGAGCTGGAGCTGAGGACTCCGGTGGAGGCCAGGAGATCTAGCGCTGCTGATGCTTGATGTGGGAGTTGGGGAGGTGGGGCAGGCGCTGGCGTCATTGCATCCCCGCCTCCTCGGAGGAAAAGTGGAAAATGGCAGGCGGGACCACCATAGGATGAAACCCTCCCGGAGGCCTCGCCTGCCACGCCGCTCGGGACCCAGCCAGTCGTTCCTGGGGTCACGAAGGTGGCCTGCGAGCCCCACCCTCGGGGTAAGGCTGGGGTGACCGGAGTCCTCAGCAGCTACAGGCAGGTGGTGGAGGTCTCTGGGGGCTGTGACTGTGGGCGGGAGGGCAGACGGTGGTACCGAGGAAAAAGGGAAAATAAAAAAGAAAAGGACCTGGGGGTTATGGTATCGCTTGATCTTAAGGTGGCAGCCAGTGTAGCAGGGCTGTGGGCAATGTAAATGGTATGTTGGCTTGCATTGTGAGAGGTTTAACTAACAGGAAGAGGGAGGTGCTAATGCCATTATACAGAGCCATGGTCAGGCCATATCTGGAGTATGGGTGCAATTCTGGAGGCCTCACCATGCAGAGATATTGAGATGATGGAGATGGTCCAAAAAGGGCAACCAAAATAGTACGAGGGATGTGGATGTACCCAATGAGCTAAGATTGAGAGGACTGAATTTGTACCCTCTGGAGACTAGGAGGAGGGGGACATGATTGAAACTTTTAAGTATCTGAAAGGAATAAATAAGGTGGAGGTGGTAGCTTGTTCAAATTGAAGAAGGAGTGAACACAAGAAGACATAGCCTCAAACTGGAAGGTGGGCAATAAAGAGTAATGTCAGGGGCAGTTTTTCATGGAGAGGGGTGGAGGAGTCCTGGAACATGCTGCCGGAGGAGGTAGGCAGCTGAATGGTCAGGGGTTCAAGAGGGCTTGGGATAGATTTAAAGGGATGGGGAAAAAGGTAGAAGCATAACAGAAGGGGATAGGGTATTGGGCAGACTAGATGGGCCATGGGGCCTTTCCCTGCCATCACATTCTGTGTAATCTGTGTGTACTGATATCTCCCACCCCAAAGCCTCACTCCCCAGTTAGGCTTTTTAGCAATGTGGGAATTGAGGTGCCTGGATTGTTTTTATTGCATTTCGTAGCACAGCATCAGGAACATGGCATGTGCTGGGCGGCACCATCTTGTGTTACAGCGCAGTACCACACTCTTCCTTTGTATGCAAGCATACAAGAGCAATACAGCACCGTGTTGTAACATAAGATGGCACCACGCAGCACCCACCATGCTTCATTAATGGACTTACGATAAAATACAATAGAGTAAGTCCAGGCACTTCACTTTTTTTTTATTATTGCAAAAAGCCCAACCAAGGAGTGACACTTTGGGGGTAGTTTCAGTACATTGAGTTCTCCTTGAAACAAGAAAAATATGGGCAGCAAAGACATAACAATGACAGAATTCTAACCAGTATTTGAAACACCACTTTAAAGGAAACTCATGCATGCATGTTGAAGGTTGTCATCCCTGCAAGGAAAACAATTAATCATTTGTGGATAATACCTTTGACTAAACAAGGCAAACGTTTTTATTCACGCTTTTAAGACCCTCAGGGCTCCTTCTTCAGGTGGTAATGGAGGAAAAGCTAAAGAATGAGTGCTAGGCACATTTGGGGATATGTTCATCTGTGTTCCAGCAGAGCATACAGTCACAGGCTGCAGGGCCAGAACTACTGCAAGATGTGCACATGGTGGGAAATTGTGACAACCTTGTGTGCACCAGTGACCTTCATGTGGGAGCTGGTCCAAGCAATACATCAAGAACCATGAAGACAGCATCACAGAGGGCTGTGATTCAGAAGGACATACATAAAAAAGCAATTCTGCTCACACATCTCTCTTAGCACAGATATTAAAAAAGTTAGCAGTCAGTAATCAGTTTTTGAAATATGTCAGATAGATTTGAGATCCTTCATTCAAGTTTGGCTACAGCATCTACTGTGTCAGATACTGCGGGTTGCCTGAGGTTTTGTGACACTGAGGAATGTTGTAACCAGCCAATGGATTAATTTTCTATTTACTTGTTTACAAGACATCAGTCCGCCTCATAGAATCAGCTAATGGGTCTAATTCATCTCTTCCAAAGCACGGGGAAGAGTAGGCAATGCTCCCAAGACCATCTGTACAGCTGGAAGAGTTACATATGTTACAAGACTAATCATGTTTTGATGCTGTTTGTCCCTGTCTAGAAACAGACAGACAGAAAATGCATCAAAAAGGCCCAGTAGCCCATCGAGCTTAGCTACTAGACTGAGACGCTGTCAGTCCCAAGTGATCTCCTCTTGCCTCCCATAGTGTATCCAGCAATCTCACTATATCCATGTGCCTGTCCATCCCTCTCGAACCCCTGCCCCCATCATCTCGCCACACATCTGGTTTTGTCTGGATGTTTGTTCCATTCTGCCACCACCTTTGGATAAGAAAGCACTCTCTGATACCTTTTTAACCCTCCTCCCTCCCACTAGCTTCATGGAGCTGCCTCTGGTGAAAGTGTTGCTACAAAATAACCGAGTCGTTAACGTCCACTCTATTGATAACATGGAGAAACTTGAACATCTCAATCATGTCCCCTTGTTTCTTCCTATCTTCCAGGATATACATGTTCAGATCATAGAAACATAGAAACATAGAAACATAGACTTTGGACGGCAGATAAGGACCGCTTAGGCCCATCTAGTCTGCCCATTTCCCTACTCTACAGGATAGGCCGCAGATCCTAGTTAACCAACAGCCTTTTATCTTCTGCCCCCACAAGAATTGCCTTATGTCTGTCCCATGCATTCTTGAATTCTCCCACAGTTTTAGACCCTCACAACTTCCTCAGGAAGGCTGTTCCATGCATCCACTACCCTCTCTTGAAATAATACTTCCTCACATTGCCCCTGAACCGCCTCCTTCTATCTTTAAATTGTGTCCCTTCCTCCAGATCCTCCAGACATTCCTCGATAACCTACCCTGTTGTTCCTGGATCATCTTGGCAGCCCTTTTCTGCACCACTTCCCATCTGTCCTTGTCCTTATTAGGTGTGGGTTCCAAAACTGTACACAATATTCCAAGTGGAGTTGAAACAGTGATTTGCATGGGGGCATTATCCCCCACTCCTTCTGCTAGTGATCCCATACCTATGTATCTCAGTATCCTAGTCGCCTCTTCCACTACTTTATTACATTGTGCCACAACCTTTAAAGTATCCATGATCATTACCCCAACATCTTCTTCCTCCTTGATGCTGCCGCCACCACCACCCACCCACCCCATCCTGTAATCTATTTTTGGGTTTTGGCCCTATTTGAATAACTTTACACTATGTTGCCTTAAACTGCAGCTGCCATACGTTAGACCACCCTCCAGATTCTCCAGATCCCTGGTCATGGCCTCAGCCCCTCCTTGGAGTCCACTCTACCAGAGATCTTGGTGTCATCTGCTAAGAAGTGTGTCTTGCCTTGGATGTCTCTCGTCTGTGTCCCTAATAAACATACTGAAGAGAAGCAGTATGACACAGAAGTTAAAAGCACCAAGCTGTGAACCTGGCGACCCAGCAAATCTGGGTTTGAAGCCCCACTACAACCACCACTTGCATACTATGTGACCCTGAGCAAGTCACTTAACCTGCCTATGCTCCTGTGGTGCATTTGGAAATGAATTTTGCTCTAGTGTAAATTTCCCAGCCAAAATTCTAAAATAAAAAAACAATAATACATAACCAGTCCCAAGACTGACCCCTGGAGCACCTGATTAGTTACCTCCTGCTCCTTGATGACTCTCTTCCCAGTACTACCCTGAATCCTACCACTCAGACAGTTTTTTACCTACCTTGTTATTTTATGTTTTATCAACCTTCCATAAGGGATGGAGATGAAGGATTTACTAAAATCTAGGAATAATATGTCTACAGCTTGCCCTTGTTCACTGCTCTTGTCACCTAATTAAATATCCACTCTCCACACTGCCAAGAGTGCCTGTAGCTCAGCTGATTTGTTGCCTAAGCTTCTCATTCAGCAAGACCACCTCCATCCTGCCCCCTCCCTTCATCGCCTCCATCTCCCTCCTTCTACTCCCTCCCTTTCGCTGCCCTGAGTCCTTCCCTGCTTGCCTGGGAAGGTAGACTATGACTCCACTCTATTGGATCCCTGCCTACCTGCTGTCTACTTGCCACCCCATCTAGTCTAAATCCACCTTTGTTGCAATATACCTCCCAGTGTTTGCTTTAATACCTCCTTCCACTCCCCACTCAGGTGCAGCCTATCCCTTGAAAATAGATCATTATTATCTCAGGTACTGCCCCAGCAGCCACAACCCTGTACCCTTTAATTCGACACCATTCTACCAACCATGTGTTCAACTCCCCAATCCCTCTCCTTTCTCACTGTGCTTGTGCAGGATACTAGGAGCACCTCCGAGAGTTGCCAGACTCCCAGTCTCTTCACATAACCTTCCCACTTCCTAAACCTCTCCCTTGTTATTCCACTCATTTCCCCGCTAGGTTTTTTGTCCCACATATACCACAATGTATGGTTTCCTCCTATCCCTCCTTGCACACCTTAGGATTGCCTGTCCTGCCTTATCTGCCTTTAACCCTGGTATGGACTCCACCGTATCTGACAGTGCCTCTCCCTTGCTGTCCCATCTGATCCCCTTGAGTATGGAGTCCTCCAACACCAGTACAGCCCCTCCTCTTTCCTTGTGTCCATTGCCACCCCTCTGTGGCAGTTCTGCCTCCTCATAAATTATGGGCTTGTCTTTGTTTTTTGTCCCAGTATCTCGAGGCATTCTTTTCTATGCCCTATACTTTTATTAAATCTGCTGCAGCAGTCTTTCTTTTCTATTATACTTCCTTTTCCCACTATAATAGGGTGTCCTCCTATTATAGCTCCTTACTGTTCTTTTCCCGCTGTTTTTCTTTTCCTGCCTCGGATATAGTTTCTCAGAAATGGGGGGAGATGTCGTTAGCTTCATCTGAAAATGCCCCATTAAAAGAAAGAAGTGCTCTAGCTTTCGACCAACCAGTCCTTCTTCAGAAGCATGGCAGTTGTTTAGAAAATACAATACTTATAACAGCTAGATAATGCAGAGAAAAACAGAAAAAATCCCCATTGGTTTAAAATACTCATTTAAAAAAACCAGAAGATGATGTCAGAGAAGTTTAACAGTACAATACTGCTCTCAGTCCGAATGAACCTTGGGTTCAGATGTGCTGTGCAACACACATGCAAAGAATCCTACTGCACATAAATTTAATTGACATAAGATAACACTGCTGAAGCAAATAACTCCCAAATCAAGCCATGAGTGTCACAGTCAGTATAAGGATGTGATTACTGAAAGGCAACCCCACCCAGCTTAAAGACAAACTAAGATAGTTATAGGGCTCATGAAATTACAATGTATGCATTAAAGACAAGAATTACCAGTAAAGTTGTCTAAAAACATCAGTGCACACTGTGTGATGTGTAAAACATAGCTGGACATGCCACCCAGCTGTATTCTCAAGCTAAATAAAAGGCCCAAGAAATTACAAAACCTCAGGACTATATAAATGATAATTTAAATATAAATTGATAATATTAGTGTTAAAAACTCTAGTCGAGGAACTCAAGGAATTCAGACCATGCAGCCTGATATGTACTGATGTCAATATATACTGAGAATGTAGCAACTTCATGTACCACAAGTGTCAAGGGAATCTGAAAAGAGATAAAATGTAATTTATCTCCTCCTGTTCATACAAACAATACTAACCTAACCCACCCCACATCACAATAATGGGTGGGAGATATAGCTAAACGAGATGTTGTCTCTCTCTCTCTCTCTCTCTCTCTCTCTCTCCCTCCTTTTTCTCTCTCTCACACACACACACACACACACACACACACACACACACACACACTCAATCTCTCCTAGTGAACCTATATAAACTTCAGTCACTGTAATAGTTCCCCAAAGGAATACAACTTGTCATGAAATCCTGAGTAAATTACTACAATATTAGCTTAATGTAAAAGATATGTGCAGGACCCCAAGCAAATGAGATCACACATCCCAATATGTACAGAGTTACAAAATTATATATAACAGTATAAGATAACACTCCTGTATGTACACTAGCAGGCTGGGTAATCTGAATATGGTAATGGAATCAATCCTCCCCACACCCCCACACCTCACAGGCAAAGATAAAAAGTAAGGAGAAATTTTTATGTGTGTGAAATAAAAATAGTAACACATTATAACTCCATATAGCTAAATAGAGACTTACTTTCAAAGTGACAGCAAGTCCCACATCTGTTAGCATCACATACCCTCAACACATACCCACACACATACACACACGCATCCACATCTCACACATGCTGAAGTCCTATAATATGTCCGCTTGAAGAAGAAAAGGTCTGTGGATGTTAGTTTCTGTAGTGTCCCATAAAGCCAATATCCAAGTTCATCCCATCTGCTACCATATTGAGATGTAAAATAAGTTTAATCTCAAAAGCTCGTCTCTGTTGTGTGTTTTTGAGATTTCCTTTAAGACCATTACTGACATATCTGAGACTGAGTGGTCAGGCTGGGAGAAGTGATGCCCCACTGGTTTTTCAGTCTTCCTTGCTGTAATAGTATGTCTGTGTGAGTTCATCCTAGTGCGGAGCTGTTGGCGTGTTCTCCTACATAACCTGTTTGTGGACATCTCTTGCACTGAATGAAATAAACAACATGTCGTGACATGCATGTATAACCTCCATGCACCTGAATTGTCTGTTTTGTGATGTAACCACACAGTCTGAGGTAGAAATGAGCCTACAAGTCTTGTAGGGCGTCGATTGCAGGTCGTGTGCCATTGTGTGACATGGTATTCTGTTCCGTGAAAGTCCATTAAAAGGTATCAAATCATTTGCTTCTGGATCTATTCTTGCAAGGACCAATACGGCAACTACTAAATCTAGATTCCATTAAAAGAAAGTATAAGTTCCTTTCAAAACCCCCTTAGCAAATAAGCAGTCTTATGCTGAAATATGTAGTATTAGTAGGCTAAATATAGCTTTTGCAGATGAAAGTACTAGGTTGTGCTGTAAAGGAAAATGAAAATACTAATCCTGCACTTTACAGTGAAACTGCCTTTTCCCTGATACAAAAACAAGAGGACCCGCTTCTTCTCTTGCCCCTTCTTTTAATTGTTAAATGAAGTCAAACACACTTTGGTAATGGCAGTGGCAGCAGTCAGCTAGCCAGTCTGCTGTACAGTTTCAGCCATTCTCCTGCATCTCTCTCTAGGTTTAAAAGGAGTGGCTGTAGAGCAAGCAAAAGTCTGAATTTCACAATTTCTCTGAAGAAAACATGTTTTATATTTACATTTATTTGTGCCACATTAATCAGGGCAGTTAAAGCAAACTATTAGGTCTTTTAAGAAGTAAGATTAAGTGATGTATGTAACAAAATCATTTTGCTGCTTACCTAAAGCTTGGCCCCTGTGCTTCTAAGGGATAGGTTCCACTAGGGGAACAGGGGCCCAACATGAGGCCTATTTATAGGACAGAATACTAAATTAACTCCTTCTTGTAGGCAGAACCTTTTGTTCTAATGAGCCATTAGATATGCAACCTTGTTTTGTCTTTTCATTAACACATTCTGAAATTGGAATACTTTATGATGCAATCATATCTTTATGCAAAGTATACTTAGGAGTTGATATTCCTATAATTTGTATAAAGGAAGGAATTGTTAATAATAAAAATAGGGAGGATCTACACAACCATGTGACCTCTTGTTCTCTGCTCCATAGCGGTATATGGGAGCTCTAGTACACAGTTGGAGCAGATTGATGGGAGAGAGCAGACTCTTCCTCTTCAGGGAAATACTATAGATGTAGTGGGACTTTTGCAACTTCCACTCTATGGGTAAGTTTTATTGTGATGTAGTGAACGCTTTGGTGACCCAGGCTTTGATTTGTCATTTTTCATCCAAAACAGTGTTATTTTTCCTTTACTTATTTTGTTTTGATTCTTCAATAAACAACACACATGAAGTCAATGTGTGTTTAACCTGAAGTATCTGTCTCAAGTCTCTGCTTTTGAGTTGTTTATACCCACACGCTCACAAAGTGGTATCAAGTGGGATGTTTACTGGTTGTCTGTGGCAAAAAGGAGAAACCAGTGGGGGACCTGACCAGGTACCCAACAACTCTGTGCAGAGATGGCATCCGGTGTGGACAAGAAGAAGGCTGGTATGGTAACCAGGACCCAGACAGCTATCACTGGGGAACCTCTGTATCCAGGACTGGACCCAGCTGTTCAGAGAAAGGATGCCAAAGTTAAGGAAGATGCAGCAAGTGAGGATGAGATGGAGGAGGAGAAGTGACAGAAACTGCCCAGAGAAGAACCACCAGAGGACTTATCGAAGTCTCAGATGTTGGCTGGCCACCCGCCAGATGGAAATGGAAAAACAACGTGACCAAGAAGCCCAGGAAAGATGGAGGAGATGAGGCAACAAGAGATAAGGTGGGCTGAAACTGTTAAACTTTTACAGCAAATGGGGACTAATGCGAGGGCTAGTGGAGATGCTACTACCTCCAACCCTAGAGACATCAAACTAACTAAAATGACCAATGCTGATGACATAGAGGCTTACTTAACAACTTTTGAAAGAGTAGCCAGAGCATGTAATTAGCCCCAGAGTCAATGGTGGTACAATTAGCCCTTATCTGACAGGGAGAGCGTAATTAGCGTACAGTCATATGGACACATGAAATGCAGAGAATTATGATGCAGTAAAACTGAAATTTTGAAACGATGTGATATAAGTTCAGAAACCTACAGACAAAGGTTTCATGCTCTGAAATATCAACCCCAAGACAACCCACCAGAGACTTTTACTCATTTAAAGGAACTATGTTGGAAATGGATCCAACCGAGGGAAAGACAACTACACTTATTATGGAGACCTTCATTGTAGAACAATTTTACAAATCCTTCCCCATGATGTACAGATCTGGGTAAAGGAACACAAACCAGAAACTGTAGAGAAGGCCATATCATTGGCAGAAGATTTTCTAACCAGCCACCAGCCTTATCGAAGAATGAATCCTTGTCCTCAAGATGGGAATATGGGCGAATGATACCTGGGGTAAGGCCTGGTGTGACCAGTACTATTGACTTTAAAAAGGACAATAGAAATGACTCTAAAATGAACTTTTCCAGCAGATATAATCTGTTGCAATTGTCAGAAAATGGGTCATATAGCTAGATATTGCCCTAACAAATGGTCAGACAGTACACATGTAGCCTTGTTAAATGCTGGGTATTTTATGACCACAGTGGAGTTAGAAAATCAAAGGTCATGGGTCTAATTGATTCTGGAAGCAAACATACCTTGATAAGACCAGATGTGTTAGCTACCAGAACAAAAGTACTAACAGGGTCTGATATGCATGTAATATGTGTCCATGGTGATACTCATCAGTATCCTACTGTCAAGATAGGGGTAACCATTGAAGGAAAAAGTGCCGAGGTGACTGCTGGTATAGTACCTAAACTACCAGTACCCATATTAATTGGACATGACTATCCAGAATTTACTCAATTGTTAAACAATAGAGAGTCTATAACTGTGGTCACCACAAGAGCACAAAGTAGACAGTTACCACAACTTGGAGAAGTGTTCCTTTTCAAGAAGATTTATATGATCCCCTGGTAAAACCAAACAAACATGTAGTGCCAAGAAGAAAATGCAAAGGGAATGGGGAAGGACAAAGATAGAATATCAAAATCTGTTAGCTCTATTTTTATAGATTGTGACATTCCCAATGAACAAAGGAAAGATACATCATTGCTACCTCTATTTCAACAGGTGGGAAAGGAACCAGATCCAGGTACCCCTGGATTTGTAATCCAAAATAAAATTTTATATCGGGTTTGTACCTAAGGAGACACAGGGAACAGGTGGAACAACTGGTGGTACCCACTTCTTATAGAAATAATTTAATACATCTGGGACATGATATACCCCTAGCAGGACATGCAGGGCGGATCGAACCTTGGGAGATTATTACAAAGATTCTATTGGCCAGGCATTCATGATGATATAGCCAAATATTGTCAAAGCTGTAAAGAATGTCAACAAGTTAGTCCAGTAGGATGTAAAGAAATAGTACCCATGGTACCCTCCTCTTGATAGACACACCCTTTAAAAAGGATTGGGATAGATTTTGTAGGCCCTTGCTTAAGAGTGCTAGTGGAAACGATTCATCCTGGTCATATGCATTATGGAACCAGATACCCAGAAGCAATTCCTATGCACAGTAACCACTAAGAAGGTGGCAGAAGAATTGATAAAGCTCTTTAGTAGAGTAGGGATCCCCAAAGAAATACTCTCTGATAGAGGGAGTAATTTTAACTCAGCATTGTTAAAAGAGTTGTATTGGCTATTGGGTATTGCAGCAGTACTGAACCCTCTCCTACCACCCACAAACGGATGGCCTTGTTGAACGCTTAACCAGACCCTAAAGTGTATATTAAGGAAGTTTGTGCAGGAGGAAGGAATAACTGGGATAAACTGCTACCATTTCTGTTATTTGCCTACAGAGAGGTACCTCAAGCATCGACAGAGTATTCTCCATTTGCCTTACTGTATGGTAGGAACCCAGGGGCCGTTAGATGTCATGAAAGAGTTATGGGGAGGAGGAAAGGAGATGAGAACCACCAGCATTGCAGAGTACATGAATTCTTTATGACAGAGGCTGGTTTCTATGTTAAAAAGGTGCATGAGAATAAGGAATATGCACAACATATACACAAAACAGGCATACGACCAGCAGATAAGAGGGATAAACATTTCCAAAGTGGGGAACAAGTGTTGTTGTTATACCTTCTTCCCAAAACAAACTACTAATGAAATGGCAGGGTCCATACCATGTAGTCAGGCAGACCGGCCTGGTAAATTATGAGATTGCCACCCCTGACATCCGCCTGGCAAAAGATTTATCATGTTAATTTATTAAAGAAGTGGTATGAGAGAGTACCCCAGGAGACTAGTCTAATGGTGATTCCTGATACTGAGGAAACGGACCTAGAAGTCGCATATGGACGACTTGAAGGTTCAAAGGGTCCTCAGGATGTCTTCTGTAACTCTCTCTGGATCAGAAACAACACACAGAACTACAACACCTTCTACAATCATTCTCTACTACATTTACTAGTACCCGGTAAAGCCAAAACATAGAACACCATATTCGAACACACGAGGTCCCATTAGAAAGAGGCCGTACAGACTTCCTGAGAGAGTTAGGGAGGAAGTACAGAAAGAAGTGGATAAGTTACTTGCTCTCCACATAATTGAACCTTCTAACAGTGCATGGGGATCCCCTGGTAGTAGTACCAAAGAAGGAAGGGGAATCTGCTTATGTCTAGATTTTAGAGGGCTAAATCAAGTTGCAGTTTGATGCCTACCCAATGCCCCTGTGGATGACATTCTGGATAAAATAGGGAATGCTAAATATATTTCAACTTTGGATTTGACAAAGGGATATTGGCAAATCCCTTTGGCAGAATCTGACAAAGAAAAACTGCTTTAGTACTCCAAAAGGGCTGTACCAATTTTGCACCATGCCCTTTGGACTCCATGGGGCCCCAGCCACATTTCAGAGGTACATGGATAAAATATTAAATCCTTACACAGCATTTTGTGCTTCTTATCTAGATGATGTGGTGGTCATTAGTCAAGATTGAAATCACATCTATCACATCTGTGCGCTGTCATAAATGCCATCAAAACAGCTGGGATGACAATAAACCCCACAAAGTGAGCCCTAGCAATGAAGGAAACCAAATATTTAGGTTTTCTATTGGGCAATGGACTTATCAGACCCCAGATAGACAAACTTGAAGCTGTAGCTAGTAGTCCAAGGCCCACACAAAGAAACAAGTTAGATCTTTCCTAGGATTAGTGGGATATTACAGACGTTTTATCCCTAATTTCTCAACTATTGCCACTCCCTCACAGATCTGACCAAAAGAAATGTGGCAATACAGTAACCTGGTCTGAGGAATGTGATCAACCCTTTTGTCCATCAAAGCGGCATTGTGCTCCTGCCCTGTCTTAAGAAGTCCTAACTTTGAATACCCCTTCAAGTACATACAGACGCTTCTCAGGAAAAGGTCTGGGGTGGTACTCAGCCAGACTATTAATGGGGAAGAACATCCAATATTATACATATCCAGAAAATTACATGATAGAGAGCGTAAATACAGTACTGTAGAGCTGGAGTGTTTAGCTGCCAAATGGGCAATTGAGTCTTTAAGATTTTACTTGTGGGGGCTCCTTTACACTAGTTACAGATCATGATCCTCTTTGTTTTCTATCTCAGATGAAAGACAAAAATAATAGGATTATGCATTGGTACCTGCATTACAGCCATTCAAATTTTCTGTAATGCACAGAGCAGGTAGTGCTCATGCCAATGCAGATTATTTGTCTAGATTCCAGGTATGACATTGATTTAGACACCCCAGGGTAATAAGTCTAGGAAAATAGAATACTTATGTAGTTATTCTTATTGTTTAATTTGTATAGGGACCCTGGGGTGGAGCTCCATGGTGAGGAGGGCTGAGCTCCATCCTACCCCGAGGATGTGGGGTAGGTTGTCTTACAAACCTGTAGAGGTTTCTACTTAACCATGGGGTATGTGGCAGTTCTGCCCCTATAAATTATGGGTTTGTCTTTTGTTTTTGTCCCAGTATCTCGAGGCATTCCCCTTTCTATGCCCTATACTCTTTATTAAATCTGCTGCAGCAGTCTTTCTTTTCTATTATATTTCCTTTTCCCACTATAATAGGGTGGCCTCCTATTATAGCTCCTTACTGTTCTTTCCCGCTGTTTTTCTTTTCCTGCCTCGGGATATAGTTTCCTCAGAAATGGGGGTGGGATGTCATTTAGCTTCATCTGAAAATGCCCCATTAAAAGAAAGTAATAAGTTCTTTCAAAACCCCTTTAGCAAATAAGCAGTCTTATGCTGAAATATGTAGTATTAGTAGGCTAAATATAGCTTTTGCAGATGAAAGTACTAGGTTGTGCTGTAAAGGGAAAAATGAAACGCTTAATCCTGCACTTCTACAGTGAAACTGCCTTTCCCTGATACATAAAAACAAGAGGACCCGCTTTCTTCTTGCCCTTCTTTCTAATTGTTAAATGAAGTCAAACACACTTTGGTAATGGCAGTGGCAGCAGTCAGCTAGCCAGTCTGCTGTACAGTTTCAGCCATTCTTCCTGCATCTTCTCTCTAGGTTTAAAAGGGAGTTGGCTGTAGAGCAAGCAAAAGTCTGCATTTACAATTTCTCTGAAGAAAACATGTTTTATATTTACATTTATTTGTGCCACATTAATCAGAGTAGTTCAAGCAAACTATTAGGTCTTTTAAGAAGTAAGAATAAGTGGTGTATGTAACAAAATCATTTTGCTGCTTACCTAAAGCTTGGTCCTGTGCCTTAAAGGGATAGGTTCCCACTAGGGGAACAGGGCCCAACATGAGGCTTATTTATAGGACAGAATACTAAATTAACTCCTCCTTGTAGGCAGAACCTTTTGTTCTAATGAGCCATTAGATATGCAACCTTGTTTTGTTCTTTTCTATTAACACATTCTGGAAATTGAATACTTTATGATGCAATCATATCTTTATACAAAGTATACTTAAGTTGATATTCCTATAATTTGTATAAAGGAAGGAATTGTTAATAATAAAAATAGGGAGATCTACACAATCATATGACCTCTTGTTCTCTGCTCACAGAGGTATATAAGGAGCTCTAGTACACAGTTGGAGCAGATTGATGGGAGAGAGCAGATCTCCTCTCTTCCAGGGAAATACCATAGATGTAGTGGGATCTTTTGCAACTTCCACTCTATGGTGAAGTTTTATTGTGATGTAGCTGAAACGCTCTTGGTGAGCCAGGCTTTGATTTGTAATTTTTCATCCAAACAGTGTTATTTTTCCTTTTACTTATTTTGTTTTGATTCTTCAATAAACAACACACATGAAGTAAATGTGTGTTTAACCTGAAGTACTGTCTCAAGTCTCTGCTTCTTGAGTTGTTTATACCCACACGCCACACCCTCCACCCAGGTTCTTATTCCCAGGGCCACTCAAGACAGTGCTTTTACCATTTTCCCCAGTGTCTTTCCCCTGCCACTCTCAATTGAGAACCCTCCCCTCCACCTGTTTGACTGCCAACCTCCCTCTCCTCCTCACCTCTCCAAGTATTATCCCTACCCCTCATACCATGCCCCATCTCTCCACTAGTAATGCCTCACTCCCTCCTCTTCATAGTATTCCTCCTCTTCCTCGTACTATCCCTTTGTGCAATCTCCTCTTGCTACCTCTTCCCCATGTGTCGCTAGTACAGCAAACATGTTCCTACCCTCTTTGCATTACCTTTGGGGTCTGTATCTTTGTCTTCCTTATGTAGCACTAATTTCAAAGCCAATGTGATGGAAAGGAAAGATCTTTCCCGTCTCATCTGCATGTTCTATGATTGCTTGATCCCAGTGGCTCCCTCACATATACCTCCTCTATGCTATCCCTGTTTGTAAGGGTAGGTACAATATGGCCTCCTTGCTTGAGGGTTTTGTGACCTTCTAGCACAGGAATGCCTCTTGTGCTACCCAGAAACCTCCACCCTCAACCAACAATAGCCATTTCAGTCAAAGCTTGGGCACAACTGAGTAAATCAACCAGGTCTTTACTCACACCCATATCCTTGTGCCCCATTAGGCAGCAACCCAATACTATACATCAGGAAACAGCCCATACAATGGAAAGGTTGGGAAATAGCAGGACTTTCTTGGTATTTCTTGATACGTGAACTTCTCAAACCAGGCACCCCCTCCCCCACTTACACTCCTTTGAGGGCCTCAGACAGAAGTTTCATATTCCATATTCTGACTTTGAGGTATCTCCAAACAGAAGTTCTTGATCCTAAAACTAAGGAAGTGACTCCTTTTCCAAGGCTGTCGGTGATGAGTAATCAGGGACTCTGTCCCAGACCAGACCTCTAGAGCACAGCAGAAATGGAAACACAGCCTAAATATTACCCCCACAGATGATGAGTGGGACAAATGTTGGGTTCGGCCCACAAAACTTGCAAAGAGAACCACAGTCACCTCATCCATAAAAATCCAGTCTCTGGGCCTAATGAATAATGACCGCTGCTGAAGGTGCAAAGCCATTGATGGGAATCTTCTTTGTATCCTATGGTCCTGTCCTCTGTTACACTTCTTCTAGGTGTTTGTCCAAAATGAGTGTAAAAATTCCTGGATTGCTCCTCTCCTGATCATTCTTGTGCTCCTACTGCTAGGCCCTACATACCCGTGCTCTCTCATACTTCCCCGAATATACTCTGGCTCACAGCTGCAGGCATGGAAGCTAAGAGGCAGATCCTCTGAAGATGGTGAACCAATGAGGTACTTACTCTAAAGAATGGTTGCAGGCCCTGGGTCACTAAGCCACCTTTGCACTATGTCATACATAATGAAACATAACCTGGCATATTAGCTGGTCTGGGGTCTGTACCTTTTGTCTTCCTTATGTAGCACTAAGATCAAAGCCAATGTGATGGAGATGAGAGATCTTTCTCTTCTCAACTGAAGCCTTAGACTTCCCTACAGCTCTCAATCTACCACAGCCACAGGCTTCCCCTGGACCCAGGTATGCGATGTTGTTGGACATGTGGACAAGCGTGTTCTTTCTTGTATAGCTGGGGGCTACAGAACTCCTTACCAGACAGTGGGGCTGGAATTCCATCACCCACAGGCCCCCTCCCAAAGGAGGAACTGCACAGCAGTGGGTTGCTTCTTCCACACTCACTGGTGCATAATACTTGTATAATTACCAGCCAGCATTTTAATGCTCAGATAATGGGTTGTAAAACTGCATTACAACTGCCCAGTTGTAGTTTATGCACTACAACTGGGCAGTTGTAATAAGGCCCTATCAATCACACTGATCTCCACTACATGACCGCACATTCCTAATGCTGGTTCCAATTAAAATGCTCACTAGTAATTATATGTAACTCCTAGGCAGTGCTACACCAAGGGCTACTACCCTGCCTTGCCTGGCAACAACAAATTTGAGGGACCTAGGTTCCTAAAATTAACTTTAATCTAGTTCTTTCCCAACATAGTACATTGCACAGTGCCTTCACCCAGAGTTTACCTTAAAGTGGGTCTGGACTTTAGATAATTCAGCCCTCTGGGAAGCTACATCCACCCATGATACCATAAGGCCAACCTAAGCACTAGATGCTGTCCACCCATTTGGAACTTTATTTAAAACTTAGGGTGCAGACAATTAGTTGCTATTAGCACATTTGCTCTTGGCACATCAGGCACATTTATATACAACTGAACTGGAGATCCACGTCACTCAATCGGTGGGTGTCCTCTCTGAGTGCTGATCAGGTGCAGGGTGCAGACAAACAGACACATTTCAATCTTTGGGGCATTGCTACCCTCCCAGACATTCACAGACTTGTACCTTTAGTAGAAGTATTTACTCACTCAGATTTAATGTAGAAATAGCTTTCTTCTCTGAGAGATCCAAGATTATTCAGCACCCTCACTGCTGAGGCAGTTTCAGCTCTCTACAGCTGGCTTCATCAGGTTACTGGCCCACGCTTTCCCCAACGTGGAAAGGCTCTGGCTAGCCCTGGAGGACATTCTCTGGCAACCCCAGGCTAGTGACTTTAACTGCTGGCAGCCACTTGTCTCTCTTTGACAGAAGGAAAGCCCCTCCCATGGAGGGGCTTACATGGGATCACTAGGCCCATTTTTCCGAACTGGGAGCCAGAGTCCCCACTCCTTGTGGGGGGCTCATGCTGAATCTGCTTACACAGCCCAAAATACTGCCTTTTATGGAGACCTCCTGGGGCTCCACATTGGCTGAAGCTGTTTGCTGCCCCCACTCTAATTGGCTGATCCTGCCTGTCAGTCCAGAAAATGAATATTCATTACCTTCACCCGATGAACTATAGACTCCTGTTTTGGTCCCTGAAATTAGGTCCCTGCAGCTTCCCCATAAGCCTTTTGCTATGTCCCACGAGCTCTGGCAAAGTCCCATAAATCCTGGCTGGAAATCTTGGCTTCCCAATTGGCTGTTGCTGCACTATAATGGCTGCTAAACTTACAGTCCCAAGGTAGGTTAAACACAGTCCCAAATAAGCGTCCTGGTGCAGCCATAGTAATTATTATTTTACTTTCTTGCCTCACTGTTTTGTTGCCACAGCTGTGCCTGAATATTGCTGCCCAGATTAAGCATTTTATCTTAGTCCTTAGCCTGTCGCTGCTGTTGAAATTAAGTGCCCCTAGGCAGAAGACAGGTGCTTTATCTGAGTCCCACATTAGATATCTGGTGCAGCCAGTAAACACATTTATTTTTATTTACCCCTGGTCACTAGCCCTTTTAGTGTTCTGTAACTGCTGCTGTTGCGTGATTTATATTTACAGTTTTACCTGCAACAGCTACCTCAAACTCTTAGCCAAGCTACAGAGCCCTCATTAATATTTATAGCTGATTGACCCCTCATTAATATTCATGAGCCCCAATTCTAGCACCTCATGGCACTTTTAATTAAATTGAGAAAAGGGCTCTCCTGGCCCTTGTTGAGGTCACTAGTCCCCACACTGCCCACAGCAGGGACATGGACTACTAGACTATCTCCTGAAAGACCGCAAAGTCGGTGGTCTGGAGTTTAAAGGCTGCATGCACAACCCCTGCCACTAACACTGGAGTGCTAGTGCAGAAAGCGGCAGGTCACAGTTTAGTTTCTGATCCCAAACTGGGCTAAAAATCACATGGGCATTCTGGGGACCTACATTAGTGGTGGAGCCTGCAGACAGAAACGGGAATGCAGGCACCGGAGGCACTGGAGCAGCAGGGGCAAAACAGGAGAATGGTCCATAAGGTAAGTCCCCATTTGGGGGTGGAGATGTTACATACAAAGAAATGTGTGGTGGGAACCAGAATTTATACACACCTCAGTGCTGATGCTTTTATAAACCGCTTGAACTTCACTCGGAGTTTAAGTAGCATCCCATACCTCAGGTGTGTATAAAATTCAGGTTACAAACACCTACCCATGAATTATTCTTTAACTTATTAACCACTAGGATTCTAGACCTTATCTATGCTAAGATGCCAAATACAGTAACTATCAACCCTGGTATTGTCTATTCATTAATTATCATTCTCCTACTGTGCCTTACCTGACTGTAATAGAATTGCAAATACCAAGGCTAATATATATAGGCCCAGATATTCAAAGGGTTGCGCATGGTGCAATAGTGTTGCACCATGAGCAACCCACTGTTGCACCCCGCACGATATTCAAAAGGGAAAAGTGCGCACAAACCGGCGCGCCAGAGCACATCAGTAATGTGAGGCAGGGTAGGTGGCATGCCCATGCATACCCTGCACAGCCCAATATTCAGCCCGGGATGCAGAGCCATGCATGCCAACCCTACCTGCACCAGCACAAAGTTGATCCAAAAAAAAGGAACAACTGATGGCCACCCACAGGTGAGCTGCTGCACTGCAGGGTGCAACACGGCAGCTGCCACCTGTGGGTGGCCACCCAGTCGGCTGCACCTGGTGGTGCCCCATGCTAATTGTGGGCATTTGTATAAAACAAAGAGTAATGTCCAATATCCCTGGTGGTCCAGTGGATCGCTGACTGCCCAATCACGGCATTTGTAATAATAATAAATGAATTCCGCCCAATATCCCTGCTGGTCTAGTGAACCGCTGTTTGCCTGATTGTGGGCATTTGTAATGAAATAAAAGGACTGATTCCAATATCCTGGTGGTCCAGTGGACGCTGTCTGCCCGATCGTGGGCATTTGTAATAAAAAATGAATATGTCCAATATCCCTGGTGGTCTAGCGGCACCTCCTCCCCACCTGCCCACTGAGCCCCACCCGTGGCCCCGGTTATGCCAGCGGTTGGCAGCACCCACCCACCTGCCACCCCACCACCCGCCAACTGACACCGCTGGTAGCTGTACTTCATTGGTCCACAGCGTGAGCCAAAGGGCATGCAGCCCATACCGCATTCACACATTCCAGATATGTGAATGGCAATGGATGATGCCAAGCTCTGTGGGATGGTGGATACAGTGGAAGGGATGCAGAACCTAAAATGATCTGGCAAAGCTCAAGAGGTGGTCCAGAATTTGGCACTTGGTTTAATGCAAAAAGTGTAAGGTTATGCACATTGGTGCAAGAACCCAAAGATGGAGTACAGACTTGTAGGGGTAACAGTAACCAAAACTGAGGAAGAAAATACCTGGGGTGTTGATAACTAGTGACCTAAAGCACTTCACACAATGCTGGAAGGCAGCAGCAAAGGCAAACAGAATGCTGAGCTGCAGTGCAAGGGGATCAGCAGGTGGAAGGAGGTAATACTGCCACCAGGTTGCTGTGTTGCCACACCTGGAGTACAATGTGCAGTACTGGTGTCGCTACCTAAAGGAGGACATAAACCTGCTGGAGGAGGTCCAAAGGAGGGCAACAAAGATGGTTAAGGGTCAGCATGTCGGGACATATGAGGAGAGGCTGGATGCCCTGAACATGCACTCACTGGAGGAGAGGTGGGAGAGGAAGGGCATGATTGAGACTTTAAGTATTTGAAAGGAATAAACAGGGTGGACAAGGAGTGCCTCTTCAGACTCAGTGGAAACAAAAACACGAAGAGCCATTGTCTTAAGTTGGAGGAGGGAGGTTCAGGAGGGAGATCAAACGATATTTCTTCATGGAGAGGTGGTGGTGAGGAGGAATGCTCCTGAGGAAGTAGTATCACTTGAGACATTAGAAGGATTTGAAAGGGGATGGGACAGGGTAAAGGGGAAAATCAGGCCTAAAGGGGTGTAGAAAAAATTGAGGTGGTTGGCTGGGAAGGTAGGCAGAATCCTTAGCTGACTTTGGGGTCTCTGCAATGCAAGCAGACTTGATAGACCACAAGGCCATATTCTACTAACACCTCATAAGCTTCAAGCTGAGGGCAACCATAACACGAGGGGACACAGTCTTAAGCTGGAGGGTGGGAGGTTTAGGAGTGAGGTCAGAAGTACTTCTTCACAGAGAGGGTGGTAGACACTTGGAATGCACTGCCAGAAGAGGTAATCTCATTGAAGACAGTAGGCAGCTTTAAGAGAGGCTGGGATAGGCATGGGGAAGGTAAGGATCATGGGTAGGGAGGATGGGAGGAGTGGAGAGGGAGGGAGGGAGGGCAGGGACAATTAGCTCAAGCTGTGGACCCTGGAATACAAGCAGACTTGATAGACCAAATGGCCTTCTTCTGCTGGCTTCTTCATATGTTCATATGTATGTTTATATGCTGGTATTAATTTCATTTCCAGCTGAATGTCTGCCTCCTGCCTCTGTGCTGAAGGCCTATGGACCACTCCTATGTCACAACCCCACTCAACAGATCAGGCCCTCTGCTCCTACAGTGCCAACCTCCATGCAAAGTATTGTGAACAGTTAACAGAACAGGGTAAACCTCCTGTCTGTTTTGTGGGTTCAAATCAACCTTTAGTCTCAAGTTCTGGAGGGATTCAAACTGTGAACCTCTTGCTAAGCGTACCCAGCGTACAGGCTCAGATAATTCTGCTCTTTGGGGATGCCAGATATCTTTTGCCTATGGGCATCTCTGCACCACCTCACACTTCTCCCATAAACATTTCATCAGGTCCGACATGAAGGAACCCGCCGATCGGTGATAACCTCCTCATGAAACCCAACATGGGAGAAAACCAAGTAAGGTATCTGCCACTCTGTCCTCAGTGAGGATAGGGCAACTGCCTCTAGGTACCGGGTGGAATAATCCACCACAGTCAGCATGAATCTCTTCCCTGAGGAGCTGGAGGTATTTGAAGGCCCCACAATATCCATTCCCACTCTCTGGAATGGCTCCTCCCACTATGGACAATGGAATCAGAGCAGCTTGGGTTTTCTTGTCGCTTTCCCTATTTCTTGTCACCGTGACAAGACCTGCATCTACCTGCTGGGTGAAGTTAGGGCTAATAAGAATTCCTGGCCAACTCTGTATAGTGCGATGATTCCTAGATGACTCAGACAAGGAATATCATGTGTAATCTTGAGCAACTGCTCACGATACCCCTGTGGAATGACGAACTGCCTGCCTAGCATCCTCCCTCTGTCTGCACAGTCTGAGTATACATAAGTCCATTTTCCCAATAAACCTTATGTCTGCCGTCAACTCCTGTGCCCCATCAGAGTTTGCCCAAGCCCTCAGCTTCTCTAGATTACTGCCACTTCTGAGTAGCTGCAAACTCCTCATTCCTAAGGCATGGGACAGGTCCCTTCAGTTGCTAAACTAGGGTCCTAGCACTAGCATCAGAGCCCCAGGATCACTGTCAATCCCAACCCTCTGACAATGGGTCACCCTCCCTCTTTGGAGTAACCCTCTGTAGCTGTGTAGTTACTTGCTACTGGGAAATTTCTACCCCTTTTGTTAATCTCCATATCAGGAGACACAGGCTTGGGAACCAGCCTCCCAGTGGTTTCCACAATGGTTTCTGTGGGGTTCAGAGAACTACAATTTTCCCTTGCCAGCTTGGCTATGGGTAACTGCACACACCATCCCTTGTTTTGAGATTGTTGCCCCAGATCACATCCACTGCTGAGGTTTTGGCTACAGCTACCTGTTGTACAGTTCCCCTGTTTCACCCCACTCTAGGAGAACACTAGCAAGGGTCAATGTTTTCCTCACCAGTAAAGTCCTGTACAGTGACATATTTATTGGGTATAAGCTGACCAGGCTCTACTAGCTCCCCTTTACAATGTCAGGGATGCCCCTGTGTCCCTTAACCATTGCGCCTGTACACCATTCACTATGACTGGGTGCATGTGTTCCTCATGTTCACAGGCATGCTTCCAGGGACACACAAACAACCCACTTCCTTCCTAGCACCACCTTGAGCATTATTGCTCATCTGTTTGGACACTGTCTGGCAATTTGGCCAGTTTCTTTACACAACCAACATTCATTTCTTTTCTCAGAGAAATCTTTTCTCCAAACCTGGGGCTAACTGGTTTTGGTGGAGGCAGGAGGATTTTAGCTGCCCTAAAGGCGCTGCTTTTCCCTTTCTGTGCTGCCACGCCTGCCTGATTGGGCTCAGAGCAGGTCTGTCTCTTAGCATAGCAGTCCGAGAGTTCAGCAGCCTCTTGCACTGTTTTGGGATCTCGGTCCTCCAGCCAGGTTTTCAGCTCTGCTGGGTATGCCCAGAAAAACTGTTCTAACAGAATCATATTTTCAATTTTATCAACAGAGTTTGTCTCAATTCCTTCCCACCAACGTTTAAAAACTGATGTTGTTTTGTGGCTAGCCCTCATAGCTCATGTCAGGGCTTGTCCCGAGCCACGGAATTTAGCTCTGTATGATTCAGCAGTTAATTCAAATTTCTTTAACAGTGCTGCTTTAAGTTTGCTGTAATCATCACTGTCCTCATTGTCCATTTGACTCAATGCATCCCGAGCTTCCCGTAAGTAGCGGGATAGCTGGAAGCTTCAGGACTCCCTAAGAATTTTAGCCTGAATACAAATTTTTCAAAAGAATTTAAAAGGCATCCATATCCTCCCATCTTTAAATTCAACTATCAATTTGGAATCCAATTTGTAACCCAGTCCTGTAGTCCCAGTTAAACCCAAGCCACTTACCTGCTCTGGTGCCACTGGTTGGAGTCATAGCTTCTCCAGTTCGTGTTGCCTCTGGTGCTCATGCTCCTCACGGTCAGCATCTCTCTGTTCTCGCCTGCCTCTTGGCATTCTTGCTCTGCCTCCCTCTGTTCTTGTTCCCTCTCTCCTCTGCAGCTTGCTGGCACTCACGCCCTCACACTCAGCCTTCCGCTGTTCCAGCTCTGCTTCTCATCTCTCTCGTCTCTCTTCTCCTGGAAATCCAGCTCCATTTGGTGCAACTCAATCTGCAGCCTGAGTACTTCAAGATCCAGGATACTGGTGGCTCTTCCTGCTGCTGTGGCCCTATGCTGACAGTGGCCCTGTTGCCCTCCTCATTGGATCTGGACACTGCACTGGCCACTAGCCCTGCCACACTCAAGGTTCGGTCCTTTCCATCACTGTCTTGGACTCGATGCTCTGGGAATCTGCTACCATCAGGGCATCCATGAGGTTCTGTTTGGTGGCTTTCACCTCAAATGGGACTCCTCTGTCCCTGCACAACTGCTTTAAGTAGTCTACAGTGTGCCTGCTGTAGTTGGAAGCCATCTTCTTCCCTAACTATGGCTACTTTGACTTGCACTTTAGAAAAAAAATAAAACAGGTAGGAACTTGACTGTACACCAAGTGATATAGTTCTGTCTCCTTTTTAAAATAAATCACTGCCTTTTTCTTTTCTTTGCAAGTGAGCTGTCAGTCTCAGCCAACACACTGAACAATAAAAGCTTGTAATATCAAAATTATCGCACTGCTGTTAACCAATCTGTCACAACCCCACTCAGCAGGTCAGGCCCTCTGCTCCCATGGTACCAACCTCTGAGTGTAGTATTGTGAAATAACAGAACAGGGTAACCTCCTGTCTGTTTTGTGGGTTCTAATCAACCTTTGGTCTCAAGTTTGAGGGATTTTAATTGTGAACCTCTTGTTAGCATACTCAATGTACAGGTTCAGATAATTCTGCTCTTCAGGGATGCTAGATATCTTTTGCCTATGGGCACCTAACCAGGTGTATGAAATGAACCCTTAAAAACTCTATGAAAGACTGTAGGAAAAATTTTACCTTTTTCCAGTTTGGTAAAACAGTAAGTTTTGTACAGTGTCAGCTTTAACCATATATGCTTCACTTCTAAAAGAAAAAGAATTTTGAAGGCACACCAAGTAGTCTCTAAAGTAGAGGTTTACTTAAAAATAGATGAAAAATGTAAAATGTAAATATAGAAGCATATATTACAAAATATACAATCATTTAAAAGAACAAGGGTTAGAAAAGTCAAAATTCCTACCACCAGACAATTAGACTTATATATGTAATGTGTCTCTTAGTGGACAACAGAATATTGTTTTAAAACTGGCTTTGTCAACCTCTTTGCATGAGGTCACCTAGCTCCACCCTGTCAGAACATAAAACTTATACAACCAGGATGTCATCACTCAGAAGGTAAATTAAATAAGGTTAATTTCTAAGTCCTTCTTTTATCCATGAGCAACATCCTGCTTTTACAGACATCAGAGGAACATTTATGACTTTGACCAGTGTGACATAACCTGGTTTTCTTCCTCTAAACATCATAAAATGGATATTTTCTATCCTGTCAGCTGGCAAGATACAATTAAGCTAGATAAACAGGAGATGCTTAATTTAGATATCTTCTAGCCTGTAATTAGCTCTTGGCCTTCCAGGTAACACCTTGAAGCTAAAGCCTGGGAGGGGCTGTCATTCCACAGGCTGTTTTCAGCATGTCTCATGAGTCACTCAATAACACATTTTTATATTATAAACATTATAGATTAATCAGAACCAGCTGTCTGAGTGTCTTAATTTCATTTCCCAGCCGAATGTCTGCCTCCTGCCTCTGTGCTGAAGGCCTATGGACTGCTCCTATTCTGCTTTTCCCTCCGCCGCTATGGCTTGCACTAAGATTGCCTTGATCCCAAATGTTATGCCCTGCCATCATCCTGAATCTCAAAGGCCAGAATACCCTCTTTGACACATAACACTATCCACCTCCACTCTCTTTATCCTGTCCCTTCTGAACAGTGTGTATTCTGGTACCTGTAGATCCCAAACATGGGGCTGCATTGCCCATGTTTCAGTAACACCACCATGTCCGTCATACCTCGCCATTATCATCTGGAAGTTGCAGGTTTTGTTTCAAGGCTAATGGAATTTGTACGGACGCCTCCATACCTGCTGTGTCCCACCTGATATCTGCCTTTTACTGATAGCTGTCTCCAATTGCCCTTGCAGCCCTTGCCTTTTTCCTCCTGTTGTACACAGCCCCTATGTTCCTGTTAACCTTTTATTATTCAATGTAGATCGTCAGCTATTATGTCCCTCCCCACCTAGAGACAAAGCAGAGCAAGTTTTCAGCACACAACGAGGTGGGTAAAACAAAGTGATAACCAGTTGTTTTTCTTTTAGTTTCTTTTCCAGAACTTCCAAACTAAAATGCAATCACTTGTTTTCTGTGGGCCCTAGTACAGTACTTCTATACTCCAGTGTAAGCCCCAGTTGGCTTACCTGATTTGGAGTCGCAGCTGCATTCTCCTAGCATCAGTCTGTGGTCCCAGTGGGGATTCAGACCCACACTCATTCTTGTAGCTCCAGCCACTTGTTCCCAGTGTCTTGGCCTCTGTGGTGGACAGGCAGGTCACCGGAGAGTTTGTTCCACGTTTCCGGGCACACTGGTTTCCTGGCTCAGTTTTCTGGCTGGGCCAGGTTCGAGACTCAGGGAGGAAAGGAGCAGAGGATTTTTTGTACTTAATATGGCAGTCCATACTCTCTATACATGCACACCGACTTCAAAAAAATTTAAAAGAACAGCTGCTCCATTCATTGGGGGTAGTTTCAGTGCTGGCTGTGCAGGGGGAAATTGTAAATAGTTATGTTGGGACTATATGTCCCATAGGGCATTGGGGACAGAGTGATTTTGGTGCCTTGGAGATGCATCCAGATTAAACCTCTGGTTTGGTGGGGGGTTTGGTACCTACAGAGAGAGATATAAAAAGACTGCAGCATAGGAAATTGGGGAGATCCGGAGAAAGAGAACAAGTGAGTGCAAGGACCGAGTGGGGCCATTGCCCGCTCGGTCAGCTAAATTCCTTTATTTTTATTTTGGGGATCAGTGAGGTGCCCATGAAGGAAGAGAGACGTGCAGCAGCTATTAGTTTTAGAGCCCTTTTGCCAAGGGCTGGTTTGGGGAATCCTTTTTCCTGAGGATGGAGACCTGCTGACTCTATGGATGGAGGAAGTATGGCTGTGGATCCTGCAGAAGAGGGATGGGCTGAGTTGTCATCAGCCCATAGGACTGCTGCTACACAGAACCCCTGAGGAGGAATAGCTGCCTGTGAGAGAACAGTGAAAGGGAAGGAAGAGACATGAGGCGAGGGGTTTGATTGAGAGTCAGGGGTCCTGGGCAGCCCTTGGTCCTAGATGGCCCCAGTAACAGACTGTTCAGTTTCTGGGCTCACCACCCAGACAGAGCCAGTGATATGAGGGGGGCTGGGGCTGAGGCAGCCATCCCTCAAGAGGTCTGCACTCCTGATCACCGGGAGAGAAAGAGAGGAAGGAAGAAAAGTGTTGCTGCCTACAGTGATGGCCAGATTCAGCCACGAGAAAGGAATTTGCCTCCACAGCTCAGCTCCTACTGTGTGTTCTAGGGTGGCATCCAATGGGTTTGGAATGAGAGGACCATGGAGGGAGACGTTAAGAGACCTGCCTGGTGAAGACTGTCTACAAAGGCCCCAGCAGCAAAGCTAGCAAGGCCAGGCAGGCAGGCAAAGGCTAGCATTCTTCATTTCAGTCTCCAGCTCAGCACCCTGGTGTCTGAGGACACCCTGGCTTCATCAGGTCTGATAAGCCAGCCCAAACAGGTACGTAGACTCATTTCTGCTGTACAGTGCCCCCCACCCGGGAACTTTTCCTGAAAGGATTGTAGACATCGAGCATGAGGAAGAATCATTAACTAATACATCTTGCACTCTGGTGACCAAGCTGGGAACAATACGTGCAAAATTTCGGCAGTTTCAAGAGAAAGAAAGTGAACTGGAACAGGGCTTTAGCACCACCGTGGCACAAGTGGCTACATATAACTCGGCCTGCTCTGTTTTTTATTGCTGTGACAAGGAGATAGTAGATAAGTTAGAAGATCTAGAATCCCAATCAAGATGCAACAGCCCTAGAAAATTTGCCCTTCTCGAGGACGCTGAGACAGGGGGATGGAGGATTTTCTATCCTCCTTCCTCAAAGAACTTCTAGACCTCCCTTCTGACATAAATGAGTGGGCTAATAGGGCACTGTGCCTAAACCTAATGATAAACGCAGCAAGCCTTGCTCAATAGTCCTCCGTGCATCAGCTATAAACAAAAATACTTCTGCTTCAGAAGGCATGGGAAAAGGAGGACATGATTTTTGGGGACACAAAGTTATACATTGATTATGACTTTTCTCCTGGAGTGATGGACAAGAGGTGGAAAATACTGACTGTACTAAAACTCTCCAGGAGAAAAACATAAAAGGACAGCTGGCTCCAGCCTAACTATGTATTTTTATAGACGCCGCCCTAAATACTTTTAAGAACCTGGAAGATGCCAGGAACTGCTCAGCACTCTAAGAGTGCCTTCTCCCCACCTGATCATCTGAACTGGCTGAAGTCATCTCCCAGCTCCAACAACAAGAATGAACAACAGCACAGCCAAACACATCCCCAAATTCCATACTCTCTATGGCAAAGCTGCAATTAGTCATGCCATCCTGACCACTTGGAATACAATACAGGCCTCACTCAAGCTCTCAGAACTAGTTTCCTTAAACTCCTTTAAATCCTTGTTTAACAAGGCACTTATAGATACTTGCCATTGCCACCTTAGCTAGCACATCCAGCTTTGATGAAGCTAGTTTAATATGCACTTATCCACGCTGAACCATTCCCCTTCTACTTTTAGCTACTGTTAGAACTTCTCCCTATCCTACTGTATCTGTTAGAACATCAATATTATATAGTCGTATTATTAAACTGCTCACCTGTGTTATTGTCTCTGCAATATAACTGTAAGGTATGCCATTTTGAGTGTCTCTGTTGTAACTGTATTGTATGCTAATCAATGTAACTGTATTGTCTGCCAATTTTGAGTACTGTGTATTGTTATCACTTTGTCCTAACAGGACCTCCTTGTAAATGTGTGTGCTCAATGGAGTTTTCCGCTAGTAAACTTGAACTTGAACAGTGGTGGTAAACATAAGTCACAGGAACATTGAAGAAAACATGGCATCACATTTTCATGCTTGCAAACCAAACACCCAGCCCAGCACATCATCCTACTACAATGGGGATGAGACATTACTTATCTGGACTTTGAAAGGTAACAGGTGCTTTACCTTAGGCTAAGGTCGCACTCACTTTTCCAACATGCAACACATCTCTTCAGATTGATTTCTCATCCTGTACTGTTTTGGGTAAATCCCTTGGGCTCTCAGGCCTACATAAGCAGTCATTTTACTGCACTGCTAGCTGAATGTGGGCTGTTGGTCCTTTTTATTTTAGTAGTAATTGATTTATCAGTTTACCACTTGGTTGTGTTTGGACAGTTATATTTCATGAACAATGTTTGGAATAGTAGGGGAGAAGCTAAGAGGTTCCATGTTGCTGGGGGTAATCCATACAGTCTTGGGGGGCAATAATGTTGCCAAGGGTCTGGTACACTGTGCTGTTGTAGGTCACATAGTTTTACTGCACAGTCTGTGGCAGTGTGGCAGTGTGGGGTGGCATGTATTCCCACAGCCTATGGGGAGGGGCACGGAGGAGTTACTACGGATGTGGACCCTCAGGGCTTCTCTTACCACTGGGTTCTGATGCAGAGGTGTGGAGTGCGATGTCTGTAAATCTGCCAAGAGCTCAGCCAGCAGGCCACTAATAATGGGATGCATGAGAGGGTTAAAGACAGATTTAGCCAATGATGCATAGCCACTACATAAACTATTGCTGCTCTTGGGGCTCCTGAGGGGAGAGGACAGGAGGGAGGGTAATTGTCCTCCTGGTCCTCCATTCCTTCCAGGACAGCTGGCTAGAGCTAATGCAGGAAATGGATCCTGCTGCAGTATCCACTCCTACCACCAAGCTGCCCTCCTGTGCTACATTGTTCAAACTGCTCCCATAGTATCCAACTCTTATTATTCCAAGAACCCAGGGTCTGAGGGAGTCGGCATAATATGCACTAACTGCACCCTGGTCCTGGGGCACATGGCTGCTGCTTCTCCATAACAGGGTTGAACTTTTCATTCCAGGCCTTGAGAGACCTGCCTGCAGTCAAATTTGCCCTTTGAGTTTTATCATATTCCAGATACGGGTAACCCCTTTTATCCCTTATGTATATATTTTTTTTTTTAGTTGTTTAACCAGGTATAACACACTAAGCTGAAAGCTTTTTACAGGAGCGACCTGGGAGCACAAGAGGTTAAGTGACTTGCTCAGGGTCACACAGTATACAAGTGGAAGCTGTGGGATCAAACCAGGTCTGATCTGCTGGATGTCACCAGATTTGCAGCTCAGACCTTAGACCACCGCGCTATACTGCTTCTTATTTGAACCCAGCGTAGGCTTACATTGCCCATTTATAGAACCCTGACCTGGGGCCAATGAGGAGATTCTTCTGGTGACTGAAATTGCCTGGTTATAGATCCAGACAGATGGGGAGGAGGAGAAACTCCAGAGACCAATTGCATTTGATGCTACAGGTGACGATGACGTTGGGGAACTGGCTATCAGTAAGTGAGAGGGCGAGCCATGTTCTACCGGGTGTTTCCAGATGGCACCACAGGGTGTAGTCCTAAGGCTTTATGGTGTATGGCACACCCACCATGTGTGCAGCCACGCCTATATGCCTTAACGTTTATATTACTACAGTTACTGAGTTGGGTTAACTCTATTATTATTGTGTGTTCTGTCTGTCTTGCATTTTCATGATCTGATCTTCTAGAGGTGGCCCCCATGATCACAGGTTATCAACAGTGATCCATTCCATTATTTATCATGATTAGGCACAATGAACTGAATATTATTATGCATAATGTAAAGGGAATTGCAAACCCAGTTAGACACAGCAGGGTGATACAGGAATTACTGAGGCAGCGGCCTCTGTGGCACTCCTGCAAGAAACCCATCTCACCCAAGCTGAGCATAAAAAATAAAAGAAGTATGAGTGGGGAGTGTTTCTCCTCCTCCTTTCCATCAACACTCTCACTGTAGAGAAGTAGCCATACTTATTCACAGAGGGCTTCCCATACAAATAGATAAGGTAGTAGAAGGTGATAAGGGTTAGTATATCTATATCAAGGGCTCCAATAGAGCCACACCTTTTGCTTTATTGAACCTGTGTGCCCCTGCTCAGATCAGGAGAGGTAGTATTTTACCAAAATATCTCCATTGAGGTTCCCCCAGTCACTGGGAAATTATATATCCTGGGGAGACTTCAACAAGGGCATGAATAAACAATTGGACAGGAAGGCAAGGCACAGACTTTAAGGCTGATAGGAGTGGTACTGGTACAGAAAGCTCCTCAATGAACAAGGCATGCAGAATGCCTGGCAGCTGCAGCACCCTAGGGACACAGATTGTATTTACTTCTCAACATCCCAACATTCATACTCCAGAATCAATATGATTTTTTACCTGCTGAGTAGCTATATACAATACAGGAGGCTGCAGTAGCTAGAATCACCCTGTTGAACCATGCACCAACCCTAGTGAGGCTCAACATAGATCCATCCTGCAAAATTCCTGTGTCACTTAACTAATTCTGTCCTGAATACCCCTGAGTTTGCCACCCTCCTAGAAACAAAAGCTCAAGAATATCTGCCCACAACTGACCTGGTGGTGCTGAGGTTGAGGTGCTGGACACCACACCGCGCCACACCAGCAACCCGGTTCGATATGGACTTCAGTTTCTGGGGTTGGCAGGGAAGGAGAAGATGTAGTATCCATAGACAACTCTCATCTCCCAGAGGGAGGGTTGGGGATGTCCGGCTGCTCTGGTGGCCCCCAATAGAGATCGGGGGCATTACAAGATGTCCGACTAACATGAAGGGCAAGTGCAGCAGATGTCAGCAGGGTTGCCAAGCACCATGACATCATTGCACGCCACACTTGAGGAGAGGACAGCACTCTCGGGACAAAGTGGAAAACCCTCTGTGGGCTTGCAGAAATGAAGAGGGCTCCAGTGGCAAGACCCACATCCCAATGCCAGCTCATCACACCGGAGAGCTCCCCAGGTGCCAACCCAATGTCCAGGTAGGGCCTTGAGTCTGCAAGGTCACCTTGGGTGGGTGAGCCCTCCCAGGGGTAACTTGTTGCCAGGAGACTGACCTGCCTGGGTTGGGTGGAGAGAATACTGATAGTGAGGGTTCAGGCTGGTAGTGAGAGGCATTAGCTGAGTGTGCTCCTCAGAAGGATGCCCAGGACCACAGAGTGAGAAATAGAAATGTAAAAAATATATACTGTATATATCTGTTCCACAACCAGGAGTGGACACGACCATGGGAGACCTGTGGTATGAGCTTAAAAATGACCTTAGCAGGATATATCATAAAATATGCCTCAAGAAACAAACTCTTGCACAAGCCAATATAGCTGCAAAATAATGGTATTGTGGGCAGTGAGAAAGGTGTAACTAGCAATTTTGCACTAACCACTGAGCCACCTAACTGCACTTTCTAATTGTTGTGATACACACACACACTGGCTAGTACATATACACATATAGCAGATATATTCCAGTGTAAAATACTGTAGAAGTGCACTGTCTACATGGGAGACGAGCTTCTTCTGATTGTGGTGAACCTCTTTGGTTTACGCACCAGATTATCATGGGTAATCCTTTATTTTGGTTTGGAAATTTAACTAGAACTGTCTATGATTTTCAACATTTTCTAATGGCATCTCAATGCCCTTTAAGGTACCTAGTGTAGGAATTACAGGGAGCTTGCCAGAGCCCCCACCCCCACCCTTCAACTCTGAAGAGAGCCCGTGGCTCATTCATTACTGCCACTGACTTATAATGGGAAGGTGGACTCAATTTAAAATAGGATCCTTAGGGTCCTCCCAACTCCCAAAGCTCATAAAGTGTAATTCCAGCAATGTGTGCAAACATTTTAAAGGGTAACTGTCAGCTCCTCTGGATTAATACTGCAGGACCTAGACATCTTGATTAAGTAAAATGGATGGAAACAACATTTTTATAGACTTGCTCTGCTGTAATTGTTTTAATCTGATCAATCCTGTGATGCCATCACCCTTCCACCATGCCAGCCCACTGATGATCCCAGAGTCCCCTGCAGTCAGTCCTCTGATGACACGTATGATGGGCTAAACGGTGGGGACACTTACATGCCTTGTAACCCAATCTAACATTAATACAGTAATGCTGTGCATTATCATGCTTATTCTGCCAATACCAAACAGCTTATTGAGACAAATTAAACATACATTTGTCTCCAAAACAGAACAATTCCTCATCCCTCTTTACAGGGCATGCATTAGATCATACATTGATTATGGGTCCCGTTCTGGAGCCCACACTCAAGGGAGATGTTGTACATTTAGAACAAGTACAAATGAGGGTGACTAAAATGATCCCCAGACTATCCTCAAAAACTATAAATCCAGATGAAAACCACAGGTCTTCATTCACTACAACATAGAAGGGATGTACTCTTCCTCTACAAATTGCTGCAAACTCCAGACCTTTTTTTTTTTTTTTCCAATTGTTTAACCAGGATTAGCACACTAAGCTGAAAGCTTGTTTACAGGTGCGCACCTGGGAGCACACAGGAAGTAAAGTGACTTGCTCAGTGTTACACAGTATGCAAGTGAAGGCTGAGGGTTTCAAACCCAAGTCTCCAGATTTGCAGCTTAGAGCCTTAAACCACTGCGCTTATACTGCCTCCCTAATGGAACAACGTGGATTTGCTTACTCAACAAATTGTGTAGTTCCCAGCAAACATAACAAACAACTTGTAACTAAGAAAGCAAGGACTAATCTTAGACATGACTTTTTTCATTATGTGCACCAAGACTCTGGAACACTTTAACCCAGGAACTGGTAGACTCCAATAATTTAAATACAATCAAAAGGGGCTGGATATTTGGTTACTAACAAATCAAAACAGAACTAATTAGCCCACGTGGCTGTGGGGAAAATCTCAATGGGCCTTGGCCTGCTTTTTCCGAAAAACTTAGTAAACCTAGTAACCCTAAACCAATCAGCTGAGGAAAGCATGTATTGTTGTATTAATGATAAGTCAAGTTAGAAGGTACATAGACATCCCACAGGGCTGGCCACGGAAGACCCTGGGATTATTAGTGGGCTGGCATGGTGGCGGGGTGTTGCAGGATTGACCAAAGAAAAACAATAACGCAGAGCAAGTAAGCGATAAAAATGTTATTTCCATTGGTTTTGCCCAATCAAGAACTCTCGCCTTGCAACATTAATCCATGGGTGTTGAGTGTTCCCCTTTAAAATAAAAGAAACACACAGCAGTGTTGCAGTTTTACCCACCACTCTTGTAGTTCACCCACCTCCCTTGAATATATTAATACCATTCTGATTGTCTGAATAATGTGAATGCATGAGTCTAGCATACCTACTGTAGCGCTAGAAGGAGTTAAAGCTTCCTGTATGGATAATGAGGCTTTCTGTTTTAAGAAAAGAGTAATGATTAGCTGATGATGAACTTGTATTTATTGAATGCGCTGAAAATTGGCACTTTGGGCTTTGACTTGGCCAGGTGAAGTTTTGGAATATTTCTGATCACTTTGACCTTCAGCCAAACACTCTAGCCCTTTTTTCTAGGTGGTCAAGCGTAGTCTTATATCCACCTCTCTCCCACACCAGTCAATACACTCTTCCCCATCTTCAGACACATTTCTATTTAAAACTCAACTCATGGCACAGTGCCAGATGCCTACCATTTCTAGAAAACCTAACTGGAGGAACAGGGAGGTGGAATCATATGGAATTAACTGGTGAGTGAGGGTGGAGGATGTGCCTCTTTCCCCAATTTTTACTACTGAGGCTGAACTGAAGTCAGGAGTCTCAATCAAGCCGAACAAAGTTGCTAATTTTCACATTTGTTCACCCTTAGTAGAGAGTTGGGGGGGGCATGTGCAACACTTTCTTGACCCACTTTCCTGATAGGGATTGTTGCTGAGTCCTAGAGAATGACTGAACTAAAACTGCACTGAGAGCTGGTGCAAAGTTAGGACCTTTGCACTTAGGTAACAAAGTGGTTCTCAATGGTCCCAACTTCTCTGCAGTTTTTAAGAAAAAAGTTTAGAACTATTAAACCACCTCACCCATTTGACAGTGTTGACCGCCCTTCCTCCCCATGCTGATTATTAAATATTCACATACTACCCACCCTACCCTTGCAGCACTCCACCACCACCACCCCAGTCTCAATGAAGTTTATCTGGAAAAAGTCAAACCAATACAATTCACAGTCTCCCATGTGCTGCCACTCTCCTCAAAAAATCATCCTCTACCACCTGACCCAGTAAAATAAAGTATATCCCCACCTCACCACCCTCTGGCATCCAACATCTACCTCCCATCCACACTCAGCCCCAAAAAGGATACTAAGGAAGGTCTAGTCCCATATCAGAAGACCAGGATAGCCCTCTCATTGCCTCAGCTTGCTGCCATCTTATGAATGGAACCAGGAATGTGTTCCTATAATAATCACCTGAGCAAAACATGTAATTACAAGGCCAGCCCACTGGTGCAGTGGTAGCACTACCATCTGTGGCACTGACGACCCATGTTCTGAAGTGAGCATGGTGCACCAGAGGGTCAGCCAGGGGAGGTTGGAAGAGCATCCCAGGACAGCTCTCCACTTCCAGGGGAAGGGTTGTGGTTCCCCAGCATACTAGTGACACTCAGTGGAGACTGGGTACCCAGCATCTGGGACCGCCTGGTATGCACGGAGGTGACAGCAGATGTCTGTGGGATGGGTGCAGAGGCACACCTGTCCTGTGCTGATGTCACTGCATGTCCATACCTCCTGGGGAAAATCAAGATAGAAACCCTGGGTCACAGAGCTCCATGATGCCCTCAGACCGCCTCCCGAATGATGCCCCAGGCATACTCCTCAGCTGGGGCCTCTGGTTGATCTTGGTCTCTTCCCACCCTCCCAGAGGAGCCTCGTTATAGGGGGAAGCTACAGGCCACTCAGATGGGGCAGCCTGGAGGAAGATGCCGGAGCATGGTCCAGGCACCCATCAACCTGGTACTAAACACAGTCGTACAAAAACAACAGGTAATTACTATAGGAGGTACACGCATTTCCTTAGACAGCAGCTGGCTGTGGGGTAGGGAGAGCTGTGCTGATGTTCCAGGGAGGACTGAACCATCACTAGTATTCTTTTTGTGGGTTAGTGGGTGGGGTGGGAAGTGGGTAGGGGTGAGAGCAGTAGGTGGTAGGATGGGGTATACTTCACTTTGTAGGGTTGGATGGGGAGGAAGATTGTTTTGTTTGTTTTTATGGACAGTGGCAGTGATTGGGAATGAGAATTCAATTGATTTGACTTTTTCTAAACAAACTTTGCTTGGACTGGGGAATGCTGACAGATCTCACCTGTACACATTTTAGGTGATAACAAAATGAAGCGTTTCTGAGTACTATAGGTAAGAATAGACCCGACTACTTGCACCTGTATCATCCCAAGTACTGAATAAGGATTTTTTTATTTAAAGGGGTATGGTGAAAAATGTCAAAAGGGCTGTCAACCCCAACTGCAGCTTGAGGTAGACATCAGGAAATACTTGTGTAACTATGCAGTGAAGAAACTGAACTCTGTCTGACTCAAGGCTAGGAAGACGTTTCACTCTGCAACTTCTGCTAAGTCTCTCAGCAGTGTTTAGTACTTGCTTTGTTCTGTAGTGTACTGGTATTCCTGTTCTGACCATTCAAATTAGGCAGGCTTCTATAAATGGCAAATTAGAATTTTGGGGGAGCAAGACTAAGCGGCATAGTATGACCAGTGGGAAGACATTTATGTAGCAACAGTTTCGAGAGATGATGAAATACTGGGATCAGGCTTAATGAGGCCCGACACCATAGGCGGGAGGGCCTTATAGCCCCTGGAAGGTCCGGTATTTCCAATAATGCCCACCCTGGAGGGTATTATTGCACTTTAGAAAATGGCTTCACTGTATTTTAAAAATAGTCAGACAAAGAAATGATTGCTTTTAAAATGTTAACTTTTATTTTGTATGAATAAATACTGTGAGAGGAAAAGTAGTGCACAAGAAAAGTGCGTTTATTTAACAGTGGAACTGTTTGAAACTGTTTTTTTACTTTTTAATAATGAAACTTTTACAACTTTTAAACATTTAAACTTTTAGAGTGAATTGCAGCTCTCTTTTTATATTTAATGTTTGTTTTCCATAAAATTTAATGGACCTGAGAAGGTGCAGTTCATTACATTGAAGGAGCTATGTATTGTCGTTATTCCAGTAGATGGCGTTGGTTCATTTGCTTGTTCTTTGCTGGTGCTCTCTTGATTGCTTGTGGTGCTGGTTGCAGTTTTCCAGAGAGGGGCACTCCAGTTCTTTCTGTCTTCTTCCTTTGGCCTCCAGTAAGATTTCAGACTTTGTTCACACCTGTGACCAGTGATGGTCATAATTTCGCTCACTGTAGACCTGCATTTGATAGGATTTGACGGCAGAGCTACGTAATGCTGTGGTTGGTATACATGTGAGTCAGATTTGCTGCTTTGCTGATTTTTTTCATCATGTCGCGAGGTAGTTTTTCCTAGAGGTTCCTGCGGTACCAGATCGCTTGTGTGTTTAAGAACTCTTGTGGAGCTCATCGCGGTGGAGGTACAGTGCTTTGGGGTTGGGAGGAGTTTACTTATGTATTTTTAAATGCTGCAACTGGGCATTCGGGTTATCTGGATCTGAGTACATGCAGTCTCTCTGGAATTCTTTGTTTGTTTCGAGGGGTCTTTATGGTTTTGCTGTCAGGGTTGTAAGCCAGGGTAAGGAACTCTTGGTTGTGTTGGTCTTTTTGAAGTTGAAAGGAGGAGAGTAGCTCTCGCTGGGCCTTCTCTACCCACTGGCTAGGTATAGTTGAATTTCGAATCAAACGCTGCTCAGAAAGCCGCTGCAATGTCTATGGAGAGTGCTGACGATTTTCTGAGCTTTGCCAGGTCCGTATCGGATGTGGGTGGTGTGCTGCTTGGTCTTTTTTTCTTTTCTGAACTGCTTTAGTATGCTTTTGAAGACATTGTTGCTAGTTTTGAATTGAGGATCTGTGACGAGGTTGATGTTTCAGCATATTGATGGGCTGTTTAGGTATCTGTTGAGCCCTGCTCAGAGCGCAGTATCCGCAATGGAATATTGGTCTCCGTTGCTTTTCTCACTTCTGCATAGAATTTTCATTACGCCTCATTCAGTGTAGTGGGGCTATCTGTTTCCCAATTAATGGTTATGCCACTTTCTTTTGCCCAGTCATGAATTACTGATACTGCCCAAGTTGTCGTTTACGAGTATTCATTTCTTCTCGTTCGCTCGATTTCTGTCAGCTGAGTGGTAGTCAGTGATATGTGACGCTTTGTACTGCTGACTGACATTTCTGTTCTTTTTCTAGGTTTTCATCATTTTGGGACTCATCTCCCTCAGATGGTGGATTAAATAAGTCGCCGACATCTTCCTGTGACAGCATGTTGAAGTTAATAGGAGTATGTTGTCAGTTGGCATTGACATTTAATCGCTTCTTGTGCTCTTGTGAGGCGGTTGGAAAATCAGCGCTTGACGCTGATTACAGTGTGACTGAAGGAATGTTTTATTTCTCTCATTGATATGATTGCGTGAAGTGGCACTTCTGTTGCTATGCTGTGGGCTTGATTTTTAGTGGGCATTATGGAAAAATAATTGCCCAGGTTCGGTGCCTTATCAACCAATCACATTAATGGTTTTTTGAAGCCATTTTCTAATGCAAGCTATAAACCAGGGTAGTGCTACTGGTGTCTGGGGGAGTCTGCCCAGACTCTCATAACTTCAGTAATGTGATCCCTTCTGAGACATGATGGGTACAAGACAATCTATCTTTCCACAGCACCCCACATCCTTCAGTTTTGGTAGCCTCCAAAGTATTCTAACACCAGTGCGCTTTCACCTTAACTTTTCAGGCATACTAGTAGGTATTATAGACCAGCATAAAGTCATTAAAAGGTTCTGAGAATACCACATCAAGTGACAGATCTTCCAGAAGTCAGCCTGTATTATTCTGTGAGTTTGAGAGGCAGAGTCCAGTGCTTGGGTTAAAGTCCTACCTCACTAACAGTGGACCTGAATCCAATGCATTTTGCACTTTATATGCTGGGGCAGGACACACACGAGGACTCCTTGCTAAGTTTTTTGAGCCTATTTTTTGAGAAAGTGTATATATATTATGTGAAAAGAGAGCCAACCTTTGCACTGACATTTGCAGGCAAAATGGACAGTCTGTGAAATCTCAATTCAATATACTGAATGTTGATTATTGTTGGTACTACTATCAGTAAGAAATACAAAATTACTAAACCACAGACAGGTTAGTTATTGGATAGGACTGGTCATCCAAATTTTCAATATGGATGTCATGTTTTATTTATTTATTTATTGGAATCTCGGATAACACCTTTGAGCTAAAAGCTTGTTTACAAAGATTCCACATTGTAAGGCAATAGATAAGGTACGAGACATTACAAAACAGATAGGGTATATACAGCAGTTAAGTACATTATGGTACATACGGATACAGATTCAAGCAAGTACAGTTAAAATATATCAGGTAGGAGAGGTCAACTTTATTGCAACAGTACTAAGAGCATACCTAAGGTGGACAAGCAATTTATAGTGGTAGCTGAGCTTTACAGCATGCAGGCAGAGTTATGGAGGGTCAGAAGTGGTAGTGACCAAGGGGGAGGACAGAATAGATGAGAGCAGGGGAAGGTGGGGCAGAGACAAAGGGGTGAGAGAATAAGGGGTTGAGTAGTCAGAGGGTGGGATTGGATAGGAATCTACCCAGGGTTACGTAAGTAGGTGATAAGGCAGGGCTGGGTGATGTGGGACTGAGAGAGGGATAAGAGAAAGGTTGTAAAGTGGGGGTGAGGTGAGGGAGAAACCAGGGTAGGGGTGAAAATAGGGGGATTAATATTTGTGAAGAGAAAGCAGGAAGGCAGGGTGGATAAAGAGGGCATGGGAGTAAGTGCTCAGTGGGGTTACACCAGGAGGGGAGAAAGTGGAGGGAGATGGGTGCTATGCATGACAGATAAGCTATCAATGACAGCAGGATTATGCACAGGTGATGCAGTCACAGTTACTAAGACTGGCCAGGTACCGCAGCAGCTTGGCCTTAAATGGGCATAGTTTTGCTTCCTCAATCAGTTCAGAGTTAAGGGAATTTAGCTAGCAGGGGGCCCTGCACTCAAAGGACAAGTTGCCCTAGTGAGGTCCGCAGAACAGAACAATGAAGACAGTTTACTCAACCCCAGTTAGTCTGGAGGAAGTGGCGTTTTAGCAGTTGCCTCACCCAGGGGAGCAAGACCGAGGGGGATTTTTTCTAATAGACAGACTTGGCACTGAATTCTGCTATTCAGGTTTAACCAACCAGTGCTTGAGTATAGTTCACAAGTGTGAGTTAAACAGTCCACACCCAGGACTAGTCTGCAGGCTTTGTTTAAGACAATCTTGATTCGCCTAAGTGCTGTATCAGTACTGACTCTGTAGTCTACCAGTCCATAATCTATGATAAAGAGCACAGAGCTGTTAACTGCAAGCTTGATGGCTCTTTCGGTGAGGCACTGCCTATGCCAGTAGAGCTGACCTAGTCTTGCACTAGCTGCCTTGGCAACAAGGTCTATGTGCTGGCTGTAGGCGAGAGAGCTGTCAAGGCAGACACCAAGGCACTTAAAGGTGGTGACCATTTCAAGTGCATCAAACTTGTTACTGTAGATATTGAGGTGATGGGACTTATGATGGTTTTGATGGGAGGCAAACAACATTATTTTAATATTAGTGTAGTTGAGCAAGAGCTTAGACTGAAGGAACCATTTTTCCACAGCAGTAAAGTCGTCTTGCATGCCTTTTTCCAGTTCTTCCAGAGCAGAGTGACACATGTAGAGAACAGCATCATCTGCATATAGAAGAATCTTATTCTGGCAGACTTTGGGAGTTCATTTAGAAAGGTTGAACAGCAGGGTACCCAAAATGGAACCTTGGGGCACCCCTGTGTTGACATGCCGATGGTCGGATAAAACGTTAAGAATCTTGACCTGCTGGGTCAATTAGAGAGAGAGGTAACTCTGAAACCAGCCTAGAGAGACAGAGGATATACCAATGTTAGAGAGTTGTGTGAGAAGCAAGTCATGGTTGACAGTGTCAAAGGCCTTGGTGAGGTCGATGAAAGTGGCCCCACCAACAGCCCTCGGTCAAGTGCTTCATGGATATGACCGTAAACTCAACCAATGCTGTTGAAGTACTATGTGCCTTCCAAAAGCCATGCTGTTCCTGGCATTGAAGGTTGTACTTATCAAGGTCAAGAAGCTAACTGATCATATACTATCTCCCTAGTGCCTTGGAGGGGGGGCAGAATTGAGATTGGCCTGTAGTTGGCCAGGCAGGTTCTGTCCCCACTTTAAAGACCGGGTGACCACTGCAGCTTTCCAGCATTGAGGGAAAATGCCAGTAGTTAGTGAGAGATTTAGGATCCAGGTTAGAAGGAGAGTGACACATCCAGGGTGAGAGCCACAATCTTTGGTCAAGCAACTCCCACTGGATCTAGTGTTCTGAGAACTTTTTCCAAGTATTTTTGCCTCAGTTGTAGAGATTACCTTCAGGTAGAAGGGAGGTGCTGTGTGTGTTGGAGGGATGTCGGTACAACTAATGGAGGAGCTAAGCACAGGTCAGAGATAGGTTGGAGGAAGGACCCACCCCACCATAGCCTGTGAAGGCCTTGTTGAAGCCATCTGTGATACTTTTGGGATCCTGGGTAATCGCACCCTCAAAGTTTATTTCATGATGGTGGTGATTTACTTGCTCTGCCTGTTAGGGGTTTTGTATTGTCCCAGAATCTGCGGCTGTCGTGCCAAGAGTTGTCCAGTTCATTTTAAAGTGAGATCGCTTTTGCAAGGCGGATGGCTTGAGTGCATTTATTACGTACTGCTTTGTATTTCTGTATATCAGAGGGGACCCAGTGCTCTTAGCCCCATGCCAGAGGTTATCCCTGACCTCATGAGCTCAAGGAGCTGTGGTGTGATCCATGATTTGCTGGTTCCTTTGATTTTCCTCACTTTTAGAGGGGCAAAGATGTTGCAGTCTGAGTTAAACTTGTCGATAAAGCACTCAAGAGCAGTATTCACGCCAATGGCAGCATAGATCCTCCCAGTCTAGCTGGTGGAGGTAGGATTTTAGTGAGGCAAGATGTCCAGCTTTATAATTCTGAGGTTATTGTTTTTGGGGGTTTCAGGGTCTTGTTTGTCCAGGAGCATAAGACTGGCAAGTGGTCACTGACAGAGTTGGCTAGCACAGTGGTTCTAGTTATTCTTTGTGGCCAGTTGGCTAGTACCCCATCTATGAGAGTACTTGAACCGTGTGATAGTTTACATGAGTGGGGATTGAACGAGGTGGACCACGTCTAGGGCCGCTATTGCATCCTGGTAAGGTGCATCACCTGAGGATAACCAATTTATAGTAAAGTCCCCAACATTATGATTTCAGATTGATGGCGATTATTAGATAAATAATCAAGTGCTAGTTTGAAACCAGCCTCTTGATCTTTAAGGGGTATGTACACCAAGATTATAGTTAAACACTTTCCTGGGATCCAAGTTGAACCTGGACAGAGAGAATTTGTGATCTTCCACCCTGGGGTGGAATGGGGTGCCCTGCACTGAACAGAGTCATTAACATAAATGACACATCCACCCCTCATTTCCATCACCTGTCCACCCTGAAAGTTGTGTAGCCCTCAAGCTGGATAGCAGAGTCAGGGTTCTAGGAATGAACCAGGTCTCCACGACTGAGATGACATCTGGTTTATGTTGGGCCATCCATACCTGGAGAGCATCACATTTTGCTAGCAGGCTGCATATGTTAAGAGATGCAATAGTTATTGCACCAGCCTTGCGGTCTGTTGGTGGTACTGAGGCACTAGTACTAGGTCCAGGGTTTGGGTGAACGCTCCTGAGAGTAGAAGGAGTAGCCAGGCAATTCTAAGAGCATGTAGCTTTAAATGTTTCATAAGATAGGACATGCTGTGGGAGTTGGCTATTTTCTTTTCACTTTTGTGGTGACTATCAGCATATTCAGCTGAGCAACAGGATAGCGGATGTATGTTTAACTGCATCCCCTGCTCTTGTGGGATGGCAGAGGGTGGCATAGTGGGATTGCCAGAGGTGGTCTCAGAACACCTTGTAGTTGGGGCTGGAAGTTTGATTGCATTCCACATTATTTTGGAGAAGGGTAAGTCAGTGTATGATCCTGCCCATTGCTTAAGAAGGCTTTGTTTGGCTGTTTGCCTTGGGCACTATCAAGGGCAGTGGTGCAGGAGTTAGGTGGGCAGCAGAGTTGATCAGAACAGATAATACTACCTTAGCATGTAAAGGTTTGTAGGAGGTGTCTTGACCACTGGTGCTACACATAATACCTGTTTCTGAGGTTTGATTTAAAAGACTTAAAAATAAAAAAATCAGCTCCAATAACTGGTGTGATGTGACAGTAAGAATTACAGCACAGCCGCAACCTGCTTGCACTGTCACTTGAATGCAGATGTTCTGTCTGCACTGACAACAATTTACTGTCATGCTTAATCAGAATTGTAACAAAACCTTTGCACAGTCACATTAGTCACATAATAGGACACATTATAGTCTGCCACCAGACACATCATCCTAAAGACGCCAGCTGCCAGGGTGCCCCATCTTTAGCGATGATAATGAAGTAAATAATTCTGGTCCTTTTCTTGCACAGATCGTGGTTTCATGTCTGTCTTATCAGAAATGTTCGTGCTTTTCATTTAATCAAATATAGCATGCCAATGTAACTTGAATAGTAAATAAATATTCTCTTTCAAAAAAACAAAAAAAATGCAGGTCATACTGTACCTATTTACTGCTTTATAGAAAATGGAAGCAAGAGCTGCATGTGTCTTTATGCAATTTATGCAGTAGTTTATGTAGAGCTAGTGATTTGTATAGTAAATTGTGAAGGTAATAATGAAAGTAGGTTAAAAAACTAAACTACAAGTGTGCACATACATACTTTGTTTTTTTTGTTAGTTTGTTTTGTTTTTGTTCAGACAAAGTGACATGATTCACACCATCATATTGACAATTGCTAGCACTGGGACTCAAAGCCTTTGTAAGGTGAAACATCAGAGCTCATTTTATCTTTCTCTCTGACCCAGGAGGGTCGTTTGTAATCATTTGGCAAGTTTTGAATAAATGGAGTTTTAAAGTCATGTACTGCTGTGGACTCTCTGTTTGTATTAGTGCTCAAGGTGAGTGCCATGACTACGGTAGTTCTTGCAGCAGTTAAATTAGTACATTTATTGGTAACTTTTGCAGATACATTAATTTAGAACAACCCTCAGGGCCCTGGGTGGAGGAGCAGGGATAGTTCCTGGGACCCAGTACCAAGAGGGGCCCAGACCACCCAGAAAACCATATGCAGGTAAGAAGCTGTGAGCTGGTAGGGGCTCCAGAGTCTGAACTTACTCGGGCCTGGAATTCCTCTCAAGGGGCCTGACAACCTTTGTCTGTTCATAGTAATGCTGAATTCTCACATAAGGGGTCTACTTCAATTTGCCATTTAAAAAAAAGTAGCTATAATCTCACTAATTAATCATGTACTGCAAAAAATAAAATAAAATAATGCATGAATTTTATATTGTGAGGAAGAGTAGAAGTAAATATTCTCCAGTGGGTGTTAGAAGCCTTCAGAATGTCAAGCATCCGAGATGAGTTTGCAATCTGCTGAACTACTAGCATCGTTTACTAGAGGTGCATGAATTAGTACATATTTTTTCTAGATATGCAGAGTCACATTAATTGAGATGAACAAAGGTTACATATTCTCATTATTGCTTCATTCTCTCATAACGGGTACATCAAGCTGTCATTTTAGGGACCAGCAGCAAATAGTATACTATAAATAAAATAAAAATGGAGTTGCAACCTTAGTAATCATGTAATGTTTCCAATGCTGTAGACTGTGGGTTTCTATTGTGGGACATTCTCACTGTGTAAATCTTTACTTCTATTGTTCCACACAAAATAAAAGTCAAGGTAATTTTTTTTTTTTTTTGCTTTACATACATTGTTTTGAATAGGCAGGCTTTGTTGCTGTAAATTAATTGTCTCTTCACAGGTACCAATACTGTGTTGTGGTTGCATTCTGTAACTGCTTGAAAGTGACACCAGCTAATAACTGGTTTTATACAGCCATGTGCTTTAGTTTAGCAGATACAAAATCATAATCCCCCGAATGAACGCTTATGGACAGATAACACTGTAAAGTCCCATTTGAACACAGCTTTTCTTCAAGTGTCAATTGCAGCACTGCTAGTTGTAAAAATAATGAAAGATGTGTAAAATGAGAGCATAATTGTATCAGCAAGAGAACCATGACCTCTGCTTGAGTCCTATGGTATTATGAATCACGAAGTGCAGAGATCGAGTCCCACTGCTGGCAATTGTCAATATGTGAACATGCGAAACTGCCAGCAGATACAGGCCAAATGGTCTATCACATCTGCTCAACTGTGCAGCACAGAGGTCAGCCACCTGCTGCTCTCCCCACCCCTGCCCCTCTCTCCCCTCATCTTCCCACTGGCTAGCATCTTGCCCTTAACTCTGTCCCATCCCTACGGCACAGGACAGAATGGCTTCCTGAAAAATATGGATTTGAAATGACAAGATGGTGTGAATTATGTCATTTTATATTAATAAAAAAATATGTATATACACATTTGTAGTTTTTTTTAACCCAGTTTCATTACTACCTTCACAATTTACTATATGAATCGCTAGCACTGCATAAACTAATGACAAATGCAGGTCTGGTTCCCATTTTCGCACAGCAGTGAAGGGTATGAACTACATGTATTTATTTTTTTTTTTTTGAAAGAGAACATTTATTTATTATTCAAAGTTACACTGGCATGCTATCTTTGATTAAATAGAAAACATGAACATTTCTGATAAGACAGACATGAGGAAACTGCGATCTGTGCAAGAAAAGAGACCAGAAGTATTTACTTCATTACTGTCACCAAAGATGGGGCACTCTGTGGCTGGTGGCAATAGGATGATGTATCTGGTGGCAGACTATAATGTGTCCTATTATGTGACTAATGTGACTGTGCAAAGGTGTTGTTACAATTCTGATTAAGCATGACAGTAATTGTTGTCAGTGCAGACAGAACATCTGCATTCAAGTAACAGTGCAAGCAGGTTACGGCTGAAGGTAATTCTTACTGTCACATCACACCAGTTATTGGAGCTGATTTCTTTATTTTTCAAATCTTTTAAATCAAACCTCAGAAACAGGTATTATGTAACACACCAGTGGTCAAGACACTTCCTACAAATCTTTACACGACATCCACATTGCAAATTTGGACAACCAGTCTTTAGCCAATAACTAACTTGTCTATGGTTTAGTAATTTTCTATTTCTTATTGATGAAAGTACTGAGAATAATTAAAATTCTGTATATTGAATCAAATATCACATAGCCTGTCCCTTTGCCTGTGAATGACAGTGCAGATGGAGTTTTTGCCTGGGAGTTTTGTTTTGATGTTTGTTTTTTCCACCTCATCTCAGCAATCAGCTGTTCTACTGACAGCAATGTCTCATGCCAGGACGCCAAGCACGGAAAGGACAGAACGGCTTTACTGATAAATATGTAGATTTTAAATTATTTAGAAAATAGTGCCATTTTTGTACTTGTGCAATTCATTTTCAGCCTTCTAAGGATTACTGGATTGTCTGCTGGACTGATTTGGTAAGACAGAATTTTCATTTTCTTGAGCCTTAGCAATCACAAAACTAGAACAAGGTCTCGGAGAAACATGGCACTGTCCGCAGTGTCCAAGATGGCTGCAGAGTTTTCAGTGTTGTGTTCTATCGATGGACTAAATAGTGCAGTGAACATGCAGTGATTGCTGCTCACCTCCACTATTTAAAAGTCTGTTTGTATCCAGTAAGCCTCCTTTCTCTCCTGTGCTTGTAAGACTTCTGCAGGGCTATGCCCACTGCAGCCATAAAGGAGGACATCTTCAAACATCGAGGCTTAGTCTAGGAATTGTTTGATGTCAAGGCCACCCTGGATAACAGATGACACCTTGCTTCCCCAGATTCAGGAGTGTAAGTGTAAACTGCAGGAATATTTGAAACATAGAATAGAAAGCCAATTATGATTTGCCAGACAATGCTTTTATGAGACAGGTAACAGGCAGTGTGGGCTGCTTGCTGGCCTGGCAAATCAGAAAACAGGAGGTCAACCAGGCAGTACTTAAAATTCAAGAGGGGGAGCAGAGGCAAGTGATCACTCATCCAGGGAAAAAGTAACAGTCTTTGCAGACTATTATCAATCTCTGTATATCAGGGAGCGATAATTCAATCATTGATAATTAGTCCAGGCCTTTTTCAAAAACTTCATATGCCAAAGTTTTCCCAACAGGATAGGGAGCATCTGGGACAACACATTTCAACTACTGAATTAGCAGCAGTAATTAAAGACTAGAAGAATGGGAAATCCCAGGTGTGGATGGCTTCACAGCTGAATTTTATAAAATGGTGATGATTTGATCATAGAACTCCTTAAATTGTTCAGAGGGGTTATAGGCGGAGAGGACACCCAGAACTTGAGAGGGCACTAATCTCTGTCTTATTCAAACCTGGCAAGGAACCCAATGTCTGTGAGTCATATCGCTCTATTTCCTACTACCAGTTGAACTAAAGTTATTTACCTCCATACTGCCCACAGACTACAAACAGTGGTGGGGGCCCTAGTCCAACCTGATCAGACAGGATTTATTAAGGGTGGAACCTTCATGACAGTGCCTCTTAAGATCCTCTCCTCGCAACAATGTGGCCAGAAAAGTAAATCACCTATCTGCATAAAACAGATCCTCTCTAACAAATCACAGTCATTAATGATCACGCTTTACAAAGCATATGTCCAACCACACTTCGACTATTGTTCCCAAGTATGGAGTCCAGGGCTAAAACAGGATGCAGGAATCCTGGAGAAAGCTCAGGGCTGCTATAAAAACAGATAAATGATTTTAAACATGCCAAATATAAAAAAGATTAGAAAACCTTAAACTATGGCCCTAAAACTAAGGTGACAAAGAGGGACCTGCTGGCCTTATTTAAAATTCTGCAAGACATGGAACTAACATCTGATCTAGAGATCAAATACAAAGATAATGTCTATAATTTAAGAATGCATAATGAACAGATTCAGGGTTATGTATCCAGGACTAACCTGAGAAACAATGCTTTCCACGAGAGCAACCAGATTATGGAATAAACTCCCCAAGACATAGTAAATCAATCATCCTTTAAAGGGTTTAAATCAAAACTGGACGCCTATCTCAATGACAGCAACACTTAGAGTTGTATCCACTGAGAAGTAGGGATAGCACACATGGGCAACAAGCCTTCCGTTGTCCGAACAGCACAGTATAAACCACAGTACAGTAAATGCTACAAATTGCCATCTTCATGGATCCAGAGAAGCTTTTAACCAGGTGGACTGAGCCTTCCTTCAACATACTGTCTCAGTCATGGGATTTGGGCCTAAATTTATGCAGTGAATATATATAATTTATAGGACCCCTGGAAGCAGCAGTGAGGGTTGATGGAGTGATTTCCTCTCACTTCCCATTGCAGCATGGCAGCAGGTGGGTGCCCTCCTTCCCTGCTGCTTGCCCTGTGTATTGAACCACTGGCAGTAGCAGTGTTGCAGGACCCCAACATCATGGGCATCAGGGTTGGGATGGTGAAACAGAAACTAGAGGTGTATGCAGACAATTCCATTTTCTTTCCAATGGATCCAGTGGCCTCCACCCTGTCCCTTGTAAGGAGCTAGAAATGTTTGGTGAGATTTCAGGGTACAAACTAAACTACAATAAATCAGAGGCAGTCTTGGTCTCAGGGCATCACCCTGCACGTTTCAGTGACACCTTCTCCTTTAAATGGGCCTCTCACAACACCATATGGTGTTTAGGGTCTGATAACCCACATCTCTTTAAGTATTACCAGATTAACCACCTTCACCTCTTGCAAAAATGTCTGTGGATTTAAATGTATGGACTCTGTTCCCTCTGTCCTTGGAGGCTAGAATTGCAATCTTGAAAATGAATGGGTTACCATGATTACGTTTTTATTTACAAGCAGTTCCCATTAAAAATCCCAAAATCTTTCTGCAGAAACTCTAGGGTCTCACCCTCAAATTTCTTTAGCAAGGTCACAGGGTTAGAGTAGGACTGTACACACTTTATCTTCCCCAAGAGCAGAGGCTCCCTAATTTCAGACGGCACTATTTGGCTGCCCAGTCTGCCCAGCTCATATCCATGGCAAAACAAAATATAAACTTTGGCTGGTACATTCTCAAAAACAGAAAAAACTTCTAGACCTGCAATACACCTTACCCTTTATGCGCTGGACAGGCCCATGTATAAGGCAGATAAACAGCCCATGGACCAGATCCTCATTACAGGTGTTGCAGCAGCTTCACAAATGCACTCAGACAAAAGAAGGTACAGGCCCACTCACAATTATTGTAAGGAACCCAGATTTCCCACAGGGAGGTATGGTTCCAGGCTTTCGCCATTGAAATCAACATGGTCTCACAACTTTTCCTACATTTTCTCGGGGGGTTATCCTCTGCTGATTTAAAGACGAAGTTCAACTTCCGAATAGTGATCACTACAGATTCCTGAAGGTAAGACACTATGTCCTTGATGGGGAAAGAGACACTTCTCACAAGAGAGCTCTCTAAGGTGGAGGATTGACTTCACTGGGCCATCCAGCTGCAGGATAAAGGGAGCTCCATAGCCATCGTGTGTGAAACACTTTTGTTGGCTGAGGGGCGGGTCACTCCCTAGATGAGATTAAGAAGAGTTGGGAGGGTGAATCAGGCCACCCCATACTGGAGGCAGACTGGGCTCAGATCTTAGGTAGGGGTGCAAGTTACCACATCTCTAGGGTGGACAGAATACCAGTGGAAAATCCTGGCAAGATTTTTTGCCCTCCCACAATCACAGCCCACTTCAGTGGCAACACCACAGATAGATGCTGGAGAGCATGTCAGGACAGAGGTACTCATTTTCACAGGGCAGCCCGTGATCCACAGCTACTGGTCTCACAATCATGCAGAGCTAGAGGCTATTTGGGGCATTCCAATACCTTTTCAATATGAGATACTGATTTTGGATCTGGCCCCTCAGGACTACAGTGTCAGAAGTGCAGGGAGACATTTTGTAGCCTTAGTTTAATGGCAGTCAAGACCCTTACCTGCCACTGGTTTGCTACAGACAGTTCCGTCACATTATGAGTGAAAAACAGGATTCAGCAAGTAGTGGATATGAAACAAATTATGGCAAAGCTTCGACTCACCATTGGTAAATACTTAGAAAGTGGGAACAGTGAGAAAAGTATGTGACACCTCCTTAACTGTATTTGCCAGCTTCAGCAGATAGAATCACATTAGGAAACAATGATTGGAGGATCTATCAATTTGCTTGCATTGACACAAGACAGACAATGTACTGTTATGTTTATTGCTATTGTTCACAATATCGTTTGACTGAGCATCTCAGTTTGCATATAAGCAATTGTAGTTCCTAACCAGGAAGCACATAACAGAGAAGATAAAGTCCAGAACTAGCCACACAAGAACATTACAAGCATAGACTCTATGGACTCTGAGAGATGGCAGGTTGTGCTGCATACAATGTTGTGTAATGTGCTTTGAACCATATCGCACATACTAAAGGGCATGTACCTTTATTGTACTGAGTTGCACTCTGCTGTATTGAAATTTGCACTTGTTAATAAACTTGAAGTTACAAATAATTATCAGCCAATGCAGTTTGTAAAGCACTGGTATAATCTGTTCTGAAAGCCTAGCTTTCACCCCTCTACAGGCCTTTGATAGTTGAGCAGTGGCCTTGATTAATCTCAAAGTGGCCATTATTAACCATAAAGATGTAATTAAATTCTGACCCCATTGACTTTAATGGGCGTGCCCCATGATCTTCCTGGCACATGGCATGTTAAGACCAAACAATGATCCCGTCCCCTCCCATGCAGATGTCACATAAAATTTTTCAACTACAATATAAAGATTCGCTGGCCTAAATCTGTCTATATACAGTATGCATGTATTACCCTGAAACAAAAGCTTTAAATCATATGATGTTTCACGTACATGTTTTACATTGGCTATGTTACCTTTCAACTTCTGCCTGTATTTTTCTATGATTACCTTAATGTAAGAAATATACTCATTATAAAATGGGTCCTGTAACGTGCAGTGATTTGAGCAATGTGATTGGTTAATGAGACTCCAAAGGCATATTATAATCCCCAACAACCACACACTGCTCATTTGCATAGCTGTGTAGTTGCATAGTTGTATAGTCATTAACCAGTGGTAAAGCAGCTTTAACACTGCTTGATGATATCATAGTTCAGCTGTGCTGCCAGCACAAAAAAAATTTAAACTGAAACAGTTGAACAAACAGTCTAAACAACATTTAAACAGTTATGAATGTGCTTTGTCCGATAAAACTTATTAGTTTTATTTGTGGGATAAGAAACTCAAGGATTTGTGGCCATTGCAATATAAACACTTCTTAGGTGCTGATGACACTGGCCTCTGTCCTTTCAGAGCCAGCCTTAGCATGGTGGGACCTGTGCATTCAAAAGGGACCCAAGAGCAGAGGGGTCCCCAAAAGCCTCAGCTGCCCAGTTGGCCTCCTGTCTTCCTGGTCCTCCATGTTCCAAATCAAGCAAAGTGCAAAATGACACAAAACTAGCTGAAAAGGAAGATATAGGAGGCCATGGGTAGGGATGAGGATGTTCATGGGTGCTTTTCTACTTCTGATATGGGGCCCCAGCAAGGAGGTTTGCTCTGGGCCCTGGGATAACTAGGTCCACTGCTGGTCCTTGTGCCACTGCACCAAACATGTGATATTTCAGTATGACCACATACCCTGTTTTGTCTTATCTTAAGCCACCTTTTCCCACAAACAAAAATGTGATATGCTATAGTTTTATACACAATGTAGAGTCAATTTTCATGTAAAATCTGTTTTCACCACCTCTACAACCACACTAGGCACCAAATTGTGTGTAAACTCCCAGTTTTCACAACCGTTTAGTGCAAAACATGCTGATTTGCACTCAATTTCACAGAAAAAAAATTTGTAAAGTGGAATCACCCATTTTATGTTTGCTTGCACGCATGTGCAAGAAACATAGTGCCATCATCGAGATTTGGAAGTGTGTCACCCCTCTTCCAATTCAGTCAGTGTGTTGGCAGGCACGCGGACTCTGTAAGCCAATGCATGGTGGAGCTGTCTGTGACAAGCTCCAAAATGCAGTGGCATACAGTTGAAAGGGGAGCTACGCTTCAGTGAGCAGCGATAAGATATCGCCTGCACATGCAGCTCCCCTACACACACACACAGAAGCATACGCATACTGCGTGCTTCCCTCTCCGCAGACACACGAGCAGCCGACGGATGTGCCCCAATCCCTATCGGCCAGCCACGCCTCCCCCAAAGTTTGACATGCCACGCTGGAGTGCCCACCCCAGCATGGCAACTCATAGAATAGCCGACGGGGTGCCCAATCCCCATCGGCTCCACTGTCCTCACCCCCGTACTGGGTGCCACGTTGGGGAGCCCACCCCAGCGTGGCAACTGATCATATGGCTGACGGGGTGCCCAATCCCCGTCGGCTCCACGGCCCCCCAGCCGTCCTTGTGCCACACTGGGAGCCCACCAGCGTGGCAAACGTCCCCACGTTGTTTTTTTTTACCTGCAAAATAAAACGGTCCCACGGCACTTCTCCCAGCCCCTCCCACAATCCACACCCACCCACTGCGCCCCCTGCCTTTATACCCTCACCCATACTTACCGGAGCTCGGGCGCGATGATCTTTGGTGAACCGGGAACACGTCTGCACCTTCAAAGCCGACCGCGAACTGAGGAAATGCCGGTAAGCTGTATAATGGGCTAGATAGGGGTTTTTCAACTTTATTGCATATCTCAGGCATTTTTGGAATTTTTGCAAATTTTCAACATGGGGTTTTGGGGCCCCTTCATGAATGACTAACTGTTATGGCGTTATTCGGCCCGGCGTGATTGCAGTCACCGCGTGAAATCACCCTTCAGGCCCAAACAATGCCATGACAGTGACATCACTCATGAGAAGGGTCCCAAAACCCCATGTTGAAAAATTTGGCAAATATTCCAAAATGACTGTTTTACGAAGGCATTGCACAGTTCACGCAGGCTCGTAAGTTTGCGAATTTCAATATTTTCACTCTAGATTTTTAACATTGCCATTTTACCACACCTTCTTATGAGCAGTACAGCTGTCATTTTTCACATCTCACCCAAAACCGTGTTTCCTCATGTAGCGCACAATGGTGCAGTCTGTGCAAAATCAATGTACGGGACAAATTAATAAAATCACAGTGACACTGTTCATGAGCAAAGGTCTTAAAAATGGCTATGTTGAAAATTTGGTGAAAAATTCCAAAAATGACTGTTTTACAAGCGTATACAGTTCCTACGCATCATCAGTAAGTTCGCAAATTTTCAATATTTTCACTCCAGATTTTCAACATTGCCATTTTATTACACTTCCTTATGAACAGTACAGCTGCCATTTTTCATATGTTGCCCAAAATGTGTTTTCACATGAAGCATAATGGTGCTGTTGGTGTGAAGCAATGTTTAGGACAGATTAAGAAAATCACAGTTACACTGTTCATGAGCAGAAGTCTTAAAATGGCTATGTTGAAAATTTGGTAACAAAAGTCCATAAAATGACTATGTTACGAGTGAGCATTGGCGCAGTTTCCACACACCCTCAAGTTCATGACTTTGTAATATTTTTCAGTCAGATTTTCACCAGTGGCATTTTTCCACACTTCCTTATGAACAGTACAGCTGTCATTTTTTCACAACATGGCTGAAGTGTTTTTCACACTTTCAGGCGCGAGATGATGTGTGGTCGCTGGGAAATCATTGTTCGGCACAGATAAAGAAAATCACAGTGACACTGTTCATGATCGGAGGCACCAAAATACCTGAGTTGACAATCTGCTATAAAAATCCCAACCTAATTATATTACAGGTGTGTGTTGCACAGTTTCTATGTACGCTCATGACTTCACCATTTTTTAATATTTTACTGCAGATTTGCAACATTGCCATTTTTACCTCCCCATGAACAGTGCAGCTGTCATTTTTACATCCTGTTCGAATGTTTTGCACCTGTGGTGCTAAATGCCGTAGTCGCTGTGCATAAGCAGCTTGCTAACAAACTGATATTCCCCTGTTCATGAGGTGGGGTCACAAAAAAATGTGTTGTAAATTTGAAGTGAAAATACCAACGAATGCCTGAGGTATTAGGGTTTCCAACCATAACGCCCAACCCTGTAGAGAATGACAGGCATCAGGGATGTGACTTGGGATTCTTGCCTGTAATGCTCATACCATTCCACCCCTGCAACCAGTGAGAGGCATTGAGGTATGCCTTGGACTCTTCGGCCCCAAAGTTCACCCCATTCTTCTATATCGCACCCATCTCACCGTATTTCCTAATGAAATGGGATGCGCACAAGGGCCAAAGACCCCAAGGAACACCATGACACTTGTCAGTGTCTGCAGGGTGCGTGTGGTGAAATGGCGTGGCGTTATGCTCGACGACTCCAAACGCACACCCCAATGCCTGTCACTCTCTGCAGGGTGGTGGTGGGGTTGGCTTGAGTTCAATACTTCACTGCCATTCCTATTATGCAGCTCTGTAACTCTACACTACCACTGCCAATGCCAGAAGCAAACATTCGGCATTGACAAATGCTTGTTGAAATAGGAAGTCTGTGACCCCACGTGTCCCTTATATATTATACAAAGTGCAAGTGTCCAAAGGTATTGAAATAAAATTATTAAACCAGCGTCTATTTTTTTTATTAAAATAAGTGCATGCCACCATCCACATAAGCAAAATTAAAATGGTGGTAAAATCATTACCTTCCCAAATATTTAACTAAAGCTTCATCTGATGCAAGATAAAATCATTTTTTTCATCTGTCACTAGGATTGCCACCTTTGGTTGAGGTGAAACCAGGAAAATAAACCACACCCCAAACTGGCTTCCACACTGTTTTGATGAAGAATATATTGCTTCTTCTCCAAAATCATTTTATGTTTCCTTGTGGGTGCACAAGAAACATTTTGCTTTACTTCAGAGAACAGCATTTCAGAGATCTGTCATGTACTAGTCCAATGCAGAGCTATCTACATTGGCTCATCCCAGACTGACCAATGACCACGCAAGCAGAGTATGATAGTGGTCACAGTTTCATGGGTGTAAACTTTGTGTACTTGAAGTGAATTAAACCCTCCAATAAGAGAGTATTTCAGTACCTTCATTTGCATAAAGTCAGGCCAGCAAGCAGCTGCCATACCATATTGCACTGATTGATACATATAGTGAGGAACCTCCCAGCAGGAAGGAGAGACAGACTGTATGGTTTCCCCTCCCATTCACTCTGGTGCTTAAGAGGAGAGAGACAGAGAGAGGAGAGAGAGAGAGAGAGAGAGAGAGAGACACCCTCCCGACAGTGTCCGTTCAGCTGAGAGTGTGTGTGTGTGTGTGTGTGTGTGTGTGTATGTGAGCAGCAGCAGGTGAGAAGAGAGATTGTCCCAGAATGTGTCCTTTGGCTCCACCCCTCCCAATGGTGGCTGCTCCACATCCTCTGACTCTTCCAGGCAGACTCCAACAAAACATATGAAAGTAATAGGGACTGGTGCCTGGAGAGTCTGAGATCGGACACTGGAAGGAAGCCAGTCTTCAATCAGTCCAGCTCACTGTGTGTATGTCTGTGAGCAGCAGTGGTGAGAGAGAGAGAGAGATAGTCCTGGAATGTATCCCTCTAGCAGCCTCCCTCCTCGTAATGGTGTCCACTCCCTGTCTCTTGAGGACAGTACCTTGATTTATTATTTCCTGATTTAAATTTCTCCACCTGACAGTGTTGCAAGGTACTGGATGCTGTGCAAGCAAACCTTAGTAGGACACTGGAATCTCACCTGCATTGCAATTACATGCCATACTCCGAATTTCATTGAAGCATTCATCCTACCCCAGTCCGAGGACCTCAGTTAGGTCCACAGTCATTCAAATTAGCTGCAGTGTAGGCAGGAGTGTGGCTAGCACTCAGCCACGGGAGTTTAAACGGAGAGGCTGTTCAGTGGGGGTACTACTGGATTATGGAATTTGCACACAGTAAGAAGTAGAACAACTTAGAAGTTGTTGGAGCCAGACCAGAAGAAGGAAGAGCTGAACTTGGCGAGTTCTCTGGCTGCATCGACAGCGTGTGGTGATTGGATTGTGGAGGAGCTGTTTTCAGAAGCACATGGCTGGAAGCTGAGGAGATGGTCTTCAGTCTCTTCCGTTTTGATCTGCAGATGGCAGATCTGATACTCAGTCTCTGCCTGACCCTGTTTCTTTTTGAAGGTGCTAGGAAATTAGGCAAATTTAAAACTGCAACCTCACTGGTGGCAGCAAGCTCAATTCTCCTGACCTCTCCAGGTCATCAGTTTACCCACTACCTGCACACATGTCTCGGGGATCAGTGGTATGCCAGAAGTGGAGCAGGTCAGACAGTTAAAATTGCTCAAAGCCCAAGTACAGGCAAATAGCAGAGTCATTTTCTTAGTACGACTTGCTTGAGGTTAAGGGCAGCATCTAACAAACACTTTCTAACACTATTTTGTAGCCCTAACAGTAAGGAAAAATTGAAACTGAGAGGGTTATATTGATTAAAGGCTGTACTATATCTAAAAAGAGTGAGTGTCACTGACTGAATATTTTATTCAGAATGACCCCACTGAGTTGCAGGGCCCCCACTGAGTTGCAGGGCCAAGGAGAACATGCTAGGTACTCTGGCTTAAGATCATACTGAACTTTATTTAATTGGAAATTTAGTGTCCCCAAAAGAAAAATCAGGTGTCAGGCACTTTAAGTTATGCCCTCCTTTACTGTTACAGACAGATGACCCCAAACAGAATTACACACTGCTCAAGGACAAAGCATGTTTGTTACAAGGCAGTTGGGGTATTCCTAGTTTACAAAAAAATACAGAACTTTGAGCAAAATCAGAAAATAAATTAAAAATGGCTTTTAAAGCAGTATTTGTATCTGTAGACAATTAAATGTGTTGGTGCAGTATTAGCCACTGCTTAGCAATTAAATCGCAGAGAGCAGTGAGAAAGAAGTAATGTGACCTACACTGAATTTAACCCAGGCCCCCAGAATATGAAGGAAAATATAGCCCAGTACAGTTTAAAATCTTTCTTTGTGCTGGGCCCAGTGGCGCTTGAGGGTTGAGGCACTGGACACCACCACCACACGCTATGCCGGTGTGACCCGTTCAGGAACGACCTCAGGTCATCAGGGTGCTGGTATTGGGGAGCGGAGCAGGAATGAGCATGCTGATAGGCAGCTCTCCTCTCCCAAGGGTGTTGAGAGGGTTGGCACCTCCCAGAGTTCTGCTCCCACCAGGTGGAGGTCTGATGGGTAGCATAGGTGGAAAGGGTGGCAAACAGTTCCAGAAAGTTGAAGGGGCTGAGCAGGTGCCATGGGGTGCATAAGCGTGCCTCCACATGATCGCACAGCCATGTGCTGGGGCCTGGGGGTAGGGAGAAAACCTGGGGGCCTTTCTATGTGTCCCCATCACCAGGGAGGAGGCGACGGGGACCAAAACAATTATATATAAAATAATCTCTCCTCCAATCCATGGTCTGGAATCATTCTATATTGTGCTATTTTTGCTATTTTTCCTCCCCACTATCCAAAGCACTGGAGCCGAATAGTGTCGGACCAACTAGTTGAATTCCTGGATAAGTACAATGTACAGTGCCCAGAGCAGCTGGATGTCTGAAAAGGGCACAGCACCACCACTGCACTACTGGAATTTACAACTTTCATCCATGCCACGCTTGACAAAAGGAATTGTGGAGGGCAGTATTTATAGACCTTACCAAGGCATTCGACACAGTTAACCACCCCTACTGCTCAAGCAACTGTCTTCCATTGGGATCTCCAGCGATGCCCTTCCATGGTTCACCAGCTACCTTAATAATCGGATCCAACGGTAAGGATTGCAGGGATCTCTTCAGATGAGAAACCGTCTGCTCTGGAGTCCCCAGGGGTCTATTCTGGGCCCTCTACTCTTCTCCCTCTTCATCAACAATCTCTCCCAGTGCCTGCCACCAAAAATATTACTATCACAGAGATGATGCAGTCCTGTTTTCCAGCCACCATGACATTACAGTCCTTGAATCCCAGCTGCAGCTCGACTTCAATTGCATCAAGACTGGTTCAATTCTCATCAACTTGTCCTGAACCACAGCAAGACTAAAGCCATGTCCTTTTGTAACCAACAGAGCAGGCACAACTCTCTGTCCCTCACCATCAAGAACCACGCTGGGAACCCACTCGAACATGTCAAGAAGTTCAAGTACCTTGGAATTACCTGGATAATATCCTCTCCTACACTCGCATATTGACACTGTTGCCAAGACCGCCAATATACGGATTGGACTACTACACAAACACAAGCACTGTATGCCTGAGGATGCCCTTAAACTAGCCATCTACAGCTCTGTCACTTCTATCAGTGACTACGGCCTTGCCATCTATGGCTCTGCCTCAACAAGTTCCCTCTGCAGGATCTCAGTTGCTCTCAACAAAGCCTGTAGACTACTGATGGTTGCAGCCCGTCAAACTCACACCTGTGACCTCTGTGCACAGGCCAGCTGGCTACCCCTATGCAGCAGAATACAATACCAGACCTGCTTACTTACCAAAAAATTCTCCTTGGTCTCATGCCACCTGGTGTTAGCTCACTCCGTACTACCTACAGTGGCACTCAACAAAACACGTGGTGCCCAATCTCTAACCTTTCAGGTTCCCAGATGTCGATCCTCCATGGGTCAGCGGTCCTTTATCTATAGAGCCGCCAATGGTTCAATTCCCTCAATAAAGAAGCACTTTCTCTACTACACTTGGACCCTTCAAAAGGAATCTCAAACTTTACCTCACCTCTACCACTCAATGTGACTGCTTCTCTGAACAGAGACCTCTAAACACCTCCCAGCTCACTCATGTCTCACAGCCCACCCTTTCCCAGTCTCATTCCCTCTGGCACTGGGCCTCTTGTGACTCCTTATCTGCTTCTGCCAGATTTCCACTGGTACAAGACATTTTCCACCACCATCGGACAGTGGCCCATTAGCTCGCCAACTTCCTCTCCCAGTCGCATGCCTGCAATACTAACTGCCTATGGTGCCTCTATCTCGTTATTGTTACTGCAGCCAGCTGCCTACTGAGCTGCTCATTTTATGAATATTATCTCTAAGTATGTTATAACTGATTATCTTTATTTTTCTTTTAGTTGTTTTGGTTGTTTATTGTACATTCTTTTACTACCTCTGTGTGTATGTTGACCTCATCCTTTGACGTGAACCTTTGTAAACGAGCAGTTTCTGCTCAAAGGTATTTGTAATCCGAGAATTAAATAAATAAAATAAATTAAAAAAAAATTTTGTCTTCTTAAACCACAGCAGTATATGCAGTAAGCAAACAGAGCAGTGAGTATGCTAGTGCCAGTTACGGAGTGCACCAGTGGTACGATGAGGGAGCGAGAGAGATACTTAATTGTAAAGTATAAATGCAATATGCTGTCTAAAGCTGAACAGAGCAGTCAAGCAGTGTGCTAGTGCCAGTTAAGGACTGTGCTAGTGGCAATGCTACCAAGATAGAGAAAACTAATTCTGGACAGACAATAGGGCTGCAGATGAGGAATTTGGGATAAAAATATTGAAATTACCAAAGTTATGAGCCTGCATTAGCAAAATGTAACATGGGCTCATAAATTTGTTGTTTACGTAATAGTTTTACACCAAATTTTCAACATAGCCTTGTTATGACTATGCCTCATGAAGAAGGGCAAAGCAAATATTTAACTTCTGCCCAGAAGGTGATCTCTGCAGGGACTGCAAAATCAACTTTGGGACATAAAACATATTTTGGGCAGGAGATGAAAAATTACAGCTGTCACATTCATTATGTGCTATAAAGAAATGGCTATGTTGAAAATGTTGGGTAAAAATATTGAATATTTTCCAAACTTACAAGCCTGCATTTGAAAAATTCAACATAGGCTCATAATTTTGTTGTTTTTTAATATTTGTACACAAAATGTTCAACATAGCCTTCTTATGACCCCACCTCATGAACAAGGGCAGAGAAAGTTTTCAACTCCTGTCTGTAAGGTGAGCCTGTGTGACCACGAAATCACCTTTCAGAATTAAAAACATTTTGGCCAGGATTTGGAAAATGACAGCTGTCACACTCATGAGGTGCTGTAAAGATATGGCTACTATATGTTGTAATTTAGGTAAAAATATTGAAAATTACTTAGTTACAGGCCTGCATTCGGAAAATTCAATGTAGGCTCATAACTTTGTTGTTTTTAATATTTTATGCAAACCTTCGACATAGCCTTCTTATTACCCCACCTCATGAACAAGGGCAGTGAAAATGTTCAACTCCTGCCTGAAAGGTGTTATCGTCCAGGAACTGCAAAATCACCTTTCAGGACAGATCTGCCTAATGACAGTGCAAATTTTCATGAGATGGCATCCCAAAGAAGGCATGTTGAAAATCTGCGCTGAAACATGTACAAATGGTCAAATATGCCACTAAGTACAAAACCCCATTGAATCACGTACCTGTTTCTTCAGTTAGAGGGGCTTTTGTGGCACCCAATTTGTCAGTCCACATGGATTATGTTTTCAAACACAGGTTTTAATGTCTCCGCCACTCACTAGCATAAGAATTTTATCTTTCCCATGAAGCCAAAAGTATGGGCTTCCCATTTCATGTACACCAGCAGCTATAGCATTGCCCATCACTTCATTCTGCATATCTTGGAAATGCTCTCCTATAGATTGTTTTGTCATCTTGCCTAGATACAGTGCCCCACAATTACTTGTGGCTTAATATACCACATGGTCTGTATTACAGTTAAAACATAGAAACATAGAATTTGACATCAGATAAGGACCGCTTGGCCCACCTAGTTGCCCATTTTCCTACCTAATGGATAAGCGGCAGATCCTAGTTAACCAACAGCTTATTTCCTCCTACCCCCACTAGGACTGCCTTATGCCTGTCCCATGCATTCTTGAATTCCCCACTGTTCTTGAATCCACGACCTCCTCAGGGAGGCTGTTCCATGCATCCACAGCCCTCTTTGTGAAAAAATACTTCCTCACATTACCTCTGAGCCATCCCCTCTATCTTCAAATTGTGCCCCTTGTTCTTGCACATCTCTTTTCTGGAAGATGTTACCCTCTTGGACTTTGTTGATTCCCTTGAGGTACTTGAAAGTTTCTATCATGTCCCCTCTCCCTTATTTCCTCAAGGGTATACATATTAAGCTCTTTTAGTCTTTCTTCAGATGTCTTCTGGTGCAGACCTTGCACCATTTTGGTTGCCCTCCTCTGGACAGCCTCCACTCTGTCTATGTCTTTGTGGAGATGGGGTCTCCAGAACTGCACACAGTACTCCAGATGGGGTCTCACCAACTGTCTGTACAGAGGGAAAACAACTTCCTGTTTTCTACTATTGATGTCTTTCCTATGCATCCCAGTATCCCCCAGCCTTTCTTACTGCCTTCTCACGTTGCTTGCCCACCTTTAGGACATCTGATATAATTACCCCCAGGTCTCTTTCTATTTTACTGTTGTCAGTATCTCACCCCCATTGTGTACGCTTCTCCTGGGTTTTGTTTCCATGTGCATTACCTTGCACTTCTTTGCATTGAATCTGAGCTGCCATACATTTGACCATTCCTCCAACCTTGCCAAGTCCCTTCTCATCCTTTCCACTCCATCTTGTGTATCAACCCTGTTGCAGATCTTTGTGTCATCTGCAAAGAGACATACTTTTCCTTCCAGTTCCTCTGCAATGTCACTTATAAAGACATTAAAAAGGACCGGTCCCAGTACTGAACCCTGCGGTACCCCGCTAGTAACCCTCCTTTCTTCACTCTGGACTCCATTTACTACTACCCTTGCATCCTGTTGTCTAGCCAATTATTTATCCAGGCTACCACCTTGGAACCCACTCCAAGGCTGGCTATCTTGTGTATTAATCTTTGTGTGGGACTGTATCAAATGCCTTGTTAAAATCTAGGTAGGCCATGTCCACAGCCCCTCCCTGGTCTACTACTTTGGTCACCCAGTCAAGGAAATCTATTAGATCTGGCCTGACATGACCTTCTCATCGTGAATCCATGCTGCCTTGGGTCCTGTGCCCCACTGGCCTCTAGGTACTCAACAATTCTTTCCTTTAGAAGTGATTCCACCATTTTCCCTACCACTGAGGTCAAACTAACTGGTCTGTAGTTTCCTGCCTCTGTCCTGCTCCCACTTTTGTGAAGAAGAATCACATCTGCCCTCCTCCAGTCCTCGGGTACCACCCCCATCCTCCCATGATTTGTTAAAGAGAGTAGTCAGCGGTGTCACTAGTTCTACCCTTAGTTCTTTAGAATTCTTGGGTGAATCCATCAGGCCCCATTACTTTGTCCACCATCAATTTTATTAGTTCTTTCAGAACCCTTTCTTCTGTAAATGGACTGGTATCGACCACCGCCTTCAGAGTGTTTCTCTTGTTTGATTTAGGTAACTCTCCTCCTCTTCCTTTGTGAATACTGAGCAGAAATATTCGTTCAGTATCCCTGATTTTTCACTGTCACCCTCTACCCACATTCCCTCCCCTTTATTAAGCTTCAAGTATCCCTCCTTTGGTCTTTCTTCACTCTCTAATGCACCTATAAAAGGTCTTATCCCTTCTTAACAGAATTGGCTATCCTTTCCTCGGTTTGGGCCTTTGCCTTCCCAGCCTCTTTCTGCTTTAACTGATAAAGTTCTCTGTCCTGCTCCTTCTGTGTTTCCTTATATTTCCTGAATGCTGTCCTTTTCTCCTTAACCTTCCCTGCCACCTCTTTTGAGAACCATAGCTTTTTTTTCCTTCGTTAGGTTTTATTGATTTGCTTTACACAAAGGATTGTTGCCTCTGTGATGGCTGTTTTGATTACTCCCCATTGTTCCTCCACCCTCCTTCTTGCCTGTTTGCTAGTGCTTTTCTGAGGCAGTCTCTCTCATTTTCCCAAAGTCAGCCCTCCTAAAGTCCAGTACCCTTGCTTTTGTATGGCTTGATTGTATGGCTGTGTTTATCGTGAACCACACTGTTTGGTGGTCGCTTGTTCCCAGATGGCAACCCACTTCTAAATCTGAGATTCTTTTCTCCATCCCCATTTGAGAGTACCAGGTCTAAGATTCCTCCTCGAGTGGGTTCCAATACTAGCTGTCTGAGGCATGCCCCTGTAGGGCATCAAGAATGACCCTGCTTTGGATGTGCCTGCAGCAAAGGTGCTCCAGTTAACATCTGGCATATTCAGGTCCCCATCAACAATATCTCCCTTTTCTGCCATTCTAAGAAAGCTTCTATCATTTCTTTGTCCATTCCCTCCCTGAGAGCTGGGTCTGTACAACCCCATGGGATTGTGGCACCATTTCCTGTCTCCAGGGTGACCCAAAGTGCCTCATCTGCTCCCTTTTTACTCTTTAGTTCTGTTGCTTTGATCCCTTCCTTTACATGAGAGCTACTCCTCCTCCTCTTTTACCCTCCCTGTCCCTCCTGTAGATTGTGTATCCTGGTATGTTGACATCCCAGTCACGGTTCTCTGTGTACCATGTTTCTGTGACTGCCACAATATCCAGGCAACCCTGGCTGTCTCTAATGTCTCTAACTTGGAAAGCATGCATGTTCATCAGTTTACAATTGCAAACTAGTTACATTTCAAAATAACATTGCAATAAATGCACTACCCACAAGTGAAATTACCCTTAGAGAGAGGAGCAATCAGTCTCTGTCAGAGCCAGTATACCTTATTAACTTTATTTTTTAAGAATATTGCCTTGTTATAGAACAGCGAAAAAGGCATCACAGGGCAGGGCACAGCCTCCTGATGTGGCATCTTAATGTATGAAATTACTTCCTGAGGTATGGCGCAGTTAAGCAGAGGCAGACTTGAATAGACATGGATGGGATTGGTAGAGGGGCCCCAAGGACTAAAACTGTTACCTACTCAAAGAGATAACGGGTTGTACTGAAAATAACATGTACCTATGGTACAAACCATGCAAGCATAAAAGCCATGGCTGAAGTGAGTTGTGTGGGGGCCCAACATACCCCTGCTGCCCCCACAAAACCCAAAACTGTCACAAGCGTACTGAACACAAAACACAAAAGATGCATATGACAGTAGTGAGTAACACCACAGGTAAAGAACATGGCAAAGTGGAGTTGGGTAGGGTCCCCAAAACTTACAGTATCTAGAAAAATAATGGGCAGACTGGGTGGACTAAGCAGTGCTTATCTGCTGTCAGGTTCTACTACATATTTCTCTTTCTCTGGGGCCCCAAAACTCTAAAGCCGGGCCTACCTCATTGGAGGCACATCACAGCTTTCTTTGATCTGCTTTGGGACAGTGTTTTTGCTGCTATTGGTACAGTGTTGTGACAAGAAGGTGTGTGGGATGGAGTTCCATGGACTGATGTGCATAAGAGTGCAGTTATACATTATCAAGTTCTAGATCATATGAACATACATATGAACATACAAATATGTCAGCAGAAACAGACCTCCTGGTCTACCAACATCTGCTCAAGTGTGCAGCTAGCGCCTAAGTTGCAGCAGCCCACCCCTCCCTTTTGACCACCCTCAGCCGTTCTCAGCCTCACTCACCCATACTCTCCTGTTCTCTGTCCCATGCCCTTTTAAAGCTACCTACAGTTTTGCATGCTATCACCCTCTCTGGTAGGGCATTCCACTTCAACACCACTCTCTCTGTGAAGTAATGCCTCCTCATCTCCTCCTAAATCTTTCCCCTCTATTCTTAGCCCATGCCCTCTAGTGTCCCTTCCCTCCTCAGTTTAAAACCCCGTCAGCTCCACCTTTGTTGATTCCTCTCAGATACTTGAATGTTATGATCATGTCCCTCTATCCCTTCTCTCCTCCAGGGTGTACATATTCAGTTCCCCAGCCTGTTCTAGTAGTCTCTCCCTCCATTCCCTGTAACATCCTCATTGCCCACGCTGCACTCCTCCAGTAGCTTGATATCCTGCTTCAGGTATGGCCTCCAGAACTTCACACAGTACTCCAAGTGCAGCCTGACCAGTGACCTGTAGAGGGCAAGATCACCTTCCTCCACCTGGATGAGAACCCCTCGCTATACACCCCAGCATCTTGTTCACCTTCACTGCCACTTTCCTGTATTGGACAGAATTGTTCATGCTCCCTGTTACCATCACCCCTAGGTCCTTCAGGGGTACAGGGTTATGCAGGCAGGTGAAGGTTACTATCAACAGTGGATCAAAGTTCAGGAGGAGCCTGCTGTTGACAGAATGATACTGATTCTAAGTGAGCTTAGCGAGCTGTGTCCACTATGCTTAGTGTCCCATGGGCGTGCCCTCCTGCCTCACTCTGTAACAGGTGGAATGGCTATTATTCACTGACCTACACAGCCACTATAGTGTTATGCTTGTGCAACTGTGCTAGTTTGGTTTTGGCTGTTCGCACTCTCTATTCAGAGGAATTACCACCCTGTAGGGTTAAGAAAGCAAGGAACCCTCAGAGAGGTTCCACCTCAGAGGTGCCACGGACAATTCCCATGACTAAAGGTACCTTAGGAATCCTCCTAAGGACAGAGTGCTGCTGCTGGAGGAGAAGAGGAGGATGGGGGCAAAGAAAAAATGCTTCATAATGAGGCTGAGAGGAACTGCTTATATAGCTCAGGAAGTGGAGTGGTTGGCTGCTTGGCCAATGAACTGCAGGCAAAGCCTTTCCAATTCACTGACCTATGCAGCCAGTATAGTGTTATGCTTGTGCAACTGTGTTAGTTGGTTTTGGCTGTTCACACTCTCTATTCCAGAGGAATTACCACCCTGTAGGGTTACAAAAGCAAGGAACCCTAGAAGAGGGTTCTGCACCTAGAGGTGCCATGGGATGATTCCCATGACTACAGGTACCTTAGGAATCCCCAAAAGAAATATATAATCATCTCCAAAGAAGGAGGCAACACAAGCATATGAGCAAGCAGTAACTGTGACATAGGAGCAGTAACTGTAATGTAGTAGTAGAGAAGCATAGGCAGTTTGATAATGCAATGAGAAGCTCAGTTGGATAACGTAATGACTGCCCAGGTTTATGAAAGCATGATACTGATAGTTTGCATTGAGATTAGGGGATCTCCTAAGGAGAGGAACGCAGGACATCCTCCACCTCCATCCAACAGCGGAATCTACCTAAAGAAACTAGGGGAAACAACTATGCTAAGTGTTATGACCTGAGGCAATGGAGGAGAGAAGAAAACCCTATGAGGAGGAAATCTTTGGATCCAAGCCCTAGGTCACCTTCCCTGGGCTTGGGATAGTTTATTTAGTGACGGCTCTGCAGCTGCAATTTGGAAAACCCAATTAAAGGGAGGTGGAAAATATTCCAATTTGGAGGAAGGCTCTCACTCAAACCCTCTAGCGGAATGCCATGGAAGGTCAAGAAAACTCTGCAACAATACGTGCAACCAAGGCGCAGGAGGAGAGCATGACTGCTGAGGCACTCATCTACCCTACCTGCCCTAAACTCAAACCAGGTGAACCAAAGGCAGTCGTAGGGAGAATGCGGTGAAGGTGCCTTGCTAGGGAAACCACTAAAGTCAATGGCTAACCGTTATAGTGGAACACTAGAGCCAAAGGAGATCATCGTAACCACTCTTCACCGCTAGTCTTAAATTCTACACCAGGAGCTGCTGTTGCATAGCAGGCAGCTAAAGCCAAGCCCAGGGCAAGGACATTCCAGCTATGGGCCAAGTGAGAAGGATCCCACCCCAAGTTGGACACGCTCGAGATGCTGACTAAATGCAGAGTTAGACTGTCAGCTGCAGGAACCCTGCACCAGATAGAATGGCTGGCATGCCCCAGAATTGATTGACAGCTGAAAAGCTGGTAAGCTGAATGAGCATGGCGTACTAAGATCATAATGAGCATTGAGTGTTGAGACCTTGCAAGGTCGAATGCAGATTGAGTGCAGCAGAATCCCAGAGGTTGATGCTGAGGGGATGGAAGTAGGCATGAAGCAATGGTTTTGCGAAGCAAGGAGCAAAGGTTGCATAAGCAAGTGTGGACCTGCACATAGGTCAGTAAAGACAGTAGTAATAAAGAGGACCTGCACTTAGATCTGCATAACGTAGGGCAAACACCACTGAATAGTGGGCAAGCCAGACAGGCATTTCCAAAGCCAAATCAAGGTGACAAACTCAAGATTTTCGGTAGTGAAGACAGGATTTAGAACAGAAATAATTAGCCACATTGGCCACGATCCCCAAACACCTCCCAGTCCCTGCCATAGGACAAACAAGGAAGCAATGGAAGGGCCGAGAACCACATGCAGATATAAAAGCTAATTTAATAGCTCTCAGCAGGGCTTTAGCTAACCTCAGAGTAGAACAAGGTACAATAGCAATGAGAGTAAACAAAGCAGTAGCAGGAAACAATTAGGCCTGTGCAGCAGTAGTAAAACAATTGAGTACACTGAGTTGTAACTGCAATAAACAAAATAAAAGGAGACAGAATGCTCCGAAAGCACTGTCACCAGGCAGTGCAATGAGACTGCTGCAAAGAGGTAATTAGAAAAGCATGAGTGAGCTGTATAGCTAGGTCCAAGTAAATCTGAGTCAGATGAAAGTAATCAGTATGCAACATGGAGCAGCTATAGTTGAGCTGAAACACGCAGATCAGGTTTACAGGTGCAGTGCAAGTAATTGAGAGTTGTGAGCAACTGAAAGCAAGCAGTATGAGCTCTGGAGTAGCAGTATGCTAGGAGCTTAGAAACAAAGCCCCCCTCGGAAAAGGAAGGAAGCCCACACAGCCGAAGGCAAAATACAAACCAGAAGCAGGAAAATAAACACTGAAGCCCAGCAGAGACAAGCAGGAGCAGTAAGGTGGTGGGAGGGCATTGGTCCCAGCCAGCCAGGGAGGCTCAACCAGCTCAGAGGGCAAACTGACAGAGCCTTCAGCTGCAAAGAAAAAATGCTTCACAATGAGGTTGAGAGGAACTGCTATATAGCACAGGAAGTGGGAGTGGCTGGCTGCTTGGCCACTGAACTCCAGGCAAAGCCTTTCAATTATTATTACTGAAGTGACTCCATGAGCCATGTCCATGTGGGGAACAAGGAACACATTTGAAGGAAGGATCTTGTGTGGCTGCAATACCACCACCCGATAAGTAACACTATTTCTAAGTGCACCTTGTGTGTCAGGCGCAGGAGCTACTCTCTTGTCCCCTACCTCGATCTTGGAATACTCACCATCTAGTTGACAGCCCTGGCACCATCGACAGTCCCTGGCTCAGCAGCCTTTGCTCAAGGCTTGCTGTTCAGTGCATTATGCAGCCCTTAAGAGTGGAAGGTGTTTTGTGTCCTTGGTCAACTGACTGACTTGATATTCAGGGTTGTGTTCACAGGAAAAGTTTCTACTGTCATTTCAACATTTTAGCATCCCTAAATTCGACAGGTGAGCTGCGCTATTTGTTTCTTGTCTGTCAGGTTATGCAGGCAGGTGAAGGTGACTGTCACCAGTGGCAGTTGTGCTTACAGGACTACTTAATTGTATTATGCTGTTCATCCCATCTCAGGTTACTATATTGAGAACTTAATTCCAGGACTTCCGGTGACATCATGACTCAAGATGGCAGCTTGAGTCACTAGCAGAGAAGACCCCAATCAGCCTTAACCTCCTAAAATAGTGGAAAATAAATAATTGTGCAGAAATACTGCATGACTGGCTTTGTAATATTAAGCAACTGTCATCTGTGTTGTTTCTGCAAGTTCCACAGTAGAAGACAAGGATAGATCAGCCGAGGAGTGGTCCAACAGTAATCAGTTCCAGGCCTCAGCAAGTGCATCACAATAAAGTCGGAGAGAAATGTCTGGAAAGTCAAATAATAAACAAAAGGTGAAACCAACCCTGCTGATCACTTAAACATGAAAATGGATCTAATGATTTCGGAGCTAAAGGACTTAGAAAAGAAGTCCGCTTCCACCACTGCAGCTCTGTGCACAGACATTAAAAAACTGATGACTAGGGCTGAAAACTACAAGGAGCAGCTAACAACAAATATTTGTCAATGTCAATGTTGTCCTGCTGGCATTGGCATTGGTAGTGCTGGAGTTAGAGACGATAATAGGAATGGCAGTGAAGTATTGAAGTGATGCCAACCCCACCCCCACCCTGTAGAGACCGAAGGTATTGGGGTGTGCCTTTGGGTCGCCAGCTGTAACGCTCATGGCATTGTACCTCACCCTACCCTGTAGACACTGACAAGTGTTGTGGTGTGCTTTGGGGTCTTTTGGACGTTATACTTACCCCATTCCAGAAGGAAATACATGGCGAGAAGCACAGAAAAGTCCCATCATGCACCCTGGCAACTGGAACAAGGGTATTATCCTGGCAACAATTTATATTCTGGCTCAACTAGGGACTGACACCCTCGCCAGTAATGCCTACTGCCCCACAATACCCTGTGGGGGTCAGGAGAGGACATGGCCAGGCACTTTTATGTCCTTCTCAAGGTGTAACATCCTTCTCCTAGCAGCTCATGAATTCTCTAGGAAAGGGGTCCTCTACAGAGTCCTTTCTTCACTAGGAGCCCAACCCCATGTCAGGTTATACTGGCTCTACCACCTCCAACCCTCACTCTCCTGAGCTTACTAGCTGCCCTACTACTACTGGCAGGGGACATCCAACCTAACCCAGGCCCAGGGATGACTAATGTCTCTATCTCCTCCCCTTGATAAGGCATGGGATGGAGCTAAGGGTCTGAGGCTGGTGCACATGAACATTTGCAGCCTGAGACCAAAGATCCCTGAGGTACAAGCATGGCTGGCAGTATACAAACCAGATATACTAGCGGTCTCTGAGACTTGGCTAAAACCCACATTCAGGATCACGAGGTAGCAATCTCCGTTACGCTTTTTCAGAAAGGACAGACCCTCGAAAAGAGGGGTGGAGTGCTTATATATGTTAAGGACATTATTGCTTCCTCCTCGCTCAGGCTGCCACTGGACATGACCCAGGACTCTGAAGCAATCTTCTTACGGCTCACAATAGGAGAGGCTAAACACCTCACAATCGGCTGTGTATACAGACCCCAACCAATGCCCTCGGCTCTCTGGACACGCTCCTGAAGAGCCCTGTGGTTGACACTGCATCTGAGATTATCCTGTTGGGTGACTTCAATTTAAATTGGGCACAAGAGGCTAAGTCTGCCATTAACGGAGTTTTACACGACTCCCACCTCGCTCAAATTATCTCCCTACTGACCAGAATGAACCACAAATCAGGTAGGCACTCTATAATAGACTGGGTCCTGACCTCATCCCAAGTAATGTAAAGTTGGCTGGGATCCTGGCCGATGCTGTGAGCAACCACTGCGCCATTTGCCATGTGGAAGAATAATGCGATCAAAGTCCCGCCTAGAACGATCACTACTAGGGACTACTCCAACTTCCACCCTGACCAGTTCATAGGCTACCTAAATGGCATTGACTGGAACCCCTAAGACACCTACCTAACCTGGAGGAAGCTGTAAAATTTTTCCAAACTACCCTCACTAGAATCACTGACCTCGTAGCCCCAATGAAAACCCACAGGGTAAAGGGTAGCTGCTATAAGTGGATCTCGCCCCCTAAAAGCCCTGATGTCTACCCAGGACAAAGCCTGGAAAAGTTCAGGAAAACAAAGCTTCCTGTGGACTTAGCCAGCTACAGGGCCTCAGAAACCAATGCAAACAGGCCATAAAGAAAGCTAAGAAAGAATATATCACCAATCTTCAAAAAACTAACCTGGGAAACCCCAGGTTCTTCTGGTCACACATTAACGAACTCCTCAAAGGACATATTAAATCAACAACCGCCCTATCCTGGTGAACGGGCAAGTACTTAATGAGGGCCACCATCGTAGAGGCCCTAAACGGTTACTTCACAACCTGGATGCGTAAAGGTGGGACCCATTGATAACAGGAATGAGCCTAACGCACCTGCCCTGAGAACTAGACCACCCATTGTTTCATCTCTGGCTGGTTAGGGTAAAGGAGGTTTTGCTCATCCTTAAATCCCTGCAGTCGAGAGGCATGGGGGCCCCAACTGGTCCAGACAAGAATCCTTAAGGAGGGTGCCCCAGCACTAGCTGAGCCACTAGCCTGGCTGATAAACTGGTCCATTATGGAGGGTCAGTCCCTGAGCCTTGGAAGCAGGCCCTATTGATACCCATTCACAAGGGAGGGTCTACCGAGCCTATAGGGAACTACAGGCCTATCTCCTTGTTGTGCTAGCTATAGCAAATACAAGAGAAGTTAGTCTCATCTCAACTACGAGAATACCTGAAACCCACCAGGTAATCTCTCGGCTCTCAGCACAGCTTCAGAGTTAAGCATGGGACAGATACTGCACTAACCAAATTCTCGGCAGAAATCCTGTGTAATAATGACTCAGGGTCAGCACAGGCGTGGTCTTCATTGACCTCTCAAAAGCATTCGACTTGGTAAACCACAACCTCCTTTTACAAAAATGTGCTCTCTTGGCCTGGACACCCATGCACTAGGATGGTTTGCGAGTTACCTCACTGGCCGTACCCAGAGGGTCAAGTGGAAGGACAATGTCTCTCAGATTGCACCGCTCAAGAAGGAGTACCACAAGGGTCTATACTTGGCCCCTTCTCTCTTCACACTGTTCATAAACAATCTGCACTTACACTGTGGGAGCAGCAGCGTCATCCAATACGCTGGACGACGATGCTGTCATTTACTGAGCCTCCCCAACTTAAAAGAACTGGAGAATGCCCTCCAAGAGGACATCCTTCAGATGGAGGACTGGCTCACTCTGAAGAAAATGGTATTAAACACCTGCAAAACTAAGGTGATGTTGTTTGGGCCCAGATCCCTGGGATCTGAGCGGTCACTGCTCCTTCAACTGCAGTCCAGAGGAGGAGATAAACTTGAGGTGGTTACCTCCACTAAATACCTTGGTCTAACCCTGGACCAAGGCTTCACTCTAAAAATCATGTTGACCGACTCACCAAAGCCATCCATGGGAAACTCAGTATCCTCTACAGAATAAAGGACCAGATTGTCCCCGAGCCAGGGTAGCCATCGCAACTAGCCCTTCTCCCTAAGCTCACCTACGAGCCCCTGTTCTCCAAGGCATGGCCTCTATGGAACTAGGCAGGCTGCAGACCTTATACAACAAGATTGTCCAATTTGCCACTTTATCACACCCCAGGACCCACCACTGCGAGGCCCAATCTAGGCTCAGGTGGCCATCATTGGAAGCTCGCCTCATCTACACGACTCTCTGCCTTACATTTAAGCTACTGGGCCCCTCACCTCCCCTAGTCTCAAAGGGCTAGTCAGGGTAAAACCAATCAGCGTAGTCTCCATACCTCAGGCCAAACTCTCCTCGTGGTCCCCAAAATGAGGACTAAAGCTGGGTCCAGGTCCTTATGCTCACAGCCCCTTGTAACTGGAACAACCTCCCCTGGAGGTCGGGAGGCAGGGTCTGGCCCTGCTTCTGGTCTAAGCTCAAAGCACACCTGCTCGACAGGAGCATATGCCTATGCCACAGGACCTGACCCTACATCACTGCCCTCCCTCATAGGAAGGTGAGCATTATTGTAACAACATACCCCCCTTCCACTAAGCCCTAGGAAGGTATCTTGATTCTTTGGCAACCCCTAGCCTATATCTTGAGCACTCCCTAGTTCTACATGATATGCGTATGAAAATGTTTAAAATGTCTAACTCTTTATGTCCCACTGCCTGTATGTTCCCCACCACCTATCTGCTTGTAACCCTATGAAGTCTTTCACTGTCAAACAATATGGAATTTACCCATTTTGTACTGTTCTGCTTACCTGTATGTAATTTTACCTCGGTCGCCCCTGAAAAAGGACCTCCGGGCCCAGTGGGCCTACCCAGTCAACAAAATTCAATAAATAAATCAATAAATAAATACGCTTGAGGTGGGTGCAGTATAGGAGAATGGGGTGAACTTTGTGGCTAACAGTGCAAGGCACACCATGATGCCTGTCACTGGCTGCAGGGTGGGGGTGGAGTGGAATGGGGTGAGCATTACAGCGGCTGATCCCAAGTCACACCCCTGACACCTGTCAGTCTCTATAGGGAGGGGTGTTACAGTTGGAAACCCTAAGACCATAGGCGGTGTTGGTATTTTCACTCCAAATTTTCAACATGGCTTTTTGTGAGCCCACCTCATGAAAAGCGGCACAATCAGTTTGTTAGCTGAAAGGTGGTTTTGCACAGCGGCTATGCCATTTAGCGACACAGGGACGAAAATATATTTTGGGCAAGATGTGGAAAATGACAACTGTATTGTTCATGAGGAGATGTAAAAATGGCAACGTTGAAAATCTGGTGTGAAAATATGAAACATTGGTGAAGTCATAAGCATGCATAGAAACTGCGCAACACACGTCCGTAACTCCAATTATTTTTGGAGTTTGTTAGCCACATTTTAACATAGGGATTTTGGGACCTCCTCTCATGAACAGTGGCACTGTGATTTTGTTAATCTGTCCCAAAAGTTGATTTCCCACAGCGACCTATGTCGCAGTGCGCCACAGGTGTGGAAACACATTTTGGGCAGGATGTGAAAAATGGCAGCTGTACTGTTCATAAGGAGGTGAAAAATGGCAATGTTTAAAATCTGGCATGGAAATAATTCAAATTTGCAAATTTACAAGGGTGAGTGGAAACTGCATAGACACACTTGTAACACAACCGCTTTATGGACTTTCGGCACCAAATTTTCAACATAGGCATTTTAGGACCTCTGCTCATGAACAGTGTCACCATAATTTCCTAAAACTGTCCTAAAACTGATTTCACGCACAGCGACTGTGCTATTCTGCGCCGGCGGCGAAAATACATTTCTGCCAGGATATGTAATGACAGCTGCACCTGCTCATTAGAAGGTGTGGAAAATGCCAATGTTGAAAATCTGGAGTGAAAATATTACAAATTCATGAAGTTATGAGTATGCGTGGAAACAGCGCAACATACGCTCTTAAAACAGCCATTTTGGGATTTTTTCACCAAATTTGCAACATAGGCTTTTGAGAGCCCCTTCATGAACAGTGTCACTGTCATTTCATTACTTGGTCCCGAAAAGTGATTCTGTGCAGTGACCGCTGAATCACCTTTCAGGACCAAATAACGCCCTGACTGTGACAGAATTCATGAGGAGGGTTCCCAGTAACCCCAAGTTGAAAATTTGGTGTAACAATTCCAAAAATGCCTGCAGATATGCACCAAAGTTGAAAACCCTATTTATGCCATTATACAGCTTACCGTCATTTCTTCAGTTCGCAGTTGGCTTTGAAGAGTGCAGACGTGTTCCAGTCGACCAAGATCGCTGCGCCGGACCTGAGGTTAGTATGGGGTGAGGGGGTGTGGTGAGGCATGATGCACAGAGGGTGGGCGAGGTGCGGAAGGCGAGGGAGATGGCAAGGACTGTTTTTTTTTCACAGGGTTTGAAAAGAAAAACCTCGTGGACGGTTTTTATTTTCAGGGCGATTTGGCATGCTGGCTGAGCTACCAGCATGCCACCCAGTGTTTTGGGGGATGCTGTAACAGACGGGAATTGGGCACCCCCATCAGCAAACAATGAAAGCGGGGGCAAGAGACAAGGGAATTGGCACCTCCTCAGCACATAACAAATGGGGGTGCATGATGCCGATGGGGAGTGGGCCCCCATTGACACATACATTGTAACAGGGCATGCCTATAGGGGATTGGGCACCTAAAGGCAGCATTATGGCAGGCAGTGTGCCGCCATATTATTTACTTGTTTCACTATGGAAAGCATGTCGGAGGTCCGCTATGTGATGATGAGCTTTGCTCACATTGCAGCGGACCTTTCATTTGATGTGATCACTACATTAAGTATGCATGGTGTGGCGCCAGCATGCAGGCTGATTGGGGAATGAGGGGCGCACCTACTGATGCGTGCCTACATTCCCCCAACAGTGACCGCTACTCTAAATCTGTTATTATTATTAATATGTTGGCTGCGCATGTGCGAGCCAACATAAAACAAACCGCAGAACAGATACATTGGAGGTGCGCTGCTCCAGTTAAACAGCAAGGTGCAAAAATGGAAGAACAAATCAAAGACGAGAAAGTCGAATAGACATAATAACCTGAGACTGTATGGCATCCCTGAAGGCGAGGAGGGAGCAGCAATGACTTAATTTCTGCAGCATTCCTCAGAGAGGCCCTAGATCTCCTGCCCTCCTGCACACTAGAAATCAAGAGGGTTCATCTAGTCCCGGCCCTCACCCCACAGCACCAAATGCCAGGCCACGATCAATAGTGGCAAAATTTCTCAGATATAACGAGAAGCAGTACATTCTTATGGCCACCTGGAGAAAGAAGGTGGTTATGTATCACAACCAATGGGTGTTTTTGACAGTGACTACCCCACTACAATTCAGATGAGGAGGAAGGTGTGCATCCCACTATTCAAAATGCTGAGGTTGATTAATTTAAAGTTCTTCACCCCTTACCACGCAAAATTGACAGTACATTTCACCAAGGGGACACAGAGCTTTAATATGGCGGCAGAGGCCAGAGAAACACTGAAGAGAAAAGGGCTGCTGAAAGACAATGACAAGGGAAAGGGGACACCATCACCTGAGACACTATGGCGGAGAAGATCTCCAACCAAGCATGGACGACAGTTGAGGCAAAAAACAGGCGAGAGACAATGCAGCAAATTAAAAGACACCTGACAGAACCACAACTGTTAACAGGTCCACAACTGACTGTACCCTGATTGGAGAGTTTGAGGCTACCAGATTGGCAATCCACAGCGAGCAGCGAGAGAAGGGAGGGTAAGTCGGCCTGTACCTTAAGCTGGGGTAAATAAAATCATTAAAATACAAGTTAATAGTATTGCACTATGCCTCTGTTTGTCCATTTTCGGAAACCCTACTCTAGTGTCTTTGAAAGGGGGAGAGGGTACTTAATAGTGGGGGAGACTTTTGGTTTTCCTTCTTTTCTGCTGAACTAACCTGACATGAACTAAAAGAGCAGTCGGTGAGAGGCAGCCACATTTGACAGCCCTTCATTGCCACTCACTCTAGCTAACCCCAATACACATAAACACTGACTTAAAACATAGAGGGTTCTTTTTGTGAAGGGTGGGGTAAACCACATGAAGGGACAATGTTCAGCCTACCTACCCAGAGTGAGGACTAACAACTCCCTGGATTCATGAGCAGCTTTCATGAGGCACAAAGGAGAGGCCCACAGCTCAACATAGAGACGAACAGGCAGGAAGGCTTGGATCCTTTAGTATGGCAGGGTCTTTTCTTCTCCCTTTACTTTCTTTTAAATGTACAGAGTGACAGTATAGCCTGTTAAGTATTAGCAATATTTGCCCTGGTGGCCATGAGGCCAACTAGAGTCCCCTAAGGGATTCAAGGGTGGGATACTACCCTCCCTTACAGGAAGTACATGACTTTCACGATCGCTGCCCTCTGGAGAGCAAATCATTGAAGCATTGTGTGCTTCCTGTGGACATAGTGTGATGCCATAGGACTTTATGACTTACAATAATTAAAGGAATCTGAACATGTACATGGGGAGATGTACTTTGGCTGGGGAGGAAGGAGCCCAGGAGGGAGTGGGGATGGGGATGGGGACCTGGGAAGACAGCTCTCTATGAAGTTTAGGCCATGGGGGGCTAAAAATATTGCACCCTTACTATTTAGGGGGCAAAATGCTGAGACAAAGTATCAGATGGTCATCTCGGTGAGGGATTCCAGAGCAAGCTCTGTCCTCGGAGGTTGTCGGGGTTGGAGGGTTATCCAAAGAGTGTGCACAGACATTCTACACAGCAAGAATGAAGCTTGGGAACTCCCACCTGCCCTGCCACCTTCCCAATTTTACTCAGGGGATGGAGACCTGGCTGATGTGACCCTCCCATCCCAGGGCTGCCGTTTACTGGACCCCTGGAATGAGGAAGATCAGAGGTTAGCCCGGCCGGGACCCTGTCTAATGTGGCCATACAGGGTGCTCCCTGGTACATCAGGAGGTGGAATCAGTAATGCTCTGCCCTAGACACCATCCCCATAGACAGGAGTCAACCCAACCCACTGGGGAGCCATGGTACCGCGATTGACTGATGGTCCACCCCACTGGAAACAACTGACCCGGATGACCCAGATGATCTAGCAAATATACAGAATAAAACAGAAGAGGAGGGGTAGCTCTGTATAACCTGTGAAGTCCTACCCTGATACCCATTTCCATATAGCTAAGGAAGTTATAGAGGCCACCCCATCAGGAGTTATTGCCTCAGGCGTGAACAACTCATACCCCAGAGACCCTGGCTCCTAACTGGAAGAACAGTTCACCACCTAAGTTTCATTGCCCAGTTGGCAAATCATTGAGTTAATTATAGTTATACAGTAATGCAAGAATTTCCTTGTCCTGTTGTGTTAGTATGATTTTATGTGCAGATTATAGCTATAAGGAACAGAAATCAAAACAGACAGAGAATATTGGAACAAAAAGATATACCCCAGACTTGATGTATAATGGCTGACATCGTTGGTATTCACTAAATGTGAATGGTTTGAGAAATCCAATCAAAAGGACCCAAACAGTAGCTAGGATAAAGGACGCCCCAACCTAATGTTCCTTCAAGAGACCCATCTAGACACCTCTGAACATGCAAACCTAGCGAGGAAGGGAATAGGGCAGGTGTATAGTATGGAGCTGCCCAAAGGAAGCGAGAGGGGTTGCTGTATTAATACTGACCTGGACAGCATTCCAGAAACAGAAAGTGGTGAAAGATAAAGAAGGCAGACTGATTTTGGTGCAGGGACTACTGCATAATGTAGAGGTGACACTGGCCTCCATATATATCCCCCTGGCTCCAAGACACCAGAAATACAAAAGCTGTTGGACCTTGTCCTAACAAAGGTTTCTGGTATGTTCTTGCTAGCAGAACTTCTTTAGATCCACATTATGGGACTCCTCCAACCCACACCCACCCAGACAACTGGCACCACACAAGCAGTGTGAGGATACTTAATGAACTAGAACGGAGAGATATTTGGAGGAAGCTTCATAGTAGGGTTAAGAACTATACACATTATTCAAGGTGCATGACCTGTTACACAAACAGAGTATATACAGCGCATCACTAAATGTGAGCTGGGAGATTTTCTGATTTCAGACCATGCCCCAGTGCACACATTCTTAGGCTCACACAGTTCCAGCCCAGGACACAGTGGAGGTTGAACACCTTTCACCTGCAGTCAGAGGAATTCCACACACTCCTTAAAGAATAAATACAAAAGATAATGCTGACAAACTGAATGGGAGACCTGAAAGAGACTGTAGTGTGGAATACGATAAACATAGTACTCGAGGCCAAATAATAGCATAATCAGTTAGAAAAATAGAGAGACAACAGCTACTTGACAAACTAGAGGCATTCCACTTTCTGCAAGAAGCACACAAACAGGGTGACCAGTCAGTCAAACCACAGATGGCAAGGGTTAAGGGTGAGATAGAGGAGATCTACCGACACAAAACGGAAGTGGCTCTTTCCGATCTCAGACAAAATATTATGAGGTTGGCCCTAGAGCCACTAGAGTTTTGCACATCAGCTAAGGCATCAAAACACAGAGCTACAATAGCTGTGATCAGGCACCCAGGTACAGGACAGACAGAAAGGGAGACAGTTAAAATGGCAGATGTCTTTTATGATTATTACTCAACGTTATACACCCCTGAAGGAACTCATAACCTAGAGGACACAGAGGAGTTTCTCAGGCCCCTGAACCTGAAGACCCTTCCCTTCAAGTGGCAGAGAAGCTCACTCGCCAATCACAATGCAAGAATTAGAGAATGTTGCATGCCATGCTAAAACACAAAAAGCCCCAGGTCCAGACAGATATATAGCAGAAATACATAAGTCCCAAAAGAGCAATTGCTACCCCAGCTGCTCGAGCATGCAATGAGGTGATTAAAGGAAAGGGAAATTGTTTAATCAGAAAGGCACACTAGCCAAAGCTTGTTTCCAGGTGTGACCTGGGAGCACAAGAAAATTAAGTGACTTGCTCAGGACCACACAGTATGCAAATGGGGCTGTGGGATTCAAACCCAGACCTTCAGGTTTACAGCCCAGTGCTCCTAACCACCACGCTATACTGCCTCCTTAAAGGGGGAGAGATCCTAAAACATGGAAATATGCCACTGTTTCAGTGATTCCAAAGCCAGGTAAGCATCCAATCGAGTGTACATCCTACAGACCCATCCCAGTGTTGAATGCTGATTGTAAGTTCTTTACAGCAATTCTAGCACACCAAATGGAAACCACTCCCTCACCTCATACATCCAGACCAGACAGGGTTTATTAGAGGTAGGCAAATAGGAGACAACATAAGAAGAACATTGCATATACTACACCAGCTAAACAAATACTGGACCCCTCAGTGATCCTTAGTCTTGATGCAGAAAAGACCTTTGATAGGGTCTCTTGGCCCTATCTATATACCACCATGCAAAGAATGGGTTTCACAGAGAAATTAATAAAGATTGTGCAGAACATATACACTGACTCATCAAGGTAAATGGGCACACCACACACCACGTCCCCTGAGAAGGGGTACCCAAGAGGGATGCCCCTATCATCCTCCTTTTTGCGCTCTATTTGGAGTCAGTGGCCCAGGCAATCAGGCAGAATCCACACTATAAGGGTGTAAGGATGGGTGGTAAGGAGCATAGAGTGGCACTTTATGCAGATTATATCCTATTGTACTCAGAAGACCCAGAGGAATCCATTCCTGAGGTCTTTCAGATCCTCTCAACATTTAGTGAGATTTCAGCATACAAATTGAACACTAAGAAGATAGAGATACTGCCTGTTTGTTGCTCCCCAAGCCCAACATAAAGAGAGTCATCCTCTCCGCTGGGATCTCAAGATCTTAAATAATTAGGCATCAGACTGCTCTCTGCTCCTAAACAGACTCTATGAAGTCAACTACTTACCACTGACACGACAACTGAAGGAAGACCTTCAGAGATGGAGGACACTCCTGCTGACACTGATAAGGAGAATAGACTCAGTGCGAATGGTAGTGCTCCCAAGATTCCTTTACATATTTCAGAACGCCCTCTCCAGATATCTAAAGAAGACTGGAAGAGATGGAACTTGACAATATACAGATTTAGCTGAGGAGGCCAAAACCTAGAGTAAAACTTTCCACACTCATGCTCCCAAGAAATGATGGGGGTCTGGGCTTACCAGATTTGAAATGCTACCATGCAGCAGCTCAGTTGTGGATACTTATTTACTAATTTTCACAGGTAGCTGGTGTGCAATGGCTAGATATGGAGACGGCATTCTCCCTTCCAGGAGATGATAAAGTTCATGTTTGGGAGAAATGAGAGCTGGATGGGAGAGACAGGGAGAAACCCTGGATACAGTTAGTGAGGGAGACCTGGGAACAGGTGGCTTCGGAAACTCGCATACATCCCCAGATGGTCTGGATATGCCCACTTGCATGGCTCCCAGACTTTATGCCTGCTACCTTGGACACAGCATTCTAAAGAATAGCAACACTTAGGTACTTATATATATATATATATATATATATATATATATATATGTATATATATATATCAATCATGTCTTGGGGACAAACAGGCAAAGGATATGCACCTGTCATAGCAAAAGCAGACATCCAGGAAAGGAACAGCAGCAAGTGAAGAGGTGACTGCTCTCTCAGTGGAAGGGAAGTAAATGCAAATCTAGGAGCTTTCATTATTACTTCTTCGCATTGATATTGCATTGGGGAAAGGGGAGTAGGAGTTTGAAGAAGGTTGTGCAATGGCTACTTAAAGTCTGTTTTTGAGTGTGGATAGGAAGGATAGGAATATAAAAAGCAGTTGCTCAATATATCTAAACGCTGCAACAACAAACGAGGTAAGGGAAATAAAGAAAATGTTTTGCACTGATAGAGGAGGGAGAGGGAGACTTGGGGAGTGTTTGGTATCCTGCATCTGGAAGGGTGGGGGTCGCTGGTGGAACAACAGCAATGGGTAGGGTGGTAGGCTGCAACAACTGCAGTGCACCAATCTTTCTAAAAATTGCCTGGAGTGTGGGAGGATGTTTAGTGTGCAACCACATAGAAAAACTTAGAAAGGAGATTGAGGGTCTGCAGGAGGAACTAAGACAGGAAAGGCAGATTGGGGTGGGTTTAGCCCAATACTGGAGGGAGGAAGAAGGAGAGATGAGGAGGCGATTTAAGCCAACAGTGGTGAGGAGAGGGTCCAAGAAGGGAAGCAGAGACAAAGGGGCCCAGGCCAGGAAGAACAATTGCCGAGGAAACCAGGTCAGGAGACAAAAGACAAATGGAAGGAGGAGATAGGGACTTGTGAGGGAAGGCGAAGAAGTGGCAAAAGTCTTGAAGTGGAAAGGAGAGAACAGGTTACTATGAAGAGAGAGGGAGCGGCATTTGTGAAGGGCCTTCAGAAAATAGTTGTGCACTGCTAGAGAGGAAGAAGGTGGAGGAGGAAATGATGAAATTAGAGGAGTAATTGATAAATGCCTGGACCAAACTGGAGCGGGGGAAGTTCTGCTGGGAGAATTGCAACAGGGTAAAAGGGGAAATAATGTGCAGGAGGAAGAAGAGGAGCTGGAAATGAGAGAGGGAGATGAATGGAAGCAAGCGGGAGAAAGAGGGGTGGAATCTTAGTGCTGGGGACTCTAATACTAAGAGGAGTTAGGGGTGGGGTAGCAAGGGGAGAGGCATAGTCACATTTTGGGTGGAGGCCATGCAAGGAATGACAGCGGAAAGGGTGGGACAGTCTGTTCTGAAATATGCTAGAAGGGGTAGGGACAAGCCTCATTTAATTATACATCTTGGGACAAATGACCTGGCTGACAAGACAGTAGATACAGTCCAGAGGAGGTTTGAGGAACTAGCACAATTATGTGAGGGTGAAGGAAGATCAGTAACTTTTTCAGAGATACTTCCTAGCAAAGGCAAGCACAACAAGAAAGCTGAGAATAGAGGAATTTAACGGATGGCTAAGAACCTGGTGTTGTGCTAAAGGGTATGGGCTGTTGGGTGGGGTGGGAGGGACCTGGGAGGACAGTAGTCTCTATGCCAAGGACAGACTACACTTGAGTGAGGAGGGAAAGAAAGTGTTGAAACAGAGGATGGAGGAGTACATAGAGGAAGTTGGGAATTTAAACTAGGAGTGGGGGTGGCAGTTGAGGAAGAGATATGCAGAGACCACAGGTTGGGAAACCATATGAGCTTACCCCCATAACAGTGACAAAGGACAAATGGCAAGTACTGTTGGTGATGCTAGGAAAGGAGGGCAGGATGGGAGGGGGAAAAGGTGGAAGGTGGTTACCCTTAATGCTAGGAGCCTGGGAGGAAAACTGCAGAGTTACAGGTTCTCATGGCAGAGGGAGAGGTGGACATTGCAGCATCACGGAAACATGGGCCACCCAATACAATGACTGGGACCTGTCTGTACCAGGGTACAGGTTATTTCGTAGGGACAGGGTGATTGAGAAAGGGGTGGCACTATATGTGAAGGAAGGACTGAAGTGTGAGGGAGGAAGGGAGGAGGGTAGTACGGAGTCACTTTGGATGCAAATCCAGGATTCCAAGAATAGGATTCTTAGAATGGGAGTGTGTACAGGCCACCATCTCTGACGGAGGAGGTAGACAGGGAACTAGTGGGACAGATCAGGAGGACCTGCGAGAAGGGTAGTGTGGTGATTGTGGGGGACTTCAACATGCCAGGAGTGGACTGGAGCACCCCAGCAACCAGGAAACAGAAGGGAGCAGGTACTGCTGGATGCCTTCCAGGACAGCTTCCTGCTGCAATGGTCAGTGAACCAACCAGGTTAGGAAATACCCTTGACCTTGTGCTGGCAAATGGGGACTTTGAGAGAACTTACAGCAGAGGAACGCTGTCAGGGAGTGACCACCACTCAGTATGGCTCACATTGGATATGGGCAAGGAAGGTGGAATCTGGCACAATAGTTCTGGACTTCAGGAGGCCGACTTTGGGAGGATGGGGGAAGTGGTAAAAGGGTACCTGGCCAGAATTCAATCTAATATGGACACTAACCAGAGGTGGGAGCTCATAAAGCTGGGGATAGTGGAGGCAACCAAAACTCTGCTGCAAAGCCCAGAGCAAGAAGTCTAGGGCTAAGAAACCGATCTGGTTGAGCAAGGAGGTCGTGGAAAGGTAAGGAGGAAAAGAGCTGCCTTTAGGAAGTACAAGAAAACAGGGAGGGGGAGGACAGGGAGGAGTACTTGACAGAATCGAAGGAGGTGACAAAGGCAGTAAGGGGAGCAAAGCATCTATGGAACTCAGACTGGCACAAGGCATTAAGAAGGGGAGAAGGACTTCTAAGTACATCAGGGAGAAAGGTTGCTGTAAGGACCACATAGTAAGGATTAGGAAGGAGGGGGTTGGTGGAAGCAGGGTGGCGATAAGGCGGAAGCACTAAATGAGTACTTCTGCTCAGTATTTATACTAAAGAGAAGGGGGGGAGCACCCAGTGGGAGAAATGGCAGAAGCAGGGAGGAGGGTGACAGATGGGGAAATCATGGAGAGCAGAGTTCGAGAGGGTTTGAAGGCACTGAGGGTGGACAAGGCGCCAGGCCCAGATGGCATCCACCCCAGGGTACTGAAGGAGCTGGCAGAGGTCCTTGCAGGACCCTTTTGAACCTATTTAATGCCTCACTACATTCGGTGTGTGCCTCAGGACTGGAGGATGGCTTCATGGTGCCCTCCACAAGAGCGGCCCCAAGGATGAACCGGGAAACTACAGACCAGTGAGCCTCACATCCATCGTGGGTAAGCTAATGGAGACTATCCTGAAGGAGAGGCGCAGGCCCTCCTAGAGGCCAAAGGACTACAGGATAGCAGACAGCATGGCTTCATACATGGCAGATCCTGCCAAACCAACCTGGTCAAGTTCTGTGACTGGGTAACTAGGCAACTGGACAGGGGCCATGCAGTGGATGTCCTGTATCTGGACTTCAGTAAGGCATTCGACTCAGTGCCACATGGAAGGCTGGGAAGGAAGTTAGTAGGCACAGGGGCGGTGCAAAGCTGGTGAGATGGGTAAGAAACTGGCTGCAGGGAAGGCAACAGAGGGTGGTGGTGGGTGGGGAGCTCTCACACCAATGGCAGTGACGAGCAGTGTTCCACAGGGCTCGGTGTTGGGACCAGTGTTGTTTGGGATATTCATTGCAGACATATCATGGGACATCAAGAGCAAGATCAGTCTGTTTGCTGATGATACCAAGGTAGGCGGTGGTGGATGACCTAGGGGATGGCAGGGGTTGCAGGATGATCTGGCAAAGCTTGAAACCTGGTCAGACACCTGGCAACTGGGCTTAATGCGAAAAAGTGCAAGGTGCTGCATTTTGGGATGAAGAACCCAAGGAGGAGTTACTAGATGGGGAGTGCAGCTAGCCCAGACAGAGGAGGAGAAGATCTGGTGTGCTCATTACAGGGTCAATGAACAACTCGGCACAATGTAGGAAGGCAACTGCAAAGGCCAACAAAATGCTGGATTGTATTGCAAGGGTATATCCTCGAGGGAGGAGGAGGTGATTCTGCCACTGTATGGGTCATTAGATTAGACCACACCTGGGTACTGCGTGCAGTACTGGCATCCCGGTATCTGAAAGGACATTAAGTTACTGAGGGGTGCAGCGAGAGCCGACAAAGATGATCAAGGGCTGGGGAATTATCATACGAGAGGAGGTTGAAGGAGTTGAACATGTACTCACTGGAGGAGAGGAGAGGAGACAGGGGTGACATGATTGAAACTTTTAAATACATGAAAGGAATAAACAAGACGGGTACAGGGAGGTTGTTCAAAGTAAGGGAGGGAGGGACACCAGGGGCCATGATATAAGACTGGAGCAAGGAAGGTTCAGGAGGGAGATGAGGAGATACTTTTTACAGACAGGGTGGTGGCTGGGTGGAATGTTACCCGCCGGGTGTATGCAGTGCAGAACAGTGGACTGCTTCAAATGAGGATGGACAGACAAGGGGAGGGTTAATGAAGGGAAGGGTGGAAGGGAGGGGCAGCTGCAGAATAAGAGGTGCTAGCTGCACATTTGAGCAGACTTGATAGACCTCTAGGCCTTTATCTGCTGGCAAATTTCGTATGTTCAGCATGTTCAGTAAGTCCTTCTTAGAAATACAGCAACAGAATGGTCTGGCACGTAGAGACTTTTAGGTATCTACAGGTAAGACATTTTTATGGCACTCCCCACTGAGGCTAGAGACCCAGAGAAAGGGCTGCAATAATAGAGGCCTTGATACTCCATAGAGACTCACCTAACCCCTCACACACTTGATATCTAATATCTATAAAGCCCTCCATTTACATATCAGCTCCACACTGAATACGAGGCACGGAGCTGGGAAGAGGAAGCAGGCATACACATTGACACAGCAGATTGGGAGAGGGATGCCATGAAGTGGCAAGATTTACCTCTCAAACATATGGCAATGAGAATAAGCCTTGAAGCACTTAATTTGATTCTTCCAGACACCAGTCATCACAGCTAAATATGAGGCACACCCTCTTCTGAGTACTGGAGAGGCTGTGGGAGCAGAGAGCAGGACATATACATATAACCCTCACTCTCCCAGACCCACAGCATCTCACTATTAAAAACAGGCCTCAAGGCTCTACTACTTGAGAGTGCAAAAATGTGACTGTGGCTAACATTGCCCACCCATTTTATTCCATTCCTCCCATTCTTGACTCAGGGTCTCTCTAGGCCCCATGTATTAACGCATTACAAGTCCCTGGCATGGGACTCTAAGATTGCTGCCTAATACCTCACCGATATATAAGTTTTTCCTGGACTGCTCCTCAGTACAGTTACTATAAATACTGCCTGTCTATGTATGTCCTTTACTGTATTTGTTTACCCTCCACCCCTGTAACCGACGTGGAGCCTTTGCAAAGAGTCTGTGACTCAAAGGTTTGTAATTCGATTGTATTCCAATAAATAAATAAATAATATAATATAATATAATATGGTCATACCCATGGGTGAGTAACTTCTATCAAGAGACAGAGCTAGCAATAACAGAGGTGATACATGCCCCAATACAGTTAATAGCGCAGCTGTGCCTGCTTCGATTCATCCCAAACCAATCAAAGATAGATGTATTAAATATCTTTTAGGAATAGTGGTGATAACTGCTAAGAAATGTGTCACACAGAAGTGGCTGACCCCACAACAGGTAACCATCCAGCAGTGGAGCAAATTGGTAAATGATACGTACCTAATGGAAAAATAACTTTTGACAGAATGACAGAGCGGAATTGCACAGAACAAGATGGACATCATGGGGTAATGTACACGTGCAGCATGATGACACCTGTATCCCTAGATGTAAAGGCCTAGGATTAGGAGCCCAAGGAAAACATGGGTCACATTGAGGCAGGGAGATAGGGCCCAAAGATGGAGCATTCAGGAACCTGGGGCCAAGGAAAATGACTACACCTGATGAACTCCAGTATGAAACTCTGAAGTAAACTAAATTCAAGGCACAGAATTGACATGAAAGAGCTCCAATAGGGGTCCCTGCTGTGAAAGGATCAGACCCCTAAATGGACTAACAAAGTAAATAAAATTGTCACTGCTTTGAACTGCATTTAAACTGATATACTGTCTAATCAAATGTAATGAATTCATATTAGTAATGTGCAATGTTTTATGTTATATGTTTGTCTCTTGAAAATAATAAAAGACATTTATAAAAAAAATAACTTAATTCCAGTCTGGCTGAAACCTCCATGCTAGCCCTCTGAGAACCTTCACAGACCAGGATGCACGGAAATATGGAGTGAGGAGGGGGAGGGAGACTGTAAACTGTTTTGACTGTCAGATGTCTTGTAAAAGACAGAAGAAGAAAGAACCGCGACATGTGCAATAGTTGGGGAGGGTGTCACTGTAAACGGTAATACAACAGGCCCTTAGGAGCTTATCTGCAAGGTACATATTTAATGCTGAATCGAGTCTCCAGAACAAATTTCAGGAGATCAGAGCCTTCGGTACTTCTAATACCCCAGCAGGTGCAAATTACAAGATATCGCCCTATTATCAAAATGCTCCACCCACATTTTGAGAAGTATATTTTTCTTGTCCAAACCAAAAGTGACTGCCATGGAGTGTCCCTCTGAGTCTGTAAGTGTTTTTATTTCAGTTTGCAATGTGTCCATCTTTGTTTAGCTGTTAAACCTTGGGTATTGCATGCTTTCAACTTTTTATTCAGATCTCCAACTGCCTGTTTCAAGTCCAATTTCAGGTCTTGCAGTGCTTCCACAGGTCGTGTTCATCAGCTCAAGATTTCCACCTTGCAGCAATGCTGCACCTCCCTTAGTTGCTCCACTATGCTGCTTTCCCCGCCTTACTGGGTCTGGGCTCCTGCAGGAGGAGATCATGAGGTTTCCCAATTGCACAGTAGCATACCTCTCAACCTCCTGCCTCATTAATCAGGGACAAGGCTTAAAAAATCAGGGACAAAGGACCAAAATCAGGGACACTTCTTCAAAATTGGAGACATCCACCAGGAAGCTGGTAGAATAAAGGGCTTAGTGTAAAATGCATTTTCTAAATAAGAAGAAGTCTGTAACTTTAATGTTTGACATTAGTTTGTGCTTATAACCCCCACTGTTTGGTCACAGAATCACAATTTTTAGGAGGGACAGAGTAAAATTTTAAGGTAACTCAGGGATGTCCCTGAAAATCAGGGACAGTTGAGAAGTATGCACAGTATCCAAATGTTGTATCAATCTATGCAGCAAACTACACTCTAAAGAATGCTATAAAAAAATCACAAACCAGTTTAAAAGGCAAACAGACCAAACTGTGTAGAATGCAAGACAGAGCTGTTAGAAAGCATCTAATCCAGTCAGCTGCTGAATCTGCCCTTATATATATCAATATTTTATTTATGATTGTTAATACATTTTTGAAATATATTTTACAATAATCAGCAATAGCTTCATATATCATTCCACAGTAATTGCATCAATATAACTTATCAATATTGCCCCTACTCTGGGCCAGATATTCAAAAACTTTCGCTGGGCAAAATCATTTTACGCAGGTTTAGCGCAGGATTGCGCAGGTCTGCCATATTCAAAAGGCCAAATAGCGCGGGCAAACTGCATTAGCGCCAGGCAAAAGTATAATGTATGCAAGGGCAAACTGACATGAATACAAGCGCCAATGCTATATTCAGTGGCTAGCGCCACGCTAAGTGGTTTAGGCGCCGACTTAGCGCCGACAGTTAGCACGGTGTAGATTACCGCCCAGAAAAAGCTGGTCTTAATCCTGGGCAATCAGCTTTGGCGCAATATAAATGGCTGTGCGCCGATTTGTTGGTTTAGCTGGTCTTATGCCGACCTAATACATAAATATAACACATAGATAAAGCCAAACATAGTGGAAGCTTGTTACAACCAATGGCATCACAATGATGCCATCATCTCTCTAAGTCCCAGCCATGCCAGGCAGTGAAGTGGTGACCCTGCCGCCAGTGGACGGCAGTGTAGCCAGCAGCACACACCTGCTGACCACACATCTGTGGACAAAACAGATGCCAGCACACATGCAGCACTGTGGGCATGGAGGATGTTGAGGGAGTGTTAGGGTGGCCAGGCTGTGCCACAGACCAGGTGTGGCCACAAGGCTGGGACTCAGCATGCAGTGCACATGGGCCAGTATTAGGAATACCCCAACACTAGTGTGCCTTCGGATACTATATGCCCCCCAGCCACATACCACACAGCTGTACAACTGCCACAACACACAAAGCCAGATATGTACATGTCACTGTGAGCATCACATGCCACAGGTACAGCATCTGTGGGTCACACAACAGTGTAACAGTAATGTCGACTGTCAGTAAACACCTGCAGGTTGGGCCTGTCACTGTGTACAGTGCAATCAGCATCACTTGCCCTACACACCATAGGCAGTGCTACGTCCCTCACACTACTGTCTCCTTGCTACTGTAGTGTCTGCTGTGCATGTAGCATGCCCTGTGACAGTTGCATGCAGCACCACCACCACCTGTGCCTATGCTGTCCTGTCCCCTGGGGTACAATATGCTATGCTATGCTATGCTGTACTGTTTACCTGTAGCCTGTAGCTATCATCGTGCACTGCCAGACTGACCTACAGATGGAGCTCGCGGTTGGACCTTGTCTGCCCTGTACTTCCAGACTGACCCACAGGTGGCTCTATGGGACCCTGCAGTAACGCTTAGGCAACTGTGTGCAAATCAGGGTATAATGAGATGCTAATCCGGTTGTTTGCCCAGAGACTACCTAAGTAGGCTCATTTGCATGGCACTTTTTGAATATGGCACATTTTAGCTCCGGGCAAGCGTGTTTGCTCTAGGTTATTCAAAGCTTAGCTCCGCTGCTAATGTGTTAGCGCGGCGCTAATGGTACGGGAATATTGTAAAGTTTTGATCACTGTTCTTTCTCATCTGCTGCTTCCTGCAACTGTACTGAGTCCATGCATTTGCTGGCACACACATTGGCCACGTAGTTCGCCTGTACCTGCCTCACGTTGCTGTGTACTGTGTTGTTGTTGTGGGTTGCACTTCCTGGTTGTTTTATTCAGTGCTGTCTTATTCCAGGGCAATGTTTGCCCTGCACTCCCAGCCCAGTTTGCATGGCCTCATTACCATGCTATATTCAGAAGCTGTTTGCCCTGGGCTATTCCGTTTGAATATGGCTTGCTTTGTGCTCTGGCTCAGTTTGCCTGCTGGTAGTGCTAATTTTGCCCCTGGGCAAAGTTTTGAATATCTGGCCCTTTGTCTTTTCAGTTTAAATAAATAATTAAGCTAACCCTTTTCTAAAGACAATTTCTTCAAAAGGAGATTATTTTGGAACTGGCAGAGCTATGAACTTTTTAAATTTAAAAGCTTGGAGTCTGGGCAATATTGATATGTTACATTTCTATACTATTCATTTATTGCTATTTTAAAGTTTTATTGATGACTGTAAAGTGAATAAAAGATAATCCCTGCTTTGGCCCAGTATTTCTCCTTCCTGTTTTTAAAACTCTGGTTTCATAAAATGAAAAGGCCAGTTTTTAAATTGGGTCATCAGTGGATATTTTGCTTAGTTGTTACTCACTATTTAAAGACACATCGAGTCCCCTGCATTGGACACAGATGCATGTGCTGCTGTAGCTGCAGTGTCTCAGTATCACTCAAATGTAGCCAAAGCCAGCAATGAGGGCTTGGCATGTGTTTGCTTAATGCAATGGAGATAGATTTAAAAAAAGTAACTGGTGTAGAACTGGCTTCATTATGTTTGCTTGTAATATGCAAGAAACATCAGCGCCATCATCGGAGATTTCAGAGGTGTGTCACCTCCTCCTCCAATTCAGGCAGCGGCTGGCAGGCACGCCTGTAAGCCATTTTTGGAGCTGTCTATGACACGCCCAAAATGCAGTGGCATACAGTTGAAAGGGGAGCTACGCTTGAGTGAGCAGCGATAAGAAGCTGCTCTGCGCAGCCCCCCAGCCGGCAGACGCGGCGCCCCGCGACGCAGTGTATAGCCGACGGGTGCCCGATCCACGCCGCCGCGCCTGCATCGCCTCCTCCCCTTCCCAGTATTTGGTGCCATGCTGGGAGCCCATCCCAGCGTGGCAATCAAAGATTTTGCCGACGGGGTGCCTAATCCCCATCGGCTGAACGCCTCTGTCTTCGGAAGCACGCTGGGAGCCCACCCCCAGCGTGACAAACGTGCCAATAGGTTTTTTGCTGACGGGGTGCCTAATCCCCATCAGCTGAACGCCTTAAAACATTGTGCCACGCTGGAGCCCACCCGCAGCAAGCGGGTCCCGCGACGCCTTTTTTTTTTTTTCCTGTAAAACAAAAACTGTCCCACGCGCTGCCTCCCGAGCCCTCCCACATCCCGACACCACCCACCGCGCACCCAGCCTCCCCCTACTTACCTCCGACTCGCATGACGACCTTCGGTGGACCAGGAACACGCCTGCACTCTTCAAAGGCACTCGCGAACTGAGGAAATGCCGTAAGCTGTATAATGGGCTAGATAGGAGGGTTCAACTTTATTGCATATCTCAGGCATTTTGGGAATTTTACACAAATTTTAACATGGGTTTTGGGATCCCTTCTCATGAATGATGTCACTGTCATGGCATTATTCAGTTCGAAGGGTGATTTCGCACAGTGACCGCGTAAATCACCCTTCAGGACTGAATACCGCCATGACAGTAACATCATTCATGAGAAGGGGACCAAAACCCCATGTTGAAAATTTCGTGCAAAATTCCAAAATGACTGTTTGACGAGCGTATGCTATGCAGTTCCTACGCAGGCTCGTAAGTTGCGAAATTTCAATATTTTCACCCAGATTTTCAACATTACCATTTCACCACACCATCTTATGAGTAGTATAGCTGTCATTTTCACATCTCACCCAAAATGTGTTTCCGCCCTTGTAGCGCAGAATGGCACAGTCGTGTGCAAATCAATGTACAGGACAAATTAAGAAAATCACAGTGACACTGTTCATGAGCAGAGGTCTTGAAATGGCTATGTTGAAAATTTGGTGAAAACATCCAAAAATGACTGTTTTACGAATATGTTATGCGTAGTTCCCACGCACGCCATAGGTTTGCTAATTTTCAATATTTCCACTCCAGATTTTCAACATTGCCATTTTTCCACACCTTCTTATGAGTAGTACAGCTGTCATTTTCACATCTCACCTAAAACGTGTTTCTGCCCATGTAGCACAATGAGCAGTCGTCTGAACTCAGTGTATGGGACACATTAAGGAAATCACAGTGTCACTGTTCATGAGCAGAGATCTTAAAATGGCAATGTTGAAAATTTGGTGACAGAATTCCTAAAAATTACTGTTTTATTAGTGTGCGTTGCACAGTTCCCACGCACGTCGTAGTTTCTAGATTTTCAATATTTCCACTCCAGATTTCCAACATTGCCATTTTTCCACACCTCCTTATGAGCAGTACAGCTGTCATTTTCATATCCTGCCCAAACGTGTTTCACTTCATGAAGCACAATGGCGCAGTTGGTGTGCAAGCTCAATGTATGGGACACATTAACAAACCACAGTGATACTGTTCATGAGCAGAGGTCTTAAAATGGCAATGTTGAAAACTTGGTGGAAAAATGCCTAGAAATGACTTTTTACGAAGGCGTGTGCACAGTTCCTATGCATGCTCGTAAGTTTGCAAATTTAATATTTTCAATCTAGATTTTCAACATGTCCATTTTATTAAACTTCCTTATGAACAGTACAGCTGCAATTTTTCATATGTCACCTAAAATGTGCTATCGCACATGTAGCGCATAATGGTGCTGTTGGTAAAAGAAAGCAATGTTTAGGACAGATTAAGAAAATCACAGTTACACTGTTCATGAGCAGAGGTCTTAAAATGGCTATGTTGAAAATTTGGTGACAAAAGTCCATAAAATGACTGTGTTACGAGTGAGCATTGTGCAGTTTCCACGCATCCTCGTTAGTTCATGACTTTGTAATATTTTCAGTCCAGATTTTCACTAGTGGCATTTTCAACACTTCCTTATGAACAGTACAGCTGCCATTTCACAACATGGCCGGCGTGTTTTCACACTTTCAGTGCAGAGATGCGTGGTCGCTGTCGGAAATCATTGTTCGCACAGATAAAGAAAATCACAGTGACACTGTTCATGATCGGAGGCACCAAAATGCCTGAGTTGACAATCTGCTATAAAATATCCCCAACCTACTTGAGATAACGGTGTGCTGGGTACGTTTCTATGTACGCCATGACTTCACCATTTTTAAATATTTTACTACACATTTGCAACATAGCCATTTTACACCTCCCCATGACAGAGTACAGCTGTCATTTTTACAGCCTGTTCGAATATTTTGCACCTGTGGTGCTAAATCCCATAGTCACTGTGCATAAGCAGCTGACCAAACTGATACTCCCCTGTTCATGAGGTGGGGTCACAAAACAAACATGTTGAAAATTTGGAGTTAAAATACCAACGATTGCCTGAGGTATTAGGCTTTCAACTAAATTGCCCAACCCTATAGAGAATGACAGGAATCAGGGGTGTGACTTGGGATTCTTGCTCAGATGCCTATACCATTCCACACCCTGCAGTCACTGAGAAGCGCCGAGGTATGCCTTGACTCTTCGGCCCCAAACTTCACCCCATTCTCCTATATTGCACCCATCTCACCGTATTTCCTAATGAAATGGGTGCGCATAAGGGCCAAAGACCCCAAGGAACACGTGACACTTATCAGTCTCTGCAGAGTGTGTGGTGAAATGACATGGTTGTTATGCCTGACGACCCAAATGCACACCCCTATGTCTGTCACTCTCTGCAGGGTGGTGGTGGGTTGGCTTCAGTTCAATACTTCACTGCCATTCCTATTACGCAGCTCTGTAACTTCTACACTACCACTGCCAATGCCAGTAAGCAAACATTCGGCATTGACAAATGCTTGTTTTACATGAGGTTGTCAAGTTAGATCAACTTTAAAGAGTACATTTGGATGCAATTCAGCATATAGTGTATACATTCTCTATATTTCTAGTCTTTTATTTATTCATTATTTTAATTATTTGCTAACCAGGTAAAGTCCACAAAGTAAAACTGTGTGTTTTCAGAGGTGACCCAGGAGGACTGGGGTGGTTAAGGACACAGTAGGCAAGTGGAGGTTGTGGGACTCAAACCTCCATCTGCTGGATGTAGCAAGCTTATTCACAGTTCATTACTGTAGCCTTCATGTTATGCTGCAGCGAGTATTCTTCATTTCAAGATTCATTTACATGGAAACAGTATCCATGTCCCTTATAGTGTATATCCTCCTGTTAAATCACAAGTTGAAGTCACAATTTTATTTTGTGACATCATAATTATTTCCATGGCAACAAAATAGGATGTCACAAATAGAAGATTATGACTTCAGTAAAGGATTGAGCAGCAAAATCAGATAAACTGTAAAGATAAAGATCCTATTTCCATGTAAATTAACGTAGTCATGAAGAACAAGCTGCAGAAAAGGCAGAGAAACCATAACATATAAGCGCATTGTGTCTAAATATTGTTTTCAACGCTTTCTCAAACGTGACAAACTGTGTGTGTGTGTGTGTGTTGTGTGTGTGTGTGTGTGTGTGTACAGTAACTCTGCATGAGTACTAGAATTTGATGCTGAGACTTGTGGCAATGATTTGGTCAGTTGGGGCCACTGGCTGGAAAAAACAGGATGTAAGAAATGTCTTCTGCAAAAGAATCCATTTGGAATGTATGGATAGGTGCACATTGCCATAACCCATTGCATGAACAAGTTCCAACCTGTGTAACCCCTTGTTCCCAGGGTTACTAGAATCCCACTTAGAATCAGTGGCAGGCAGGGAAAGGCAGTTTGTGAGATGCCAGTTAAATGGGTTTCACACTGTCTCACTCTTTCTCAGTTTCAGCTGAGCTGGAGTGATGATGTCACCATAGAATTCTCGCAGCAGCAGAAGCCACATGGAATGCTAGCTGCAGGGGGTTAGCAGTAGAATGTTGGGGAATTCAAATCAGTTTTCAGGAAGCAGTCGTGTGGAGACTCAAGAGAGGAGTGCTGCAGTGTGCAGCTCCTCAGAGCCTAGCTCTGATATAGAGCTACCAGAGAAAGAAGGGGTGTGTTCTCACCCTAGACAGCAACACAGAAGAGACCCAAAGAAAGTGGTAGAGACTGTTCCTAGAGTTGTTCCAGTGCCTCCATCCCCAGAGGATGGGGAATTCCAGGTATTCAGGGGTAATCCCTGTGCCAACCTGGACAGGGAGAAGCTGCCTGAGAATCAATTTGTTTGTGAGTACCTGAGACATTTGTGGGAAGAAGGCCTGGGCACTTGCATACCTTTAGTGAGTTCTACTCTGATATAGAGACAATGTTCACCAAGACAGAGTTTAGAGTAAAAGTGTCTTCCTACTGTGGGGTCAAAGGAAGACTTGCCACTGCATAGAACTTTTAGTTTGTGTATGGCTTAGAAGCATCTGCAACACTGGGGGTCTAGGGTAAAGACATAGCCACTTACAGAACGCTTAATGTCAGGACACCTCCAGAGTGGAAATTTAGAATGCTAAATGTGCTAAACATTTCAAGAGAGCATCTACAACCAGTAGTTCAAGAAAGTGTTGTAACCAAATGAATGGCCGAATATAGATTTGGAGCAAGAGGTGGGAGACCCGCCATCTGGTGTAACCAGGTTTACCTCTCGGGTTCAGTTTTGGCACCTATGGTTTCCTCTCAGGCACTTGGCCAGTGTCTGAAGAACGCCCCAGATGTGACATTGTAGATTTTTCCCTGAGAGCTAGAAAGTGCTCATGTGTGGTTTAGAGAGCTCACCATCAACCTCCAAGCCATATGGAAAGTGTCCTAGCACTGGCTGGAGTGTCACATCAAGGAATAGAAGAAAGTGTACCAGTTTGGGTCGTGTGTGCCCAGATCTGTTCAGAACTTGATAGTTAGTAGTGAAAAGTGTGCTCTGTACCTCTGTAATCTGCATTACCAGTGAGAGTAGCCCTGTGGGTATCCATCTTTACTTTGTTATTCTCTGTGATATGTGAATAAAAGTCACACTCTAGAATCCCATCCTGGTTTGGACATTTCAGTTATTGCTTCCAGTGTCCAGATTTACTTCAGTGCCCTGATCAGAAATACAAACCTAGCACAATGCTGAGCAAACATTTTCACCCAGGGACCCAGGTTGTTGGCCATGCTAAATGGTACCCCAGGTGAGCCAGGTAGTTGCCACACACTTGGTTTGCCTGTCTGAAGGATGGCAGGCTCAGTCGTAGAAGTAATGGGTCCACACAGAGTTTCTGCAAAAGATAATTTGTAGTGACTACCCCCACCTCTCAGTGGTGCCTAGATGTGAGAGGAGCAGCCCAGCTACAGAAACAAAAGGGGGGGGCCGGTGGGGGAGGTTACAAAATGAAGGCACCTCTGGGATTTGTTTTGTATTTTGGGAGAAAACACCAGAAAGGTTTGCTCAGATTGTGGCTAGCGTTTGTCTGTCTGGCAGTAGGTAGCCCAAAATTGGAAGCATTGCCATCCAAATGTGCAGCTGTGTGTTGCTGTTCATGTGCTGCTATAATTGTGCCACCACTTTATCAAGGAGCATTAAAGCCAGATTGTGTATGCCCTTGTCCAGCATCAAATATAATGTTTGCCAGCTTTTAAATTTCAATTTGTGAAAAGAAAAGTATGAAAAAAGTGTAGGAAACAAAGAGAGATTTGTGCCCTAGAAGTTTTTTTTTTTGTTTAACCAGGATTAGCACACTAAGCCAAAAGCTTTTACAGGCACAACCTGGGAGCACAGAGAAGTTAAGTGACTTGCTCAGGGTTACACAGTATGTAAGTGGAAGCTGGGATTCAAACCCAGGTCTGGTCTGGTTTGCTGTCACTCAGATTTGCAGCTCAAAGCCTTAAACCACTGCGCTATACTGCCTCCCAAGATAAACTGCTTGTTGTGTGGACTGGAGGAGTTGCTGAGGAAATGCCATGGAAAATGGTTAAAATGGTGCTCCTGTAGAGGAGTCACAGTTGAAGAGAAAAAGTTGCTTTGAAGTTTAAATTTTGCCTGCTCTGGACGATCGCCATGGAGGAGAAGAGCACGAGAAGAGAGAGAGGCTCATTAGCATGGCATCAAGTGATTGGTGAGACTGCAATTAGTCCCACCCCAAGCCGGCTTCAGAGTGCGCGAGTGTTTGAGAGGAGAGAGAGAGGGTGCGAGCTGGCTTGCCAGGAGGAGCGCTCCAGTGACTCTAAACATTGTAAAAATAATAAAATCAGACTTCTGTTTAAAATTGGGCTAACCCTATTTCATCAACTGGGGAGAAAGCGTGGTGTTCTAGGAACAATCGGCAGGACTGCCAGCCAGCTTCAATCCAGAGGCCTCCAGGATCAGCTGTAGGGTGAAATTTCCATCGCAATCCAGCTACTATTCAGTGAGTACCATCCAGAGAAACAGCTCAAACTGTGTGCGATTTCTTCTAAAGCCAGCTGAATCTGTGTGTAAACAGTGTGATCATTTTGCAAAGGACTGTGTAAAGTGAATCAACCTAGCAAGAATTCTGAGCATTAGACTGTGAGCATAATTATGGGTTCAGCAACAGTGTGATTTTCTAAGTAAAATGAGTGACAGTGGGTTGTAGAGAGATGCAACAAAAACAGGCAATTCTGTGCATGAAATACTGTGGCTTTAGGGACTTTAAGCAAGAACAAGTGATCTAAAGCAAATGAAAAGTCCTGAAAAATCATATAGATGTGCTGAGGGAGCAAAACAGTGCAGTCTGTGCAGTTTGAGTGAACTTTATCAGTAAAGCGTGTAAATCAGATGCAGATGGCTTGATTCAGAAACAGAATGTTGATGCCCCAGGAGTGGTGCCGCCAGCTGACAGGGTGGGGTAGTAAAGTAAACACTGCAGCAGGGGAGCATTTTGTAAGACTTTTTCAACCAAAGTGAGATCCAAGATAACAGTGCACTTTTGTTTTCTCTGCAGTCATGGCATCGATCATCCCGCTACCCGAACATGCCCAGGCTATGATAGTGGAAGAAGTTACAAGTTGAAAGACATTGAGAGATGTTACTACAGGGGACATTTGCCTCCTCATGTGGCGATTCCTGGATATCCAGTTTGAGTGTGTATAATGTGCTTAAAGGCTGGAAGGGATGTCTGCATGGTTCCTCACTGTTCTGGATGTCTAGAGAAACATGGCCTAACTAAAGCACCCAAGATTCTTGGCTCCCAGGTGGACAAAGCTTCAAGATTCTGCAAGTGACAGCAGACAGCACCAGGTGGAGCCTGTTGGGGAAGCCCAGCAGAGCATGGCACAAAGGAAGAGGGTGTGGATGTACAGGCAGACCAAAGTAGTGCTGATGTCTCCGAGTCTGGGTCACAGACAGTGCTGAGGGAGCATCAGCAGATCCATGGAGAGAGGGCCAAGCCCTAGTCTCATAGGAGAAGATGAGATGAGAGACTCTTGAATGGGAGGTGTTGACCTCCTCACCCAGTGAAGAGTGGACAGTCTCAGGAGTAAGGATGACTGCTCACTCCTGGGCTCAGATCCTCAGCGAGAAAGAGGAGGAAGGAACCTATGTGGCCGTATGATGAAGGTGCTAGTCCACAGCCTCGGGCTCTTGCCTTGGAGAAGCAAAAGGAGAGATTGGTGACTCTACAGCCTGTCCCCACAAGGAGGAGTCAGAGATCCATTTTATGTTGTATTGAGCATCGTCACTGGCAGACCCAGGACTAGCCAGCCGAGCCAGGCCAGAGGTCTTAAGTTGACCAAGTGTAGTACTGAGGAAACTGGTTCATAGGAAGGTGAATGAGATCTATGGTATATCCTTTCGTACCTTTCCTGGAGAGTCTGGAGGAGAGAGAGAGAAACAGGAAATTCTGGATAGTGGAAGAAGCAACAAAATGCATGTATCCAGGTGCAAGTTGATTTGTCAGAGATAGAGTAATTAAAGAAAAATTCAAATATTGGAAAGTAGGCAGGACACTGTTCATAGGCGCTTTATGGATCGTGGATGGAGAGGGCCATGAAACCTTCTACAGTGTGAATTATGAGTGCCCAGACAGGGTAATAATTCTTGCACCTGACCCATTGTGGGACTACCTTCAATGCAACCAACTTCCTGCGAATGTGCCCATGCCTACCAAGTGGAAAGCAGAGCAGTAGTAGCCAGTGCTGCCATTCAGCCATTGCCATACCCATGTTGTTCCATCACTCTGGTGTTCCAGAATCCAAAGGTGCCTCAGATTCGTCAGCCTTGCAGTGTGCCTTCCAGATTCCATTGCCTGGCCTTCCAGATGACATCATCCAGAGAGGACACCAGCCCAGCTGTTTCGGATTCATCGTCTGGGTTTTGGATGACTTCAGACCAGCTATTCTTTCCTGTTCCAAGGTTCCATCTCCTAGATGACATCAACCCAGCAGTTTCCAGACATGCCATCCTGTCATTTCCGGAAGATTTCCGCCCACCTGTATCTGAAAAATGCTGCCAGGGAGAGTCTTCGGCTGGAGATCCAGGTGCCATATCATTTTCATTCTTCAAGGGACTGGTAAGTCCAGACTTTTCTTACCTCATTCACATTGCAATACACATCCTACACCTGGCAGACTACAGATTGTTTGAACTGTCCACAAAGACTCTTTCCTTTGGGACTACAGTCCTCAAGAACTGTGCTTCACCGGGCTCCGGCCCAGGACAGACTCTTTCTTGAACTTGTCTTCAGGCACTGTTGTCACTAGTTGGGACATTTAGGGCATTCCATCCCCAAAATGTGTATTGTAAATAATGTTAATGTTTTCTCTACTGTTTTCTACTTTTCTAAAAAATATTTTAGGATTCTCCAGTGTTTTGATGGTAAGGGTTATGATAGTGTACTGTGTTTGCACATTAGGGGTGTGTTTCTGTTTTTCTCTTTCAGGCAGTTCCTGATGAAGACAGAAGAGAAGACAAGAAGAGGAGTGAAGGGACTCATCGGAGTTCCTTGTGCTTTAAAGTGTTGTGGTGTTGTGTTTAAAGTACAGTGTTGTTGCTAACAAGTGTTAACTTTTCCTTCCAGCGGTGTAGTTGTGGGGGAAGTGGGAGTTTAATGTTTAAATGTAGTATTAGCTCCTTGGTTTGGTTTGCAGGTGTCCAGGGATGGGGGAGGTTCCCCTGTTTTGGGTAGTTTTGTTTCTGGTCAGATAGGTTTCCCTAGAGGGTTAGACAGGCTGTGGTCCTAACTGGCCATAGGGGCCACAGTACTGATCTACTAGGGCTAGGCTCTGGACAGTTCTTCCAGGGCCACTGGTTATCATAGTAAGATCATAGCACAGGGGCTTATACGACAGTCGATGGCCTCTGTGCCCTTAGTGTTCATCTGCCTGTGCCTGGCTACGGTAGAGGAGAAAGGTGGCGCTACCTCCTGTAGTCAGCACATAGGGTAGGATGGCCTTGGGCTGGGTAAATAATGACTGCGGAAGTCATTTTCCTGGCTAAGGGTGGGTGTAACCCTCTTGTTTCCAGGGGTTACTAGAATCCCACTTAGAACCAGTCACAGGCAGGAAAAGGCAGTTTGTGAGATGCCAGTTAAATGGGTTTCACACTGTCTCACTCTGTTCTCAGTTTCAACTGAGTGGGAGAGATGATGTCACCATAGAATTCTCGCAGCAGCATAAGCCACAATGGAATGGTAGCTGCAGGGGTCTTCATAGTTTCATAGTTATTTTCAAGTTCTGAAGACAATATGTCCTTATTGAACTTGCCACCTGATGCTATCATTGGTGGAACATAAATCTATCACCCATATATTCATCTAAGTTCTGTTTAAAAGTACACATAGTCTCACTATCAACTACATAGTCTGGCAATTCATTCCAGCTCTTTACTACTCTTTGGGTAAAGAAGTCCAATCATTTTTTAGTCATCTTTATTTCTCCTTTTAGTCTATATTGATGTGATCTGTTTTTTTCTGTTGTTCTTCACATCTTTAATTCCTATAATTTCCATTAGTTCTCTATCTCTAGTTGCCCTACATACTAAACACAAATAACCTCTTAATTGTCTATATTCAATGGAATATAGCCCCAGATTTTGTAGTCTATTACCATATGTCATGCTTGCCTACCTCTTAAATTTTTGTTAGTTTTCTCTGGACTCCTTCTTTCAGTTCTGTACTCTGTACCTTAGTCGCTGCAGAAAATTGGGAACAATATTCGATATGTGGCTGCACCAGGCTAGTATAAAGTGGTAGAATCACCTCCTTATCTCTACTTTTAATATTAGCCATGATACATCCCAATATTTTATGACATTTTTAACTGATAGTTTAATATTTACGTAGGGGTAAATGAGTCAGTGATAATTATTCCTAAATCCTTTCCTCAGTAGTTATCTCCAATATTTGATTATTTAATTTATATACATACTTAGATTCCTTGCACCAAAGTGCATCACTTTACACTTTGATGTATTACACACCATTTTATTTATTTTGGTCCAGTCTAGAGTCGGTCTAAGTTGTTTTGTAATTTCCTACCATCAGAGTCATTCTGTACTAGACCACCAAGTTTGCAGTTGTCTGCGATTTACATATCCATGAATTAGAGGTAGTTTGTAAAGAATTTACAAGTATGTTGAAAAGTGTTGGACCCAGGACAGAGCCCTGGGGAACCCCACTCGTGACCTCTTCCTACTCAGACGCTATCCCTCACAATCACCATCTGCTTTCTATCTTTCAGCTGTGATGTAATCCATTCTATTATGTAATCCTGGAGTTTAATATAATGTAATTGTTCAATAAGCCTTTTATTTGATACCTTATTGAAAGCCTTGGCAAAATCTAGTTATATTACATCAACGGCACTCCTGTCCAATGCCTCATTCACAGGTTCAAAGAAAGTTATAAAATTTGTGAGACATGACCTACCCTTAGTAAATCCATGCTGTGAAATATCATATATCTGTTCTTTTTCAAATGGTCCAAGATCCTACGTTGTAAAATTCTTTCCAGTACTTTACCTAATACTAAATTTTAACTTATTGGTCTTTGTGATAGTGTACTAACTTATTAGGTTAGCATTAGAATGCTGGATAATTTGAGTCAGTCTTCAGGAAGCAGTCTGTGTTGAGACTCAAGAGAGGAGTGCTGCAGTGTGCAGCTCCTCAGAGCCTAGCTCTGATATAGAGCTACCATAGAAAGAGGTTGTGTGTTCTCTCCCTAGAGAGGAACACAGAAGAGACCAGAAGAAAGTGATAGAGACTGTCTCAGTGCCCCATCCCCAGAGGGATGGGGTGGAATTCAAGAATTCAGGGGTAATCCCTGTGCCAGCCTGGACAGGGAGAAGTTGCCTGAGAATCGATTTGTTTGTGAGTACCTGAGACATTTGTGGGAAGAAGCCCTGGAGCACCTGCATACCTTTAATGAGTTCTACTCTGATATACAGACAATGTTCACCAAGATAGAGTTTAGAGTAAAAGTGTCTGCCTACTGTGGGGTCAAAGGAAGACTTGCCAAGTACAGAACTTTTAGTTTGTGTATGGCTTAGAAGCATCTGCAACAATGGGGGTCTAGGGTAAAGACATAGCCACTTACAGAACTTTTAAAGTCAGGACACCTCCAGAGTGAAATGTAGAATGTTAAATGTGTTAAACATTTCGAGAGAGCATCTACAACCAGTAGTTCAAGAAAGGTGTTGTAACCAAATGAATGGCCAAGTATAGATTTGGGAGCAAGAGGTGCAAGACCCCCAGGTTTGCTTCTCCGGGTTCAGTTTGGGCACCTATGGTTTTCTCTCAGGCACTTGGCTAGTGTCTGAAGAAAGCACCAGATGTGGGATTGTGGATTTTTCCCTGAGAACTAGAAAGTGACCATGGGTGGTTTAGGGGGCCACCATCAACCTCCATGCCATATGGAAAAGTGTCCTAGTACTGGCTGGAATGTCACATCAAGGAATAGAAGAAAAGTGTACCATTTCAGGGGTGTGTGCCCAGATCCATTCAGAACCTAAGGGTTAGTAGTGAAGAAGTGTGCTCTGTGGCTCTGTAATCTGCATTACCAGCGAGTGTAGCCCTGTGGGGTCCATCTTTGCTTTGTCATTCTCTGTGTTATGTGAATAAAGCCACCTCTAAATCCACCCTGGTTTGGACATTTCAGTTATTGCTTCCAGTGTCCGGATTTACTTGGGTGACCCTGACCAGAAATACAAACCTAGCACAATGCTGAGCAAATGTTTTCTTCAGGGATCCAGGTTGTTGGCCATGCTAAATGGTCCCCAGGTGTGAGCCAGGTAGTTGCCATACTTGGTTTGCCTGTCTGAAGGATGGCAGGCTCAGTAGTAGCAGTAATGGGTCCACAGAGTTTCTGCAAAGATAATTTGTAGTGACTACCCCCACCTCTCGGTGGTGCCTAGATGTGAGAGGAGCAGCCCTGCTTACAGAAACAAAGGGGGTAGTGGGGAGGTTACATGTGCATCTCTCATGATGCAGAACCGTGACTGATTTATCTCTCCAGAACTCCAGTGCATTCTAAGTCTGCTGGCAGCCCAAGGGTTTAAGATAAGTGATAGAACTTGTTTATCCAATCAGGAAGCAGCACTGCTGAAACTCATTTGTAATCATTCCTTTGTTTCTTGAATTTAGCTCATATTTGTAATTTATTGAAAAGCTGTAAGGCCTTCAGTGACATGCATTTGCAGTATATATCCAAATCAGTTTCACTTTTGAACCATACTGATGACACAAGGATAGCACTCCACATTGCCAAATTCAACATGTTTATATTAGAGGCCACAAGTGGGGAGTCTGAGCACATTTCAGATACGATGAAGTTACTTAATCAGGGGAGCATACAAACCACTGCTTCTATTGTCATTGCAACATTTTTAGCATCCCTGAATCTGACAGGTGAGCTGCAGTATTTATTTCTTGTTTGTCGGGTTATGAAGGCAGTTGAAGGTGGCCATCACCAGTGGCAGCTGTGCTTACAGGATGACTTAACTGTATTATGCCATCCTTCCCATCTCAGGTTATTATATTAAGAACTTAATTCCAGTGTCTGGCGAAACTTCTGTGCTAGCCTTGAAGAACATCCACAGATAGAGAAGCATTGAAAATATGGAGTGAGGGAGAGGAGACTATAAACTGTTTTGGCTGTCAGGTATCTTATAAACAAAAAAGAAGAAAGAACTGCAGATGGACAGTACATGAGGGGAGGTGTCACTGTAGACAAAAAAAAACAACAGAGGATTCCTCATCGAGACACTGGGGATTGGACACCCTAGTGTCACTGTAATGTTTCTGGGGGTGGGGTGGGGTGGTAGTGCTGAAAATAAATGACTGCTGAAAATAAAGAAAAAACACTGACCCACCAACCGCCCAAAAGTTTTCCTGTAGGTTAAGTAGTGTGAGCTCGAGGTGGACATAGTGCACAGATTCGGAGGTGACTTTGTCACCTCATGAGGTTGTTCGCTCGAAGCTGCTTTTCTCTACTAGTCCTCAAAGAGGAACCGTAGGGCTCCACCCATGCAGCCCTCAAAAGGGAGTGTGCCACACGTGTAGGTCCTTCCTCCTTTTCTCCCGCCATAGAGTATCATCTTGCATTTAATTGCATTGAATCTGTGACTCCAGGAGTCCAACTAATCACCCAACTTGATCAGGTACTCATGAAGTTTATTTATTTATTTGAAAAGTTTCACCAGGAAATGCATACTGAGCTACAATTGCTCATTTCCAGATGCATCCTGGGGAAGGGAAAGTGGATAACAGTAATTGAAAAATACAGAATATACAGCAGCAACATAGGATGTATGTATATATACATTTTGGAAGGGTGCATAATATTTAAGTGCGAAAAGTGGACAGTAAATGCCATCTTGTGTGGACAGTTGGAACTATCCAGTTGACATAAAACACTCTTATAAGCTTATAATGCATTTTATGTATATGTGAAGTTACATATACACATGCAAATGAAATAATCAACTATACATGAAGTTTGTTCCTATCCTCAAGAGAGTCCACCACCTTGGCCAGATTGGTGTCAACAGGGAATTTAAGCAGGCAGCTGGAGTCCCCAGCTTTCAGATCAGTGACAAAATGTAAAAAATAGTGGTCCTAGCACAGTAAAAATATTAATTGGTAAAGGTCTTACCGAGGATTAGTTAGTTTTCAAACTGCTATTTATTTACAATGCAGACTTCAGCCCAATGCTTCAGTGCTTTGTTCCACTATAGCAATTCCTTAGTGGTGGGTTATTATTGCAAATACAGCCTTAAATACTTAACCTTCTTAAAGGTGCATTATAATTATAGCAAAAGAGATATTTATAAGCTTCTTATGTAACCCCTGTGACAAAAGGGTTACTAATCTGATGCTCTGTTGGCATCAGGAAGTGGGAGTCATGCTGCCAGGCTGGCTGGAAGGCAGAGCTTAGCAGTACGAGGGAAATTCAAGTGCCCACTGGTGTATGGGTGTCCATTGAGGGGCATTCGGTGAGAAGAGAGTTGAGAAGTAGGAGGCGGTTGGTGCCAGCTCCAAGGAACAAGGGAGGGCCTCCAGTTGGAGCTGGGTAGGCCCAGGCCGGGGTGGGAGACTGCTCCCCAGCCCCAGCAGTATCCACAGTCCATCCATTGGGAAAGTGGAGGAATCCGTGCAGCTGCAGAGAGAGAGAGAGAGAGAGAGAGAGAGAAGCTGGTAGGGCTGCTTCGGATCCGTTTGCCTGGGAATCTGCTGTGGTGGCTGCAACAACAGGAACCTGAGTTCATGGGGGCAACAATGCTCTGTAAGGGTTGTGGTGGCAGTGTGATCCTCTTGCCTAATTTCTGTCCACCTGCATCCATTTTAGAGGATTGCCGAGAAGAATTCCTGAGTTGTGTCAGTTTAGTGGGTGGTGGCCATTCTGTGCAAACCCTGCCCAGGATCAGCAGGTGGCTAGCCCCTGAGGAAAGGACTGTATCCTAGGACTGTCAACCCCCCTTGCTGAGGAAGAAGAGTAAGGGCCTGAGTATGATTACGTCCTGCTCCCACTGGCGGGATGAGGTAAAGAGTGACTGTCTTGGGAACACCTCTGAGTGTTCATGAGAAAATGGAGCCCCTATGGCTCAACAAAGAGAAAGAGGATGTGAGGATCCAGGTTCAGGACCCAGCTCCCCAAGTGTCTGTGCCACGGCTGAGGCGAGAATGTGTGGAAACAGTACCCGGGAATTGAATGTACCCCCTTCATGTAGTTGTTTAGTAGCCTGAGCTTTTTCGAAAGACAATAAAAGATGCCTGATTGCATCTGATTTCTGTCTGGGCTGAATCATTTGATGTCCTGTATGTTGTGCTGTGTGTCTCCTAACCAAAATGTTTTCCAGACTTTGGAGCTGTTCTAGTGCCTTCCAGTTATGAGGAGGAAGAGATCCATTCTGCCAGCATCTCGACAAAGTTCCAGCAGTCTCAGTGGAATCCCTATCTACTTCTAAAGTACTGTGTTTGAAATCCTGCTCACTTAAATTTCTGCTGCTCAGCCTAAGTGTTGGTACCCTCCGCTTTCTCCAAGACTTTACCTACAGAACCCTTAGACAGGGAAGGGAGGTGGCTTCTGTAGCTAAAATATCACCTCAGAGACTAAAAGTAGCTGCTGCTTGCCTGCAAGTGTGGAATCTACTACCCCAGGGCAGGAGTGATGGAAAGTAAATACAAAGCAAATGTTTACTCCCCAGTAACACTGTGGTGAAATAGAGGAGCAGGGCCAGGTTACAAAATGGGGCTCGTCTGGGATTTGAAGATGCAGTGGAATCACTTACCTGGCACAGCCGGAGGGGCATAGTCTGAGGTGATGGAACATTGGTGGGCTTCAGCCTGTTTCAGGTTACAATTGGAAATGAAATGCTTGAGGAGACAAAATGGCACCTGCTTCTCATGTAGAAAAAATGATGTACATATAATTAGAGACTAATGGATCTGATTGGTGGATGGGACTAATGAGTTGCTGCTAGTTAAAAGGAGACCATGTGACTGCCTGTTATTTTGCCTCAGGATTCATGTGGCAGAAGTTGAAACATCCATTAGCCCCAAGGAGCTGTAAACAAAAGGTTTTGCTGTGAAAAAACTGCAAGAAAAGCAAGTAAAGCATTGTGGATTGTAAACCCTGTGGATTACAAATAGCGAGTTTCAAGCTGCAGAAAGAGGAGCTGTAAAAGAGGGAACAAAAGAAAGGAAATGTTAAAATCCTCACAGAAATTATGTTTGCACCAGATCCTGCTGGAAAGACTGTAAATTTACCTGAATCGTTGTTCTCCTGGCTATGGACTATGGTGGAGAGAGGAAGTACTGGTGAGTCCTGCATTCATTGTGGAATTTCTTGGAGTGGGATGTTGAGACAGACAGCTTGCAGTGTTACCGTGGCCCTGCAACTGTGCCACTTGTGGCAACAGGGCCACCACCTACATTGCCATGGAATTGGGGTATAACCCCAGGCTGTGTCCCCTGTTAGGAGTGAATGTTCCCACCTGGTATCACTGGAGCAGTGGGATGATGTGGCAAGTAACATATCTGAAATTAAGCCAGTGTGGGGAAGGGCCCAGTCATCTGCCCAGCCCTCCCCACAGCCAAGTGCCTAAGAATTTCTCTGTGGCAGAAGGAGTGGCCACGGTGGGTCTTCCAGAAAAAGTATGCTTGGGTTGGCATTGTGGGTGACAACCCAGACCAACTGAGGCCCCCAAGGCTGTGGTACTGGGCCGGTGGCTCCCTGCAATGGCACCAACCTCAAAAAGATGGAAGAGAATAAAGAGGCTGTGAAACCAGTGACCGCCCTAGAAGTCAGAGAAGACTCTGTTGCTTAAAGAATCTGCCCCATTCCCACTGAGCCGGGAGAGCCACCAGGCCAAAAAGACCCAGATGTGATAGTCGAGACTGTGGGGAAGACCCAGCCTCTGATGCAGATAGTGATGGTGACCACCCCGGTGGTGTCCATCTATGATCTGTCCAAAGAGGAGTGACCCAAATGTTCAAGGACCTAGTGATCGAAGGACATTCCAAAGCCTTATGCCATGCCCATTCTAGGCACTCTAGAAACTACACCTTTGCTTCCCAGAGATCCAGGTGCAGAATGGTGGACATGGATGCCAGGCATCATATGGACCTAACTGTTATCAACTATGAAAATGGCATCTGGTTGCCAAAAGGTGTTACCCACGGTCAGTGTGTGATCCATTCCCACCTGGAGTCAAGCAGAGTGTTGGGTGAGGAGGTATCTGAGAATGGAGTGCCCTGGCGAGGATTATCCATATGTCAGTGAGAGGATTTGGGACTTAATAGAGTGCAGAAGGTCAGATTGGGTGTTCCATGGGGCCATGGAGAAAGTGCATCTGAAAAACAGAGTGGACCCAAATGATTCTACATATGACAGGAACAGAGTAATGTCTCTAGCTAGATCCATGTGCATTTCCTCTGTATAGGAGAGGACAACCCTTTTCAAGACTTTGCAATGATTCAAGGCAAGATTGGACATCAGATTAAATACTATGTGGTCTTGAGTGCACCAAGCCAGACCCTTGTTTTATTATGCTCCAAATGACCCTACTGCAGGCCCCAAGGTGCAGCCAAGTAGAAGAACCTAGTGCTATAGTGCCCCCTGGCACTGCTGTGGACTGTTGCCTTTGGGGCCACTAAACAACTACTTGATGAGACTGCTCTAATCTTTTGTTGTTTGAAAAAAATCAATAACACAGTATTTAGCAAGGACTGTAGCCAATGATTTGGACATTGCTGTTTTGTTCTGAGAAGAACAACACATTCTTTAAAATGTGATGAGCTATGTTTAGTAAGTAGTTAGCTAGTGATAGATAGGATATAGTAGCTGCAAGTAGCCTATAGTAATAGAGTAGGACTGTTAGCAGGATTACTATGTAGGGTAATTATTAAAATATGTGCTTATTGTTACCCCTGGTGGAGCCAAGTATATGGACTCAAAGTACAGAGACTGCCACCTAATGGACTCCTTGAACTTTTGAAAATGTTTTTCTTTAAGCCTTTGATTGGTATTTTCTACTATTAAGTAGCTTAGAGAGTAGAGTAGTGAGCCAGTATGTTGGTGCATTGTGTATTCTGTAGTCATCGGACACTTTTGTGGAGCTTACTTAACCATGATAAAACTGTTTGAGGTTCGCTGCTGGTTGGACTCTATTTTACACTGAGGCATCTGTTTTAAATTTGTCCACTGGTTGGCACAAAATCAGAACCTGAACTTACACAAGTTATATTCTATTTAATTGTATTATTTATTGGGTAGGCTGTGGGTAACTTATTTGTGTTTGTATTGAGTGGAGATTGATTGTGTGTGACTGAATGTGTGTTTATAGTTATCCTTTGCACAGAGTAGTGTGCGGCGTAAGTGCAGCGCAAGCGTGTGTGTGCGCAGCGCATGTGATAAAGCAGGCTAAACTGGATAAAGGTGTAGAGATTAAGTTATTATTGGTTAATTTGGGGTTGGATGGTTGTTTTAATCTATTCTATTTTATTGTTTTATTGTTGTTTTGAGCAGAGTGCTTTGCTAGTAGGCTGCGAGGTGTACCTAACTGTCAGCTCCTGTAGGCTCAGCTACTTGGCGTCCCAGTTGTTGGACCTCCACCCTTTAGTCAACCTCCTTTGTCATCCACAGCCCTTAGATACTGTTGGGAAATGGCACTGCAAGCAGGGTGCTTGGGTGGCTGATGGGGAGAGTCATATTAGATTGTTAAAGACCAGAAGATGCCCTGGAGTGAAATGGGGACTGGGAGAGGTCAGTCTTGCCTAGTCCCCATACCAGGTCTCCACAGGACTGAGGGGACAGGTAGCTGTTGGTTCAGCAGCTGCTTTTAGTCCCTTCTGGTGGTGCTATGCAATGCGAGATCAGTCAGGAACAAGATTGCAATCATAGTAGACTTGGTTTCTCGGTTGATCTTGCCTGCATCAAGGAGACCTGGCTGGCCCAATCTTGAGGCATCTGTCCTGGCAGGTTTCTCCATGGTGCACTGCCTGCAAGGACTACAGGTATGGCCATCTGCTTTAGAGCCAACTTGAACTTTTCAGTGCTCCCAGTGAGAGTTTCTTCACCATTTGAATGCATGGCCATTTGGGGAGGGGGTCTGGGTGCAGGTTGTAGAATCCTTTTGGGATACTGGCCTTGAGCGTGTGCAGGAATTTCTGTAGGAAGTCACAGACTTTGTCACTGAGAGGTGCTGGAGTCACCCAGATGGTTGACTCTGGATGATTTTGGTGCTTGGATTGATGATGAATTATTGCAGTTTGAACAAGATTTCTTCCAGACAATGAATTCGCGGACCTCGCAGGAAGGCCATCATGAGGGAGGAGAAGGACTAGATATAGTAGCTGTAAGTGAGACCTGGTGGACAGAGCTGCACACCTGGGAAACGACTGTCCCAGGTTACAGACTGTTCAGAAGGGATAGGGAGGATAAGAAAGGGGAGTTACTTTATACATCTGGGAAAGCATAAGTGTAACTGAAGGACAAGAGGAGGACAGGGAGACTGAGCTACTGTGGTTAATGTTAGGCAGGAGGACAGGAGAATCCTTGCGATTGGGGGTGATATACAGGCCACCTACCCAAGGGGAGGAGGGTGATCACAGTTAATTCAGGCAGTCACAAGGCTGGCCCTAAAGGAGAACAACTACTACTGGTAGGAGACCTAAACCTCACAGATGTAGACTGGGAATCCCAGATGTAGCATTTTCAATGACCATGGAGATACCAGCTGCGCTGCAGGGGTATTCCTTCAACATCTAGTCAAGGAGCTGACACGGGCAACAACCTGCAGGATGTAGTCCTGACAAATGGGAGAGTGTGGAGGAGGTGCAGGTGGGAGAAGCCTTGGGCACCAGTGACCATGGCATGGTAAGGTTCAGGATCAGGGCAGGGAGGAGATGAGTAAAACCAGTACTACAGCCATGGACTTCAGATGCACAAACTTTGGCAAGATGAGAAGGATAGTAATGGAAACAATAGAGGTACAGAGAATATGGGGCAGTCTGGGACTTATGGCACGTTACCAAAAGAGGGTGCTGAAAACTGTAGAAATGTGCATAAAAAGGTTAGGAAGAGCCAAATGGAAGGAGACCTCTTTGGTTTACAAAGAAGTTTGTGGGGCAGTCAGGAAAGGAGAAGGCTTTCAGAACATTCAAGAGGACACTCAGTGAGGAAGATAAGGAAGAGTATAGGGAAAAGAGGAGTCTAGCAGGAAGAAGATCAGAAGGGCAAAAGCAGATACTGAGAAGAACATAGCTAAAAAGGCCAAAGGGGATAAAACCTTTTCAGATATGTGAGGGAGAAGAGAAGGGCAAGGCAGGGGTTACTAGACTGAGGGGGGAGCGAGGGAGGGAGGAGGAGGGAGGAGGAATAAATTGGAAAGGACTGTGTAAAGCAGAGTTATTAAATTAGTACTTTAGCTCTGTATTTACGGAGGAGGAGGAGGATGGTAGGGGACCTGAGCCAAAGTCAGAGGGAAGGAGGGCAAATGGTGTATCTGAGCCCATTCACTGTGGATAGGGTTAGGGCAGAGCTAGATAGATTGAGGTGGACAAGGCAATGGGGCCTGATGGGTTACACCCAGGGTGATTAGGGAATTGAAGGAGGAGTTGGCGCACCTTGATAAGGCTCTTCAGCTTGTCCCTGTATACGGGAGAGGGCAGGAGGACTGGAAGAGGGTGACGTAGTGCCTTTACAAGGGAGGTGAAGGGAACTACCAACCTGTCAGCCTCACATCAGTGGTGGGGAAGGTAACGGAGGCATTAATCAAGGAGAGGGTGGTGGATTACCTGGAGAGAGTGGCTTGTGACAGCAGACATGGCTTCATGAAGAGGAAGTCTTGCCAGACAAACCTAATTCAGTTCTTTGATTGGGTGACTCAGGTGATTGACCGGGGGCAATAGACATGGCCTATCTGGAGTTCAGTAAGCCTTTGACACTGCCCCCATAGGAGGCTGGTGAGCAAGACAGAAAGCTTGGGATTGGGTGGAAAATAACAATCTGGGTGGAGGCCTGGCTGGCAGGAAGAACTCAGAGTGTGGTGCTAAATGGGGTGCACTCAGGGACGGCAAGGGTGAAGAGTGGAATGCCACAGGGTCAGTTTTGGGTCTGCTTCTCTTCAACATATACATCAGTGACATTGTGGAGGGTTTGAGGGAGGGTGTGCCTATTTGCTGATGATACGAAAATATGCAGTAGGGTGGACATCCCGGGGTTGGAGGACATGAGGGAGGACTGAAAGATGCTCGAAAAATGGTCTGAGACATGGCAGCTGAAATTTAATGCCAAGAAGTGTGCTATGATGCACTTGGGGAGTAGGAACAGAAGAGCAGGGTACAACCTAGGTGGGAGGAAATCAAAGTAACAGAACAGGAGAGGGATCTAGGATCACAGTCTCCTCAAACCTTCAGGTAGGAATCCAATGTAGCAGGGCGGTGGGAAAGGCCAATGGAATATTGGCATGCATAGCACGGCATTACTAGCAGAAGGAGGGAGGTAATAATGCCCTTTACAAACCATGGTGAGGCTGCACCTGGAGTATGGGGTTCAGTTCTGGAGGCCACATCTCCGCTAAGGATATAGATGCATTGGAGTGGGTTCAGAGAAGGGCAACCAAGATGGTGCAGGGTATGCAAGGAAAGTCACATGAGCAGAGGTATAAGGAGCTGGATTTGTACACGCTGGAGACAAGGAGGGAAAGGGAGACATGACGAAATTTTAAATATGTAAAGAGGCTTAATAAAGTGGGAGAAGAGGGTTTACTTAAGAGGAAGGAGGGGTCAGAATTAGAGGCCAGCCTCAGACTGAAGGGAAAAAGATACAGGGGCAATGTGAGAGGGCTGCTTCTTCATGGAGAGGCTGTGAACCCTGGAACAGATTACCAGATGGAATGGTGGGGGCTAAATCGGTGGAAGAATTCAAGAGGGCATGGGACAAGCATATGAGACTGAGTATCGGGGAGAATAGGGGCTGGCAGGGAGGGGAGGTGTAGGGAAAAAAGGCAAACTAGATGGGCTGGTATGGTCCTTTTCTGCCATCAAGCTTCTATGATTCTATGATAAGCATTTGCCACAGACATGCCTTGGACCTAGTATTCTGGCCTTGAGATCATCATTCTCAAGACTGATCTGGTTGTTTGGTTGGATCACTGCACAGTGAGGTTCTTGTCCAGGGCCCCTCTCTGTGATCCTGCCCTGTGGAGATGGTCCATTATGCCCTTAAGGGGTTGTCCCCAGAGGGATTGTCGAGTGACATAGACCTTCTGAGGTGAGCACTGCTTGTGTGGAGGGTGCAAGCGAGGCAGCAGCAGCCTATAATAGGGCTGTGGCCTCAGCACATGGTTCTGTGACACCAGTCCGTATATAACCCAGCTCCTCTCATTTGAGAATCCCATGGTTTGATGGAGCTCTCAAGGGAAGGAGAAGAAGACCAAGGATCAGGGGAAAAGTGCCGTTAGCTGAAGTCTGGATCAGAGGAGGACAGACTGGCTTAGAAAAACTCACTATGGTGACTATCGAAGGGCTATCTCCTATAAGAAGATAGCCCTTGATATAAATAAATAAATAAATAAATAAATAAATAAATGAATAAATAAATAAGAAGGCTAAATTTCCTGTCCAGAGAGATTGCTGCAGGGAAGAACAGACCTGCTCAGCTCTTTAGGACTGTTGACAGGCTGCTTCATCAGGCTTGTCTACAGCCTAAAGGTGCAGGTTCAGCAGCTAGTGTAAAGAGTTCACTCTGTTCTTCTCTGACACAGTGTCCTCCATCAGGTCCAGTATCTGTCCCACAGGTCATATGTCACCCCACAATTGTCAGTCAGATGTCACGAACCATGCTCTGATTGTCTGGAGTAAGCTCAGGCCAGTGGAGGTGGAAAAAGTATGTGAAGTAATCTCGCTGCTGTGGCCCACGTTCTGTGAAAAGGAACTGTACCTAACACGTCTCCTTGTGAGATGTGAGAGTCTGCTGGTCCAGTATTCGTCGAGATTGTCTGGTGCTCACTTTCAAAGGGCTGTTCACAATACTTTAAAGAGGCACTGGTGAGGCCCCTCCTGAAAAAAAAATCCCTTGACCTGACATCTTGGCAGATTATAGACCTATCTCTAACTTTTTGGGGTAAGGTTTTTAGAAGTTTGGGGCACTGCAGCTTGAAGTCCACCTCATTGCTTTTGACATCTTTGACCCTCCAGTCATGATTTAGGTCTAAGCACAGCACTGAAACACTACTCAGGTGCATAATGACCTCCTCAGGGCTAGAGACAGAAGTGAATGGTCAATTCTCGTTCTCCTTGATCTCTCTTCAGTATTTGTTTGACACAATAGACCATGATGTTGTTGGATCACCTTTGGGCATTTTGTGGACTCACCAGTATCGTCATCAGCTGGTCTGAGTCCTTTCTCACTGGTAGGATGCAGAGGGTAGTAATGGGAGTTTCTCCTCCCACCTGATGCCTCTACCTTGTGGAGTCCCCAGGGTTTGATCCTCTCATCCATGTTATTTGCTGTGTACATGCTGCCCTGGGTGAGATCATCAGACATTACAATGTGGTTTTCCACCACTATGCAGATGATACCCGGCTGTATGTGACCTTTACGCCAGGGATGGTGAGACCTCGGAAGTACTAAATGTATGCCTGGCCGAGATCCAAGACTGGATGTCCTCTAGCAGGCAAAGGCTCCACCTGGCCAAAACCGAGATTCTAGTGATTGAGTCTGGTCATCGGCAAGAGACAGAGACTGATGGAGTGAGTTTCAGCTTGATGCTGGACCTTACTCTGTTGGCAGCCTCTGCGAGGTGAAAACCAGGTCAGGTTGCAACTGGAAATCAGGCCCCAGCTCAGTGTGCTTTTTCTGACTACTAATCTTTAAATAAATAAATAAAAGCTGGGTATTATACTCGATGACAGACTGACACTTGAGGCTCAGGAGTCATCTGTTGTCCAGAGTGTTTTTATCACTTGAGAAATATCACCCAGATAAAAGCTCTTATTCCACTGGAGGACCAGCCCTCACTGGTGCATGCATTTGTGACATCCAGATTTGACACTCTTTATCTTGGGGTTAGTGGAGGGATTTTATGGCACCTGCAGCTTTTTGAGAACGTGGCAGCCAGGTTACTGACGGGTCTCCTGAGGTCATGTCATGTGACCCTGCTGCTACATGAGCTGCACTGGCTGGTGGTGAGGTGAAGAATTTCCTTCAAGGTGGGTCTTCTCACCTATAATGCCCTATACGGTCTGGGTCTTAGATATCTGAGTGATCTGCTGACTGCTGTTCACTCCCAGCCTCTCTTCCTCCTCTGATGAAGGCCTCCTAGCAATTCCCAGTGCCCGGCTAAAAACCTCTGGTAACCATGCATTTGCAGTGGCTGTGCAGGGCCTGTGGAATTTGCTGCCAAGGTCTTTGTTGGAGGCCCCCTCACTGGAGGGCTTTAACATAGAAACACAGAAGTTGACGGCAGATAAGGACCCCAAGGCCCATCCAGTCTCTGGGGACCAAGCGAGGACTGAAGGCACAGATATTTAGGGGCCTTTGGGACCTAGCTCGACATTGGTCTTTGTGTTTTATTTGCTGCTGTTGCGTTCTTAATAATATTGCCCTGAATTCAGTCATCTATATTTCTTTGTGATCTGTGTACTTTAACTTATTGTTCACTGTCTATATATTGTACAGCTCCTGAGCCTTAGGGACAGGACGCTTTAAAAATAAAAACGCATTGACTTACTAACTAGTTGATTTTCATTCAGCTCATGTACAATCTACATGTGATCATTGCTAATACTGTACTGCACTGATTTCCCTAAATGCCAGCAGTTGCCAATAGTTCACCAAAACATAAACATCAATTGTAGTTTGACACCCAATATGAAGAAATGTGACACTATACTCATTTGCATAGTAAAACTCTACAAAAATGAGAGGAAAATGACATTTTAGCTGTTTTTAATTGTACACAAATGGTAGGGGATGCATCAGTAATGTACACATATCGTTCAGTTCATAAATATTAATAATACCCTTGAGCATAGGGTACCCAATTGTTGAAAGTGTGCAATATCATGCAGTTGGCAATATACTGTATTTATCAAAATCCCATGTGGGGAGCACCTACGTACATTTGATAATGCATTCTCAATTAGTGCACTAGATAATGGCCCAAAACAAGTGAAAGCAGAAATTCTGTGACTTCAAGAGATCACAGTTTCCAAACACGACTAACAAACAGAAGAAGGAGAATTTATATAGCCTTTTCATAAACTTTATATTCCAAAATGCTTTATAAGCAATGAAAGACTGTAGTAAATGACAGAATATGTGTAGTGTCAGCCATTTTGTACATCACCACCCACACACAGCTTTGGACAATTGCATGAACCAGTTTTATGGAAAGGGAAATGTTGGCTAGAACATTAGGGAAAGCCCTCTACTTTTGTGGAAAATGCATTGGGTTCTTTTGCTTCCACCTGGACATCAGTCAGGACAGCACCACAGATGGCAGATGGGACCTTAGTTTAACATTTCATCTGAAGGATGGCACACTCAACAGTACAGCACCACCTAGTACTTCACTAGGGTGCGATCATTAATGTATGAGTCCAATTCAGGTGAAACCCACCTGCCTCAAAATCTGAAAATCCTAAATCCCAAACACCCAAATCCAATTATATCCAATTCTGAAAATGGTATTCCAATCAACCCTAGTCCCTGGCATGCTATGTATCTTTAATGGAAGGATTGTACATTCCACATATCGCAAGAGGCAGCTGCACATAAGTACAATACTATGAAAGCAGTATAACATTGTATAAAGTGACATATCATTGTATCAGTTTCAGAATTCATCACCTGCAGTGTAGGTCTCATTGTCCCAAACTGACACACATTACAATGGTCACATTTAAGGAAACCTGGAGGCCTACTGAGTGACCCTAGCACAGATCCCTGATGAATACCATTTAGTACCCTCTCCACTTGGGGTAGTACCCAAGCCCATCCACCACTACCATGTACTTCTTGCCACTAAGCCCAAGGGCAGTCCACCCTGTGTATGCCACATGTATACCACACTGTTTCTCTTGCCCAATAAGCTTGTTATGTGCCATAGTGCCAAATGCCTTGCTAATGTCCTGATAAATGAAATCTACTGCCCTGCCACTGTATGCCTCACTGATCACCCTCATCCCAAAGGAAATAAACTGGGTGATATAACACAATATATCCTTCATAAATCCATGCTGAGAGGGTTCAAGAACTCTAGTCTCAACCAGGTACTCCATTATTCTGTACTTGTGATGGCTTATAAGACCTTGCTCAGCACTGATGTCAAGTCTGAGTTGTCTGATGTTACCAGGGTCCATCCTTATACGCTACTTGAAATGGAGACATTGGAAACGTTCCAGTCTCTGTCAACACACCTGTGCAGAGAGACTTGTAAAGATTACTGCAAGTGTCCCAGTCTATTGTTCCTTAGCTCCACTCTGATCCTGTGATGCACCCTGTCTGCCTCTTGTGCTTGTCCTTGCTTGGTTTCTTCCAAGTGGCAAGCTACCAGTGCAAGTGCGATGTATACAGGCTGCATCATGGCTAAATCTTAGTCCATGGGCCCTCTCCAGTGAGCACCTTCCTTGCCTGGGGGTACTTTGATGAACTGCAAAACAAAGAATTTATTCAGCATCTCAATCACTGTGCCTGGTTCTCCCACTAATTTCCCATTTCCTGTCTTCAGGGGACCAGTCCATTTATTCACCTTCCTTCTTCCATTTACACACTGGAAGAAGAGTTTTGTCCTCTTTACAGCTCCGATTGCTATCCTGGCATCCAGCCCTACTTGGCAATTTTAATTCTAGTCATGAAGTTCCTCAGTGATGCTCTGAACTCCTCTGTGGCTTGGAGGTAACCTATCTCTTTCCAGTAGTCATAGACTATTTTTATTCAAGGTCACTTGCTTTTTAGGTTCCATTTGAGCCAGAGATGACACTTCTTGGCCCTCTTCCCTTACTTACAGGGCTGCAGACCTTGTAGCCTGAGTGTCCTCTTCAATGAATCCCACATAAATTCTACATTGCCAGACTCATGTAGCTGTTCCAGACCCTTGATCACCTAATCCTTCACCTTGGCAAGTCTGCCTTTGAAAGTCCAAGTCCTGGTAGCTGAGACCTAGCTAGACCTCCCTGTCACAATGGAGAAGAATTCTTGCTTGAGTCACTGCCTTCCACTGATTCCTTGCATTTACACCAAAATGACATCACCCCACTGCTGAAAACAAGGTCAAGGAAGGCCTCAAAACTTAATCCTTATTGGATATGCTGCTCTAGGAGGAAGTATTGGGTGTGGGCAGGAACTTTGTCTCAGTCCTGCCTTTAACCCTTTTGAGATGCCAGTCTATGCCCAGGAGATTGAAGTCTTCCTGGACTACCACTGCATTGGATTTGATGGTGCTCATAATTTCACAAGCAACTGGGTGTTATGCTTCACCAAGCTACTTCAGGGCCTTTATCAACCCTCCTGGATGACTCTTTGATGCCTCTTCCCCAAGCTTAACCTAAATAGACTCTGTGATGCTGTTTGCTCTCCTGATGTCATCCTTGCTTTCCACAGTGACTACCTGTCTTATAAAGAGAGCCAACCTCTTTCCTGTCAGGTCTACCCACGAGAATAGTCTGCATCTCTCCGTACTCATGTCCTAGTCATTCCCCAAAGTTGATCTCTCAGAGTGCCACCATGTCCTGTCCCAAAGTACATTAGGGCCTTGAGCTGGCACATTTTGCTGGGTGTGCACCTTATATTCACCTGCATGCAAATGATGATAGTTGCCTCATCTATGCTTCCTTGTCCCAGTTTGAGTCACCTTTCTGGTCCCTCCCTTATTCTGCTGTCCTTCCTTTGTTTTTTCTCACCTCGGCCTCCTGCCCTTGGTGCTCCCCTCACTAGCCCCACCCTCTGTCCTGTCATTTACATTGTCGCTGATTGCCTTGTCCATTCCCTGGCCACTATGACTGCTCCCACTCTCTCCAGTGCAGGTGCTGCCCATCATGGGCATTCAAGCATTTATTGCACCAGAGTGCTCTCACATAGGCCAGATACACTCCTTCTGCACCAGACCCCTAGCCAAGCATTAGCCTGCCTAATGGTCCGCTGCTGCTACTCACTAGAGCTTGGTGCCCTAGCAGCCTAACATTGGGCAACAGGCAACAGATCAGGGTGAGTACAGTTTCCTTTATTGAAACAACCTACTGTATAAAACTATAGGTTGCACACTTATTGCTGGTTAGCATAAGCCAATAATCTGTCCTGAACCATTTAAAATCGGAGTTCTACTCTTTTAAATACAATGATATGAGGAAATGTTTCACATGAAGAGGTAGATAAACTGCATATTTCATAGCAATGTGTTACTCCTTTCAAGTTTACTGTAGCTTTTAACCTTTTTTCATTCTTTGGAAACCAGGTAAGGCCCACTAGGCACAAGTGATTGCTTTAGGACACCAGGGAGCACTGGGTTGGTTAAGCGATTTGCTCAGAGTCACACATTATGTAAGTGGATGTACTAGCTCATTCACAGCTTATTACTCTAACCTGCAATCTGTTCTTTCATTATGTCTTATTTTGGTGTTCAGTTTAGTTGCAAGTCATAGAGACATATAAACATACACTTGGTTTATAGAAGAAGACCAGTGGTATCATACCTGGCAAAAGTTAACTTATGAAGTGTACAGGTTAGAGCAGATCTCAGCTAAATTGAACAATAAAGTGATTAGTTTTACTAATTGATGGAATAGTTGGACCCATTACCAGTTTGGGCAATACCCAGATTTTGTACCATGATGGGGAGAATAGCATTTATTTATTTCCTGGGAAATTATCTACTGAGGACGTAAACTGGGAGAGACCTGGGTGGAGTCACTTAGGATGGAGACTTGGAAGGGACAGGGTTTCTAACTTGAAATTGTATTAACCTATATTGTCTATAACTTCACCCTTTAAATGAGCCCATGCCAGCACTTAAGTTGTCACTTATATTTACTATGTTCAGGTTTATAACCTTATTAGCCACTGTTGATATTGACTGCAGACAAGGACTTGAGAAATGTATAATTAAGATTATGAAATATTATCTGATGTATGACTGTATTGCATTTTATGTTGTGTTAAGTCTATATGATAAAAATAAAACAATTTAAATAAAAAAAAGGACCAGTGGTCCTTCGTCGCCCTGACCCTGCCTATTGTATGCATATAAAATGCTTATCCCAATGTCAGTGTAAATAAAAGTGATATTTATGCATGTGCTTGTGTTATGGGAGTAATACAGTGGGAAAGGAAGATGCATCAAATCTTAGAGGTTGCACATTTATTCTTTCCATCATTAGTTTGACAAATAGGAAAAGCTGTTCTCAATTTGTGATTTGGACATCTCTGTTCAAAGCAAAAATCGATAACCCTTTTACAAAATTGAAAGCCTATGTGCCTTTATTCATTATAACTCATGAGCGATATAGCTTTAAAGAACAAACCTACAGCCCGAGGGTATAAATGTATGAATAGAAAATTACTCACAACACAGTCAAGTTTGAAATTGAAGTATCCCTGAATGCATGAAAGTACTGCAATAAAAGAAAATCCATAACTATATCTTCAAAGCAGACCATGATGAGACAACACATCAAAACTAAATAAAACATGATAAGCCACTACAGTGCATAGACCCATTACTAGAAAAACATACAGTAGCTCAGCAGTGTGGCCAGTGGTTAGAGTGCTGAGCTATGACCCAGGGCATCTCGGGTTCAAGGCCCAGCATAGTCACTGGGTCACTGTTCAACACTTACCACGTCATCTAATATGTTTCCAGTGCTTTAGCCTACCCACCAGCTGAAAACTGCAAGAAACAGAACCTAAGTAGAATGAAATGTATCTCAGCTTGGGCATCTAAAGTAACTAAATTATAAAACAAAAATGTCAAATGTCTGCTGATAATTTGTAACTTGCAGTGGTGTACTGATAGAGTTATGTTTGATATGACAAGTCTTTGTTCTAGAAAATGTATTTATTACTCTTGTCTTCATTTGTAATTTAAAGTGATTTAAAGATTCCAGCAATATATTTGCTCTTGGCGTCAGCAAATCTCAGTTGCAGAAAATTCCAAAAGATGTGAAATTCAGCTTTTTTTTTTTTATTACTGAAAACATTCATTAAGCAGAATATTTTACCCTTAAACTTCATCTTTTCCCATTGCATATTCCTGTTGATTCTCCAGTAACTTCTTTTTCATAGGCAAGTGGTGATAATCTTTAAAAATTTTACTTTTTCTCATGCCACAGTTTAAAAATAAAATGAATGTTATCAGTTTTAATTACAGTATTGATAAATAGGGCCATTAGAATAATATTTTATTTGTAACATTTAGTTTACAATCTTATTGTGTTTTAAGTATCTGCCATAGGGGATTATTGTCAAGATAAAGTAATCCCATAAGTAACCAGATTACTTGGTTCCTAAAGTGAGGAGATTACTTGTACTTATTTTCTGATTCAACGTTGTGTATAATGTACATTCTGCAGCTTGATACATATTTAGTGTTCACTAGCAATGATGCTATTTTACAAGAAAAAGAAGACATTAAAAGGAACTGGGCTTCCTAGAATTCTACAGGTTTCAGGACCTGCCTCAGTGGCCTACATATTTCTTAGTGACATGCCAATGAAATTGCTTTTACTGTACACACAAATTCAGTTCATAAGTAAGGAGGAATCCATCATTGCACTTTTCAGGATAAGTAATCAGTAATATGTATTTGATTGCTTTATGGAGCAAGAAGTCAAGAATGTAAATACTTTCTTCCAAATTAATTTTAACAAGCCAACCCTTAATGAGTGGGGTGAAAGGAAGAACCCCTATTTTTATGTGCCTGCCTGTTTTCTGTGGTGGTAATTGGCAGCAAGAACAGGTGGTGTAGGCATTATACCATGTACTCGCTTCATGTCAGTTTAGAGTTATCAGGAAACTTTAGCAGCCTGCTGCTGACCCCTCCTTCAAATCATTATTAAAGTAAGAGAGCAAAGGACCTACAGCCAACCCTCAGAATATAATTACACTCTGAAAGAGACTACCCACCACCCTCTCTGTTTTCTACCTGTCAACTAATTCGCTATCAAATTCCTGTAAAATTGTTGGCTCAGTATTATATTTCTTTCCCCATGGATTTCCAATGTAGTTGCAGGGCAACATCTTTGTTGAAATCTTGACAGAGGAGCTCCACAAAGGCTGCTCTGAACAGACACTAGCAAAATCATGCTTAGATGAAAGAGTTGCAGAAAAAAAAAACAAGAGAGACAGAGCTCTGGATGGTGGTACTGTGACCAGGAACCCTACCTGCCTTACTGTGTCTCTCTCTCTCTCTCTCTCTCTCTCTCTCTCTCTCGCCTACCTGGGGGTAACTGACTTGGACTGCAGGCAAAGCAACTGATGAAAACAGGCTGGGGAGCGAGGAACACAAGTACCATAGACCAATCAAAGATTCAAAAAAGAAAAAAGAAGAACCACTGTAGTGGAGGGGTGGGGACTTTGTGATCCGGACATTGGGGATTGGGCACACCCAGTGTCACCATCATGTTCACTGGCATCCGAGTACAGTTTTGGGGGTGCTGTACTGCTGGTGTGTCATCCTTCGGATGAGATGTGAAACTCAAGTCCCTTCTACACATCCTGGTGTTGTCCCATGGTGTCTAGGTGGAAGTAAAGAACCCAGGACACTCTTCACGAAGAGTAGGTGACTTTCCTAGTGTCCTGGGCAACATTCCCTTCCCATAAACTGGTTCATACAATTATCCAGGCTGTGTGTGGGTGATGTGATGATGTGTGATATGGCTGCCACTATACATTCAGTCACTTCACTACCAGTCTAGTATTGCTTGTAAAGTGCTTTGGGATACACTGTGTATAAAAAGCACTATAAATGCTGATTCTTCTTCTTCTTCTTCTATGTTTCTGGGGTGTGTGGGGTGTGAGGTGGTGGAGCTGAGAGGGAGGGTCGGTGGGGGTTATGTTGTTCACTGGTCACAGACCGCAGGAAACAAAATAGTGCGAGTGCACAGACTGATTGACGCGGGATGTGACTTTGTCACTCAACATGTTGTTGGTTCAAAAGGAATGCAGGAATCCTTTTTCTCAGCTGAAAGCAAGAGGTCTGCAGAGCTATGCCCACTGCAGCCCTAAAAGGTGTTCTAAAACTAGGATACATGCTGCTCCAGACCTGTTTGCTAGCTAGAGAGGTGCTCTTGGGCCTAACATCCCTGCTTTAAAAAACTGTTTCCACACCATCTCCAACCAGTACAACACAAGGAACATGGCCAGGAATGCCCTTAATCCTCCTTTCAGGCATGCTCAGCTGTGCAAGTGGCCATTTGCTGTCAGGGCTGCTAACTGGTTAAATGAACTGCCTGATACACTGCTAAATCTCCGTAGTTTATACGACAAAGTACCCCACACTCAGGCAATGAGGGGCAAATGTGGAGGATTACCTGGGAATTTTGGCATCTTTCTGCAGACTGGGGATGTGCCATTTCACTCCCTCCCTTGGGCATTTTTCCTGTGGGATATTTTAGATGGGAGTTTTACAGAAGATTCAGATCAAGGCTTGCTTTACAGGGTGGGGCATTTGAGTAATATATGATATCTCCTCATAATTAGTTAGTATCGGACAGTGTAAACAATATATGTTTCAAAAAGGACTACCTACATGTGACTGTGGGGGCAACAGATTGGGCAGGTTGGCGACATACTCCAAATTCCTAGCTACACCCCTAACAGAAAGATTTTGCTGCCAGACAGAAGAACCCAGAGTCTGATGGTGATGATTAAATTAACTATTAAATAAACATAATTTGTGTAGTTTTTAATGGATCTGTGAGGGTTGCCAATATGCCATGGGGAAATACATGCACCAGGGAAGGGCAGTGAGGCATTTTCCATCTAGGTCGGAAATGTACTAAAGTACTGGATGTGGAGGTCTGCAAGACAACATTTAGGTTATAGCCTCAGTCAGTTTGGATGTCTCCTAGCAGGAATGTCTTGCAAACTGCAGTGGGTTGGGGGGCAAGATGATGACTACTACATGGCCACAGATGGTTCTGCTTTGCGTCTTGCAGCGACCACACACAAAGTCGATAGACGGCTTTCTCCCAGTAGGCACGCTTGAACATCTTTCACTTTACATCTTCTTAAATATCATTACCTAGACAATCTAGGCAATCACAAGGGAAGAAAGAGACTTGGGCATCATCATCATCACAGATGACCTGAAATCATCCAAGAGACCACTAAAGCAGTATATAAGGCTAGGGGGATGTTGGGTGTATTAGTAGGGGTATCACAAGTCATAAGAGGGAGGTAATAATCCTCTTTACAAGACACGGGTTAGGCCCCATCTGGAGTACTGCGGCAGTACTGGAGGCCACACCTGCACAAGGATGTTAACAAAATTGAGGCAGTCCAGAGAAGGGCAACCAAAATGGTGCAGGGACTGCATCAGAAAACATATGAGGACAGATTAGCAGAGCTCAACATGTATTACCTAGAGCAAAGGTGGAGAGAGGTGATGTGATCAAAACATTCAAACATCTAAAGGGCATTAACAAGGTGAAAGTCCAACATGTTTCAATATAAGAAAAATAGCAGGACAAGAGGACACAGCATGAGATTAGAGCAGGTCAATTAAGGGATAATTGGAGGAAGTTTTTTCATAGAAAGGGTGGTGGATGCATGGAACTGCTTACCTCTGAAAGTGGTGGATATGAATAGCAGTGCAGGGCTTCAAACAGGCATGGGATAGGCAAAAGGAGCAATGCAGATGAGTATGAATAGATAGGCCATTGACAGGGTAAAGGCCTATGGCACAATCATAAGGTAGAATAAAATGGGCAGACTGATGGGTCTTGCAGTCCTTATCTGCTGTCAACTTCTATGTTTCTATGTAACCTCTGATTATAACCAAATGCACATGCCTTATTATTGCCTTCAAGTTTCTGTCTGTTGTAAGACGTAAACTAGAGTAATACGGTTCGTGCACACTACTTTACCAGAGCATGATGTTTACAATTCAAGTTTCTGTCTGTGGTAAGACTGTAATACAGTTCCATGCACACTACTTAACCTGTGCATGATGTTTATGACTCAAGTGTTTTCAACGTTATACAGACCTACAGACCAGTTATGCAATTCTTTTATTCAGTCAAAAGGTTTTGGGGACTTAGTTAATTTTCCTATTTACAATAGGGTAACAGTAGTGCTTATTTTAGCTCTGATGAATGAGGATCTTTGATGAAGCAGTCCTGTGATTAAAGAGTGAACTGTTTTGTTTCCCTGCACATGCCAAGAAACATTTTGTTTCAGAGGACAGCATTTCAGAGGTGTGTCAGGACCAGCCCAATGCAGAGCTATCTACATTGGGCTCAGCCCTGACAGACCAATGACCACACAAGCAGAGTCAAGTGTGTCCCTCTGTCTACCCTGCATCTGTGGAGCCCCCAACATTGTCCACTCACTGTCCTTCGCTCACTGAGAGTGTGTGTATGTGAGTGGCAGTGGGTGACAGATTATCCTGGAGTGTATCCCTTGGTGCCCCCAATGGTGTCAGCTCCCATCCTCTGACTCTCTTAGACAGGCTCCAACAAATCATATGAAAGTAATAGGGAGTGGTGCCTGGGAGACTGAGATCTGACACTGTAAGGACTCAGTCTTCAATCAGTCCAGCTCACCGAGGTGTGTGTATGTGAGCAGCAGCGGGTGGCAGATTGTCCTGGAATGTGTCCCTCTGGTGGTCTTCACCCTCCCGACAGTGTCTGCTCCCATCCTCCGACTCAGTTAGGCAGGCTACAACAAAACATGTAAAGTAACAGGGAGCGGTGCCCGGAAGTCCGAGACTGGGACATTGGAAGGGAGTGAGTCTTCATTCAGTCCAGTGAGCCATGTCAGCGGTCAGTAATGTGGCTGGTGTTGTGAAAGCTCATGAAGAGACAGAGAGACAGCAGCTGGAGTTCAGTGTTCTATGAGCTGCCATTGGCTGGGGTTAGATTTTCTGCCATCTGCATGAGAGTGAGAGAGAGAGATAGAGCGAGACAGAGATACCGCATTTGATTTCAGAAAGCATGTGTCCTTTGGCTCTGTCTCCATCTCTTCCTTCCATTACAGGGCTGTGTTGTTTAAATTTGTGCACCTTACTTTTGTGCCGCTTCCATTCTGTAGGATGTAGTGGCAGATAGTGTGACCAATGGTGGAGAGAGAGTGAGAGAGAGAGAGACAACAAGTCAGTGGCTTTGTGGGCTAGGCAGGGTTGAAATGGGACTGTGCTACAATCTCCCCATCTTAAACCCCACAGAAGAGAGACACAGGGAGAGAGACAGCAACACACAGCATGCTTCAGTGATGTGGGGAGGCAGAGAGATATTCAAGTAACATTATTCAGCCCTTGTACCCTCCTAATAGTCATCGGTAGTTAAGTATAATCAGATTAGTCTTGCCTCTGCTGCATTTGTTTTACTAAGGAAATTTCTTGTTGTTTATGACTCCAGTGTTGAGAGCACACAAGTGGTATTTGGCTTCTGTATATTTTTGTACGTCATGCCTTCAGGGAGGCATGTGCTGGGGGCAGTGAAGTAAGGGGTGTTTTGAAGTGTAACTCAGAATATTATGAAAACAATGTCACAAATCCTGTCAATACTGTACCTGTGACATTTATATGTGCATAACAAAACTCAGATATGCATTATGTATTGGGACTATTTTGTAAGGTGGCAGGATACAGAACCTTTTTCTATTTAAACGGGGAGAGCTTTTCTGTGGTTTTTCCCTGTTTAAACATAACCCATAATAAGTACAATAACCACTCCAGGGTATGGGGTTATGAGGATGTTATGCATGCCTCTGGTGCGTTGTGTGCAGCTACGGGAAAGGGCTAACAGGAGTCTCCGTAGTTCGCGTCCTGATATATAAATAAGGAGCACTGAGACTGGGCTGGACAGGAAGGCTGATGGTAACGGTAGCAGCAGGATGGTGACAAGTGTTTGCTGTTACTATTATGTGCTGCTGCAGGGATCCCAAGGCGAGGAGAAGAGGATGGCAGTTTAGTCTCAGCAATGCCAGGAGCTGCTGCAGCTTCCCATCCCTCCATGGCAGCCAAGGAACAGGTACAGAGCCAGTGCCATGTGTCCACTGCAAGATCACAGAGAGGGTTCACAGAGTTTAACACAAAATTACGCATCTCACAAGGAACCTGTCATCCAGTTCCACCAATAGTGATGCTCCATTTGTATCGAAAACTCTGCTCCTGTTCCATATTGTGCCCCCACTTCAGCCGAGAGTTAAAAGCAAAGTATCCCGATCTTCCATTTCTGATGTTGCCACTTAGCATAATGTTCCCCAAGCCATCAGTATATTATTTAACATAAAATCCATTTCTGAAACTTCTTTGCTATGGACTGCTCTCCGCTGCCTCACCATTGTTGCTCATTCACTTAGTGATGGATAGGTACACTCTGGGACTCGCAACTCAAAACTACACAAACGGTAGAAAAAAAAAACACTCAGACCCAAATAAAAAAACACACAAAAGGGGATGGGGAGAAAACCTCAGTGTGGAGTCAGCAGTCCTAGAAAAGACACTGGCCAGCTGCTGTTCACTCTGCTCACTGCAGTTTGGGACAGCACAGTACTTTTTGAGGGGAATTATTTCCAGTATATCAGTCAGTGTATTTATATGCAGTTTTTGTAATCGGTAAACTGAAAATTTTTGAGTGTTTTGGTGTATTCTATTAACAAAATTTGCATGTAAACTCACAATTACCAGAAAATCAATGTTAGCTAGTGAGCACGTTACTAGCATACAGTATTCCAGTAACATCTAGCAAACATCTTTATTACAAAAAATCACTTCATCAGTAGCACAGCCAGCATGTACACATCATCTGTGACTTTGAAGTATCTCCAGGCAGCCATGCCCATTGTGCTGCAGTCCAACTGCATTTCCGACTACAAAACTAATTTAATGCTACCGTGGAGCACTGGTGAGCAGGGTGGGGCTAAAGGAAACTCTCACAAATAGAATGGCTCTAGAAACATGGCAATGCCTCTACTGGCAAATATACTGTTAGAGGGACTATTTACAGAAACAATCAACTTTAAATGGCTTTTTAATCTTTATTTATGTATTTCCTTTTTAAATATTACAGAACATGTTACATATAACCCATTTTCTAAGCATAATACTCCCCAGGTTGAGTGGTATGGGTTAGGCTGGACCTTCCAGGGATATAGGCTCTCCTCCTGTTCATTACACCCTTGGGCACTCTGGTATAGCCCAATACTGCCCACTCTGTCAGGTATTATTGCTAGCATGAACCATGAGGCCAAATACCATCTTCCACTAAAATGTGACTGTTTTACAAATCCGCACCTATGTCTCCCCACTGTCCCACCATTTGGACCTCATATCATCCCCTTTATGTCCCCCAGACTCAGCCCTTCATTTAGTAACCTTAAGTTGTCATTCAATTAACACAATACACCCTGCCCCATACTCCATGCAAGGAAACATTCGCATTGACAAAGGCTTGTTAATGTCAGTGGAGACTTCAAAAGTGATAGAAAATTACGAACATATGAAATACAAACATACGAAATTTGCCAGCAGATAAAGGCCTAGAGATCTATCAAGTCTGCTCGAATGTGCAGCTAGCACCCCTATTCTGAAGCTGCCCTCCCTTCCACCCTTCCCTTCATTAACCCTCCTTGTCCTGTCCATCTTCATTTGAAGCAATCCACTGTTCTACTGCATACCACTTCAGCAGGTAACACATTCCACCCAGCCACCACCTCTGTAAAAAGTGTCTCCTCATCTCCTCCTGAACCTTCCTTGCTCCAGTTCTTATATCATGGCCCCTGGTGGCCCTCCTCCCTTACTTTGAACAACCTCCCTGTACCCGTCTTGTTTATTCCTTTCATGTATTTAAAGGTTTCAATCATGGCACCCCTGTCTCTCCTCTCCTCCAGTGAGTACATGTTCAACTCCTTCAGCCTCCTCTCGTATGATAATTCCCCAGCCCCTTGATCATCTTTGTCGCTTCATGCCTGCATCCTCCAGTAACTAATGTCCTCTTCAGATACGGATGCCAGTACTGCACGCAGTACTCAGGTGTGGTCTAACTAATGACCTATACAGTGGCAGAATCACCTCCTCCTCCTCGAGGATATACCCCTTGCAATACAACCCAGCATTTTGTTGGCCTTTGCAGCTGCCTTTCTACATTGTGCCAAGTTGTTCATTGACCCTGTAATGAGCACACCCAGATCCTTCTCTTCTCTGTCTGGGCTAGCTGCACTCCCCTAGCTGGTAACTCCTCCGGGTTCTTCATCCCAAAATGCAGCACCATGCACTTTTTGGCATTAAAGCCAGTTGCCAGGTGTCTGACCAGGTTTCAAGCTTGCCAGATCATCCTGCAACCCTGCCATCCTCCTAGGTCATCCACCACCCGCCTACCTTGGTATCATCAACAAACAGACTGATCTTGCTCTTGATGTCCCATGATATGTCTGCAATGAATATCCCAAACAACACTGGTCCCAACACGAGCCCTGTGGAACACTGCTCGTCATTGCCCTTGGGTGTGAGAGCTCCACACCCATCACCACCTCTGTTGCCTTCCTGCAGCCAGTTTCCTACCCATCTCACCAGCTTTGCACCCGCCCTGTGCCTACTAACTTCCTTCCCAGCCTTCCATGTGGCACTGAGTCGGAATGCCTTACTGAAGTCCAGATACAGGACATCCACTGCATGGCCCCTGTCCAGTTGCCGTAGTTACCCAGTCATAGAACTCGACCAGGTTGGTTTGGCAGGATCTGCCACATATGAAGCCATGCTGTCTGCTGTCCTGTGGTCCTTGGCCTCTAGGAGGGCCACCAGCCTCTCCTTCAGGATAGTCTCCATTAGCTTACCCACAATGGATGTGAGGCTCACTGGTCTGTAGTTTCCTGTTCATCCTTGGGGCCATTCTTGTGGAGGGCACCACATGAGCTATCCTCCAGTCCTGAGGTACACACCTGAATGTAGTGAGGCATTAAATAGGTCTGCCAAAGGTCCTGCAAGGACCTCTGCCAGCTCCTTCAGTACCCTGGGGTGGATGCCATCTGGGCCTGGCGCCTTGTCCACCCTCAGTGCCTTCAAACCCTCCTCGAACTCTGCTCTCCATGATTTCCCATCTGTCACCACTTCCTACCCTGCTTCTGCCATTTCTCTCACCTTGGGTGTCACCCCCTTCTCTTTAGTAAATACTGAGCAGAAGTACTCATTTAGTGCTTCCACCTTATCGCACCCTGCTTCCACCCAACCCCCTCCTTCCTAATCCTTACTATGTGGTCCTTACAGCTCCTTTTCTCCTGATGTACTTAAAGAGTCCTTCTCCCTTCTTAATGCCTAGTGTCAGCCTGAGTTCCATAGATGCTTTGGCTCCCTTACTGCCCTTGTCACCTCCTTCGATTCTGTCAAGTACTGCTTCCTGTCCTCCCCCTCCTGTTTTCTTGTACTTCCTAAAGGCAGCTCTTTTCCTCCTTACCTTTCCATGACCTCCTTGCTCAACCAGATCGGTTTCTTAGCCCTAGCCTTCTTGCTCTGGGCTTTGCAGCAGGTTTTGGTTGCCTCCACTATCCCCAGCTTTATGAGCTCCCACCTCTGGTTAGTGTCCATGCTAGATTGAATTCTGGCCAGGTACCCTTTACCACTTCCCCATCCTCCCAAAGTTGGCCCTCCTGAAGTCCAGCACTATTGTGCCAGATTCCACTCCTTCCTTGCCCATATCCAATGTGAGCATGCTGAGTGGTGGTCACTCCTGACAGCAGTTCCTCCACTGTAAGTTCTCTCACAAAGTCCCCATTTGCCAGCACAAGGTCAAGGGTATTCCCTAACCTGGTTGGTTCACTGACCATTTGCAGCAGGAAGCTGTCCTGAAGGCATCCAGCAGTACCTGCTCCCTTCTGTTCCTGGTTGTTGGGTGCTCCAGTCCACTGCTGGCATGTTGAAGTCCCTCACAATCACCACACTACCCTTCTCGCAGGTCCTCCTGATCTGTCCCACTAGTTCCCTGTCTAACTCCTCAGTCTGAGATGGTGGCCTGTACACCACTCCCATTCTAAGAATCCTATTCTTGGAATCCTGGATTTGCATCCAAAGTGACTCCGTACCCTCCTCCCTTCCTCCCTTACACACTTCAGTCCTTCCTTCACATATAGTGCCACCCCCTCCTTTCCCAATCACCCTGTCCCTACGAAATAACCTGCACCCTGGTACAGACAGGTCCCAGTCATTGTATTGGGTGGCCCATGTTTCTGTGATGGCTGCAATGTCCACCTCCCACTGCCACGAGAACCTGTAACTCTGCAGTTTTTCTCCCCAAGGCTCCTAGCATTAAGGTAACCACCTTCACCCTTTCCCCACTTTAATTCTGTTATTATGTATTTATTTAAAATTGTTTACTTTATTTTTATACTTTGTAGCTACATAAGGCCCATTGGGCACAGGATCCATCTATAGAGGTGACCCGGGAGCACGGAGGTTAAGTGACTTGCCCAGGGTCCCACAGAATGCAAAGTGAGACAATGGGAATCAAAACCAGGTCTGCAGAATGCACCAAGCTTGTTCACAGCTCATTTGCTTTAACCTCTGCTAAACACACTCCCTTTTTCTTACATGTCAGTCATAATATTCTTTAACCCATTTTGATAAATTCATTGTCTATGTTTGTGGTACCCCAGTTCTGTACTGTTTTACCTTTACCTCACCCAGTAGCTACTGCTGTTTCTTTTCATATTCTAAGACAACACAACATTACACCATCCGTGCATATTCATCTGAAGGGCCTGTAATAGTGTAACTAATAAAATGAAATGTCCAGGTAGTAGAAATTAGAGTAGCAGTTGCTGAGGACTCAGGTGAGAGGAATCCATGTAATGACAAGGGTCACAAAGGTAATAAAATGTATTTACCAGAAATGAGTCTAAAACATGGATTGTAGGACAAACAAAAGGAACACAGACGAGCATATATACTGCATAAAACGGTTGCTTATCACAGCAGTAAAGACCACACTTAAAAATCAGAATGGAAAAAATTAGGTTGATCTACTGCTAATGGTTTCAATGGCCATACTCATAGAGCAGCTCTGCACTTCAACGTGTGCTGTCATAATTAACATTTTCCAGCAAGAGAATCATTTTTTTTGTTTCATTTTCAATGTTCCTTTCCAGATTTACAGCACATCTTGACGGTCCATCTAAAAGTCTGTGTAGAAAACACTGAAAACATTTGCCTCTCCCCGTTAACCTCACAGTGCCTTTTTGCTTATGACATCATAGTGCCACCGTGACACCAGACTGTGATGTCATAAACAGCAATGGTGTGGTTAGCAAAGGACAGTCAAATACATTCTGAAAGACCTAGGAAATAAATGCTGCATTATATACAATATTTAGTAGGCCAATGGTGGGAGAAGTAAAAGAAATAACAAAGAACTGAAAACAATAACGTTAAAACATAATTGCTGTAAATCTAGTGTTTTTAAGCTTTTAATTAGAATAGAGAGCTGCTTCTAACACCTCCCAGACTGATTGGTTTTACAGACAAAGGTCTGTATGACTTTAGGGCCCAATATTCAAAATCACACAAAGTGGAGTGCCAAAATTTGCACTGCACCTTGCGATTGAGCAGGTGCCACCGCACCAGCCCTGTTTGGCTGAATATAGGACATTGTCGGCATCTTGAAGCCACTCGTGCTGCCATGACAGGGCTCCTGAAGTGTGCCCTCAGAATGGATAGCACCAGAACGCTACCTGCAATATTCAAAGGGACCCATGTAAATGAGCCTGTGGGCATGCAAGGTGCTAAGGGGCCATTTGCATAGGTAGTGAGGCAGGCAGCACAGCACGGCTTCCTAATTGCCCGGTCCAAGATGTGTAGATATTCCTGGTGGTAGTGCCTCCCCAATCGCCGCCCACTCTACAAATAAAAATATCCCTGGTGCTAGTGGTCCCCCATGATCGCCAGCCTGTTCTGTACAAAACAATATCCCTGATGGCAGTGGTCCCCATCCTCTGATCACCGGCCCATTCTGTACAAAACAATATCCCTGGTAGTAGTGTTCCTCCTTCGATTACTGGCACATATGATTACTGGTGCTAACGCTACTTCCCTGCTGACTACTGGCCCGTACTGTGAAATATATATTCCTGGTGCTAGTGGTCCCCTCTCCTCCAATCACCTGCCCGTGCACAAAAAAAATATCATGGTGCTAGAGGTCCCGCCCCTCACAGATCACTGGCCCATGCTGTAGAAATACTGTATATATCCCTGGTGCTAGTGCCCCTCCCCACTGACTGTCAGCCTGTACTATAGAAATATATATCCCTGGTGCTAGATAGAATGGGGAACTTTATTAAATGCCTCACTGAAATCCAAATAGATCATGCCTACTGGTGATTTTTTTCTAGCAAGGCACTGACATTTTCATAGAATACTAGATTATTTGTTAAACAGGACCTTTGATTTTTAAACCCACGTTGTAAGTTGTCACCCAAACCTTTGCATTCGATTTCGTTTCTAGTTTATCTTTTATTAGTGATTCAAGGACCTTGCCCAAGATATTGGTTAGGCTAATAAGTCTGCAATTAGCCATGTTACATCTGTCACCTTTCAGAATAACCAGTACCACCATTGCTGTTTTTCAATCTGTCTGGATTTCTACTGTGTTTATGGACATTTTAAAATCCTCTATAGCGGGCCTACCAGTCATAATACTAGTTCTTTTATTAATCGGGATGTAGTTTATCAGCACCAGGGACTTATTAGTTTTGATTTTAATTAGTTTATCCTTTATTTCATTTTTGAGAATATTATTGGTGTTTCGTATTTATTCCACTGTGTAATGTATTAGTTATGGGTTGTCTGCATTTAACACTGAACAAAAGGATCCATTAAAGTTCTCTGCCATTTCTTGAGGGTCAGAAATCTCAATGTTATTTATTTTAATGGGCCAATGGACTTATCTATATTTTTCTTATTGATGACAAAGCATAAAGCTTTTTCACCATCATTAAAATAAGCAAGCCTAATCTCAATTTTTTTCTTTCATCTTTGATACTTTTTGCATTTCCTCTGGGCAGCCTTATACACATATTTATGTACTCGTTATTGTCCCTTTTCTGGATCCGATAAGCCCTTTTCTCATGTGATATGAGTTTTCTGATCTTGTTGCTGTACCATAATGGTATTTTCCTTTTCTTATTATAAAGTGTTCTGTTGGGAATGTATTTATTCTCAACTTCAAGTAATTTATTCTTAATTTTAGACCATAGTTGTTCAGGTGTGGTAGATGTATCATCCCATTCCCACTGGTAAAATTCTTGTTTAATCAGGCTAAAGTTGGCCGCTTATCATCTTTTATTATTGTAATGCCATCATCAATCTTTATCTTGATATCTAGGGCGAAAGTGAATATATTATGGTCCCCATTCATTAAGAGTTCGAGGAGCATTAGTTTGTTTATTTTATCCAGTATATCTGTTAAGACTAGATCTAGAGTTTTGTATTCCTAGTGGGTTCTTTTATTTTCTGATCTAATCCATTTGCTACACACATATCCAACAGGATTTGTTCCTGGTTGGTGATAGCTGTTCAGTATCCCAGCTTATTCCAGGAGCATTAAAATCTCCCAATAGTGTATCTTCAGTATCAGTTATCCTACTTTCTATACTTTCCACTAACTGCCGATGTTCAAATATGGTTGTGTCTGGGGCCTGTAAAATAAACCTACTAGAATTTTATTTTGGTTTTCTCCTATTAGTTCAATCCAGATTATTTCCGGTGTATACTTTCTGGATCATTGATCTGTTTGCATTTAATGCCTGTCTTTACATAAAAGGCAACACTCTCGCTTTTGTCCTTTTCTATTTTTTTAATAAACAAAATGGAAAGGGACCTGGGGTAGTCATATCAAATGACCTAAAGGTGGGCCAGCAATGTGAGAAGGCAGTAAAGAGGTTGAGGGATACTGGGATGCATAGGGAGAGGCATCACCAGTAGAAAACAGGAAGTTGTTGGCCCTCTGTACGAACAGTTGGTAAGACCACATCTGGAGTACTGTGTACAGTTCTGGAGACCGCATCTCCATAAAGACATAGACAGGATGGAGGTTGTCCAGAGGAGGGAACCAAAATGATGCAGGGTCTGCATCAGAAGACACATGAAGAAAGACTAAAGGAACTAAAGCTGTATAACCTCAAGGAAAGGAGGGAGAGGGGGGACATGATAGAAACTTTCCAATACCTCAGTGGAATCAACAAAGTCCAAGAGGGTAGCGTTTTCAGAAAAGAGATGCAAGAACAAAGGGGCACAGTTTGAAGATAGAGGGGACGGCTCAGAGGTAATGTGGATAAGTATTTCTTTACAGAGATGGTTGTGGATACATGGAACAGCCTTCCTGAGGACGTCTATAGAGTCAAAACAGTGGGGAATTCAAGAATGCATGGACAAACATAAGGCAATTCTAGTGGGGGTAGGAGGACGAGGCTGTTGGTTAACTAGGATCTGCAGCTTATCCGTTAGGTAGAGAAATGGGCAGACTAGGTGGGCCAAGCAGTCCTTATCTGCCATCAAATTCTATGTTTCTATGTTAAACAGTATAGCCAGGAATGTTGTTATTCCATCCAGATGCCTCATCCCGCAGGTCTCTGTAACTGCTGTGACATCAATGTGTTTCTGATACAGAAGTAATTTAATTCATCTTTTCGGTTTTATTCAAGTTTTTGGCATTAGTTAGCAAGAAGGATATGTTGCCCTTGTTAGTGCAGTTAGCTTTGTATTTTGGTACAGTTATGTTCCTATTGTTTGTTCCACTCTACTCCCAACTATTTAGTTTTTGAAGGCAAAAGAGAGGTTGCACATGGAAACAGGTGCAGGGATATATAATGCAATCAGAAACCAAAAAATCCACACTCTGTTAATAGAATAAAAGGACTGCTCACCAAGGGCTTTCCATAAAGTGCTTCGTTTTATTTCAGGTGCCATGTGCAAGGCCCTGATGCTTCTGAATTGAGTTCCTTCATCAAAGGGTCCAATGTAACAAAAGGCCTCTTTTATACCATACAGATGATGTAAAGGGGTTATCTCAAATTTGTCATTCAATCTTGGTGTTTTGTAAGCATTCAAGGTGTATATTCAAAATCCCTCTCTTTCTAAAATGTAATTCTCAAATCACCACCTGTTGGATTTCTGAACACCTTCTCAATCCCTTGAAATTAAAAAATATGTTTTTCTCATCTTTACTAATTTGAGATAACCCTTTTCTTAGAAGAAAGATAAGCATATTTTTGTTAATATAGTTTTTATTAACAGTTTCTTCTTTTTACAATTCCGGGGTCCGAAGTCACATGTTTTACATATTTCATACATTCAATCTTATACAGAGCAGAAGAGACATAGTGAGGATCAACCAGAGTACAACTCCTCTTTCTATTAGTGGTTTATATGCACAATAGGTCTTTATACAAATTATTCATATTCGTAATCACAGTACTCAGACACATTTATCTTTCCATCCCATCTCCGCCCATTCCTCCTCGCAGTCCCTCACTATTTTCTGTTCACCACATCCTCCCCATTCACCTCCATAATTATTTAACTCAGGGTACAAAATCAGGATCCCAAGTCATAATGTAAAGGATCCATCTAGTCCATTTCAAAGTGCATAGTTCTGCTTTATCATTTGACTGGTAGTGATTCTCTCTGACCTATATATTTGATTCACTATTTCTCTCCAGGCTGAAATGGTGGGCACTTGAGGAGTGACCCAGTGTGTAGTTATGGTCTTCTTTGCTGCCATGAGGGTTATCCCTAACACATGTTTAATATGTGAATCCCTGAGCTCATGGGAAAGTTAAGAGTAAAAAACACTCAGCACTCAAGTTGATTGAATGTCCCAGCATGATTGTGAGTTCTTGTTGTAGGGAGGTTAAGAAGGGTCAAGGATTGGGCAGGACTAGAAGATATGTGTGTGTGGAGTGTCTCCCCACATTGGCACCAACACCCTTTTGTATTCATAGATGAGTAATGGGCTGTTATGGCTGGGGTATGGAAGTATCTAATCATTAATTGCCAGGAGAGCAACCTCCATGTGTAGGAGCAAGTAAGCTTTGCTGAAATAGAAACATAGAAACATAGATTTTGATGGCAGATAAGGACGCTTGGCCCACCCAGTCTGCCCATTTCCCAACCTACTGGATAAGCTGCAGATCCTAGTTAACCAGCAGTCTACTTCTTCCTACCCCACCCCTAGAATTGCCTTTATGACTGTCCCATGCATGCTTGAATTCCACCACTGTTTTGACTCCACAACCTCCGAGGCCGTTCCATGTATCCACAATCCTCTCTGTGAAAAATACTTCCTTAAATTACCTCTGAGCCACCCCTCTATCTTCAAATTGTGCCCCTTGTTCTTGCACACCTCTTTTTGAAAGATGCTACCCTCTTGGACTTTGTTGATTCCCTTGAGGTACTTGAAAGTTTCTATCATGTCCCCCTCTCCCTCCTTTCCTCGAGGCTATATATTAAAGCTCCTTAAGTCTCTCTTCATATGTCTTCCGGTGCAGACCCTGCACCATTTTAGTGCCCTCCTCTGGACAGCTTCTATCCTGTCTATGTCTTTGCAGAGATTGGGTCTCCAGAACTGCACGTAGTACTCAGATGGGGTCTCACCAACTGTCTGTACAGAGGGATAATAACTTCCTGTTTTCTACTGGTGATGCCTCTCCCTATGCATCAAAGTATCCCCCAGCTCTCCTTGCTGCCCTCTCACATTGCTTGCCCCTTTAGGTCATCTGATATGACTACCCCAGGTCCTTTCCATTTTTGTTGTTATTAGTATCTCACCCCCATTGTGTACTCTTCCCTGAGTTTTTGTTTCCCAGGTGCATTACCTTGCACTTCTTAGCATTGAATCTAAGCTGCCATACATTTGACCATTCCTCTAACCTTGCCAAGTCCTTCTCTCATCCTTTCCACCCCACCTTGTGCATCAACTCTGTTGCAGATCTTTGTGTCATCTGCAAAGAGACATACTTTTCCTTCCAGTCCCTCTGCAATGTCGCTTATAAAGACATTGAAGAGGACCGATCTAATACTCGAACCCTGCGGTACCCACTAGTAACCTCCCTTTCTTCAGAGTGGACTCCATTTACTATTATTCTCTATGTCCTATTCTCCAGCCAATTCTTTACCCAGGCTGTCATCTTGGGACCCACTCCCAGGCTGGCTAACTTGTATATTAATCTTTTGTGTGGGACTGTGTCAAATGCCTTGCTAAAGTCTAGGTAGGCCATGTCCACAGCCCCTCCCTGATCTACTACTTTGGTCACCCAGTCAAAGAAATCTATCAGATTCGTCTGGCATGACCTTCCTGCTGTGAATCCATGCTGCCTTGGGTCCTGTGCTCCTCTGGTCTCTAGATACTCAACAATTCTTTCCTTCAGAAGTGATTCCATCATTTTCCCTACCACTGAGGTTAAACTAACAGGTCTGTAGTTTCCTGCTTCTGCCTTGCTCCCACTTTCATGAAGGGAATACATCTGCCCTCCTCCAGTCCTCGGGTACCACCCCATCCTCCCATGATTTGTTAAAGAGGGTAGTCAGTGGTTTCACTAGTTCTACCCTTGGTTCTTTAAATTCTGGGATGAATCCCATCAGGCCCCCATTGCTTTGTCCACCTTCAGTTTTAAGAGTTCTTTCAGAACCCTTTCTTCTGTAAATGGGCTGGTATCAACTTCTGTATCCAGAGTGTTTCTACTGTTTGTTTTGGTACCTCCCCTCTTCCTTTGTAAATACTGAGCAAAAATATTTGTTTAGTATCTCTGCCTTTCACAGTCACCTCTGCCCACCCTTCCTCCCTTTATTAAGCCTCACTAACCCTCCTTGGTCTTCCTTCACTCCCTGATGTACCTATAAAGGTTTTATCCCTTCTTAACTGAATTGGCTATCTTTTCCTCGGTTTGGGCCTTTGCTGTTCTGACTGCCTTCCCAGCCTTTGCTTTAACTGATACAGTTCTCTGTCCTGCTCCTTCTGTGATTCCTTGTACTTCCTGAATGCTTTCTTTTCTCTTGAACCTTCACTCCACTTCCTTTGAGAACCATAGTGGTTTCTTACATCATTTCATTTTGTTTATTTGCTTCACACAAAGGCTTGTTACCTCTGTGATGGCAGTTTTATTATTCCCCATTGTTCTTCCACCCTTCCTTCCTGCCCATTTGCTAGTGCATTCCTTAGGCATTTACCCATTTTGGCAAAGTCAGCCCTCCTAAAGTCCAGTACTTTTGCCTTTGTATGGCTTGACTCATTGCTGTGTTCACTGTGAACCATACTGTCCGATGGTCGCTAGTTCCCAGATGGCTACCCACTCTACATCTGTGATCCTCTCTTCATCTCCATTTGAGAGAACCAGGTCTAGATTGCTCCCTCTCGGTGGGCACCAATACTGTTGTCTAAGGCTTGCCCCTGTAGGGCATCTAGAATAACCCCACTCTTCTAAGTGGCTGCTGCAACTGCACCAGTTAACATCTGGCATATTCAGATCACCCATCAGCAATATCTCCTTTTTCTGCCATTCTAAGTATTCTTTCTATCATTTCCTTGTCCATTTCCTCCCCTGAGAAGGGGTCTTTACAACCCCTGTGCGGATTGTGGTGCCATTGTCGGTCTCCAAATTTACCTACAGTGCTTCTTCTCCTCCCTGTTTTCCTTTTATTCTGTTGCTTTGATTCCTTCCCTTATTTAAAGAGCTACTCCTCCTCCTTTTTACCCTCCCTGTCCCTCCTGTAGATAGTGTATCCTGGTATGTTTACGTCCCTAGTCATGGTTTTGTGTGTACCATGTTTCTGTGACTGCCACGATATCCAGATGTTCCTCCTCCATCAAGGCCACTAATTCAGGAAGCTTGTTACTCAGACTACGGGCATTGGTACTCATTGCTCTCATTTTGGATGGCTTTACCTTCTTTTGCAGCATCTCCCACTGACCTTTCTACCTCGGTCTTTTTCTCATTTAGTACCCTGTTTTGTAGGGAGAGGCTGGGATTTTCCTGCTTATCAGTGCCTCCCCTTGAATAGTTTAAAAGCTTGCCAATGAAGCATTTAAATCAATTGCTCAAAAGACTTGTTCCTTCCTGGACAGATGCAGACCATCCTGCCAGAATAGGCTGGTGTCCTCCAGGTGGAACCCCAGTCCCCAGTGAAGCCAAACCCTGTGCTCCACACCATTTTTTCAAGCATTCATTAAACTGCATGATGCAAAGTACCCTCACCTCACTCATGCCACTGACAGGAAGCACCTCAGAAGGATATTGTGTGTTCTACTGTCTTGGCCCCTCCCAATTCTACAAAGTCCTTCTGCACTGCTGTAATCTCATGATGAGCCAAGTCATTTGTCCCTAGGTGGACAATGATGTGCAGCTCAGACTCCGTGCAGCTGTTCTCGTGATCCTGAGGATGTGCTTCCTGTCTCTCAAGCCATGGCACCAGGCAGGCACCTTACTTCAGTTTTCCTGCTCCCCAGCCCCTGTCCCATTGTGCTGCCATTAAATCCTGGCCTATCTCTCCCTCCATCTCTCGAGCACCTCATTGGTGCCGGTTATATGTATTATTAAGTGCCTTATAAAAGTGGAGATAGCATGGGGATCTTGCTTGATGTAAGGGTGGATTGAAGTAGTGTATTATTGGGGGAATGTCCAAAGGTCTACAGTGTTCTGTGGGAAGAGAGTAAAAGTAATGTATAAGTTGTAAAGACCTGTAAAAATCCACTTGTCATAGGCCATAGGTCTGCTGAACTTCCTGGAAGGATTTAAACTCATTACCATTTAGTAACTGAGAAAGGGAGTAGATTCAAAGTCGGTCCCACTGTTGGAACCTATGGTCATGGTGGGCTGGGACAAAGTCCTCCAACATAGCTAGGGACACATGTAAATTAGGAAGGGCGTGAGGTCTAGTTGTCTCCGAACTGCCCCAAGTTTTAAGTTGGTATGCTGTCCATGGACCTGAGTTCATCATGGGCGGCTGTGGTGAGGTCTATGGAGAGTAGCTCTCACCAGGTCTTTGAATGGAAATAAGCCTTCTTATATGTCCCTCCATTTAGCAGGGTGGCTGTGTGCAAAACAGATTGCAAGAAAGGAGGTGGGAGGCTAATTATATACTTTCAAGTTTGGTAAGGCCAATTCTCCATTCTGTCGGGAAGACAGAGTACCTGATGGTGCTCTCGGGACGTTGCCTGCCCATACATATTTTAGTATTGCCTTATTCCAGACTTGAATCATTTCACGGGTACATTTATTGGGACATTTTGGAATAGATATAAAGCCCAGGGAGGACAACCATCTGGATAACCTCCACTCTGGATTAGATTAAGGGGAGAACGCCCACTTAGCAAGGTCATCCTGAAGCTGGAGCTGAAGGAATCATAGTTACACTGAGTCATCTGTCCAACTGAATGGGAGAGGTAGATGCCGGTATTTTAATTTATCAAGATCCCATTGAAATGGGTAGGAATTTTAAAAGTTAAGGAGGTTCAAAGTGGAATGTTGGGGCATCAGTTTTGGAGGTGCTCAGCTTGTACCCTGAGACCTTCCCGTATTCCTCGAGGGTCTGAATAACAGCAGAGACTGAATCCAGGGGATCGGTAAGGAACAACAACACATCATCTGCATATAGGGTAATATAGTGTTCATCCCCTCCCTCAGTACTCCGAAATGTGGGGTGATTGCCTGATTGCTTGGGCCAAGGGTTCGATAAAAATGGCAAACAATCCGGGTGACAGAAAGGCAGCCCGGACGGGTGCCTGTAAAGAAGGAAGTAGTCGGAGTGGTGACGGACACCTTCACACACACCCTTGGGGAGGAATAGAGAGCCCTGAGCATAGAGATGAATGTAGGTGGGATTCCCATTCTTAGCATCGTGGCAAACAGGATAGGCCACGAGACCTTGTCAATGCCTTCTCAGCATCAAGGCTGAGAAGGACTGAGGGTTCTGAGCAATTGCATCTCCTGGACCAGATTTAAGGCCCTCCTGGTGTTGTCAGTGGTTGATCTTGAGCTTACAAAACCCATTTGATCTAGTGCAATCAGGTATGGAAAGACCGCATCTAGGCGTTTAGCTAAAATAGACATTAGGATCTTGTAGTCCACATTCAGCACTGATATGAGGCGATATGAACTACATAATTGTGGGTCTTTGTCCGGTTTTGGTACAACAGAAACAGTAGCATATGACTAGCTGGGGTGGGGCTCACTGTCCTAACAGTATTTCATTGTAAACCTGTAACATGAGGAGACCCACCCATACCTCCATCCGTTTGTAAAATTCTGGCCCATACTCATCCGGACCTGGGGCCTTCATGGTCTTAAGATCTGAAATGGCTGCTCTGAATTCAATGGAGTTATGGGGACCATAAGGTTTTTGTTGCTCCATGTTTGGGAAGGTCTAGGGAGAGAAAGGCTTCAACCATGCCCTGCTCACTTAGGTGATCTGGAGTGTATAACTCTTATAGTAATCACAGAATGCAGTTGTCACCTGTCTCAACCTTTATGAATTGTACCTGTAGCCGGTCCCTGACAGATGCTATGGTAGAAAGGTGTCTCTGTCGTCTTAGTCGGAAGGCTAACAGGCAGGAAGCCCTAGGGCCCATCTCCCATACCTTTGTGAGAAAGGCAGCCAATGTTGTTATTTCAGTCACGCTGCATGCACAACTTGCCAAGTTCCTGTTTAGTTTGCTTCAACTGGCCTCCACCGAGAGGTTCCCTGTTGGTGGGCCTCCCAAAGAAAACCCAGTGTCTGTTCTAGCTGTGACTGTCTCTCATGGCGTTGCTCTCGCCAGGGCAGAGGTGTACTGTATAATGGCCCTCAGAACTGCCTTCAGTGCATCCCATTTAATTGCTGAACTAGTGTCTTGTGTATTATTGTCCACCAGGATCTCCTGCATTTTGTCCATTACATACTCTCGGAAGGGCTCACTTTTGAGATGTATTGGGTTAAGTCTCCAAAGGTGTTCTGTTTATCCAGGCCCAAGTCCCAGTGCGTTATCACGGGTATGGTCAGAGGGCAATATCCCCATTGCAGCATCCTCAAGTACCCCAGGTGTTCTTTTTGAGTGTAACAGTGGTCAATCCTTGTATAAGTACCGTGGGCAGTTGAGTAAAATGAGTAGCATCTGTCTCTGGGATGAAGGGTGCGCCATACATCCACCCAGCCCACCTCCTGAATGAATCTTTTAAAAATTTGTGTGGCAAGTGTTGCCTATTCTTGTTTAGGTTGGTAGTGTCCAATGATGGACTCTGGGCTACATTAAAGTCCCCTGCCAGGATTAAGATTCCCTAGACCAGGGTTCTCAAATGGTGAGGCCAGCCTCCTGGGAGGCCCCAACCTGTTCCAGGGAGGCTCAAGCACATCTGAAAAGTACTGTATTTAAATTTTGAGTTTTATATATTTTGTGTGAAGAGATGACGTAAACTGAAAGAGGATAATAGTGGATGAATTTTATGTATTTATTTACTAATAGGTGACAAGGGAAGGTGAATGAGCTATGGCTCATTTCAGGTGTACCAGGGAAGGGTAGGGAGGAATACATTTCACAAGGTAACTGCAAAACAATCAAGAAATACACAAAGAACAACAGTAAACAAATATGAACAATAAACTAATAATGAGTGGTGGTAATCAATTAATTTGTAGACTGAAGGCAGAACAGCCCAAATACAAGAGTTGAGCATAGAAGTGCTAACAGCAATAGCAGGAAGGAGCAAAGTAATCCCTGAGAAGTTGCTTATGAGCAGGGATGGATGGAGGAAAAGAGGCAAAGTAAGTAGGAAGGTTATTTCATATAGAGGAAACAAAAAAGTAGTGTAACCCATGAAGGTACTGCAACAAGGGGTAACAATGGTTCAAGAATGAAAATAGTGAAGGAAGTAGGCTGGCCTGGGGGTTACAATAACCTGAATAATAATATTTGCTATTTTATTTATTTGTTATTCAGATAACACCTTTGAGCACATGATCTCTTTTCAAAGGTTCCATGTCAGTAGAAGACAAAGAATTGAATGTGAGCCAAGTACTCAGAGGGATTTCAATTTATTCATGGTGTACTGCACAAAGTACAGTATGTTATTTTTCTTTGGAGGCCCAAGATTATTTCAGTTTTTGGGGAGGCTCAAAATCTTTTCCATGGATTTGGGAGGCTCACTGTGACAAAGTCTGAGAACTATTGCCCTAGACAATTCTAATATTTTCCTTAGTAGGTAACCAATTGTCTGGGAATAGGAACCTGGGGAAAATAAGCATTCGCCAGGGTTACCTCCCAACTTGAGCAATCCCTGACTATCACCAATTGGCCTCCGAAACAGTATATGGCGACCCCCTCCTTCTGCCGCTATGGAATAAGGATGAAAAAACCTGTGTGAAACCCTGTAGCTAATTTTGTGTTCTGTTTCAGTCATGCGTTTTCTGCATATAAACAATTCCTGCTTGGCTCTTCTTTAACATTGTAAGCATTCTTGTGTGTTTAATGGGGTTTCCCAGCCCATTCACATTCAGGGACAGGATTTGTAATGGTTGATTAGCCATTCATATTTCCTGGGTTTACAGGAGTTATGCAAATCATATGATGGCCCCTCACCTAAGAATCTGCCTGCAACTGCATTTGCCACATTAAAAGGTGACTGCTGAACTAGTGAGGGAAAGTATCACCCTCCAACAATAAATTCTTGAACAATACAAAGAAAGAACTGACTCTCAGAGTAGTCACGGAGAACAAACTGATGCACTTCCAATCCAACTGGGATTGGACTGCCAAACAATTGGTGGTTCTAGAGTTTGTTAATCTCCCAGTACTAAGAGTGCCAATGTTTGGCTTAGTCTACCCTCTCAGGAAGGACCCTCGTGAGCGTCTCTTATGGGGGTAGTCATGCCCATGTCCCCATCCAGGCGTGTGATATCAGTAGTCAATGCCTTTTATTAATTTCAACTAGTAGTTCTTTTAGCTCATTCTATAACCAGGAGGCGAACCCTGGGGTGCCAGTCTTAAGGGAAGTTTAATTCACTCCACTGCTGCACAAATCCACAGTAAGGTATGAGGCAGCATGAGCCCCACGGCCCCCCCCTCGCCAGCGCCTCCATCACAGCATTGAAGGTGCACGAGATGGTGGCCCCAGCCCAGCCCCCCACCCCACCCAACCCATGGCTGTTAGTTATCCCTTCACTTCCGCAACCAATTCAATTAGATGATCCATAAGAAAGGGGGACCAGTAAGTAACATTCCACCCCTTATCCCAAGAGAACCTGTCGATCGTTCTTCCCTTGGGAAACCCCCAAAGCACATCAAGTCGACTTTTTTAATTAATTTATTTTATTAGAGATGAACCCAGGAGTATTCACCCCAACGTCCTCTCAAGGACCTACTGTCTCATAACAATGCTCCGTGCCTCTCCCACCCCAAACTCTGAAAGGACAGGAGAGAAGGAGAACAAATGAAGGAGAACAAGTAAATATGGGAGCCTCAAGAGGGCTCCCAGGCCAAGCTTACCACCCCCACGATCTACCGCACCCCACCCCCTCACCCAGCACCTCCCCTCAAACCCCTCTTCCCCAAAACATCACCCATCCCTGAGCGCCCACCTCTTGCTGGACAGTATATTATCCACCTGGAAAACAGGTCACCTCCATGACCCCGTCCAGCTGGACCTGTTCCTTATGGGTGTCCCAACATCTCACCGCTAGGCGAGAGGGTCAGTCCATTTTACTTGGACTGAGGCAAAGGCAGTGAAACAGGGGAGAGGAAGGGAGACACAAGGGGACACCGGGAGAGAGGGGCCGTAAACCACAGGCAACACAATTCAAGGGGTCAGCTTATCCAGCCTACCTGCTTAATTCTGGCTCGACATCACAGTCCATTTATTGCTGGAAGGCAGTTCATTTCACCACTGGTGGTGCTGAGTCCGAGTTACACTCAGTTGAGGCCTGCTTATGGAGTCTGGCCATGATCTGCTGTAAGGCCAAGGCGCCCTCCTTCTGGCGCTGTTCCTGTAGCGGGACTCAGTTCCAGGCCCTCATTGCTAATTTGGTAGCCAGTGTCTTGTTTGGAGGCTTCTGTTCTGGGTAACCTTGATACCTTCTTTTCGAGTCTCTGAGCTGCCTCCTCTGCACTGTCGAATAATTTAGGGCCATCTCCAAGCTGCACAACAAGCTTAGCCAGATAGGGGTCCGGAACTTGATTTTGCTTCTTTGAACTTTCTTAGAAGAAGGGCATATGTTGATGGCTGGCAGCAATGGCAGTGGGGTAATCGTTATCCACATAAATTCTCTGCTACTGGTATTTCAACTCCCCTTTCTGCCATGATTTGTGGAGGATCAGCTCTTTCTCCTGGTATACGTAGGAATCTGATAAGGATTGCAGCGTGGGTGATTGGGTATCTGGGGGCCCAACAAGCGTGTGCGTGATCCATCTCAGCAGGCAATACCTCTGGTAGGTTTAGTACTTTTAAAAAATTGTTGCATGAACCGGATCGGATCATTCCCTCCGCTCCTCCGGGAAGCCTGAAATGCGGAGGTTGTTCCTCCTGCTACAAGCTTCTGCATCCTCTGCCCTCTTTCTAGGCCCTGCACCTCGTGGAGGAGTTGCAAGATGGTGGTTTCTGCTTCATTCACTCAGGAGTCTGTTGCTGTCGCTTGTTTCTCTAGCTCATCCATCCGTTTTCCAATTTTCCCCACATCCCACTCTGAAGGCTGCAAATGTTAAGCAAGTCTCCCTCTGAAATACCCCAGCTCTTTCAACACCAGATCCATCTGTCGGGAGATATTCGGGGTTCAGCCACGTCGGCACCGTGTGTCGCTTCACACCAAAACTTGCAAGCCATCACTATCGGAGTTGTTGCCATCAAGTTCGTGAGCCCAAGAGCTTCGGTTTGTCCGTTTGCATTTCGCATCTTCCCCATAAGTACTAATTTATTATCACCCAGTTTGGAGTATCAAACGTTGAAATGGGTTGTTTTTTGGCCTCGGGGATGGAGCTGAAGGCTCAACAAGCTTCAGGGCATGACGGAACTGGAAGTCCAAGCATCTTTTGAACCATAACCTTATTCTACTTGGCCTGACAGTCTGTTTTAGCATGTTTATAAATACAAAATATGAGTGGAAATATTAAATGTTGGATATTAACATAATTTATAGGTAGATTTAATGCGTGAAAATAAGAATGTATAAAGATGTTTACTAAGATTTTTTTTTTCAGTTTTTCTTTTAGATTTTAATCAACAGCAGTGTAATTAATGGAGCATACTGGGACTCCTGGTTTTAGCACTTCATCTGATTCTGCTACCTGGGCAGTTCTGCGTCATAACATACAGGTTTTTAATTGTACATAAATCAATAGATATGTCAATTATTTAATTGTTACGTGACGACGTTATACTATTTTTAACCACTGTGTGGCACTATACACTAGTAGTTGCAATTGTTTCAACGTATAAGTATTTATTGCACTTTGACACTGATTAATGATGCCATCGTCTCTATGGTATACCTGTAAAAGGCTTAGGCCTTTTGTTACATTAGACCCTTTGATGAAGGAACTCAGTTCAAACGCATCAGGCCTTGCACATGACACCTGGAAATAAATGAAGCACTTTATGGAAAGCCCTTGTGAGCAGTCCTTTTATTCTATTAACAGAGTGCGGATTTTTTGATTTCTATTTAGTTTTTGGTTCATGTTGATTTCCCTTTAGTACTTGGCTGAAAAGGTTACCTAACAGTTTAGTCCCTTTTACTGAGGTGTAGCCCATCTTGACAAAAGAGACTGTTATCCACGAATTGCTCCATGTCCTGATACATACTATGTCATTTGCAGGCACTCCCTATGAAACCAGTTGTTATACGATTTCATATTTTGGGGTTTCTCCAACTTGCCCTTGAACTAGCAGAACTTCAGATACAAGGTTTTGCATTATGGTCTTTTAGAACTTTTACTGCTGTTGCATATCCTTAATGGTTTCTTCTACCCCTTGTTGGTTGAGATCATTGGTGCCTGCATGTAGCAATACCATTTCAGGGTTTGAATATTCTCTAAAATGCCTGGTAACATTTGGGAAATATCTTTGATGTTAGCTCCACTATAGCTACAACTTGCTACTGTCTCTTTATTTCCATAGGTCGTATATCTGTCTGTATATTTTGTGATGGAGTCACCTAGTATACAGCACATATCTGCTCTATATTTCCATCCCTGGTATCATCCTCCATTATAATTTTCAGTGTTATTACTTTCACCCACCTCTGTTAAATTTCCTCACTACTCCAATTTACTCTTGCTGCATCAGTTACATCAAAACTAATTATGTTAGTGTCCTGCACTGAGGTAGAATACTTGGTATTAGTGAGGTATTAACATCTATGACAGTATTCATCCTGGAAGTACTTGGGGCATTAACATCTAAATTTGTACTCGGCCTGGAAGTACTTGGGGTAGGGTTTTCAGCATCGGAGGCCTCAGTGGGTAGGGATCAAATCTATTGCTTACTGGAAGTTCAACATATCCTGCCTTGACCAGAGTTCACACGAACCCATATCATTGGTGTGACATGTGGAACTCTACTACCATGCCACCAGGCTGTCCCAGCTGCTTCTCTTCTAACTGAAGGGAAGCCTTGAGCATCAAACAGCAAGCCCAGTGTACTGTTGGGGGTGGGACACTGGAAGGGTGGGAGGCCTGCAGGTAACTCAACATTCATGCCAATCAAAAGAGTGGATGTGGTGTTGGTTGGAAAGACAGGTGTTCGCATGTCCTACCAGTAAGTGAAAGGGTGTAATTGTAGCAGCCCAGACTCTCTGTGGTGGGGATGGGGAAGGAAACCAGAAAAAGAATAATAAAAATAATCATACTGTGACTTATCTGCAATGGTAGCCAATTAGGAGGAGTCCTAGGCCTGATTCTCAAAGCTCTTTTGTGTCATAAGTCCCAAGTGCATCAGATGCTTGTTGCACAGGACTTGTAGCAGGAAGTGGATTCTACAATTCTTGCATTTTTCTGACACCCACTAAACCACATTTCCATGGTTTAGCATGTATCAGTGCTGGGACCACCTGTGTGCCTCTTGTAGTAGCTTTTGGCTAGTCTTAGCTACAAAAGTGCCACAAAGCAGGTCCAAGTGCCATAAACGTGGCGATATTAGAAAATTGAGTGCAGTTGTTGCATTTTGGGCATGGCACACCCGCAGTGTTAAACTGTAAGACTATCGCGAAACAAAAAAGCACACACAAGGAAGAATCGAGTCTGATACTAAGTAGAAAAAAATCTGGACAGAGCCAACACAGCCACTGTGCATTAACATGAAACAACATTTTTTTTCTTTTGTTACAGAAGTCCTTCAAAAATGTAATGTTTTAATTGATATAGTCTACTTTTGGCTGGTTTTGTTGTTGAAGTGTGATGTGTTACATTTTAGGGATGCAACCATTTTGTCCATTATGCAAAGGTTTAGGTACAACACCACCTGGTTATTGATGTTTTGCAAGGCTTGCCCTCTGACGGTAAATCGTGCATGCATCAATGTGCGCTACTGTATAGTGTACTGTATATGGAGATATCCACAGCTTTACAGCTACAACAACACAAACCTACTCCTCAGACACATTTGCAAATCTGCCTCCTTCAATTCCCCATATACAATATTACAATAGTCATACATCGATGTATGCACAATTTACTGTCGGAGGCCAAGCCCTGCAAAACAACGATGACCAGGTGGTGTTGCACCTAAACCTATACATACTGGAACAATAGCTCTGGGTTTGAACCCCTAAATGTATCACATCACGCTGTCCAGAGATGATCCTGATACTCCCACCATCTCTTCTATTCTCAGTCACTGCTTCTGAGACAGCCCCTACTGCCTGTCTGTGACAGTTCGATAAGTAGTGGTGTCACAAACGTCTGTGCCCAGATTTCCAGGGGTCGCCCTATTTGCACATGAATTGGCAATGTGACCTCCTTGCCCTTCCCCATGGTTCTTATAGTATAATAATCCTGGGGCTGTGACTCTTTAAGTTGTAAGTGCTCTGACTGGAGTTCATAAACCAAACATAACAGCTGGCCCGATGGTGCTGAGGGTTGTGGTGCTGGATGCCACACTCGCACCACGCTGGTGACCCCGGTTCGGGAATGGACTCAGGGTGCCAGGGGCTGGCAGTGGAGAGGAAGCACTTAGTGTCCCATGACCGCCTCCTTCCTCTGGGGTGGGTACAGGGTATGAAGTGCGCTGCAGCAGTGCCTAGCGGAGGCTAGGGTGCACTGTCAGTGGTGTGCATTCTGAGGGAGGGCGTGGTGGACATCTGCACGTGGGTGCATCAGACATCATTGCACATCTGGCCCTGGGGCAGTAACAACAGAAAATGCAGGGTGACTGCAGCGGCTTATAGCCGAGCCCTGAGCCCCAGACACGAGAAGCATGGCCACCTGGTTCCTGGTCATGTGCCCCAGAGGATGTCCCATTAATTTCATCAGGGTCTGTGAGAGTCAGGCGCATGCAGCATATGCCAGACCTTGTCCGGGGGCTCGGGTGCCAGTGTGATCGGCAGTCGCTGTGGCTCTCCACAACGGAGGAGTAAAAGTGTTAAATGATAAACCAAGCATGACACTCTAGTGTGTCAGGCATGAAGCATTTTGTACATTAAGATTCTAGATTGCCTGCCTCTTCTGACCTCCCTTGTGCTGTGTCATTGATGGGAGATCAATTGGATCAGATCACCCACCTAAATTATAGTGAGCTGTCCATGGGTACCCCACAGAGGACCCCATCAGCATCAAGAAGGATGAGCTCTTTCTTCTCAGATGAGGAGAAGGAGATGAACAATGACAGGGCGATGACTCAGCCTAGTGTGAAACTCAATCAGAAGACAGATGCTTGGGAAAATATGCAAATGCATCACCAACACAGGCTAGAATATCTTAAAACAGCAAAAGATAAACTTTATAGAGACTTCCAATTCTCTAATGACACGCTTAGGATACACTGGGTGTACACATGATCAAAATTGTCGACATTTGTGTATTTTGTATTTTCCTATACTTCTGTAAATAACATGTCGAAGTGATCTCTGTTCAAAACTGCAGGAAGTGAGAAATGCCCCAAGGAATCTGCTGAGTCCATTGAGCAGACAGGTCAGTGGAATTTGGGCCACTGATAAAATTACTCCTGGAAAGGCTAAGCTGTCTCCTGCTGAGGATAACTGAGAGGGTTGATGGGGCTGAGCTTAGACATGTACACCTCTCCTGAGGTCAGTTCTCCTACCTGTTACCAAGTCCAGTCCCAGTTCTAGACTAGTGTGCAGCTATCATCTGTACTTGTGTATAGGTTAATGTGTAACCAAACACAGAAGTAATTGAGACTAGAATGGAATTTCTTCTGTGTTTGACTGCACATAAACATGGGCAAAATTAATCAGCTGTTCTGCATAAGTGGCACTCTCACTGGAGCACAAAAGTTGTTTTCTGTAGAACAGCTGGATCACTCATAATAGGCTGAGTAATAACATCTGTAGTTTTTAAGATTAAAAAAAATAGCACATTGAATCATGGTTTCACTGCCTAACAAAAAGTGGCATATGCATGTTAGATTGTTTAGCGCAGTTCGTGCATATCACTGTCAAGTAAACATGAGTGAAATCAGCCAAGAAAATCAGTTGAGATTTCAGGAGATGGATCCCTTCTCCTTGTATAGCCATGTGGGCTATATATGTAAAAGTACTCTGTTTCAACACATATATAAACAATAAAAAATAAAATAGGGGCTGCTGCTTGTTTTACAAAACTTGTTACTTTTTGGCACGCCTCTAAAAGAGTCGTCAATTGTCACTGTGGAGACTCAAAAAAAAAAACCTCCCTGTCACACACTGATTCTTCTGATGTTTTTCTTTTTGATTTTGTCAGTGTGCATGTGTGTGTGTGTGTGTGTGTGTGTTCTAAAGCGATACTTTACATAAATAGTGTTATGTCCCACCAAATGCAAAGAAGGCTTTTACACTGTGGTGCAGGGACGGTGCCTTTAGAGGCTGGTTAAAACTCAAAATAGTCACAAAATCCAAGAGTGGAGAGCATTCAGGGTAGACTGTGACCATGCAGCTCAACTGGTAATTTAATGCACAAATGCAAATCCACAATGAAGGCTATATTTAAAAAATATTACTTTCACAACCTGATGTCAAAGCAACCAGTAAATGGCTATGAGTTGAAAGTAAATTTTTTTAAATACAGCTTTATTGTGGAGTTGCATTTCTTGCATTTAATTACCTGGTTGAACTGTATGGTCATGGACCAGTCATTTTATCATTCACCCAGCCTACCCTGAGTGCTTGCTGTGACACTTGGACAGCTGGTTCTGATCACTGTATCATTTTTGTAATATAAAATAGGTTATGGACTATCTCTCTTGAGAAGTGTTGAAACAGCATGTGAGATGACATACACACACACTCAGGTTTTAGATACAAGGTGTTACATGGAAGGCTAGAAGCTAATTACAGACTTTAACTAAGTTAATTATAGCTGTAGTTGCTAAGAGGAAAATTATAAACTTTGATAACGCTTAGAGAAAGAAGAGCTGGTTTGATGTTTAAGTGGAAAGTCATAAAAGCGCTTTCATGTCCTGGGAGGGCGGGGCTTACAATATGATCAAAGAGAGACGTTTGAAGAACATGAGTTATGCTGAGGTTGCAGAATTTAAAACTTGGAAAAGACATCCTGTTTTATATAGATATATTTTTATATATTCTGACAGGGAGAAGCTAGGTGACCTCATGCAAATAGGTGGGAAAACCAGCTTTTAAACATTATTCTGTTTTCTTCAGAGACACTTCTATCTAGACTCTGACAAAGAAACATCGTTGAGCACTTTAAGCAGGTATTAGAGAGAGACCAATCTAAGTACTGTAGTAGGAATTACACTACTAAATCCTTGTTCTTTTAAAGATTTTATGGTTCTTGTGATAATAGTTCTGTATTTTATGTGTTATATATTTTTCTATTTTGGTAAAACTCTATTTTAGAGCTTACTTGGTCTGTCTTTGATTTCTTTCCTTTGCAAGTAGAGTACATATGGTTAAATCGACACTGTACATAAGCTTGAATGGTGATACCAAACTGGAAAAAGGTAAGCGTTTTAAATCTGGGGTCTTTTATTACAGTTTTAGGGTTCATTTCTGTACACCTGGTTAGTGTCCATAGGCAAATATATCTGTCCCCAAAGGCAGAATTATCTGAGCCTGTACATTGGAGTGCGCTAACAAGGGGTTACAGTTTGAATCCCTCAGAACTTGAGACCAAAGTTGACTTGAACCCACAAGACAGACCAGGAGGGTTACCCTGTTTCTGTAAACTGTTCACAAGACTGTGCTCGGAGGTTGGCACTTTGGGAGTAGAGGGCTGACCTGCTGAGTGGGTCTGTGACACTCACCACACTTGTGTTTAAAAAATTTAATAAAAAGTCTTGCATCCCTGTATACACTACGATCACCACAACAAACACACTAACACTCTAAATCCCTTAAAATCATAGCAATAATAAAAGAAAAAGCAGGAACATAATTAGTTTACAAATATTGAAAGATCAATACCAGAATAAGGACAATAACAATTACTGTATTATATAAAGAAATACACAATCACATTATGAGTAGCAAAGTACCTTATTAATTGTAAGGTAAGTAGTCACAGACAGTGGCTAATATGTTAAAAAGGTAAATAAAAGTAAACAATGCTGTCCAATTGCTAATCCCCAACTCACTATCCAATCATAATAATTGCTAAATCCATTTTCAAACCCCACTACATAGGAAATATATTTCCAGAAATAGCTTGTTCAAAACCCAACACTACCAGCAAAGAACACATACAGCTAGCACAAGTATCCACTTACACTAATATAATTTTTTATTATTATAAGATGCTACCTAGTCTGACTGCAGCCTTCCATAGTGACCAACACACTACTCTCACCTCCCTGGCGGCTGCTAAATGACAGTTTACTATCATCTGCATATTGTAAGAACTGATGCAGTATGCAGGTGATTGTAAACTGACATTTAACAGCCGGACTATAAAATAAGAGAATGGTACTGTATGTGTCATTCGCCAATGACGTAACAAATAGTAAAACAGTGGCGCTGGAATGCTTGATAATTCTAATTATCATGAAGAAGGGCAATAAGCCCTATGAGGAAAGCCCTTTGAGGAAAGACTCAGGGAGTTAAAAATATATCTCTAGAGGAAAAGAGGGAAAGGGAGACATGACACAAATATTAAAATACCTCAAATGTATCAATAAGATACAGGAAGGTGACATTTGCACAGAAAGTGATGCTCAAGGACAAGGGGCATGATATGAAGCTGGAAGGTGGGAAACTTAGAGGAGATGTGAAGAAATACTTCTTACAGAAAGGGTGGTGGACATCTGGAACAGCCTCCCAGCAGAGGTGATGGTACCAAAACAGTAACAGGTTTCAGACATGCATGGGATAGATACAAGAGGACCTTGGTAACAGGTCTGGAGGTAAGGTCAAAGATCAGTTAGGGACTATGGTAGCAAAGTAGGTAGGGATCTTAGGGCAGACTAGGTGGGCGGAGTCCTTTTCTGCCAACAGCTTCTATGTTTCTATGTTTCCATGTAATAGCATAAGTATTGCGATGGGTAATGGAGCTGTGGGGTAAACATGATTCAAGCAGCATGGGCTGTGAGAGAAAGGTGTTTGAGAGTTTACAGTTGGTGAAATGAGGCAAAATGGAAATAAAATCAGCAAAAGCATGCTTGTCAGTAAGCATATTGTGAAGTACATGGATACATAGGTATATAGGTAGGGTTTTCAGGTCCAGTTAGCTACTAGAGCCATATAAGGGCCTGCCACTGATTAGTGGACAAGATTCCTATTTCCTTCTCCCATAAGTGCATCAAGCAATCTTTTAAAAGTAGTCAAGCTACCAGCACTCCCACCTCTAAGGGAAGTGCATTGAATACGTTCCCCACCTGTTGATTAAACCATCTCCCTCTTTTAGTAGTATTGTACTCTCCACGTAACTGCCAGGGTGATACCTGGTTACTATCGGTGTCTTTTCTTTCCAACACAGTCCATCAAGTTCCCAAATTATTCCATCATAAAGTGCTTATAGACATAACAGAGGTCGCCTCTTGTCCTACTGTAGATCATGGAATACAGCTCCAAAGATCATAATCTGTCATGGTAGTTTAGGTATGTACTCTCCTAACTTTTTTGAGAACCTCTGTACCTGCTCTATCCTTTAGCTGTTCCAACTGTTTGGAAGCTACTAAAAGGGGCCCCGTGATTCGAGTATCGGTCTGACCAATGTCTTATAGGTACCAGAACCTCATCCCTCCAACTTTTAATATTCCTGAGGATATTTCCTATTATTCTGTTACTTTATTTTTACTGCCTGTGTATTATGGTTATCAAAGTTTAGGTATTAGATATTTCTAGCCTCAGATCTTTTTCCTTATCCGTATTGGAAATGAGTTTATTGTTCAAGCTGTATTAAGCTAGTTTGTTATTTGCCCAAAATGCATTACCTTGCATTTACTTTCATTGTACTTTAATTTATGCTCGGTTGCCCATTTTTCCAAGTTAAATTGTTTTATTGAAATTTCGATAACACCTTTGAGAACAAGTTCATTTCATAGGTTCCACATCAGACGAACAATACATATTGGAAAAGTATGAGAAGGAGAAAACAAAACAAGGAATTATACAAGACATTACAAGAGTGTATAACTAGGGAAGTTCCAGTACATGTGGCATTGTACAGTGTATGCCATAGAGCATATTGATTAAAACCTGGAATTCAAAGGGTCATATTAGAGCGGGTGGGGCCTTGTGAAACGACCTTTACAGGAAAATGAGAATAGACTCAGCCTAATATCTAATACTCAACAAGGTAAGGGATGGCATCAGCCCAGGGCCTCATCAGAGGTGAGAAGGTATGGGACAAAGCATTTTAAAGTGAGCAAGGGAGCTCAGGAGATATAACGGGGGATGGGGAAATGCCATAAAGGGTGAGGGAAAGAGTGGAAGGGATCAAGAGGAAATGTGAAGAGAATGATTAGCAACTTATAACAGTTATTTACATGCTGAGAACAGTTATGCATAAGATCAGGATAACATAAGGTTAGATAAGTGCTGGTCACAAGAAGGAAGGTTATTGGAAGCAGTCACAACTGGCATCAGCAACTAGCTGTTCTTAAGTTTAACCGTGAAGTAGCCCAAGGTGAATGCGAAGTGATGTCATGGTGCAGCAAGTTCATCCATAGTGGGGCACAGTAGGCAAAGGACCTTTATTTCAGAGAAGTGCGACAGCGGGTATATTAAAAATCTGGCTAGTAGAGTTTCTGGTGCAACGATGGTTGACAGTGGGGGTAATAAGCTTTTGCACTCCTGGGGGCATTTTGCCTAAGCTTACTTTTCGGACAGTAAACATGTTTGGTACATGAGTCTACCTTTGAATTGGAGCCAGTTAGCCTGGCGTATCTTCATGAGTATGGGACAGATGGGCTGAGCCAGCAAGGAGCCGCACACTTTGTTGAGTGCAACTATGATGTGGCGAAGAGTTGTTTCAGTAGCTGATCCATAGATTGGTAAGCCATAATCAATAAGCAAGGCATGAGAGCTTCAATGGCCAGGTTAAAAGCCTCTGGGGTCAAACATTGCTTATGCCTATAAAGTAGCTCCAATGCAGGTATTAACAGCCTTAGCAATGTTGTCAATGTGATAGGTATAGGTCATCGTACTGTCAGTACTAATCCCAGATATTTAAAGAGCTGAACTATCTCCAGGGAGAGCCCTCTTCATTGCTTATAGAAAGAGGGTAAGTTCTGTGCCTATTTTGGGAGCTGGAGAACAGCATAGTTTTAGTCTTGCTGTAATTCATAACTAACTTGTGCTTATGGAACCATCTTTCTCCGACTACAAAATTACTCTGTAGCCTGGTTCAAGAACCTTAGGGTCTGGATCACTGGTAAACAGGACAGCATCATCAGCATATAAAAGGATGTGACCCTGACAGGAGTAAGGAAGGTTGTTGAGGAAAATGCTAAATAAAGAGGGCCCAAGATAGGCCCTTGAGGAACTCAGATAGGACAGGTCTGCTATCCGAGAGGGTGTTACCAATCTTCACCTGCTGTGTGCGGTTGTGCAGGTAACTTTCAAACCAGGCTACGCTGTCACAAGCTAGGCCAATGGTAATCTGTTCACCAGGAGGCATGATTCACTGTGTCAAAGCTTTGGTTAAATTCATAGGTTTCATAGGTGTTATAGAGCCATTTTGTAGACCAAGGTCCATTTTAGTTCGTAGATTTTTAATAGTATCCCAATATATTATTATTATAAGATGGGCATCCAGACTGGATTTAAAGCTGTTCATATTATAACTGACAACAACCTCCAAAGGGAGTTTGTTTCAAATTTTTGATTCTTACGAGAACCACTGTTTTCTTTTCTTGGATCTGAACCTCTCTAATTCCAGTTGTAGGGGATGTAATCTGGTGTTATAATATAGATTTATATATTCCAACCCCAATAATTCCCACAGCTGTGGGTCAGTAGTTCTCGATAAATCAAACACAAGTCCCACCTCAGCCATCTGTATTCCAGGAATATAGCCCCAAATTATTTAGCCTTGATTTGTAGTCAAGACCTTTTACCTCATTTATCCTACAGGTCCCCTTCTCTGAATTTTCCCCAAGGCATTTTTTCCCCTTTGCCACCTGGGGACCATAACTGAGCACAGTAGTCAATGTGTGGTCTCACTAAGGATGTATAAAGTGGCAACAGTACTTCCTTACTCCTACGTTTCATATGCTTATTAATACAGTGTAAATGCTGCTAGATTTATTATAACCTGATAGCATTGTGACTTAAACTAAGGTCATTGCTTATTCTGCCCTTCTAGAGGGTAATTACTCTGCCTATTTTTTCTACCAAAATGCATAACACTGCATTTTTCTACATTAAATGTCAACCTTTTATCCCTTGCCCATGTTTCCAGTTCCCCAAGGGCTGATTGAAGCCTCTTGGTTATCCACAATGTGCCCTATTCTGGTATTGTCAGCAGATTTATATATCCATGCCCCAGTAGTGGTTTGCATAGAAGTAATATAGACATTAAACAAGCATGGTCCCAATATGGAACCTTGAGGTACCCTCTGGTCACATCTGACCAGTCTGAGTATGTCCCTTTATGCTGACTCTTTGCTTTCTATCAGAGAACCAAGCTTCAATCCATCTAGTTGTTTTGCCATCAATACCAGTCTCTATTAAGGCATCAACAAGCTCACCATGGGGTACTTTGCCAAAGCCTTGGAGAAGTCCAAGAAAATGACATCCACTGGGAGTTTGTCATCCAAGGCTTTACTAACCTTCCCATAAAACTCCAGCAGGTTAGTCTGGCAAGATCTGCCCTGTGTGATACCATGCTGAGTGCAGTCAGTATATTGTTAGTAGACAGCAGTTGGTTCATTATGTGATCTTTAATAATACCCTCTAGGATCTTGCCCAATACTGTTGTCAAACTAATAGGTCTGTAATTCTGCACCTCATGCCTGGATCTATTTTATAAATAGGTACCACTATTGCCCATCTCCATGCCTCTAAGACCAACCTTCATCTATTGATTTTGATAGATGGCTATAACTGTATCAACCAGGAACTCATCTATTTCTTTGATAATTCTGGGGTGTAAACCATCCAGTCCTTGGGACTTATTTTGATCCAGGCAGCACCGACCAGGTGTCCTTGATATAAGGAGGGTGAATAAAGCCCGTGAACTCCAGAAGGGTGGTAGTGGTACTATGACCATTTCTGAACCTGTGTTGTTGCAGGCATTGTAGCTAATATTTTTGAAGTATTCAACCAGTTGGTCAGTCACTATACACTCAACAGCTTTTGAGAGTAGAGCAGGAATACAGATAGGCCTGTAATTCCCAGTAATTGTGCCATCCCCAGAATTATGAACTGGTGTCACAGTGGCAGATTTCCATTTCTGAGGGAATTGAGAGTAACTAAGTGACATGTTAATTATATGTGTTAGAGGTGACAGAATTTCATCCAGCATAAGGGCTACAAACTTAAGATCCAGGGTGTCACCACTAAATCTTGATTTTCCTAATACCTTGAGTATGTAATTCTCTGTAATATGTAATATAGCTTCATTAGCTGAGAGGGTTTGAAGCAGAAAGGAGAAGAAGAAGGGTGCTGAGGCTCTTTCCCAGAGTAGTCACTAGTGAGGCGAGAGAAGTAGCCAGGTGGCAGGACACCACTCAGGTCCGTGAAGGCATTATTAAAAGTGTTAGCAATAAGTCTGAGGTTGAGTGAGGTACACCATCAATGTTAAGCATGGTGAGGGCAGATCTGAGGTCTCCAGTGACCTCTTTTGGGTTAGTCCAAAATTTTCTGCCATCATTCCAGATCTGAGAGAGCACTTCTTTATAATATTGATTTTTAGCTGTATGAATAGCCCTCGTGCAGTTGTTTCTAGCCACTTTGTACCTCTGGATGTTGGCCTGGTTACACAGGGACCTAGACCTGTGCCATAGATGGTCCCTGGCATTCAGAAGCTCAGGAGGTCCGGAGAAAACCAGATTTCTGCAGCCTTTGATTTATGTGCTTTTATGGAAGTGCGTGCATCATATATAGCTTTGAACTAAAGAATGAATTGATCAAGGGCAATGTCAGCATTGTTAGTTGTGTAAACCATTGACCAGTCCTGATTACAGGTCAACTTTTAGTGATTCAAGATGCCCACAGGTGAGTACCCTGGTGGTAATTGTTCTAGCGGGTGGTTTAGAGAATTTGTTCACCCAATGAGACAAGACTAGGGAATGGTCACTAAAGGCATCTGGGAGTATGGTTGTGTCCGATATATGATAAGGGTGGTTAGAGAGCACCCAGTCCAGTTATGTACCTGTCCCAGTTTTATAGCTGATCTAGTGGGGACTCAACTTGCTGGGTGAGAACTGCTGAAACTGCATCTTTGAAAGGGCTTGTGTCAGGATAGAACCAATTGATACTGAAATCTCCTAACATGACAATTTCTGAATTAAGACTCAGAGAGTCAAAACGCTCCAGGAGTGAATCAAAGCAGAAGGCCATCTGTCTAGGAGGAATATAGATTGACACAGTAAGGGTTTTATTGTGTGCACCTAGAAGCACTTTTATGGCAAGAAACTTCCATATGGTCATCAGTTTTGGGCAGAGTTAGGATGAGACCTTGAAGGTTATTTCGGAGGTAGATCGCATAACCACCCCCATGCTTAGAGAGACAATCCTGTCTAAAGACTGTGTAGCCTGGGATGGAAATTGAAGTATCTGCTGTTTTATAAATAAACTAAATAATTGGGTCTGAAGGTTTTGAAATGAGTTATCAGTAACTATTGCCCCTATTTTGGTATCATCTGCATACTTGCAGATCAATACCCTTCAGACACCTGCATAGGAGAGACCACGATATTAAATAGCAGGGACTGATATTGACCCCTGAAGTACATCCCTCATATGCCCAGTTTGACAAATACCCCTTTATTTGTACTCTTTGTTGTCCATCGACAAGCTCATGAGGTTATCCATGCAAGGAGGTGGATATTTATACCATATTCCTGTAAGACCTTTAACAGGGTCCCATGGGAGATGGTATCAAATGCTTTGGTGTAATCTAGGTATGTCACATCCACAGGAAACCTTGATCCAAGGCCAGACTGGTCGGCTCAAAAATGCATCAGATTGCTGACACATAATTTACCTAATGCAAAGCCATGTTGTGAAATATCTACCAGTTCTGTCTGCTTTAAGTTGACTTCTAAGAACTCTTTATAAAACCTGCCATAAGTTTTCCAAATGACTGAAGTAATACTAATAGGTTGATAATTCTCATCTTTTGCCCTGTTCCCAGATTTGTGTATAGATGTTATATGTGCCACCTTCCATTCCTCCAAAACACTATCATTCCTTAAGGATTTATCGAGGAGGATGGCCAATGGCTCCACCAACTCCTCAGCTACTTTTATTAATAAAACAGGGTTGATGCCATCTGGCACACCAGATTTATGTTTATTTAAATTCCTCAACTTGGTGTAAACCTGCTCAACAGTTATTTCAGGCAGCATGATAGGATCTGTTAATTCTTTGTTTAAATCAGGGCATCTGCATCCTGCGCTTGGTATACACTTATAAAATAATTATTAAAGATGTTGGTTATATCTTCTTCCTTATCCATCACAGAAACCCCAGCCTTCAAATTGGTTATCTGATTCTGTTTTTCCTTAGCTTACCAATATAGCAAGGACTTCCGGTTTCACCACAGCCTGACCAGCAGTTTGAATCAAGAGCCCTCATAAATGGATAAAATACCTCCTTCCAACCTTAAATTGAGATACAAATCAAGTGTTATGCCTCCACAGAGGGGGAACACAGAACCGCTAAAACCAGATGGATAAACATCAGACAATATAGATGGCTCCGATACTGCATCTTACCACAGGATCGGAGTCTCAGCCCTCACCAGCTGCCAACCATTGTAGGCCTGGAGACAACTAGAGAGGATGACTGAGTGAATATTCCCAACTGGATGTTATTTTACAAGAAATTAAGCAACTTTGAAAATAAAATAAAATGGAGTTCCAGAGGCTCCACCATGACTTAGTTAATTTAGATACATCAATGAAAGAAGGTGATAATGCGCCTCAAGCCTGGCGGCCAAGTCGGACTTACTTATGATGCATTATGTATGCTCCTGGATTATACAGACTCACTACATGCTAAATGTATCAATCTGGAGGCCAGATCCCAGAGGGATAATCTATGGATTTTGGGTCCCGAGGGCTTTGAGGTAGGCAATAGGTACACTTCATCTAAGACCTCCTCTGTAGACATTCTGGACAGTCAGAACGAAGGGTATATAGAACCCTTGCCCCCAGACCAACTGACCCCACCAGCCAGACCACGACAAGTACTGGTGACATTTTGAGCTATGCCATCAAGGAGGAAGTGTTGTGGCTTGCTTGCAGAAGGGGAGATTAAATATAATGGGCTCAGGCTATATATGGATCAAGATTACCCTCCTGACATTCAAAATATGAGAATTTTCTATCAACCTGTCACGAAAGCCCTAAAAACAAACAAATCTACTTTCAAACACCCCTACCCCACAAAGATGAGGGTTTTCTGGGAGGATGGTCCTAAGCTATATGCCACACCAGGGAAATCGAAAAGGCCCTGAAGACACAAGGCATTCCTTTAGAGAAAAGAGCAAACCCTGGTTGGCAGATAGAGATAGGAACTTTTCTAATGGCAGAGCAATATGGACTACTAGTCTTCTATGCTCTGAACCACCTATGAAACCTATGAAACCTATGAGCAGACAGTTTCTGGGGGTCTGGATGGACTGTTACGCAAGGTCCCTACACAAAAATCCTTACAGACCTATGTCGCAAGCTACAGACTGAGACCAGGCTTCTCAGACGGCAGATCGAGGAGAAGCAGCCACATGAAAAACACAGCTTACCCGTTGTGGATCCTTTAATTTCCTTGGCACACCAGCTGAATGAAGGCAAAGCAAAGGAAAAAAGGATTTCCTGGAAACCTGAGATAAGTGATTGAACTGATTACTAAGGGACCTCAGAGGAAAAGAATCAATATGAATGTAATATTGCGTCACAGAGACTAGACAATTACATGGGGATGTATGGAGTTGAAAACTTAACAGGTGCCTAGACTGAGCTTTGGACCGCATGTCTCCTATATTATAGATCATGTACTGCCAGCAATTTACAGTAGTATGCTCCTGCTATAGGTGCTCAATCTTTGCAAGACATAATATCCTGGTGCCTCTTACAGAACATAAGAATGTAAGATGTGGACTTTTGTTTACCTTTAATTTTCAGGAGGAACATAAGCTTTTCAGCAGAGGCTATGGACTAGTAAGGAGGACAATGGGGTTTCTCAATCTTCTTTTTAACAAACTGAAACATATTAATATGGTACTTTGAGTTGAAATACAATAAGCAGGGGCTAAGAATACATATTATGTTTAGAATTACTATACTAGTTTTGAGGTCCCCTTCGAGGAAGCTTAAAGGAAGGGGGGCTGCCTCCTCAAGATATGTGGGATATATATAAATATATATATATTTAGTTGGTTAATCTTTCTTGTTGGGGGCCATTCTCTTGACGAAAAGTCACACAGGGGACAATGGCTATCTGGATTATATATTCTGATCGAGATACTCCTTTTGTGGGGGTATAAATGATGAACCTGCATAGTGATAGAAGCCTGCAAGGGCCCTGGCTCCTAGTCATCTTTCTTTTAGGACATGTAAGTGCTAGATGTTCTGCAGCACAGAGTTGTCCTTGTAGTGACCCTCTCTTTGGAGGGATAGGAATTCACTACAACTCTGCAGGGTTAGTTAATTCCCTTAGCAGAGATAGGGAACAGGAAGAATCACTGTTACTCAACCTTGAAGCACCATGTTTCTTAAAATAGAAGTTACCGTTAATATTCTTGTTACAGTTCAGTTATCATTTAAATTTGTTGTCATGATGTTAGACTGTCAGTTAATTGAATTGGGTCTGATTAGCTTTTTGCTTTGGGAATGGTGCAGGGATGAAATGGGGGAGCTTCCTTCCATTGCAGGGGCACAGGCCAAGGTGTTCCGAGGCAAATCTAACCTATACAGATGGAATCCAAAATATTGACCTACAATGTTAACAGTCTGACTAGTCCTATAAAGCGGAAGAAAATTCTAAATTATATAAAACAAAATAAGGTAGACTTTGTTCTCCTACAGGAGACACATTTATCAAGGGAACACATGAAATTACAGAATTTTGGCTATAAAGAGTATGTTCTTCATCCTATGAGAAGGAGGTGCCATGGTGTGATGCGATCTTGGTGCCCAGTCATGTTCCTTTTGAAGTGGTGGAGAGGTTAAGATAAAGAGGGTAGATATATCCCCAAAAGGGACTTTGAATGGTCAAATGATCACCTTGGCCTCAGTATATGTGCCCTAATTCATCCTATAAATTATATAGGACAACATACTATTACTCATAGAAAAGCAGAAGGCACGCTTGTCTTTGGGGACTGCAACATGACTATGGACTCGTTAATGATACAATGTCTAAGATCCCAAGGAATCTTACAAAACTATAAAATTGATTAGATTATTGCTGCAAAAGCTGGGCTGCAGGATGTCTGGAAGTTTTAGAGGGTCAGCAAAGGGTATACACATTACTCAGCCACATATCATATGTACTCTAGACCTAGATTATTTTATTCTGGATAGGGCCTCTCTGACTCTGGTTAGAGGGTGTGAAATAAGTACCATCGGTCTTTCAGACCATTCTACCTTGACCCTCACTTTGGCCTTTCCTTCCTAGGACAAGCACGTTCTGGAGGTTAAACCTGTCTCTCCTCAATGATGCAGAGGTACTAGAAGAGATTCCCCAATTAAAAACTCAAACCATGCAAGATAACCTTAATGAGGAGACAAGCCTAGGTATGATCTGGGACACAATAAAAGCGGTTAAGGGGTAAACTGATTGCAATTGTTGTAGCTAGGAAAAACAGCAGTATGAAAAACAAAAGGCTTAGAGCAACAACTCCAGAACTTGGAAAGATTACAGCAGGAGAAGTTTGATAGGCAGAGGGAGAAATACTTACAGGTACTTAGAAAGGAGCTTAACAAAATATTAGATCTTAAAGTTGAAAGGAATTTATAATTCCTTAAGCAGAAATATTATGAAGGGAGCCCTAGGGCCCTAAATTGACTAGCTCTCAGACTTAGGGTGAGACATGCACGAGCACAGATAATAAATATATTACACCCACAGACCAGGGTGACAGTCATTACCTTTGATCAGTTGTCAGAGCATTTATGGTATACTACAAGCAGTTACTGTATATACTTAACAGGAGAGACCAGAGATAGAGAAGATACAGAATTTTCTCAGAAATTAAATTTACCAAACCTAACAGAAGACATGGGTACCTAGAACTCGTGGCCCCATTACAGAAACTGAGCTCGATACGTAATTGGGGAGGGTAAACTGGGAAGTCCCTGGCAATGATGATCTACAATGGAGTTTTATAAAAGTTCTGAGAGACTGTTGCACCCATCTTAAGATCAACATATCAGGAGATTCTGAGGGTGACTCTACTCTGCCCCCTTCTTGGAGGCATGCAGTGATCTCAGTGATCCCCAAGCCCTGCAAGGACCCCACTCTGCTCATCATACAGGCCCATTTCCATCTTTAATGTAGATTATACATTTTAACAGCCATCTTAGCTAAGCGCCTCCAGCAAATAGTGCCAATGGTGGCCCACAGAGATCAGACCAGATTTGTTAGAGATAGGCAGGCATCAGATAACATACGATGGACAATAAATATAATAGACAATTTAAATAAAAACAATACACCTGCTATAATAATGAGTTTAGATGCTGAAAAGAATTTGATCATGTGAATTGGGAATTTTTGTATCAGGTCATTGCCGGGTTTGGGTTCCCCACTAGCTTTGTGGACATTATGAAGTAACTATATCTAGACCCTCAGGCCTATGTTCGGACAAATGGGGTGGTCTAACAGAGGTTTGATTGGGTGGGGTACTTGTCAGGGATGTTCATTGTCTCCACTATGATTCGTATTATATTTTGAGCCTTTGCTCAATGGATTAGATCAGATCCCAAGGTACAGGAGGAGGTGGAGGACAGGAACATACAGTCGCACTTTATGTGGACAATGTTTTATTATACTTAACAACCCTGAGTGCCTCATTGCCCAGATTAATGGATATGATCAGGGAGTTTTCTGGCTTGTCTGGATACTCATTAAATTCCACCAAAACAGAGATTTTGAAATGCAATTACAGCCCACCCCACCCCACGGTCCGACTTAAATACATGATGAGATGGAATCTGCCTATTCTTAAATACTTGGGAGTAACAATGAGAGCTACCAGTCAGTATCTATATTCAGATAACTACAAAAGGTATTAGAACAAATGAAGGATGACATGACACGCTGGTCTCTATTACCATTATAAATGCATGCTAGAATTCAAATGGTTAAAATGAATCTTCCCCTAGACTTCTGTACTTGTCTCAGGGTGTACCACTATAATTGTCTGGCCTGGGTTAAGATGCTCAATCTGGGATTTTAAATTCATATGGGCTAACAAAAGCCTAGGATCAGAGGTTCCTTCTTATGGCAAGTAAACAGGTTGGGGGAAAGGGCTGTGCAATAGTATACTTACTAGAATACTGGCTTGTGGCACAGGTGAAGTGGCGCCTCTCTGGTCAAACACACCTACATGGGCACACTGGCAGGATATGGAGAGGATTTTCTTACAGGATTCCCCAGCACCTTCCTGCTTATTTGACCTCCCACAAGCAAGACCCAATGTACCCAGTGAAAATACTACTATCCAGGTGACCCTAAAGGCTTGGGATGTGTTTTGAAGATATGACAGGGCACAAAGGGAGATATGGAGACAGTGTTGGTTCGCCAAGGCCAGGGATTTCCTACCTGGTTCTACCAACCTATGGTATAAGAGACAGGTAACCCAAGGGTTTTATTTCCCTGCACGGATCATGAGGGAGATTATCTTTTATCATTTGAGGAGTGTTCCAGACAGCTAAGTTGGACCCTAGGGATAAACTACATTATTTACAAATACAGGCAAAACTGAGGCGGCCATTGGGCTCGCTGGATGACTCTTCACGGAGTCCGACTCTCTAGCAGAACTTTCTCTTTATCGGAATGCAATTTCCAAGATATATAAATTCCTAAATTCTCATAAAGTAGAGGCCAGTGGATTTGTTAGGGTGAAATGGGAGAGGAGGTGGCATCTGCCTAGCTCAGCTAGAATGGAATAGGATTTGGGGAGGCTTTTCAAGGTGACATCATCCCCAGCATGGCAGGAATATTCCTGGAAGGTGAAGGTTCACTTTTTTTGTTTACCCCTACCAGGGTTGCTAAATTGAACCCCTACCATATCCACAACTTGTTGGTGGTTGTGTGAGAGAGGAAAGCTTCCTATTCACATATATTTTTACCTGCCCAACAAGCATTCTTCCAACAAGATGTTACACAGAACATAACTAACCTATTTCAGATTATCGGTCTGCTTTCCTTATATAATTTAGACCTGGAACTACCACCTAAAGAGATTAGAGGAGATCTTCATTATACTTCTGGTACATTCGTGTCACTGCATATATTAAAGCTATCACTGGGGTTGGTTGAACCCCTCCCACCTAATGATAGCAGACTGGAAACCAATCATTGCAAAACATACAAAACATGGAGGCTCTAACATTCCAGGTGCAGAATAGGCAGGAGAAATTTGTTGAAAGATGGACCAGATGGAGTGTTATATAGGACTCATGAGAAAGGGTATTTATTTATGTAGTTTTTCTCATAATAAATATACATCTTAGTCAGACCGTGGAGTTTAGTTTAAAAAAATAGATGATACATTAACCAGATAGTATAATAAACTGGCTTATCATAAATATGTCTCACTCCTCACTGTACCACCCTAGAATAAAGAGCCAAGAGTATAGTTTGAGTTATAATCCTTTTAGTTTAGTTTCTTTTACTTCATTGCAAATATGCTTATTTTGAAATAACTATGAACTACATTCAGGAGAAACTACCTTATTTTGTCTGTGTATGTATAATTTATGAACAATGTACGAACATAAGTACGAACATACCACCCGATCTATGTAAGTCTGCTTGAGTATGCAGCCAACACCACTAGTTTGCAGCTGCCCCACCCCACCTCCCATTTGTCATCCCATTGCCACCCCACCCCCACCTCACTCTCCCTCACTCTCCCCTGTTCCCTGTCCCATGCCCTTTGAAGCTGTTCACAGATTTACATGATACCACCCATTCTGGTAGGGCATTCCATTTTGCTACCACCCTCTGTGAAATAGTGTCTCCTCATTTCTTTCCTAAATCTTTCCCTCTATTTTAGCCTGTGCCCCCTGGTGACCTCCCTCCTTAACTTAAAGACCTCATCTGCCCCATCCTTATTGATTCCCTCAGATACTTGAATGTCTCTATCATGTCCCTCTGTCCCTCCTGTTCTCCAGGCTGTACATATTCGGGTCTCCCAGCCTGCTGTCATAGTCTCTCCTCCATTCCACATATAATCTTTGTTGCCTCCTCTGCACCCCTCCAGTAGCCTGATAGCACACTTTAGGTATGGCCTCCAAAACTGCACACAATACTCTAAGTGTGGCCTTACCAGTAACCTGTAGAGGGGCAAGATCACCTCTTCATCTGGATGAAAACCCCTCGTATGCACCCCAGCATTTTGTTTGCTTTGCAGCTCTCCTGCACTGGGCAGTGTTGTTCAAGGTCCATGTAATCAATACCCCTAGGTCTTTCTCCTCCTCAGTGATCTCCAGCTTACCCCCAGCCAGTATTCTCACCTTGGGCTCTTCACCCCAAAGTGCATAACCTTACATGTCTTTGCATTGAACCCCAGCTGCCACCTCTCTGACCACTCCTCTGGCTTGTGTAGGTCCCCCTGCAGCTGCTTCCATCCCTCCTCTCCATCCACCACTGCTCCGATTTTGGTGTCAGTCAGTGAACAGATTTACCTTGCTCACTATCCCATGCGCAATGTCTGATATGAAAAGCTCCAAACAATACTGGCCCCAACACAAAGCCCTGTGGCTCCACTTGTCACCGGCCTTGGAGTTGAGCACTCCTCTCACCACCATCATCCGATGCAGCCGCCACTCAGCCAGCTTGTAATCCAGTTCATCATTTTGCTCCTACCCCTACATTAGTTAGCTTCTCCCAAGCCACACATGAGGCACTGAATTGAAGGCCTTGCTGAAGTCAAGTAAAGAACATCCAGCGATGACCCTTGTCCAGCTCAGCTGTCTCCCAGTCGTAATATTGGGTGAGGTTGGTTTGACAAGACTTCCTGAAACAAACCCATGTTGCCTCACATCCTGAGGCCATTGTCCTCCAGGTATGACACCCTTTAGTATCTTTTCCATGAGTTTGCTCACTATGGAGGTGAGGCTTACCGGATGATAATTACCTGGTTCATCTCTTGGTCTGCTCTTGTGTAATGGTACCACATGTGCCATCCTCCAGTCCAGTGCACACATCCTGACTCCAGTGAGGTGCTCTCAGATCCACCAGTGGCTTCGACAACACCTCCACCATCTCCCTCAGCACCCTGGGCTGGATACCATCTGGTCCTGCTGCCTTGTCTACCTTCAGTGCCCTCAGTCCCCTCTAGCACTCTAGTTGCCTCAGTTCTTCCATCTGTCGCCTCCTCCCCTGTCCCCACTCTCCCAGCCCATGCTGGTAGTGGGCCCCAGCTTTCCATGAACACTGAGCAAAATTATTCATTCAGTGCTTCTGCCTGCTCCTTCCTCTTCCGTCCACTCCCACCCTTTTATCCTCACTATTGTCTCCTTGCACCTCCTTTTCTCCCTGATGTATCTGAAAAGTCTCCCTCCCATTAATTCCTGTGCTAATCTCAGCTCCTCTGGGCCTTGGCTTCTCTCACTTTTCTGGTCACCTCCCTGGACCATCTTGCATATTTCTCTCTGTCCACTTCCTTCCCTGTCCTCCTAACCTCTGCTACACCACTTGTTTTGCCCTCACCACCTCCACAACCTCACTGTTCAACCAGCATGGTTTTCTTGCTCTGCTCCTCTTACTCTGTGCCTTGGTGCAGGCTTCTGTTGCCTCTGTAACCCTTATTTAATATCCCATTTCTGCTCCACGTCCTTCTCCTGCCTTATGCTCTCCAGTTTCCCTTTCAGTATTTCCTGCATCCTCCCAAAGTCCGCCCCTGAAGTTTACCACCCGAGTAACTGATCTCTTGGGCTCCCGTGATATTAAACCACACCATTTGGTGTTCGCTGTCAGCCAGTGGGTCCTCTACCTTTATTTCCTCACTGCCTCCCCATTCAACAATACCAGATCTAAGGTGTTCTTTGCCTAGTAGATACAGTAATCAACTGTGTCAGGAGACCCTCCTGGGTCGCATCCAGGAGCACTTGCTCCTAGCACTGGAGGTTACCGGAATGCTCCAGCCAACCCCAGAAAGTTGGAATCCCACAATGACCACCTTCCTTTTCTACATACATTTCTGATTTGTCCCGCTAACTCCTGTCAAGCTCTTCAGACTTTGCATGCTGAAAAGGGTATTGTTAAGTGTTTTGTATGATGTGTATACAAACTGAAAATAAAGTAAATATAAAAAAAGCTATTAATATAGCTGTAGAAATGTTTACAACTATTTTTTGTTAGTTGCCAACCCCATTTCAGCTTTAGCTTTAGCCCTTCTGATAACCTGCACATCAGCACCATACACCCACATCTACTGAAAACATTTGTTTTAGAAAAAATTGAAATAAAAAATCTGTACTCAAGTTGTCACAACCCTTTCTCCTACTAACCCAAAACATTCTGATGACTCCATATTGTAATCTAAACCAGCAGGCATAAATTTCCATGAATCACAGGTTCAAATCCTACAGCACCCAGCATCTGAATAAATGCAACTACTGTAGCACCACTAGAAAACTGTGTGAATATAATATAGTTTCATTAATATACAATGATCCCAGAGTTGACTTGAGCATCACCATCCATTCAGGGACCAGAGCATACAGCCCACTTATGATCAGTTGCATAGCAGAGACAGATTGTTCTGCTGGTTAAAATAAAGAATATTCATTAGTTTGAACTTTGCAGCTTGGCAATTTCACACTAGGAAATTATGAGCTGCAAGACATCAGGAGTTCATATAGAGAAGCAATGTTTCTGTTAAGAAACATCAAAACATACAAGGTGACAGCAGATAAGGACCGTGTGGCCCACCTAGTCTGCCCCTTTCCTACCTAATGCAATACCACAGCACTTAGTTGATCTGTGTCTTCCTACTGTAAGAGTACTCTTATGTCTATTCCATGCATTCTTGAACTCCCCAACCATTTTACCCCATCACCCTCCACAGGGAGGCTGTTCCAAGCAACCACTTCTTTCTGTGAAAAGTACTTCCTCACATTGCCCCTGAGCCTACCCGCTTTAGCCTCATATCATGCACCCTTGTTCTTGTACACTTTCTTTTCTGAAAGATGCTACCTGCCTGTACCTTGTTTATACCTGTGATGTGCTGAAATGTCTCTGTCATATCCTTTCTCTCCTCTTCCCAGACGATACATACTGAGGTCCTCTAGTCTTTCCTCATATGACTTTGGGTGCAGTCCTTACACCATTTTGTTGCTCCTCTCTGGACTGCCTCTATTTTGTTTATGTCCTTCCAAAGATGCAGCCTCCAGAACTGGACACAGTATTCCAGATAAGGTCTCACTAGTGATCTGTACAGTGGTGTAATCACCTCCTTTTTCTGCTGGTGATACCTCTTCCTTTGCACCCTAGCATCCCATTGGCTGTCCCCACAGCCTTCTCACATGTTTGGATACCTTTAGGTCATCAGATATAATTACCCCAGGTCTCTTTCTTGATTGGTTGTTGTCAGTACCTCTCCCCTATCTTGTACTCCTCCCTTGGTTTCTGTGCCCCAAATGCATGATTTTGCACTTCTTTGCATTGAATCTTAGCTGCCACACTCTCCACAACTCCTCAAGCATGTTTAGGTCCTTTCTCATCCCCCTCCCGGAGTGTTGCCCTGTTGCAGATCTTTGTCTTAAAAGAGGCATACCTTCCCCTCTAGCCCTCTGCAGTGTCACTTATAAAAGACATTAAAGAGGACCGACCTCACACAGGTCCCTGTGGCACCCTGCTGGTCACCCCCCTTGGATTGAATGACATTTACCACTACCCTGTGTCCTGTCACACAACCAATTTCAGACCCAGATTACCACCATGGGGTCCACTACCAGGTTGCCCCTTATTTACCAACCTCCTATGTGGGAGGGTGTTGAAAGCCTTGCTGAAAGCTAGGTAGTCCCCACCCACCGTCCCACCCTGGTCTATGTCCCTGGTCACCCAGTCAAAGAAATCTATTCCTAACTGCATCAGACAAAATTATATGAATCTCTCACTGTCATCATGTATTCAGCAACAGCACATTACAGGATTTGTCTCATGTATTTTTATTTAATAATCAAAACAAAACATGCTTGTCATAATTATGTAATCACAATAAGACAAGCTGTATAAAATCAACAGTAACCCACACCGCATTTAGTATACTTAAAAGAATGGCTGGTAACTGTTTTATTTTAAAACTTGTATTCTTTGTCATGTGAATACAAATGGCCATTACTGTCTATATACTAACAGAAAACAAAAAAGACATGCTTTTTTTCAAATCTCATGCTTTTTGTCAAGGCACACCTATATTTAGTTAGCTTTGTTAACCAGGTAAGCACATTAGACAATCATATGCCTATTTTCAGGTGCCACCCAGGAGATTACAGGGAAAATGCAGACAAAGCAGGTATAACAGGATACCAGAAAAATAAAAACAATCATAAAAGCATGACTTAACAGAAAGGCAAGTAAAAGCATCACACAACAAGGTAAACAGTTGACATTCGAGTACAAAGCATCACATAACAGTTTGACAATCAATTTTACTGACAGATTTTCTGTAGTCTACATGCCTCAGCAAAAATTGGAACCAATATTTAAAATATGACTTATAGTTTTAGTGCAGTGCTCCTTTAGGATGAGCAACTAATCAGTTTTGTTTTTTTTTTTAATAAACTGAGCCCCAAACTAGGCTCCATATTCCAGTAAATACAGAGTAAAACTGGAGAAAGCAGGTTCCCACTGAAAATAAGATAGCATCTGGGCTGTATTATCCTAACTAAATGCAATAAAAATGTGTCAAAATAGGACCCCATTGAAAAGAGATATTGCATCTCAGCTGGGTTATCCTAGGCAAATAGATTCATAGGTATTCTGTGAGTCAAGGGGTTTAAAGCAAAACGATAAAGACTCATCACTTATCAGTGGTACTGCTCACATCTCACACCACCCATGTGTTGCTCTGAAGAGCTTTTAAATACTTCCATAGATTTGCTAGATACCACCAATTCCAGTAAACGGTTCCATTTAGATACCACCCTCTGACTGAACCATCTGCATCTCTAGTTGTTCTCACGTTACAGTTCTTATATAGACCAAAAGCTTCCCAGATAAATTCATCCTTGGCACTGTGAAAAAGCAAAGATCTCCTCTAGTCCTTCTAAGGTGTAGACCCAGATCCAACAATCTACTGTATCTCTGTAACTTTTGTCCTTCATATTAGTAATGTGTTTTGCTGCTTTTTGTTGTACCCTTTCCATCATTTTTATATTTCTCATAATCTACGGTGCACAAAAGTGTGAGCAGTACTCAAAGTGAGGCCTCATCAACACTGAATACAATGGCAAAATTACACTTGGTTCCCTATTTTTAATGTTCTTGAATATACACCTAAGAGTCCATAAAACTTTTCACCATGATCTTTTGTGCATATCAAAAGATAGGTTATTGGTTACAATGACTCCTAGTTCCTTTTCATTGGTTGTCTCCTGGAGTGTGATGTTATTTAACCTGTATATCATGTTCAGGTTATTATGTCCAAAATGCATGACCCTGCATTTGTTTTCATTGAACCTAATTTATTTTGATCCACCCACAACATAATCCGATCCAGAACTTCCCGTAATTGCTCAGCATCATTCTGGTTGTTAACTATTGTGCTGATTTTACTATCATCTGTGTATTTACACATCCATGTTTTATCTGACTATTCCACCTCGGCTATGAATATGTTGAACAGTGTGGATCAGTACTCAGCCCTGGGGCACCTCATCCGTCCCCCACTTTCATTGGTGCCCTAATGTCCACTTTCTGGCACCTGTTACACAGCCATGATGTACTGCAAAACTATAAAACACACAACCCTAGAGCAGGACCCCACTGAAAGGAGCTGTTTCATCTAAAATGATCTGTCCTAGAAAATACATTATGAAACCTGCACCACACTAACATTGAAATGTTGCATTTCACCTCTACTATACTGGCTAAATACAGTATAAAACTATGTAAAATCAGGAGAACATTGTAACTGACATATTACATCACATCTGATGTATCTTAGGCTAATATATAGTAAAATGTGTACAGCAGGACCTCGACTACAACAACAATGCAAGCCATGAACATTCAGCATTGACAAATGCTTGTTTTCATATTTGTTTCTGTGACTCTTAAATAGTATGTCTTGTTTCATGAAGTTGCCTAACGTGAGCAGGGCAAGAGTTTCATAATTTCATGATTCTTCTAAAGTAAAGGCTATTTCTGGAGGTACTTGGATGATTCTGGAGGTTTAACAGGGCGCTGTCAATTTGTTTTACCACCCTTTTGGCTCAGTTGAGTAATTTGCAATCTTATCTCCTTTTTATGGCTTGCTGAGTCTATGATGAAAGTCAGAGTGTGAGTGTGTGTGTGTGTGTTCAGCTTGAAAGATCACTGTTTACTTTTGATATTCTTTTAAAAGGGATTTATGCTTCTCTTGGTGACATCTCCCACTATGCACCCAGCTCAGACAGCAGATCTGTTGAATGAGGAGGATTCACTTCTCCTCCTAACAACACAAAGCTGTGGGAGGAGGGAGGGGCAGGGGAGGAAACACAGTTTAGTTAATGCAGAAAATGGGCTTGATTTAATTCCTCTCCTGTGTAACAACAAAGGCATGCTCGTTAGCAATTCATACCTTTTTCTGAAGACAGCAATACGTCTGCATGGCTCCACCCATGCAGCCATAATAAAACAAAGGATTTCATTACAAAACCAGGAGGACTACTGTGCCCTGATGCTTCAACCAATGCTGGTCATCATCAGGGGTGCCCCTGACAAAGACCAGCACTGTTGAAAGTGCAAGAGCACAGTAATTCTCCTGGTTTTATAATGAGAATCCTTTGCTTTATTACTACCAATATCAGACTCAACTTCTTCCCTCAGCATGCTTTTTGTTTTACTACAGTCAAGACAGGGCTATCCACCTCTAACTGCACCGCCACAGTATCCAGGTCCCAGTGCTCACAGTGCTTTAAACAGTGAGGCTGCAAGGAGTGATAAGTGTAACCTCCCCCACTGGCCCGCTTTTTTCTCTGTCAGCAGGGCTACTTATCTCATCTAGGTGCCACTGAGAGGGGTGGGGTAGTCACTACAAATTATCTTTTGCAGAAACAGTGGACCTATTACTTCTACTACTGAGCCTGCCATCCTTCAGACAGGCAAACCAAGTGTGGCAACTACCTGGCTCACACCTGTAGGACCATTTAGCATGCTCAACAACCTGGGTCCCTGGGAGAAAATGGTTGCTCAGCATTGTGTTAGTTTGTACTGCTGGTCAGGGCACCCAAGTAAATCTAGACACTGGAAGTAATAACTGAAATGTCCAAACCAGGATGGGATTCTCGAGTGTGGCTTTTATTCATTACACAGAGAATAAAAAAGCAAAGATGGACCCCACAGGGCTACATTTGCTGGTAATGCAGATTACAGAGGTACTCATGCAAACATTCTTCACTATGAACCCTCAGGTTCTGAATGTATCTGGGTACACACAGTCGAACTGGTACACTTTTCTTCTATTCCTTGACATGGCACCTGGCCAGTACTGGACACTTTTCCATATGGCATGGAGGTTGATGGTGGCTCCTAAACCACCCATGAGCATTTCTGGCTGGCAGGGAAAATCCAAAATCCCACATCTGGGTGCTTTCTTCAAACACTAGCCAAGTGCCTGACAGAAAACCATAGGTGCCCAAACTGAATCGGAGAGGTAAACCTGGTTACTCCAGATGGGGGTTCTCCCACCTCTTGCTCCCAAATCTATACTTGGCCATTCATTTTATTTACAACACCTTTCTTGAACTACTGGTTGTAGATGTTCTCTAGAAATGTTTAGCACATTTAACATTCTACATTTCACTTTGGAGGTGTCCTGACTTTTAAAGTTCTGTAAGTGATTATGTCTTTACCCTAGACCTCCACTGTTGCAGATGCTTCTAAGCCATACACAAACTAAAAGTTCTATACTTGGCAAGCCTTCCTTTGACCCCACAGTAGGCAGACACTTTTACTCTAAACTCTGTCTCAGTGAAAATTGTCTCTATATCAGAGTAGAACTCACCAAAGGTATGCAGGTGCCCCAGGGCTTCTTCCCACAAATGTCTCAGGTTCTCACAAACAAATCGACTCTCAGGCAGCTTCTCCCCATCCAGGTTGACACAGGAGATTGCCCTGAATTCCTGGAATTCCCCCATCCCTCTGGGGATGGGGCACTGAACAACTCTAGGAATGGTCTCTACCACTTTCTTCTGGTCCCTTCTGTGTTCTTTTCTAGGGTGAGAACACACAACCCTTCTTTCTCTGGTAGCTCTATATCAGAGCTAGGCTCTGAGGTGCTGCACACTGCAACTCCTCTCTCTCTCTCTCTCCTTCCCTCTCCCTCCCCCTCTCAAGTCTCCCCACAGACTGCTCTCTGAAAACTGAACTTGAATTCTAATGTTCTACTGCTAACCCCTGCAGCTAAGCATTCCATTGTGGCTTATGCTGCTGTGAGACTTCTAGGGTGACATCATCACCCAGCTCAGCTGAAACTGAGAGCAGAGTGAGACAGTGTGAAACCCATTTAACTGGCATCTCACAAGCTGCCTTTCCCTGCTTGCCACTTATTCTAAGTGGGATTCTAGTAACCCCTGGGAACAAGGTGGTTATGCAAGCACTAGCAGCTGCATTCAAAAATTGGATCCCTGGAGTGCCAGGGACAGAAATGGTGTATCAGGTCACTGCTTGACTTGGCCTCTTTATGACCCAAGATTGGAATAGGTCCAGGAAGGAAGAGGTTAATTCAAGCCCTTGTAAATGTTTTAAACTCCATCGGTAGGAAAACAGCAAGATGCATCAAACCAAGTGATAACACACTGCCCAATTTGGTCCCTCTGCTCCCTACCTTTTGAGAGCTTTCTAGACAAGAGAGCTGCAGGCCGCAGCAGGATATGGGAAGAACAGTGACAAAAGGAATTCACTGCAGCACTAAACCAGGTCATACAATAGTGGGAGCTCAAAGGGCATGCTTAAAGGAAATGGGTGGATCTCATGTAGTTTGAAACACTGAAACATAGAAAATGACAACAAAAAAGACCCACAGTTCATCCAGTCTGCCTGGTTTTCCCCTTCCCCATTTACCTACTGTCAAATAGAGTTTTAAAAATGGGGAGGAGGGAGGAGGAGAGGAAGGAAGGAAGGAAGGAAGGAAGGAAGGAAGGAAGGAAGGAAGGAAGGAAGGAAGGAAGGAAGGAAGGAAGGAAGGAAGCCCTGATTTTAGGCCTTACCATGGGAGGGGCACACAATGGAGCTTCTTGGGAAGAGATAAGTCCTTGAGATGGCGGGGTGATGAGCCTGAGATGCTGGCTTAAGAGGCACCAACTTGGAGTTAGAGGATATATATTATGAAAAATAAAATAAAACATGGGCCATAACGTATTCTAAAACTTAAGAGTGTAATTCCAACACTACAGAGTTCCCCACACAGTTTGGTCTCCAAACAACTCCTCTAAACTGTTAGATAATCACAAACATTCTGAGCTGAGAATCATGTACCACTGTTTTCAGAACTAAAACAGGCAGCACTGGCCAGCCTGGTGGTGCTGAGGGTTGAGTGCTGGATGCCACCAGTGACCCAGGTTCAAGCGAGCCAGGGTCATCGTGGGTCGGCAGGGAGGGTGAAGGATGGGCGTCTGATGGACTGCTCTCCTTCTCTGGTAGAGAATGCTGTCACGGTGCTCTGGTGGCCTCTAGCAGTAGCTGGGGGCAATGCAGTAGCTCAGGCAGTCAGGGGTGCGTGTTGGGGCCCAGCGCCGGAAGGTGTGCATACGAGTAGCGCAGCACGCGCCTGTCCTTTGGCATCATTGCACACCTCACACATGGTGGGGAAAAACAGAAAACTGGCACTGGCTGTGGGAGCATCATGGCCATCTCCAAAGGAGCAATGTGTCTGAGGGGTACACAGCGACACACTGGATCGGTCTCCAGCAGAAGGGTGCAAGGGGCCCTCCACCACCCCGCCATGGGAGGTAAGCTGTGGGGGTACTAGCTCAAGACCCACCATGGGAGCCAGGGATCCTGAAGACGGTGGCCAGAAGACCTGAAGGGATGCCAGGATGATGAGAGGTAGGCAGACCAGGGTCAGAGGGAAAAAATGACTAAGAAAAAAAAAAAAAAAATAAAAAATAAAACAGCAGCACCACTAAATAAACATTGCTATAAAAACTATGTGTATTCAGGTTTTGTAACAAAAGTCAACAAATTTGTATTTTTTAGCACCTTTTTGGAGTGATCCACTTCTCAAGGTTGCTGGATGCTGGGTTAGCATGCCTCCAGGCTGCTGATGTCATTTGGGAGCTACTGTATGAAGTTGTGTTGCTATTAGTATTGTAATGTTAGTAACTTCACTGCTGCTGGTCAGTGTCTGCACTGCCTTACAATAAGTTTTATAGGGGTCTTATCTGTGTTAATTCCTACTAGGAATGCATGTGTTAGCCCTGGTAATTTAATGTGGAGTAAACAATAGCTGAGCCTGAATTTAGATGAAGTAACAACCTGTAGGCAGAAAACACTGGGCGATTGCTGCACTGAAACTCTTAGTAGGTTTCAAAACAGCATTACTTCTCCACTCCCATTTACAGGCGATAGGATAGTTGCTTTGTGCATTCTAGAGAAATCACATCTATTGCATGTTAGATGTGAATGAGCACAGCAGCCATTAACATGATAAAATAACTCAAAGTCCATGAACCCTGCATCAGTGTGTTACTCCCCTGACTTCTTCACAGGCTACGATGATCAGTTTTAACTACTTTTGTGCATTACTGGCATTGAACATGACAAAACCACAGTTAAACACAGATTATCTTTCAGTTTCTTGTAACAGACACAGAGCAAGAAAAACAAATAAACAATCTTTAGTTCTCAGACCTCAGCAATATGACTTTCTCCTGGCGTCTTCATAGATGAAAGAGAATAGCACCACAAGGTTAGAGACATGCTGATTATCACAGGCAACAGCAAGTCTTAGCATCTAGCAATGTGGCTGAAGCTACACAACAATTGGCTATACAAGGCATGAAATGGTAGATTTTCATATAAAACACCAGGCAGACATGCTTTTTAACAATATTTAATGACTGACGCTGACAGCTTAAGTTCACTAAATTTCATCGCACATGATCTGCAACAAGCAACTTGCGTTCAAGCTGACTCTGTGTATTAATTATACTTCCCTCCTGTGTTCTGCTATAATAATTGATTGTTTAGGAATGGAGGTATTTTTCAAGGCTGCAGAGTCTAGATAATTTTTTACATTTCTCAGGTGATAGCAAGCCTACAAGGCCTGCCAGGCATCTTTTATTCAAGTGCAGTCACAAAGCTGCCTTCTGTCAGCGTCTGTAGTGATTTTTCTAACAATTACTGTTACGCAGTGATCAAGACAGACTTGATATCTCTTCTCTGCTTCAGTAAAATGACTGTTTTGTAATGTACAGGACCAAACACATCTATCTTCTTACTTTGATTTACCTCTTCTGTGGGCAAATATTTTCCCATTGCTTACCAGCCCTGTTTCTAACACTATTACCCTGAGCCTATGCCCCTACTCTGATGTTTTCATCATCACCTAACTGTCCTGCTATAGCACTGTTACCCCATTGTCTACCAGCCCTGCTCTGGTACTATTACCACTGGTATCACATAATGTGGGCAAGCGCAAAAGAGCAAGCCCACAATATGGCGAATGGAAAACAGTGAGTACCAGAACAACAAAAACCGGTATTCCCTTACCCAGCGGTGTATATGACCCTCAAGTTTGATATTTTAACATAGGGTGGTGTGAGTGCGAAGCCCCTGCAGAAAAAGCACAGTTGCCATTCTGGTCCTTGCCATTTTCTGTTCGCTGATATGGGCTCACTCTTTTGGAGTCATCCATAACTCGTGGAACCATTACGCTGAGCCTACTACCCCTACTCTGATGTTTTTCACCATCACCCTAACTGTCCTGCTATGGCAATATTACCCTGTTGTCTACCAGCCTGCTCTGGCACTATTAACACAGAGCCTACTACCCTACTCTGATGTTTGTCACTATTGTCTAACTGTCCTTCTATGGCACCCCATTGTCTACCAGCCCTGTTCTGGAACTATTACCCCCAATACCTACCAGTCCTGCTCTGGCACTTTTAATCCTGAGCCTACCAGCTCTGCCTTGCACTATTATTCCTGTATCTTTCAGTCATGTTCTGGTGCTATTACCCTGATCTGTCAGCCCTGCTCTGACACTATTACCCCTGAGCCTACTATCCCCGCTAAGTCGCTATTACCCCATGCCTACAAGCCCTGCTCTGGGACTGTTTTCTCTGAGTCTACCAGCCCTACTCTAATGCTAGTGTTGCTTGATCAACCAGCCCTGCTCTAATGCTATCACCCCTGAGCTTACTACATCTTACTACATCTGCTAAGGTGCTAGTACCACTGTGCCTACAAACCTGCTCTGGTGCTATTAGCTCTGAGTCTACCAGCCTTGGTCTGACAATAGTAACCCTGAGTCTACTGGCCCAGCCCTGGCACTATTACCCTGCCTACCAGCCCTGTTCTGGCACTATTACACCATCACCTACCACCCTGCTCTGGCACTGTTACCCCTGAACCTACTAGCCCTGCTCCAACACTATTACTCCTGAGCCTACCAGCCCTGCCCTGGCACAATTACCCATCATGCCCCCAGCAGTGTCCAGTCATAAAGGCAATGCAAAAGGGTGACGCAAAAGGTCATGCCAAACAAATCTCTAAACTTTTTGAGCCAGTAAGCAATGCTCTAGGACAAAGGCCTATTTGTTGATGTAATATTCTTAGACTTTTCGAAAGCCTTTGACTCAGTGTCGCATAAAATCATTAATAGATTATTAGAAATATAGAAATACATCCCTAAATCACAAGCTGGATTAAATCATGGCCATTCAATCACACACACAGCAGTATCACTAAAAGGCTATTTATCATCATGGGGCCCTGTTACTAGTGGTGTCCCTGGGCTCTATTTCAGGACCATTTATTTTCAACATACTGGTTACCACCATGCTCCCCTTGAATAATAACTGCTGGATGGCTAATCGCCGTGACTGCAAACTGGGAGGCATTGTAACTAGCATAGATTCTGCACTTCAGATTCAAAATAATCTTACACATTTTGAGAACTGGTCAATTAAAATGAATTATTATTTAATGTACACAAGTGCAAGGTGATGCATCTGGGAAAAACAATCCACGTTATACTTACAGATTGAATAATACAAACTTACAAATTACTGAAAACGAAAAGACTTGGGGTAACAGTTTCCAAAAACTTTTCTTTGATACACATACAGCAAACATTGCTAAAAAAAGTAATCAATACTGGGCTGTATTTTAAAAAACATCAAAAGTAGGAATGAAAAGTCATAGTCCCTCTTTTCTCAAGTCTCATTAGACCACACTTGGAATATTGTTCAGCAGTATGTGCACCACAACTCATTAGAGGCAATAAATTAATTAAAAATATTCAGTGTAAAGCCACTAAAACAATTAAAACTGTGCAGAATTTTGACTATGGCACCAGGTTGAACAAATTGGGTCTCTACTCAATGCAGTACAGAAGAATGAGGGTGATCTGTGCACAGTATACAGAGCAATAAATGAGGAATCAACATTCAAAACTATTGGGTTGTTAAGTAATTCATCTAAAGCTAACACTAGATCACATGACAAAAAATTAATAGGAACTTAAATAAAACAAACAGAATAAATCATGGGTTCACACAAAAGTAATAACAATATGGGGCTCGTATGCAGTATATGGGTCCCAAAATGGCGGATGATTTCAGCTACTGAGATTTCGAAAAGTGACATCCTTACATGCAGTTAGTAGTCGGGGTAGATATAATATGCTGCTAGTGGTAGGAGGGGCCTTGGGGGTTTGCCCCAAAACTAAATGATTGTGTGTGTAACCCATATGTCCATTTTTGTAACATGGATATACATATGGTATCTACAGGTTCGGGAAGGATGAGGTTACCTGGCACAAGAGACCTAGGTTTGACTACTCTGCACAGGGGCACCCAAGTAAATCCAATTACAGGAAGCAATAACTGTAATGTCCAGAACCAGAATTGGATTTTTCAGTGTGGCTTTATTTATTAACTCACTGAACATAAACAAAGCTCTGTATGGTCCCCAAAGGACTACTGTAACTGTAATGCAGATTAGAGGTTAAACACAGCAGTCCATTTGAGGAATGAACACTATACAACAGTTGTCTGGCTTTGGACCCACCAGGCACTCAGCCTGGACTTTGCATGCGCATTGGATACACAGCCCGACTGGCCCGGCTCCCTACCCGGCCACTCGTTGACAGTCCACTTGGTGAATGAACCCAAACTTTACTTGGAAAGACATCCCATCAAACAAGGAGGCTCCCAAACTGTGGCTCCCCCACCACTTGAAGTCTGCGACTCCTAGGAGATTTTGTTTTCGATACATCCACATCGAAACTCCCATCAAACAGGGAGACTCCCATCCAACAAGGAGTAATGTTCCCATCCTGTGGCTCCCACACCCCTAGAGTCTGTGACTCCTAGAGATTTTCAAGTTGCGACCCACGTCTGGGTACCCACCCCATCACTGGCCAAGCGCATGAGGCAAGTAGCAAAAACACAGAAGAAATCCGTAGAGGTGGACCTGGTTACTAAAGATGGGGGTTTCCACCTCCAGCTCCCACAGCCCATACCCGGCCATTTCTCTGGACACACAGAACTTTAGACTTTAAAATGTAGATTGACGGTGGATGACCTGAAGCACCCCTCTACAATGAACTTTAACACTTTAAACAGATGACTGCTCTATTTGTTTGTTCTAGTTGACATAGTCCTCCCAAATAGCAGTCCCAATACTTGAAATCCAACTGAAGAAAAGAAGTTTTTGCCCTTCCAATGAAGCCAAACACTCACCCATTCGTGCAGGTGCCCACAGGCGGAAAACTGTAACCTTTGCTGTTATACATGAACAGACTGAATTTAAATTAAAACAGGCAGCTTTCTTCCCAAGGTGGGAGAAAGGATTGCCCTGGAACCCACAAAGAACTTCCCCGAGGGAGGGATAAACAGACACTACTGGTGTCCTTCTTTGTTTGCTTAAGGACAAACTGAAGACTGACTTTTGAATTCCCAAGGTTCTAAGAACTCTCTGAGCTGAAGATTCCAAATGTGGCTCATGCAGCTGTAACAATTCTATATAATGATGTCATCTCTCCAGTCTCAGTTGTGACTGAGGACAGAGTGAGACAGTGTGAAACCCATTTAACTGGAGTTTCACAAGCTGCCTTCCCTGCCTACCACTAGGTCTTACTGGATTCTAGTAACCCGGTAACAAAGGGTTACATGTGTATGTGAGGGAGGGGTTCGGGGCACAGCCCCGATCTGTGGAAATCTCGTGCACCATTTTGACGGGACCCATAAACTGCAATTCACCCCAACATGGAATAGTTTACTGAAAAGTGTAATTGAGAGCAAAACAATTGACACTTTCAAAAACAGTCTGTATCTATACATGAATAATAAAAATTTCTTTTCCACCAATGAAAATGGTGGCAAACTTATAAAAGGCATAACTGCCTCCCTAGCGTGTAATTACATATGAACCTATGGAAAAGGCAAATTCAAAAGGGTGACAGCAATTTGGGTGACTGTGACAAAAGAGCCCCAGGTCAATGCCAAGAAATGCAAAGTTATGCATATTGGAGCCAAGAATCCCAGGACAGAGTATTACCTGGGTGGAGTCCAGTATCTGCATCAGAGGAGGAGAAAGACCTGGGAGTGATGATCACTAGTGACCTGAAGCCTAACGCAGTGCAAGAAAGCAGCAGCAAAGGTAAACAAGATGCTGGGATGCATAGCTGGGGGATCAGTAGTAGGAGGAGGTTATACTGCCTTTTACCGGTCACTGGTAAGGCCGCATCTAGAGTATGGAGTTCAGTACTGGTGCCCACCTCAAAAGGACAAAGGAAAAGGTACAGTGGAGGGCTACAAAGATGATAGTCAGTCAGCAGGACAAGGCATACGAGGTGGTTGAGGGTACTGAACATGTACTCCCTGGAAGACAGGAGAGAAAGGGGACATGATTGGGACATTCAAGTACTAGAGAGGGATAAATAAGGTTGATAAGGAGAGTCTCTTTAAGCTGAGTGGCAACCATATCACAAGGGGCACAGTCTTAAGCTGGAGGGTGGGGGGTTTAGGAGGGAGGTCAGGAAGCACTTATTCTCAGAGATGGTGGTGGACACTTGAATACGCTGCTGGAACAGGTCATCCTGTTGAAGACAGTGGGCAGTTTTAAGAAAGGCTGAGATAGGCATGGGGAGTAAGAATCATAGGTAGAAGATGGGAGGTGGAGAGGGAGGGCAGGAACATTAGCTCAAGCTGTGGACCCTGCAATATGAGCAGACTTGATAGACCAAATGGCCTTCTTCTGCTGGCTTCTTCATATGTTCGTATGTTCATATATGAGCACCACTTGTGTGGTGGTGGCTGCAGCTCTGAGGATGCTTAGCTAAAGCGAGAGGGGATGCAGGGCAGAAAACACTGTATGTGTGGGAGGGGCAAAGCCCTCGAGAACACTGTTTCTGTGTGTCTCTTGTGGAGTTTCTTTTTCCACCATGTGAGCCCTTTTACTGGTCACACTAATGGTCCGTCACCCAAATTATGGTTGCCCTTTTTGCTGTCACCTATTGTGCATTTGCCCTCTTCCATTTGCTCTTATGATATAGTGCCCCTTCCAGCCCTGCTCTGACACTATTACGCATTGCCTACCAGCCTGCTCTGGCACTGTTACCCTGACCCTACTAGTCCTGCTCCAGCACTATTACCCCGAGCCTATTATCTCTGCTCTGCTGCTATTACCCATTAGCCAACCAGACCTGCTCTGGCACCATTACCCCTGAACTTACAAGCCATGCTCTGGTGCTTTCACACCTGTCTACCAGCCCTCCTCTGGCACTAATATCTCAGGGTCTACTGACCCTGCTCCTGACACTATTACCTGGTCTTCCTCTGACACTAATGCCCTGAGCCTGCCAGTCCTGTTTGGTGATATTATCCCTTAGTCTACTAGGCCTCTACTCTGGCATTATTACCCCAGACTGTACCAATAATGACTTACTTATTAGCCTCTGCTCTGGGTGCTGTTACCACTGTGCCTACCAACTCCACTCTAGCCCTACTATGAGCAAAAAGTCAAAAATAATAATAATATTGCACATACCATGACTCGGTATAAAGTGCTATAATTTTATTACATGTAAAGTCCTAAACTGAAGAAACACTGGGCTAGCAGCTCCTACGTAGTGGCTCTGAATGAGTCTTCATAGTGGCGTGAGGCTTCATCATGGTCCTGTGAACAGCAGCACCTCTGGGCAGGATGGTATGCACTTCTCCCTCCTTCAGTTTGTAGATGTGTTGCCCTGAGCCTACCAGCTCTGTTCTGATGCTATTATCCTGGAGTCTACTAGCTGTGCTCTGGCACAATTACCCCAGACTCTACCAACAATGATTTGCCTATAAGCCTTGCTCAGATGCTATTACCATGTACCCTACCAGCTCTCTCTGGCGCTAGTACCACTGAGTTAACACAAGTATTCCTTGTGTACCTGGCCTCCTCAGTTCTTATTACCTTGAGTCTACCAGCCAGTACCGGGTCAATATGCTGCACCCAGAACAGTGCGGCAATAACTGCACATGCAAGTAGAGCGACAGTGATATGATAGCGAATGAGAATACCACTACCCCTGTCACTGTGCATGTCTATGAGGAGAAGTGAAGCAGCTGTGTGCTGGAGCCTGGTTGATCCACTCCCGTGGTGGAGTGGCTAGGGCACCAGAACATGGTTGTAACGGAGACCTGAGACCATGGTTCAGTTCCCTCTCCTTCCCCGGTCTCCTCTGCTACTACTTTTCAGGATTTAAACAAAAAAAGTCCCTCCCAGTTTCTCCCCATCCCCAAAGTCCCCCCACCCCAGAGTTAGTTATGTAAGTTCTGAGGCGCGTGGGGTGCAAATCCCCATAAAAAACATAAGGTCCCATTGTTGTCAATGGATGTGCTGTTCCCAACAGGTGGTGTTTTGTCCATTTCTGTTTGTGGTCGATGTTGTTTTGGCTGCAGCGTTTGTAACTGCGCTGTTTTTTATATACGGTATAATGACCCGGTACCTACCAGCCATGGTCTGGTAATATTATTATTGAGTCTGCTACCCATGCTATGACACTATTATTCTGAGCCTACCAGGTTCTGGCAATATTATCGCTGAGTCTACTGACCTTGCTCTGGCACTGATACCCCAAACTCTACCAGCTCTGATCTGCTTATTAGCCCTGCTCCCCAACATTATTACAACTGAACTGTAAACATGCTCCACCCCACTGCTTGGTGTGTAAAATGATCAAGGCAGTCTCCAGAAACAAAACAGATCTGCACCATCACCATCAATACCAAAATGATATCTGACAAACTAATATATTTGCAAACATTTGATTTATTTATTAACAGAAGAAAGCAAGGGTAAAAACAATTTCACATTAGTGTGTCATCAGGAGTGACGATGCTCTAAGATGAAACCAGTCAGAGTTTTTCTGTGATCCTGCAAGCATCTCCATGAGAGTCTAACACTACAGGTATCCTGGCTTTCTTTGTGAATAAAGAAATCAAAAATGTTTGCAAATATATTAGCATCTCAGGTATCATTTTGATATTGACAGTGATGGTGCAGATCTGTTTACTTCTAATTATTACCACTGGAGCCTACAAGCCCTACTCAGGTGCTAGTATCCCTGGGTTTACCAGCCCTGCTCAGGTGCTAGTATCCCTGGGTCTACCAGCCCTGCTCTGGTGCTAGTATCCCTGGGTCTACCAGCCCTGCTCTGGTGCTAGCATCCCTGGGTCTGCCAGCCCTGCTCTGGTACTAGTATCCTGGGTCTACCAGCCCTGCTCTGGTGTTATTAACCTGAGCATACCAGCCCTGCTATGACACTATTCCTCTTGACCCTACCAGCCCTGGTATGGTGCAATTATACTGGAGTTTACCAGTTAGGCCCTGGTTTTATCACCTGAGCATGCCAGCCCTGTTCTGGTGATATTTTCCAGAGTCTACTAGTCTAGCTTTGGCACTATCACCTTAGACACTATGTGATCTGTTGCTATGCCCCGGAACCTACCATCCCTGCTTTGGTGCTATTGCACTCAGTCTACCGGTTCACTCTAGCACTGCAGAACAGAATAGATTTTTTCTTTACAGCACCATTAATACATACTACCTATATCCTAAAGAGCAGTAAATAACAAGTTAAATACTGGTTGTGCAGGGCTATACAATAGAATTTGATTTCATTTATATAACATCTTTCACACACACTGCATCCCAAAGTGTTTTACAAAGCAATGAGTTAGGTACTGGTAGTGCTGGAACTGTGGTATAGAATTGAATTTATGTTTAGTATTTTGTTTCATGACACTATCCCAAAATACTTTATGAAACTATGAGTCATATACTAGTAGTGCAGGAATGCAGACTGGAATAGACATTGGATTTATATAGCACCTTTTGTACAAAGTGTATCCCACAGTGATTTACAAGCTCCAAGATAGATACTGGTAGTGCAGGGACTATAGTATAGAATATCATTTATATTCAGATACTGTAGTTCCATACGTCACTAAATCCCAAATGCTTTATGACACATTAACAGTAAGTTAGATTTATTTATTTTATTTTAGTTAGTTTTGTTACTGGTAGGTGCACTAGACAGGGATTGTCTGTTTTCAGGCATGACCAAGGAGATTACAAAGGACTGGGATAAGTGCACAAGTCACCAAATACATAGAAGTACAGTGTTCAATTACAACATTTTAACAGACAAGGATTATAGCAACAAAGGAGGAGTCACATGATATGAGAACCACAACAGAATAAACAGGATAAAGTCCACAGTGCTTGTTACGACTAGGAGGGCAACTGCACTTAAAAGTATTCAGGAGATGTCTTCAAAGTGCATTTCAAAAGCCCCGAGTGGTTTATATCTTCAAATCTCAGGAGGAATGAGATTCCAGGTCCTGGGCAAAGCTCTGAAATGCAGCTGCACCAAGGTTAGTCCTAATTAGGGTACAACAAGCAGATCAAGCTCTGCAGATCTTTGGGATAAGGGCTAATCTGCTTGTGAAGCAAGGCAGCAAAACATTGAGGCTGTTGACTGTCCAGGATATTATAAACTGTGCCTCCTGTAGCTACACACACACGTTGCACTAGGAGGAAGCCACTCCAGTCTCTCGTACAAGGAGCAATGATGGTCAAGCTTATTGATTGCAAGTGCAAAGTGCATATGTTATTATAGGTGGTGTCCCATTTCCTTACGCCAGTTTTAAGGCAGAAGATGCATAAACAGTGGCAATATTCATTAACTTAGGCAATAGTATTTCCTTGGCAACAGGTAAACAGGCATGTGAGGTGAAACTATGCTTGATTCTATAGGCTAATACAAGCCTAGAATTAACAGATTGCAGGTCTTCGATTCAAGTATTTGAAAATCAAGGGTGCCATCTTTACAGGTTATTGAAATGGGGTTAGGTAATTTCTTAGTTTAGGGGTGAGCCAAAAGCCTAGCCTGAGTTTTCGTCATGTTCAAGAGACAGTTAGACACTGGTAGTGCAGGAACCATAGACTATAATTTATTTAGTTTAATAGTGCCTTTCTCAAAGTGCTTTACAAATCAGCTAGTTAGGTTCTACACAGGTCTTTAGGAGCAATAAGGCACAGACTCATTCTTGCTGCCAAGTCGTAGGATAGACCGTCTCCACTCATAATATATTTATCCAATCTGGATTTAAATTCTCTCTTGCTGCTGCTGGTTACTACTTTGGTAGGTAGGAATTCCATAGGTCAGCCCTCTCTGGGTGAAATAAAATGTCCTTTCAGTTAGATGCTGGTAGTGTAGAGAATCTAGAACAGAATAGCATTTTTCTTATAAATTACCCATCATATACATTGCATCCTAATGAGCTTTACAAAGGCATGATTTAAGGTATGTAGCACAGAACGAAATTTGGATTTACCGTATCCAGCACCTTTCATACAAATTGTATATACATACGTATGCATGGTGCACACACGTATATACATGTTAACAGCTTTTGGCATTGCTGCCTAAACATAACCAGTCATTACATTCTCATTGTCTTTATGATTTGTTACCTCTCCCTTGCAGCCATTTTCTACATACTCATGGTGAAATTCAAGAAATAACTAATTATCTTTTAATAATAAAATAAACAGGTAACATCAAGTGCATGCTGAAAAGATACAATAGGGTTAAAATTAATGTTTCAACTATAGGTCTTCTTCATGAAGTATAAAGAGAAATAGCAATGTTAGTAAATCTAGGAAAATAAAGGGTATATGTGTGAGAACAAGTGATAATAGGCAAGGTACAGAACAGAAGCTGAAAAACAAAAGGTGATAATCCAGATGGAGAACCATCATTTTATTTTAGTCTTTGGTAACTGGGTAGGCCCATTAGGCACAAGTGCCTGTTTTCAGGGTGACCTGGGAGCACTGGGTGGTTAAGTGACTTGTATAGAGTCACACAGTGTGCAAGGGAGGTTGGAGAATCAAACCAAGGTCTGGTCTGCTGGATGTACTAAGCTTGTTCACAGCTCCTTACTCTAACCTATAGGCTATACTGCCAGCCTCTAATAAGAGTGAATGAGCTGAGGAGTCTTCAAGTAGGGTCTAATTAACAGGAAGCTAGAAGGCTTGCACTCAGCCAACGTGGAAAAATATGCCATCACAAGCAAAAGTGCAAAAGTAGAAGCTTTAATGCTACTTGCACATAAATATGATAAGGTAACTATGATAGAATTGAAGGATCTTGAACTTCAGGTACAGACATTTAGTAACGATCTTAAGTTTGATACCTATATGACCAACCTTGAGAAAACAATAGCCCAACAAGATAAAAAATTAAGGCTACAAAATAAAAAAGTTTATCCAAGACCAAAGAGATTACAAAATGACCTAATTTTTACCTGGGCTAAGCAGAAGTGGGCAGTTACCAAAGTCCATCTTGAAGAACATGACAAATAACGATTATTCACATGCAGATGGTGAATCAGATGCAGAGAGTATTGGCTCCATGATTCTTTTTTTTTAGTAGAAGAGATACAGGAACAGTCTACTACAGGACCAGGGCCCAGACACAGTCCAAGGATCAGATTTCAGATGCTGGCCAACCAAGGAGAAGAGTTGAAGATGGTGGGGAGATGAGGGATCAGCAGCAATGGCAGTTGAGGCGTGGGCAAGTAGCAACGGAGAAAGGATGCAACCAGCTCCAGAAGAGAGAGAGCAGAATTGGTCACAGCAGAGATCCAGATACCACAGAAGGAGGAAAGTTCAATAGTGGTAAATCTGTTCAAACATAACCTGACTGAAGCTGAGCATTCTGTACTAATGAAAGGTTTATCTTTTGTAGTCACTGTAGATATTAACCCCTTTTACTGCATTATAGAGCTGTACAATTTCACACGCAGGTTACATTTTTAAATATTGTTTTGCTAGACCACCAGGTAATTTAAATCAGGACACTATATATGAAAGTAATCCTTTGAAATGTAAATAAACATTCTGTCCACTGGCATCCCCTGCTGTTAAGACATTCAATCAGGTATGGAACAAGAGCTCAGAAATATATTTACCTCAGAAAAGCCTAAAACTTTTATTAATCTATCTAATGAGGAACGTAAAGCACTGAATGATTTAAAAGTTAATACAGTCATAAGTATCAAAAGGTTGACTAAGAGGCGGGCTGGTGATTATGGATACTGCAAAATATGAGCAGAAAGTTCGGCATCAGCTAAACAATCAGAATGTTTACCATTGGCTTCTTTCTGATCCTGCAAATGGTTTTAAAAAGAAATTGACCATTTTCTAACAGTATCCTGTGAACGGGTTTTATTACCGAGGACTTAAGAGATACTTGTCTGTGGAGAACTCTATACTTGTAACAATATATATGTTACTAAAAATTCATAAAAATCTGATTGATCCTCCAGGACGTCCTATTGTTGCAAGTATTGGTAGTTTAACTTATCACTTTTGAAACTTGTGGACTTGTTTTAAAACCTGTGGTTATACAGTTACCATGATATACGAGAGACTCTACAGATATTCTTCAGCTAGTTCATGAGAAAGCTGGTCTCAGATTCCTGATGGTCACCCTCGATGTGGAATCACTATACACCAGTATTCCACATGAGGGTGGCCTTAAGCTATTCAATTTTATCTTGACCAACTGGGGAATTTGATTCAGACTTTGTCAATTTCATTGCCAACTGCTGTGAGATTGTGTTAAAAGAACAATTTTATTTTCCTGAGAAACATTTCCTACAGCTCAAAGGCACAGCAATGGGGACAACATTAGCCCCAATTTATGCAAATTTATATATGGGGCTGTGGGAACTCATGACCATCTTAGATCCATATTTGAACCCTTTCTTTAGATACATTGAAGTTTATCATAGATATACAGACAATTTATTTCTAGTATGGAAAGATAATGAGATGCAGTTATATGATGTTGTGGATTATTTACATGGTTCAAATCCTTTTTTCAGTAAAATTCAGTAAGGTTAGTATTCACTATTTGGACTTTTTTTTTGTTAGTTGTTTAACTAGGACTAGCACCCGGGACTTGCTAATAGAAAGGGATCAAATGGCAGTGTAAGCACCTATTTATTTTGGAAGGTGATAGATATGAACTATGTTTTAAATGCCACCAGATGTCATCCATCTCATCCGATTAAGAATATCCCCAGAGGTCAGTTTCTTTGGATATGGAGAAACTGCAGCTCAGATGAGCTGTTCCATGTGAGAGCAGAGGAGATGAGTGCTAGGTCTGAGCAACAAGGATATAGGAAGACCAGTCATCATGACAGCTAAAGTATGGACAGAGTCACAGGATAGAGATTTAGTTTTGACACTGAGAGATAGAAACGGTGATATACAAGAGAACGATAGGTTAAAATTAATAACTACTTGTACAAAATGTTTGTATGATGTAAGAGACACCATAGAAAAAACTGGCACATTTTACAGGCAGATCCAGTGTGCAGAACATTTACACAGGACAAACCAATGTCTGTATATAAAAAAAAAAAGAGGTGAAATTTTGGTAAGTTCATTGCAGCCAGTGCCACGTCACAGTAAACCACTGGGGACTGTAATAAAGGGTAGCACCATATGCAGCAAATGTAAAGTTTGTGTTCATGTTAAAAATGTAAACAGTTTTGCAACTATACAACAGGTAAGCAGTTTTGATTCAACATCTGATCACATGTGACATATCAGGAGTGGTGTATAGAGCGGTGCGTTTGTGCAGAGAAAATTATGTGGGTAAGACTACCCATGTATTCAAATTGTGAATGGGTGAACATATTAGGAATATAGAAAATGCTAAGCTTGAAAATGTACAAGCACTGCATATTCATCAGAATAAGAACCAAGGTAATCATAAATGGTGTTTTATGCATGAAAAAGTTTCTATGGAGATGTGAGGGGAGATTTAAAGCAGCATTATTGAAATGAGAGACTTTTGATTTATACAGTAGATAGTTTGAGGCTGCCAGGATTAAATGAATGTTTTGAAGTGTCACCATTTTTATAAAGTGTCTCTAAGTTTAAACTGCTACCACTTAGGGCTTCCTTTAGTGAATTACTGTTGATGGTACTGTGCACCTCTCATTTTATTGTATTAATGAAACTGATTTTCTTTGTTGTTCTTTCTGATTTAGTCCCAGAGAGAAGTGCAGATTGATTAATTCTGCCCAGGCTGATTATGGAGAATCTTGGTCATCTATGAATTAAAGATGCCTGAAAAAGAAAGTGCAACATACACCAGTTGGACTGAAAAATGCTAACTGGATATTTTGTCCACAAATATTTTGTTTGACTCCCACTATGAGAATTGTTTATCTCCTTTCAAATGTGCCTAGGGCTTTCTATCTTAAGCTTTGTATTTAATGTTTGTCAATATGTAATAGGTTAAGAAGGCAGTGAGAAGGCAGTAGGGAGGGCTGGGGATACTGAGATGTATAGGAGAGGCCACACCAGCAGAAAACAGGAAGTTGTTATCCTTTATACAGACAGTTGGTGAGACCCCATCTGGAGTACTGCATCCAGTTCTGGAGACCCCATCTCTGCAAGGACATAGACAGGATAGAGGCAGTCCAGAGGAGGCAACTAAAATTGTGCAGGGTCTGCAAGAGAAGCCATATGAGGAGAGACTAAAGCAGCTTAATATGTATACCCTTGAGGAAAGGAAGGAGAGGGGGACATGATAGAAACTTTTAAGTACCTCAGTGGAATCAACAAAGTCCAAGAGGGTAGCATCTTTCAGAAAAAGAGATGTGCAAGAACACAAGGGGACACAATTTGAAGATGAGGGCAGTTCAGGGGCAATGTGAGGAAGTATTTTTCACAGAGAGGGTGGTGGACCCATGGAACAGCCTTCCTGAGAAGTTGTGGGGTCTAAAACTGTAGGAAAATCCACGAATGCATGGGACAGACATAAGTCAATTTTGTGGGGGGGTAGGAAGAATTAGGCTGTTGGTTAACTAGGATCTGCAGCTTATCCTGTAGGCAGAGAAATGGGCAGACTAGGTGGGCCAAGCAGTCCTTATCTGCCATCAAAGAGTATGTTTCTATGTCTCTATGTTTCTAAATGCACTTTTGATATGTTGTAATAGGTTTTCACTAAGATATGTTTCAGCTGTTAAGACATCATTTTAGATATTTAAATAGCACGATTTGTAATACAATTTACCCTTGAGAAAGTGCCATTGTAAGGCACAAAACACTGTTAGGTGTTTTCAGGCTGTGGGTCACCTTACATATGTATGTAACCCCTTTGTTACCGGGTTACTAGAATCCCAGTAAGACCTAGTGGTAGGCAGGAAGGCAGCTTGTGAAACTCCAGTTAAATGGGTTTCACACTGTCTCACTCTGTCCTCAGTCACAGCTGAGACTTGAGAGATGACACCACTATAGAACTGTCGCAGCTGCATGAGCCACTTTGGAATCTCCAGCTCAGGGTGAGTATAGAACTTTGGGAAATTCAAAGTGAGTCTTCCATTTGTCCTTAAGCAAGAAGGAAGCATCAGTCTGCTGTTTGATCTCTGACTAAGAAAAAAGGAAGTGTTCCTGTGTTTACCTTTTTAAAGTGGTGGAGACCGCTCCCCGGTCTCAGTGCCCCCCTCCCTCTGGAGGGAGGAAAAGTTCTCTGTGGGTTCCAGGGCAATCCCTTCTCCCACCATGGAAGGAAGCTGCCTGATTTTGTTTTTGTCTGTTCTTCTATAACAGCAAGGTTACAATCTTCGCCTGTGGGCACCTGCAATGAATGGGTGAGTGTTTGGCTCCATTTGAAGGGAAAACATCTTGTCTTCTTCAGTTGAGAAATAAATGTGGACTGCTATTTGGGAGGACTATGTCAACTAGGACAAACAAATAGAGCAGTCAAACAGTTTAAAGTTTAAATGGATTTATAGTTCGCTGTAGAGGGGTGCTTCAGGTCATCCACCGTTCAATCTACATTTGAAGTCTAAAGTTTTCTGTGTGTCCAGAGAAATGGCGGGTATGGGCTGTGGGAGCTGGAGGTGGGAAAACCCCCATCTTTAGTAAAGGTCCACCTCTACAGTTTCTTCTGTGTTTTTGCTACTTGCCTCATGCACTTGGCCAGTGATGGGGTGGGTACCCAGGCGTGAGTCGCAACTTGAAAATCTCTCTAGAAGTCGCAGACTCTAAGTGGTGTGGGAGCCACAGGATGGAAAATTACTCCTTGTAGGATGGGAGTACTCCTTGTTTGATGGGAGCTCAATTGGAAGTACGAAAACAAATCTCTCTAGGAGTCGCAGACTTCAAGTGGTGTGAGGGAGCCACAGTTTGGGAGTCTCCTTGTTTGATGGGATGTCTTTCCAAGTAAAGTTTGGGTTCATTCGTCAAGTGGACCGTCAGTCGAGTGGCCAGCAGGGGAGCCGGGCCAGTCAGGCTATGTATCCAATATGCATGCAAAGTTCGGGCTGAGTGCCTGGTGGGTCCAAAGCCAGACAACTGTAGTAATGTGTTCATTCCTCAAATGGACCACTGTGTTAACCTCTAATCTGCACATACAGTAACGTAGCCCTTTGGAGACCATGCAGTGCTTTGTTTATGTTCAGTTAGTTAATAAATAAAGCCACACTGAAAAATCCCAATTCTGGTTCTGGACATTACAGTTATTGCTTCCTGTAGCTGGATTTACTTGGGTGCCCTGTGCAGAGTAGCCAAACCTAGGTCTCTTGTGCCAGGTAACCTCATCCTTCCACGAACCCGTAGAGATATGTTACATGTACCTTGTAATATTTATGTGCAAGTAGTAATAAAGCATTTTCTACTTTTGCTTGTGATTGTACTGTATATTTTTCGTTGGCTAGGAGTGCAAGCCTTTTCTCTTAGCTTGCTGTTCCTTTTGCTTATGCACCCTTGCTTCAGAGTCGAACCCCCGGCTCTTTTCTAATTAACAGTGAGTCAGTGGCTCAGTAGGTAGCAAACTCATCTCTGAGGCTGGGAGATCAGAGGACTGTGGGTTCAGTTCCACATCTGACACTTGGTTAGTATCCTAATACTGACACTGTAGTGCAGCATGAGGGGTGCTGCTCTTCTGAGGATGAGACATTAAACTGAGATCCCATCTGCCTGGATTGGTGGTAGCTCAGGTGGATGCTAAAGATCCCATGGCATTTATCAGAAAAGAGTAGGGGAAACTTTATTGCAAATAAAAGAAGTACAGAGACTGGTACCAATCATTGAACATAATACAAAATACAAATACAAACCCACAGTAATAGGAAATGAATTAATTTATCATGGTACCACGCATCTTGTACAGAGCATCAAAAAGAATCACATCAATAATACATCTTTAAGGATCATAGAAACATAGAATTTGATGGCAGATAAGGACGCTTGGCCCATCTAGTCTGCCCATTTCCCTACCTGATGGATGAGCTGCAGATTCTAGTTAATCAACAGCTTACTTCCTCCTACCCCCACTAGAATTTCCTTATGCCTGTCCCATGCATTCTTGAATTCTCCCACTGTTCCTGACTCCACAACCTCCTCAGGAAGGCTGTTCCATGCATCCACAACCCTCTGTGAGAAAAATACTTTCTAACATTACCTCTGAGCCGTCCTCCCTCTATCTTTAAATTGTGCCACCTTGTTCTTGCACATCTCTTCTTCTGAAAGATAGTACCCTCTTGTACTTTGTTAATTCCTTGAGATACTTGAAAGTTTCTATCATGTCCCCTCCTCCTTTCCTCAAGGGTATATATATTAAGCTGCTTTAGTCTCTCCTCCATATGTCTTCTGGTGCAGACCCTGCACCACTTTGATGCCCTCCTCTGAACAGCCTCCACTCTGTCTATGTCTTTGCGGAGATGGGGTTTCCTGAACTGCACGCAGTACTCAGATGGGGTCTCACCAACTGTCTGTACAGAGGATAATAACTTCCTGTTTTCTACTGTTGATGCCTCTCCCTATGCATCCCAGTATCCCACAGCCCTCCTTACTGCCTTCTCACATTGCTTGCCCACCTTTAGATCATCTGATATAATTACTCTTGGGCCCCTTTCGATTTTTTGTTGTTATTAACTCACCCCCATTGTGTACTCTTCCCTGGGTTTTGTTTCCCAGATATATTACCTTGCACTTCTTTGCATTGAATCTGAGCTGCCTCCAACCTTGCCAAGTCCCTTTTCATTCTTTCCACCCACCTTGTGTATCAACCCTGTGGCAGATCTTTGTGTCATCTGCAAAGAGACATACCTTCCTTCCATGTGCTCTCAATGTCACTTATAAAGACATTAAAGAGGACCAGTCCCAGTACTGAACCCTGCGTGTACCCCACTAGTTACCCTCCTTTCTTCACTGTGGACTCTGTTTACTATTACCCTTTGCTCCTGTTGTCCAGCCATTTTTTATCCAGGCTACCACCTTGGGACCCACTCCAAGGCTGGCTAACTTGTATATTAATCTTTTGTGTGAGACTGTGTCAAATGCCTTACTAAAATCTATGTAGGCCATATCCACAGCCCTCCCTGGTCTACTACTTTGGTCACCCAGTCAAAGAAATCTATTAGGTTCGTCTGACATGACCTTCCTGCTGTGAAACCATGATGCCTTGGGTCCCTGCCCCACTGGCCTCTAGCTACTCAACAATTCTTTCCTTCAGAAATGATTCCATCATTTTCCTACCACTGAGGTCAAACTAACTGGTCTATAGTTTCCTGCCTCTGACCTTTATGAAGTGGAATCACATTTGCCCTCCTACAGTCCTCAGGTACCACTCCATCCTCCCATAATTTGTTAAAGACAGAAGTCAGTGATGTTACTAGTTGTACCCTTACTTCTTTTAGAATTCTAGGATCTGCACCTATGAAGAAAAAGGAAAAAACAAAACAAAAAAAAAAAGAAACATACACATGGAAAAACATGCAGTCCGTAACAGTCAGCTAAATCCCAGGACTTATCCACTGTACCCTAAATTAAGCAGCAAAACCTACACACCCCTATACTGTCAATCCAAACTTAAAAAAGCATTTCCTTCCATCTCTTCTTCCACTGTTCCCATGTCAACAGTTTTTTATCATAATGCATCTGTATAACTATTTCTTTCTCAAGCATATAAACTAAAATATTAGGTGCAATAACCTTTTGTTGTAAAACATATTTACAGCTAATTAGCGATAAAATTAATTTTATGCATGTAAACAGTAATCCGAGTTCTTGCCTCCATACTGACAGACAAAGGATTGTGCCTGTAATCGCATTTTGATAGGTAACTGAAACCCAGTTCTTGTCCCCCACCTTTGAGCAATCACTCCCACATTTCTCTAGCATAGCCACGCTCAATGAAAAAATGCTCCATAGTTTCTAACTGTTGATCACATTGCTTCTGGGGCACATCCTTTCATCCATACTTTTATGCTTTGAATTTCCTTTAACACCCAATCACCCATGTACATATAACCATCGACGTCCCACATATGTAGAGAGTGCGTTTATCCACTAGATAAAGTTCCATCAACTGATACTTACTCTGCCTAATATTAGGATATACTATAGGAACCAAATAAGAACCCTTTTGTATCCCTTCATATATCATTTTCCTATGGAGGACAGCCACCTAGGGAAAGTAAGCTTCCATCGTCTTAATTTTTCTAATAAATACACCAAAATGTAGGCCAACATTCCTGTTTATGCACTTTTAAAGGTCCCTGTCTCCACAACTGAAGCAAGGGATTCAACCAGATAGCCACCACTTGTTTCCAGGCCTCCCCAGCAAAAAAATGCTGAAACTGTGTGAAATAGAAACAAACATTAAAAATAGCTAATTGGATTCAACAAAGTTAAACCCCCACGTTTGTATTCTCGATAAAAACTCCCTCTTAATCAGGTTCAATCTACTACCCCATACTAACTGAAATGTTTGGCTAAGAAGAGTCACATCCAGAAATCCTGGGAGTGGAAAAACAGCCCCACATACATTAACTGTGGTAAAATAACATTTTAATTATGGATACTTTTTTTGTCTGCTGCCATCTCTTCCATATCTGAACTTTCTCATGACTCTTGGCCAAAACACCTGCCAATTTTCCTTAGCCATATCTGTATTACCAAACTTCAGCCCCAGAATAGTAATATAAGTAATTTTCAATGGAAATAGCTTGAATGTCTTCCACCATCTCAGTGTCAAGATAAACCCACTACATTTATTGTGATTTAATGCAGAACCCATCATTTGAGAAAAATGGTGAACTACTTCTAATGCATACTCAGCTGAACTTTTATCTGCTTGAGAAGACACACATCATCTCGTAAACCAAGGTTTTTGTCAACCCAGCACCCCAGAATCTGAATACTCTTAATCTGTCTGGTTTACTGAATTAATTTCAGTAATGGGTCTAGGCAAAAATATTTAAAATCGGACTCATCGGGCATCCTTGCCTAACTCCCCTCGCATCAATGTGCACAGACCGTCCCATGTGCCCATTTATCAGCGGACTTGAGGGAGGCTATTACATACAACCTCATAAGCCAGGTAACAAAGAAATTAGGGTTCCATGTTTCCAGCACCAACTGTAAATATAGATGGGGAATCCTATCAAAGGCTTGCTCTTAGTCAAGACTTATTACATACCCACTCAAATTTTTCTGTTGCCCTTGTGAAAAAACCTCCGTAACAAAATCAAATTGTCAGTGATCTTCCTTCCCTTAACTGTACAAACTTGACTAGGGTCAATGACATAAGGAGCCACAGTCCCTAACCAAAGAGCTAAAATTTTCATTAAAATCTTAAGGTCCATATTCATCAAACTGAGTGGCCGCCAGTTTTCAATGTTTTCCTATCCCTTTTTATAAAAAAAATGTTGAATAGCTTGGCCAAATTGCAGTGCTATATCAGTTCCACCAGAACTGGAGTTAACTACAACCATAAAATTTTACTAAATCTGACATAAAGGTTTTTTATAAAATTCCAAAGGTAAGGCCATCCATACCTGGCGTAACATTGTTTTGCAGGAACAAATCACCCTTCGGATCTCCATATCCATGACTGGTTCTACAAGTCCAGTCAGCAACTCCTGTGGAATCTGTGAATATGACAAGGGTCAGCAAATCTGAAACCATGTCTCTCATTAACGTCGGTGTGGTGTACAGTTGTTCCATATAATTAATAACTTCAGTCATAATTTCCTCCTACTCCTTACTACCACCCCTCCCCATGCAGCAAGGGAGTCCATGGGTCCCGATAAAGTCTTGCTTTACAGCTTTCATAAATAGTACCAACAGTCGATTTTCCAGGGTACCTATTCTGTGTTCATATAGCAGAGACGTCACTCTGTTGTACTGTAAAGCCTCCATTTGTTGTTTCAATGTTCTTAACTGATCACCATATTCTCCATATCCTTCATATATGTGTGAGACCACTCTCATATACTGTCCTCGTAGGTTCAAGTACTGCAGATATTTCTCAGAATGGATGTGATAACCCCACTGCTTTATAGCTTGTTTTACATCACGCTTTGTTGAATTCACCACCAAGTAATATTATCCTCTAAGACGCTATAGACCGCCATGCCCTCAATAAGTCCTGCACCTTCAGCAGTACATACTATGTCTGACAATATGGTATTATTCAATTTCCATATACCCCTACCTCTCTGTACCTCTCCTACTAGGGAGAACCGAACTTTGACCATTAAGTGGTCAGAAGTTTCTAAGGGACAGTCAATGCAAAACACATTTTAGGTAGGGGAAGAAAACATGATTGATTCTGGTAGCAAGGTTTGCCCTATAAAATGTGTACCCACCAGTAGCATGAATGTCCGATAAACATCAGTCAAACCAGTCAAAGTTAGAATATTCTGTAAAGTATTAAGATCACAGAAGGATTTTAGAGTGGTACCCCTTTATCTAGCCTTGTCAACCCACAATTAAAATCCTCGCCCATAATAGGAGACATGAGGTAAACAAAAGGCTTAATCTGAATGAACAAATCTACCCTTCCTTTTTGGTCTGAGGCGTGTAAACAGTAATTATCGCCACTGCCTATGAAGGTGTGTAAGTCGATCAACAACACTCTGCCCATGCATGATTCTATCACCCTTAATAATAAAAATCCCACCCAGAGAACAAGATCCCCACCCACCCCCACGTTCTAAAGTTAAAGAAAATAAAGCAGGTCCCCAACACCACAGTTTCCTTGCATTTTCAACATCATCGACAGTGTATAAATGTACATCATGTAAATAGGCTATAACAATGCCATAATCCTTGAGAGCAGAAAAGGTAACCAAGCGTCTCCGGCTGTTCCTAATGCTATTTACATCAATGGTAGCAACATTATAATTGTAAAATTCAGCCATGCAAACATAAAAATTTAGACATTCCCAAAGATACAACATCATCATTCAAGTCACAGCCTGTTTACCCAGGCGTTGACTATGTCTGAACTTCGTCCTAATTGGTTTGATTTAGCCAAACGGCTTGTACAGTAGCCAAAGAGCACTCTTCTTCTGAATCAGTGGATATCCTTTTGAGAAGAGACCATTGAAGAGGATTCAGAGTGTTCACCCCATCCGAATCATAGGTTTGCAATACTTCATAAGCATTTGAAAGTTTCACTGTCCCTTTTGGTAACCTATCGTTGAACTTTTGCTTTAGGCTTAATGTTTTTCAATTGTCACTTTTTGATGCCACAACTGTGTATCAGGTGGTGGCATACCCTGTAAATTCTGCCCAGGTCAGTCTTTGGTTCTGCAACCTCTGCAGTCCATTCTAGTCCTTCTGGCACAAATCCAGTACCACACATTGTCCGTCAGTAAGTTGGACAGAAGGCTCACTTGATTCTTCCATGCCATTATCACCAGTAGGAGGGAGGGGTCACAAGAAACCAGGGCTACATTTGCCAACCCATGTGTCAGGTCCATCTGTTGTACCTCCAACATAGCCACATATTCTGTTCCACAAACCTTTTTCTGTGCAGAAATGCTAGCATTTTGAGCCCTTTCCACCATAAGTTCCTGATTTGGTCTATCAGACCTGTTTATGTATTGCGCAACTCTGGTACACATGGCCTGGAAGGCCACAAAGGTTACAAGCTTGGTCGTTGTGCAGTCCGTTGGAGTGACCATATTCCTATACACAGAGTACACTTCACTCTGTCACACATTACTTAAGTGCTGATGGATCCACAGTGAAGCATATTTTCGGCTACCCTTGATGAAAACAATACCCCTCTCAGTACCCAAAAACCACTAGGAAGATGCTTTGCACTCTGTGGCCAGTCTTTAGATGCACCATGAATTTCAGCCTCCCATCCAGATGTGTTCATCATCCAGGATTGATGTAGGATCTTCAAGAACATCACATTGTTTCTGGAGCCAATATCTAACATCATGCAGTAACACCCCCTCATTTCTGAACAGTACAGTGATGTGTTTAATAGCAGGTCTAGTAATCGGAATAGCACAAAAGGGCATCCAGAGAGTTGAATGTCTTTTTATCATACATGGACCACAAGCAGTCCAGCCCAGCAGGAGTCTTAAAATTAATGTCAAAATTCATGTCACCAGAAGCATGAATTAATGCATAAAGTTTGTTTGAAAAAACAAAGAGAATCCTTGATCAATAGTTTTCCAATATATAGTCTATCAGGTGGGAGGAGGCAGCCAGTGTATTGAATGTGGACAGCATTCTTCCGTTGAGCAGGAATTATATTTGTAAACCAGTATCCTTCCTTCGAACTGCCTCCATAATAAGGAAAGTTGTACTGTCTCCAACTGTGGTTCAGGGATAGAGTACAACTCATCAGCTCGATATCCCAAGGAACCTGGTCAGTGGGGCCATAGCCTTAGATACAGGAGGGTCTCTAGATCAATATTTGGGGGTTCAGCCTGTGTGGCAATACCAGAAACAGATGCTACTATAGCAGTGATGTCCTGTTTATCAGGTTGCAGTTGCACAGGATCTAGTATAATCTCTCCATTCAGTCCAGGAATCGGCAAATCTGTATCATCTGGAATCCACCTCCCACCCCGAGATCAACTTTTTTTCCAACCAGCAGCAATTAAGGTTGAATTGACAGTCCTGTCTCCTGGGTCTAGAGACCTTGAGCTAACATCAGAACATCCTCTCCTGAGACCTTGACCCCTACAGACCTATCCAGTATTCTTTACTATCCCTCAGCTGAGATATCTGAGACCTCATCATTTTCTAGCAACATCAAGAACTTCCACACTTGATGTGGCAATAATCTACTCACTGCAGATAAACTCTCCACGCAATCCTTTGATGTGTCTGTGATCTCCTCCAGCCTGCCCGCTCCCTGTAATTTTGTCGCACCACCGAAGTGGCAGCTCTGTACCGGACTCTGAGGAGGGCTCTCATTACGCAGTTTGTCCACAACAGCAGGCACTTTCTGCACGAATTTTAGCATCATCCACAATCTCCATCTTTTCTTCAAGTGGTTGCTTTCTTCCACTACCTTGATCCGCATGGAAAGGACCATCAGCAACTGATGTTGCTGTTCAATACTAAGGGCCTGAATAAACTTCTCTTGTGCTGCAGGCCTGCTGCCTGAAAATCCAGGTATCCATCCTCAGAATTTTTCTCATCCATCAACGCAGTATGTTTCTTCATAAGCATAACTTCAGTAACCATCTCCTGCTCCAGACCCACAGGAAGGAGATCTGCAATCCTGTAGGTCCTCTCTCAACTGAGCATTCTCAGGGTTGTCAGCCATTATACACAGTGCCCCTTTCTCCTGCAACAGCTCCCCTGCCACATCAGCATTTCTCCTCCTCCTCCTCCTCCTCTCTTCCTCTGTCCGACTCCCAACTGGGTCCCTCCACTCTGCCCCAGGAAGTCAAGCCCCTGCTGAAAGAGTAGGGAGTTTTTATTGAAATAATAAACATCAAAATCAACACAACAGAAATCATTACAACTCATGACAAGATTAACAAATCCATATTTCAATAAAAAAACAAAACTGAAGAAATCATAATTAGAGCATACCATAAACTAGATTCGATCCTATGGTACCCAACTGACCCCCCAACTATCATTTACACTTAATGAAACTAGAGAAACCTTTCCACCATTTTTAACTTTGTCTGAATTATACAGCTGTTCCTCCTTCAAATAGATTTTCAAAAGTTCTTGAGATACCAGTTGGCTATAACAATCATATGCCATTTTCTTTGGTAAAGAGCCCATTTACATCTTGCCTGCCATACATAGAACCTTTTATACAGCAAAAAATAGGGCTAGTGTACTTTTATGATACAGAGCAAAACTAGGGGTAAATACCTGGAACCAAGATATTATAGGTAAAAGATGAAAACCATTTCAAATTCCATTTCTCTGCTAGATAAATCCATAAATTTCTAGCATAAGAACAATGTAGGAAAAAATATTCCATAGTTTCCTCTATGTTGATACAGTCTGGTATGGGCAGTTCCTTTCTTATTTAACCTTATATTTCGCATTGCCCCTGACATTTAGATGTCCATACATAATTAACCATTGAGTTTTACCACATGTAAGGGGAAGTCTAGAATTATTCAGTTGTGCTAAAATAAAAGTATTCTGAGCTATAGGGCAATTTTAAAACAAGGTTCCTTTGGATGTATGGTTTCAGTACAATTTTATACAAAGCCTATGCATTATTCTTTAATATCATAACCTTGGTTGCCAACGATATACAGTAATTTCTGCACTGCTGGAAGAAAACACATGGGATGTGTATGAGGATTTAGTTCAGGGCCATGTTATGCCATGCCACAAAATACTTTTCAAAATCATTTTAACCCAAATCTCTCCCCACTTACTGTATTTAATAAACCTCTTAACTGTTTGAGAAAAAACAAGGTATGAAAGAACATTATTGGGTCTATCATTCCAAGGCCTCATTATTTTTTTCCAAATAGGTATAACACCTCTTAACTGAATTCAACTTATTTCCATAACATTTGGAAAAATTACTACAAATACTGATCTCCAAATGAGTTGATAATGGAAAAATCATAGCAACATATTGCAAGCAAGATATATTGTTTATTAATGTGAATATGTTTATGTTCCATCTATTTACCTTGTTCTCTATTTTTAAATTTGCTGTCTGCCAATTCTGTATGGGAAGATTCTGTGGAACAAAAGAAGCCCTGAAATTTTAAGCAGTTCTCTTGAGATAAGAATCTCATTCTGAAAAGTTGCTGTAGTAACACCTGCCCTTATAAACAGGCCTCTAGTTTTGTGAATATTTAATTTTGCATTTAAACTGCTGAATAATTCTGAAATTCAGAAACAAATTCATGTAATTGTGCATAAGCTTGAAAAGAACAGACATAGATTGTCTGCATAAGCTTACAAATGTAACTGCTGCTGGGGTTCATCCCCTTGATACCAATCTACTTGGGGGATAAAGTAAGGAAACATAAAAGGATCTAATGAAAAATATATAAAGGGGCTTAGGGTACACCCTTGTCGAACCCCTGTGTATAGCTGAAAACTCTTTGATGTTTCCCTTTTAAAAATGGATAAACCAAATTAGATCAATAAAGCAGTTTTATGACCTTAAGTATTTGTGGGGAATACCAAAATTGTTCAAAACTGTGAATAGACAAGGAAGATGTACTCTATCAAAAGCTTTTTGAGATTCACTACTAAATACACCCTTCCTTACCTATCAGAGATAAGTAGTGCTATAACATCTCTTATAATCATAATAGCTGATTGAATTCTTCTGTCAGGAAGACCACATAATTGATAGGGTGAAATCACATTCTTGGCATATTGTTTTAAATGGTTATTTAACAATGGTAAATATTTTATAATCAGAGTTTAAAAGAGTAATAGGCCTCCAATTTTTAATATCATGCCAATCACCAGATTTAAATAGATGAATAAGAAGTCCATCTGTGAAAGAATTCATCATCGAGTTTATGTCCATGAAGATTGAAGAACCAGCTGAAGGCAGACAGCCAATTCTTTTTAAACTTTCATAGAACTGATTCGAAGCCCATCCAAACCTGGTGGCACATCATTCTTTAGGTTTTGAATGTCCTCTGCTATTTCTGCAACCAGCAGTGGGGCTTATAAGTGCAATGCCTCATGTGCTAAAAGGGCAAATTTATTACATTTAAATAATTATCAATTTCCAACTGTGAGATAGGGGCACTAGGTTCTAGAGTCTGATAATGATGACAATTATATTTCCAATTTGTTCAAAGGAATCTGATTTATTCCTTCTGAATCTAACAAATAATCAATGGTCATCGAATCTTTTATTTCTTTGCATGCTTCAAATGGGTCACCTATAAGGAATTTTGGTACTATTACAGAGCATAGCTTGAATAGTCTATGCCCTATCGTATTGAAATGTTCTCATTTCTAATTTGAATGCAACTCATCTGATCAGTATAATCCATCTTTGAAGTATAAGATAGAGTAATCAGTCATTGTAGCTGATGTTGTAAAGATAAATATAAAAAACTTAGAATTCTTAATGATCTGCCATATTTTGAAACCAATTACATAAGTCAGTTTTAGATCCATCCACCATTCACCTAAATTTAAATACAAAAAAGCCACTGAAAGTCAGGCCTGAAGGATATTCGAAATTATTAATTTAACTTGAGGATTATTAAGAATTGAGGAATTCAGTTTCCATTTTTTCTGTTTATAGGCCCTTGCCCCTGCTTTTTATTAGTGTACATAACAATAGAAAATGATCAGAAAATTCCACAGGTTTTATCTGTAATGAGACAACCGGAACAGAATGAGAAACCAGCATATGATTAATTGTGGTCTGAAATTTTCCTCATGTAAGTGAAACTAGGTCCTTGCTTAAGATATGTAATGCAATTATTTAGTCCGCTGTCTTAATGATAGACTCTTGTATATTTGAATCACAATAAATGTTTCTATTATATTGTGATTTATTAAATAAACCACAATTAAAATCTCCCCCAAAAAACATAGCTGAGGTTACCAAATATGGGTGTATTGCTTTTATGCAAGCTGCCCTATCAGCCTTAGCTTGAGGGTTATATATATATTAATAAATCTGCAATGCATGTCATTCCATTCTCCATCTAGAATCAAAAGCCACCCGGTATAAGGTCTATTAATTTATAAAGTGAAAAATCAAAGGAATTAAATAAAATACCCACCCATCTGCACTATTAGTTCAAATGACCAATATGAAGGACTCCAGGGCCAGTCCTTTTAAATGTTGATAGTTGCTCTAAAGCACATCCATGTGTCTTGTAAAAACAAACAGAAATTTTTTCCTCATGCAGATACTGAAATAATGCTTGTCTTTTAAGTGTATTTAATAAACTATGTGTGTTGAGTGATCCCCATTTTCTGTCATAGGCTCCTGTTTATTCTAACCTCATTAATTAACTATTTTTTCCGTCTTTTCTTCTTTTGTCATAATAATCCTCTGTGGACAATGCGGCAGAAATCTGCATATATTTTTGAGAGTCAGAGTCCCAGCTCCATTTCTGAATCTCCCATGTGGTAAACAAAGCAGCATAGGAGTTATTAGATTCTAATGAAACAGAGGAAGGGAGATTTTGGTTGTAAGTTCCTTGAAAATCTTCTATGGGGCAAAGGAAAGGTGGACAGAGCCACCAAATCCTTATCTGTAACTACTGGGTCCTCAACATACTGGAGTCAGTGCTAGAGGATCAGAGGGTACTAGCCAAGTCAGGTCCCCTTCTAAATTATCTGATGCTTGGTTTCAACTTCAGTATTCAAAGGTGTAGGGGTGGGGGTTGGGAAAAATAGGCTGTGGGGAATCCTTACTGACCAGGAGAAGAAGGCAGTGACGGAGCCAGGTTTGGGAGTGTTTGGGGCGGGGGCCATTCAGTCAATCACGGGCTCCACAATGAGCACTAAACAGTGAATAAAGATGGTGGTGGGGTGACACTACTCATACTGGGGCAGCCAGGAGGGCAACTGCCTCAGCCCCCCCTAGCTCTGCCACTGAGAAGGGGTGGGGGTGGGGGTGGTTGAGCTGCATCCTGAGCCTGCTATCAAGAGGTCGGCTTACTCAGGTGGCCTTATTTTTGCAGCCCAAGGACACTTATTAAACACGTGACCATACTCTTTCACACAGATCACATTTGGTGTGATTCGTATATTGCATTGTAACATGCCCTATTTCCCTACAGTTGTCACACCGGGGCTAGTCACAAACGCTTGAAAGGTGAGTCCTGGAACCACACTTATAACAGGTTCTCGACTGTCCCCATAAAAACAAACCCTTCAGTCTCTACCCAACAAAATGAGTTTCGTATATGTTGTACTCCTACATCAGTTTGCCTCAATTTTATTTTGTACTTCCACCCACCTGTCCAGAATTGTTCCAAATCTAATGTTGGTTCTGGGGCACTTAGAACCTCACATTTCTGTGACAGCTAGTATGTGATATCATCTACATGGACCCCCATTCTGAACATAATAGTCACATATTTAATCAGAGGTTTGGTAAGAGAAATAACCAAAAGGGGACCCATGTGGGGAGAACATCACCCGACCATGCCATTCCTAAAAAGGTCTAAGTCATAAGCTGATCTAAAACTTGCATCAAAATGATCTTCTCCTGATATATTTATGAAAGCAAACATATCTTTAGGAGAAAAATGCAAAATCCTTTGGCAAACATTTGCCAACATAATACCTATCTGGCCCATTGTCTAGGCCTCCTTTATAACGAATGCAAACTGCATTTCTTCTGGGGCTGCTTCCCTTTTGCCTTAGAAAACAGTTCAGACATAAGGCAGTATAGCAGTGGTTTAATGCTCTGAGCTGTAAATCTGGTGACATCCAGCAGACCAGACCTGGGTTTGAATCCCACAGCCCCCACTTTTATACTATGTGACCCTGAGCAAGTCACTTAACTTCCTGTGCTCCCAGGTTGCACCTGTAAAAAGCTTTCAGCTTAGTGTGCTACTCCTGGTTAAACAACTAAAAAAATAAGAGGTTTTTGCTTTGGAGGATTTGTAAGGTCCAAGTCCAAGGAAACCCCGATTTTGTGAAATAGTTTCAGTTTTAGGAGACTCTTCAATAATAAGTTTTTCTTCTGAAGGTGTTGTAGGGCTTTAAAGCAGGCCCCAATTTTCCATTAATAATATCCATCTTGTCCCCCCATTCGTTGCAATGAGCAGCCCTGGTTTCTGTAAGGAGCAGTTTGTGAAAAATCCAAATCTGAGTCCCAAACTGGATCAGGGACCCATATTCCTGTCAGAACTCATTTCCATCCTGTTCTCACTAGTGCCTGCTGTGGAGACCATGGCCCTAAAGGTAAAGCAGGGGTAGGAGCTTGAGTCTTTTAATTTCTAAAGGTGCTTCTCCAGTCTCAGTGTTATAACCTGTTTATTTATAATGTTTGTTGCTTTTCTAGGATCTGGTTTATGATGATCTCAGTTTGAAAACATAAATTCTGTAATGCCATTTTGTGAAGCTGCATTAGTCTAAAAGGTTATTGGAGAAGATTAGTCGTCTAAAACACTCTGAATTTTAAAATAAAACCAGCCATTTTGTCATCGGTGTGCTAGTGTCCGAGGAGAAGACTGGATTAGCCGCTGAATTAACCACTACACGCTTCTCCTGTTGGAGTATAGCAGGAGAAACATCAGAAGTGTTCTTTACCCTTCCTGGATAAATACAGGCTTTAGGCACTCATTAGCTTCAATGATTTTACTGCCAGCCTTAAAAAGCGCATCAGAGCATCCGTTAATGTTATCTGCCTTCATTTTGGTGGAAGCATTGCTTGTCTCTGGTCTCCATTTAGGTTACTTAAATCCTCCATGGAAATAAATACCTCTTGTAAATCTTCATCTGAAATATACTCAGTATCCATATCACGAACAGCCTCTATCTTTGATGTAGTGGAGGGAGACCTGCTCCCCACCAAATGAGTGTCTCCTTGCTCCAGGCCCTGCTCTGAGTGGCCATCTCACAATCAGATAGCCTGTCCCTACTGTCGAGTAGGGAATTCACCCGGTGTCCTGGTCAAATTTCTCCTAGTGACAAAAAATACCACCAACAGCCTAATCTGGTTCAGTTTCAGTTGCTTACCATCTTTACCCCCCCCGTCGCCCCTGAAAAGGGACTTCTAGGCCCAGTGGGCTTACTGGGTCAACAAAATTCAATAAATAAATAGTAAGAAGGCTGAAAATGACAATGATGGGGGAAGGAGACAGAGACATCTGGAGAAAATGAAAATGGATGTGCACATATAGCTGAAATGCTTGTGGAGAATAGCCACACACACACCAAATGAAAATGTGCAGCCATACCCACACATGCAAATGTACCATGCACACATGAAAACAAAGATATGATGGGATGGGGTGGAGTAGTGTGGGGTGTTGGTAAAAGGACAGACCTCTGGGGTAAACCATGAAGTAGATGAAAGAAGTTGGTAGTAAACAAGTTTGTTATTTAGAGTAGAGGGCTGCTGGGAGCCTAAACAGATATAAACTTGGTTTCTATATTTTAATTTGTTCAGCATCCTGGAAATTATGCTGAAGGACACAAACAAAAAGATCATTGACATTAAGAGAAAAGGGGAGGAGGCTCTTTATGTAGAGACAAAAAAAAGCCACAGAAATACAGGAGGAGCAGAGAGTAGTGGAGGTACTGTGGGTCACTTTGGAGAAAGAAAAGAGACGCTATTCACACGGGAGTGATCTACAGATCTCAGCTTGGGGGTGGTGGATAAGGAAATGATAGAAAAATACAAAGGATGGCTCAGAAGGAAAGCAGTGTTGCTAGTAGGAGACTCTCCAATCAACCCAGACATGATTGAGCCTCCCCAGCAGCAACAGACAGGAGTAGGGACATCCTGGGCTCCTTGCAAGCGATATTTTCAGTCAACTAGGTAAGAAACCCACTCATGAGGGGACATAACTGGATCTAATACTGACAAACAGGGACAGTGTTGTTGACATCACAGTGAGGGACCACTCGGGGACCAGTGATCACCGAAGAACTGGGACAGAATCGAACCCCATGAGGACAAGGGTTCTGGACTCAGGAGGGCTGATTTTAAGAAAATGGGAGCATACCTGAGGAACACCCTATCAGGAATAGGGAAACTGGAAGGAGTCAAGGAACGATGGGAAAAAATAAAAGTGGGCAAAGAAAAGCTACAAATCTCTGTGTCAAGCAGGTTAGCAAGGGTAAGAGGAAAAAGACACTACTGTCATTCTCTAAATGGGTAGCAAAAAAGTAAGAGCAAAAATAGCATTCAGAAGGTACAAAAACACAGAAGGAGGAGGACAGGAGAGTTACCAGGAGAAACAAAGGCAGGGAAGGAAATGAGGAAAGCAAAATCCCAAACAGAAATAATATTGCCAAAACAGTAAAAAAAAAAGGAAAAACATTTTTAGATACATAAGAGAGAGAAGGATCAAGGACGGATAAATAAGGCTAAAAGGAGATGGAGGGTTTGTGGAAGAGGACCACCGAAATGCAGATATACTGAACAAATACTTCTGTGCAGTATTTGCAGAGGAAGGGTAGGCAACAGACCAATGACACAGGACAAGAGCATTAAGGGATAGGAGGTGGACACTAGTCCTTCTTACAGATGAAAGAGTCCTCAATAAACTAACACCATGTACAAAGTAGACAAGGCAATGGGACCAGCTGAGGTGCATCCCAGGGTACTGAGGGAACTCGGGGAGTTGGCTGCACTTCTACAGCCCTGTTCAACCTGTCACTGGAAACGTGGAGGGGTACCAGAGGACTGGAGGAGGGTAGAAGTGGGGATATGACAGAAACATTCAAATACCTAACAGGTATAAATAAGGTACAGGAAGGTAGATTTTCCATAGGAAAAGAAGCTTGAGGACAAGGGGTCACGCTATGAAGCTAGAAGGGGAGGCTCAGAGGAAATGTGGAGGAAATACTTCTTCATGGAGAGGGTAGTGGATGCCTGGAATGGCCTACCAGCGGAGGAGGTGGCTGCCAAAACGGCTGCAGGATTCAAGTGTGCATGGGACAGATACAAGGGACCTTGGCAGTAAGGCAAGGGGGAAACAGGAGATTGAGTAGGGTCTGAGGTAGCACACTAGGTATGGTGAACAGGGCAGACTGGTGGGCCAAGAGGTCTTTATCTGCCAACAACGCCTGTGTTTCTATGTTTCTATTATGGTCCCTGGAGGTAAAATGGATACAATATCTTTATCAATGTCCCCATTTCTGACTGTCCTGTAATGTTTCCTGAATGGTCAACTACACATCTGCCAGTCTCTTTGATGAAGATAGTTGCATAATTCCTGCATAGAATACAGTATATCATGTTGATGGAAATGCATGAGAACTCCCTTGGCGATATGAAAACACTTGTGGGACCTTGAATTTCAGTAATGCTAGAAATAACTTTGTAGCTATAATAGTGCATTCTGTACTAGCCTTTGGTACCTCATAGGAAGGAACTGTTAGGAGATAGGAACTTGCTGTGTACCAGGAGATTCCAAAGGTTAGATTTTCTGTGGTAAGAAGCAATGGGTGACTCTGCAAATGAATCTTCAGTATTAGGTCAGCTTGCAGAACAGGAAAGTTCTTAGTGATGGTCCTGTGAAGAGAAGGGGTCTTGGAATGGAAGAGAAGCACTGGTAGAATGTGTTGCTGTTGTTGTGGAAGAGTAGGGCATGTTACTGACCAGGGATAGTGTTCTGTCTACTGTTCTTTCTGTGTAACCCCTGTTAATAAAAATGGGTGCATTATTTTGAACCTGCTCAACAAAATCATCTTCACTGCACAACCTCTGAAGTCTAAGAAACTGAATATGGAAACAATTCTTAACTTGCTTGGGATGGAGGGAGCTGTGGAGGAGAAAACTGTGTGTCATTGGGTTTGTAATAACAGATATCTTCAGACTAGTGCTCTGCACCGATAATATGTTATCATGAAAAGACAGTGCAGAGGAGGATACTTCAACACTAATGCCATTTTCACAATTAAGACGCGAATTGATCTCTGTGACAAACTGTCCAGAACCATGTATTACTTATTACATATTAACAGGGTTACACAGAAAGCGTAGTGGACAGAGCACTCTCCCAGGTCAGCAATATGCCCTGTAACCTTGACCCTCCCAGGACAGATACTGTCATGCAGCAACATCCATGCATTCCACTGAGGCTTCCCTTCATACATATGCATACAATATTGACACAGAGTGATAACACCTCACATGTCACCTGTAAAGGCTTTCCCAGGAGCTAAGCTACATTACAGCATTTGGCATTCAAGATACAAACAAAACACCATGGAGGAAATCTCGGGGCTCTACGACCTCAGTCACCATCCCTCCTGGTATGGGTACTCTTATTCCGCTCACTTTGCTAATTTGGAATCACAATTCAGGAAACCTTTGGAGAGATAACTCTTGCTCTATCTCTCTAACAGGATAATGTGAGACTGCTGTAAGGTAATCTCACAGCTAAAGGAAGAACTCTGGGAGAAGCCCACTCCCCAAAAATGTTGAATAAAGAGAGTAGTAACTGCTGAAAGACACACCCCAGCCTCAAGGCCATGAGGAAACATAACCTTGACTGAAAACTAATGGAAGGGGATATGGAATGAGACTAGGTAGATCTTAGGCAGAAGCAGGCTTTAAGAGATGCTGTCAATGTGGTCTGCACAACTAAAGGAACTCATGTGGTCTCACGGCCTCACCTCCAGCATGAAGTCTTAAATACTTCACTGTGGGTCTGCATAGCTGACACTTCCCTAAGCGCTGAACCTTATTACTACCCAGTGGCACTCCCAGGAGGCACCACAAAGACAAGGGCCTGAAAAGGCCACCAGCCCAGCAGGAACTTACCTCAAGATGTGCACTTCAAGGGGAGAAAATGAGCAAGACTGGTGAGTACATAATGTCCAATAGGAATGCGTTAGTAGAGCCTGATGGCATGATACAGAAATGGACAGACTGCATGTGATGCAGAGGAATGATTGATAGATTGGATTAGACTACATGAGGACTGTGAGGAATAACTGATATCATAGAAAATTAACTAAATGAAAAGGCACTGAAAATAGGAAGGCATATCAAGGTCCATTATGATAGTAAACATGCAGCCATGAGCAGGAATTGCAGGAAGCAGTCCTACAACCATGTCTGTGTGAAAACACTGAAACAGACTGAGTGACACTGAATGACAGAGTAAGGCAGGCTGAATGGCTGTGATTAACTGGTTGCAGCAGCTGTCTGGAATGCAAGGCATGCACAGGGACTGCAGTGAAAAGGCTGCTAGTACTGGTAATGAACATCAGGAAAAACAGAAATTAAATATAACAGTATGACAGAGGCAGGACACAGAAGTGAGTCAGCACTGAAAACACACTGCAGGTAGCACTGAAGTAGATTAGGATGTGAGAGCAGCAGGAGTGGCTGTCCTAGAGAAAACAGAAAACAACAATGCCACAGTCACAGAAGGGAAAACCTAGTAACCAAAGAGTTGCAGAAGGCACATACCAAACAGAAGGCGAAAGCAAAACTAAACAGAAAGGCCCAAAACAAATTAGATTGGCATAAAAGGAGAAACTAAGCAAGATGAAAGACAAAGTAGGTGAGGTGTATAGAGTTAGGATGAGAGTACAGAGTAAAAAGTGTACTGTACAGGAAGCTGTACCGTTTAAAGCAACAAGAGTTTAAAAGTGGGAAGTAGATATAAGGTATAGAGAACAGAGAAGGATTGGACAAGAAAACAAATGTAATGGTGAAGGGGGCTAAATAGACCACCAGGCCCAGGTGTTCATTTTTTTTTTCTTTTCTATGTCACCTCTACTGCTTAGTTTCTGGCCCATCCCACCGGTCATCACCCATCATCTCACAGGACTTACTTATCCTAATGTTTCTCTTGTGGCTTACTCCATGATGGAACCCTTAGGCTGGGCCAGGTCCCTCAGGAAGTTCAGATAGCATCGCCTGTACCTGTTTATTTATTTGTGATGTTTTGACTAGAAAAGGCACTTTGAACTATAACAGCTCATTTCCAGGTGTGCCAGGAGGAGGTGGAGAGATTACATGGAACCTGTTTTATTCACTTATTTGTTGTTAGGCATTGGGCAGGGAGGGTTGGCTGAGCTGGTAGCAGGGAAAATGGTTTAATTTCAGGCACACTGGGTTGGGGAGAGGAGAGGAGGGGTGGTTGCTGAGTTGGTGGGCAAGGGTAGGGGTAAAAATGGGCCTCAGATGCAGAGAGGATAGTTTATTTTTTTAAAGGCCTTATTGTCATTTGTCCTATAATCTGAATAAATAAAATTTAAGCATATTTTGGAGCTGGAGGTTTTCTTTTAATTGGGAGGTGGTGTTGGCTCAATATCTGTGTTTGCATGTTAAAAAGTGGGCATGGTGTGGAGGGCTAGGTGTACCTTACATCCTGCCACAACAGCAACCCATGTTCAGGAACAAACATGGGTTGACAGTGGTCAGTAGGGTGGGAGGGATCAAGTATTCCAGGGACTGTGCTCCTCTCCCAGGAGGGGCAGCCAGCTATCTCGACCATGACTACCACCAGGTGGAGGCCTGGTGGCAGTGCAGGCTTGAGCAACTAGAAGGGCTGGACTCTGGTTGTGAGGGCATGTGCACCTCCACGCACACATACAGGCACCATGGCAGGGAGTAGGGTACAAAAGGAAAAGGGGAAGATGGGCTAGTGAAGCCCTGCCATCTCCCATGGCCTGCCGCCACTTGATCCATGGTGGGGTGTCTGATATGCTGTTTTTTTGTTGCTGTTAATTCTGTTTATTAATTTATAAAATACACCGATATGCTGTTGAGGGTGAGGACAGCCTTCCTTTTGGCCCCACCACAAGGAAATTTGTAGAGGATGTATACCCCAGATCTGAGACAGGTGTGTGTAGATTGCAGAAGACTGGGACAGGGCTGAAGATCTGCCCACCAAACAAGGTACAAATAGCTTTATGAGGAAAAAGTGGCATCGAGACTAGAAGGTTTGGTGAGCAGGAGGGTATTTTATTTAAGCAGAACATGAACACTGGGCAGGGAGGGTTAGGTAAGCTGGGAGTGGGCAGGGTAGTTTATTTGGACAAAAGCAAGCATCCAGCAGGAGGATTTGCTGAGCTGGGAGCAGGCATGACAAGAGGTGACCATTCATTATGTTCTGAAAACATACAAGCATGTGGTGCAGAGCAGCACTGTAACAGGACATGGCACCATACAGGCGCCTACTACGCTGTCTGATCTTGGGTCTTTCAAAAGTTACATTTAGTGAGTTGGAACACTTTAAAAAATTATTTTATATTATAAAACAAACTAATTGGGGTGAGGCTTGGGATTGGGGAGTTTAGCAAATGACAGTTTTCTGTTAAAATCTGGCAGTTTACTTACTTGCAAAATGTTGTAAACATTTTCAGACCATATGGCTGCTTATAACTCAGCCTGCCCTAAAGCTGATGTCCTGACTATTGACATGTGCAGCCTTTGTGATTGGGGCAAAGCCATACAGATGTTGTGACTTTCTAGTTAGTTGTTCTGAAGTTACAGAGCTCACAGCGTTGTGCAGTAATTTGCTAATTTGCTAAAATTTGTGAAAATTTCCAAAATATGTGGCTTCTTACAACTCAGCCTCCTTAAAGAAACATAGAAAGGTGCTAACACAAAGTCCAGTCTCTTTGGAACATTACTTTGAAGCTATTGTCTTTCTGTTCAATCCTGTTTCTTCTCTGACTCCAGGAATGGTACCCGTAGTGACCACCACACTAAGCAAGATATCACACTTATCCACCACTCCCTCCAAGAACTTCCTCACATCCTTTTGAATTCCCATCTCCACACCACCACCAGTTTAAGGTTATGGCCCTTGTGGTTGAATTCATAAGCACTTGAAAAAAATTGAATGATCAACCCTGTTGTACCCTTGCAGAAAGTTGAAGGTTGCCATCCTGTTACCACATCCCTTCTTGCCTCCATAGAAACATAGACTTTGATGGCAGATAAGGACCGCTTGGCCCACCTAGTCTTCCCATTTCCCTACCCAGAGGATAAGCTGCAGATCCTATTTAACCAACAGCCTATTTCTTCCTACCCCCATAAAAATTGCCTTATGTCTGTCCCATGCATTCTTGATCTCCCACAGTTTTAGACCCCACAACCTCCTCAGGAAGACTATTCCGTCGTCCACCAACCCTCTCTGTGAAAAATACTCCTCACATTGCCCCTGAGCCGTTCCCTCTATCTTCAAATTGTGTCCCTTGTTCTTGCACATCTCTTTTCTGAAAGATGCTACCCTCTTGGACTTTGTTGATTCCACTGAGGTACTTAAACATTTCTATCATATCCCCTCCCTCCTTTCCTCAAGGGTATACATATTAAGCTCCTTTAGCCTCTCCTCATATGGCTTCTCTTGCAGACACTGCACCATTTTAGTTGCCCTCCTCTGCCTCCATCCTGTCTATGTTCTTGCGGAGATGGGGTCTCCAGAACTGGACGCAGTACTCCAGATGGGGTCTCACCAACTGTCGGTACAGGGGATAACAACTTCCTGTTTTCTGCTGGTGATGCCTCTCCAAATACATTCAGTATCCCCCAGCCCTCCCTACCGCCGTCTCACATTGCTTGCCAACCTTAAGGTCATCTGATATGATTACCCCAGGTCCCTTTCCATTTTTGTTGTTGTTACCATCCCCCATTGTGTAATCTTCCCTGGGATTTTGTTTCACAGGTGCATTACTCTGCACTTCTTTGCATTGAATCCAAGCTGCCATACTTGATCATTACTCCAACCTTGCCAAGTCCCTTCTCATCCTTTCCACGCCTCCTTGTGAATCAACCTATTGCAGATCTTTGTGTCATCTGCAAAGAGGCATACTTTTCCTTCAGTCCTTCTGCAATGTCACTTATAAAGACATTAAAAGGGCTGGACCCAATACTGAACCCTCGGTACCCCACTAGTAACCCCTCTTTCTTCAGAGTGGACTCCATCTACAATTACCTTATGTGTCCTGTTGTTCAGCCAATGTTTTACCCAGGCTACCACCCTGGGACCCACTCCAAGGCTGGTTAATTTGACTACTAATCTTCTGTGTGGGACTGTGTCACATGCCTTGCTAAAGTCTAGGTAGGCCATGTCCACAGCCCCTCCCTGGTCTACTACTTTGGTCACCCAGTCAAAGAAATCAATTAGATTCATCTGACATGACCTTCCCACTGTGAACCCATGCTGCCTTGGGTCCCTGTGCCCCACTGGCCTCTAGGTACTCAACAATTCTTTCCTTCAGAAGTGATTCCATCACTTTCCCTACCACAGAGGTTAAACTGACAGGTCTGTAGTTTCCTGCCTCTGTCTTGTTCCCACTTTTGTGAAGGGAATCACATCTGCCTTCTTCCAGTCCTCAGGAGCCACATCATCCTCCCTTGATTTGTTATAAAGGGTAGTCAGTGGTGTCACTAGTTCTCTGCTTAATTCTTTTTAGAATTCTGGGGTGAATTCCATCTGGCCCCATTGCTTCGTCCACCTTCAATTTTAGGAGTTCTTTCAGAACCCTTTTTTCTGTGAAAGGACTGGGATTGACCCTCCTCTCCAGAGTGCTTCTGTTAATTGGATTAGCACCTCCCCACTTCCTCTTTTGTGAATACTGAACAGAAGTATTCATTCAGTATCCCTGCTTTTCACTGTCACACTCTGCCCACCCACCATCCATTCTATTCAGCCTCACTATCCCTCCTTTTGTCTTTCTACGCTCCCTGATATACCTATAAAAGGTTTTATCCCCTTCTCAGCCGAGTTGGCTATCTTTTCCTCAGTTTGTGCCTTTGCTATTCTGACTACCCTCCTGCTTCCTTCTGCCTTAACTGGTACAGTTCTCTGTCCTGCCCCTTCTGTGTTTCCTTATACTTCCTAAATGCTATCTTTTCTCCTAACCTTCACCGCCACTTCTTTTGACAACCACAGTGGCTTTTCTTTCATTTTGATTTATTTGCTTCACACAAAGGCTTGTTGCCTTTGTGATGGCAGTTTGATATTTCCCAATGTTGCTCCACCTCCTTCTAGCCTGTTTGCTAGTGCTTTCTAAGGCACTCTCCCATCTTGCCAAAGTCAGCCCTCCTGAAGTCCAGAACCCTCACTTTTGTATGGCTTGACTCTGTAGCTGAGTTTATTATGAACCACACTGTTTGGTGGTCACTTGCTCCCAAATGGCTACCACTTCTAGATCTGAGATCCTCTCAATGTCCCCATTTGAGATACAAGGTCTAAGATTGCTCCCTCACAAGTAGGTTCCAAAACTAGCTGTCTGAGGCATGCCACCTGAAGGCATCAGCAATGGCCCTGCTTTTGGAGGTTGCTGCAGCAAAGGTGCTCCAGTTAACATCTGGCATATTAAAGTCCCCCATCAACAGTATCTTCCTTTTCTGCCATCCTAAATATGCCTTCTATCATATCCTTGTCCATTCCTCCCGCTAACATGGGGGTCTGTATACAACCCCTGTGCAGACTGTGGTGCCATTTCCAGTCTCTAAGGTGACCCACAGTGCCTCCTCTCCTCTCCTCTCCTCTCTGTTTACTCTTTTGTTCAGTTGCTTTTATCCTTCCCTTACATGAAAGCTACATCCCCCTCTTCTGCCCTCCTGTCTCTCCTGTAAGTTGTTTACCCTGGTATGTTAACATCCCAGTCATGGTTCTCTGTGTACCATGTTTCTGTGACTGCTACGATATCCAGGCATCCCTCTTCCATCAAAGCCACCAGTTCAGGGAGCTTGTTGCCCAGACTATGGGTATTGGTACTCATTACCCTCCATTTCTTGATGGCCTTGCCCCTTTTGCCCCATCCCTGTCCTTATTGCGTTTGTCACTTTCTCCATTTGCCCCAGCGCTTCTCCTATTGACATCTCTATGTTGGTGTCTACCTCACTTAGTACCCTGATTTTTGGGGGCTAGGATTTCCCTGCTCCTTTCCAGTGCCTCCCCCCTTGACTAGTTTAAATGCTTGCCAATGAAGTATTTAAACCTATCACCTAAGATCTGGTTCCCCTCCTGGACAGATGCAGACCATCACACCAGTATAGGCCTGCATCCATCCAGGTGGACCCCCAGTCCCCAATGAAGTCAAATCCCTGAGCTCTGCACCAGTTTTTCAACCACTGATTGAATCCCATGGTGTGGAGCACCTTAGCCTCATCCATACCATAGACAGGCAGCACCTCTGAGAAGGTTACCGTGTGTGCTATTTGTCTAAGGCCCCTCCTCATCTCCACAAATGCTTCTTGCACTGCTGTGATCCCTTTCTTAGCCAGGTTATTTGTCCCTAGGTGGACAATGACATCCAGCTCCTCCCTGTGCAGCTGCTCCTGTGATCCTGAGGATTCGCTCCTGTCCCTCCAAGCCTTGGCGCCAGGCAGGCACCTTATCTATCTCTCCCCTTCCTCCCCAGTTCTATAGTTGTTTCCTTCCCTCTGGGTCCCATGCCACCCTCCTGTGGGTCTCCTTTGTGGAGTTCCCAGCATCCTCCTTGGTCTCCACTGTGGGTGCCTCTGTGAAGGAACCACACTTTTCCAGAACAGCATATAAATTGTGGGCGGTACAACTGGAGGGATGCGCTTCTGTCCCACCACCCTCATCCTCCCTGGGCCCACTGTGGTCCAACCGCTCCTTTTTCTTGGCAACCTCTGAGGCAATGGCAGTGACTCTGGTGGTCCCTGGGTGGGAGGGAGGTCCCCAAATCCTGACCAACTCAGCCTGGAGATGAGCAACCTCCTCCCTCAGCCCAGAGAGGTGTCTGCAGATGGTACAACACTGCATCCTCCAGAACGTCTTCCGGAGACTGCTGCTCCACAGCCACTGCTCTGCACCACTCCCATCATGTCTTTTTCTGGCCCCTAACTGTTGTTTGGAATACTTACTCTTTCCTGTGTTTGTTTATTTTCTTTTTTCTTTTTTCTTCCCCTACTTACTTACTACTCTGTGCCCTTTTAGCTCCTGATCTTCCTGTTCTAAGACAAGAAGTTCCTATATTTCTCAGTTGTCTCCTTACTTGCTCAGAGTCAGACCTCCAGCAGCTAGGGGAATGGAGAGCTACTCTTGCCCTTCTAGGATGGTGAGTCTTTGGTGGCTCTGTGATCGCTCACTTCCTGCTCCCAAACAGGAAGTTCCTGTTGTCAGTTAAATCCTGTGCCTATAAAAGTAGAACTGGTTTAGGGTGCGGGGTGGAGGGAGGAAGGAGGGCAATATAGTCCCAGTTGAGAAGTTTTAGTTATACCTGTAGCTCCTTCCTCCTGGTGTTCTGTCTGTTCTCTGGCAGAAGCTATTTAGAGGAGTGCTTAAATCTGGTTTTAACCTGGATCCTTCTAGCTAAGCCACTCCACCTACTTTGCAAATCTTTCTACACTTAGTTAATTTCACAGATAACAATTCCTTCTGACACCTGTGACAAGCACCTAGATAAGTACACAGATAACACAGATAACAGATAACAATTTACTTCAACTACCTCTGACAAACACACTGACTCTTTATTTTACCCTAAATTGAAGGTCCCAGTACAAGATTTCTAGTTCTTAGTCCCAGTAGAGAAGTTTTAGTTATACCAGTAGCTCCTTGCTCCTGGTGTTCTGTCTATTCTCTGGCAGAAGCTATTTAGGGCAGTGCTTAAATCTGGTTTTAACCTGGATCCTTCTAGCTAAGCCACTCCACCTACTTTGCAAATCTTTCTACACTTAGTTAATTTCACAGATAACAATTCCCTTCTGACACCTGTGACAAGCACCTAGATAAGTACACAGATAACACAGATAACAGATAATTTACTTCACCTACCTCTGAACAAACACACTAACTCTTTTTTTACCCTAAATTGAAGGTCCCAGTACAAGATTTCTAGTTCTTAATCCCAGTAGAGAAGTTTTAGTTATACGAGTAGCTCCTTCCTCCTGGTGTTCTGTCTGTTCTCTGGCAGAAGCTATATCCAAATTTCTTTGCAGTTATTAGTCTATCCCTGTGCTTTTAGGTGTGGACTTTAAATTGAACACAGCACTCGGGTGTGACCTCACCACCAGGAGACCTATAAAGTGGAAAATCACCTCCTTCTACAGTTAGTAAAGGCCTGCCATATACATCCCAGCATTCAATTGACTTCTCATATGCCTTGAATGCATTGGGGTGCACATTCATATGTCACTAAAGATTATCCTCAAGTCCTTTCTTCCTTTGATTATTCTACTTTCATGCCACTGATCCAGTGTACCATTTCTGCATTGCCACTACCATTGTGCATAACCTTGCATTTCTTGGCACTGAATTTCAGTTACAGTGTGCTACACCATTTTCCAACCTCTCTACTTCCTCTTACTCACACCTCCACTTTATCCACCCTATTGCAGTTTGGTGTTGTGCTTAAAGACACATCTTGTCCTGTAACCCTTCTCCTATGTCATTGGGGTACATGTTAAAGATGGTGGGGCCTGCAACAGAACCCTGCAGTGTGCTGTTGGTAACCTCCTTTACTCCAGAGAACTTGCCATTTAAGACCATGCTCTGGGTTCTCCTCCAACCAGATCCTTGTCCACCAAGTCAGTTTATCATCTAGCCTCAAATCTCCCACCATTTTAATCAACTTATTGTGTAGAACAGAATCAAAGATCTTCCTGAAATTGAGGTAAAGGATATCTACCATCTGCTGGCCCACTTGCTCAGCAGTAGCACCACCACTTGTGGCACCAACAACCCAAGGTCGGGGAACAAGACAAGTCATCAGAGGATCAGCTGAGGGTAGGAGGACTGAGCATCCAAGGGACTGCTCTCCTCCTCCTCCAGTGAGACAGTGATGCATCACCCAGCATTACACTGCCCTTAGCAGAGGCTAGTCAAGTACTAAGCAACAGAGGAGTGGTAGTTGTCCAGCATGCTGCACATAGAAGCATGTATACACCACTCCTCCAAGCCACAAAGTGAAGGAGGGAGGCACAGAAGGGAAGAAACACCCCTGGCTGGCACAGATGACTGTCACCCTCACAGGCCCTGCACCCAATGACTTGGGCATGGCTGCTGGATCCTTGAGATGGTGGACTGAGAGTGCTGCCCCCACTGTAGGGGTAGACCTCAGGAGCGAAAGTCAGGTAAGTCCATGGGGAAGCTGGGGTAAAGGGGCTGGGGGCACATGATAGGGGAGCCATACAGGAAAGAAAAAGCATTAAAAAGGATATTTATGATCCAGCCTCTGTTACACTTGTGTCACCAAACTGAATAAATCAATCACATTTGTTTGACACTAACTGCCCCTCACAAACCCATGCTACCTCCTGAGCTGCCCACCTTTTGTTTCAAAAAGTCCACTATGTGCTCTTTGACATTGGTTTCCGCTCTTCCCAACTATGGAAGTTAGGCTCACAGGTCTATAAATCTGAAGGAAGGAACTAGCGATCTGAGCCAAGCCAGATGTCTTTTGTAACTAGACATTTAAACTGAATGGGGAGACTGATGCTAGAGAACACTTGAAAGGGTAAGGGCAAGGAGGCTAACTAGGACTCCACTGGAAATGGGAAGGGGCAAGGGGAAACTAGGGAGGTTATAGACAGGGAACTGATTGGATCAGGTAAGGGGTGGGAGGTCACGATAAACCAACAAGGAGTAGGAACGACAGAAGAGGACGCAAAAGAGATGCAGAAGACAGGGCAAGGTAATGAAAAGGGGATATGGAAGGGAGGAAGGAGGCTGGAAGGTGATCTGCCTGAATGCCAGTATCTAGGGGTATCCAGTGATATGGGTGATTCAAATTGAGCGACTCAATATGAGCAAACTCAATTTCATCGCCTGTGTACAGAGCGAGCATGGAAAGGTGCGAATGGAGAAAGAGCGAGTGCAGGGAGCAATAATGGTGATATGAGAGATAGAACAATGGTAGGAAGGGGCTGATGTAGTAGAGGTATGGGAGGTAGTTTGGCAGGCATTCAGCAGCTGGCCATCTGGTGTGGTGGAGGAGGTACTGGGTTCTGGGCTGGTGAGGAGGAATATGTTATTGTGATTTTGTAATTGGCACTTAGTGGCTTTTTTTTTGTTGCCATTCCTGATCCCTGCATGTGCTCCACCATGGTCCCCTGTTCCTTGTTCCAATGATTTAAGCCCCTCAAATAGCCCCTCTGAGTTGTCTCCTTACCTCAGTGTCAGGCCCCCTCGGAGTTGATTATAATTAGTTAGAGGTGTGGGGGCAAAGTCCCTGCATGGGGTGCAGGAGAAGAAGCCCTTTGTATGGGAGGTGTGAGGCACAGTCCCACATAAACTACCATATATTGGTCCCGTGAGTGTGTTGGGACCACCACTTATTGTGTTTTCTGTGTAGTGCACAGTCACCATATGAGTTTTCGGTGAGGTGTACACTGTCATGACAGGCGCTGTTTAACTTTTGCCATTATGACATGGAGCCATGCCTAGGTAATGGAATTAGCAACTCCAAGCAATGGTGGCAGTTGCCAGATTAGAACAGGTGGCCATTACGGAGACTTGGGCCACTGGGAATGATGACTGGGATCTGGCTTTTCCAGGATATACCCTGTTTAAGAGGGATGGGGTAAGGGCAAGGGGAGTGAATAGTCCTCTACATTAAGGATGGCATAGAGGCTACAGAGGATGAAACTATTGAAAGGGAGGGGACTCTGGAGTTGATCGAGGTGCAGCTGAAAACAACAACAGGAAAAAGAAAGATAAGAATTGGAAAGGCTTGCCTGAAGTTCAGTGGCCAAGCAGCCAGCCACCCACTTCCTGAGCTATATAGCAGTTCCTCCCAGCCTCACTGTGAAGCATTTTTCTTTGCAGCTGAAGGCTCTGTCAGTTTGTCCTCTGAGCTGTTTGGGCCTCCTGACTGGCTGGGGCCTGCTCCCCCCGCTGCTCCTGCTTGTCTCTGCTGGGCTTCTGTGTTAATTTTCCTCCTTCTGGTTTGTATTTTGCCTTCAGCTGTGTGCTTCCTTCCTTTTTTTGAGGGGCTTTTCAAGCTCCTAGCATACTACTACTCAGGGCTCATACTGCTTGCGTTCAGTTACTCACAACTCTCAAATTACTGCACTGCAACTGCAAACCTGATTTGTGTGTTTCAGCTCACATAGCTGTTCCGTGGCATACTCTATTACTTTCAACTGACTCAGATTCACAGAACCTAGCTCTACAGCTCACTCATGCTTGTTCTAATTACCTCATTGCAGCAGTCTCATTGCACTGCCTGGTGACAGTGATTTAAGAGCATTATGCCTCCTTTATTTATTGCAGTTACAACTCAGTGTACTCATTTTTTTTCCTACTGCTGTACAGGCCTAATTGCTTCCTGCCACTGCTTTGTTTACTCCCATGCTATTGTACATTATTTTACTCTGAGGTTAGATAAAGCTCCTGCTGAGGCTATTAAATTAGCTTTATATCTGCATATGGTTCTTGGCCTTCCATCACTTCCTTGTTTGTCCTATGGTGGAGACTGGGAGGTGTTTGGGGGTCATGGCCTATATGGCAAATTAATTCTGTTCTAAATCCTGTCACCACTGAAAATCCTCAGAGTTTGTCACCTTGATTTGACTTTGAACTGTTCTGGCTGGCTTGCCCCAATTCAGTGCTGTTAATGCTATACAGTATATTCGTAAGCCTCCATGTAGGTCCACCTATCACTACTGCTTACTGACCTACATGCAGGTCCACATTTACTACGCAACCATTGCACCTTGCTTATGCAAACCATTGCTTCATGCCTACTGTCATCCCTTGGCTTCAGCCTCTGGGATTCTGCTGCACTCAGTCTGTATTCAACCTTGCAAGGTCTCAGCACTCAATGTTCATTACGATCTCAGCATGCCATGCTCATTCAGCTTTCAATCAATTTCTAGGGCATGCCAGCCATTGTATTCTGGTACAGGGTTCCTGCAACCAACAGTCTTGCTCTGCACTTAGTCCGCATCTAAAGCGTGTCCAGCGTTGGGTGGGATCCTTCTCACCTGGCACATAGCTGGAATGTTCTCATACCAGGCTTGGCTTTAGCTGCCTGCTACACGACAGCAGCTCCTGGTGTAGAATTTAAGACTAGTGGTGAAGGGTGGAAAAGTTACCTCCTTTGGCTCTAGTGTTCCACTATAATGGTTTGCCATTGACTTTAGTGGTTTCCCTAGTGAGGCACCTTCACCACATTCTCCCTATGACTGTCTCTGGTTCACTTGGTTTGATTTAGGGTGGGTAGGCCAGGTGAGTGCCTCAGCAGTTGTTGCTCTCCTCCTCGCCTTGGATGCGCGTATTGTTGCAGAGTTTTCTTGCAACCTTCCACGGCATTCCGGCATTCCCACTAGAGGTTTGGTGAGAGCCTTCCTCCAAATTGGAATATTTTCCACCTCCCTTTAATTTGGTTTTCCAAATTGCAGCTGCAAACTGTCACTAAATAAACAATCCCAAGCCTGGAGAGAAGGCGACCTAGGCCTAGGATCCCAGAGATTTCATCCTCATAGGTTTTTTTTTCTCCTCCGTTGCTTCAGGTCATAACAGTTAGTTACCATAGTTGTTTCCTAGTTTCTTTAAATGGGTTCCGTTGTTGCATAGAAATGGAGGATGTCCTGCTGTTCTCTCTCCTTAAGGGATCCCCTCATCTCAAGGCAAACCATTAGTATCATGCTACACAAACCTGGGCAGTCATTATGTTATCAACTGAGCATCTCATTGCATTATCAACTGCCTATGCTTTTCTACTACTACATTACAGTTACTGCTCCTATGTCACTGTTACTGTTTGCTCATATGCTTCATGTTGCCTCCTTTTGGGGATGATACTACATTTCTTTTGGGATTCCTAAGGTACCTTTAGCCACTGGAATCTTCCTGTGGCACCTCTAGGGTGGAACCCTCTCCAAGAGTTCCTTGTCTTCGTACCCATACAGGGTGGTATTTCCTCTGGAATAGAGTGTGAATGGTCAAAACCAAACTAACATAGTTGCACAAGCATAACACTATACTAGCTAGTAGGTCAGTGAATGGGAATGATCTATAGACTGCTGGGGCAGAAGGAAGAGGACAAGGAGTTAGAAGAGGAAATCAGGAGGGAATAGTAAAAGGGATTTAGTGGTTGTAGGAGATCTGAACCTGTCAGACATAGACTGGAATACCCCAGCAACTAACAGCATCAGAAATCATGCACTGCTAGATACATTTCAGGTCTGCTTACTGTAGCAGCTGTTTAAGGAACCCATGGGAAGGATTCCATTCTTGATTTGGTACTACCAACTAGAGATGGTGGTAGGGTGGTGGTGGTAGAGAAACCACATGGGTCCAGTGACGACAATACTGTGTGGGTGAATTATTTCTGGGAAAGAGCAGACCCTCATCAAAGGCTGTGGTTCTGGACCTCAGAAGAGCAGATTTGGGTCAGATGAGAGGAAAGGCAGGAGGAAATCTTCAGGGTGTAGATCATATCAAGGTAGAGTAAAGTGGGAGTAATTAAGGGGCCATACTGAAGCAAGTGACTCTTTGCATGAAGAAGGCCACTAAAAAAAGTACATGAGGCTATTTTGCTTCTCAAAAGAAGTAAGTTAGGCAGTGAGGGCCAAAAAAAGAACCTTCACAAGGTACAAGGAGACTCAAGGGAAGGAGGAGTTGAGGACAGACCAGAGCAAGCTAAAGGAGGTAAATGGGTTGGTCAAGATAGTAAAGGCAGACGAGCTGCGCACTGCCAAGAGTGGCAACGGAGGGAAGAGAATTTTCAGGCATATTAGAAAAAAGAAAGATGAGTGGGGTTGCTAGACTAGAAAAGGGACAGGACACTGGAGGATGACAATCAGATGACATATTGTTTACTTCTGTAGAGATGGAGCCAGTAGCCAATGAGAAAATACGCTTTCACCTTGTGCTCCTACACAGATCTCAGACTTTTAAAAGGGTTTATTTTAGCAAAGTTTGTTCTCAAATTAACGCTTCACTTGTCACACATATGACTTACCTTTCTTTCTTTTATCAGTATTTTTGTGCCACTTCAGCTAATGACCGGTGTCCATCTGAACTGGTTCCCCAGCCCCATCGCCAGCTTCCCTGGGACTTACCATGCTCCCTTTCAGTCTTGTGCCACAGGACCCCAGAGATGCCCAGTCATTGGTGTGGGCCCGCAAGAAACCAGGCAATTGTACAGGAAGAGATTTTCCTCCATTTTCACCCGGCCTACAGCATGTACAATGACGAAGGCGAGCTCACCTCTCTATGGAGGTTATGCCTGGTATCTAGCAGGTGGGACTTCAGATCCTCCATGTGGCAGCTGCCTAGCAGGATATATCACCCCCTCCTCAAGGGAGGAGAGCTGTCCTCCGGATGCTCAATCGTCCCTCCATGGCCATCCCCCAGTGACCTGCATCCATTTCAGAACTCAATCAGTGGCATGACAGGAGGTGAGGTACCCAGCACTTGCAGCCTCTCCATCACTGGACCAGCTTTGTAACTTTCCATTCAGTGAATACTGGACAACTGAAGTGATGGTAAGACTGAATAATATGTGGTCAGGTGGCAGGGGCAAGACTCACAGCAGTCTCAGCAAATGGAGAGAGTCAGGCGAGTGTAGCTAAAACCAAAACCAACACCGTGATGGGGAACCAGTGGTGTCGCCCGGACAGTATCCTACCAGGTCAGATACCATCAGATCCATCATTCTGGTTGGGTATCGAAAGCCTCAGATGGCATAGACATCTGACCAATGATCCAGCCTCCCAAGATCCACTGTAAGTATCTGAGGTATCCATGGATCTGACCTGTATTCTGTGGATCCAACCTTCAGATCCAACTATCTGAGGTTGGATCTGATGGACCGACCACTGGATCCAACTGATGGATCCAAACTCAGATCCACTGGCCAGTACTATCGGATGGAGGTAGTCATTATCCACAAAAGCACTACCTAAGCAACACTAGGAACCTACTATGAAGGCGGTGCTCCAGGTCGTCAGGAGCTCAACCACAAGATGGAACTTTTTAACACCAGAGTTATAACTCTGGAATTCAGAATGGACACAGTGGACCTGGACACCAAAGCACCCGCTGATGTGGCCAATAAAATGAAAGCTGTGACAGCTGATTTAATGAAGGAAAACAAAGTGCTCTAGACCAGGCTTGAGTACCTGAATATGGTGCTCAAGCAGCAAAGCTAAGATTTACTGGAGTACCAAGGGTGATGGAAGAGAAAAGCATATTGGAGTTCAGTAGGAACCTCATTAGATTGCTGTTACAACTGGGCACAGGGTTATTATTTTGCATCTTCAACTTAATCAGCAGCTATGAGTACAGCCAGGCCACAGACAAATTCACTGCTGACTGCAGTAAGTCTGAGCATGCCATGCCACACCACTGAAACTACTCACCCAATTACAGTGTTTTAAAGTGCATTTAATAAAATTACTATTCTGTATGCCTACAGAGTCACCCCAGGCCATGTCCCAAACAACCTGGACCTACCCTGCATATTATTCATAGTTACAGGAGGCATGCATGAACGAGACATGCTGCTAGAAACTGCAAAAAGCAAAAGGAACTTCATTAATGACAGATGGTAGTCCAGTAAATTGATTACCAGCCTCAGCTACATGACTCAGGATAGGCTCCGAGGGTTCTGTGCTGTTCATACTGATGTCAGATCACTGAAGATTAATCATGCCTTGCAATTGCCTGCATTGCTTCAATTTATGTATGCCAGTAAAAGTGCTTGTTTGGAGAACCTGCAGAAACTAGCAAGCAGCTGGAAAAGTCAGAAAGATTTTGCTACCAGTGAGGAGGATCAGTCTGCAGAATGCTGCAGTAGACCTACTGAATAAAGCAAAGTCATTTCAATGGCAATCAGTCCTTTTATCATTCAGGAAAATGTGACAATGCCAGGATGAAGTAGGTGCCACAGTTTCCTGCTTGACAAAAAGGACTAATTGCCATTGAAATTACATTGCTTTATCTAGTAGGTCTGCTGCAGGATACTGCAAAGTATTTAAAAAGCGGGTTTCATCCTGGGGACGCCACTGTATATTTGATAAGAAGAGGGGTGCTCAAAGTTTGTAAGTGATTTCAAAAGCCTGGATCTTTATAAGCTGTTGTGGATATGATTATAAAGATGTGTGTTTAATCCAAGGTCATGCTACATCAGTCTCATTTGCAAATATTTTAATGAGAGTTCATAAGGCAGAGTTTGCAATGTGCTTCAGGTATGTTTGAGGCTTCTCACCAATGAGTAGCAAGAGGAGTAGAGACTAGCATCCTGGTATAGGAATGCATGGCACCATGTACAAACCTTGCTCTAGTGCTTATGTATACTTTGCAAATATATTTGCATTTTAAAATGAATTAAAACAATATGAAAAAATGACTTTTGTTTGGTATTCATGGTGGAAGACAAATGGTCTCTGCCAGAGAGTAGGGTCTAGGCATCCACACAATGAGGGGCAAGAAATGGGGCAGGTAGTGGTGGCAGTTTGGCTAAGGAAGAGTTTGGTGCCCTAAAAAATAAGGCACCGGCCAGATGGGCTACATGCAAGGTGTTCTGGGAACTGGCTTGAGCTGGTTGAGCCTTGGCTAAGCTACTTAATGGCTCACTGCAATCTTGTGCAGTGTAAAAAGATTTATGGGACTGCAGATATGATCCTGCTCCACAAAAGAGGGATAGGGGGCATCTGAGTAATTACTGACTGCTCAGTCTTGTCTCCATTGTAGACAAAGTTATGGACCCTGGGGAAGAAAAGCTTGGTGACCTACACGGAGGAACAGGTTGTTGGATAGCAAGCAACATGGTTTTGTAGAAGAAAGAGGTCATGTCCGTCAAAGCAACCTGATAGTGTTCGTTGACTGGGTCACAAGGGTGGTGGATAGAGAACAGGCAGTAGATTCATGCTATGTCAATATCAGTGTAACCCCCACACACACACACACACATGTTTTGGGGGCTTACCTGAACTGCCTGCTCAGCCTTGGACTCAGACTCCTTCATTCCTTTTTCCTCTTGATCCCAGGACTGTTGATGGAAAGGGACCAGAGGAGTATGCGTGAGAGGTAAATGCACCATGTTTAATAAGAACTGTCCAACTGTGTACTGTGTCTTTAAGAGGAGAGCTTCAGTTGTTGTAGCTGCATGAAAAGAAGGAGACGAGGATTTACAACAGGGTTCCGACAGCGTCCCTACTGATCAGATCACATCCAACTTAGCACCAGATAACAGGGCAAAGAAGTATCTATCAACCCATGAAACTATTTGTTTCTAAACATGTGTGCACTTCTGGCAGAGACTTTGAAGTTTAACACACTGAATATGTCAGAGACTCTGCCACCATCTTGGCACAACCCCTGACCCTGCTAGCATCTAATCAGTATGCAAGGACAGCATCATATGACAGCACTAAGAGTTACTAGAGAAATCTGTACTGTGTTTGGCACTTTTGTTTGACCTATCAGGTGTCAAATTCCTGTACTGACAGATTTATGGACCAGTGGAACATTGCTTTGACCTGCCAGAGAGAACAAGTTCTGACACAGCCACTATGACTGTGAATGCATTAACTAGATAAGGGTGTTTCATGGGCTTAAACATAAACATTTATTTATTTATTTTAAAAATATCAGATTTACAAACCTTTGAGTCAGAGACTCATTTACAAAAGCACCTCACGAAAGCGAATGCAAAGACAGCACAGTTAACAAATCCAAAAACAATGGCTGGAGAGCAGACAGTTATAACAATCATTCACTGAGGATACATGGGTAGCAATAGATAAACAGATTACACAGTTTAGGCACACAGGTACCACATCAAGAAGAACAAAGCAGTTCAAACAATATACAATAGCTAAAACAAATAGACATCAGGAGTCAAGAGAAGCCCAGAGTATTTACATGAAGGCTGTTGCATACACTAACTGAATCAAAGTATAGTACATTAAGAAAGGGCATATTTAAGCAATAAGGCACAACAGGTGTGTGTTATCATATAATAACATCACTCCTAGGGTGGGTTGAAGCATGAGGCAAGCTTAGTATTTATTTATTTATTTGCATGTATTTATTTGATCCACTGGATCAGCAATATTTGCATAGCTGTGCCCAGTGCAGATTTTACAGCACTTGTCCTGGTCTGGTGATCTGGGTTTTACCCATACCACACTGCATATGGCTTATGGTGATGACAAGTTTCCTAAATACTGGTACCTTATCCAGTTGTGTTCTGCTTGGGTGTGTGTGTGTGTGTGTGTGTGTGTTTAAATAAGTAACTTTCTATAGTATATTGTATAGCACTGTGAATCCTGGCTGCAGTGTTTTTTCTCTGCTGTGGCTAAGCAAGATACTGGCCTGCTGTAGGGCTATTAGACATCAAACCAAAGGGTATGCTGTGAAGACTAACTTGGAGAAGTTGCAATAAAACAAACTTAAATGACAGCCCCAGATGTCATAAAACACCCAGAAAAATTAGAAAAATTCCTCTAACAGCCTAGGCAGAAGCAAAATGCTGGACTGAAGTGAGAACTGAGAACTGGTAGTAATACATATAAAGTTATCTAACTGGGGTTTCTGTAAGAAAACAGCTGCTAAATAGCTCTAATTCATTATTTGTGTTTTGATGTTAAAACATTCCTTCTAGCTAGACCTGATGCACAAAGAAAACAAAATAGTGAATCAGAGCTATTTAGTAACTGTTGTCTTACAGAAACCCCAGTTAGCTAGCTCTCAGGTATCTGCTAAACTGACTGTTGACATTTGTGCTCCTGGATAAGAACAGTTACAAGGCTCTGCTGTTGCTAAACTAATTTTAAAGAAGTACACGTGCTAAATCTAAGGGCATGGCTACATCACTGTCACATGAGACAGGGGCATCTTAGGAGAAAGAAAACCAATAAAACTATTTGTTATGGAGATCCCAGGGTCATAAAACTGCCATACAGCTAGCAAGCTAATTTAGAACAAACTCTAATAGCAGACAAAGGGAAGGACACACTAGGATTTAACATACATATCAAAACACTCTACATAACGTGTTTTTTGTACATTCTGGGTGGACTACTCCTTTAAAAGAAAAATACACTTCATCACAAAACGTGCCTCACATGAACATGCATGATTTATCTGTAAGACAATTAAAACAATGTATTTCTAAATGCATTAGTAACACCAGTTGCTTTCAAGGTTATCCGTAAAGACAATTACAAAATGTATTACTAAATGCATTAGTAACAGCAATGCTTTCAAGATTTTGAAACTAATAAAAAGACAAACTATATATATAGATAGATAGAATACGGTAAACACATACTGTTAATCACAAAAGCTGAACTTTGTTTTTAGTATATAAATGTTTAAGAAATACCTGAAAGCTGTCTATTTTCCTTAGTTTTTAGACACTTCTTAGTTTTTCCTTTTGAGACACCAGGTGACCCTGATAATCATTTGTTACAATGGTTTTTAAGTTGGTTTGAAGGCATTTTAAGTATCTTCTGTTCTAGTCCTTAACAAAATGCAGGGACTCCAGACTTGTTGTTCTGTTCCTTGGTCCACATCCCAAACATGTGAGTCTTCTTTCAGGATGATAGATCCACCTCATGCCCCTCCCACATGAAAAAAAAAGGGGTGGGATGGACATTTGGAGCTTCTTGGGTGGAGGTGGGTGGACCTTACTTCCCAAAAAACAATGCTGTCTCCCACTACTCAGGTTCCAGTTCTCATTCACCAATTTAAGAAAGAAAATAGTACCCTGCAACCACTGACTAACATGAAAGCGTATTTATTTGAGGAAGGAAAACATTTCTTGAGGAGGGTAAGGTGGAGGAGCTATTTACACCTTCAGTCAGTTCCACGGACAGAAAACATGACATCGCTCCTTTGTACATGCAATACTCTAGTAGGCTCAGCCACAGTCATAAAAGGGCAGGATCAAAGAATCAGTTCCTCGGGATCGCTCTCTCTCTCTCTCTCTCCCTCTCCTCTCCCTCCCTCTGTCTCTCTCTCTCTCTCTCTCAGAAAGAGAATTAGCCCTATGCCTAGCCAAATGAACAGGGCTGCAAGTGGTTTTAACAACCCAAGGATGAGTAAACAGAGTGAGAGTTTTTCCACCTGCTCCTGAACTGATTTATGACTGAGCTGCTGTTTGCCATCAGATTGTGAATCCAGTGAACTGTGAGGACTGCTTCCTTCCTAAAGCCAAGGGGAAGCTGAGAGCTGAACCTGACCAGGAGTAAAGCCAAAGACTGTGAGTCAAATTTCTGAAAGAGCTGATCAGCCAGAGGATGGTCCAGGTCCCTGCAGCTGCTCTCCAGAAACCTACAAGACACTGCCAAGTTGCAAGAAAACAGCCAAGTCTGCAAGCAACAGCCAAGCCTGCCTGCCATAAGCCAGCTGTCCTGCACTCTCTTTGCCTGTCTATCCGAAGTGTCCAGAGCTGCAGCCTAAAAGCCACTGTCTGAGAGCTCCACAGAACTGTTGTCCACAGAACCGTGAGTAACCTCAGGTTACTCTGTATCTTGGAGAGTGTAAATAGTTGCCACCAAATTTTTTGCCATTTAGCCATCAGGCTAGGATTACAATTGCTTTAATAGAAATAGTCATTTCCTAATTGCATGACCTGTGGAGTTTAATTTAAATATCTGTTCAAAGTGCACCAACACCAGCCAACCAGCTGCTATGTCATTGTGCCTGCAACATTCAATCGCAGGATACACAGTGAAGATAGTGGGAACTCCCATTCAATTGACGGGTATACTGGTACCAGCTGGGTATGGCCCAGGTCAGTGCGATTAGAACATATTGAACTGTGGCTAATGCAAATTTAATGACCTTTAATATTGATAAGTGTACAGTACTCCATTTGGAAAAACAACTTGAAACACAATTATTATTTAAATAATACTTGTCTTAAATCAGCATCTAGTGAAAGGGACTTAGGTATCCTGACAGATGATAAACTGACATCAAGTAATCATTGCAATAAAATTGCCAGAACATCCAACATAATCATTAAACAAATTAGGAGAACCTGTATTATTAAATTTGAACAGTGTCTAGTATCATTATACAGGGCATATGTTAGACCTCATTTAGATTATGGATCCCACTTCTAGAACCCTTATCTAGGGAGACATAAATCACCTTGAACAAGTTTAGAGACTGTTTACAAAATCATCCCAAAGTTAAATAATAAACACTATAGCACTAGACTTAGAGAAACAGGACTATATCCTTTTCCTTAAGAAGAAAACGGATGATATTGTGTTAATTTACAAACTTACTAAAAATTCATTATTGATGGAACAATGTGAGTTATCATTAGCCAATAGGCATATATTGGGCAGGATGCATAACCAGCAGCTCAAAGTAAACTGGCAAACACTAATAGACTATTTTAGTATAAGAGTCGCTAAACTGTGGATCATACTTCTTCAGGAGATGGTTAACTCTGCATCCATAGACATATTTAAATCTAAGTTAGATAAATGGCTTAATTTAACTCATAATTTACAGTGACCCTCTGTTGAGGGGACAATCGCTGATGGGCCTTGTGCCTTCTTTTGTACAGTAAATCCAGTAAATCCAATACAGGTGGGGCTTGAAAAGTGGAAACTGTGCTATTATGAATGCTGGTGGGAGGTGGGCACTGTACTGAGTGTTATTGCCTAACAAACCATTCAAACTGCATTTATTCTTCATCTCCTTTATCCCCTATAGCTACCCTTTCAATAAATAGTTTATTATTCTTGTATCACACTGCCATTTATCTTTGCATCCGATTTCCTTTCCGTTAATAAATCTTTTATTGTTGTTGGTTAAAACTGTCTGTGAGCATATTATTAGCTATAGTCATTAATTGCATGCAAAATAAATTACTATCACTGTTTATGGTATTCCACGTGTGGGGTGAGTAGAAGGGAGGTGAATAGGTACAGCATCCCAGGGTTGTGCTAAGCAAGCATCAGGCCCACTCTGTCTTACACTGGGTGGAGGCACTGCACTATTGATTTTATCTTTGGGAAAGAACCCCAGTCACCATCAGGACAGAGCCCATGCCCCTCAATCTGTATTGTTGTCATCAGGCAGGGGTAGTAGCCCACAGGTACATGACACCCAGGTTACATCAGCAAAGCCATTGAGTTGGTACCATACTGGAGGCTGCTGAAGAAGCTAGAGGACTTGGGAGCTGGCTGGGGACCACAGAGGGTGGTAGTACACGGGGTCAAATCAGGGAGTAAGGGTCGCAAGCAAAGTGTCATGGGGTCAGTCCTGGGACCAGTCCTATTTAGTATGTTTGTTTATTGGAGACATACAGGAAGGTATATAGGGCACAATATATCCTACTGCAGATGACATAAAGCCATGCAGCTGGGTGGACAGTAAAGAGGAGGTGAGGGAGTTACAGAGAAGTCTGGAAAGACTAGAGGGGTTGCAAATACAGCAGTTAAGATTCAATGCCAAGAAGTGCAAGGAGATGCATACAGTAGGGAAGACTAACTCACAGACAGAATGCAGCGTGGGGGGTAGGCTGACCACCACCAACTGAGGAAAGGGACCTGCGAGGTCATTATCAGTGACTCCATTGAACAAACCAGTCAGTACAAGGCCTACAGTAAAGAAATAAGGATGCTGAGAGGTATTTGGAGGGATTTCAACAGTAAGACAAAGGAAGTAATATTACCCTGTACAGGTCATTGAGAGGCCTTGTCTGAACACTGTGCTCAGTTCTGAGTCCATACCTGAGAAGGGACAGGAATAGATGGGCTTCAGTGCAGCAAAGGGTCACTGAGATGATTCAGGACCAGCTGCGCAGATTCCATGAATAATGGTTAGAAGCACTCTGAATGTGTACTTGCTGGAGGCCTGAATGGAGAGAGGCAACATGATAGAGACCTAAAACTTCCTGAGGAGAATTTCATAAATAGAGTGAATAGCAAGACATGGGTAGCAGGAATGGGGATGCAGTCATAAGAAGGCAAGAATGGAGGCTGATAGGAAGAAAATACAGGAAGGTTGTGAGGACGTTCAACTTCACTAAGAGGGTGGTTGAGCCAGGAAACAGATTAGGAGCAGAAGAGGTGGGGGCAGGATTAGAAATGGGTCTCAACTTCAATCACAGCTGGGAGCAGATAAGGGCTTGATAGCTCCACTAGGAGGGATTATGGAGGTAGGGTGTTCAGGAGACTGGCAGGATAGCTACCTCTTCAGGACATTAGGTAAGGGGTGAGGTGGGAACATGTTTAAAGGCAGACTGGATGGCCCTTTGGCATTTTGTCTGTAAGCAGTGTCTATGTTTCTATGTAATGATGTGAGCTGCACTGCACACTCCCTATCCTAGTTTAAATACCTTTGTTTTTCTGTGTGCAATTTTAAGTGCTAGTAAAGGTGCTGGATTGACAGCACTGGAACACTGAATATTTCTGCTTATCAACATAACATGCATATCATGTGTGGACAAAGTGCACGTTTCCTCACACTGAAGGAACCACCTTGTATGTGAGAGGGTGGTTCAGACTCCATGCCCATTCAATTTTGGCCTCTCGTGAGACTGCTAACAAGGGTGCCCTTTTGTGCCAGTGGTGTTCTGTCTTGAGGCTTGGGTCAGGAAACATGCAGACCAGGAGAAGTTGTAAAATTTGCACAGCATTTTTTTGCTATCAATAACAATAGAAGAAAATAAAAAATATGTACAGAATGGTTTCAAACATAGACAGTCTAAACATAAGTCCACTTTCTGAGCTCAAAACAAAACCCAAAATAAAAACTATACATATGGGATCCACACATACTTCTATAACCATATATATGCAAGGTAGAGACACCAAGAAACAAAGGCAGGGAGATAGCAGGGTAGGGAACATGAAACCGTTGGAGTGACCAAGTCCTAGATTTCACATGAAAATTTGATAGTCAATCAGACAGACAAAAGACAGAAAAGAGAGGACAGAAAAGATCCCTGTTTTTAACACGTTCTACATAACCATTGGTGTAAGAAAAAAAACATAACCATTGGTGCAGGGTCTTATTCAACCCTGTCACATAGTGGTTTTGTGATGTGGACACCTGCCCACTGGGAACTGGACCGAGACCACCACAACTCATTGCACATAGGCCACTGAACAACCTTTAGGTGATAATGGCTTTCACCACCTACCAAAGTGTGCTGGATTCAAACTACTGACGAAGAGGTGAAAGGCCAGAAACTGAATGGCTCAGTGGACTGGTAGCAGGCTAATGAGCCTTTCACCTCCTTAGCTTGCTTCCAATCCAATGAACTATCCAGTTCCTTTGTTTAAATACCTATTGCTAGCCATATCATCTGGCCCAGTACACTGGTTCTTTCTCTGCAGCTAGAGACCTACCACTTGCCATGCATACCCTCTAGTAAGGATCTTTAACAAATGCCACACTGGTAAATGTCTGTAGATCAGTTTTACAGCAGCATATTTGCTAGTTTGCAAAACTGTCATCATAGTTTTTAGCATTTAGATATTTCTGACAGATTTATCATCAGTATATTTTTATTTCTCAGATGTTTTAAAAGTGTTCATTACTCCTTTTATAATTAATGACATTTCATTTATTGCTAATTAGTAGATGGATCAAGACAATTCCTCTTTTCAGCCACAACTGACATATGAGATATGACCATACAAAACATTCAAGAAATACATTATGCATAATGACAGACTGTATTAAACACTCATTGTACATCATAGCAACTACAAGTTAGTGAGGTCTCATAAGTGTGAGCACAGTGCTGTTTTTAAAACATTGTATGGAGCAGTTAGGAGGTGATATTTATTTAATAGACATGGAGCTGCTCAGAACAATCATTTGCCAACATGTCATCTTTTTTATTACTAAAATTGGCACTTTAGAGCTCCTTGTAACACAGGTAGATAAATTTAGCATACATTTTTATATCAATTTGCAGGGCTTGCAGATCTGCAGCTCCTTTGTACAAAAAAAATGCCAAGCTCAAATTTATGCAAAATGTTAGAGGAAAATTCCAATCTTGTTGTGTAAAACCCAGTGGTCTGGCTGAAATGGGACCCAAAGGCAAACGTCAAACATTATTGAGCACCTTTTGGTACGTCTGCTGCTCAATGATGCCTCAGTTTGATTGACTCAGTCAATATATAAAATCCCTTCCTTGAGGTTTCTTGACTGTACATGCTGGCTTCATACTATAGATGTAGTAGGAGGATGCTGGCACACAGTTCCTATAGTAATAAGCACAGCAACATACCAGAATGTTTCAAGTAATCACAGTGGTCATAACCTGAGACCAGTTGCTTTTAAAAACTGTAAAACACCTTACTCAGTTCAGGAGTGAAATACAATGAAAAGAGAATTGGCTGTACTGATGAGTTTGCCAGTAATACATTATTACCAAAAACAATGTGATGAAAATGTTTTCTGCTAACAAATCCTGCTGCTTTAATATATAAGCCCCCTCCCTGGTGTCTAGGAGTATGAGATGGTACATATCCATGGGAGGGGCACTCACAGCAGCAGAAACCAACAGCTGTTCCTTACCAGGAATGGCAGATATTAACAAGATCCACATGCGTGGGGTGCCATCTTCCGCTGTTGGGCTGTTATGAAGTTCATGTTAGCAGGCATAAATAGTTCCATCCAATAATTAGAGTCCACACAAAAATTAACATTAACAGGGGATCCCATTTAATGAACAACAAACTTCATGGCACCATTCACAATTGATCTGTACAGCTGGACCATGGGAGTCACTTACAGGAATTTAGTGGTTGCATTGTGGCTAAAATGGCCCCACTAAACTTGGATAGCTTTTTCTGGGACAAGATGGCCACCAGCAAAGTAGGCAGGAGTTCTCTGGGGCTGAATCAGGCCCTGCAAAACAACAGCAATAAATCTCTGTCTCTCTCTCTCTCTCTCTCTCATATCATGGCTTACATGTTCTCTCTGTCCAAATTCTGGGGCAGACTGCTCTTCATTCCTAAACCACTGGACCTCTGAAACACTGGTCCTGGTGGACGAATCTACCTTGCCACACAGGCAGACATCCCACAGATTTATACCCTCCGGAGGGCATGTTGGTCTCTGAGGCCTTTGCTATGAGCCCAGCTTCCACAAGACCTCCTGGCTGAAACATAATCATCCTCACGCTGAAACTGGATCCCATCCTGGACACATGGGCACAGCTGTGACCCATGTCCTCTCGATGCACTACCAGAGCTGCCACAACCAGGCTGGAATATCTACACCAGGATTAATGCTCTCCTTGTTTCTTGTGGGCTCCAATTCTCCCTCTGGTCTCTCTGTATCACTCCTCTGTCCCATTAACTTGGAGCACAAGCAGGAGCCATGCTGCACACTGGCTCAGATGTCTCCAAACCGAACTCCACCAGCTTTGCAAAGTGTACACTGCCAGAGGAAACAATGGCTGCTGCCATGTCACCTCTGGATTGTTTGTCAGACACACCCGCACCATGAACTACTGGCCCCAAGGTGGGCAACAGCCCCACTCTCCTACAATGCCTCCTCACATTTCCTCAAGACTCTCTCGCCTCTCTCCTTCTGGTGCCTTCTGGTGCAAAACCCCAACATTTATAACCTCCTGCACCAATGTTGACCTCCAACCTGCTGAGCTCCCACCAGTGTGACAGAGGAAATTTAACCCTTTGGTTGATGGCCCAAACTTAACATTTTTCCGTAAAGGGGTGTTACAAATATATTAAATGGGAATCACTGCAGAATACATTTTAAAAACTTTTCACTGAAACGTGATGAAATTCTGTGGAATTTTATAATCAGTGATTTTGCCCAAATAAATGTAAATTTCATGCAGCACTTCTTTGGATGTGAATCAAGTTGTCAGCATGATAAGCTGCTCTGATTACCTGTACATTAGGCACACATTGTACTGTCACATACAAAACTTCTACCTGGCAAAAGGAAAAGAAAAATTCTTTAGAAATGGAAAGTAATAAATAGCTACTTAAAACAAATTCTGGTCAGAGCTGATATGGCTGTGGCGAGCTTTTGCCATTATTTCTAATGAATTTTCACAATGCAGATCTGTGGAGAGGCAGTTTCAATGTGGTCTTCCTTTACACATTTTTTTCCAATTGTTTAACCAAGTAAGACACACTAAGCTGAAAGCGTGTTTACAGGTGCAACCTGGGAGCACAGGAAGTTAAGTGACTTGCTCAGGGTCACACAGTATGCAAGTAGGGGCTGTGGGATTCAAACCCAGATCTCCAGATTTGCAGCTCAGAGCCTTAAACCACTGTGCTATACTGCCTCCGCATTTTACAATGTGTTTTCCTAGAATATGCCTGCTGATTGCTTAATATTTAGCCTGGATAGTTCACAGAAGAAATGGCATCTTATTTTTAGTGGGGCTCTACATCTACACAATATTATGCTGCATTGTGTAAAATCAGAATGCACTAAAAACAATATTTTACATCTGGGGATATATTAAGTGCCAGCTCAATGCACAAGCAGAAGGATGCATTGCACAAAGGAGGTGTACCAGTTGGCACTGATACAATATTCAAAGAGAATGCACCACCAGTACAGGGTGTGCATACAGTGAAACCCACCAGGATGAAGTGCAGCACTGCAGAATTCTGCAGTACAGTTACTGCAGCAAACAATGCAATTTCAATGGGAGTTAATCCTTTTGTCATGCAGTAAACCTGTGACACTGTGTTTCATCCTGGTGGGCTTCATCATTCCTGTTGAAAATGTGAGCCTGGACAGGAGTCGCAGTGCAGGCAGCTGCCAAGTCAGGTGCATCCAGGGTGACCCGACTGAATATCTTCCAGGGGAATGCATGGCACATACCAGTATGCACTGCAGCCCCTATGACGATATTCAGCCCAGGAATGCAAATGAACTAACTGAGCATGCAGGTGCAAAGGGCCTTATGCATGTTCATTACCAGCCCATTTGCATGTTGGCATGGGGATGAATTGCCGAACAGCTCTCACCCCTAAGCCCGACCCCGATCACTCTCATGTGGAACAAGCCCTAAAGTCTCTGGTGGTATAGCGGCACCCCCACCCATTCCACCAGCCCCGATCATACCGAGTCAAAGCTGTATTGATTCCATATTGTAGGTACCCCAATGCCATCACCAATTGCACCTGAATATACCTACAGTCCATGTCCATAGTGTAGTGGCCCTCGCCCCTCAACAGTGCACAGACACCCCCTCCCTGCCCCCAGTGCATCCCATTGTGATGACTGGCTGTGTAATGGGATAGTAGCACTCTATCAGCGGGTGGCAGAGCACTGTACTAGTGTAACCCCCACCCTGCCTTTTGCAAACAACAGGTGGTATGCTGTGAATCTGACAGCAGTACCAGCTGGGGACTGGGTTCGGGGAGGACTAGGCAACTCGGCACAAGAGCTGGGTTTGGCTACTCTGCACAGGGGCACCAAGTAAATCCAACACAGGAAGCAATAACTGCAATGTCCAATACCAGGAATGGGATTCTAAAGTGTGGTTTTATTCACATCCAAGCAGAACAAACAAAGCATAGACGGACCCCCACTGGGCTACACTTCTGGTAATACAGATTAAAAGAATCAGAAACACTTCTTCAATGCTTCAGCCCTCAGGCTCTGAACCCACCAGGCACACAGTCCGGACTTATCACGCTGCTTTGGGTACACAGCCCGAACTTGTACACTATTCTGGGCTTCCCTGGCTCAGCTCCCCTGGCCACTCAAACATCTTCCATTTGTCATGGAAACATTTTCTGGTGGCTCCTTAAACCACCTTAGAACCTTCAACTCCATAAGGAAACTTCCTTTCAATCCCACGTCTGGGTACTTTCCTCAGGCACTGGCCAAGTACCTGAGAGAAAATAAAAGTGCCACAAACAAATCCGTAGAGGTGGTTGTGGTTACTACTGATAGAGGTCTCCACCTCTCGCTCCACAATTCATACCCGGCCATTTCTCTGGACATTAAGCATCTCTTTCTGTAAAACTTGGCAATGTAGATTAAAGGGTAAATGCCTGTCACATTTCCTCTACATGTCTTGGCTTTCCCATTGTGCTGGACTTGAACATACTTAAACTTCTCTTTCTGTAAAGCTTGGCAATGTAGATTAAAGGGTAAATGCCTGTCACATTTTCTCTGCATGTCTTGGCTTTCCCATTGTGCGGGACTTGAACATACTTTTACTTGGCTTAGCCCATTACTGTAGGCCTCCCACTGATTAAGCAGTCCAATCCCCACTTTACTTTACTCTTCGTACTGGACTTGAACATACTTTTACTTGGCTTAGCCCATCACTCTAGGCCTCTCACTTAAGCAGTCCAATCCCACTTTACAACAGTTCTGGTGAAAACATAGGCCCTATCTCAGAGCAGACTCACCATTTGGTTGCAGGTGCCCCATGCAATTCCTCACAGGAATTTCTTTCCCATAGATTCTGGTGCCGCAGCACAACTTGAAATAAAGGCAGCTTCTTCCTAGCTGGAACCAGGAGGGTTGCCCCTGGAATGACAGGCAAACCTTTCCACCCCATCCCCTCAGGGATGGGGCAGAGACCAGTAACAGCGGTCTCCACCACTTCACAAACAGCTTACTGTGTTCCTCTTTTGGTGGAACACACACCTCCCCTTACAATAGCTCTATATCAGGCTTTAGGCTCAGAGAGCCTGTCCACAGACTGCTGTGCTGTTTCTCTCTTCAAGACTGCACCAGACTGTCTTACACACTGTTCAAAACATTCTAACCTAACTCCCAACTGCAGATTCCAGTGTGGCTCATGCAGCTGCAAGAGTTCTATGGTGATGTCATCCTTCAGTCTCAGCTGAGACTGAGAACAGAGTGAGACAGTGTGAAATCCATTTAACTGGAGTTTCACAAGCTACCTTCCCTGCCTACCACTAGGTCTTACTGGGGTTCTAATAACCCCAGGTAATGGGGGTTACATTCACCCTGGGCCAGGAAGATGACTGTCTGCAGTCATTATTACCTGGCTAAACCATCTCACCCTGTGCTACCTGCAGAGGGGTGATCAGGCCCCTCCTACCATGTGCTAGCACAGGCAGGCAACACTAAGGGCCTAGAGGGCTTTGGCTGACATATAGCCTCTAATCTACCCATTAACTATGGGTGCCTAGTGCCTCTGGTAGAACTGTCCAGAGCATAGGCCCTAATAGCTCAGCACTACAGTCCCTATGGCCATTCAGGACCACAACCTGTCTATCCCCCTAGCTCTTTAGGGAAAATCTGTCTGCCTCTAACTCACATCCCAAAACAAAACAAACCAGGGACCTCCCGACCTTGGGCACCATGCAACCACACACCAGGAGCATACATACCATTACACTACCTCACTCCCCACAACCATACCTGTGGGAAAAAGGGTTACTACAACAGTAACAACAACAACAACAACAGTACTTTAAATACTGCACACTAAAGTACTAGTGAGGAACTTGATGAACTCCTCCTCTTCTTCTTGTCTTCTCTTCTATCTTCTTCAGGAACACCTGCAAGAAAAAGAAAGACAACACACACTCTAATTTGCATACACAGTCTCTCTAAACCCCTACCATCAAAACACTGGAAAATCCCAAAAAGATTTTTTTTTAGAAAAGGTAGAAAAACAGTATAAACATTAGAAAACAGTGACATTATTTACAATTCACATTTGGGGATGGAGTGCCCTAAAAGTCCCATCTAGTGACCACAGTGCCGAAGGCTAGTCCATTAAAGAGTCTCTCCTGGGCCGGAGCCAGTAAAGCACAGTTCTAGCAGGCCAAAGTCCCAAAGGGAGAGTCTTTGAGGACAGTTCACACATCTGGAGTCTGCTAGTGTAGGGTATGTACTGCAATGTCATAAGGATAGAAAAGTTTGGACTTACCAGCCCCTTGTAGAATGAACAACACACTGACCTGCTCCTCGGCGAAGACTCTCCCTGGCAGCATTCTTCCGATACAGCTGGGTGGACATCTTCCGGGAACTACAGGAGGGCACATCTGGAAACTGCTGGGATGATGTCATCTCTGGAGATGGAACCTTGGAACAGGAACAAAAGGAAAACAGCTGGTCTGACATCATCCGGTTACCAGGCAATGGCTCAGGATACAGCTGGGCTGGCGTCCTCTCTGGATCTAAAGTCATCTGGTGGGGCCAGTTGATGGATTCTGGAAAGTCAGTACACTGTAGAACTGATGAATGTGGGGCACCTGAGTCCTGGATGTCCATACTGGTAGAGCGACAAAGGCACTGCAATGGCTGAAGTGGCAGCACTGACTACCACTGCTCTGCTTTCCATCTGGTAGGCATGAGCACATTTGCAGGAGGTCTTTGCATTGAGGCCAATAGCACAACGGGTCAGGAGCTTGATTAATTACCCCATCTGGGCACACATAATTCACACTGTGAAAGGTTTCCGTCCCTCTCCATCCACTTTTCAAACAGTGTCCGTAAACTCTGTCCTGCTTTTTCCACTGGCTGTATTTTTCATGAAACATTCTGTTCCTGACATGCTTGTTTGCACCAGGATGCACACATTTTATTGCTTTGGCCCAAATCCAAGATTTCCTGCTGTTCTCAATCTCCTCCCAGACTCTCCGAGGAACAGTAGGAAAGGACATCCCATAGATTTTATTAGCTTTCCTATGAACAGTCTCTCCTCTTTCTAGCTTTGGTCAACCTAAGACCACTGGCCTGGCTTGGGGTGGCCAGTCCTGGTTCTGCCAGCTACGCATTCTCAATGAGACAAAAAATGGATCCCTGACTTCTTCTTCTTGCACAGCCAGGGCAGTGGCATCACCACTCTCTTCCATGCATTCCTCTGAGGTAAGAGCTTGAGGCTGTGTACCCGTTCCTTTTCACAAGGCCACATAGGTTCCCTCTTCTTCTTCCTCACTGAGAATCTGTGCCCAGGAGTGAGCAGTCGTCCTCACTCCTGAAACTATCCATTCTTCACTGGGCGGCGGAGGTCGATACCTCCCATTCAAAGGCCTCCCTCATCTCATCTTCTCCATGAGACTTGGCTGAACCCCCTCAAGGGTCTACTGATGCTCTGTCTGAATTGTCTCTCTGCGATCCAGCATCCAAAACATCAGCATATTGTTCTGTATGCAAATCTGCACCTCTAGCTTTGTGCCACACTCCCTCGGGGGCCTTCTCCAACAGGCTCCGCCTGGTGCTGTGTGCTCCAACTGCAAATTCTTGAACTTTTGTCCATGTGGGAGCCAAACAGATCTTGGCGCTTTAAACAAGCCATATTCTCTAAGCACCCGAACAGTGAGGTACCATGAAGATGTCCCTTCCAGCATTTAAGCATATTAAACTCACTTGCACTGGATATCCAGGAATCGCCACATGAGAAGGCAGTTGTCCTCCATAGTAACACCTCTCAATGTCCCTTAACTTGTTTACTTCTGCTGCTACCATAGCGGGCGTGAACCAGGTAGCGGGCTGGTCCTGAGGCCATGACTGCAGGAAAAACAAACAAATGCTCACTGTTACTGAAGTCCCATCACTGAACTTTCTTTTACTTTTAAATGGCTCCTCTGTGCTGTGTTTACATACTACCCCATCCTATAGTGGCGGGTGGCAGCACTCCTGCGCATCAACATTCTGACATTGGGTCAAGCCACTCGCATCCGATTTACACACTCTACTGATAACTTTGCTCAAACTGCACAAACTTGCGCTGTTCTTTTTCCTAGCACATTTATATGATTTACCACGGACTTTTCACTCGTTGAAAACATTGCTTTAGCTCACAGTCCCTAAAAGCCTTAGTATTTCAAACACAGGATTGCCTGTAACTAGTGCTGCATATCTTGCTACAACTCACAGTCTCTCTCATGGCTTTGAAACTTTTACTGACACTGAACCCATAACTATGCTCACAGTCGATGGCTTAACAGACTTGCTCTTGCTGGTAAAACTTGACACAGTCTTTATTTGCAAAGTGACTACACTGCTGCAGACAGATTCAGCTGGCTTTTGGCAAAATCACTTGTTTGAGCAATTATTACTGTTGGTACTCACTGTTATCAGTAGCTGTTTACTGTAATGGAAAACAGCCTGCAGCCAGTCTTGGAGGCCTCAGAAAAGAAAGCGGGTTGGCAGTCCTGCCGATCGTCCCTCAATCACCACACTCACAATCCAGTCAATCGAGATGCAGGTTGAGCCCAATTTTAAACAGTAAAGTCTGTTTTTGAAACTTTACAGTGCTTTTTAGTCACGCGACACTCCTCCACTAAGCCAGTACATACACTTCACTCAACCTCCCTCTCGAATGCTGAGGAAGTCACTGTAGAGCTGGTTTGGGGCGGGACTGATTGCAGCCTCACCAATCACCTGGCATCACAATGAAATGAGCTCTCGCAGAGTGCTCTTCTACTCACGGTGATCATTGAGCAGGCAAATTTAAACTGCAAGACCACTTTTTTTTCCAAACTGACTCACAGCGGGAGCCCATTTCAACCATTTGTCATGGCCATTAACACAGCAAGTCTCTCAGTTCACTAAAGGCATTTCCAACTTCCAGGGCACAATTTTCCTGTTGCTACCCTAGTCTTCCACACTTTTCTTTATCACAACAGTTTTTAAAGCTGGCAAAATGCTGTTAAAATTTTTTTTTGATGCAGGGCAGGGCATACTCTTTCAAGCTTTACTGTTCCTTGGTAAACAGCTGGCATTTAACAGCAGCATATGGACAACAGCACACAGCGACACATTAGTTAACCTTGCTTCAGCTTTTGGGCTACCACTGCCAGATAACCAACGCTAGCCCTTGCCGAGCACCTTTCCTCCCTAATTTAAGATCCAAAGCAGTGCCTCCATTTGGTAACCCCACCTGCCTTTGCAAATGACAGGTGGTATGCTGCTTGAATCTGACAGCAGTACCAGGTGAGGACTGGGTTCGGGAGGACAAGTTACTCGGCACAAGGGCTAGGTTTGGCTACTCTGCACAGGGCACCCAAGTAACTCCGAACACAGGAAGCAATAACTGTGATGTCCAATACCAGGAATGGGATTCTAAAGTGTGGCTTTATTCAGATCCAAGCAGAACAAACAAAGCATAGACGGACCCCACGGGCTACACTTCTGGTAATGCAGATTAAAAGAATCAGAAACACTTCTTCAACACTTCAGCCCTCAGGCTCTGAACCCACCAGGCACACAGCCCAGACTTATACGCTGCTTTGGGTACACAGCCCGAACTTGTACACTATTCTGGATTCCCCTGGCTCGCTCTCCTGCTGGCCTCAGACACCTTCCATTTGTCATGGAAACATTTTCTGGTGGCTCCTAAACCACCTTAGAGCCTTTGACTCCATAAGGAAACTTCCTTTTAATCCCACATCGGGTACTTTCCTCAGGCACTGGCCAAGTACCTGAGAGAAAGTAAAAGTGCCACAGAGCAAATCCAGTAGGTGAATTTGGTTACTACTGATGGGGTCTCCACCTCAGCTTCCACAATTCATACCGGCCATTTCTCTGGACATTAAGCATCTCTTTCTGTAAAGCTTGGCAATGTAGATTAAGGGTAAATGCCTGTCACATTCCTCTACATGTCTTGGCTTTCCCATTGTGCTGGACTTGAACATACTTTTACTTGGCTTAGCCCATTACTTTAGGCCTCCACTGACTAAGCAGTCCAATCCCTTGACTTTACTCTTCGTACTGGACTTGAACATACTTTTACTTGGCTTAGCCCATTACTCTAGGCCTCTCATAAGCAGTCCAATCCCACTTTACAACAGTTCTGGTGAAACATAGGCCTATGTCAGAGCAGACTCACCATTTGGTTGCAGGTGCCCCACAGGCGATTCCTCACAGGAATTTCTTTCCCATAGATTCTGGTGCCGCGCACAACTTGAAATAAGGCAGCTTCTTTCCTAGCCAGAACCAGAAGGGTTGCCCCTAGAGATGACAGGCAAACCTTTCCACCCCATCCCTCAGGGATGGGGCACGAGGACCAATAACAACGGTCTCCACCACTTCACAACAGCTTACTGTGTTCCTCTTTTGGTGGAAACACACACCTCCCTTACAATAGCTCTATATCAGAGCTTTAGGCTTAGAGAGCCTGTCCACAGACTGCTGTGCTGCTTCTCTCTTCAAGACTGCACCAGACTCTCCCTACACACTGTTCAAAAACTCCCCAACATTTTAATCTAACTCCAAACTGCAGATTCCAGTGTGGCTCAAGCAGCTCGAGGAGTTCTATGGTGATGTCATCCCTCAGTCTCAGCTGAGACTGAGAACAGAGTGAGACAGTGTGAAATCCATTTAACTGGAGTTTCAAGGCTGCCTTCCTGCCTACTACTAGGTCTTACTGGGGTTCTAGTAACCCGGGTAACAGGAGGGTTACACTAGGATACTGGAATGTTGCGATATGTAGGCACGAGGTTGTGTGTGGTGATAACACCCAGTGGCCATACTCCTCAGGCACTAGCATGCGGATCCATCATCCCAGTGCCATTGCACTGCTCAATGTGGTGACAGCCGATGCTGTACCCACTCACACAGGTCCCAAAACAAGCATGTTGCAGCTGACCTCCCATTCATTTGTACAATTGGGAACTGCTGATGAACTATCTATAGCCTGAAGTAGACACTGCAAATGGCATTACAGGATACGCACCCCGACACCTGGGATACTTCAACAGTTCGGAGGGTGGCATGTTACCAGGGGAACAGGGCAGAGTGTGGACTTGCAGTGGTGTATGACAGCAGGAAGATGTAGCATCGGGAAGGCACGCATTAGAGGTATGTAAATTTCCTCTTCAGTTTGCCAGGGACATACTCATGGCTGCATACACTGGTGAATCCACAGCTGGCATGGTGCCCCAATACCGATACAGCCAGCTGGGTCATTCCAGAGTGCAGGTCCCCAGCCCAGGCACAGTGCAGTCAATGGCTGGCCATGGCAGGGTGTGGAGAGCAGTGCCATTCTTTGCAACAGGTTGGGAATGGGGGGTGAGGGTGTCTGTGTACAGGGATAGTGGATGGGAGTCCTCTAGACTATGGATATGGACCTTGGTTTCCTCTAGTGCAATCGGGTCTGGGGGCCTAAACATGGAGTTCTTCAGGGATGGAGTTGGCTAGATTGGGGATGGAAGGGGTACCTCTAGTCCACCAGGGCTGCCAGGCTGCTATGAACCTGGGTGCACATCTGCAGCCTGCCTGTGGGTGGCTGGCTGGGTTAGGCCAGCTATTCATAGCCTAACTGTAGGCCATGGTGCTCTGGACTGTGAGGGGCACATTCCCACTGAATGTGCTGCAACATAGCGTATGCATGGGATTGCCTCCTCGAGTTGAATGGCATACCATTTGTGTGTGCCTTGGCCCATTCCCTGGTGGCCAGTGCATCCAGCACATTGAATATCACACTGCTGTGCATTTTGGAGTTGTGCTGCACATCTCCCTTTTCCACTAGGATGCGCTGTGTATCTCCTTTGAATACAGGGGCACTGGACTGGGTAGCCTGAATAAATACATTATAAAAATGATAAAATCATGACCCACTGAAAACAGATATTGCATCTAATCTGGGACAGCGTGAGTAAATACAGTGCAAAAATGTGCAAATGAACATCCCTGTGATAATGAGATGTAGCATCTCCCTGTCCTATCCAGGATACAAAATATAGGATAAGAAATATTCAGTGCTCCCAGATCCAAATAACAATTAGTCTGTAGAAACCCTCATTTTCCTGTGTTTCCCCACAAAGGCAGAATCAAATCCCTGTATAAATCCATGTAGATTTTTCATAAGCCACTGGTTCCTTATTTATGACTGTGTTCTTTATTTATTATATCAGCAGCCTTTTATTAGGAAAAGAGCTCTGATTTGCTGCTCAATATTAATATTATATGTCAAGATGGCCTTGGAATGATTTAGATTTATATACTATGCATACGGCATAATGGGGGACTATATGGAATAACAAATATCAAGCTCATTATTTCATGAACTATACTCAAAATTAGTAATCACAAGTCAGACACTCTTTCAAAAGATACTAGTAATGGCTATGAACAAATTTATTGCAAATAGAGACAGATATATATATATATATATACACACAAATGCTATTGTTGCATCTTATAGTTGTTAGTTTTCAGACAAATTCTCATACACTTTTTCTGTCCACCTGATGGAATCTTGAATGAGTTAAGTAAATGTTATTATTTTATCAAGGCCCTAATCCAGCAAATCAGTAAACACACTCAGTATATCATATTATAAAATTACAAAAACAGTCTTCTGTTTGCAGTGTTTGATCAGGAATTTTATAAATGGTATAAGTTCTTGTTGTTACATCTATGTTGGTCCAATAAAGGTATCACATCATTTGCTTCTGTATCACTCATGGTTTGTCAGCAGTTGATTCATTAGATGAGTTCTCCCTTGCCAGAAGTTTGACTATTGCCACCCTCCCCAAACACACACACATCACTCTTTTTTATTTTGTTATACTCTCTCTGCTACTGCAGGGGTATACTTTACTCCATCAAGCCTTGTACACAGGCAGCTCAACTTAACCCCTAGGTGGGCCGGCCTCCGCCACAATGGCGGAGTGAGGAGGACCGCAGCTTCCCCTATGGTGGGGCCCCTCCTGGCAGCAGAGAACCAGAGGAGGAGACCACATTACCCTTAATCCCCATCTCCATTCATCAGGCTTTGTTTGGCCCACAAGATTAGGTCATCTGTTGGTGGCCATCACTCTACAGGCAGGAGAGGTATTTGTAACTTATAGCTGCCGTCCTTTCCTCGGTCGTGACTTGGCAAGGCAATGTTATGCCGCAACTCTGCCCTATTCTTCCGCTGCATCACCATGCTTGGGTGCCCCTGACTGCCACCAGAGGCCACTCCAGGATCGATCGCTTCCCACACCCTCCCGGGAAGAAAGAGCAGTCCTATGGACATTCGATCTCTTCCCCGACCCCCAGTGGCCTGGGCTTGTCCTTGAACCTGGTAGCCAGCGTGGCGCTGAGGTGTGGCATCCAGCGCTCAACCCTCAGCGCCATCGGGCCAGCCCGACTCTTACTATAAGAGATCTCAGTAGCTCTTATCTGTTATGTTTGGGAAGCAGGCTGCAGCCCTTTCTGTCAAAGAAATTTATGCATTTAGTCTGGGTAGTTCACTGAAGACCTAGCATTTTATCAGATAGGTCTTGAGAGGTTAAAACAGTGTAAATCTTTACAACATTTGCTGGGATAGGGTAACATTTATGAGGTATGAATCTTTCCTGAAATATATTAATCTCAACTGAAGTTAGTAGCAAAAATGTTTAAATGCCAATCATTTAAATGTACAAGCTGTTGCATTTCAAAGGGGTAAACAAATCTCCAGTTTAATAGGTAACCAATATTTAACAAGCTGTTTCAGTTTCCTAATGGCCATCAGATAAGCAGCTTGGAGTTATGTCTCAACATTCTAAACAGAAAGAAGGGATTACCTTATTTTAGTTATCATTGTGATTTGTAGATGTGGAAGGATACATTGAAAAGTCCAAAAATGAGTTCCACAAAACTCCATTTTCAAGCTGCAGATAGCAAAATGGCTGTAGGCTCCACCCACAGCCATAAAAAGAAAACATTCTACTAAATATTTTGGAGGGCTTTGCCCTTGATTCAGTGTGGGGGAGATATGACTTCTCCCACATGTCACATAAAGCCAGCCTCTCCCAGCAACTGCCGTTCAGAGTGTTTTCACACACCTGGGGTGCTGCTTGTTGCTGGTTGTGCTCTCTCTGCACTTTCTCACCAGCTCTCCTCCCATCCCTTCTTTCTCTGCTGTGTTCCACCCAATTGTTTTGTTCCCCACCTTGCTTCCCACCTCTCCCTGGCCTTTTCTTCTGTCCTCTCCACTCTACTGCTTTCAGTTTGTGGGCTCTTTCACTGCCTCTCCTTCCCTTGCCTTTTGCCTATTTTCTTCCTCTGTGCCTCCTGCCTTCTGTCTCTCCTCCTGCCAGTTTGCCTGCCTATGTCTCCTTATTGTCCCTCTCCCATTCTGTGTCACTGCTCCATGGCTGTCTATCCTTGCCCCCTTCAGGCTCCCTTTGTTTGTTTGGCCACTCTGGTTTGTCTGATCCCCCCACCTCAGGGTTCATCCTGCTCATTCCCCTTTCCTCTTGCTGCTGTTTCTTCTATGTCTGTGCTCATCCCACCACTCTCAGTCTTGCCACTTCACAGCTTTTCCCGTTCCTTCCTCTCACACCTTCACCTCCATAGCCTCTCTGTGGTGTATCTGTACTCGTTCCACCCCGGTGTTGCCAATCCATGGCTTGTTTGTTCTGTTTCCCCTCCCTCCTTACCTCTTGTCTCTTGTCATCTTTATTGCTCCTTTTGGGGTTTATTTTTCTTTATTTCTTCATATCTTTTGTCTGTACCACTTCTTCTTGCACTCTCCGTTGGCTGACCTCCTCTTTCTTCTGAGTAGTGGCTCATGATGTCACTGACTAGCTTAAAGCTACAGCATCCATTCCTGCCTGCTTTGTACTAGGTTTGCTGGCAAAGGTACCTTGCTTCACCTGAGCTCTTTTCTTCTAGGTTTGCTTGTAAGGACAGAGCAAGGAACATTATCAGAGCAAGGAAAAGATTAAGGCTTCTTTTGGCTATGCAGATTTACTGTGTGATATTATTTTCTTTGTACTCACAGGGTTTGTTACTGTCTTTTGCTAACACTTTACTGCTTTATTGTTCTCTGATTCAGATTGCTGTTGCAGGGTATACTTTCTGCTGCATTATTACATGGTGTGCCTACAGCTTTGTTACTGTTTTGTGCTTACAGATTACTGCTGTAATCTTCTCTGATTCAATTTTTTTTTGCAAGGTATATATTCTGTTACTGTTTTATTTTTATCTGTAGCAAAGTGCTTTTTGCAGGGTATATCTTCTGTGAAAATGTATTACAGGTGGTGCTTTACAGGTTTTACAGTTGTATCTATCATTGGGCTAAGCTTTCAGGGCTACTGCATTTAGTTGTTGGTTGATTGTTTCTGTTCTTACCTCTTCGTTTCTTTCATCCAGTGGTTCTTCTTTTTGGCAGAGGAAGGCTCAGCCACCCACCCCATCCCAACCACCCCATGCTACACTCCTTTTATAGGGTAGCACAGTCGTGACATTTCCTGTAGCACAGCAGGAAGGGGAGGATCAGAGTGACCTCACTTACAGGGGCACAAGTAATTTAACTTGTTATAACAAGTTATACAAAAACAAACAAACAAAACACAAAATCAAACTTTTGCTTTCATTTTCCTCTTTCTAATTACTCGGACCAGGTTATAAACCCGGCAACTCATCTGGAATGGATATTATTAACTGCAGGTACTGCGGGACACTTTTCAGAAGGGCAGCTATACAGGCTTTAGGATGCTGTCTACATACTAGACCATTGGATGTCAAAGGGCTCAGCACCAGGCAGCATGGGCAGAGTTGCATGCATCAAATCGCATATTCAGGAGGAAATATATTATAAGAACTGCCCACCATTTTCCCAGCATCTAACTGAAGCACCTCGACTGCAGAGGTACAGTAGTTGGTCCTGGAGGTTGGCAGATGGTTATGAGGGGCAAATCAGGTGCCCCATCACTCAATGTTCTCCAACATATCACCTCCACAAACCATATAAAAACTACAAACAGATATCTGCCTCTATCTTTGAAATTGAACAAAGGGCAGAGGACACTGACACAGGACACTGCAGCACAGGAGCTAGCACAACAAGACTCGCCCTAAACAGGGACCAAAACAAAAAAAGCAAAAGAAATCCCAGACACTTCCGATCATAGGAGACTCCATGATTCGAGTCGATACTCACTCCAGTCAGGGTATGATCAGATGTCTCCCACATACATCAGCATGGAGAGACACTGACTACATTGCTAAAATTGTACAGGAAGCAGGAGAAAACATTGACATCCTGGTACACATAGGGACTAACAATCTCGCCAGCTGGTCAGTTGTGGAGACCAAGGAACACCTAACCAGGCTGGGAGACAAACTGTAATCCATTTCATCTGGCATCTCCTTCTCTGAGATCCTGTTGGTCTGGAAGGGGGCAGATGGACAGAAGAGTCAGAGAAGGGGAGATGGGGAACTAAACATGTGGCTCAAGGGATGGTGCCAGGAAAAGGACACACATTTGTAGATAACTGGTAACAGTTTTGGGAGGAAAGTTCTTTAAATTCGATGGACTGCATCTGTCTAAGGAGGAGTCAGTGCATTGGGATAGAAGTTTGATGTCTTTGCAGAATATTTAAACTAGCAAATGGGGAGGGTGCAGCACCTGATACATTGAATGGGAAGAACACCCTCCCCTCAGTTCATGATCAGACAGGAGTTCAACATGTTTATAGTTCATTTGCATCACCAGGTAAGGTAAAGGTCAGCTCCCCAAACAACATGAAGAAGAAATGCGGACCTCACTCAACAACTAACACACTGAAATCTGGCCAATGGACAATCATGTACACAAATCCCGCCAGTCTGGAAACAAGATCCCAGACCTGCAGACAACAATGACAGAGGCTAAATTGGACATAGTAGCCATTAGCGACATATGGTTCACCAGTAACCACACTTGTAAGACTTCAGTACCCGGCTATGTACTGTTCAGAAGAGACGAGGTACAAAAGGGGGTGAGTGGCCCTTATGTCAATGAAAATATCAAAGCTATAGAAATTCAGAATATACATAAGGAGCCAGAACAACTGTGGATCACTCTAGAAACAGAAAATGGGACAGCCATACAAACTGGGGCTGTCTACAGGCCTCAGACCAGAGAGAGGACATAGACACATTACTGTTAGAAGATATACAAAACATGACAGCTAAAGAAAGGTTCTGATAATGGGAGACTTCAACATGCCAGATACAGATTGGTCAATACCAGCAGGAACATCCTAGAACTAGACACATAGTGGATTCCCTACAGGGAGGGCCTCAAACAACTGGTACAACAATCACAAGAGACAGCTATCCTAGATCTAATACTGACTAATGGGGAAAGGATCACAGATCTCAAGTAAAAGGTCACCTGGGGTCCAGTGACCATCACATGATATGGTTCAATTTGGCCACTAGAACTAAATCATCCCATTCCAAGGCAAAAATATGGGACTTCAGAGGAGCTGACTTTGATAAGATGGCCAACAGAGTTAAGCTAGCCCTGGCAAGAAGAAATACAGGTGAGGGAATACAGGCAAAGTGGGCAAGCATTAAGAACACAATACTTGAAGCAACATCCCATTGTGTTGAGAGAAAAGCAAGAGCAAAGAAGGAGGAAACCACTTTGGTTCTCAAGAAGTACCAGAAAAGATCAGAGCCAAAAGGCTGGCCTTCAGGAAATAAAAGGGAATGCAGTGGGACAAAGATAGGAGGCATACCAAACTTCCCTTAGGGAAGCAGGGAAGGCAGTAAGGCAGGCAAGGCCCAAACTGAGGAAACACTAGCATAAACAGCAAAAGAAGGAACAAGGTCTTCTATAGCTACATTAATGAAAGGAAAGCCCAGAGATGTGCTAAGATCAAAGGGATAAGGGGAGTGGGTGGAGGAGGACCAAGGATAAGCATCTACCTAAATAGATACTTCTGCTCAGCATTTACTGAGGAGAAGGTAGGGCAGAGCCCACAGCTCAGCAACATGGACACAGGGGGATGGAGGTGTACACTAGTACCTTCACAAAAGAAAGGGTCCTACAAGAGCTTGATAAGCTCAGGGTGGACAGGCAATGGGACCTGATGGCATACATACAAGGGTACTAAAGGAGCTAAAGGTGGAACTAACAGAGCCATTAGCAGAACTGTTTAGTGAGTCTTTGAGCATAGGAGAGGTCCCAGAAGACTGGAGAAGGGCTCATGTGATCCCACTCCACAAGAGTGGTAGTAGGGAGGAGGCAGGGAACCACAGACCAGTCAGTCTTACCTCAGTAGTGGGCACGACTATGCAGGCACTCCTTAAGGAAAGGATAGTGCAATACCTGGAATCCATAGGAGCACAGGATCCAAGACAGCATGGGTTTACAACAGGAACGTCCTGTCAAACTAATCTCATAGATGTCTTGACTGGGTAACCAGAGTGGTGGACCAGGGGTGCAGTTGATGTGCCTACCTTGACTTCAGAAAAGTTTTCAATACTGTTCCACATAGAAGATTGATTAATAAACTGGGTAGGCTCGGGGTGGGTCAGAAGTTAGTCAACTGGGTGGCAAACTGGTTGGCGGGCAGAAAACAGAGAGTGGTGGTAAATGGTATACAATCAGAAGAGATGCTAATCACAAGTGGGTACCTCAGAGAATCAGTCCTGGGGCCAGTCCTCTTCAATATCTTCATCAGTGACATTGCAGATGGACTGGAAGTAAGGTTTCTGTTTGCAGATGACACCAAGATCTGCAACAGAGTCGATGATCAGATGGGGTGGGAATAATGAGAAGAGATCTGGATAAACTGGCAAAATGGTCGGAAGAGTGGCAACTGGGGTTTAACACAAAGAAGTGCAAGATCATGCACATAGGAAGAAAACCCTGAAGCCATCTATAGGTTGGGAGGAGCTGCTGGGAAGGAAGGGAAGAAAGAGACTTGGGCATCATCATCACAGATGACCGGAAATCATCCAAGCAGACCACTAAAGCAGTAAGTAAAGCTAGAGGGATGTGGGGTTGTAATAGTAGGGATATCACAAGTCGTAAGAGGGAGGTAATAATCCCTCTTTACAAGACAATGAGTTAGGCCCCATCTCGAGTACTGTGTGCAGTACTGGAGGCCGCACCTGCACAAGGACATTAACAAAATGGAGGCAGTCCAGAAGGACAACCAAAATGGTGCAGGGACTGCATCAGAAAACATATGAGGACAGATTAACAGGCTCAATATGTATACCCTAGAGCCAAGGAGGAGAGAAGTGATATGATCGAAACATTCAAACATCTTGAGTGCATTAACAAGGTGAAAGAGTCTAACATGTTTCAATATAAGAAAAATAACAGTACAAGAGGACACAACATGAGATTACAGGAAGGTCAATTAAGGAGTAATGTGAGGAAGTTCTTTTTCAGAGAAAGGGGTGGTGGATGCATGAAATGGCCAACTTCAGGAAGTGGTGGATATGAATACAGTACAGGGCTTCTAACAGGCATGGGACAGGCATAAGGGAGCAATACAGATGAGTATGAATAGATAGACTGTTTGCAAGGTAGAAAAAATGGGCAGACTTGGGACCTTATCTGCCGTCAACTTTTATGTTTCTGTGTTTCTTCTCTGCCCTGTATCTACTCATGCTTCCCTTAATATGCTGCCAATCTATTATCTGCTTCTTCTTGCCTGCTCTCCTTTTCCTTTCAACCGTTCAATGCATGATCATGTCCACTTTCCTGCCCCTTCTTCCTACACTATCACCCTTCCTACCCTGTGCACTGACTCTCAATTTACACCCCATACCCCCTTTCTTTTCTCCCTATTGCACACCTCCTTTTCTGAACTCAGTCCGCACTCAACTAAGCAATTATGACTATCTTGCCTCCCCCGCCACATCCTCCTCCAGGCCAGTGTTTCCAACTAGCCAAGTACCTTTACTTACTTTTACTCTTGCCTCTCCCATCCATGCCCATTATTACCCTCCCGCCACCCTCGCCTGGTTGTCATCCTGTTCTCTTACCACTGCCGTCCTTTATTCTGTTCCATCCCTACCTCGATTTGCCACTTACCCCTCCCTCGTATCCTCCCACTCACCCACAACCAGTTCCCCTGCACTCGCACTGTTCAACCCTGTCTAAACTTTGGCTCCTCTCCCCTCCTCCCTCCTTGAACCTGTCTCCCTTTACCCCACCCTCAATTCTCTCTCTCTGTTCCCTTCCAATCCCTCTAACCCCATAATTCCCTCTTCACCCCTGCCATTAGATTGTGTTATTTATACTTATTGCTGAGTAATATTGCTGTCTTGTACTTTTGTATTACTTTATTAATTCTGTGATATGATTCTGCTGTTTATATTTCTTGCCTTACTGTTGTTCCTTTGTAAAAAAAAATGTTTTTTCTTACTTGCTACTGTACCACTTAATGTTTTATGACTACCTGTTGTTTTCTCACTTTGACATGGAACCTTTGTAAAGAACTTCTAGCTGATGTTATCTGAGACAATAAATAAATGTAAATAAATAAACCTTTTTCAGCAACATTGTGGGACAGCTAGGGATTGGTGTATTCGTGCTTCTCACAAAACATGACTTGTTCTCCAGCATTTTTGTATTCCTTCACCTTCACTCTTCAACAACTCTCATCTCCTTATATGCTTCTGCTTTTATCTCCTGATCAGTCAATCAGTTCACTCTATGGCCTGCAACACTGCAACAGCCATCACCAGCATCCTCCCAGATTCATCTTACTAACTCAATCCCTTTGGGGCCTACAAAGTTATGCAGGTTCCGTCATTCCCAGAACTGAGAACCTGCTTCTCACAATCTTCCAGCTGTACTGATTTTCTTCTCATTTGTCAAGCAATTCATCACTTCTCAGAACGAGTCATTATCCTCTGAGATGGAAGTCTGCACTTTATTCAACTACACAGTGAACCACTTTTCATGCTTCTTTCCTTCTCAGCATATGTTGCACTAATTTCATCTGCAAGCATCATGTACCTCACCTCAGGACCCGACTTCATCCCTCACAGGTGGGAGTCTGTATCTGAAATCACTCAACGGCAAACTGAACCCTTTTCATTTTCATTTGAGCAATGATTCAACCATCATTCTTCAGGCAAAGCAACTGCAGCCCTCTGGAGCAGGAGTCTGCTTTTCGTTCACTGTTATACATTAAATGCAATTCTCATATTTGTCAATTTACTTACTACCTCTCAGAGCTCAACTTGGTTCGTCAGGTGGTACTTTCCACCTTCATAGTTCATACTGCAGCTATTGGAAGGTTCTTTCTTGCAGGCGTTTTAGCAGATTCCGTCCATGAACTCATACCTACATGGAGTCATGAGCATAATCAGGGTCCAGCTTCATCCTCCAGGGACAGAGTCTGTCTTCTCCTCAGGATTTATTTAGTCATTTTGAACTCTGTCTCCCTACCTCGCACCTACATGGAGATCCCAAGTGTAGGCAGGGTCCGACTCATCCACCAGAGATGGAGTCCTCATTCTCCTCAAGTCTTAATCAAACATTTCAGGCTCTGTCTCCTAACTCATACCTATGTGGCGGTCACCAGCATAGGCAGGATTTGACTTCATCCACTAGGCGGGAGCCTGCATAATCATATCGCACTTATTCTCAGTTCGACTCCAAATCGCATTCAGCTTATCTTCAGACCTGACTCATCCCTACAGGAGTAATCTGCACCTTCAATCAATCAACAACTATCAAACTCATTGCTCCTTCTCAATCAGTAATCTACTAGTCTGATCCCAGGACTCAACATCATTCATCTAAGAGGTAATCTGCTCCTTTATGCAATCAGCTTCCTTTCAAACTCAGTTCTGTTCAGATCATCTGAATGTTTGACTGCATCCATCAGGAGTTCATCTTGCTTCCATTGTAACACGACGAGCAACTCCTATATGAGCTTCAAATTGAGAATTACTGTTCTGTCCATATTCACTCCTTCTCAATGCTTATGCAACCATGGAGCTGCTTTCATAATACCCAAACTGGGATTTCTAAGAATGTTTATTTCACCTGAACATCTTGCCGTTATACTTCTTATGACAACACAGATTCTTCAAGCTCATTGCTTGCTTTAAAGCTCGCTGCCCTACTTCTAGTTTGTTCTTCCTCATTATCAGATCATAATTCAACCAGAACTATGTGGTTCACTTCCTCCCTTCATCCTGCATCTCAATGAATTGTTCATCTTTCCACTCCAAACTGTACTTATATGTATCCTACTATCCATATGATTCAATGCTCTGCTCCTCACTCCCTGGACTTTATCAGCAACGCCTCAAATTGCACTTATGTATGCTGCCTGCTTCCATCCTCCTTCAAATGTAGTGGATAATATTAGCATCTAAGCCATTATCATCTTTCTATCTCAAGATTCATTTCTGCCATAATGAGCTCAATAGATGCCCATCTCTATTCAGCTGCATCTACCCTCTACAATACCATATGTGTCTCTCCCTCAAATCATGGATTTAGCACTACGATCACCACCAAGTCATAATTTTAACACCTACTCCAGTCAACACTATGATACGGTCATCTCATCATGCTATCCCAGAAATCCAGAGAAGCGCCTCCATATCACATATTTACATCACACTCTAAAGGTCTTACAGCAAATAGAACCTCCAATTGACTGTTAGCTTTACAGTACCTGGGCTAAACCACCCCACCTCTCTTCTCATTAGAGAGAGCTCAAAGGCTACTCTAACCAGGCGATTTTAAATAATCCCAGGACCCCTTACAAATCCAGGAGTCATACCTGATTAATTACCCAGTCACGCTATTCAAAATGCTCCTCTAAGAACAGGTAGCCTCCTAAGTATGTGGTTAATACTTGTAACTGTCCCATCTAAGAGCACCTCTACTATTGACTCTACTATAAGAAATGAAATGGTAATACACCAGCAAAACCCTAAAACTACCTCCACCATACTAACTCACAGTGATAAACCACTACCATACAAGATGGTATTGATCATGCGCCATCGTGTATCCCCTCCGCACCTAACCTTAACATGATCCTTACCTGTGCAAAACTAAATATAATAAATCTAAAATCTGCAGCCACTCACAGGCAATAATGTACCTAAAGTGGCAGGCAATAAGACTAGCCTGGCTACTTTTGCTACTGTCAGGAATATTCACCTAACCCTGGCCCCATTCAAGGGCAGTGTATCCACATAAAACCACAGTGGACTAAAATTGGCTTCCATTAATATTTGCAGTCTCCTGGCAAAACTTGACTCACTTCAAGTTTGGGTTGCCCAACACCAACCCGATATACTCTCAGTAGTCACAGCCTGGCTCACGCCTGGGGTTGCTGACACAACCTTTCAGCTACCAGGCTATACCTCTTTTAGATTAGACAGCTTAGGTAAGAGAGAAGGTGGATGCATTCTCTACATAAAAGAACACATTCAGGATCAAATGTTACCTCTTATAACTACCAGTTGTAACAGCCAATTGTGGCACTAAAAATATTACTCGGCACTAATGGTAAAGTGCCAGCGGTGGTATCTGTCTATATCCCTCTAAGGAACAATCAAGCAGCTTCAAGGCAGTCCTCAAATACCTTGCTGATCGGTGCCAGAACTCAGAGCTTATAATGATGGGTGATTTCAACATTAACTGGATGTCACCCGAAGCTGGACCATATAAGGATGTGCTATTCTCCCTTAACATAACACAACTAGTGGACTCCCCACTCATATAAATTACTGTACTGGGACAAGTGCGCTGATTGACTGGCTAATCACTAACTGACCAGAAGAATAACTGGTAACCCATGATGATAGTGAGTATAAATGAGACTATAGAAACAGTGACTCATTTATAGCACTGTCATCATGAGCTACCTACAATGGTAGCGATGGTAACTATACTGGAACAACTGGAAGGGAGGGATGGGGAGCTGTAGGGAGGGCTAGGAGGGAGGGAGGAGGATTTAGAGGGAGGTGAGCCTGCTGCAACTGAGCCAGCCCTGTGGTGTGGTGATGAGGGTGGCTGGCTATGGCAGTAGGCACTTGGTTCGGGATCTGCTTGGGGATACTATTTTGCCGCTGCTTGTGGCTGTGTATTTTATTTTTTCCAGTGCAGAATTTGCCCCTCCTCGACATGCAGCCCCTGGGTTGAGAATCCTAAGTAAGGGGCAGGGCAGCCAGCCCTGCAAAACACTTAATTTTACCAGAAGTCGGGTCACTTACAATTGTATATCGCTGAAATGCTTCGTGATATACATTTACAATATAGCAATCACTGTTTTCAATCGCTATCATCACATGGAACCAAATAACCAACACAACTGCCCTCCCAGATTCCATCAGTGACCATTCCCTATCCTCTTCAGCTAGTCAAATAAGTCCCCAGAGGTCACAGAAAAGATAATCACTACTAGGATATTGAAAAAAGGGAAACTGGAGTGCTCAAGTGCACCTAAGCCTCCAAGATTGGAGCTTCTTAGACACATAACAGATATGGACTCAGCTCTTGAATGCTTCATTCACAGATTCAATGAATCCTGTAATATATATGGCCCTTATACTAAATGCAAGATCCAGGACTCCTGTAACTCCTGGATCATCCCCAACTCTTAGAATAGATGAAGCTCAGAGACAATCTGTGATACAAAGCAAAAGTTCAGGTTCACCAGCTGATATTCAGAGCTATAAAACTGCCCATAATAATTGCACCTGGGCAATTTGTAAGACTAAAACCAGCACTTCAAAAGTGAACTGGCTAACCTATGGGTTGACAACCATAGGTTTTGGGAAAACATTAACACACTGTCCAAGCAAACCCAATAAGGCACCCCTACCAGCTAAATGTTGAGGGAACTCCACCCAGGACCCCAGCATTATCACCAGCATGTTCAATAAGGCCTTTCCCAACCTCATCAGTGTACTACCACCAGGTTTCCAACAACCCTTGAGCAACAGTAATCTTACACACAACTCTACAACACATTCTAGGTCACCCTTCCCTTTGACCTTAAAATTATCACCTCTTGCACAGGCTAAAAGTTACCTCTCATGAGTGCTTGAAAATCAAGAGCCAGTAGTGATATGCTCGACCTCACGCTCATTGCACTCACTCTCAATATTATTCTCTCTCCTCTACCAAAATTCTAAATTTATCTCTGATATCTGGTAAATTCCTGTGGCTCTGGAAAGCTGAGGTGGTAACACCAGTCTACAAAAATGGGGACAGAGCCAACCATTCAAACTATCGACCTAACTCAATACTACCCCACTCTCAAAAAAGCTTTAGAATGTATTGCTTCAGATCAAATAACAGACTGCCTTAACAAATATCAGCTGCAGTGCCCATGACAGCACAGCTTCCATAAGCAGCACAGCACACTACCGCACTAGTTGAATTTACTGAGTTTATTCATAATGCACTAGACCTGGAGGCTATTGGTGGAGGCTACATATATTGACCTCACCAAAGCCTTTGACACTGTTAACCACAAACTTCTCTTGAACCAACTGTCCTTCATAGGACTATCCCCAGAATTGGTGGCCTGGTTCAGGAGCTACCTCACTGGGAGAGTACAAAAAAGTGAAAATTCTGGATGTTCTCTCTGAAAATCAGAATGTAACTACAGGGTGCCCCAAGTCTCCATTCTGAGCCCACTGCTTTTTAGCTTGTTTCTAAGTCACCTCCCACTAGCTATACAAGACAATGTCCTACCGTATGCAGATGATGCAGTACTATATTTTAGCCACCCTGACCCTAATGCTTTAGAAAATCAGATGCAGTCTACTTTCTCTACAATTGAAAATGGTTCCTCAACTCTAAATTACTCCTAAACTACAAAAACTAAAACCATGTTATTTGTCTCCACCCAAAATAACACAGGTCCTACCAACTACAAACACATAACTACCTAAATACCCTTTGAAATGGTGCAAAATTTAAAATACTTATGAGTAACATTAGACAGTACGCTATCTTATAAACAACATAGAGATCTCATTGCTAAATCCGCTAGCTTAAATTGGGTCTGCTGTACAGAAATAAACAGTGCCTAACAAATGAAGCTCTAAAAATTGCAGTGACTAGCTCAGTGTTCTCTGTCATTGATTATGGACTAGTGGTCTACAGTGCTACAACTCCCATGGCCCTCAAATGGATAAAACTACCCTCAACAAGGTCTGTAGGCTTGTGCTGGGAGCTCACCAACTAAGTCACACATGTGAGCTGTACGCACAATCAGTATGAGCTCAACCTGGACTGTCAAATACAGTATCAAGTTTGCCTCCATGCAAAGAAGTCCACTCTAGGACTAATCCCCCTGGAGTGCAAAACCTCCTCAGTTTATCCCACTTAACCAGATGTACCAGGGGTTCAAACAGCCAGACATTAAAGTCCCTTTCCGGCAGGCTACACAAAGGCCAACGGTCTTAGCACCACGCTCCTCTCTGGCTAAACTTACTCAGGGTTGATGTTCTAAAGGAAATCAAACTTGGCCCATTTAAATCAAAACTTCGGGCATTATTAGCCTCAACCAGCAGCTGCGACTTGTGATCTAATTTCTGTACCATTTTTTTCTTTAATCCCAAAAGTTAAAACTTCAGTAGTTTATCACCCAGTTCTCCTCCTCTCCCCTCCCTCTGATTAGACACTCCTGCCCCCCCACTCAACCTTTCTATCCAAATTGTCTTCACACTATCTGCTCTAGCTCTTGTCTTTCGTAGGGTCACCTAGGGTCCTTACCTCTTCTTCACCCTCTTTTTGAACAACACTCCCCTCTGCTCGCCCCTACATTACCCACTCTGTGCTAGGATCCTCTTCCGCTCTGTCAACACCCAATCCTTTCACTCTATACAGCAGTTAACTGACCCTAATCCATTCTCCTCTTACTCAGTCCTTACTAATTTCTTCCCATCCATTCTTTCTCTGGACGATGGTCTATAACTGTGTAAATTTCTTAACTGCACTTATGACAACTGAGATCACCACCACCAATAACTATCCATACCCTCCCTCTCTATCACTGACAGCTAGGCTACCCTTCTCCACTCTTCTTACTGCATCCTTCCCTAATCCTCCTATTCTGACATTCTCTAGACTAAGGTCAAATCCTGTGTATACTTTGACTGCACGTGTGACAAATTACTTTTTAAACATGTTTTGCTGTGATTAGCAATCACTTAACTGTGTATGAAATTTTATTTATGCTTGTACTGATTTGTATATGTCTACTTCTAATGATGTAGAACCTCTGTAAATGAGCCTCTGGCTCAAAGGTATTTTCGATTACTATTAAATAAAAGTGCACTTTTATCTCCACTAGGAACAGTCTCGTCATCTCATCGTATTAAATACATCTTAGAAGTCAACCTCCACTGATCATTTACTGCAATCCTCCACTGCTGAACTTTGAAAATATGACTTGAGACCTTCAATGACTTTAATCCTAACTCAAGTCTCCTATTCTAGTCAACTACATTTGCCAAGCTCCAAATTAATTCCTGGATGAACTCTTACTCTGCTGTATGAGACTATATTTCAATTGCTAGAGTTCTGCGTTTTGGAAATGTGTCACTTATTCTGAGAGATCCTACTAATTATTCAATAACAGACAGAACATGTTTACTCTGATACTGCCAAATTCAGGATTACTAAATCCTAAGATTTTTGAACTTGCATCTGTTTCTCAATGGTGCTGCCAGCAGCTATTCAACCAACCATGCATCTCATAATACTTTGAGTCTGCTTCTAAATCACCCAGCAGTATCTTCTACCTTCATCACGTATCAAAAATTAATCCCACAATGGCTCAGATCAATTTCTGTGATCCAAGTCGTTCCTCCAATTATTATCATCATCATCCGTGTTTGCTCCAAGACTTACAACAGATGGACTCCTCAAACCTGCCAATTGCTTTTAAAAAACTTGAAATCTATCTATTTCTATCCCTTCTTTGTATGCCCAGAGGATGGGCAGTTCAGTAGCCATGGATCCTCAGAGGTTTCTCCACAGGGTTTTCTTCTCCTGTATGCTGCTGTTCACACTCTCCATTAATTGGAGGAGGTAAAACTTTTGGGCCATCTATTTCCCATCCACTGCCTGGCTCCTATGCCAAGGGTGAGAACAGAGAAAGGCCAAACTTGAGTTCACACAAAGCTATACTCTATACACTATTCACCCAAAATTGAATGGGAAGGCTTTGCCCATGATTCAATGTGGGAATATGACTCCTTCCACACACCACATAAAGCCAGCCTCTCCCACCAACTGCCGTCCAGAGCGTTTCAAATCCTCCATCCTCCCCACCACCACCTCCCTCCTCCTTCTCCTCCACTCTTTCTCCCCTTGGTGATGGGCCTTCTATTTCCTGTCCACTGTCTGACTCCTGTACCAAGGGTGGGAATAGAAAGGTCAAACTTAAGGCTCATACAAGCACTTTAAACATTGTTCACCCAACATTGAATTTATTTTTGCTGACAAACTGTAATTCTGTTCCCAGCACTGTTTCCTCTCAACCACCCTTCATAAGTTTGGATCAGGTAGGGTCAGTAAGTCACTACTTTTACTTTATTTTGCTTGTCAATTTTGACCAGGAAAGGAACATTGAGTTGTGTCAGCTCATTTCCAGGTGCATGCTTGAAGGGGAGGGGTTACATGGACAAGTTTTGTTCAAAGAGATTGTATGTATGAAAACTAGAGGCAACAATATGTGGAAAACGGGGACTTTCATGCCACCATATGTAAGTGGCCTATACTATGTCTATGATTTATATAGCTTTTATGAAAATGATTGGAGGGGTCACATGATGACCCCTCTTAGTTGATGAATATTTATTTATTTTATTTAAATTTTGGAAACTGGGTAGGCCCACTGAGACCATTACAGTTCCTTTTTCAGGGAGCCCTGGATTAATTATATATAACAAGAGAATAAACAGCAAGAACAACTCAAAGCAAATGGAGTAATACACACATAAGGGACATAGTAGATGATACACAGGCAAGTTAGGTACAATTGACGATCGTCATGAAGAATAAAACAGTTTCACAAGAATAAAACAATTACACATACAGTAGTTTATCAGAATGGTAAGGGTCACAATATGGGAACAAGGGACAGACTGGAAGCCAACAATAGCTAATGAGGTAGCCCTTTGAGTGTTCTGATGCTCAGTGGTAACTTGAGCAGAGACTTAGCCCAACAGGTGGGTCTTGAGGCTTTCCTTAAAGCCTCCAAGGAGCAGCACTCTTGGAGATTATTAGGGAGGCTGTTCCAGAGGGATGGTATGGGCCATGAATGACTGGAGCCCTTGAGACATCCAGACTCTGAGGACATGGAGGAGCTGCAATCAGAGGACATTAAAGAGCAACTTTCCACCTTTGAATAATTTTCCCCTATTACTGCTGCTGCTCGTTATTCTGTACCTGTGAAAATGCATCCTGTTTCCCATCCCTACGATTTCTGTATATTGAAAAATTCATGTTGAAAGTCGTTGTCCTACCTGCTCATGGTTGCGCATTGTCAATCAGTAGTGGAGCACTGTTCATGTCACATCCGCATGCTCTATGCTTTTCTTGGCGCCTGAGTTAGATGTCACTGTTTGAGGCATCTCTGTGCTCACCATGAGAAATTTAACCCTCGGCATGCTGACAAGTGGGTGCCATGAAACAGGAGTGTATTCTGGACTTTACATTTCATTCCCTTCACTGAATGCAATGCAATAAATGAAAAGCCATGGAAATATTCCTTTCTGTCTCTGTGTTCTTTCAAAATGCAGTGTCCATTGTCAATATTTGTTTTCTTTGACAGTGTGTCCATTGTGTTAGTATCCTGCAGTATAGTACTACTATGTCCAGCCTAAGTTGTGTGATTGAAAGAGATCACAGTTGATGTACTATATATATAAACACCAAATTCCTCTAAGTCTGAGGCCACTATAATAAGTGCTGCATTGCTGTGAATACAGCCGTAGCACGTAAATTGCATTTGAATGCCTAATTTATAAGTGGTGTTTAGTATTCACATAAATGTTTTATTTATTTATCTATTTGAACAAGTCAGTTTTCAACCTTTGAGTAAAGGCATTCATTTACAAAGGCACCTAAATCATAAGGAGGGCAAGACAATAGAACATTGTGTAGATACAACATTGGACAACATTACAGGTACAGACATTGAACACAGACAAATGTACTGCTGCAGTGTTATTTGCACACATGTCATGCAGTTTCTCTATGAAATACCTATGAATTCTTATTGTTACTTCAGTTGATGAATGAAAACTTTGTGTATAGCTCTGTTAATTTGTAACCTGCATTATAAAATGTACCCTCTTCACATGTCAATGCACCCTATCACATGAAAACCACATAACATGACTTGCACAGGATGTTGCTATAATAGGATGCTAAGTGTGATTTTAATGTTTGTGTTTTTTATATTTGTATATTTGAACATAGATTATTACATTCATGTGCTGTTTTATAATAATTTCCTTAGTCTTGTTGCAAAATAAATGCACTGTAGTTCATGTACCTATGTATGTATTGGTTCATGTGTGCATTACTTCCTGGTTCATCCCTTTCTCTTTTAATTTTGGAGGAAACAGTCATATCAGTGTCGTTAGCTCTTGACAGTGTTGGTGTGATTTAGTTTGGTACTTATGTGTCTCCAGATTTTTATCATGGTTATTACATGTGTTGCTGCTAGATGCAGCAATACCCACAAAAGTGGTGTGAGTCTGTTCCACTTTCCGAAAGCACCAGAGCTGTGTAAATTGTGGACAGAACAAGTTAAATGCATGCATGACAAGTGGGTGGGTCTCACAAAATATAGTTTTGTGTAGTGATCATTTTAACATTGACTGTTTGAGGCAGTGCCTTTTGATGTCCAAATTCAACATCCCAGCAAGGAAACAACTGAAAGCACATGCAGTGCCAACTTTCTTTCCTAGACCTTCAACAAACAGTATGAAAAGAAAGACTGTGTACAACTCATCACCATCTCCCAAGAAATCAAGCATGAAGCATATGAGAAAGAGAACGTGTTAGGGTGAGTTAATAATTCAATGTACCTACAATATCACATGTTTGGTGACTGAGTCGGTATTCCTAAGCGCCATCCTGGGTATAAGTTGATGGTCTCAGAGACCACTTCCCTCCATGATTGCTGTTGTGACTGTGTCCAGCACAATGTGAACCTCTGACGTAGGTTGTGGGTAATGCTGCTGCTGCTGGCATCAGATGCTAGAGTGGTCATGTTGTACAATGGCATTATTGCACATACATGCCAACCAGGTAATCTACAGACAACCAAAAATCCTGTAGCCCATTCCTGACTTTCCATTCCTCATCCACCACTCTCTCCACTGTTGGGGTTTCCTGCTCCATGCACCCACCCTGTGGAGCAAGGCAGAACACGACACTGTATTTTTGTAGTGTGTGCCCATCTGCTGTCCCAGCTCATTGGGATGTTAATTACGTGCAAAGGGTGTGGTGTTCCTGTCACTGGACTGGATACCCTGATACAGTGTGAATGTTTACCATTGCCTCCCCAAAAAATATCTAAAAGTGTAAATGATTGAAAGCAATGTGATTGGTTGTTAGCCATGTGTCCAATTCATGTAATGCATGCTTAAAAGTAGAAACACCTTTATAATTCACAGAGTCATGTAATGAGTGCAATAAACCCATTGAAGGCTGTCTATTACAGCATAGTAATGCAGTGCTGTAGGACTGCACGCGAGTCGCCCTGCAGCCTCGTGGGCTGACAACACCCTGTAGCTGTGCATCATAATTGTGTAATGCACATCCCTGTAGTTGGTTATTGCTTAGTTCATGCACGGTTAACAACCAATCTGATTGCTCTACATTATTTTCCCATTGTATTTATTTGCTCGTGGAGGCCACAGTCACCCTTCACATTGCATGTGGGTATCCCATCCACCGCTATGATGTGATTGAAAAGGTGTCTTTATGCCCCCACCAACAGCAACAACATTTCTTACTGTTTTGTTACTCCTTTATTTTTGTCATTAATTTGCTGACATAAGCTGTTACTGATTTTTTCAGTTGATCAAATTGATCCTGAAGGAACATGCTTCAACCGCTGGCTCTACACAGAATACTGCAATTTCATTTCAGTCTTTTTCTGATGCAATGTTGATGGCACCTGATGATAACACTGAAGTTGAGGAGTCAGATTCTGCAGCAACAGTCACAGCCAGTGATACTGTCAAGATACTGAAGTGTTCTGTTCTGCACATGTAGAGGTTTGTACGATGATGTCTGTATATCTATTCTTTCTGCAGGAAAATGTTTTTGAATGGGTAGAATTGAAAATATTTAATATTTACTCATCATTTATGTAGATCAAGCCATGTTTACTGTATCGGTGTAATACGGGATCACAGGTAATTGACGCATTGCATATACTCACACCTTCGACATGTTGACAATATCATCTATACTGACACCTGAGACATTGTGACGCCTGGTGTACACTTATAAGTGACAGATGCTGATACTGTAAGCAATATTCACACGTGACATTTTTATACTATGGTGTATACATGTTATTGGTGACACAGACATTTATATTTAGAGTTTGTGTGTAGGCCTCTGTGTCAGCATGTGTCACTTTAGACCAGAGACACATGTGTCATATTTGTGCCAGTTGCTAGTTAGTGCATCTACCCTACCCTCCTGATGATGTCTCATGTGTGAGTATCAACCCTACTGTCATGCTGTATCACTTGTTATTTTAAATCCCATTGTCAGCATGTCTCTGTTGTTAGCTTATCAGAAGGGAAGGACTTGGGAGTGATGATCACTAGTGACCAGAAGCATTCCATGTAGTGCAAGAAAGGAGCAGAAAAGACAAACAAGATACTGGGATGCATATCTAGGGGATCAGTAGTAGGAGAGAGAGGTTATATTACCCTTTACAGTTCAATGGTAAGGACACATCTAGAGTATGGAGTTCAGTATTGGTGCACACACCTCAAAAGGACATTGACCTGCTGAGAAGGTCCAGGAGGACTATAAAGATGATAGCCAGTCATCAGGGCAAAGCAGATGAGGATAGGTTCAGGGCAATGAACATGTACTCCATGGAACATGAGAGAGAGAGAGAGAGAGAGAAGGACATGATTGGGATCTTCAAGTACACGACAGGGATAAATAAAGTTGATAAGGAGAGTTTGTTTAAGCTGGTGGCACCCATATGAGGGGCACAGTCTTAAGCTGGGGGTGTGGACGTTTAGGAGGGAGGTCCGGAGCACTGCTTCACAGACAGGGTGCTGCACACTTGGAATCGCTGCCAGAAGAGGTAATGTCATTGAAGGTGGTGTGCAGCATTGTTACCAGAGGGTGGGTTTGGCATAGGGGAAGGTTACGATCATGGATAGGGAGGATGGAAGGAGTGGGAAGGAGTGCAGGGACATTAACTGAAGCTGTGGACCTTGCAAGATGGGCATACTTGATAGACCAAATGTCCTCCTTCTGCTGGCTTGTTTCTATGTTCATATTTAGAAAGTTGGATTTGCCAGGAGGTTGCAGTTTGTGAGATGGTACCTGGCCAGAATATAGCTTTGTACGGAGACTAAACAGAGATGGGATGTAATGAAGAAGGGTATAGTACAAGGTAGAAAATCCTGCATCAGGACTCACAGTAACAATGACAGTACCAAAAGGTCAAACTACTTGAGCATTGTGATTATGGATAAGGTGAGGAGGAAAGGTGAGCCTACGGCCTTTAGGAGATACAGGAAAACATCAAGGGGTGGGGATTGTGGATATTACCTGAAGGAAGCAAGGTAGGTTACTAGGGGAATAATAGCATAAAAGGTGTACAAGGAAATGAGTGTGGTGCAAGGTAGCTTCTTCCGTTATATTACGAGAAAAGTAGCTATAAAGAACAGATCCCCAAACAGATCGTACTGAATAAGAAGGATGGTGGATGGGTGGAAAAGGCAGAAGCACTGAATGAATACTTCTGTGCAGTATTTACTAAAGAAAGGGTGGTGTTGGTTCTCAAGGCTGTTTTGGGGCATTAGCCGTTGGTGGTGGACTGGCGCATGTGGCCGTTGTAAATCCTCTGATAATCAACGTCAAAGGTGCCAGCCTGCCACAGTCATGTGACAGCCTAAAATAAATCAATCTGACACTTGAAACTTGGTATAATCACAATAAGCCACTCGGAGGATGGGGTTATGGGGTGATTTACTACAGCTGTCGAGATCAGCTGTGGAATCCCCGATAACCCACACATCCTCGTGGCTTATTGCTTAACTATGAGACAGGGACACATGGCATCCACCACAGGGTACTGAAGGAACTGTCAGAGGTCCTAGCAGGGCCCTTTGCAGATCTGTTCAGTGACTCACTGGACAAGGTAGTGCACCTCAGTATTGTATGATGGCTCATGTGGTTCCACTCCATAAGAGTGGCACAAAGTATGAACAATAGAAGTATACCCCATTGTGACATGGCAAAAGAAATGTACATGAAATACAGAACCACATTGGTGCAAGGAGACACACGGTACAAACTGAAGCGGTGATTAATTCATACTAATGCCTGGCACCATCGGGCGTCCAGGTTCCTGGCGGTGATGTGGGTTGTGACCTCTGCACCTACTTTTGCCTACCAATGGTGGTCATGGTTTTCTTGTGACTGTATTGGACATGCAAGGACATGCAGTGCAGTGCAGGCACGCTTCCACACCTGCCTGCAGGATGTCAGCCACATCCACAATACCCGTACTGCGTGCACTGTTTAGCCAAGCCACTGACCATTAGGGGCTCCTGGGGAAGGAGAACTGCCAAGTGTCTGCTCGATCAAGGTCCCGTCCTTCCACCCCTGCTGACCACCAACAGCCTGTGTCCATTCCTAAACCCAAGTAGGCTGCGTGGTGCTAGGTGTGTCATCCAGCGGCTCAACCCTATGCATCATCTGCTTGAAAAGTGTAGACTTGAAGAGCATAAAATGTTTAATAAAGCAATATTATCAGTTGCTCTTCATGTGTTTCTCACATGTAAGTTATCTGTAACAGCACTCATCTTGCACTTGCCATGTTACAAGTGTATTAATCCACTCAAAGTTTCGGCTGTACTATGGAATTAAGGCCTGGTTGTTGGTTGTAGGCACTCAGCCTGTGGCATCATGCCACAACCAGCCCTCCCCACTACCCGTTATTAATTGCTTAGCATAGCTTGACTTTGGAGTGGATTAATGCTTACTCGACCGTCATAGCCATCCTGGGTAAGCTGAAGTAGACAATCCATAACGATAGACTGGTATCTAATCTGGAAGCAGTCAGATGCATGGCACTAGACAGCAAGGCTGTTTCACTGCCAGTTCCTGTCAGACCAAACTAGTACAATAGTACTACTGGGTAACAATACAGTTTCATCAGGGCCAATCAGTGGATGTCCTGTAGGAGTTCAGCAACACATTTCAGTCTGAGACACGAGTGAGGCTAGGAATCACTAGAGAAAACTCAGGGTGGGTGCAAATCTGGTGTGGTGCATATAGAACTGGCTGAATTGGAAGTGGAGCTGTAATCACCTTGGATGGTGACCAGCTGGGTGCCACAGGGATCAATGTTGGGTCAACTGTTGTTTTGTTGGGCAACCCAAAGGGACAATATCTCATGGAAGGGAGTGATAGAGAACATGGTTATTACCTCCAGTGTGCCTGCTGCTCTGAGCAAGCCGTGTGGTGTTGTGTTGAGGGATGGTAGCTGAGGCACAGCAGATACTAGGTTCAGGTGTTGTGTTGAGATGCTAGCTGCGGCACAGCAGATACTGGGTTCAGGTGTTGTGTTGAGGATGCTAGCTGCGGCACACAGATACTGGGTTCAGGTATTGTGTTGAGGGATGCTAGCTGCGGCACAGCAGATACTGGGTTCAGGTGTTGTGTTGAGGATGCTAGCTGCGGCACAGCAGATACTGGGTTCAGGTGTTGTGTTGAGGATGCTAGCTGCGGCACAGCAGATACTAGGTTCAGGTGTTGTGTTGAGGATGCTAGCTGCGGCACAGCAGATACTGGTTCAGGTGTTGTGTTGAGGGATGCTAGCTGCGCACAGCAGATACTGGGTTCAGGTATTGTGTTGAGGGATGCTAGCTGCGCACAGCAGATACTGGGTTCAGGGATGTGGATGAGGTTAGGAATATTAATGCTGACAGTGCCTGCAGGACATAACATTTTGTAAATGCAGACTGTGCCCCTTACAACATGCCCCACCACTGGAGTAACAAGTGAACAATCGTGGGTGGTGGAGTAGGCAAAGCACCCAACTAGAGGTGTGCGCGGTGAGTGCAGAAAACACTCAAAAACTTAGTTTTGCCAGATGTTAGGTCACTGGTGACTGTATATCACTGATGTGCTTTTCTGTGATATACAGTTGCCAATACAGGATCACTGTTTTGCATTCGCTATTATGACATGGAAATGTAGGTACTTGTAAGGGGCTCAATGAGCAAATCAGCACAATTTTCAAAATCTAATTAATGGACAATAAGATGCTTGTTTGCATTGCCAGGGCATATCATCAAGGATGGATGACATCATTCTGCCTTTGTATAGATGGTAGGTTATCCCTTACCTGGAGTACTGCATGCAGTACTGGCGACCGTACCTGAAGACATAATGCTGAGTACAAAACTCATGTGTTTATATAGGAAATCAATATTGTTTTATATGCTTTTTCAGGTGAAACATCAGTTCCCCATAAGCTGCAACAAAGAAATGCATGCTATAGATATCGTTATTCAATTCCGTCCTCAAGTTGTATGCGTGGGAGTGCAGACTAGAAAACTTCGGTCACAAAACAAAAACAGCATAAAAGGAAAATAGTTAAACAACCTAAGCCTTCAAAGAAAACTGCTGGTAAGCATATTTCTGTAACCATCTGTGCTACAATGCATATTTCTTACAGCTCCCACTGTGTAGTGCAGGACCATTGGCGCAGGTGTAATATTTAAGCCTGCGACGTGTGATAGGATGCTGACTCATGGCAGTCTGCGGGCCTTTGGGGTGGGGGACTGAGCATCCAAATGACTGCTCTAATACTCCATGGTGGATGGGGAGTTTCATCAAGTGTGTGGCGGTGGTGTTTTAAAATATAATGTAAAATTTGTGCAATAGAACTCTGACTTGCGTGACGGTGTATTAGAAATTGTTAGCAATGTAACTTTTTCTTTCTTGAACTTTGCACATGTCTTTCATTTTATGTTGATTGCACATGCGCAAGAAACATATTGTGGAGCTTTCTCCAGAAGCAGGTTGTGAGGCGTGGCACTATTGTGGCCAATTCCCCACAGCCTGTAAAGGCACTGGCCCCTTCCCCAATGCCATGGCACACTGCTGCTGACACTAGTTCAGCCAGTGTGCCACCAACTGTAAAAATTAGCCGCTGCAATCAGGGGCTGCCTCGTCATTGCAAGCGTCAGCTATTCGCTGCAATGAGGGGAAGCGACCATCATTGCAGGGGCGGGATCTTGAAACCTGATATTGTTTGTGACATGGTGGTGGCTTGCCGCTGTGTTCTAAACAAATACCCATGTGTTTGTTGCGTCGATGTGGCCATTGGCTTCAGTGCCCCAATGTTTATGTTATGTAACCCCCTTCGCTTTATTGTCTGCTCGACGGGTGCCCAATCCCCACCGGCATAATGTAATAACCCCCTTATTGTGTGCCGATGGGGATGCCCAATCTCCCGTCGGCTACAGCTGCTCCCCAGAAGAAAGACTCTGGTGGCACACTGAGCCCACCCAACGTGTCACATGCCCCGTAAAATAAAAATGGTCCCACAATGTCTTTTTTGTTTTAACCTGTAAAAGGAAACTGTCCTCGGTCTCCCTGCCTCCCTCCCGAAACCCGCTCCACCCACTGCTCACCCTGCCTCCCCACACCACCACCCCTTACCCCATACTTACCTCCGGAGCATGGCGCGATGATCTTCAGTGGACCGGGCACCGTCTGCACTCTTCAACACCGACCACAAACTGAGGAAATGCTGGTAAGCTGTATAATGGAATAAATGGGAGGATTTCCATCTTTATTGCATATCTCAGTCATTTTGGGAATTTGGCACCAAATTTTCAACATGGGATCTTTAGGACTCCTTCATGAATTTTGGCAATCTGATGAGCGTTAATCGGCCCGAAAGGTGATTTCGACGGTCACCGCGTGGAATCATCTTTGGGGCTGATTAATGAAACGACAGTACCAGTGTTCATGAGGTGGGCTCTCAAAAGCCTAAGTTGCAAATTGGCTGAAAAATCCATAAATGATTGTTTTAATGCGTGCTATGCAGTTGCTATGCACGCTCTCATAGCTTCATGTAATTTGCAATATTTTCATGCCAGATTTTCAACATTGGCATTTTTTCACACCTCCTTGTGAACAGTATAGCTGTCATTGTTCACATCCTGGCGAAATATGTTTTGCACTTCTGGCGAGAATAGCATGGTCACTGTGGGAAATCAGCCTTCAGGAAAGATTAAGAAAATGACAGTGACACTGTTCATGAGTAGAGGTCCCAAAATCCCTATGTTGAAAATTTGGTGACAGTACTCCATAAAATGACTGTGTTCTGAGTATGTTCGCAGGTTGTGCATGCGCTCATAACTTCGAAATTTATAATATTTTCACTCCAGATTTTCAACATTGTCATTTTCCACACCTACTTATGAACAGTATAGCTGTCATTTTCCCATTCTGGCCGAAATATGTCTGCCTTGACTTGAGAATAGAAGCGTTCACATGGAAATCACTGTTGAGGACAGATTAAGAAAATGACAGTGATACTGTTCATGAGCAGAGGTCCTTAAATGCCTATGTTGAAAATTTGGCGATGATAGCCCATCAAATAACTGTGTTACAAGTGTGTGTGTGTTCCACTTTCCATGCACCCTTGTAACTTCACAGATTTGTAATATTGTCACACCAGATTTTCAACAGTGGCATTTTTTCACCCTCCTTATGAGCAGTACAGCTGTCATTTTTATATCATGACCAAATGTGTTTTCACAGTTCCAGCGCAGAATAACACGGGTCGCTGTGGGAAATCAGTGTTCGACAGATTAAGAAAATGACAGAGGCACTGTTCATGAGCAGAGGTCCTAAATCCCTATGTTGAAAATTTGATGATGAAACTCCATAACATGACTGTGTTACAAGCATGCTGAACTGTTTCCATGCAGCCTTGTAACCTTGCAAATTTATAACATTATCACACCACATTTTCAACAGTGGCATTTTTCACACCTCCTTATGAACAATACAACTGTCATTTTCACATCCTGGCTAAAATATGTTTTTGCACTCCTGCGGAGAATAGCACAGTCGCTGTTGGAAATCAGTGTTTGGGACAGATTAAGATCGAACAAGTGAGAGGAGGAGTGACCAAGCTCAACTGAACTCTGTCAGGACTGCTGCAGATTTGTTTGTGGGTAGACAAAGACCCCAACACAAGAGCCCAGTACAAAGGGCAGCCTGCAGCGGTGGGAGTAACAGTACAAGCAAGTGAGACAGAGGGGACTGAGTGAGCTCAACGGAGCTCTTTCAGGACTCTGACAGATTTCTTTGTGGGCAGAAAAAGGTGCTAATGCAGGCAGGAGCCCCGTACAAAGGGCAGCTTGCAGCGCCAAGAGAAACAGAATGAGCAAATGACAGAGTGGTAGTGAGCGAGCTCAACGGAGCTCTATTGTGACTGCTGCGGATTTCTTTGTGGGCAGAAAAAGGCGGTATGCAGGTAGGAGCCCAGTACAAAGGCCAGCTTGCAGCACCAGCAGAAATGGAATGAGTGAGTGAGAGAGGGAGTGATTGAGCTCAATGGAGCTGTGTCAGGACTGCTTCAGATTTCTTTGTGGCCAGAAAAAGCCACCAATGCAGGCAGGAGCCAGTACAAAGGGAAGCCTGCAGCGGTGGGAGACAGAGAATGAGCGAGTGAGGGAGGGAAGTGAGTGAGCTCAGCGAACTCTGTTGGGACTGCTGCAGATTTGTTTGTGGGCAAAAAGACAGCAATGCATGGGGCCCAGTACAAAGGGCAGCCTGCAGTGGTGGGAAAAACCAGAATGAGCGAGTGAGAGAGGGGTGAGCAAGCTCAACGACTCTATTGTAACTGCTGCAAATTTCTTTTGTGCAGAAGAGGCAGTAATGAAGGCAGGAGCCCAGTAGAAAAGGGCAGCCTGCAACGTTGGCAGAAACGGAATGAGCGAGTGAGAGAAGGGGAGGTGAGCAAGCTCAATGGAGCTTTGTCGGGACTGCTGCAGATTTCTTTGTGGACAGAAAAAGGCGCCAACAGAGGCAGAAGCACAGTACAAAGAGGCAGCCTGCAGTGCCAGGAGAAACAGAATGAGTGAGTGAGACAGTGGGAGTGAGCAACCTCAATGGAGCTCTGTCAGGACTGGCTGTGGATTTCTTTGTGGGCAGAAAAAGGTGCCAATGCAGGCAGGAGCCCAGTACAAAGGGCAGCCTGCAGCGCCAGGAGGCTAAACAATAAGCAAGTGAGAGGGTGAGCAAGCTCAATGGAGCTCTATCGTGAACTGCTGCAGATTTCTTTGTGAGCAGAAAAGGCGGCAATGCAGCAGGGGCCCAGTATAAAAGGCCAGCCTGCAGCACCGGGCAGAAACGGAACAAGTGAGTGAGAGGTGAGTGAGCAGGCTCAACAGACCTGTGACAGGACTGCTGCCAATTTCTTTGTGGGCAGAAAAAGCCACCAACAGAGGAAGGCCCAGTACAAAAGGAAGACTGCAGCACCAGGACAAACAGAATGAGCGAGTGAGAGAGTGGAGTGAGCCACCTCAGCGAGCTCTGTCAGGACAGATGTGGATTTCTTAGTGGGCAGAAAAAGGTGCCAATGCAGGCTGGAGCCCAGTATGAAGAGCAGCCTGCAGCACTGAGAGAAACAGACTGAGCGAGTGACAGAGGGGCAGTGAGCGAGCTCAACAGACCAAGCGCAATCAACGTTCGGCATTGACAAATGCTTGTGTTTCTTCAGGCACTATGTCCTACTGTTGCTATGTCACCTACTAGCACTGATGCTTCAGTACAGTGCAATATCATTACCAATGCCTCCTATGTAAGCATTCAACATCGAAGAAAGCAATGGATGCGAGTTTCACAACTGACTTTTCAGATGTTATTTCGGACACTTTCATGGATGATGAGTCAAATGATCCTGCTTATCATCCTTCTGAGGCTAACATAACAGACACTAAAAGGTTTGTTTTCTTCCTTTCAGTTTGCTAGTGTCCTTGGATGAGCAGGTACTGCTGAAGCCAGATCAGTATGTGCCATTACATGAACTCAGTATACTGTCGTGTAATAGTCACCAATGTGGTGTTACTGTTCATATTACTGTTCTACATGATAGTAAACACAGTACACAGAGTGCTCACATCAGTGACATGCAGACTGCATGTTTGTAAAACGCCACATTTGAAAAACATATGTGGTTGTAAATAAGTACAAAATAGGCATCAAGGAATTGTCCATTATCAACTTGCCGTTTGGCATAAATTGTCACCTGACCATTCATTAACGTACATGTCGACAAACAGTTGTCATGGACAGCATAACATTACTGTTTTAACATGGTCAAAAACATTTACATAAGCGCACAATCACTGCAGACCATGGTGGTATCAGGAATTAATGCACTTCCATGCTCACTGTAGTCCTTTTGGCAATAGTTTTGCAGCTCAATGCACCAGGGTTGTGCATTAAAGCACTGATACAGTCATGTTCTGTTATTGGTTACAGTGCAATGGTGACTGGAACTCCATATGTGCCTTACCACCAATCACCTTCATATATGATCAATATGTTTGCAAAAGGCGTACTTGCATGACTCCTTTACTTGCTACGCTTAGTTGTTGGTAACATAACTACTTTTTGATGTCCACAGTGTGGATTCAAAGACCTCATATTTCAGTGAACGAAAATACATTTTTTAATCAAAACTGATGACACCTCCAGCTGTGCTGTAGTGCCATTCCAAGCATGTTAGCAACCGTATATATGAACTTAGAACCATGGAGGGGTGAAACAAACATGTCAAGATGGTTCATATGAATATTCATGGAGAAGTCAACCCATGATGGGGCACACACCTGCTGGCAATCTGCAACTGTGTGCCTCCATACTTTTCAGGATCCCTGCAAAAATCTTTAAATTGTTATACTGAACTGTGCTGGTGTCAGTGAGGCCACTTTTTATGAACACTAAGCATCTGTACCTGTTTCCAGCAGTCAACAATGTCTGGAATTGACATCAAGACCAGGTGATAGCAGAAATCAAATTATCTGATGAACACATTGTGGTGGGAGGTGATGGGCGTGCTGACAGTCCTGGACACTCAGCAAAATACGGGAGTTATGCACTTGTAGATCTAGCGCAATAAAGTGCTAACTGTTCAACTCGGTCCATTAAGTCATTTGTACACACATTTTCTACTTAAATTAGTTATACATGTGAAGTAGCACTGTACATGGTTGCAGTGTCCCATCATATCGCTTACTCATTGCAGAGCAATGAAGTTGATGGCTCCTACCACATGGAGCCGCAGGGTCTAAAAAGTTGTGCACTTCCTAGAAAAAATGGAGTCTACGCTTCCAGATCGTGACTGACAGGCATCCTTCCATCAACAAATGGCTCCGTGAACGCCTGCCTACAGCCATACATCAATTTGATATTTGACATATTGCCAAAGGTATATAACAGACACTTCAACTGTTTCACGAAGACATGTAGTCAGTAGCAAGTGTACTGAGTTTTGCATGAGGTCATATTCCACCATTGAAGAGGTGAGTTGCCAGTAACCTTGACGCCAGCGGTTAGATTTCCATCTGTAGCATGTGTGGGTTCAGGAATGGACTAAGGTTGCTGGAGGGACGGCCGGGGAGAAGTAATGAGCATCCGGCGATGGCTTCGCCTTCTCAGGGGAGAGTGGATAAGCGGCTCGGTGCCTGCTGACCCTGCCGCGGGCTGGGAGTACAGCAGGACATCGCCCCAACACACTAGGGAGTGAGGATGTCGGTGTATGCCTGGCATCAGTGGCACATCACTCTCAGGGGAGCAAAGCAGAAAAATGGCACCGGGCCAATCGGTGTGAGCCCTCCAAAACCCTCACCACCAGGTTTCCAGACCTCGATATGCCATCCAGCAGCACCCCAGGATTGTTGGTTGGCCACCAGGGCCATTCTCTCTGGAGTAGAGACCCGTCGGTGAAGGGATACACAGGGGTTACTTGAGGCTGACTGCGATGTGGATTGGTAGGGGTCAGTAGTAGCTGTGGGGACCTGAAGAGAGAGCCAGGTGTGGGGAGTAAAAAAAAAAAAAGAAGATGGGAGTTTAGTTTTGAGGTGGGAATGTGATGGAGGTGATTGGTGGAGTGCCAGCATACTTAGGGTGATGGGATACAGGTGAGATCACTGGTCAGATCTGCACTTGTTCTGTACGGAAAAATAATGTTGAAACTGCAGAAAACTGAAATTCACGCAAATAAGGTGTTGAATTACTGCAAGAAACAAAGGTACCTTTGCATAATCATCGCCCTTACAGGAGAAGAGCAGATGTTGTGAGATCAAACCGGTGGGTCTATCTTACCTTGCTGTCACTAGCCCCATAGTTCTGTTGTGGTACCCAGCAACCAGCCCTGGGTGTCACCTGTTTTGCCCACTGACTGCGAAAAGGTCAGGCTCGATCTAGCGAGATAGAGTGTGAGAGACACACACAGACAGAGAACTGTCACTGCAGCAATCATGACTGCCATGTGTGCGGAATTTCTGAGTGTCTCTTTATCAGTCTTTTCTGTGCCAACACCGCTGCACTTCAGGTAGTACTTCAGCTGCAACAACTGTGCAAACAGTGTAAACAGTCCTGAGATAGAGATAAGTTCCACCAAAATGCCCGACACAATTAAGGAACTGCCACTGACTTCTTGCTTCACAACGCACCTAGTTGTGCATGAATCCACAATAACAGCACACCCTATCATGGGTTATTGATTTCATGTTGCTGCCAGTGGAATAGAACAACGTGAAATATATCCTGTTTGACATAATTTATGATGTAGTGTGATATAGGTGCCACATACAGGACTATTTCTTTTCCAAAACCTCTTCCCTAAAGTCTGTTGCAACAGCACTCATCTATACTTTCCTAAGGGGGCATTGTGGGGGCATGTGTGATTTTGTATTTTCTTGAAACTTGGCTTCCCAGCCAAATGCCCTTTAGGATAACCCTTGCCTCAGTGTTTACGCACAGAGGTTCTTTGTCTTTAAATAGTTTTTATTTTAATGGGTTCACCACAATATATCCCAGGCACACTGCCTTAGGAGTAGCTGGTCCATTCCACTGGGGTGTCAAACAGATGAGGCATACTGATGAGTCCTGGTAGGATGAAACATGTGACTATGTCTTCTGTTAGCACCCTTTGCAAACTGTGTGAGAGGTCTTTCGGCACCATGCAATTCTGCTTAAAGTTGGACCAGCATAACATTCTGTGGTGATTTGCATATGCAGACCATGATGCTTTGCATTGTGGGGGCATTGTGATTTTGTATTTTCTTGAAACTTGGCTTCCCAGCACAAATGCCCTTGGAGTAACCCTTGCCTCAGTGTTTACGCACAGAGGTTCTTTGTCTTTAAATAGTTTTTATTTTAATGGGTTCACCACAATATATCCCAGGCACACTGCCTTAGGGGTAGCTGGTCCATTCCACTGGGGTGTCAAACAGATGAGGCATACTGATGAGTCCTGGTAGGACAAAACATGTGTCTATGTCTTCTGTTAGCACCCTTTGCAAACTGTGTGAGAGGCCTGTTGGCACCATGCAATTCTGCTTAAAGTTGGACTAGCATAACATTCTGTGGTGATTTGCATATGCAGCTCATGATGCTTTGCATTGTGGGGGCATGTGTGATTTTTTATTTTCTTGAAACAGCTTCCCAGCCAAATGCCCTTTGAGTAACCCTTGCCTCAGTGTTTACGCACAGAGGTTCTTTGTCTTATACTTTCCTATATCTTTAATTCTGTTTGCTTTACCTGTACAGGAGGCCGCCTGTATAAGGTCTTTCTTTGCTGTCCCCTACTATTTCCATGTCCAGTATGTGAGCCCTATATCTCCTTCCCGAGCCCTGATAGAAGAAAAGGTTCTCTGTTTAAAAGTAGAGCTGCTAATGTTCTCATACTTCTATGGAGTATTATGTGTATTTCAGTAATGACCCTTGGTAAAGAAAGCAAGGGTAATTTCATTCTGTAATGCCCAAATTAAGGTATTAATAAAATAAAACAGAACCACCTTTTATTTTCATGGAGCAGGAACAGGGTAGTAGCGTTTTGTAAAGCCAGTGTTTTTAAAACTCAACACCCCTCCTCCATGTTTAAGAAAGAGCCTGCCATTTCGAGCGTGTGCAGCAAAGCGCTTTGCTTTCCTGCTCACACTGCGGTGTTCGACGCAGCTCAGTAAGAGTAAAATACATGCAGGTTGCAGGAAAACCTGTTGTTTCTGTTTAAGTTAAATTTGCCTTCTGTCCGCTCAAAGTGTGAGCAAGTGTGGCTGCAGTAAGGCACAATAAACAGAATGAAAGAAAAATGTCTTTAATAGCGAGTGAGAACTGCAGTTCACTCAGAAGCCTAATGAAAGAATTGCAGTTCACTGTCAGCATATGAAATCTTGCTAGCATTTAGTTTGCACACAACCTTCTCAAACTGCTTTCTTTTGGCCACAAGTAAATATACAAAGAAAAAATAAATCTCCTTAGTGCAAACCCCATTATGTTTCATAGGTACACTTTGTTGTTTTAAAGAAGGTCTCACCAAATTAGGGTGTAGTCCTGTAGCAAATGTTCTGAGGCTGTCTGTGCTCTTCTGCTGCCTGTTTCTAAGGAGCCAGCGGCTCAGTTTTCCTGTTTATATAATCCTGGTAATAGAGGGGCAGAGCGTGCATCAGGACTTTGCATCTTTTCTTGATTTAAGCATTATTTTAGGTTATGTTGCCTTTGTATGAATGTAAATAAAAGAACTAAGGAAATAAGGGTCTACAATGTAAAACATTGTAGCAGAAAGACAAATTGTGTTGTTTGCAGTAAAGATGGGTGGAGCCAAGTATATCACATGACTGCTCAAGGTATAAAAGAAGACTTGCTTCATTCAGCAGATCAGATTGGTGACTGCAGAGATAGGTCACACACTGCCCTGTCAGTGGTAGCACTAGCTGTTTTCTAGTGTTTTCTTTGTATATACCTTCTTATGCACTTTTGTTTTATTTTGCCATATAAGTATGCCTTATTTAGTTTAGTTTATTAGTCTAGGAATTAATACCTTTGAGCCAGGGCTCTTTACAAAGGTTCCACGTCACAAAGAACATTTAACAAAGCACGATACACATTACAGGTAAAACCAGACGGAAAGTTACATCATAAATTTGCTATTAACAGTTTAAGGCAGTAACGTTTTTAAGTTTCATAGAAAAACAAGCTATAACAGGTTCAAGCGAGTAGACAATTTCGAGGTTAAGGAAACTTCCAGGAGAGGGTGATCATTAGGCGCCAAAAGGAGGCTGAGAGGAGGGAAAGGTGGTGGAGCGGGAGAGTAAGTGAGAGGACAGGAAAAAAGGGAGTGAGTTTGGGTGGGAGACAGGAAGTAGTAGAGGTACCAGAGGTTCATTAGTCAGGAGGAAGAGCCTCAGATGTGAGGATGGACATGAGGAGTAGTAGTCTTTATCTACAGCATGATCACAGTTGCTAGTGGTGGTGAGGTGGGCATAGAGCATGGATTTGAAAGTTTCAAGTGAGGTTGAGGATAGAGTAGGTGGACTAAGCGCATTGAACCATGTCGGGGCCCTGTATCGAAAGATCTTTGTCCTGTGCAGTCCGGCATCTCGGAACCAGGAAAGGTTAGCGTTCAGATCTGGTGGAGGGTGAGCCAGGATTCAGTCGGATGAGGTTTTGAATACATAATGGAGTCAGTCCCAAGATAGATTTTTTGCCATTGTGCAGGTGAGATAAATAAGACGATTTGATAGGTTCAACCAGCCTGATCCATAGTACAGATCCTGCGTGTGAGTCAGTCTTTGAGCCCCGTGAGGAGCGGCGGGCCTTATTTAGAGTGATTGAGATCGCCTTAGAGCAGTGGAGGTAGCTGAGCCCATAAATAATAAGGCTATAGTCAATGATTGAGATTATGGAACTCTGTATAGCTATTCTCAATGCCGCTTGATTTAGAAATTGACGGTTACGAACAGTATTCCAAGGCGTTAGCCTTATATTTTGTTTCTGTTAATTTATTTGCCTGAACAAGGAACAAACCTTCTTGAACATCTGAAACCTGTTGTCATTGGTGTCCTCCTTACAATCCCACATCCTCACATGTAGGTACATTTAGATTCCATGTGTTATGTTCATGCATATTTGTCAGCTGAGTACTAAGTTTATGAACAGCTTGTAAAGTATCCATCATGTCCCATTCTGGTTCTTGGCATTAATCCATATTTCATAGGGCTAAAGAATCAGACTGCAGCCACATTCAAGCAAAGGGTTTGTGATGCATTGATGTCCTGGCAAAACAGCATAATAAATTAGCAGTGTGAGTGGCTCAGTAGGTAGCACTCACCTCTGAGGCCAGGAGATCAGAGGGCTGTGGGTTCAGTTCCACATCTGACACTTGGGTTAATATCCCAGTATTGACACTGTAGTGCAGCATGAGAGGGTGCTGCAATTCTGAGGTGCCGTCTTTCGGATGAGATGTTAAACCGAGGTCCCATCTGCCTGTATTGGTGGATGTTAAAGATCCCATGGCACTTATTGAAAAGAGTAGGGAATTTTATTAGAAAATTCAAAAATCAAATAAATACACAACAATGTCAATGCACACAAAGGAATAAACAAATCATAAGAAAATCATACAAGTATTTCAGTCATACAAGTATTAAAGTATTTGCATATAAAACTGTAAAACAAATATTTCCTAAAACTGAAAAGATCCTTGCCCCCCCACTAAAAGAGTAGGGAAATGTCAGAAACAAAATATAATCAAAACCACATATATATATATAAGGCCACAGTCCATTATAAAATCATACAGAAGAAAAACAACATCAAAACAAATATAAGTATGAATTCATACAATCATCCTAAAACATAGGAAAATATCATAACCCACCCCCACTTCCTCCATACTATAAGGGTAAGGGAAGTTTACCATCTGAAACAGCAAAAAATCAGAGAAGTACAAGACAGTAGCAATGCACACAAAGGAAAAACAAATACAAGAAAATCAAACAGGCATGACAAAATATACATTACTCAAGAGACAGGTAAATAAAATCTTGAAAAGCCGAAATAATATTTCAACATTCAAACAGGCCCCCAAAAGAGTAAAATAAGTAATAGTAAAACAATAGAAACAATGGTAGAGTCCCCCAAAAAAGGATACAAAGCTTAAGAAAATCAAATAAGTAGTACAGACATACTGATATCTCAAAAACATGCAAACCTAAATGAAAAGAAAATTTGTCTGACAAACATGTAATCAGGAAGAATGAACCCCACGCACAAGAAGTCCAATAGGAAGACAATTTCCGAGAGGTCAAAGATCTCCTCTCAGTGTTATGCAGTGACTGCAAAAAGAAGAACTTGTTAAACTACTCCCACAGGTGTGATATCCTTTTTTGAAGTAACATGATGCATCTTGCTTGCCACATATAGTACATACAAGCATAAAAATGACCCTAAAGTACTATGATTATAATGACAGAAACACTGGGATACAAGCCCAGAATAGCCACATCATAAGACATGGCAGGTGTGGTTCTCTCCAGATAACCTGCAGCGCTTGCCAAAAGGCTTGTGCAAAAGGATAGGAAATGAAGAAATGTTCAAGAGATTGCAGAGTGTTCCACTAAGTTAACCTTGGGCACATCCTGTCCATAACATCTTTATGTTTAAGGGTGCCTCTGACTCTCAAGTCGGCCATGACAGGACAGCCAAACCACATCCCACATTTGTTCCTGGAGTCTCTTATCAATAAATTGGAGACAAACCTCCAGGACTTTATCATCAGGGCAGGCAGGAAGAGTCAGAGGGACATATAAAACATCTCATAAAATAATATTATAAAATGCCTTCCTACTATGGAAATAACAAAGGATTGTGTTATACCCCATTGACATAATTTAGTCAAGGTGGGTTTCATAGAAAGCGGGATTGTCTTAGTGGTATTTATCATAGAAACAGTAAGTAGACCAGAACCCCATTTGTCCTGAAGGGTAAAAAACAGTCAAAGAAGATATTAAACCAGAACAATGACCAAGTAGTAAAAGCTTCAAAACATTCTTATACAGAAAATGCTATGAAAAAACAATGGGATTCAACATTCGCACCCACCTTGTTCATAATCATAATATGTAAGAACCGTCTAATAGGGTTTAATCTACTACTCCAGAAACCTTGAAAATAAACATTTAATAATTGAGGTTCAGGGGAGAATGGAATCGGAAAAATATTAGCCAAATACTAATTTTGGATTAACTAAAGTTTTAAGCAAGTAAACCCTCTTTTCTTGGAAATTGTTTTAAATTTCCAGCCCTACGTATCGTTATCCCTAGCTGTTGCCAGTTTCCAGTTATAACTAGCATCATCCTCTGTACTAAAGGTGACACCTAAAATACGAACATGTGAGGTCATCATAGGTATAGTACCACACACCTGGGGTGTGAAAGTCAAGTTCTGGACTAATAGGGAAACAAACACTTTTATTGTAATTCAGTTTCACACTAGAACACATTTCATAAGAAGAAAGAATACATTCAATAACAGGAAAAGCAGTAAGAGACTGAACAGTATGACATAAGTCATCAGCATGTGCACTGATGTTAGGAACAGCCAAACAATTCAGCACCGAATACTGGGTATATCAGGGTGACACAGAATAGTCCTAATAAGGGGACGATAGAAAACAAATAGAGAACAGGGCTTAAAGGGCAACCTTGTCGGACACCCCTTGAATAGAAGAAGATGTGCCAAAGCGTTTATTAACAAAGGGTTGAACTGTGGCCAATGCATAAAGTAGATGAAGCCAATGGATAAATTCAGAAGGAACCCCATAGCCATGTAAAACTGCAAGAAAATAACTATGGCTAACCCTATCAAAGGCTTTCTGCTGGTCCAAAGATAAAAGCCATCCAGAACATTTACCCGTCGAGCCCAAATCCATCAAATCCCATAGAAACTGCAGATTATGGAATATAGATCGGTCAGGGATCCCACAGGTCTGGACCTTAGTGATAACAACCTGTGCAATGGTACCCAAGCGTCTAGCCAATATGGCAGTAAAGATTTTATAATCAATATTCAGAAGACTAATAGGTCTCCAGTTTGAAGGTACATCCTATCACCAGATTTATACAACAGTATAACCAAAGCTTGAGAAAAGTCTGTAGGTAGGAAATCATAAAATAAATTGTTAAAACCACAAGCAAGATAGGACCCAAGAGATCCGAAAAAGATTTATAAAACTCTGCCGTAAGACCATCAACCCTGGGGACGTATTAATCTTGATCTTAGAAATGGTCTGCTGTATTTCAGCCAGAGATATGTCTTGAATGACAGAAAGCAGATCATCAGAAATCAAGGAACCTGCAGGTCTCATAGAAAAACTACAGGATCAGGAGTATCAACAGGAATCCCAAATTAAGCAAATAAATAGTCTTGCACTTCAGACTGTACAATGCCCAAATCTGTAGTAATAGTAGAGTCCATTTCCCTCAGCAGAGAATCCATAACAGTGTGTTTGACACGATCTGCACAACTGCTAAAGGTATCTAAAGAGGGCTGTCGCCCTGAGTGCCAAACTGTGCCTCCATTTTCAAACTAAGAAATCTGTTATACTGAAATTTAGCCATATCTGATTTAGCCTGCACAATTTGTGCTGATAAATCAAGATTATAAGTAAAAGCCATAGATATGATATCCTGTAGTTGATGGCGCAGCATCAAATATTTGCATAGAGATGACGACTTTACCAGAGCATGGGCAATAAACAAGGACCGAAAATCAGATTTAGAAGCTAACCACCAGTCAACAGGAGTATCGTATGCCTCAAGAATAGAAACCCAGGCCTGTAACCTTTCTTCCCATTTGGCAACTAAATCCGTATCCTGCAATAAAGTACTATTAAGTCTCCATCTTGGCGGCTATCGGGTAACAAAAGAGCCACCAGTGCTACCGAGACATAGTACAGCTAAATGATCCGAAGTTTCGATCAGTATAGTAGATGCACTAAGGATTCATAAAGATTTAGAAGTAAATATATAATCAATCCGAGTCATAGCCCCTTAAGAAAAGTTTTGTGCCTAATGTACAAGACGTGGAAAAACCTCTTGCAATTGGCAGCAGTAATCATGTCCTGAAAACAAGCCATATCGCTAAACGGTTTCTGAGTTTTGCAGCCCCTGTCAGCAGGAGAGAGACCACAATTGAAATCTCCACCTAGAATCACAATTTTTGAGTGTGTAAAAGGGCATATGGAAATGTAACGATGCCACTCTAGCCACTTTACTCTGTGGAGCATAAACACATACCAAACGGAAATCCTGACAATGAAAAGAACATCAACCAAAAGCGCCCGCCTGGTTCAATGTCCATAAGTTTCTGAACACGAAGTCAGGGCCCTTAAGTAAAATAGCAACCCATCACAGAGGTCTGCCCTGGGACCAAAAAGATAAGTCCTCCGACCAAGACTGTTGAGCCTGGAAAAGTTCATATTCTGTCTTAAATGTGTCTTGTATGAAAAAATATTATTTGCCAGGCCATGTCAGAATTGAAATGTAGCACTTTGTTTTTAAAAGATTTAATGCTATTAACATTCAAGGTCAGAGGACTTAGCAGATGTTCCATTTAAGCAAGAGAAAAAGGAAAATCAAAGGTCAGCCATTAGGTTTCTGCTTGGGTTCCCCTTTCCAAACTTTCTTAACTGAAGATAGCTCCAAAGGTAATTCAGAAGCAATATCTTGAATCCCAGAGGTAACTGAAGAAGCATCAGAGTCCTCGTCATCCTCCCACAATCTCCCATTGTTTTCTTTTATACAATAAAGTATACCTATTCCTGGTCACTATAGGGGAGCTATTAACCTGGGTTTTAGCTTTCTTGCTAGACTTCTTTGACTTAGAGGACTGCACAACTTCCATCAGGGTATCAGATGGTGGGGGCATCACTTCTGGGAGCGGAGGAATGGGGAAAACCTCAGAAGTAGGGCGGGGTAGTACAAGCACCTCACTGGAGATAGGCAAGGAAGGATCCAATCCAGAGCAGGTGCAGTCAAGCAAGCGGAGGGAAGTCCCCGTCGACAACTCCACTAAAGGGGAGAGGGTACTTCGGGAGCTGAAAGGATTGGTCCCTGGCTTGAGACAACTTAGTTTGATGAGCTGTGATAAGGGACTCAGGGTCCTGCAAACCTTATCCAGCCTATTCCATGCAGCCCATGGACATTTAGAGTAGATATGCCCAGATTCTTCACAAAGGTTGCAACGGAGTGGATTAGGACAACCCAAACTAACATGTCCATACTCCAGACACAGATTACACCGGGAAGGGTACAGGAAGAACTCAGATGAGTTCTAGCACCACATTTGTGGCAAGTTTTAGCTGGCCGAGATAAAACAAATACCCTGATAGCAGCCGATATGAAAACTACTGGGAAGATGTTGCACCCCAAATCAGTGTGGAAGAGATTAACTTTAATTTTCCACCCCGTCCACAAAGTTATCATCCAGAATAGGGATAGAGTCTGTAAAACTTCACATTTTCGCGAAGCCAATATTGCACATCTTCAATATTAACCCCTTTATTATGGAACAGTAAGGTAATAGTTTTAACAGATGGTTTAGTCAATGGTATAGGATAAAATCCTGCCAGATAGGCAGATGCTTAACCAAGTCCAACTTTTGCCAGAAACGTTTAAAGTACTGGCTTTTAAAACTAATATCATAAATATTCTCCCTTTAATATGAATAAACGCAAACAAGTTCTGAACAGGTATCTCCATGGATTGCCACAGCAACTGATGTAGCACAAATTTCCTAACAGAAAGGTCTCTTGGGTACCTGTATATTTCAGGCGAACAGCATTGTGTCATTGAGCAGGTTCCCAATCTGTTTGAACAAGTCAGCCATGCAGAAGGAAGGAGTAGGTGGAGAGGTAGAAGAATCTGACAGACTGCATGTGAAAGGATGCCGAAGCTTTAGAGTCTAAATTTGTAGAAGGTGGCTCAGAAGAGAGTCACTCCAGAATGAGGCACATCTGCAGTAGCAGCCTGGTCCATGGCAACCTGGGAAACCATAGCACGGTCAGCAACAACAGGCAGTTCAGGCAGTTCATGCCCCTGTTCTAGTCGTTCAACTGGCTGAGAGTCCGAATATAAAACCGATACCTCCGCCATTCACAGAAAAGATGGTGTTACGGTTGTTGGGGTCGGACAGGCAAAGCGTGGCATGGCGTGGTAGAGCGAGAAGACGCCGGAGAAAGCTTAGCGATCTCAGCAACGGTGACAGGCTGCAGGAAGTCCACCCTTTGTGCCCAGCTGACGGAATCCAACCCGCAGCGCAGCGCCGAAGCAGGGTCCCAAACTGGAGCCGTAAATCACTAGTACCAGAATCCAAGTGAGCAGCAAGTGCAGGAGTGCAAGTAATCTTGCTGTTGTGATTGTGAAACACAAATAGGTGGAACAAGTGGGAGGAACATCTTGAGATGTTTGGAAAAGGAACTGAGCAGTAGATGTAGATGTACCAGGAGCACAGCAGAGTCCATAGAACCATAGGATCGACTCTAGGAGTCGCCTATTTAGTCTGATCCGCTGTTTTAACAAGAAGTTGCAAAAGGAAACCTTATTATTCAAATTGCAGAATGTAGCATCTGTTCTTCCTGTGCTGGTGTCAGCAGGTTCATTCCAGAGACATTAGAATTCTCCAACCTAATAGCTAGCATAGCGTTCTCAGAAAGACACCTTCAAAGGTCTGGGCAACAGTAGTAGTACCATCATCCATATCAGTATACAACAAAAAATCTACAATATCTTCCATCACAGCTCAAGTAGGATCAGGGTCAGTATCCAAACAAGATGAAGTAGGCAAAGAAGAGCCTGGGGCGGGCTCAGAGGCTTCCCAGCCCCAGGACAGTCCACGTCAGCTATCTTGGAAAATGGCAGACAAGGGTCCCCCATCGGCAGAGTAGGGAATTTCCCAGTGTCCTGGCCAAATTTCCTCATTCACTAAAAATACCACTAACAGCTTAATCTGGTTCAAGGTCAGTTGGCATTCATCTGTATCCTCCTCCCCGGGTCATGCCTGAAAATAGGCAGGATTTGTCTAGTGCACTTACCGGTCAACAAAAACGAAATAAAATAAAATAAATAAACCATCTGTACCGGTCGTGCATCTCCACAATTGTTGACAACAAAGATATGATTGTGGAGAAGTGGACCTCAATCGTCAATCACATCCAGGACATACATGAGGACATGGTGACCTGTTCCCAAAATGTATGTATGGAGATCTTTCACAGCAAGACGGACAAAAGTTTGAATTGCACCAGGTAACTGCTCAATGCAATTCATTATAAGAACAGAGATGTGTGAATAATGTTTATTTGCCCTTAAAACTGAAAAACTCTGCTGTACCTTTGTCGATGAGGTTGAGTCGATGTACACCACACGTCTCCACAAAGGGACCATGGTCCAGAAATACAGTTGTGGCAGGGGTAGGGAGCAGGGGAATGAAGTTATTAGTGTCCGAGTACTGCTATTCAGTCCGTGCTGGTTATTGGACTTACTGTACAAGGCTGATTAGAGGCCCCTGATGGAAATTGGTTGCCTTGCAATGATGTACACCATAAAAATACCACCAACAGCTTAATCTGGTACAAGATCAGTTGGCATTCCTCTGTATCCCCTCCCCAGGTCGTGCCTGAAAATAGGCAGGATTTGTCTAGTGCACTTACCGGTCAACAAAAATGAAATAAATAAATAAACTGTAGGGTACAGCAACGGCAGATGTCGACATGTTTTTTGTTTTCAGTTTCTTTTTCACTCTGGTCGCGGTCTGGGGGCCTCTCTCAAGCATCCCACCTGCTCCTGCCCTGCCTGAAGTCCTCCTACCTGGGCCTCCTCCTCTGTCCACAGTCAGCACCCCCACTTAACCACTCCGGGTGAGGCCATCCCTCCTCTTGGACGCACTTTATATTCAGACTCTGATGTGGGAGAGGACCTGGGTGGCAGAACCTGGATGGCCAGGCGGATGTACCTAGCGTGGGCATGGGGGCTGGTGCCGTCGCTACCCTGCAGACCATGCTTTCCTTGTGCTGGTGATCATGCCCCTCCCGTGTGTGTGCATGTCCCTAATGCTAAGCACATGGCAACCCCTGCCTGCATCAGGGAACGCTGATTACAAGCAGCTGAGTGTGCTGCAGCATCCCCAGTGTCCACCAAGAGCCGCTGGCATGCCAGTACAATCCCCAACCCCCGTGGAGGACAGCAGCCTAACTGGTGCTCAATCTTCAGTTGCTCATGCCATCCCCAGTGGTCCAAGCTCTCTCTCCCAACCCGGGTCGCTGGCGTGGTGCAGGTGTTCCGTCCAGCACCTCAAAACCCAGCGCCACAGGCACGGTACAATGTTGACAAGTTACTGCTAAGTCATTGTAAATGCACAGTACAGGTGGCAATAATTATTGAAAATGCCACGGTGGACCATGGAAACAATGTATGCTCTATGGGCATAGCCAAGTCACACAACGCCAGACCATGACTATGCCACCTCTCACAACACCACCTAAGCAGAATGACAGCCTAAGTGGACAGATTCTGCCACCCATATGTGTGGTGGGAAATTCACAGGGTGATTACTTGGTAAGGAGGTGGGAAGGTCATTGGGATGGTGGTGGGCAGCAGTCTCATTCATGGGTGATGGAGGTTTTGGGTGTATGACATTCATCGCTTGAGTTGTCACTTCATAGAGATGCCATGATGCAGTGTAGCATTGGAAACATTCATTATCACATAGGAAAAAAGTTATATTGCTAGACTGTTTCACAACCTTCAAAACCATGAAGTGAGTAAGATGTTTTCCATTTCCCATGTCCATAGGTAGTATGGCAGCAATTAAACTGGAGGAAATAGTTTGCCGTAGCTGATTACTTGAAGACATTTCACGATGTCACCAGACATGCAAACCAGTGCAATTGAGGGTTACTACAGTGTGATACTGCAGTTTGCTCGAAGCACACTGCCTTTAGTTATTTTGGAATGAAAAGTCAGTAAGACCAAGAAGTGTTTCTTATTTAAATACCTAGGCTCTTCATTTGTAATGTGAACGAATTGGCCTTGATGCAAGTGTCATGCAGTGAAACTGCATGTCTGCATAGACATTAACGTTACACAATCCAACTAAACATTGCAAATTGTTATATTACAATATAAGTATAATGTATGGTCTTTATTTAAAACCATGCTGTACACAGTTATTGAGACTGCCATACCATCGTTGCAAACCTGGAAAGCACTGCTCTATAGGTCATTAGTTGTCATGACAACATTGACGAAGCGTTTTCTGCAGTTCTCAACCTAGGTTAACAAACCTATACATTACATATGAACAAAGAACATACGGAGAAGCCAGCAGAAGAAGGCCATGTGGTGTATGAAGTCTGCTCATATTGCAGGGTCCACAGTTTGAGCTAATATCCCTGTCCTCCCTTCCCACTTCTCCCATCCTCCATAGGCATGATCATTACCTTCCCTCTAAGCCTATCACAGCCTCTCTTAAAGCTGCCCACTGTCTTCAACAAGATGACCTTTTCTGGCAACACATTGCAAGTGTCCCAATCATGTCTCCCCTCACTCTCTCTCTCCTGTCTTCCACGGAGGACATGTTCAGTGCCCTGAACCTATCCTGATCTGCTTTGCCCTGATGACTGGCTATCATCTTTGTAGCCCTCCTCTGGACCTTCTCCAGGCAGGTTAATGTACTTTTGAAATGTGGCACCAGTACTGAACTACATACTATACATGCGGCTTTACCAGTGACCTTTAAAAGTACATTTTATAGTGTATGGCATACCAACATTGTGTAATCAAAGATCAAGAATGACTGATTGTGATAATTAAATTTTTTCGGTTTAACTGCATTTTTCAAACATGGCCCACAGTCGGCTCTCACTACCTGGCAATCCTTGCTCCATTTACAATCCATCCCACACCTGCCTCCATCTTTGGGCCATCACCATTCTACACCCACTGCTTGACACCCGTGTTGTGGTGGCGAGCCCACTAGCTACCAATGAGGACCTTACTGAATAACAGTGATGACCTTTGTTGGTGATGCATTCCTGGTGGACAACAATCAAGGTGCATGACTAGGGCCACCACTGTCCACATGTTCAGTTATTCAGTGAAGTTTACTCTAAGTACAACATCGAGGCTGGGTGGCGGGAGGGTGGCGCAGCTAACTACCAGGCCACGTTGGTGGTATTCTTTTGAAATATACAGTCTGCGACTGGAGTATTTACCAGCGGACTACCATAGTTGTTCCAATGTCAATGTTCTCTTAAGAAATAGTCATCGTGGACTGGATAGCGGTGGGTGGATTTGGGCCAGTGTTGAAAAGGTTTGTTTCCATGGTATATGCCATCCTGACCACATCATTGCTGAGTTGAAGTGTGTATAGGCATGTGCTACAAAACAGAGATCTGTGATTAACCTTATCAACTGAGGCTTGACAGATGTCATGACTCATTGCCATTTGCACATGTCATGACTATTTACCTTTCAGGATGATGCTTGCTGCACTACATTTCAATGAGAACTGTGGCAGACAGATTGCAACAACCAGGGATGGAAGAGAAAATATAGGGTGTGTTATCCCAAGCATAAGAAGAGCAGTTTTGCAGTTCGAAAATCCATGTTGAGAGCACATATGGTATGATTACCATGGTTACTCAGTAAATATAATTTGCTGTCTTTCACTGTACATCACACTAATGTATGTTTCATCCTATCCACAGAATATGTGACAGAACTGATGGAAGAGGTTGTCAAAATCAAAGTGAATGGACCTCAACCTTCTTCAGCTGTACTAGGGAACCCACAGGGCCTTGAACGAGTCACAGCCACCTCCGCTGTGTGCTGCATTCACATGACTGAATAAGGAAGAAGCTGTACATCTACACCGTTCATGATATGCCAAAAAGAGTAACATTGGACTGTTGCACAAGCGCATATTTATGAAACTTAAAATGGACTTATGCCGTTGTAGTCACTGTGTTTCTGGACTCTAAACAGTTGTTAGTCTTTCATCCATAAAGAAGTGAACTATTTGATTAAGGGAAACACTTGCTGTATTGGTTGCTGGTGATGTTGTTATAACATTTCGCTGGTAACTATTGTAGTGCACTCCGTGGAGATATTCAAGAAAGACTTGAAATCACATTTATGGAAAATGGCCTTCTTGGATAACTAAGTTAATTTTAGTATGATTGGAATTTTATCATAATTTATTATGCTATTATGATGTATTTTTATATATGTTTTGAAGTTTTGTATTTGGAATCTGAATCTATGATTTTAATTTGTTCAGCACCTTGACACACTGAAAGGTGCTATATAAATAACTTTCTTATTATTATTATTAACCTAATTAACAACACCCCAAAGTAAGGCATTGAAACCAAGTTATGTAACCAATAAGACACTCCAGGGTGTGCATGGAACATATTGAACCTTACGGACAGGTGCGTGTCTGATGCAAGCCCTGGCTGAGTTACATTCGCCACTGGCATGCAGTAAAATATGTTCCATGCACACCGTAGTGTCTACTGTGCTTATAAAATTGGCTCCTTCTCCAAACAAAGTTTTTACACTGAGGACATGACTTTTAAATGCAGTAAATACTATTTACTTATTATTGTATCATAGTGAAAGCCAGCAGAATAGGCCCCATGGTCTATCGTGTCTGCTGGAAGCCAGCCCCCTACTGGGAGCTGCCTCCGCCACCCCCAGCCCCAGAGGTGATCTTCCCTGTCTTCAGCATCCCCTGTCCCTGTCCCAACCCTTCTTGAATCATTTCACTGTGTTTCTCTTCCACCAGACTCCTGGGCAGTGCTGTCCATGGTTCCACCACCCTCTCACTGAAGAAGTGTCTCCTGCACTCCTCCTGTACCCCCACTTCCACCTGCCACCATGCCCCTGGTAGTCCCCCTTCTTAAGCCTGAACACTTCCTGGCTCCACCCTTATTTATCCCCTTACATACTTGAAAACCTCGATCCTGTCTCTCCTCTCTTCCAATGCATACAGATTGAGTTCTTCCAGTCTCTCCTCATAGGGCCTACCCTCCATGCCCTGAATCATCCTGGTCACCCTCCTCTGGACCTCTCCAGCAGTGCTATGTCTTTCTAAGATGGGATCTCCAGAACTGCACACAGTACTCAAGATGAGGCCTAACCAGGGCATTACACAGAGTGGGATCAACTCCTCCTCCTGGAGGTAATCCCTCTGGTTATGCAGCCCAGTATCCTGTTTGCTTTTGTTGCAGCTCTTCGACAATTCTTAGTGTTGTTCATTTTGCTGTCCACCACTACCCCTAGGTGCAGCTTCCTACAGTTACCTGCATTGTACTTCAATCCCCACTTCCTTGACCACCCATCAGAGTATCCACATGCCTCTGGAGGGCCTCTCCCTTCTCCCTCTCTGCCACTACTCCCAGTTTTCAGTTATCCACAAAGATAGTCAGCCTACTCCTAACACTTCTCCCTATGTCCAGACATAGGAATTGAACAAGAGTGGCCCCATGACCGAACCCTGGTGGACCCCACTGATGACTGTTCTGGGGAAGAGACTATCCCTCCAACCACCACTCTCTGTATTCGCCCCATAAGCCAATGTTCCACCCACCTGAGCAACTGCCCCCACCCCATCCCACCCAGCTTTGTTAGCAGTCCATTATGGAGTACTGAATCAAACTCCTTCCTGAAATCCAGCTAGAGGACATCCACCATCCTATGTCAGTCCAGGGTACCTGTCTCCCAGTCATAAACTTCCACCAGGTTGGTCTGGCACGACCTCCTGGAAAAAAAACATACTGCCTGTTATCCAGGTGACCCAACCTTTCCAGCTGCCCCCAGCCTCTCCTTGATAATGCCTACATAACCTTGCCTACCACAGACATTAGGCTAACAGACCTATAATTCCCCATCTCCTCCTGACCCCCTTTGTGGATAGGCACTACATGAGCCACCTTCCAATCTTGAGACACCCACCCTGTCATCAGAGAGATGCTTAAGAGTGAGACCAGTGGAACTGCCAGCACATCCGCCAGTTCCTTCAGTACCCTTGGATGCAGCCCATCTGGTCCCAGCGCCTTCTCAGTCTTTAGCGACCGAAGGGCCACTCACCCTAGCCACTGTGACTTTGCCTCCCATCCCACCTCCTCATGCGCAAGCCCCCTTCCAGATTCGACCCATCCCTGCCCTAGCTCATCCAGTCCTTCAGTCTCTAACGACCTCCTGGTTCAGTGGGCTCCCCTTCCCTCCCATCGGGTTGGAAGGATCTCCCACCTCCCGGTAAAAACTGAGGTAAAGGACTCATTAAGCACCTGCTTGTTCCCAGCTTCCTCGCCCCATCCCTCCCAAGTCCTAATCCGGCAGATCTGTGCCCTCACTTGTCTTTTCTCCCCATGTATCTATAGAACCCCTCCCCCATGGATATCCCTGGCCAGGTTTAGCTCCTTCTTTGGTTCAGCCCCTTACCACCCTGGTGACCCTCCTAGTCAGGAACTCATATTCTCCCTCTTCCTAACTACCTTGAGTACTTTAAGCATATGTAGGCAGCATTTTTATCCCTCACTGCCTCCTGCACCTCCCAGGTCCACCAACACGGCTTTCTGCCCCTACATTGCTTGCACCTTACCTTTGTGCAGGCCTCGAGCCTCCTGCACCCCTTCTTAATGGTCTCCCACATGCTACCAGCAACCATGTCTGGCCTTATCTCATCCAAGCACACTGTAAGAATCCTTTCCATGCCTTCAAAGTCTGCCCCTGAAATCTATTACTACTGTGTTAGTGCGAATTTCTTCTCCCATAGTAATGGAAGAAACCACACCATGCCATGGTCACTGCCTGCCAACGGGCTGTTCACCTCAGGCCCCTTATCTGGTCATTATCTGCTAGGAACAATGTCCAGTATCATGTCCTGATTTATGATAAAATAGCCCTTCTGCCCACTACATGATGACATCATCATGATATCATTCTGTATGCACTCTACAAAGTAAAACAGAGCTGTGTTCTGATATTCAGAATTGCGCCCAGCAATAGCGCATAACGTGGTGCCATGCTACAAGTTGTTGCACTGCTGAAGCACAGGGATATATTCTAAGGACATGAGTAATGGTGCATCTCCTCTGAATATATCCAGTAATGCACACTGCACAAATATATATGTTAGCATACCCCACAGGGCTGAACACCAGGAATGGCACCTGTGCAAGCGCAACAGTGTTGTGCTGGTCGCAAGTTCCTGATATTCAGTCGTGAGTATGCAAATGGGCCATAACGAACACAAGGCACAAATGGGGCCATTTGCATGTCATTGTGGCACCATTTGCATGAGTTGTGCAGGGCAGGACAGTAAAAGGCACACGGTGGCCTTCACAGTGAGTGGTGCCACTGGAGGTGGTGTGGGGTACCTCCACCCTGGCCCTGAGCCATGATAACCCTTAAAGCTATGCCACAGACATCCCTGGTAGTCCAGTGGCACCCACCAACCCCACCATTGGGGCAGCATAAACCCACCCAGCGTACTGCCCTGCTGACTGCTGACTGCCATCTTACGTAGCAGCTGTAAGCCTATTAATATACATTGGGGACCAATAGGCTTGCAATGCATGCTTATAATTCATTCACAAATCCATGAATGTAGTAATTCATTCACGGATGTGTGAATGAAGTATACGTATGCACTGCAAGCCCATTGGTTCACATTGTGGAACAATAGGCTTGACTTTACTGTATTTCTATAACAATCTGATGTCCTTGTTCAGGAATGTGTGCCAGTATTGCACGCAGCACTACACATGGTGCCTGACCAGCGACATATACAGGGCCAGCATAACCTACCTACTTCTGGAGGTGATCCTGTAGATAAATGTTTAGCTGTTTCCTGCAATGTGATATTGTACTACTCTGTTAGTTGGTGTTTTGGTGTTATATGTACTTGTATTACTACTGAATACTGTACACTGCTTGTAAAGTTTTGTATGTTCTGTTACGCTGTTTCTGTAATTCTCCCATATCGGGTCTGAAAATAGTCATAGTTGTGGCTAATGCACACACCTGGTGAAAAAGGTTGAAATAAATACACCACAGCATTTTTGTTGGGTTTTGTTACTGCACTTCTTCACTGAACAGGGTCACCACCATTGTGCGCAGTAAGCCGTCCATCTCAGCATCCGCCTGACACCATGACTTCAATGCTGACATTACCTTTATGGCCACACTCTTCCATAACTCCACTGTTTTACAGCACACACATCACTGTTTGTGCCTTGTCTTTCTCTCATAATACTCCTGCAACTACCCTTTACACTCCCCACACTCAACAGTTTCTTCTTCCTAGGTGTTACCTATACAATGTTTTGTCCACTGTATTCAGCAAATGAGGTAATGATTCCTAAATATATGACAGAGAGCAGTTATATGGGTTGATTTACCACTTCTGGTGTGGTTAAGTCACTCAGCTGTGCCTCGTGACTGAACCACACCAGGCATGGTAAATCCACCAATATAACCACTCCCTGTCATGATATATTGCTTAAGTAAGACACTTTGCACTCATAACATAGACCACATAAGCTCACGGTGCAGTATTGTTTACTAAATATGTCACATTTAGTAACTGACATTACTTGCACATAAAGTCAACATTCTGTGACATGTCATCCACATTGTAGATGTTTATCCAGGAACATGTATGTAATGTATTAACTGCTAAACCTGAAACATAACTGGCAATAGGCAACTATAAAGTATAGCACTTCAGTTAAAATCTGCATAGCAGAATCCTGTGTACTCCACAGAGGGACCGTGTCTCTAATCTTCAATCGGCACAGGCAGGAAGAACAACACGAACCTTTCGTCCAAGCCATCTCCAGCACCACCAGGCCAGTTGTGGTATGTTATAAGAAATTTTGGTTAGCAAGACAGACAGTGCAGAACATTAAAATCAGTGTCCATCATCGTCACATCACCTCAATATCTACTTAAACAAGTTTGATACACTCGAAATGGTCAGCACCTTTAAGTACCTTGGTGTCTACCTTGACAGCTCTCTCTCCTACAGCCAGCACATAGATCATGTTGCCAAGGCAGCTAGTGCCAGACTAGGTCAGCTCTACCGGCATAGGCAGTGCCTTACCGAAAGTGCCATCAATCTTGCAGTTAACAGCTCCGTGCTCTTTATCATAGATTATGGACTGGTAGTCTATGGAGACGGTACCGATACAGCACTTAGGCGAATCAAGATTGTCTTAAACAAAGCCTGCAGACTAGTCTTGGTGCGGACCATTTAACTCACACTTGTGATCTATACTCAAGCACTGGTTGGTTAAACCTGAATAGCAGAATTCAGTACCAAGTCTGTCTATTAGCTAAAAATCCACCCTAGGTCTTGCTCCCCCTGGAGTGAGGCAACTGCTAAGAAAGTCCATTTCCTCCAGACTAACTAGGGGTCCAGTAAAGCTGCCTTCATTAACCCATTCTGCCGGACCTCAATAGGGCAATGGTCTTTCGAATACAGGGTTCCCTTCTGGCTAAATTCCCTAACTCTAACTGATTGAGGAAAAAAAATGCGCCCATGTAAGGCCAAGCTGCTGCAGTACCTGGCCACTCTTAGTAACTGCGACTGTGTCACCTGTGCCTAATTCTACTGTTATTGATAGTTTATCTGTCCTGCATAGCACCCATCTCTCTCCCCCCACTTCCTCCCTGACTGGTGTGACCCCACTGGGCACTTACCCCACATCCCTCTCTATCCCCACCTGCCGTCCTGCTTTATCTTCACAAATATTACCCCCAATATTCATGCCCCCCCAGTTTCACCTCACCTCATCACCCCAATTTAAAACACTTTCCCTTATCCCTCTCTCCCCAACATTACTCAGCCTAGACCCATATTGGCATCTGTGTCCCTTGTCCCATACACTGCACCCAGATTTAGCAGCACTTAGCAATTCTCTTTACAGTGAAATCTGTGATTTATAGCTACTTTGTGTTTCTTTGCATGAATTGCAACTCTCCCTTCTGTCCTCCGAGGCTCTGGCTGCCATGACTAGGAACTACACAGTGGACCGCTGTTACGGTGCTGTCTGCATGGCCTTCCCACCCTCCCAACAGAATGACAGTGTGCCTACATGGACACACTGTTAAGCCACATCATGCCAACAATGTATGTGTTTATAGCGCTGCTTGAAGCTGTGTGCATGTCCAAAATGGACTTGTTATTCAGAAGGTAGAGAAAGGAATGGAACCTGTAACAAGACTCATTAAACAGTGCTGTGTAATTAAATAATATCTGTAATGTCTTTCTAAATTACATTGCAGAGGAGATGGAAAGGTATGTCTGCCTCTTTGCACATAAATCCAATAATGGGAATTGGGTGAACATTGTAGGGGGTGTAAAGGAGAGAAAGACAACAGAAAACCAGAGGAGCAGTGAGGGGTACAGCAAGTGCCTATTCAATTACAATGACTGAAACATAATGCATTTAGGAATATAAACCAAGCGACAAGGCACAACACCGGTGGGGTGGTCTTTCAAACCTCAAAGAACTAAATATACCTGAGGGGTAACCATATCACATGTAGGACAACTGAAAAGCAGTGGAACTAGGCACTGCTTAAATCAAGTTGGAGTATGGGGTGCGTGGGCAGTGGTATCACAAGAAGAAATAAACAGACAGAGTTTCTGTAATGTCTGGATAGATCACTGTAAGAGTACACCAATACCACTGTCTCCAGTTCTGCAGAACACATGTCCACAAAGACTAATGGCAAGGTTCATTAAACAAAGCAAGCCAATTGGTTGACAGTATCCACCAATGGGCTTCCAGTAGTACTCTTGTTGTTATTGCCACAGCTCTGTCAGTGGGCAGCCATGGCAGAATGCAGGTGGGTCTTTCTGCCCTCCGATCATCAGTGCTTGCTTGGAGGGGAGGGGTGCATTGCAGGTGTCTGACTGGGATGTGTGTGGCTGGGGCGGCACTACACCACCAGGGTATACAATTGTTGGGCCATATTATGGATGTGGTCCATGTTTGGTGGTGGGACAATGGACCACAATGACAGTGTTGCTGTTTCAGTGCTGTCTGCAATTGGGTCTGCATGGTTAGAGGGTGGGCTCTGTTACCTCAACTCTACCACCACAGTGTATGGCATGTATCAGGGAATATGGCCAGGGAGGGTGGGGTCTATGCTCTGTACAGTTTTGCAGCGCTTAAAGACTTGACAATGGGGATGTAGGCAGGGTGGGGGATTCAGTGTACAGAGCTAGTCTGCAGCATTATGCGGCTTCAAACAGGGACTCAGGCACAGACTGGGGTGTTGCACAACAGACAGGGTGGTGGGTATGTGCCTGTACTGCTGCACATGTAGGGTGCATGGCGTATTACACCATGTGCATCAGTGCAGGCGCATGCCAATGAGCCCATAATGACATGAAAATAGCCCCATTGCGACTTGCATGCCTAATGGCCACATTTGCATATTGTTGTCTCTGAATGGCATCATTGGGCTAAGCGCATCTTCTGATGCACAGCCACACTTAATTGCAAGTGAGACCCAGGCAGTATACCTTTGCATCCAGGCATGGGTGAAAATGTGCTATTCACAGTGTGTATGTGCAGGGGCATTACCTGGCGCATGTTCTCTGAATACGCAGTTGCGCTCGGCGCATCTTAGTTGCACCGGGCATGTGAGATGTGACAAAGCGCTAATCGTTTGTGATTCCTAGAAATGGAGTTTAAGCTGTACAGGGTAATGAAAGTAAAACAATGAATACACTCCATCAAAACCTATACAACCAAAGGCAGAAGTAAGTGAATATGTATAGCATGGGAAACAGGAGTGGACTAATCAAACACAAAGCACAGATTAATCACTTGCCATAGTACCCAAACAGTACTGTGGAATGTGTTACAAGTAACACTGGCATCGTAGTGTCATTAGATAACATGAAAGTATCAGCGCAGCAAAATGGTACATGAGAGCAGTCTGACATGATCTGGAATACTGTTCATGAAGAACCGTTGCTCAGAAATGGCATAACAGTAAAGTAGAGGGTAGACCTGTATTTAGCAGAATTCTCCAACTTACTGTATGCACTCAAGGAAGATGTCTCACCACATGTTTCATCAGAAACTGTTTGTGTGGTAGAAGAGGTATGAAGTTATTGTTGTAAGGAGATGTTGCATGGACCATACTAAATGTCAAACTGTGTTTGAAAGTTATTTATTGGAATTAGTTGTCGACACAGTTTTCATTGATTTACATTCAGTACGATGTCTGTACCCTACAAGTATGTGACTGTACTGTTCCAGCAAGTTCGTGTTCCATGTGTGAAAATTCCCAGCATTTAGCTAAACAACGTTAAGCACTTTCACTTGCTTAGTCACGCTCATAGCAATGATCATTACAAAATGCTAGCATACAATACCCCATGTAGTTAGGACACTATATGGATATTGTTTGGCTCCAACACATACATATCACTCTTGCTGCCTGAGAGAATTGTGAAGAGAGAGGAGGATTACTCACAGTGAGTCAGGCAACACTGTTTCACCAAGAAATGTCAACAAACTACTTGCAGACACAGTTTGAGATATAGTACAGTAAGTGCAAAGTCAATAAATAACTTCAAGAAACTGTTTGGCACACTATGTTCAGTGCATAATATCAAGCTGACCACAGTGCCCCACAGTGTGACTCACAGAAGGGTAGCAGTGATTACGGCTCACTTACTCATGTATATCTTGTACCTCTGGATGACCACGTTCCTGGCGAAACTGGTAATAAGCCGTTTCAAGAACAGGAATTCAAAGACACACGTCCTGGAAGCCAAAGTGTTCTGTGAAGCATCCTTCTTCCAGTCGGTACTCTGCAAATTTATTAACAACTTTATTTATTTCTTTACAGCATCGACATTCACGTTCCGTAGGCATAGTCTGACAGTTTCCAGGAACACCTAAAATGATATAATGGCATACATTTTTAAAACACATCATTAAATGACACGATCATGCTCATTAATCAGAAAATAACATTGTCATGCAAAAGCATTACATGTTGACAACATGCAATGAAAAGAAACTGAAACAGAAACATAAGTCAACAGACCGCATCGCAGTACAGCGGTGGAACTTATGATATGGAGTTAAAAGACATGGCTGATATAGGGATTGTTGACATGAAGGTATATAAGCAATTGGTGATGGACTGAGCACACAATACAGTAATGTGTCTTGCAGTATATGAACAAACAGCAGTAACGCCTGTTGTAACGCATCGGCTCAGTGATCACTAAGGTAGCCTGTAATGATGGTGACCACAATTGAGTGCTTTAAAAACAGGGCAGCTCTGTCACGGTGCATGTGCACAGGGCCACCAGGAATGGAGTGTGACTGGATGTGGGGTTCGGTGAATATAGCGACAGGATGTCACTATAGATACACTACATGTGGTGGGGACTTGAGGAGTGACCACGCAGTGCAATAGGCAGAAGGGTTTGTGGGGTGTAATGTGGTGGTGTGCTGCTGAGATGGACATGTGGCGGCGTGGCTTGGTGGCAGGCTAAGGCTGGGAGAAGTCTGGGTTCGGTTCTGGTATGCTCGTTTTCTACTACAGGCCCAGGATTTCTTTTTCTTTGTTGCCCCAGCCACCAACATTCATCCCTGGAGTTCACAATACTTTAGTAGGGTGGTGCGGGAGGAGGCCAAGACACACATGGGGTCACAGACCCACACATAAATAAATCTCAGTCTCTGGCACCCTCTTTATAATTGGCCATAAGTGTACATCACCAAACTGATTTTCGCAATGCACACTCCCAGAAAAAGCAATCACCTTTCAGCAGTTGCTGTTATCACATGGAACCATCGGTAGCTGTACTGTTAAGCATTTTCTATTACTATACTTAGCACAGGATAACAAATAATGTATTTAAAGCAGCACCCGTTTGCAAGATGGCCATGAGTAGAAACAGTAGCAGGATTTGTCGTCATTTCTTCAGCACTGAATGAACACAAAGAAGGCTCAGGGATCACACGGCACAACAGCACAGAGTCATTGCATTCATCTGTGGCTGCACATCCATTGTTCTGGAATGAACACAGTGGTCCCAATGACAGCAGAAGGGAGATGGACTGAGCATCTAGAGACATCTATCCTCCTATGGGGAGAGTCCTCATTGTCCAGGGCAATAGGGACACCTGATGGAGGCCTGTGGGTTCCACAGTGGATGGCGCCATTAAGAAAGGGAGGGAAGATGTTGGTCTGCATTGCATGTCAACACAGAGGGGTGAGTTTAATATTACAAAACATGCCACACATGTATGATGCCTCCGTCAACACTTGCCCACCAGTGTCCAGTGGGGGGCACTCCCAGAGCACAAACCTGGATGGTAAGTTGGATCTTGACAACAGTGTCCATCGGGAGGGATTCACACCCGCAGTCATACATGGGGGGCCAGATCATTCTGTGTCAGCTGGGATAAGTTGGAGGGGTTTCCTGAGAACAAAAATCAAAACAAAATAAATAAAGCTGTGGTATCATGGGCGATAGTGGAGCATATCGGACCAGCGCTCGCTACTAGCGTAAAACTTTCTTGAATACAGCACATGCTTGCACTTACTGTTGATGTTGTTGTGTTAGTTTTTTTGAGTTGGGAGGCTTTGCCCCCACCCCTTGTTTTTGTTTTAACTGGGGGTGTTGGGACTGAAGCCCACCAACTCAAATAAACTACTAAAAATAACCCAACGACGGATTTAAGACAGTAGCATAACTTGCTCCACACTAATACACACTAATAAGTAAACTGGACATCCCTTTATCACCGTCGTTACGGTTCATTACAACTCCTTACCGTTAGCACCACTGTGACTTATATGCAGCTGTTGGTTGGACATCCTTACTACTAGACACCTGCTCCATGCTGGGCTATGGACTCTTAAACTGCTCCTGCAGAAATTGCCAAGCTATCGCTCTTCCTTATTAGTATCTCACATAGTGCATACTCATTAAGAAAATCTGACTTTATTATGCTTGACATACCAAGGATGCGGACTTCCTTTGGTAAGCGTGCTATGCATATGCCCTTCCTCCATTTGGAACCAATTACAGACCGTACTGAAACTAACTAGCACAGTTTCAATAAACTTCTACAAATCGCTAAGTTCAGCCAAAATAAAAGACACCTGTAACTGTCATTAAGTCTCTTCCTTCCCGTTGTGCCATATTTATCCACTGGTAAGGTATAATTGATTTGTCATATTACCTGCTTTCCTTCCCTTCTACTCCTGGCTTTATCTATGCTTCGCTCCACTGCTACTCTATCAAATCACTCCTCCCCCATATCAGTTGTAGTCTGTTGTTTGTTCTAGCAGCCAAAATATATGTATTGCACACACCAGTCATCATGTTTCATTTATCAGTATGCAACCTGTAAGTCGCTTCCTGTTTCATATCAATGTTTACCACCTGCGGTCACCCTATGTGGTACCCTTGTATGTATATCCAGCCTGTATCATGTAACATGCATTTCATGTATATACTGTTATTACCTATCTGTGTTTGTACTTTAAGTGTTTATGTCACAGGACCTCCTTGTGAATGAGCTTGCTCAATGGAGTTTTCCTGCAATAAACTTGAACTTGAACTAATAGCGTAGGTTAGTTGATGGTCTGATACACTCCACTATCTCCGGATCATGATGGTAGTGTAGTGTGGTGTCACTTCATACAATGGCCTGATTGATTGCTTCAGTGCATGGTGATGTAGGTGATGTCAGACTCCGTATCTGACCTATCACATCACATGCTAAGACACAACACTGTGGTAATGAACAATTAACAGACATTGAGGGACAGCAAGCAACAAACTCACCAGGCTATGATGATGTATGACATCTACAGATACAGCCATAAAGCATGCATTAAAACTCCCAACACAGACTGTGAACTATGGTCACAATAAGTAGTACTTGAAGCAAACTCTGTGACTCACAGTAAACATGCATGTGGTGATACAACAGGAGAGTGAGAGGGCATCACCAGGACAGCTCCTCACCAAGTGCACACAATACCAGCCACACGTTGTGGTAACATCCACAAACATAAATATGCACAAATAGGCCATTACATACACTGGTGACTGGTGAGGAGATATTCACCAGTGAACAGTATATAAAGCTGCTCACTGTAGCACCCATCTCTGCCATGTATGCACATCACACACTGTTACAGACAGCATCGCTGATTGCCTGGGGTGGACTGTTGGGCAACATAACATAACATGGTGGTAGTGGGGATGATGCAGGAGGGGTCAAACCAGGGCTTTCAGGAAAATACAACACAATGGAACTCGATACATGAAAAGAAAGAGCAGCACTGTACCATGACAGGTCTTCATCCTCCAGGTGGAAACCAACATCAGAGACAGCAACTGCAGCAAACTGATTCAAATTGCTTTGACTATGAGGAACCTCTGGCTCAAATTGATATGGGAGGCGCCAAGGACATAACTGTCATCAGGAAAATCGTCACCCTCAGTAGATGTACTCTCTGAGTTGTCCAATTCTTCATTAAATAATGCAGGTAGCACTCCCTCAATACCATCTGCTTCCATTTTGAACAATGCGATGAGTGTGTAATGACAGACTGGCCTCATACAAATACGTCTGCGCAATGTGCATCATTCATGACCGCACCTCAGATGGGTTGAGCAGCAGCACAGAATGGAGCACAGCATGACGGTACAGCCAACATATAATTATAAAATATGCAAAAAGGGTGCAGGAAATACATTACTTTCAATGGATTATTTGACTTGTGCAACGGGCAGGATTTAATGCATTTCTTTGAAATAATACTGAAAAGTTGCTCTTTAAAGTTTTTCAGTCTGCTTAGGCATAATAATACCAATCAGACTGGGGGGGGCATTGGTTTGCTGAAGCTTGAAGGCCAGACAAAGAGAGGAGGTGTGATAAGCAATGATGTCCTGCGTCCACCGCCCTCTTAAGTCTAAGCGCCCGATCCCAAAGGTTCTCCCAGCCTCTGCCAGGAGTCCCTCATGCAATGGGAACTCACCCACCCTCCCCAGAGAAGAAGAGCAGTCCCTAGGACTCTCAGTCTTTCTCTCCCAGATGGCCCTCTGATTCCCCAAGTGAAGGCCAGTTCAGTGAGTGCAGTACTTTGCAGTGGTGTTCTTGGGGCAGAGCACCTGTGGCAAAATATCCAACCCTATGATATAATGTTCTCAGTTTCTGCATCTCTGTGTTTCTCAGTGAGTGTAGCAATGGGGCCCCATAGAACAATGTGGGCAAGAGTCGGCCTGTCCACGAGCGGTTGATTTCCGCTGCAACGCTGGTGACCCAGGTTTGGGAATGGACTCGGGAACCAGAGGGCCATCTGGGGAGAGAAAGACTGAGAGTTCTAGGACTGCTCTCCTTCTCTGGGGGAGGGTGGGTGAGTTCCATTGCATGAGGGACTCCTGGCAGAGGCTGGGAGAACCTCAGGATCCAGCGCTAGACTTAAGAGGGCGGGGTGGACACAGGACATCATTGCTCATCCAATACCACCTTGGTTAGCCTCATGTCAGACATCCTGGCAGCCCTGGGGTTAAAACAGAAAAATAATAACGCAACCCACTGCCCTTAATGAAGCCTGCCCTGGCTTTGATTAGCTTCAGGCCGACCCCAGAATTAGTTACATGGATTGCAGCACTATGGGCGGTGCCATAAAACCCCCTCAGGGTAAGCCAGGGGTGCTGGGAGGCGGAGGCCAGTCTGGAAGTGGAAGCACAGGGTCCCTGACCGGGCAGATGCACTGGCAGATGGAAGCGGCAAAAGTGCAAATTATAAAAAAAAAAAAGAACAATGTGGGCAAGAGCATGCCAGTGGCTACCCTTAACTTAGATGTCTGAGTGAGGAACGGCTCAGATGATACAGGAGACTAAGTTTCTGGTTAAGCGTCTTGGTTAGTTGGTCAACATGACCCTTGAAGGAACAGTCTTGATCTATATACACACACCAGATATTTAATGCAATCCACAACCTCAATCTTAGAACCATTGGACAGATAGGGGACAATAAGCATGATCTATCAAGGCCCAGGCTTTTGGGCCCAAATAAGATAGTTTTGTTTTTTCCCATTGAGGACTAGCAGACTGGTCAGGAATCAGTTCTCCAGTATGGAGAGGTCCTGGCTGAGAACTTGATTTAGATGTTCTGCATCATGAGATAATCTGTACAGCACAGTAAAGGGTCACCTTGGTACCTCCACAATGCTTGGGCAAGTTGTTGATAAACAGGGAAAACAAGAGGGGCCCCAAAATTGAATCTTGGGGACCCCATCACAAATGGGGCATTTATCAGACTTTGCCCCAGCTATCTGACTATTTGAGATCTACCATGCAGGTAATCTGGGAACCATTGCACTGAGTGTTTGCCCAGTCCAAGGACCCGAGCCACAAGAGAGTAGCAGCTGATCGTCCACCAGCTCAAAGGCCTTGTCGAGGTCTATAAAGATAGCACCAGTTAGTTGGCCATATCCTGGGTTCCAGAATGTCTGACATGAGGCTAACCAAGGCGATATCAGTGCCATGTTGCTTTCTGAACCCGTGTTGCCAGGGAGGAGGAGGTTATGTTGTTCAATATATTCTTGGACTTGTTGGTACACAGTTCTCTCTCTAGTATTTTGCTTAGTGTGCATAGTATAGAAATTGATCTGTAATTCTCAACCAGCTCACTTGGCTCCCCTTTGGGAATGAGAGTAACCAGAGCTAATTTCAGGCTGTGGGAACTTTACCTTCCAGCAGCAACCTATTGAATAACCATGTGATTGGTGTGACAATGGCTTGGGCTGCTAATCTGAGTAGTCTGGATTCAAGTTTGTCATAACCTGCTGAACCAGTGACCTTAATGTTTTGAGCAGCTTTAGAACCTCAGGTTTAGACACCATCTTAAGATGGAAGTTAGGTGACAGGGAGGATCCACTGTATAATCATGGGATAAGAGGCTAGAGCTGCTGGGGTCAGCCTTATGTCTACTAAGGTCGTGAGAAATGCATTGAAGGCATTTGCAGATTCTTACAGATTGTGTGATGTACACCACTGCAACAATGTCACAGACATTTGGTGTGGTATGTCCCTTTAGGAGAACACTAATTTGGGATCAAAACTTTCTGGGGTCAGAAACACTTTTTGTTTGCAAGTTCTGGAAGTACTGCCACTTGGCCCATTTTAGTTCTCTTTGCATTTATTCCTGAGTTCTCGGTACTGGACCCAATCATTGGACAGGTGGTTAGTGGATTTGTACTTACTCCAAACTCTGTCCCTTTCCCTCATTAATTTTTAAGGTCGCGTAACCACCTAGACTGTTGCCCTTTGACCCTCATTTGTTTAAGGGGCGTGCTTATTGGCTGCAGAAAGGAATTTATTGATGAAAAGTCCAGGGCCATATCTAGACTAGGGGCGAATTTGATCTGGGACCAGTCCACTGCTGATAGGGTGCCAAGGAAGGAACCTGTGTCAAACTTGGAGTAATCATCGTCAAAAAGGTTCTGAGGGTGGGGTGGGATAATCATTTTCCATATTCCAAAGATAGGCGTGGTCACTAAAAAGACAGCAAAGTGCTAGCCAACTTGACTCTGCTGTGGTTGGACACAACGATCCAATCCAGAATGATGTGGTTCCCAGATTTTAAATTTAGTCTGGTAGATTCCTAGATAAACTGGGTCAAGTTAACCTCTTGCAGATTGGACTTAATGTCACCTTTGGTCAACAGGCCCCAGTGAAGGTTGAAGTCACCCAGGATTATTTTCAAGAGGAAGGCAGGTCAGGGATGAGTCTGGTAAGGGCCTTTAGCACATTGCTGCAGTCTTAGAAGAGTTTTATACACAGTCTGTTAATAAGGGCTTAATACCACCTAGCAGGAGTTTGACAAATAGTGCCTCCCAAACCGAATCAATCAGGGCTGGTGATGCTAATATAGAAGCAGTTAGGATACCTTAATATATATTATAACCCCTCCACCCTCTTTTGCCAATTCTGTCCTGCCTAAAAGTTTTGAATCCAGGATCTCAATCTCGTGCGTTAAGATGCAAGGTTTAAGCCAGGTTTCTGAGATGGCTAATACATCAGGGGAATACTGGTGAACCCAGGCCTCAAGTTCTTGTAACTTTGGCCTATGGCTATTAACATTCGTATGAACCAGTTTTAATCCTTTCTCACTGGCCCAGATGGGCAGCAAAGGAGTTATATTAGGGACATTAGTGCAAGGAGGACCAGGGTTTGTTTCGATATCCCCAGATAGAAACATAGAAACATAACTTTGACAGCAGATAAGGACCGCTTGGCTCACCTAGTCTGCCCATTTCCCCTACCTACAGGATAAGCTGCAGATCCTAGTTAACCAACAGTCTATTTCTTCTTACCCCCAAGCAGCAACTTCATAATGACCCATACCTTCTGGAGCAACTGGAGTGGGGAATGGAAAATCTGGTGTTTGTGCAACCTTAAGTATTCCATACCCATATAACAATTCCATCCTTTTCTGAGACTGTGCGAAGTAATGAGGATAAGGTAGGAGTCGATTTGGGGTAGACATATAGAAAATGGGCTTGTGTGAAACTAGTAGGCTGACTATTGTCCAGCCTCATGTTCATCAACAATTGGTCAGTACACAAGGCAAACAGAATATAAATACTCCCAATGACACAACCATAAACATTTTCCATCTAATATGACAAGACAGCTAAGGTAAGGAACAGAGGAACACACACAGAGGTCAGAGAACCCAGACCAGATCATCCACACCAAGCTGGTACACAGCAACACACAGCCAAGGCACATAGGAAGTAAGACTGGTTCTGAGAAGGGAGATCATTAGAAATTGATTAGAAATGTGTTATTAGGCATTTGTTGACAAATTGAGTTTAGACTTTAAATGGGGATTTGGAAAAGGAAAGAGAGTACTGAAAGGTGATAAGGTAGTGTCTTAGAGATGTAATAAGGAAATGTACTGCATTTATTGGGTGGACAGCTCATGGAGGTGATGCTTTCAGGGCAAAAGACCATTTAAAAAGTGCCAGGGGTGGGGAGGGTGGGGCGGGAGAAATTCAAACCCAAATTGCAGCCAGTAGCAGAATCAGAGAGAAAGTGCAGGAGAGAGACTGAGGGAGAAGGAGAAGGCTACAAGCCATTGGGAGAGCTCACAAGCCTATAGCAGCAGAAGAGCTGGCATGGGCATCCAACAGTAGCAGAAGTCAAGAGGAAGGGTCCAAAAAGGAGCATGGATTTGGATGCCAACAGGAGTTGAAGGAAGCCTCTGATCTTCCTGGGTCCGTATCTATGTGGTGGCGTTGGGAAGCAAGGTGCAGCCTGGCCAAAAGTCCACTGTAGCCACACGATGATTCAAATGCCTGATCAGGGCAAGAAATCTGAGGAAGGCAAGACAGAAAATTTAAACTAAAAAACAGGCTGTGGGGCAGGCTAAAGCTTGATCGGTGGGAAGGGTTACAAGAGACAAAAGGGTGAGAAGAAATTTAAAGGAGAATAGCAGCAGTTGTGCAGCCTGGGACCTAATCAAAGGGAGGGCTAGGTAGTAACAAAAGGGCAGACAGGAAGGGGGCAGGGGTTGGACGTCAGTCTGATCAAGCTGCCTGGGGGTAGAGCGAGTGCAGGTGAAGGGAAGTTAACAATAGGAGAAATAGGAGAGTAAAGGATTTAAGGATTAGTAATAGAGATCAGGAAAGCACAGGAACATGGAGCAGGGAAAAAAAATAAAACCCAGCAAAGCAAATTTCAGCACAAAAAGCTTAACAGATTATTAATTGAATTTAGGCAAATAACAACAGTGCTACAACAAGATATTTTGGCAAGGCACACTTAAATGGCTCTAACGAACTTTACTCATTCAAGGCACAAATATGCAAAAATTTAAACCCAAATTGCAGCAGTTGCAGAATCAGAGACAAAGCTCAGGAGAGAGAGAGAGAAGACTGAGGGAGAAGGAGAGGAAAAGGCGAAGGCTGCGAGCCATCAGGGAGAACTCACAAGCCTATAGCAGCAGAGGAGCTGGCGTGGGCATCCAATAGTAGCAGAAGTGAAAGAGGAAGGGTCCAATAAGGAGTGAGGCTTTGGATGCCAAAAGGAGCTGAAGGAAACCTCCGATCTTCTTGGTCTGTACCTGTGTGGTGGCAGAGGGATTGAGGTGGAGTCTGTGGTCAAGGTCCGCCCGTGGCCGCCCGACGATCCAGATGCCTGATCAGGGGCAAGAAAATCTGTGTGGTGACATTGGGAAGCGAGGTGCAGTCTGCGGCCAAAAGTCTGCCGCAGCCACCAACAATCCAGATGCCTGATCGGGACCAAGAAATCTGTGGTGGCATTGGGGAGTGAGGCGGGGTCTCATGGCCAAAAGTCTGCCGAGTCACCACGATCCAGATGCCCGATCAGGGCAAGATAGATAGATAGATAGATAGATAGATAGATAGATAGATAGATAGATAGATAGATAGGCAGAGAGAGATAGACAGATAGAAAGACAGACAGATGGATGTGTGATCTCTATCGTTTATTGGTAAGAGCAGTGTTGATCAGGATATTGGAGAAACTCCCTACTCTTAGGAAAAGAGCCAGGTATCTTTAACTTCCAATAAATCCACAGTTTCAACCATGACTAGAACAGATGGGGTACAGTGCATGCACTAGAAGGGCAGCCAGCCTGTCGAGTAAGTGAAAGTCCAAAAGAGTAGTGCAGCACAAACACACAGAGACTTTAAAATTCAAATCTAAGGGTTTATTAACCAAACATAAGATAACCAGCTCCAAGTATGGCTCTGCCCCAGTGCTCGCTACCCAGCCTTCCTTAGGGGGCACCAGAGAGCAGTACATTGAGCTCTTAAATAGTCAGTTTTTATGACATCATACTTAATTCAAATTGGTCATATTTAAATCTTTTAAATCTTTGACTAGACTCCAATATTTTCAGTAAATCAAAGTTGCATGGAATACCAACTCATAACAAAAACTCATATACAAACATATTAGATAATGAAATGCTCATAGATTGACTTTTGACCTCCTTCTATCAACTTAAAAATAAGGGTCCAAGTGAACTGCTGCAAAACCTGATGAAGTTGTAGAAACATTTTTAAAATGCACTTTCTAAATTGATTTATAACATACTAATGTCTCAATTTTATGTATGCTAAAGATAAATGAACATAACATGATATGCTCAAGGCTCGATATAATAACCTTCTATATCTATAGGTAAATAGGCAAAACAAATATCTTTACTAATGCATGTAGTGTTTCCAAATTCTATGTTACAAAGCTTTCAAGGTTACTTCATAATTTATTTTGTATTACATGCTCCAATTGACCTTTTGACCTCCTTAGTCTTACTAAAGCATAATCTTTATAGAAAGTGGTTATCCATACAATTCTCTTTTCTTTTATCTTTTTCTTCATTCCTTTATCATCATAAACAAACAATGTATATAAAACATATGTATAAGAAAACACAAAAGCTCAATATAAATCTATGCCCAACATACCAAGGGATGAATATCCCACATTTATAAGCCTGCTGCAGGATTTGGGCAACAAATAAAATAATTAACCATCAGTTAGAAGTTCCAGAGATCCTGAGTGATCACCCTTATTCTTTGGCCTGTTTCCAAGCTGGGATCCACTGAACAGTATCCAAGGATTTAGAGAATGTGAGGCAGGGAATCCGTATCTCTGCAGAAATAAGAGAAAGTGCATTTAGTATCTATTTTTCTTTAGTAAGTAAGGTTTCAAATCCCATTGTTCACTAAAACCATTTGGTTTTATACTTTTCAGAGTATATATCCAGTAACTTTCCTTCATGAGCAAAGATTCTGTCTATTGACCCCTTGTTTTGGTATGGTGACATATTCTAGTCCCATAAATTTAAGTCCTTTGGTACTGGAATTATGTGTATTATTTATTTATTTTATTTATTTAGCTTTTCTTTACGGGTAAGTACACTAGACAAGTATTATGCCTATTTTCAGGAACGACCCAGGAGAATACAACATGAAGAACAACAGTCAAGGAAACATGGCAAAGAGAGAACAGTTTTTGTCACAGTAAACAAACTTGTGGGAAATACATCATTTGGCGCTAGGAAACATATAGTAGTAAGCACATTTCAGATTATACACTCTAGACTAGCTAGTTCAACTGACAGATATATACAGGTCATCATACTGTACATAGGAGTGGAGCATAGCTCAAGGACTGGATTGGTCATAATATAACTTATAACATTGTCGTATACACCCCTAGGCTAGTTGGATCATGGACAGGTATATACAGCTCATCACATTTTCTAAATATGCACTTGTTAGACAAAATAGAAACACTTGGTAGTACAAGTTTCTACCAAGTGACTAAGGTACAATATGTCATGGTTAGCCTATGACCGTGGAGCAATAATGGGTGTAAAAATGCCCAAGGCTTTTTAGGCAGGAGTAGTCAGAAGTCATTGATACAGTGGGGAAAATATCTCCAGGAATTCAATGGAGACACCCTGGGAGGTTCAGACAAAACAATTTGACACTTTACTCTAGGGAGGTTTGGGGCAGTCACACTCTGATGCTAGTTTTAGGAAACCCCACAGGAATTTCAAAAACTCAGATAGGAGGGGCAGCTCGGATATCCACATGCAGCAAATTCCAGAGTCTGGGCACACTTATAGCAAGTCCCGATCCCCATGAGGGTCCGGGTAGGAGGGACTTGAGCATCCCTGATGTGAGAGACCTAAGTTGGTAGGGGTGGGATTCAGTTTAGGCGGGCCAGCCCCTGGGGGTGCTAGTTCTGATCACTTTCCCAGAGAGGCATCCCAAACCAAAATCAAGGTATCTAGCTGGTGAGAGCTAGCAGAGTTTCTCATATAGCTCACAACAGTGGGTGAGTCGGGGCAGCCAAGGCAAAACGACAAATGTTATTGTAAACAGTGTACCACCAGATGAGATGTGTCTTTGGAGAGCAAGCAAATAGGTGCAGCCCATAGCTGAGGGAGGGAAGGAGCACACCTTCACTAGGGCAAGCCTGGCTGCAGCGAGGGTTATACTTGGCCCTATAGGCCAGACCCAGTTTGCAGTTTGCCGCCCTGCAGATGTTAAGGATATAATTACCCATGTCAAGTTGGGGGTCAAGTGTTATCCCCAGATATTTGATGGAGCTCACTATGGGTATTGAGGATCCATCTGTGCTGGTGACATGTAAGCAGGCCGATGAGGCTTTGATTTTAGCCATTGAGCCAAAGAGCATAGCCTGTGTCTTTTTAGGTTCGGGACCAGCTTGTGACTAGTAACCCATGACAATACCCTGTTAAAGTCATCGGTCAGGTTCTGGTTTAGGGTAGTGGCATTCTGGGAGTGAGCCAGGATTACCAGATCATCTGCATACATGGTGCTGCTACAGCTGGTAGTAACCATGGGTAGTTGATTGATGAAGAGGAGAAGAGGAGGGACCCAGTACCGAGCCTTGAGGCACTCCAGGGTCACCGGTAGGGGCTCGGAGGACTTTATTGAAGCAGATGCGCTGCTTTCTGCCATGTAGATAACCCATTAGCCATTTCATGGCATGGGGAGGAGAGGCAAGTGACCACAACTGTGCACCAAGCAGTTTGTGGTCAATGAGGTCAAAGGCTTTGGACAGGTCGATAAATATTGCACCAGAGAGTTTGCCATGGTCCATGGCTGTCCAGATACTTGATGTAACCGAGATTAAGGTTCCCTCCTCTCATGTCAATCGTAGAAAACCTCTCACCATCTCCCAGCCAGGGTGTTAGTCATGCTACTACTCCTGTCAGGAACATTCGTCAAACCCTGGCCCGGTTCCAGGAGCTCCCCAACTCGCACCACAGGCCTATGCATGGTCTCCATGAATATCTGTAGCCTCCTAAAAAGTTTGACTCACTACAATGCCTGGTCACATCAATTAACCCTGATGTCATCACCCTGGTTGAGACTTGGCTGTCAAAATTCTCCCTGACTCCCTAGTCTCCTTCCTGGTTTCACCCTTTTCCAGTCCGACCGTGTTGGGAGGCCGGGGTGGCGGCTGCGTATTGCGTCCAATGCTCTCTCTGCCAGCCCTGCCCTCCCATCCCTTGACTCCAGGGCCCAGGCGCTACGCTGAAACTAACCCTGACCCTTTAAAGGGACCCTTTATCTGACTACTGCATACGTGCCCCCAGGGACCAAGCAGGCCATTGCCTCTCTTACAGAATACCTTACCTCTCTACCTCCTTCCAGCTGATCAAATTCTGGTGGGTGACTTAAATGTCAACATGGCTCAGCCCTCCTCCTCTTCTATCCGAGACTCCTTTTCTGCAATAGACCCTACGCAACTAGTTACCCACCCTTCCAGGAATAACCCAAGAGAGGCTCCAGTACCCTGCTTGATGTGGTACTCACCAACCGCCCTAATTGGATCCCCAATATACAAGTCCTCCCAGACTCTCTCAGCGATCACCCCCATTCTATTCCACTGGTCAACCTCAGTCCCCAAACCCATAGCACAGTCCACATGTCAGTGCATCTAATACCTGGTGGACTGATAAAACTTAAGGAACTTCTGTCCCAAATTGACTGGTCTCCTATACAGGGAACTCCTGACATCGACACAGCTCTCCTTCTTTACCCAAACTTTTAATAATGCCTGTGATATCTTTGCCCCAGTGTTGACCCGCCTTTCTAAAAGGAAGAATGCCCCTGGTTACCCCAGCTTTGATCCACCAGCTCAAACATAGGGACAACCTATGGCACAGTGCCATTGAGACTAGCCAGCCCAATGACAGGCGGTTATATGCTGCCTTGAAACAAATTACTCGGGCCATCAGAAAGGCCAAGTCTGAGCACTATCGTCCTCACTCACTGCCTCATGGGGAATCCCAGAACCTTCTGGGATAACATTAAACAGTTAAATGGAGTGCACACTCCCCCACCACCAGATCAACATTAATGATGTGGTCTCCTCAGACCTAGCCCTCATAGCCAACCACCTCAACACCTCATTCACTGACCTTAGCCCTATCCTCCCTACAAATTTTTTGACCCTCCTCCCCAGCACCTGCCGTAAATCTTTCTCACCCTTATTTTCTCCTCCCGTGTTTCTGCCCAAGATCTTAGGCGCACCTTGTCACTGCCCTCAAGAGTAATAGGTACAGGCAGTGACACCCTGGATCCGTGTATCCTCGGCTGGTCTTAGACACAGTCCTTACCCCGATCACATGCCTCATCAACCACTCTTTGCCTGGGAAGGTTCCAACTGCCTGGAAAGTCACCACTGTCACCCCTATCTTTAAAGGTGGTGATAGGACTGTGGCTGGAAACTATCGACCGATCTCCATTCTCTCCTCTCTCCAAGGCCTTGGAAAAGTGGTGGTCTCTCAAATCTCTGACTACCTCTCCACCTACAATGTCCTTTGTCCTGAGCAGCATGGCTTCGAGTGGGCCTAGTACCAACACAGCCCTCCTAGAGTTCTCCAACTTTCTCACTCCTCCTTAGACACTGGTTCTCTGGCTGGTGCTGTCTTCATTGACCTCTCGAGCTTTCGACACCTGTCTCCCACCTCCTTCTTGATGCCCTTAGTCTCTCTGGTTTTGCTGCTGGGCCTATCTCCTGGTGCACCAGTTATCTGTCTGACCGCTCACAGCGTGTAAAATTAATGGGACCTACTCAGATATCTGTCCCATCTTTTCTGGGGTTCCCCAGGGCTCCATTCTGGGCCCTTACTATTCTCCTTTACCTTAACACTTCCATGCTCTTGCTCGGGGAACATTCTGTTATGCGCTGATGATGCAGTCATCTTTGCCTCAAATCGTAACCCTACTGCCCTCCAGGACTCGCTGCAGAAGTCCTTCACTGAAGCCGAGGGCTGGTTCAAGAACATAGATTGGTGATAAATCTTAAAAAACAAAACCATGTTCTTCACTCATCCCCAAAACAAGTCCTGCAACTTCAAACTCCTCATTCACTCTGGGTCCTCATTCCCACTCGAACAAGTTTGCTCCTATAAATACCTAGGGATCCATTTTGACCCCTCCCTCTCCTTCTATGGACACATCGCTGCCCTAGCCACTGCCACTAATATCCGATTGGGCATCTTACATCGGTATAAACACTGCCTCCCCTGGAGCTCTTCAACTCTGATCACCTCCTCTATCCTGTCCCTAGTGGACTATGGACTGCCGTGTGTAGTGCTGCTGATCAGACCGCACTCCATAAAATTCTCTCTACTCTGAATAAGGCCTGCAGGTTAATTACTGGAGCACCTGGGATGACACACACCTGTCTCACTGTATGCTAAAGCGCTGGTACTTGATCTCGATGGCGCCTCAAATATCTTACCTGTACCCTTACAAAAAGACCCTCCTTGGGCTTTCCCCACCAGGATTGACCACCACCATCGCCGCTCTGTCCCACTAGTTCATACTGGACCTCTGGGAAAACCTCTCTTGTTATCCTAGAGCTAGGACCTCTCACGGCCAAAGAGCCTTCAGCTTTGAGGCCCCCTCCTGGTTCACACACTGCCCCTCCATCTCCGAAGCTCCAACTATATCGTGCTTCAAAACTTCCTTACGTAACCACCTTATTAACACCCGATGCTGTAACTGCCACTAGTCAAAGCCGCACTCAATACTTATGACAAAGCTTATTACTAAGCTGCTAAGGACGACATAACTCTGGTATTGTTTGCATCCATCCTACCTGTACCAGCTTGTTTGTATCTATGTCTTAATTTTACTGTTATACTTATGTGTTGTACTGCTATACTGTTATTTTGGTTTGTCTTACTGTGACAAGGTACCTTTGTAAATGAGCCTATAGCTCAAAGGTTTTCAAACTGCTGTTTAAATAAAATAAAATAAAAAAAATAAAAATAAGGCTGTGGTGGTGCTGTGTCCCTTACGAAAGCCGTGTTGGGTGGGGGACAGAAGTTCATGAGAGTGGATATATTCCAAAGCTGCTCAGCCACTACCTTTTCAAGGAGCTTGCTAAGGGTTGGGAGAATGGCAATCGGTCGATATTTGTCAGGCAGTTTGGGATTCCTTGTTTCAGTACAGGGACAATCCTCGCCTCTTTCTGGATGTCTGGGATGGTCCCCAGACCAAGGGATAGGTTAAAGATAAAGGCTACTGGTGAGGCAATGTGTGCAGCACCAAGCTTAAGGAGTTTAGGCTCCAGGTTGTCTAGGCCAGGACTGGAGTACTGGAAGAGGCCAGCTAGGCATTTCTGCAAGTCCTGAACTGATACAGCCCTGAGGTGGAACATTTGACAAGGAGGGTGACCCTCCAGCAGAGTGGAGGAAGGGGTGGGACAGAGCCTCATCAGGTGAGAAGAGGGTTGTGAAGGCAGAGAGGTCAGAGAAGTGATTATTTAGGAGTTGGTAATAGTATGGGGATTATTGCAGGAGACTCCATTTATGACCATGTCCATAACCCCGGATGGGAGGATCCATGAGACAAGGATTTAATATCTCCAGAACTTCCTCGGATTACTGGCAGAGCTTAGCAGGGTAGACTTACAAAAGTCACTCTTGCTGCCCTGATGGCCTTTTCACTTGTTCCTGAGGTGGCTGTACCTTTGAATAATCATGGGATCACTGGTACCTTTGGAGCAGGCCAACACTTATCTCTCTCCCTCATCTGGGCTGGGAGATTCCCATTTAACCAGAGGTAGGGACCCCTCACCCTCACGGGTGACCCTGGGAGCATGCTTGTCTTGCAAGGCCCCAAAGGTGGAGAAGTAAGAGGTTGCTGCCGAGGGTCAGTGGCACCATACACCCCAGACCAGTCAGTAACTCTTAGGTCTTCCAGGAACTCCTCAGTATCAGATCTAGAGTAGTTTCTGAGCACCCAATTACTACAGTGTATTATGAAAGTGTGCTGCAGCAGGTTTGTCAATCCTCATATTTACAATATCCTCATGTGTTCCTGTATTCTGATTTTTATTGACCTACTGGTGCATTCTACATAAATCATGCCACAATTGCACCAGAGAATATACACCATAAAACTGGTATCATAGGTAATGAAATATTTTATACTCACAGTCTAATCATTTAACCTAGGGTGAATAAATGTTTTCCCATTTGCATATGCTCACAAGTGTTGCGCCTGCAGCACTTATGATTGCCCATTGGCCCAACTGGTGGCCACGCAGTACTGACTAGTGTTGTCCTGCACTGACATCCTGCTGTGTATTAACTTGTCCTCAGATTGGGTGCTCTACTGAAGGTGATTTGTGACTTTTGGCCTACTGCCTGTTGTACATTATGGTCACCTTCTGGTATGTATTCTCCAGTTTTTGTGAATTATGTTGCCAATCTTTCCAGCGATGCTATTGAATTCTTAACAAAGGTTACAGGGTCTTTTCCCCATATTTTTGTTGTTGTTTTTTATTTTCCCTTATAACAAGGTCTCCCGCTCACATTCAAGTGCTCTAACCTTTGAAGTTTCTAAAACATTCTTACTTTAGCCCCTCATCAAAAACCTACTTTCTAAATCTTTTACTTGGGTCAGAAAACCTTCCAAATTATTGCAGTTCTGTCTGAGCCTCAGGAACTGACCATAAGGTACAGAATCTTTCAAGTTCCTGGGATGGGCACTAGCTGCACGTAACACTGAGTTACTTGCTGTTTGTTTCCTGAAGCATTTGTTGATATCTTTTGTACGTGTATTTGTGTCTACACATGATATATTAATGTCCAGGAGGTTTAATGCACCACTAGCTGCCACATATGTGAATTTTAGATTCAGATTATTGTTTTGCAACCAATCAACAAAATCCTTTACTTCAGTGGTGTCACCATTCCAGATACATATGACATCGCAATAAAACGATGCTATAGTAATATTTTTCAAAGTATGTTTTTTTGCTGGATTGAGTTCATGTAGCTCCTCCTACATGCCTAAATGCAAGGTGGCATAGGAGGAGCTATGGATGCACCCATTGCAGTGCCACATTGTTGAGAAAATGCTCCCCAGTACATTCAAATGCATTATGAGTGACACAAATTCTATCTGTAAGTAAACAATCTGTAGGAACATTATTGTTACTTTCTTTCTCCAGAAAATATGTACATGCCCTTATACTTTGTTGATAAAGTATGGAAGTGAAAAGGCTTTCCACATCAATACTCACCCACACATAATTATATTGCCAGACCACATTTTAAGTTTACAAAGTAAATCTGTTGTGTCTCTTATATATGACCCCAGTCTGACAACATGTCGTTGTAAAAGTAATCTACAAATTTCCTAAACCTTCAGTTAGGAGCCCACACCTGATACTATAGGCCTTCCAGGTGGCTCAGAAATGCTTTATGTATCTTTGGCAGAATATGTAAACTGGGTGTTATGGAGGTGATCAGTCTAAATATAGCCAAATTCCTGCTCTGAGATGTCCCCATTGCTTACTGCTGCCTGTATAGTTGGTGCAGCTCCCTTTTAATGCATTTTGTGGGTCTGATGGTAATCTAGCGTATGTCTGCGGGTTATTAAGTAGACCCATAACAATGTTAATGTGATTTATTGAGTATAACAATATTTCCCATTTATCTGCTACTTTTATAATTACATTCTTATTTTGCTGTAACTCATTTAAAGCTTTATTTTCTGTAGCTGAAATACTGTAAATCGTGATGCTCTTTGTTAATCAACAATTCCTTTACTTCCTTAGTAACTGTTTTCTCAAACACTGAAATGGTGGGATTAAACACATTAGGCATAAAAGTAGAAATACCCTAAACAACTTTTTCTATCCCCCAAGATACTGTCCGTAACATTACCAGAAAGTCCAGATTCCTGTGCCCTGATGTGACCCTGTTGAGATTCCCTTCATTATGCATTGCTGTAAGTTTAATGGCACTGATGCTGTCTAAATCAGTCTGCTCATCTGTTGTTGCAGAGATCCCAGTTTCAGCCAAAATAGCATCAATGTCCTCTGTTCGTTTCCACATTCCTTTCTATGAAACCCATGGTGTTAGTACATGCAAGTCCCTCTGGTTTGAAAGAAATATTTCAAGCGAATCTTCCTAAACATCTTAAATCAATCCATTGATCTGGAAAGCATTAACCCTTGGTATCGGCACAAGCGAAAGTCCCTCTTGGAGTACACCTCCTGGTGTTCCATTAAAGCATAGCCTGATACATTTAATATCTGTAGGTCATCGCTTTCTTCTCTCGAAGAGTTCTCCTTGGAGCTGCTGCTTTTTGCTGCATCTTCTGCTGCTTCTTTTCCTCTTCAGGTTTTTTCTTTCTGTAGTTCTTATCTCACGCCTCTCAAAAATTGGGCTGAAACCCAATTAAATAAAAAATAGCGTCATATGAAGAAGAAATCACTACAAGAAAGCAAAAAGCTTAAACACGATGAAGTGGATTATGAATTAGGTCACATTTTAGATCGGGCCAATAAAACAACTCAAGCAAAAGAGTGGCTCACGAGTCAGATTTGGCAGAAGTCGCACAAGTAGAAATGGCAAAAGAAATCAGGATCTTTTTTAGAGAAGCATGGAAGACAAGAAACTACAGAAAAAAAAACCTGAAGAGGAAAAAGAGGTGGCAGAAGGCAGCAAAGCAGCAGCTCCCAAAGAAGAACACTTTGAAAGAAGAAAGCAATGACCTACAGATATTAAATGTATCAGACTATGCTTTAACAGGACATCAGGAGCATGTACTCAGAAAGGGACTTTCGTTTGTGCTGACACCAGGGCTAATGCTTTCCAGATTAATATGGATCTATTTAAGTTCTTTAGGAAGATTCATTTATTTATTAATTTATTTATTTATGTAGGAAATTGGAATTACAGCACTTTGAGTCATAGACTTGTTTCCAAAGGCTCCACGTCAGAATAAAACAGACATTCATACAGTACATACATAGAATAAATGTGGGTGAGCAATCATACAGAGTATAAACACAATGAGCATGGGTTAATGCCTATACATTTGGTAGCTAAAACAGGGCAGAGCTATACGACATATTTGCCTAATGAGCAGTTAAGACCTATACAATTGGTAGCTAAATCAATGCATGATATAAGTTGGTAGTAAGTCGCCTCAGGGAGGCCCTTGTCTGATACATAATACAATGCATTCATAGTCCAGTGCAACTATATGGTAACCGAAGGAGGTGAGAAGTCTGTAGGTTAGAAATAGTGAGACTCTCCACTGCTAGACCAAGGGTAGGTGTGTGGCCTAGCAGCATGATGCAGAATCCACAGGTTACGGTTACTCTGTCATTGATGTGAGGAGAGGATATGAGCCCTTTAGGCAGCTTTAAAATGACCTAGATTGGTGATTGATGTGATTGCGGTGGGAGGGCATTGTACCAGGATAGAGCTCTAAGGGAAGGATTGCTGGGCTGGGTGGTCCTGACCCTAGGCACCTTCCAGATAGTTTTTAGGGTGGCCCATGTGGATGCTGAGATGGTGGCTGCCTGAAGAGAAGCCATGACACCTATTGGTGTTAAACCCAGGTGGCTTTTTTGGTGAAGAGACAGGTCTGGTATAATAATCTTTCCTCAGGAGAGGATATTGATGAGTGCGTATAGGGTGCAAATCATGTATTTCTGTCGGCACCAGAGAGAAGCCGGCAGGCCTTATTGATGGCTACTTGCATTTGACAAAGCCCAGTAGGGTTAACGGCAGCATAGATTGTGAGGCCATAGTCCACCAGTGATAAGACTGAGGAGGTAATGGCTAGGTGAAGTGCTTCAGGTGGCAGGCAGTCTTTATGTCTGTACAGGAGACCAATGCGGGTGTTGGTGGCGGAGGTGATGATTTTTATATGTTTGTGGAACAGAGGAGGAGTCAAATGTAGTACCTAGATACTTATACTTTTGGACCTGTTCCAGTGGGATATGAGAGAGGGAGAGTATTTCCAGGGAAATCCTCTGATCTGTTTTACGGTGGGCATACAGCATCGTCTTAGTTTTTAATGTTGACCACCAATCTGTGTTCAGCAAACCAGTGTTCAATCTGAGAGAAGGAGTTCTGTAAGGTACACTGGAGAGAGAGAGAGAGAGAGAGAGAGAGAGGATCAGGATGCAGCGTGAATAATAACGCCGTCCGCAACTGGAAAAGGTTGGGGCAGGATTTAGGTAGGGCATTGAGGTAGATGCTGAATAGCAGGAGACCCAGGATAGATCCCTGGGGAACCCTGAGTACACAGGCAGCAGTAGATATCGTATTGTCAATTTTAACACATTGGGTTCTAGATGAAAGATAGCTGGAGAACCATGAGAGTGGACAATGAGAGACCCCAATTTGTTGTAATGTGTTAAGGAGGAGGGTGAGAAACCATGTCAAAGGCCTTGAGGTCTATAAACACAGCCCTGCGAGGTGCCCTCGTGGAGTGCAGGAGTTATTGAGTTCTGTGAGGGCAGTCATAGTGTTGCGACCAGCTCTGAAACCATGCTGCTCCCTACGTAAGAGGTTGTGTGTGAGGAGGTAGTCAATAAGCTGATTGGCCATGATCTTTTCAAGGCTTTAGAGTAGGGGAGAATTGAGATAGGCCTGCAGTTGTTTGGGGAGAGAGCTGTGCACATTTCTATATTGGTGTTATCACTGCGTTTTCCATGAGGTTGGGAACTGGCCCAGGCACAGGGAGAGATTTAGAAGGTTCGTGAGTGGGGAGATAATCGAGTCTAGCGCAAGGTATAGGTGCGATATTGGAAGGCATCTTTGCAGTAATTGGAGCTCTGGAGGGCTTTGGACATGTAGGCTTTCACTTCTGTAAGAGTGATGACTCTGAGTTTGAAGGGGGGCAGGAGCTTAGGTGGTGGGTAGGCTGAATCGGATCAAAAAGTTCGAGGGAGACTGAGCTGAGGTCTGAGAAGGTGGAGTTGAGGCGGTTAGCTATGTGAAGTGTTTCTGTGGTGGTAGTAGTACCGCTAACACTAAGTTGTGAGGGGGAAGCGGATTTACCATTAAGCTCCTTGATTTTATCCCAGAACTTTCTTGTGATACCCCAGGAGGTGGCTCGGATGGTTCTGTAGTACTCCACCTTGGCCTTGAGGATTGCCCAGGTACACTTATTGCAGGCAGCATTATAGGCCTGCCTGCAGCTTAGCAAGCTGGAGGCAGTGGCATGATGCCAGAGGTAGTCACACATTTTGAACTGTTGTAGGAGTTCTGTGGGGTGATCTGGGCACTACATTTCTTAGTGGTCACTTTGATGGTCAGTGCAAAAGCATCACAGGTGGTATTAAAGGTGGTGGTGAAGTAGTGCAATGCATCATCTATGTACTGGGCTTGAGAAATAGGGGACCAGTCCCAGTTAATTAAATATTGTTTGAGTTTGGCTATGCCTCCTGGATGTAGTCGATGACAAAAGGTGATATTTGGTAGTGGTTTAGGTAGCTGACAGGACCAGCTGAAGATGATTGGGAAGTGGTCACTTGAGGCATTGGGTAGGACACCTAGGTCGGTAATATGGTGGGGACGATTAGTGAGCAGGAAATCTGCTGGTGTGGGTTCCATTAGTGGGGTTGGCTCTGGTAAGCTGGGATACCAATTGGGTCATGTCTAACGCAGCAAAGGTATCTTTGGCATGTGTTGATGAGCTTGCCAGCCAGTTTATGTTGAGATCCCCAACTAGGATTTGTTCCATTTGTGGGGTGACTGGCTAGGTAGCCACAGAGTGCTTTGACAGGCAAGGGATTGGCTGCGGGGTGGGATGTAGGTGATGGTGAGAGTAAGAGAGCATGGTTTGGGTCAGGGAGAGTTTTATTAAGAGGGCTTGGGCACCATGGTCTAGGGACGGTACAGGTAGGGCTTGGTAATGCAGTGAGTCATTTACATAGAAGGCACAGCCACCATCTCTCTTGCTGTTATAATCAAGCCTAATGAGAGAGTAGCTAGGAAAAGAGACAAATGAGTCTGGGGTCTTGGCTGACAGTTAGGTTTCTGTTAAAGCCAGAATGTGTGGTTGGTGCTGTGCCATCCAGCGCCTGAAATATTTCTTTTCCAAACCAGAGGGACTTGAGTGTACTAACACCATGGGTTTCATAGAAAGGAATGTGGAACCGACGGAGGACAGTGATGCTATTTTGGCCAAAACTGGGATATCTGCAACAACAGATGAGGAAACAGTTATTAAAAAAGTAGAGGAATTGTTGATTAACAAAGAACACCCTCGACTTACAATATTTCAGCTACTAGAAAATAAAGCTTTAAACGAGTTACAGCAAAATAAGGATGTAATTATAAAAGTAGCAGATAAAGGGGAAATATTGTTATACTCAATAAATCACATTACATTAACATTGTTATGGGTCTACTTAATGACCCGCAGACATATGCTAGATTACCATCAGACCCCAAAAATGCATTAAAAAGGAGCTGCACCAACTACTACAGGCAGCAGTAAGCAATGGGGACATCTCAGAGCAGAAATTTGGTTATATTTAGACTGATCACCACATAACACCCAGTTTATATATTCTGCCAAAGATACATAAAAGCATTTCTGAGCCACCTGGAAGGCTATAGTATCAGGTGTGGGCTCCCTAACTGAAGGTTTAGGGAAATTTGTAGATTACTTTTACGATGACATGTTGTCAGACTGGGGTCATATGTAAGAGACACAACAGATTTATTTGTAAACTTAAAATGTGGTCTGGCAATATAATTTGTGTGGGTGAGTACTGATGTGGAAAGCCTTTTCACTTCCATACTGTATCAACAAGGTATAAGGACATGTAAATATTTTCTGGAGAAAGAAAGTAACAATAATGTTCCTACAGATTGTTTACTTACAGATAGAATTTGTGCTCACTCATAATGCATTTGAATGTACTGGGAGCATTTTCTCCAACAATGTGGCACTGCAATGGGTGCATCCATGGTCTCTCCTATGCCACCTTGCATTTAGGCATGTGGAGGAGCTACATGAACTCAATCCAGCAAAAACATACTTTGAAAAAATATTACTATGGCATCGCTTTATTGACGATGTCATATGTATCTGGAATGGTGACACCACTGAAGTAAAGGATTTTTTGATTGGTTGCAAAACAACGATCTGAATCTAAATTCACATATGTGGCAGCTAGTGATGCATTAAACCTCCTGGACATTAATATATCATGTGTAGACACAAATACACGTACAAAAGATATCAACAAATGCTTCAGGAAACAAACAGCAAGTAACTCAGTGTTACATGCAGCTAGTGCCCATCCCAGGAACTTGAAAGATTCTGTACCTTATGGTCAGTTCCTGAGGCTCAGACAGAACTGTAATAATTTGGAAGGTTTTCTGACCCAAGCAAAAGATTTAGAAAGAAGGCTTTTGATGAGGGGCTAAAGTAAGAATGTTTTAGAAACTTCAAAGGTTAGAGCACTTGAATGTGAGCGGAGATCTTGTTACAGGGAAAATAAACAAGCATTTGTCAATGCCGAATGTTGCTTGCTTCTATGTGCTGTTTAGGTATTTGGAAGTCATTGGAGTGCAAATATTGAAAATTTGTGAACTTACGAGCATAGGAACTGCTAATGCACACTCATAAAACAGTCATTTTAGAAATTTTTCACCAAATTTCCAACACAGCCATTTAAGACCTCTGCTCATGAACAGTGTCACTATGATTTTCTTAATGTGTCCCATACATTGAGTTCGCACACTGACTGCACCATTGTGCGCTACATGGGCGAAACACGTTTTGGGAAAGATGTGAAAATGACAGCTGCACTGCTCATAAGGAGGTGTGGTAAAATGGCAATGTTGAAAATCTGGAGTGAAAATATTGAAAATTCACAAACTTACGGCGTCACGTAGGAACTGCACAACACACGCTCGTAAACAGTCATTTAGAATTTGTTCACCAAATTTTCAACATAGCCATTTAAGACCTCTGCTAATGAACAGCATCACTGTGATTTTCTTAATGTGTCCAATACATTGATTTCGCACACCGACCGCGCCATTACGCTATATGGGCAGAAACACATTTTGGGCAGGATGTGAAAAATGACAGCTGTACTGCTCATAAGGAGGTGTGGTAAAATGGCAATGTTGAAAATCTGGAGTGAAAATATTGAAAATTCACAAACTTACTGACATGCATAGGAACTGCTCAGCATACAGTGTAAAACAGTCTATTTTAGATTTTCACCAAATTTTCAAAATAGGCTTTTGAGAGCCCACCCTATGAACACTGGCAGTGTCATTTCGTTAATCATTCTGAAAGGTGATTTAGCGAGTGACTGCGAAATCACCCTTCAGGCCCGAATAACGCCCATGATAGTGAACAGCATTCATGAGAAGGGGTCCCAAAACCCATCTGAAAATTTGGTACAAAATTCCAAAAATGCCTGAGATATGCAATAAAGTTGAAAAACCCTATCTATCCCATTATACAGCTTACCGGCATTTCCTCAGTTCATGTCGGCTTTGAAGAGTGCAGACGTGTTCCCGGTCCACCGATGATCGTCGCACCGAGCTCTGGAAGTAAGTATGGGGTGGGGTGTGGGGAGGCAGGGTGCGAAGGGTGGTGCGGGTTGTTGAGGGGGCAGGGAGACTACGAGGGACCATTTTTTTATTCACACAGGTTTTTGTTTTTTTTTTACGAAGACGACGTGAGGACGCTTGCCACGCTGTGGTGGGCTCCCAGCATGGCAGCAGGAAAGCTGTTCGGGAGACGTGGAGCTAATGGGGATTGGGCACCCTGTCAGCCAAAAAAGATTTTCCACGCTGGGGTGGGCCCCTGCGCGGCACCGGAAAGCTTTTGGGGTGTGCAGCCTGAGCCGACGTGGGGATTGGGCACCCTGTCGGTTATAACAGCTTTTGCCACGCAGGGTGGGCTCCCAGTGTGGCACCCAGACAGCTGTTGGGGGTGTGAAGCTGACGGGGATTGGGCACCTCACGCCATACAGTGTGTGCGGGGTGGGAGCGGATCAGCACGCAATATGCGTGTTGCCATGCTGCAGTGTGAGCGGGAGGGAGAGCCTGCTCACTGGAAGTGGAGCTCTCCTTGAACTGTATGCCACTGCATTTTTAGCTTGTCATAGACAGCTGCAGCTGTGATTGGGAACTGGGGCTGCGCCTGCAAACACACTGACTGCATTGGAAGACGGGCTGACACACCTCCGAAAAACTCGGATGATGGCACTATGTTTCTTGCACATGCGCAGCAGCAACATAAAACAACAACAGAAAAATGGAAAAAGACCTTGTAACCTTTGTTATGGAATTCAATAGCATTGCTGGAAAGATTGGCAACATAATTCACAAAACTGGAGAATACATACTAGAAGGTGACCATAATGTACAACTGGCAGTAGGCCAGAAGCCACAAATCACCTTCAGTAGAGCACCCAATTTGAGGGACAAGTTAATACACAACAGGATGTCAGTGCAGGCCAACACTAGTCAGCGACATGGCTACCAGTTAGGCCAATGGCAATCATAAGTGCTGCAGACGCAACACTTGTGAGCATATGCAAATGGGAAAAACATTTATTCACCCTAGGTTAAATGATTAGACTGTGAGTATAAAAGTTTCATTACCTGCAATACCAGTTTTATGGCATATGTTCTCTGGTGCGATTGTGGCATGATTTATGTAGAATGTACCACTAGGTCAATAAAATCAGAATACAGGAACACATGAGGGATATGTAAATATGAGGATTGATAAACCTGTTGCAGCACACTTTCACAATTCATATCATTCCAGTACCAAATAATTTAAATATATGGGACTAGAATATGTCACCATACCCAAACAAGGGTAATAGACAGAATCTTTGCTCATGAAGGAAAGTTACTGGTTATATACTCTGAAAAGTGTAAACCAAATGGTTTAAATGAACAACGGATTTTAACTTTACTTATTAAAGAAAAATAGATACTAAATGCACTTTCTCTTATTTCTGCAGAGATACGGATTCCCTGCCTCACATTCTCTAAATCCTTGGATACTGTTCAGTGGATCCCCAGCTTGAAAACAGGCCAAAGAATAAGGGTGATCACTCAGGATCTCTGGAACTCTAACTGATGGTTAATTATTTTATTTGTTGCCCAAATCCTGCAGCAGTGGCTTATAAATATGGGATATTCATCCCTTGGTATGTTGGGCATAGATTTATATTGTGCTTTGTGTTTTCTTATACATATGTTTTATATACCTTGTTTGTTTATAATGATAAATGAATGAATAAAAAAAGATAAAAAGAAAAGAGAATTGTATGGATAACCACTTTCTATAAAGATTAAGCTTTAGTAAGACTAAGGAGGTCAAAGGTCAATTAGGGAATATAATACAAAATAAATTATGAAGTAACCTTTGAAAGCTTTCACCATAACACAGTAATTGAAACACTATGTGCATTAGTAAAGATATTTGTTTTGTCTATTTACCTATAGATGTAGAAGGTTATTATGTCAAGCCTTGAGCATATCATGTTATGTTCATTTATCTTTAGCATACATAAAATCGAGACATTAGTATGTTATTATAAATCAGTTTAGAAAGTGTATCTTAAAAATGCTTCGACAACTTCATCAGTTTTTGCAGCAGTTCACTTGGACCCTTATTTTTAAGTTGCTATAAGAAGGTCAAAAGGTCAATCTATGAGCATATCATTATCTAATATGTTTGTATATGAGTTTTTGTTATGTGTTGGTATGCAACTTTGATTTACTTAAAATATTGGATTATAGTCAAAGATTGAAATATGGCCAATTTGAATTATGTATGATGTCATAAAAACTGACTACTTAAGGGCTCAATGTACTACTCTCTGGTGCCCCTAAGGAAGGTTGGAGTAGCCAAAGCACAGGGGCAGAGCCATACTTGGAGCTGGTCATCTAACATTTGGTTAATAAACCCTTGAGATTTGAATTTAAAAGTCTCTGTGTGTTTGTGCTGCACTGCTCATTTTGACTGATCTTTAACTTCCGCTTGGACAGCGATAAGAGATGGGCAGAAGGGACTTCGTTTAACATCTCATCTGAAGGATGGCACTTCAACAGTGCACACACACACACACACACACACACACACACACCGTACTGTACCACAATGTCAGTATTGTTATGTGTATTGCCCAGGTTCCTAGTGTGGGGCTAGAAGCCATAACCCTCTGATCTTCTGGTTCCATAGGTAAGCATCCTACTGAGCTACTGACCCTGACTTTGTACAGCGCCTCCTTACTTATATTTAGCACTTGTCAATCTGTATGCATTTTGATAACATTTGTTTGGAAAACTGTAATTGTTTCATATTGCTTTGAGGCTGACTGGGACTCTTGAGGCATGGATGCACCTCTCGGGGGCAGCCTAGGTTCCTTTTCCAAGCTACTGGGCTTATGGGTGTTAGTTAATACATGTGCGATTCCTCTACCTGGGAAGTACTAGGGTGCCTGCTCTAATCTCAGGGCTGTTACCTCCTGGAAATAATGAGCCATGTTCCTACATAGAGGTTTTACCTCTATCACATAAGCAATAAAGAATGACAGGGTGTGCATTTTGTGTGTAATCCCCAAATAGGCTTACCTGGAAGGGCTATGTCCCTACACTGCTCCTCCAGTGTCCTGACAGTGGCTTCTGTTGGGCTCCAGACCCTGTGGTCCCTGGTTGTCTTTGTGGCTCTGAGCCACCAAAATCTATGTCTTGGCCCCTGTGTAGAAGGGGCTGAACTACGACATGTCTTTGCCCTCTGGGCACTGGAGTGGCTGATTTTCAGTACCAGAGGTCGGGAGAGCCCCGGACCATAATGTAAATAAAAACATGGCCACCACACTCCAAATGCACATGAGCAGTTGGCCAAGAGAGCAAAATTCAAGGAGCCGGGCTCCAGTGGAGTGTTCTGGCTGTGGCCAATTAAATAACATTATCCCAGAGCTGGGGGCCAGGTGAAATAAAGACCAGAAAACCTCCGGTTTGGGGATGAAATGTTTTCAGTCCTCTTAAGGGCATATGTTTTAAAAATAAGGGCTGGACTGTTTGGGGGCTTAATGTACACAAATATGGCAGCCCCATAAAACTTCTAAGGCAAAGGGCTGTTGGTGTTAAGGTTGGAGGGCAGTCAAAAGCCCAGGAGTTAGGCAACCAATCAGGACAGGAGCTACCAAAAGCTATATAAGGAATTGTTTTGCCCATCAAGAGGAGATCAGCCAGAGCTGTGAATGCAAGACAGACTGCTGTGGGGCTTCCCAGCCCAAGGCCTGTATCTGGTACCCAACAGCCTGTCTGGCCAGAGCAGGAAGGGAACTGTAGAGTGTTTTTGCAGCAAAGACAAGACTTTGCCAGTTTTGCTGCAGCAAGAGATTTGGCAGTGCTGCAGAGACAGCAACTGGGAGTTCACGGCAGAGAGAAAACCCATTCTGGAGTGGTACAGAAGAGAAAGTGAAAGTGTCTGGAACTGCAGTGTGAGAGCAGAAGCTATAAACTGTGCAGCCTGAAATTAAAAGTGCTGTAGCTGTGAGTACAAATAAGAGTGACCTGGCTACTAAAGGTAATATTTTAGTCCTAGGAGATTTTAATATGCCTTCTATGAATTGGTCCGCTTTGCTGGGAAAATGCATGGTGAAAAAGAACTGATCTCACTTATCAGACCTAGGCCTGGAGCAGCTTTAAATCGAGCCTACCCGGAGGATTACTTACTGGACTTAGTGATATCCAAGATAGGAACAATATATCTAACATCTGCATTGGGGACCCTTTAGGCTCAAGTGATCACCACTCTACTTCATTTGTACTAATATTTAATACCTTACAGAATTTAAGCAACTCAGAATACAAAATTATGATAATGCTAACTTTCTTATTATTAACGAACATTTAAATAAACTTTCTTGGAAGGAAATATCACTCCCTCTTTCAGTAGAGGAAGCCTGGAATATTTGAAATCAATGATTTATGACTTAGAAGATCTATTTGTCCCCACAAAAAGAAATATAACAAAAGGGAAGATCCCACTGTGGCTAAATAAAACCATTAAAAACTAATTAAAAAACAAAGGTTGTTTTCTCTTTTAGAAAAGAGTGAGGTGCCAATAAAGATCAATTACTTCTCAAATACAAAAATCTTTAAAACAGTTGAAACATGCCATTCTACAGTCTAAAAGGAAACTTGAGTTTTGTTTGGCACACTGCAAAGATAGCTACAAATCCTTATATTCCTATCTTAATAATAAAAAGTTAATAATAGATACATGGGCCCTATAACAGTTAACAACTCTCTAATATCTACAGATAAGGAGATTGCAGATGCCTTTAATGAGCAGTTTTGTTCAGTTTTACAAAAAGAGAGATCCTAAACTTAACTTGCTCTTAGCAAACACTTCCACATTCTATAATATTTCTGAAACTGATACACGTGAGGCCCTGCAATCCCTAATAAAGCACCAAGTCCAGGACCTGACGATACTAATCCAAGATTTTTGTTAGAGACAGCTGATGCTATAGCTAAACCCCTAACCCTCATTTTTAATAAGTCTCTCCATGAAAGTTTTATTCTTATGACTGGGCCAGCCACAGTCATACCTATATTTAAAAAGGCAATCACCCCAAACCAGAAAATTATCATCCTACAAGCCTAACATCAATAATAGGTAAATTAATGGAACAAATCATTCAAAACTCCTGGAACAGGAAATAATTTCTGATATAATCTCATCATACACAACATGGTGTTAGGTCTGGGTATTCTTGCACTACCAGTTTGGTCTCCTTTTACAATTACATAAGTGAGGGACTCAATAGAGGAGCCCATGGATGTTATCCTTGATTACAGCAGGGCTTTCGACAAGGTCCCCATGGTAAACTTGGTGACAAATTGCTGAATCTGGGGTTTTCCAGACTCTGGTCAGATGGGTTTCCAGCTGGTTGGCCAATAGACAACAACAAGTTAGAATTAATGGTACTCTTTCTGATGTAGGGAGTGTTACCAGTGGGGTCCTCAGGGTTCGCCCTGGGACCTACTTTGTTTAATGTATACATCAGTGATATGCAGGTCAGTGCAGACAATCTTTTATCTAAATTTGCTGATGATACTAAGCTGGAGGGATAGTATCCATGACTTCTAGTAGGACCACTCTTAGTAATAACCTAAGATCTATAGAAGAATGGGCAGTTAAAATGGGATGATGCCTAATCCTGTTAAATGTACTGTGTTACATTATGGAAAAAATAACCTAAGACAGAGTTACTTTCTAAATAATACCTCCTTAAAGTATCAACATCTGAGAAGGATCTTGAAGTTATTATAAACAACAAACTGACCGCAATAGACCATTGCAATAAGGTAGCCAAAACATCACATGCACCACTAACTCGAATCAAACGAACATTCATCTCTAGGACTCAAGAATGCATTATCCCCTTTTAGGACCCATGTTAGGCCCCATTCTGATTATGGGTCCCCTTTTGGAACCCATATCTAAAACAAGATATAGATAGAATCGAGAGAATTCAGAGGAGGGCAACAAAATTAGTACCTCGATTGGCCAATAGTGATTACCACTTTAGATTACAGGAAACCGGATTACATACCCTACAAACTAGAAGAACCAGAGGTGATTTGCTATTATTATATAACATTTTAAATTCTCAAGATCTAATAAGTCAATGTGGCCTAAAATTCTCAGATAGAAGGATTTCCCTTGGCTACATAACAAACAGACTGATGTGGCAAAATCAAGAACTAATAAAAGACTAAACTACTTTACAGTAAGAACCCTTAGACTGTGGAACAGTTTACCACAATATTTGGTGGATAGTTACTCCATTCACTCCTTTAAAAGAAGTTTGACCGTGGATGGAGTTAAATAACTCCTGGTTTAACTTTTCTCACCATAGTGGTGGGGGACAATCACGATGGGCCTCTGCCTTCTTTTGTCACTTATAACCAAGTAAACCAAGTGACCTGAGTTCCCCTTGGAGGGTAATTGTGAAGCGCAAATTTTGGCAAGGGAGAGCCTAAGCTTGCTGTGGCTAGAGATGGAGAAAAGGCCCAGCATAACTATGCATGGAGAAACTAAAAGACAGGTTGGGGTAAAAACTGTGAAAGGACCCAGCTGTAATTGTGTGTCTAGGGTGTGTGACAGAGGGGTCTAGGGGACATCACCACCCTTGTCCCTAGATGGAAGGAAAAAGAATACCAGCAGAAGAAGATGACAAGAGGCCTGCCTAGTGAAAACTGTCTACAAAGACCTCTGAGGCAAAGTTGGCAAGGCTAGGCAGGTGAAGACCTGCATTCTTTATATTCTTCAGTTATCCAGTTCTGCAGCCTTGTGGTGCACCGCCATCTGAATGCATCCACGGTACTGTGTAACTGTCGCTCGACTGCAACTCAGCCTGCTGAAAACCCACCTTATGAACTTCTGAACTGTACGTATCCTGAGCTGCGGCTTTGGGGAGTCTTTATTAGCTAGCTAGGTTATAAGGGGTAACCCCTGGGCTGGACTGCATCCAGTACGAAGCTAAACCCAGGTCAGCAGTTACATGGTTCACTAGTTTCCAACTGTTGGGCCCTGATAAAAGATTTCCTGCTCGAGCCAACAGCATCATCCTGGTGAGGTACCCACCACAAAAGGGATAGTACTCAGGGTGCACCCCAGGTGGGAAGTGGAAATCTTGTGTGGGGTATCAATTGTTCTAAAAAGTGCTGTGCGCATTATTCTCTTGTTTTCCCTCCCTAATAAATATTGTTATTGTTGCATTTCTTGTCTGGTATTTGCACTTTATTGTGAAAAGGGGGTATTTTGTGGAGAAAGTGTCTTGGGGGCAGCTTACGTATTTTCCTGGGGTTGGTAACCTGTGCCTGTCCACAGCTATTCCGGCTGCCATTGCTCCAGGTGGAGGCACCGGCCAAACTTATTGTCCATTACGGAACCCAGTCCGGACCCCTCAGAGGTGTATACAGTGTTGCCCCAATGGCCCTGGAGCAGCCAAGGTGAGTCAAGAGGGCTGTTACAAGTGGAGGCACTGCTAGAATTTGCTTCCCTTGTGGTCACCCCGAACTTGCCATTTTGAAAACATTTTTGAATTTCCACCTCTGTGTTGAGAAAAAGGGAAAATGGCCTTCCAAGAAGTAGAGTGTATGTTTAAGGAGTAGACCCTCAGAAGGTGCATTTAATAAAACATGTGGCTGAAGAATGAGATAAAAAGTTCATTTTGGGAGTGTTAGATGGGGCCCTGAAGGAATGTGGGCACATGAAAATCCAAAGGGTGACTAGAGAACCAGACAACCGGTTTAGGAATTTGATTGTGGAGACTAACAAGGATTTGGGACTTGTAAATCTCTCCTTCTTATAGTGACATTTGAAGGGTTTCAGGAGACCTGAGTGGTGCTGAAGATGGGGAATCCAGCCAGTCCAACCCTCTACCCCTCCCCAACCCCCATTCAAATAAAGGCAGGGATTTCAAAGCTAAGCTAGAGTCCCTGCTAGCTAGTGAAGCAAAGTCCATGAAAGATATATGGGCTTTGCTTCAGAAGGGAGCCCACCTCCATAGTGCTGCTCAGCAGGGTGATCCCTACGTGGTGGCACCATAGTGAACAATACAAGCAGCTGTGCACCTTCCTGGGAGGCCACCCCTACTCCAGCTGGGGAGTATGATTTGAAAGTTGTATAAGTCAGACAGCCCAAACGGTCCAAGTATGGAGGTGTTCCAATGAGGATAGAAACATAGAAACATGGAAACACAGAAGTTGATGGCAGATAAGGATCACAAGGCCCATCCAGTCTGCCCATTTTTTCTACCTTATGAATGTGCCTTAGACCTTTACTCTGTCAATGGCCTATCTATTCATATTCATCTGTATTGCTCCTTATGCCTATCCCATGCCTGTTTGAAGCCCTGCACTGTATTCATAGCCACCACTTACTGAGAAAGTCGTTCCATGCATCCATCACCCTTTCTGTGAAAAGAACTTCCTCACATTACCCTTAATCGGCCTCCCTCTAATCTCATGCTGTGTCCTCTTGTCCTGTTATTTTTCTTATATTGAAATATGTTGGGTTGTCAAAAGCTTAAGGGCATGGCTCTGGATGTGATTTGGACCTTGTGGGCCAGTCAGCCTATGTGTATAGCAGATGACCACCTGGCATATGAAAAGCACCTTCGGGCTGTAGAAAAGAAGGAGGCAATCATGTTTCAGTTGTGGGGCACCATGCAACAAAAAGGGGAAAAGTTGTCACAGTACATTACCTGGATAGAGGCAGTAATGCGCAAGATCGCTGAGACTGGTGGGGCCACCCGGAGCAAGTTGCCAAAAGAGGCTCAATCAGATCCTGTGAGGTGCTGTGCACTCCCGACTGACTCTAATCTCCTTAGGCTGTGGGAGTGCAGAACTGACCCCCAACCTTTAAGCAGTTGTTGGATGAGGTAAAGGAGGAGGAAGCGTATGAAGATACTGGCAGCTCCTTACAGATGCCTGCAGCCACCATTGTCGCCCTGACCCCAAGCACTCAGCCTCACGGAACCGCCCCTCATTGGAATTGGGTGTTGTGCTGAGGAAGCTCTAGGAATGTATGCAGGACTTAAGGGAATGAAGGAGACTTCCTCAGCCCCACTATGGCCAAGTTTCAAGAAATCAAAGATTGTGTAAAGGCTTTGCAGCTGGCCCAAGAGTTCCAGTCACTGCCAGTGCTGTCCTGCCTGAACATGGGTGACAGTCAGCCCGCTCCGCTGCCCCAAGGGCTCGGCCCCAAACACACATCCCAAGTCCCGAGAAGGTTGGTTCTGCTTTAGATGTGGTCAGGATGGCCTATGTGATGCAGGGGTGCATCAGTGCAGAGAATCCACAGCTTGTTGCAGAAAAACAGAGGCAGAAGGACCAGGGAAACACCAATGGGGACCAGTGATGGAGCAAACTGATTCCCCGCATTGCAAAGCTCCACCAAGTGGACCAACCCCAGATTGCCCCCAGCAGTCAGGTGCCACCTGGTCTGGCCCCCCAGGGCTGATGCTGAGGTTTTGATCGAGGAGTGCCTTGTTTCTCCCTAATGGACAGCAGGTCACAGGTCACTCTCATACACCGGACCTTCTATGACAGATACTTGAAGCATTTGCCCTCCTACCCCTGTCTGGTCTGTCCCTGTGGGGAATAGGTAGTTCCAGCTCTCCTATGATGGTTATTGCCTTGTACAAACTGCATTCATCTTGAAGAGACCAGGTAAACACCCCACCATTGAGACTTCAGCCCTGATCTGCCCAGAGCCAAAAGGGATTACAGACACGCTTGTGCTAATTGGGACACACGCTAACATGTTTGGGTGGCTGGCTAAGATGTGTATGGGGGCAGATGAGCCAGTGAACCCAGGTATACTGTTATATGGGTGATGCAACTGGGGCATTGCAATTAAGGTGCTGCAAACCAGTTTGCCTGTCATGCTGGTGAACTGGATTTGCAGTGCTCAGTAGGGACAGCACCATCCAGGTGTTGTGTCCTTGTTCTATACACTCCAACCTGGAGGTGATTATATTGAAGCACGGGGAGCCAGAATGTGCCCTGGGGCATTGGGCTCAATGAGGGTCGGGCAGTACAATTGCCGGGCACAGTGTTCATCATTGGCATTGTGCTGGTGCCCTAATGACTGTCGTGGTTTTTCTTGTCGCCATCACATGGGTGAACCGTGAACCCATTGGTCAATGCAGTAGTGAAGAGGGTCGGTCTGACTGTGGATAGTGCAGATGCCAAGTTGATGGAGGAGTCTGTTGGTGTGGTGTGCAGGGTTGACAGCAGGAACTGATCCTGTCCCTGAGTTCAGAATGCAGAATGGAGGGAATTGCTGAGTTTGCTTAGCCACCCAAAGGACCTGCCTTCATCCTTGATGTGGAGGTCAGCTTTCTGGAAGGGCTAATGGTACAAAGAGGAGTGTTACCCCAGAAACCCTCTCAGCCAGGCGAGTTACAGTGAGGGTCAGGAATGAGTCCAGAAACCCATAGTCATATGGAAGGGCCGGTATTGGCGAATATCTACCAAGCCTATGGTATTATTGGTGAACCTGCTGGTGGCAGAAGAGGATGAGATAGACCCAACCTTGTTTGATTTTGGCACTTCTCCCATACCTGCCAGCTGCCAGTGGAGCTTATGCCAGAAGACAGCTAAGCAGTGCAAATTCTTCCCTTCCATGAGTGAGACATGGGTGCACTAAAGGCGAAGAACATCGGATTCATCTGAGGGATGATCGTCCATTCAGAGAAAGGTCTTGGAGGTTGACTCCTGTAGGTGTCGAAGACATCAGGTAACACCTGCAAGAGCTGTTGGAAGCAGGCATCATCACTGAGTCAAAGAGCCCCTGTGCCTCCCCATTGTGAAGGCATGCAAGAAGAGTGAAGCTGTGAGGATGTGTATTCATTATCAGACGTTAAACAAAAAATACTCAATCAGTACACAGTTCCCCAGGTGGAAGATGCTTTGGCCAGCCTGTCTGGGAGCCAGTGGTTCTCGTATAGACCTCCAGAGCTGCTATTACCAAATCCCCATGGCAGAGGAGGATAAGGAGAAGACCGCTTTATCTATCCATTGGGGTTCTACCAATTCAAGCACATGCTGCAAGGGATGCCGGAGCACCAGCCACATTCCTGTGTTTACTGCAGAAGGTTGTGAGGCATATGAATTTGTTAGAAGTTATCGTCTACCTAGATGACTTAATTATATTGGTGCACCCTGGAAGAGCACGAGGCCCAAATGATAAAAGTCCTGGATCAGCAAGAGGAGTTTGGGTTAAAAGTTTCAATAGACAAGTGCCGGTTCTGCCAGCCTTCTGTACAGTATATGGGGCACATTGTCTCGGCGAATGGCGTTCGAACTGACCCAGCTAAAGTAGAGGCCCTCACTACCTGTCCCAGGCCCCACAACTTAAAAAGCTCTGCAATCCTTCTTGGGGTTCTGTGGCTGCTATCGCTTGCTTCGTAAAAGACTACTTGATGGTGGTACATACGAACATACAAATCTGCCAGCAGAAACAGACCACCGGTCTATCAATGTCTGCCTGACATTACTTAACTTGATGCAAGGCTATCCACCCACCAATAAGAAAAATAGATCTTAGCTGGTGAAGACAGTCCTCCCAAAGAGTATTTAAAGGCTGGTCAACCCTTTGGAGACTGGTGGACACCTGAGTGCTGCTTGCTTTTCAAGAGATTATTAGAAGACTGAACGAAGCCCCAGTATTGGCTTTCAGACTCCAACAAGCCCTACATCCTCTACATTGATGCCAGTTTGAATGGGTTGGGGGCAGTGATCTATCAGGAATAGTCAGAGGGACTTAGGCCTGTGGCATTTGCTAGCCACAGTCTGTCACCATCTGAGAAGCAGTACCCTGTGTATAAGCTGGAAGTTCTAGCCTTGAAGTGGGCGGTAACCAAATAATTCCATGAATACTTGTATGGGGTCCCTTTAAAGCTTGAAAAGACACCAACCCATTGACTTATGTAAACATCACAGTGAAACTAGATGCTGTGGGGCACCGGTGGCTATCTGCCCTATCCACTTACAAGTACAGCCTGAATACTAAAGTGGGAGGACTAATATAGATGTGGATGCTCTGTCAAGGTGCACACATGGTGAACAGTCTGACCCTCTACTGCAAGTAGAGAATGCCATTGTCAAAGTATTGTGTTCAAGTTTCCATGCGCCAGTCCTGCAAGAGCCATTGCAATCGGCATTCCTGTCCTGCCCACTCACCTGAACAGCATCTCAGGTTCTGCCCCGATCAAGCATTCCTCCGCATCCTGTGCCACACCATGGCTGGGAAGCCTGCCAGCCATGGCTCCTGTCCTGCCCATTCACCCGAACCGCATCTCAGGCACGCACCATAGATCGGACCGGATTGTGAGCTATAATTTTGATTGGAAAAGCTTCCCATTCATGGCTCACCTTTGGCAGCTTGGTCTGGGCCTCAGCTCTGTTCTTTTATTATTCTGCCTGAATTTTCTCCCGCCCACCCTCTCCCACCCTCGACACACTTTAAATACTCTTGTCTTCCTCCCTTCTGTGCTGCCTTCCTCCTATTGGCAGACACTCCATTGACCTTAAGCCTTAAAGGGGCCTTCCAACACTTGTGTCTTTCAAGATCCCAAGGGGAGTACTGTAAATCTAACACCCAGAGTGCTCCTAAAACTCCCAAATGCAGTCATTGTTCTTCAGGATTAGTTGTTTTATGGGTCTTTTCTTCAGCACTCTTAATCTAAGTGCTGACCCCTCTCATGTAGTTGCACCTTACAAATGCTAGGTCACAAGAACCTTGTACCCCATCATTAAAACTAGTCCTGCCACCTATCTATAGTTTTGCAATCATATTCCTTCTGTAGCTCATTGTTTTTATACTTCAGGCCTCCTGCTCCCCATTATGTGTCCCCTCTCTTAAGTTCCATTTCACCTACTCGGCAAGGGTGCTTTTTATGCATCTCTTGTGTACCGCTAGACTGTCCGTCTAGCCTCCCTCATATTACAATAAGAGAGGCAGGACTCAGCTCCTTAGGTTGATGTTTAGTGCCCTCAAGAAAATCTTTCTGCTGCCCTCCTTTGCTCAGGCAATGTTGAGATGAATCCGGGCCTACCTCCCCATTGCAGCACCTCAGAGCTGGCTCCATTAAAGGAATAAGCTTTCTCCACTTAAATGTTTGCTGCCTATTAAGGAAATTTGAAAGCAATCCAATCTTCAACTTCCCATACTAATCCTGACATCATAATGTTTAGAGAAACCTGGCTTAGACCCTCTACCTCGGACTTTGAAATCAACATTCCTCCTACAATGTCTTCAGATTGGACAGACCCTCTGGGGTGAGGGGTCACAATCTATGTTCGTGACACTTCTTTGCCACCTTAGTCAAGGCTACCACTTTGCCTAAGGAATATGAGTCTGACACTAAAAGTCCTACTTCCTCCTCTATGTCCCTTACCATCATTGGGTGTTACAGACCTCCCCTGGTGGGGCTTTGTTACTAGACCATCTATGCAACACCTTTGACAAACTGTCTTCTGAGGTCATTATCTTGGGTGATTTCAATCTCGACTGGTTCTCTCCAAGCTCCAAACTATTAAAAACCTCTGTGACACTTTTGGCCTCACACAACTTATTACATAAATTACCCATCCAAACACCAAAAAATGGACCACAGTACTTTACTTGATCTAATTCTAGTAAATAAATCTCACTTCTTCCCCACTCTGGCACCTTCTTCAATGATCTAAGTAACTACTGTGCTATAGCCTGTGTGAGGGCCATCCCTAAAACTGCCTCCACTTCTAGATTCACTTATAAAACAAGTCACCACAAATTTGACCCTCATGCCTTTCTTGTGGCTCTCCAGTACTTCTATTGGCAGGACATCTACCTGGCCCCACTGTAAGTGAGGCTTATGAGTGGTTTCAAGATATCATACTTGGAACCATAAATTGACATGCACCCCTAGCCAAAACTTGTACTAGGAAAAAATCATGCCCCTGGTTTATGGACAGTCTGAAAGTAGCACTTCTCCAGAAGGACGATTATGGAAAAAGCGTGGAAAACTAAATCTCCATCTGACTGGGCAGCCTTTAGAGCAGTAAGGAATCAATGAACTAAGCTAATTAGGGCTGAAAAGCTAAATACTTTAGAACTGAACTGACCTGTGCCGCCAACTGCTCTGCAAAGATTTGGAAGACCTAATAGACATTAAAGGCCATAACCCAGCAAGCTCCCTCCTGCAAAATTCCAACAGGTGGCTCCTACACCACTAATAGGCATACTATCTTAGATCTTCTTAACAACCACTTTGCCATCACTGGTTTGGTGTTTCATTCCTCCCTGCCTACAATCTTCAAATGCAGCTCTGTGCTTTGAACACTTCTAACATTACCACGGTCTCTGCTGCACATGATGCTCTCTCTCCTTCCAGCCAGTCTCCTTAAAGGAAGTGGAAGATCTTCTCCTAAAACTAGACACCAAGAAAAGCATGGGGCTGACCACATTGACCCTTACTTCCTAAAGCTGGGGTATCACGCCTTGTCTGCCCCATCACACACCTTTTCAATCTATCTGTTACACGGGTGCTCTTCCATCTGTTTAGAAAACAGCCCATGTCATTCCACTGTTCAAATCTGGTGATCCTAGTGACTTAAATAACTATAGGCCCATATCTCTTCTTCCTATTCTATCCATAATGCTTGAAAAATAGTCAATTTCCAACTTACAAAGCATTTGGAGACTTATAACCTGTTGAACCCTGAACAATCAGGGTTCAGACCATCCATAGTACAGTATCAGCTCTTGCTAAGGTGTCTAATGATTGGTTAAAAGCTGTGGATGCTAAACATTATGTATGTGCCTTGTTTCTTGACCTTAGCAGGCTTTGATACGGTGGATCACGAATTGCTACTGCATACTCTTCAAACCATTGGCCTAGATTCCACAGCTGAGATGGTTTACCAGTTACCCAAAGGGTCAGCAACAGGTCAAAGCAGAAGGGGAATTCTTCCACTGAAACCTCTCCTGAGAGGAGTGCCTCTGGTCCATTTTAGGTTCACTATTATTTGAATTATATATCAACGACATCAATTCCGCATTAAATCAGCAAATATTCACCTTTTGCTGATGACACGGTCCTATACATAGAGAGGCCAACCCAGGAACTGGACTTGCAATTGAGTTTGACCTTCTGCAGCAAAACCTACTACATCTGAAACTCCTGTTAAATGTCAAAAACTAAGGGCATGCTTTTCTCACCCTTAGACCATGCCTCCAATCACTGCCCTGTACCTCAAATCACTACCCTTTTGGGGAGTCTTTGAAATGTGGCCAAATTCAAATACCTGGGGTTTTGGATTGACCATGAATTGTCCTTCCTTGACCACACTGATGAATTAGCAAAAAATTAAAACAAAGGCTTGGTCTGTTTCTCCGCACCAAGCATTTTCTTACCCAGGAAGCCAAATTAGATTGGTCCAGTCCACTGCACTCTCTACTTGATTACGCTGACTTCCTTTATGGTCATGGTCCCAGTATTGCTGTAGCTGAACTCGACACTTCTACCACTAAGCACTATGATTTATCACTGGAGACCCTTACTCCACTCATCACTGTTATCTGTACTCTAAACTAGACTGGTTATCACTTAAACTCAGATGCCAAAACGCTGTTACCTGGACTACAGATCTATTATTAACAAGCTGCCTGGTATATTTTGGATTGTCTCTTCATGTACTGAGGGTAACTACCTCTCAGGAGTCTTTCCTACATCTCCTTGTCATCCCTAGAGTTAGAACAAGCTTTGGTAGGGCCTCCATAAGCTATGCCCTTCCAGTCCTGTGGAATAACCTCAAAAAACCTTAAAATATCAGATCCCTGTCAAATTGGCCACCTTTGAAACCCTGGTTGCACACACCTTCAATGAGTCCTGTAAATGCTTCCATGACAGCCTGTTGTCCCACAGTCTTGTATCTTTACCTCTACCCTTCCTCCAGCTAAACTGTGCTTAAATACCTGCCTAGCATTTTAGTCACTCACCTGTTGCACCTGTGTATTTTGTATGTATTGTGAATAATATTATGTTGAGAGATTTTTACTGTTGTTATATCACATCTTCTCTGGAACCCTTGCCCTTGTCATTTTCCTTGATGCTATGTAAATAACTATTGTTTCAACTGTTACTGATCTATTGACCTACGTAAATCACCCAAGTCCATCATGTAAATGAGATTGCCACTCAGTGATGTTTCACCTGGTAATAAAGATTGATTGATTGATTGACATGCTGGGAGCCTTATTTGAATCTATGCCACCGCATACTTGAACTTTGCTGGTCTGGATATTTTCTTCTGCCTCAACCCAATAAGCCAGATCTACAAAGGCCCAAAGAGAGGTTCAAGCATTCCAAAACATAATTTGAGTTTTGGAAAGAGGCATTCTGCAGCACAAGTGCACAGCCAGCACTCAGATACTAAAGTGATACTGAGGGAGTGAGCAAGCTGGCCCTACAAGATGGACTACTGATACGCAGGGTGCAAGACAGTGAGAACCCTAGTGTCCGAAGACTTCCAGCTGGCACTGCCTTCAAAGTTATTGGTAAGGCAGTGCTCAAGTCCCTTCCATGATGACATGGTCACCTGGGCTATAGCTGCATCTCAATCTGTGTAGAGCAAGGTTTTATTGGCCCAGAATGAAACGTGATATTGAGAGGCATTATAAATACTGTCTGTGATGCATAAAGTGAAAGACTTTGCCTATACAAGCTGTCCCTTTAATCAGCATCAGTACCAGTGGCCCTCTTGACTTAGTCTGCATGGATTTTTTATCTCTCATGCCCGACAGAAAGAACACAAACCACTTGTTATCACAGATCACTACACCAGATATGCACAGGCCTACACAACAAAGATCAGAAGGCCAGCACCATAGTTAAAGTTCTGCAGCAGTTTATGGCACACTACAGCATTCCAAAAGAGTCCACTCAGACCAAGGGACAAGACTTTAAAAGCTGGCTGGTGAAAGAATTTCTGGCAGTGTAGGGTATAATAAAGTCACGCACCACACGTACCACCCCCAGGAGACCCTCAACCTGAACATTTCAATTGAACTCTACTGAACATGTTGGGTACCCTGGACTAGGGATGGGCGGAGCCAAAAAGATCCTGACCTTTATTATCAGGATTAGAATCCAGGCCAAAGTCCTGATAAGTTCTAATTAGTTCTGCTTTAATCAAAACATTTTGTAAAATGTGATAAAACTGCAAATCTGCTATATAGTCACATAGTTTCATAGTTTGGGATCAAGTTCAGGGAGACCGAGGTCCATAAATGAACTTGCCAACATTCAGACTTAAATGGTGGAACAGAAGAATCTCTTTTCACCATAAAGATATCTAAACTGTTTTTAAAAACTGTCATACTTTCACTCTCAACCACATGTCTTGGCAATGTATTCCAGATATTAACAACTCTCTGTGGAACCACTGACTTCTTTTGACAGTATTGTTCCTTTCTTCAATAAGTCTTAGGTTATGTGACCTTGTGTCCCTATAGTGAATTGTACTTTTGTTTAAACCAATCAGCTCAACAGTTCTGGGTTATTGTGAGCTCTAAAAATCAGACACAATTTGTCCCTCAAACATCTATATTCCATAGAGTATAACTGTAAATACTTTTAATCTGTCATGGTATTGTAAACCTTTGACTTCCAAGATTTGTTTAGTGGCTTTTTATACCCTTTCTAGTCTGTTTCTCCCTGAATAGAATAGGGGTACAAAAGGTAGACAGTATTCCATATGTGGGTGAACAAGTGCTGAGTATAGTGGAAGAATAATCATAGAATCCTGCTGTTTATTGACCTCAAAATGAAACATATAATTTAGTTACATTTCCTAACGGTTTTATCCGCTGTGGAAATCAAATTTTAAGTTATCGGTTATCCAAACCCCAAGGTCCCTTTCGTTAGTACTGACTTAGTATAATATTATTAATACTGTATTGGAAATTTAAATTGGAGTTCCAAAGTGCATAACTTTGCACTTTAGTTCATTGAAAACTAGCTTTGTGTTCTTGTGCCCAGTGAGCTAGATGGTCTAAACTATCTTGGAATAATTTGGCTGTTTCAGCATTATAAACTATGCCACGATTTTGGAGTCATCTGCATACTTGCAAGACCAAGTACCTATAGGAACTTGCATGGAGGCTAACAGAATGTTAAATAAAATAAGACCCAAAACTGAGCCCTGGGGAACTCCACTGGACACTTCCCCAGGAAGACATATATGGCCATGTATTGACACACATCGTGTTCTGTTACTCAGCCAGGAGTTAATCCACCTAATTATATTTGGATGGAACTGGAGTCTTATTAGTTCTTGAACAAGGATTTTAATAGAGATGGAATCGAAAGCTTTTGAAAAATCCAGGAATATCACATCCACAGGCATTCCTCTGTCTAAGGCAGCACTAACTGGTTCAAAAAACAAAACAGATTGGTTAGAAAGGATCTACCTAATACAAATCCATGCTGAGACAAGTCATAGTGACCTACATCTATTAGATGTTGTGTAATATGTTTCTGTAACAACCTTTCAAAGATTTTGCCCAGCACAGATGTTAGGCTAATAATTTTTACATCTTATTTCTTTCCTCACTTATGAATAGGGGTTACAAGTGCTTTATTCCAAATTTTTATGGATTTCTCATCTTTAGGGAGGAATTATACAAGACAGAGAGAGGTCCAGCTAGTTCGGTGATAAGTTCCTTCAAGAATTTTGGTGTCAAGCCATCTGGTCCAGCAGAACTGTTGTTCTTAATTGATTTAACTGTTTGTATAATATCACTAGGGCTAAATACTGGGTAGTCAGTCTGTAATGCAGGTAAATCACCAGAAAATATTCTTTCTGTTTGGGCACACTAAGAAAATATTGGTTAAAAGGAGGCCATCTCCGTTTCTGAACTCACAATTCCATTTTCTGTTGAGATTGGCCCTACAGTGTTGCAATTTTTTTAATGACCCTATATAATTATAGCATTTCTTTCTGTTATCTGTTACTGTGATAGCTAACTTAATTTCTACATCTTTTGGCTTTCTTAATTATTTTTTACATTTTTTGGCAGTGTCAGTGGCTCAGTAGGTAGCACACTCACCTCTGAGGCCGGAGATCAGAGCACTGTGGGTTCAGTTCCCACATCTGGCACTTGGGTTACTAACCCAGTACTGACACTGTAGTGCAGCATTAGAGGGTGCTGCACTTCTGAGGTGCCGCTTTCAGATGAGATGTTAAATCGAGGTCCCATCTGCCTGGATTGTGGTAGTTCAGGTGGATGTTAAAGATTCCACGGCACTTATCGAAAGAGTAGGGAATTTCCGTGTCCTGGCCAAATTTCCTCATTCACTAAAAAATACCACCAACAGCTTAATCTGGTTTAAATTCAATTACTTACCATTTGTATCTCTCCCTCTCCCCAGTCGCCCCTGAAAAAGGGACTTCTAGGCCCAGTGGGCTTACCGGTCAACAAAATTCAACAAACAAACAAACATCTTTTTACAGCTTTCATGTATGCAACCTTATTGATATTAGTGGGATGTATTTTAGCCTTTTATATCATTTATTTTTCTTTCTTATAATTTTATGGACTTTCCTGGTCCACCAAACTGGGAGTCTGTGCCTTTTTATATGTTTTATCCTTTCTGGCACCCAAGTGTTAATGCATATATTCAACTTAATATGCAGTTTATCCCAGATTTGCTCAGCGTCAAGGTTATCCAACTCTTTCATCCAATCCCAATGACTTAAGAAGTTTTTAATACTGTGGTAATCTGCTTTTAAAAAGTCCCTGAATTTGGTTATACAGTTAATAGGTTTATTCACAGTAATATTAAATCCAGTTGAATTATATTGTGGTCACTACTGCCAAGGGGAGCAATATCTTAGGGCTGAGAAACATAAATCTGGATTTATAAATATTAAATCCAGTATATTTTCCATCCTGGTGCCCTAATGCACCACTTGTTCCAAGTTGCCATGGGAGGTTATGTCAATAAATCTATTTTCCAAACTACCCAAGCCAGTTAAGTTTGACCAGTTGATAGATGGAAAATTGAAATCACCAATGAGAGTATGACATCATTTCTCAGGACCATACTTTTAATTTCATTGAGGAAAACACGTGTTTCTTCAGTGATCAAAATGGGGAGCTATAGCCTAGGCCAATAATTAATTCTGCAGGAGTAGCAGATAATTTAGTCCATATTATTTCATTTTCATTACCAGGAACTTGTTTAACTCGGTCTCATTAGGTTTCAATTGGTCCTTAATATAAAAGGCTACTCCACCACCCTTTTTATATTTGCATGCTTTATTAAGCAGGGTGTAACCTGGGATGGTAACCTCCCATTCTTCCTCTGAAAACCATGTTTCAGTAATACCACAAACATCAATGTCATTGCTATACAGAAATAAAATAAGTTCTTCTAGTTTATTTTTAAGCTCTGGGCATTGGTTAGAAGTAGCTTTAGGGTTTGCATCTTCAGTGTTTTTACAGGGTTTTGTGTCACTGGGTAGTGGTACAGGTACAGTGTTTACTTGATTATCGTACCTTTTAGAGAGGGAACTGTGGTCCCTCTCACCCCTCAGCCACTAGTTTAAATTATTATTAATGCAATCAGTTATACGTTTTCCTAGAGCTGCACTACCCTTTCTATTGAGTTAGATCCGAGTTTTCCCAGTGAGCTAAACATTGAATGTTCTGCTTTAAGCACCAACTTCTCAACCAATGGTTGAGTAGTTTAATTTTGTTGTTCAACTGGGGTGAAAACCTAGGTACTGGGAGTATTTCTGATCAGTCACTTCTGCTCCCAAATCAATAATCTTGTTAGTTATGCACACATTCTTGTTGTATTTTTGAATAGATCATACAAAATATTATTGACACCAGCATGTATTATAACAAAAGTATTTGTATTAGTTTCACAGAGAATATCAGTGATCATAGGTGTGATGTCTGAGATTTTGTCTCCTCTGAAACAGGACATAGTTCTGTTAGCCGTGTCCTGATTGCAGACTGCCTATCTAAATGTTTGACCGTTGAATCCCTAATACAATTATCTGTTTTGTAGTTTGCATCTGCTGCTTGTTATCTGCTCTTGATATGACACATTAATTGCATCAATTCCTTCGTGAAGGGAGTCGCCTCCATCATATTATTACATTCCAGTGACAAAATCTTACATTGTGGTGATAGAACATTAGCTATGGGAATGTGTGTAGAGGGGAGGAAGATTAAACTTTGTTCATCAGAAGGCATATTAGTTAGTACTTCAAAACTATTCTCAATGTGTAAGTGCTAGTTTCCTGCCCTTCTTCCTTTCTTGCTGCTTTTTTCTTTTAACTGTGCACCACTCTTGATCTGATGTATCAATATCCTGTTCATCCTAGAGTGTTTTTTATTAACAAGGTTGGAATTGTTAGATACACTGTTAGGACTATTAGAAACAGCTGATTCACCTCTCTAGGGTTATTGGGGATAGTTGTGTTAGCTCTATGATAGCAGGATTGGTATTACAATGCCTTTTATTAATATCTGGCTGCCATTTGTTGCTGGCTGTTTTCAGATTTATCAATCTATTGCTAAAATGGATGATTTCTTTTTTCCAGGTCTTCATTATACTGTATAAACATTTTCACATTTATATTCAATAGGTAAGTTTTATACTGAATTATAGTGTACATGTCACAAGTTGGGCATGTAATCCCCACATCCTCCTTGATGGTCATAAGAGTCTGTAACATGTTGTCAGAAATTCAATGGAGCTGCCTCCTAGCGAACAAGCCTATTGCTACACAGTTGCATATATAGCTGGATTTTGTGAACAACAGATATCATCGGGCTATCCTACCTGGCTAGTTCTTTCCGCTACCCTGCTAAACACATGAAACATGCACGGGATGCGCGTGTCTTTGTACACGCCTTGGCAAGTGCACGCCACGACTCGCCCCTGCCAAGCTCTTCCTGCTCACTGCAGGCTAGATTAAGTAGTAGCCCCAACCTGGAAGTGCTGCTGAAGGTCACGGAGCTCACGCCCACAAACTGCCCAATACAACAACAAATTTAAAATAATACACCACCGAAGTGGTTCTAAAACATAAGTGCTGAGCACCTCAGTAATTGCATAAAACAACACTGAGATCTGTGACACACATAGAATTGTAAACAGCATTTCAGGAAATGAAAACTGTGAGTTTATAGCACTGATGTGCTGGTCAATTGACTATGGCAGTCGTGCAGTTGACCTTTGTCTGTTCTCAGCCTCAGTGCTAGTGCTGTAACTGTAAACTGACCTGTCTGACCTCAAAGGGGAATCTCATTCCTATTTAGTAGTATACAATGGACATATGAATTTGTGATTGTTGCACTACTTCCTTCTCTCCTCCACTGAGAGTTATGCAGTTATTTTCTATGGTGTGGGTGTCCCTCCACCTACCCACCCAAACTGAGGACACATTTAGGGGACCCCTACCAAAAACTAATTGTATCTCCTTAGGAGTCAGAGACCTACATTCAGGCAATCCAAAATTAGACAAGTCCATTAGTACTGTACATGATGAATAAATTGTGCCATCAGGTTCAAGTAATCCAAAAATGAGGACATGCTGAAAACATTGTGCCATCAGTCTCAACTTCAGACGGTCCAAACATTAGACAAGTCCATTAAGACATAGAAACATAGAAACATAGAAACTGATGGCAGATAGGGACCAAAGATCCATCTAGTCTGCCCTGAATCTTACCCTCTTTAGGATTTCTGTGAGACAATCCCTTGTGTCTGTCCAAGCTGCTTTGAATTCCCTACTGTTTTGAGTCAATGACACCAGCCAGTAGACCATTCCATGGGTCAACCACCTCTCTGTGAAGAAAAACCTTGCATGTTGCCCTGAATTTTCCTCCACTCAATTTCATCTCATGTCCTCTTGTCCTACAGGTGCTATTGACCATAAGAGCTCCTGGGTGGAGACTCTGTTTATACCCTTCAGAAACTGCATTGTTTCAGGGAGTACATGTTGAGTTCCTGTAACCTGCTTTCATATGGCAACTTATGGAGACTGTGTATTATTTTATTGCCCTCCTCTGTACTGTCTCCAGTCTGTCTATTTCCTTCATGAGATAAGGTCTCAGAACTGGATGCAGTACTCAAGGTGGGGTCTCACCAGGGACCTGTACAGCAGCAGGATCACCTCCTTTCTTCTACTTGTGATGCCCTTCCTATGCATCCCAGCATCCCACTGGCCTTCTTTGCTGCCTTTTGCATTTTCTGTCTACCTTCAAATTGTCTGATATGATAACCCTAGATCCCTCTTCTGATGGGTGGTTGCTATTTTCTCCCTCCCAGGTAGTAGTCTGTCTCTGGGTTGCTTCTGCCCAGATACATAACTTTGTACTTTTCGTGCTGAATTTTAACTGCCACAAGTTGAACCAATGTTCCAGCCTGAGTGGTCGCTTTTCATTTTCTGTACCCCTGTGCAGTGTCCACCCTGTTGCAGAGCTTTATGTCATCTGCAAACAGGCATACCTTCCAGCTCAACTCCTCTGTGATTTCTCTGATGAAGATATTAAGAGTAATGGTCTGAGGATGGACCCCTGTGGCACCTTGCTTGTCACCTCCCTATCCCCTGATGCTGCCCCATTTACTGTCACTATCTGTTCAAGCCAGCTACTCATCCAAGCCACCACTTCCTGCCCCACTCCTGTATGGTCATTTGTTTAGCAGCCTTCTGTGTGGTACAGAGTCAAAGGTCTTACTAAAGCCATGGTAGATAACATCAACAGCTCCCCAGTTCACATCCCTAGTAACTGAGCCAAAGAACTCAACCAGGTTAGTCTGGCAGGATCTTCCCATTGTGAAACCATGCTGCTTGGCATCCAGTTGTCCAGATTCCTTCAGGAATACTAAGATCCTTTCTTTGAGCAGACTCAATCATCTTACCCACCACCAAGATGAGGCTGACCAGGTGGTAGTTTTCTGTCTCCTCGCTGCTACCACTCTTGTGTGTCGGGACCACTGTTGCTCTTTTCCAATCCTGGAGAACTGTCCCTTCACTCAAGGATCTGCTAAAAAGATCGCTAGTGGTGCTACCAATTCATTGCTAAGTTCCTTTGTATGCATGGGTGGACTCCGTCCAGCCCCATGGCTTTATCTACCTTTAGTTTTTAATTCTGTCCTTACCTCTCTATTGTGAATGGGCCTGTGTCCATTCCCCAGGTGACTTCTGTGCCCTTTGAGTGGGTCTTTTACCAGGTGCCTCCTTAGTAAAGACTGAGTAGAAGTATTCATTTAAGACTTCTGCCTTTTCACTGTCTTCTTCTACCCTCCTCCATCCCTGCTTATGAGCCTGACAATGCCTCCTTTGTTTTCCTTTTGTCGCTTATGTACCTAAAGAAGGTCTTATTGCCTGCTTTAACCTCCCATGTTATGACTTCCTCAGTCTCCGCCTTTGCTTTTCTGATCGCAATTCCTGCCTCATTCAAGCTGCACTTGTATGCCTCCTATCTATTTCTCCATCTGAGCCCTTGTATCTTTAGAATGCTAGTCTCTTTTCCCTCACTGCAACTGCCACCTCCTTTGTGAACCACAGCAGTTTTCTTTTTTCTTTGTCTTACTGACTAGCCTGGAGTATTTTGCAGTAACCCCGCTAATGCTTCTCTTATGTTTATTCAACATTACTCTACCCCTCCTTTTTCCTTCCTTTTGAGGATCTCCTAAAGCATATTCTCATCTAATCAAAGTCTGTTCTTCTGAAGTCTATGACCCGTGTCTTAGTGTGGCTTGTTTCCTTGGCCTTTTGACCTTGAATAAGACAAACAGATATGTGGTCACTTGACCCAAAATGGCACCAAATGGCTGTGAAACGTGGGCCATCACATTCAGACAATCCAAAATTATCAAAGTCTGTGACGAGAACATGTTGAAAATATTGTGCCATCAGTCTGAACTTCTGGCACTCTAAAATTAGACAAGTCCATTAGGAGCATAAAAGTGTGCCATCAGTTTCAGGCAATCCAAAAATTAGCAAAGTCTGTTAGGACATGCTGAAACATTGTGCCATCAGGTTCACAAACTGTGTAGGCCACATATGGGCTTACTGGAGTACTGATTTATTTTTCTGAAAAACAGTGATCTTTCTACTCTTCCAAGTAGACATCTTTGAGGTCACTGTGAAATGTATTTGCTGCCTCCGGGTCATAGGTGTGACCAGTCAATGGAAGGTTTATTTTTAAGAATGTTAACTTTTCAACATTTTCTGGAAGTAGCCTAGATCGTGTATGTGTCACCACATTTCCAGCACAGCTAAAGAGTCGCTCTGAAAATACACTGGTTGGGGACAGACCGTGTAATTCAAAGCTACCCTCAGCCAGCCCTCTGATGACCCAGGCTCATTCCCGAACCCATGTCACCAGCGTGCATGGCGGTAGTGCTACTGCTGCACTGGCAGGCCAGCAAAGAGCTGATTTTCAAGGATGACAGCATCCAAGTGACCCCAAATATGACTGCTGGTGGTAGAATGAATGGTAGCAGCTGACTGTTTTGTAGCCTGACTGAGAAGAGAGGGCTGTGAAGGTGCAGGAGAAATGGATGAGGGCTGCATCTATTGTCATATTTTTTCTTTTTTTTTGTCAAAATCAAATCTACTTCTTGAATGATTTCTCTCTGCAGTTTTGGAACACATTTGGGTCACGCTGTGAGGTGCTTCATCTTGTGCGTGGGTCTAGTACCGTTGATATAATATAATTACCGATTTCCTTTTTCCCATAGGGAAACTGTGGCATAATTTGCCATAATAGAGTGTTTGTTATGGCAAACCGTGCAGTCTTCCTCACACTATGAATGCACCTACTGCAGTTCCTTCCTTCTTCCTGGCAGCTCACGCTCACTGAACTGGACACTAAACCTCCACCCTGGACTCAGCGATAAGTAATAAAAAAATACATCTACCACAGCACAGGGACTTCAATTGGCAGCTTCCACAAAATAAAAAAAGCTTTTAAATAAATTAAAAAGGCTACTACGGCTCCGATGCCTGTAGCTTTACGGACTCGGGCTGCACAGCAAGTTTTATTTTATACAATTGCTGAGATGAGAAACCAGCAATTATATAAAATAAAATATGGGTTGATGTGTGTGTAAACTTGAAGTCTACCTCAGGGTTAGATGCTATGCATATATCCTCGAGCTTCACTCTCAGGGTTTATGTAGCATCAACCCCCTGTTCTGTGTAAACTTCTCATTACACACCCGGCCCATACTTTATCCTATATGTAATGTTCTGCTGCCAGCATTTCACAGAGTTTCTTATCATCTCTGACTTTTTAATCATTCTATGTACAGTACTAGTATTTTTTATTCTGGGTGGCAAGTCCCTTTCAGTTGCACTAGACTCTCCCATCTGAAACTGGCTTCTTGTATCTTCCAACTCATCCCTGATTGCATTCAGCTGAAACCTAAGAATCTCTATCAATGGAATTATTTGGCTGAGTGTGGCACTGTTGGAACTCACTTCCTAGTAATTTCCTCAAAGGGTTGCGGATCTTGATGAGAAGTTCTAAAACAGCCCACTGCTGAGGATTAATGTACAAATCAGCATCCCTATGCTGTTCTCTAGTGTATATTGTCTTACAGCCTTTTGCTCCAGAAATCACTGGAACATGTAAAGGTAGAGTTCCACCTCATTGCAACATTCTGGATGAGTGTATTAGGAGGCAGTCTGTGTTCTTCTTGTATGGACCGAAGACATCGCGTGCTTTGCAGGAGTGGCTGAAATGTGTGCATATTCTTTTGCCACATATGTGAGAGCCTTTATAGCTCTGTCCTCTTCCATAAAGGCATGCACAATCAAATTTAGGCAGTGTGCAAAACATCAAATGTGGACAAAGCCTCCATCAGACAATGCTTTCTTTATGTTTGAACCATTGTCAGCCACAATAAAGCCTTCAGAAAGCCCTTGTGATGTAATCCAGTACTGTATCTCTCTATTGAGCATATCTAGGATGTTGAGCTGTGTGCAGGATATATTGGATACGAAGGGAAGCCAGTTTCAGAAGGAAATTGTCTGTGTCACTACAGGAGGAAAATACCCAATGTGTAGTCAGCAACATAAATGGTTCTGGCTGGCAGCTTGCCCATATGTCGGAAGTCAGATGGACAACCCAGCAACTGCATCTTTTAAAGCATTTTTAGTTTAGCACTTACTAAATCTTACATCTGCAGTATGGTGACAATCGAGAAATATTTCCTGGATGGAATATTGTATCATGGTGACAGGTGATTCAAAAGCCTTTGAATCCTACATGCTCCACCGTTTTGTAAGGCTGTAAGTCCAGTGCAATCATCTCCTAAATGAGTTTTGTTATAGCATTTGTCTCATGATGAGTATGCTGGTATTTAGCTTTACATTCAGTTCTTTCTGAGATCATGAGCTGCAGTTGAAGTTTTCAGATGGCCAACATTATGAGTGCTGGATGAGCATAAGGGCAAAAGGGGACTGTTTGTAGTACTTATTACAAACTTTGTGTACTTTGTGGAAGAGTGGACACAGCTGAAGGGACACAGGGCCTACAGGAAGATCTTGAAAACCTGGGGAGGTGGTCTAGGATCTGGCAACTTCACTTCAATGCCAAGAAATGCAAAGTTATGCATATTGGAGCCAAGAATCCCAGGACAAAGTACTACCTGGGTGGAGTCCAGGTATCTGCATCAGAGGAGGAGAAGGGCATGGGAGTGATGATCACTAGCAACCTGAAGCACTCCACGCAGTGCAAGAAAGCAGCAGTAAAGGCAAACAAGATGCTTGGATGCATATCTAGGGGATCAGTATTAGGAGAGAGGAGGTTATATTGCCCTTGCACAGGTCACTGGTAAGGCGAATCTAGAGTATGGAGTTCAGTACTGGTACCCACACCTCAAAAGGACATTAACCTGCTGGAGAAAGTCCGAGGAGGGCTACAAAGATGATAGCTGGTCAGCAGGGTAAGGCATATGAGGAGAGATTTATCCTGGACTCCTTCAGGTGCCTTCCTCAAGCAACTGGTCATGGAACCAACTCGGCAGAAGGCAATACTGGACCTTGTGCTCACAAACAGGGACAGTGTGATGGGGTAACAGTGGGGAGCACCTGGGAAACAGTGACCACCAGTCATTGTGGTTTGAAATCACAGAAAAGCAGAACCAAACCACACAAAAACACGTATCCTGGATTTAGGGGCAGACTTTGGGAAAATGGGAGATACTTGAAAGAGCATTAGGAATGGGACAGGAATCAGGGTTGAGGAACAGTGGGCAGTATTTAAAATGGGGATTACAAGAACAACAGAATTATGCATTAAGCAGGTTAGCAAGAGGAAAAGGAAGAGGAGACCATTATGGTTTTCCAAAGAGGTAGCAAAGAAGTGAAAGCCAAAAGATTGCATTCAGGCAATACAAAAGACACAGGCAGAAGGGATAGGGAGAAGTACCAGGAGAAGCAAGGGGCAGGGAGGTCAGTAAGGGAAGCCAAAGCTCAGACAGAAGAGCACATTGCAAAATCAGTGGGTAGAGGGACAAAACCTTTACAGGTACATAAGTGAAAAAGAAAGACAAAGGAGGGATAGTGAGACTGAAGGGGAGGATGGGGCCACATGGAGGATGACAACAGTAAAGCTGACATATTGAACAGGTATTTCTGCTCAGTCTTTACTGAGGAAGAGGAGGGTAATGGGTCTGAAGGGAGTACAAGGGGTGAGAATGGTGCAGAAATGGACACAAGTCCCTTTACCCGAGAAAGGGTCCTGAAGGAACTGGAAGTAATAAGAGCTGATAAAGCAATGGGGCCAGATGGGATGACCCAGGGTCCTTAAAGAACTAAGAGAGGTGGTGGCTGAACCTCTGGCTATCCTGTTTAGCCGATCACTGGAAACAGGGAGGTACCCAAAGACTGGAGGACAGCAGATGTAGTCCCCTTATACAAAAGTGGGAACAAAGAGGAAGCGGGGAACTACAGACCAGTCAGCCTCACCTCGGTAGTGGGGAAGATAATGGAAGCACTACTGAAGGAGATGGTAGAACATCTGGTTGTCAATGGACTACAGGACCCAAGGCAGCATGGTTTCACCAGGGAGGTCATGTCAGACCAACCTCGTTGAAATTTTCGACTGGGTGACTAGGAGGTGGATCAGGGAGGCGGTGGACATGGCCTATCTGGACTTCAGAGCCTTTGACACTGTGCCACATAGAAGACTATTACACAAACTGGGGAATATGGGTGTGGGCAGGACAGTAGTGTGGTGGGTAGGTAACTGGCTGGGTGGCAGGACACAGAGGGTGGTGGTAAATGGCTGTCACTCCACAGAAGGAAGAGTGACCAGTGGGGTACCACAGGGATCAGTGCTGGGACTGGTCCTATTCAACATCTTCATCAGTGACATTGCTTGGGACCTAGAAGGCAGAATTTCACTGTTAGCCGATGACACAAAGCTCTGTAACAGAGTAGACACACCAGAGGTGTAGACAGAATGAGAAGGGACCTGCAGAAACTTGAAGAATGGTCAGGGGTTTGGCAGTTGAAATTCAATGCGAAGAAGTGCAAGATAATGCATATGGGGCACAAAAACCCTGGCACAATATATCAGTTGGGGGATGAGGATATAGCATGCACCAAGCAGGAAAGGATCTTGGGGTTATGATCTCTGATGACCTCAAGGTAGGAAACAGTGTGACAAGGCAGCAGGTAAAGCAAATAGGATGCTGGGATGTATAGGCAGGGCATCACCAGCAGAAAAGGGAGGTCATGATTCCGCTATAACAAGACACTAGTGAGGCCCCACCTGGAGTACAGTGTACAGTTCTGGAGACCATACCTGACGTAAGGACATAGACAGGGTAGAGAAGGTTCAGAGGAGGGCAACAAAGATGGTGCATGGATTGCATCACAAGTCCTATGAAGACAGGTTGAAGGAACTGAACATGTACTCCTGGAGGAGAGGAGGGAGAGAGATATGATAGAGACATACAAGTATCTTACAGGGAGGAACAGGGTGCATGAAAACACTATTTTAAGCGAAAAAGATGTTCCAGGACTAGAGGGCATGGGATGAAGTTGGAGGAGGATGATTCAGAGGAAACATGAGAAGAATTTCTTCACAGAACGGGTGGTGGACAAGTGGAACACCCTGCCAGAGGAAGTGGTGGGGGCTGAAACAATCACAGGATTTAAGAATGCATGGGATAGACAAAAAGAATTCTGGAGGTCAGGGGTAGGGCAACAGACTTCTGGGAAAACAAACTGAACTTACAAGCTCAAATGGGCAGACTGGGTGGCCATAGGCCTTATCTGCCGACACTGTCTATGTATCTATGTATCTATGTATCTATGTATCTAGATTAAGGGTACTGAACATGTACTCCTTGGAAGACAGGAGAGAGAGAGAGAGGACATGACTGGGACCTTCAAGTACTTGAAAGGGATAAATAAGGTTGATAAGCAGAGTCTCTTTAAGCTGAGTGGCAACCATAAAATGAGGGGCACAGTCTTAAGCTGGAGGTGGGAGGTTTAGAAGGGAGGTCAGGAAGCACTTCTTCACAGAGGCGGTGGTGATCACTTGGAATGTACTGCCAGAAGAAGTCATCTCATTGAAGATGGTGGGCAGCTTTAAGAGAGAGGCTCAGATGGGCATAGTGGGAAGGTAAGGATCATGGGTAGGGAGGATGGGAGGAGTGGGAGGAGGACATTAGCTCAAGCTGTGGACCTTGCAATATGAGCAGGCTTGAAAGACCAAATAGCCTTCTTCTGCTGGCTTTTCATATGTTCATATGTATGTACTCTAGACGACTGAGAAAGAGTTGACAGTACAACTGAAGCATCAAGGCTGTTGCTGCCACTTGATGCAACAGGTGCAAGGCGTAGTCGGACCTAACTCTGCGTGCATGTAGTTGTCTTTTTCCTCTCTGACCCAAAATCAAGCCTGAGACATAATGGGTGACATATCTCTAAATGTCTTTTAATGCTAATGCTGAGGTACCCAAAGCACCTTTTTTGCTCCTCTGCTGATGATCTTTTTACATATAGAGCAAACTGCTCGTAACTCAATATTGGCAGCCAGAGAAAAGTAACACCACACATAAGATGTCACCTTTTTGTTTTATTACCAGGTATACTAACTATACTGTCCTCCTTTGTCACTTTCATTATGTTGTTCTTCCTCAACACTGGGATACTGCTCATCATAGTCTGTCTCTGTTTCACCCTTATCGTCATCCAACAGCTCCTCCAGGTCAATAACAGAACCCAAATCGGAATGCACTGCCCCTCATCTTCTTTCTCCTGCACTTGCACCACACTGTCTTCGCGTCCCATCCAAGTCCAAATCATCACATTCACCCTGCTGATATACAAGCACATAAAACTGCTAGGAACTGCTGTATCCGGGACATTCAGCAGGAAAAACAGACATCACAGAAAATGCTTGCCAGATCATGGGGTGTTAGTAGAACATTTTGGTCTAACATAAAAGATATTACAGGTAAAGTCCCAAAGGTTGTCCCTCAATGATTAACATAGATGGAATTCCAACTATGGATTCCCTCACTATCACAAATATTTTCAACAATGCCTTTCTGACCTAAATGGTGTCATCCATCAGACTTCTTTAATCAATCCTCCCCACCCTGCCCATTCAACAGATGAGGCCTCTTATGAACCTAGTGGAAACTGCAACTCTAACCCACCTTTCTACTTTAAAGTAACTGTTCTCCTCGTTAAAAGATACATGTGCAAGATCCTGGGCAGAGTCGGCAGCATGGTGGCTACTCTCTTGTTTTAAAACTCCTTGCTCTTATCCTTGATGAAGTTATTGCTCCTATCATGCGTATTTTCAACCTCTCTCTAAGGCTATCTCAGTTCTCTTATCTGGAAATCAACATAAGTTACCCCTGTCCACAGATCTGGTGATCGGATCTCACATACCAACTACAGGCCAATATCAATCCCCGCCTCCGCCATCTGAAGTCCTGGAGCACATAGTTGCGGATCAATTAATTGAATACCTTGAAAAATACTCCATTCAATGCCCTCAACGGCATGGTTTTAGGAAAGGGCATAGCACCACCACTGCCCTCCTGGAATTTACCAGGTTCATCCACCAGGCACTTGATCAAGGGAATCTTGTTGGGGCTGTCTTCATAGACTTAACAAAGACATTTGATACTGTTAATCACCCTCTGCTGCTGCAACAATTAACCTATACTAGCATGTCAAATGAAGCGATGCTCTGGCTCAAGAATTATCTGGAGGACTGCTCCCAATGTGTAAAAACTCTCTAATGTCTTCTCTGACTGGCGAAGTGTCCATTCTGGCATGCCTCAAGGATCCATCCTTGGCCTCCTTTTCAGCATCTTTGTAAACAACCTTCCTCCCCTGCCACCAGCGTATGTTGCTGTATGCTGATGATGCCATTGTTTCAAGCCAACCCAACCCTGCTCTTCTTGAGAATCATCTGCAAAGTGATTTTGAAGAAAAGCTTTTCTAAATTACAAAAAGAAAGTAATGATGTTTGGCACCACTCAAAACAAGTTTAAATCCCATGCCCTCAATATCAAAAATCAGCTGGGTGTCTCCCCTTGAAGTAGTGGAGCATTTCAAATATCCGGGTTACCTTGGATAATCACCTCTAATGTTCACAATACACTGAGTCAGTAGCTAAAGCTATAAATGTAAAATTGGTCTACTATATCATCTTAGGTGAAATTTAACCCCAGAAGCCCTCAAACTGGCAGTCTATAGCTCCATTCTCCCAATCATCGATTATGGACTTGTAATCTATGGATCAGCTACCCTCTTCTCTCTTGAAGGATAAATGTTGCTCTAAATAAAGCCTCCAGGCTGCTTACAGGTCAGATCGCCTTACATACCTGTGAGCTATATGAGCAGATGGGTTGGCTACAACTAGGAAATAGGATCAAATATCAAACTTGTTACTAGTCAAAAAGTGCTCCTTGGCTTACTTCCACCTGGAATTTCAGCATTGCTGACCCCTCCCACACCCCTAAGCTCACTCATTCATGTGTTCACCAGTCTCTCCTGTTCCCAGATGCCAGACTTTGCAAGGCCAGCATTCCTTCACCTACAGAGCTCCTTTATGATTGAATTCCTGGACTTAGAAAGTTCAACCTCACAAAAACTGGCCATTTTCAAGGTTCAACTTAAACAGTACCTTGTTGCAAATAGCTCCTGTGACTGCTTCATCTAATGCCTGCCCTCGTCCCTCTCTTCGGGACCCTGTTACTTGTGGTGACCTCCTGTCATCTATTATGCTTGCTGCCTATTTCTCTTTCCCTAGATTATTCCCATGCTTCCTGCCATCCTTTCTGCCTCTTGTTGACCCTCTCTTTTCCTGCTCCCCTGCTCCCTGTCCCTGTAACTTTCACCCCCACCTATCTAGAACAAAGCACGACAGGCCTTTTGCTGCTCCCTCCATTCCCTATGATTTCTTTCCACCTAGAACTTCCTTCTTCTTACTTCTACCCTAGCCTTATTACCTTTTCCATAATTAATTTGTCTATATCTATTCATATTTGTATAATATTATTATTTAGATACAAAGTGTTGTTACTGTCCTCTGTAGCCATTGTTAATCATCCTGTGTATGTATGTACCCTCCCACTGACGTGGAACCTTTGTAAATGAGCACCTGCGCTCTAAAGTGTTAATCCTAGACCATAAGAAATAAATAAAATAAATAAAATCCTGCATCTGTGCAACTGCCATCTCGTCCTCATTCAGGCTTTCCATTTGTTTCTGCTTTTCTCCTCCTTGTCTACATCCTCCATTTCATTACTCTCATCAGAGCTAGATTTCTCCTCATCTGTTTCATTCAAATTTGTACTGGTACTACGGTACACATAGTACCATATCTTTGCTTGCCACTCCTTGTCGTACTGACTACTTCTTAGCTTTAATTAAGGTAGCTTTGGCCTTTCCTGTCTGTTTGGACAACATTGAGGAAGAACCACTACTGCTACTGGATGAAGTCCCAGCAACTGGTCTTTTACCAGTCAGACTGTGCAGTATTGTTTGCTTCCATATATTTCCCATATCCTTCCCCATTTCGGCTTCTTCCTCACCCTGTCTGGTACATTTTGAACTTTTTATTTAGTCCTCTCACTTCAATCAATCAGTCAATCATGTTTATTTTTAAAAGTGCAATTCCTTTGTGGATCAAAGTGCCTGTACAGCATAGAAATCTATTAAAACAAATAAATAAAATACATACAATCAATAGCTAGAAAAGAGTTCACTATAATAAGACAACCGCTAATCAAAATCAGGGAAGGCCAAGTCAAAAGATATGTTTTGAGAGCAGATTTAAAGCTCTCCATGGTCAGGCACTCTCTAATCCAATAAGGTAGAGAATTCCACAGGGCCACTGTCACTGCCTTATTATAAGCTAGTACTAGATTCCCTGGTTCCGCTTACACTCGACATGCCTGATAGGTCCAGAACCACCATAAGACCATCAGGGTCAAACCCTTAAAGGGCGGTACTGGACCATCTCCGTGAGGGCAGGCCTATTGGGGTAGCCTAGAAGCTGAACCTTATAGTATGATGGTCCGACCATCTGACCAGTTCCACCGCCAGATAGGACAGCTCCATCCCCAGTAGGAAGACCAGGTTCAATGAGTGGCCGTGACTATGGGTAGCAGAAGTAACAACCTGTGTAAGGTCAATGAGTTCATAAACTGTGAGAGTTAATCATTGACCCAGACATTGAAATCCCCAAGAATTAATCATCTGGGGGATTCCAACACCAAGTCGACGATGAAGTCTGCAACTTCCTGCAGGAACCCGTCTCACCCCCAGGTTGACGCTAGATGAGAAGTATCCTGCAACCTACACCTGCTCCCATGATACACTCAAAGGATCTAGTCACTCCCACTGGGGGTCTACAAGGCCCAGCTCTGACTTAAAACATATGGCTACTCCCTGCCCTCTCAGATCCTCCCTCAAGCGGTGTATCACCGCAGTACCTGGTCGGCACTGCTGATTCCAATACTGGGCCAGCATTTTCATCCAGCCAGGTCTCAGTGATGCAAGCCAGGTCAGTTGTACCAACTAGATCAGCAATTATAGCTGTCTTGTGTTTTATAGACCTGGATTGCATAACACCACCCAGTAGGATAGGCAGTCGAGGGCAACTGAGCAACTTGCCCACAAAAGTGGAGCCTCTGGGTATGGGAACCAGCCAGGAGGACCCCTTTCTGGACTCATATTTGTCCCAGGGCTGTCTTGTCCCCACCACCCCAATCTGCCCACCCCATTCTACTCACCCACCAGGCCCAGTCCCCCACTTCATCCTCCTCCTAGCTATCCCCAGTGCATGGCAGTGCCTGTACACCTCCACAGACATGGGGGCAGCTAAAAGGTGGTGGTCCCTGAGCCTGGTGGGAGGTAGTACCTGACCATCTGTAATCTCTGCCAACACATAACTCAGAGCTAACCAGACAACAAGCACAACTAAACAAACAACAACATAACAATATACAATTAAAACAACTTACATGCAGACACACGCACCCCTCCCCATACCTAATCAAATAACAACTATAACCCCTCCTACTTCTACAATAAATTCTTATAATACCCTCCCCAAACAAATATATAAAACCAAATATAAACAAAAACACAGGTACAATTAAAGTGTAGTAGTCCTTTCACAAATCTATTTCAGAGATATGTTTATCTTGTCCACAGTTCATGAGATAGGCCAGATCTCATCAGGTCCACAATTTTGGGTTATTGGCGCTCACCTCTAGCCCAAGTTTCCAGAGAATATATCAAATTTGCAGATCTCACTCCTGCAAATTTGGGACTTAAACAGACTTAAAAGTGACTAGGGAACTGGGCACTCTCACTGTCTTATCAGCTCAGCCAAAACCAAACCTGCAGAAATTCAAGTGCAATAGTGTCTGAAAGTGTCCTTCTCAGTATTAAGAGAAAGGCTTTTCCACTGGTTTCCTTCGTAGGCTCCTTTCACAGAACTCCACTAACTCAAACCTGCTGTCCCACGCAGCTCCCCACAGCAGCTGCCACCACTGCAGCGGCCACCACAGGACCACACAGGCTGCAGGCAAAGCCAAACGGGCCCCAAAATACCTGCCCTGATGGCAGCCTCCCAAATCACTAAATTCACTAAAAATACCACCAACAGCTTAATCTGGTTCAAGGTCAGTTGCCATTCATCTGTATCCCCTCCCCGGGTCGTGCCTGAAAATAGGCAGGATTTGTCTAGTGCACTTACCGGTCAACAAAAGCTAAATAAATAAATAAATAAATAATATTAATTAAAAGATCCTGGAACATCTCAAACCAGACCACCAAGACAGTGTCCCCCTTCAATGGGCACCCACGGCTAGCAACAAGGGAATTGAGAAGGTCAACCTCCATCCGACATCTCCAAACACTCCCTTTGGGGGACTGGGGCAGAGCGATCACAACTGAGCAGGTGGACAAGCCCCAGTATGCCACAACAGAGGTCCAAGATAAGTTCTCAGTGAGCAGGACCCGGTCAAAGCATCAGCAGACAAAATGAAGCTATCACAAACCGCCACTTCATTCAGCCACTCAGCTCCTCTCAACAACCTTCAGCGAAAACTCTCCGATCTTCAAAACTTGGACACGCCCGGATTCCAAAATAGCACACTCTGCAATGAGCAGGTAAAGTTTAGACTGAGCAAAAAGCAGGTTGTAACACTGAAAAGTCTGTACTTCCAGAGCAATAGAAACATAGAAATATAGAATTTGACAGCAGATAAGGACCTCTTGGCCCACCCAGTCTGCTCATTTCCCTGCCTACTGGATAAGCTGCAGATCCTAGTTAACCAGCAGCCTACTTCTTTCTACCCCACCCTAAAATTGCCTATGACTGTCCCATGCATGCTTGAATTCCACCACTGTTTTTGACTCCTCGACCTCCTCCGGGCCGTTCCATGCATCCACAACCCTCTCTGTGAAAATACTTCCTTAAATTACCCTGAGCCACCCTCCCTCTATCTTCAAATTGTGCCCCTTGTTCTTGCACACCTCTTTTTTGAAAGATGCTACCCTTTTGGACTTTGTTGATTCCTTGAGGTACTTGAAAATTTCTATCATGTCCCCCTCTCCCTCCTTTCCTCAAGGCTATACATATTAAGCTCCTTAGTCTCTCTTCATATGTCAATAGTCCCACAATATTACAGCCAAATTATCACAACAGTAATGGCAATAAAACTTCAGCATTCTCAGAGCACCTAATCTAACACTTATAGCTAGCATCCTCCACACTGGTCCAAAGTTGCAATCAAAAGTTAGCTACCTCACTTAAATTCCTTACTACTTTTAACCTAAAAATTCTATATTACTACCTGACAACAAGAAAAATAAATAAATAAATGAAAAGCAATAAAAAGTAAAAACTAAAGTCAACTTGGAGCTACAGCTCACTGACGGTCAGCCCAGTACAGCTGCCATACTTGTCCATAGAAGTACCAACATCGTAATTTCAAGTTCCTCTGTCCTCTCAGAACAGGATCAGCCTCACTGCCACACTCCCTTCCACCACTGTAGCTTGGTTTATTTTTGTTTAATGACACAGAACATGCTTTTCCTGTATCTATTTTTTTATTTTGTTCTTTCACTTGTTCTCAAGTTCCTCTGTCCTCTCAGAACAGGCTCAGCCTCACAGCCACCTCCCCTTCCACCTCTGTAACTAGGTTTATTTTGTTTAATGACACAGAACATGCTTTTTCCTGTATCTATTTTTTTTTATTTTGTTCTTTCACTTGTTCTCAAGTTCCTCTGTCCTCTCAGAACAGGCTCAGCCTCACAGCCACCTCCTTCCACCTCTGTAACTAGGTTTATTTTTGTTTTAATGAAACAGAAAGTGCTTTTTCCCACATGTATTTTTTTATTTAGTCCTCTCGCTTGTTCTCAAGTTCCTCTGTCCTCTCAGAACAGGCTCAGCCTCACAGCCACACTCCCTTCCACCACTGTAGCTAGGTTTATTTTTGTTTTAATGAAACAGGAAATGCCTTTTCCTGTATGTATTTTTATTTAGTCCTCTCACTTGTTCTCAAGTTCCTCTGTCCTCTCAGAACAGGTTTGACCTCACAGCCACACCCCTTCCACCACGGTAGTGAGGTTTATTTTTTATAAAACACAAATGCTTTTTACAGCTGCAGTGGGCATTGCCCTGCAGACATTTTGTTTTGAGAAAATGACTCCCTGCATAAATTACCTTCCAAACAACATGATAGATTGTTAAAATAGTTTCTCTGCTGAAGCCTCATTACTACGCTGCCTGTGTGTGTATGGGAGCTTGAAGCATTTTTGGGGTCTGGCAAGAGTTAATTAAGCCCTCCCCAGTCTTTTTGCCATTTGAAACCTCCTCCAACAATTGAGCCCTCCCAGTACTGCCTTTTTCAAGTTGAAACCTCCTCCAAAGTGTTTCATGAGCTTTTTCTTTGTTTGTTAAGTTTCAGTGCTTAATTTACTACCTTTTGCAAGCTGAGAAACTCCTGCTTTGCTACTCATCCAGAGGTGTGAATTCCTTTGTTAGCCATTGGATGACCACAGCTGCAAAATGATTACATTCCTCTACAAGCACTGTCTTTTATGCAAGGCACAAGTAACTGAATCAACACACACACACAATACCCTAAGCAGAACACAGCTGATTAATGTACCACTATTTAGGAAACCTATTACACTTACCCAAAGACTGGCGGTGGTGACTCCTGGCTGCTGTGTTTCTCTGCTGTGGCTGAACTGTAAAAAGACCCTGTAACAAGACACTGGCCTCCTGCAGGGGCTATTAGACATCAGAGCAAAGGGCAAGCTGAGAAGACTCTCTGGGACAAGATGCAATAAAATAAACCTGAATGACAGCCCTCAGGGCCATGAAATAGCCAGGAAAGTTAGAAAAACTCATCTCGCAGCCTGAGCAGAAAAAAACACTGGGATGAAGTAAGAACACAAAAAGGTAATAATACATATATTTACCTGATTTTAATATGCAGTTTTCCTTTAATAATCCAGAACAAGGTATGGATTGGGCTGGGATGTAACCACACTGGGCAAGTGACCAACAACGCCAGGCATGCATAAATCCCAGTGCACTCCACACTGTGCAGTGGATTACTATGATTGTACAACTGGTAGGAAGTAAAAATTAAAAGTTATTAAAATACTCCATTTCTAGAGTGGAGCATAGGTGCAAAGGGGATGAAGTATTGGGCTTACCTTTAGATGTCAGCTGTCCAGGTTTATCCCTGTCTAAATCAGCCTCATCTTAAATCAAGGCAGTAGCCATTTCATAGAACCATGAGACTGAAACTGATTCTGCAATTGATAAAGCTGTGTTGGGCAACATATAGCTACCTAAACTCTGGCATCAATTTCTGCCTCAACGTTTTGTGAAATGTCTTCTGCCTTTCTTTATTACTTTGTTGCAGAGATGTCAAAATTGATATTGCTTGACAGCTGACAGCTGGTAGCCCTCCACACCTACATAGAAAACAATTTATAAGACATTACCTCCTGACATATAGGGTTGTTATTCCTTTGGTTTCTTCCAAAACTTTGCTCCTCATCTTAACAATTTGAATTGAATAGACCAGAATCTTGGTCTAATTTAAAGCAATTGTATGACACAGGTTTATTACTTAGAAATCTCAATGCAGCACTAAATATAGAGAATACTGGATGGGCAACTATGCACAACCAGTGTTTTCTACAGAAGGGTTCTTATTCCTTCTGACCAGGACAGTGAAGCTTGAGAGCTCCATGGGAATCAGAACCTGAGGTGACAGAACACATTGCATAAAGTTACGATCCTCTGTTTTATAGTGTACAGTAGTATTGTGTGAAATATGTCAATTGTGTTTTTTTTTCTCTCTTTCATAATGAAACTGACTTGTGAAGTCTCTAGAGGTTCTACCACCCTTCTGTGAAGAATACCTCGTACCCCTTTAGTTTACTCCCTTCCAAGCGCATGTCATGCCCCCACGTTCCTGGACATCTCCTTTCTGAAATATACTACCTTCCAGCACCCTATGTATGCCTTTTAGATATTTGAAGGTTTCTATCATTCACCCCTGTCTCTTCTCTTCTCCAGGATATATATATTGGGGTCTCTCAGTCTCTCCTCATATGACTTTTAGTGCAGGCCCTGCACCATCTTTGTTGCCCTTCTTTACTGACTCCATTCTGTCTGCATCCTTATGGAGATGCAGCCTCCAGAACTGGACACCGATTCCAAATGAGGCCTCACCAGTGATCTGCACAGTGGCATCACCATCTCCTTCCTTCTGCTGGTGTATCTCCTTATATACCCCAACATCCCACTGGCTCTCCCCATAGTCTTGGTACATTGTTTAGCCACCTTTAGGTCATCCAGTATGATTACCCCAAATGTCTTTCCTGTTTGGTGACCATCAGTTCCCCTCCCTGCACCCCATAATCTCCCCTGGGTTCCTGCAACCCCAATGCATGATTTTGCACATTTTGTATTAAATCTCAGCTGCCACACTTCAGACCATTCCTCCAGTTTACCTATGTCCCTCCTCATTTTCCCACCCTTTCCGGAGTACCCACCCTGTTGCAGATCTTAGTGTCATTCGCAAACACTTTCCCCTCCAGCCCTCCAAATTTCACTTATGAAGACATTAAACAGGACTGCACCCAAGACTGATCTCTGTGGCACCCTGCTGGTCACACTCCTTTCCTTACACTGTCACACCATTTACCATGACTCTCTATCTTCTATCATTCAACCAGTTCCTAACCTAGTTTACTACCTTGTGACCCACTCTCAGGCTGTCCAGCTTGTTCATAAGTCATATGTGGAACAGTATTATAGGCCTTACTAAATGCAATTCATGTTTATGTTTAAGCCATGAAACACCCTTATCTAGTTAATGCATTTGCAGCCGTGAGTGGCTCTGCCAGAATTTGTTCCTTTACGTAGGTTCCAAATACCTCTCCTCCCAGGAGTAGGACAAGCTCTGTCTCACAGCCACATTCCTCTTCCACCACTATAGCTATACTGTAATTTTTGTAAAACAAAAAATGCTTTTTTCCTTAATGTGGTTTCTTTTTATTTATTATTTAGTCCTCGGTTGTTCCCAAATTCATCTGCCTTCTCAGGTCTTTCCTTTTACTGTAAACATACTTTATTTTCTGTTATTTAGCTTGATTTTAATTTAAAGGAAACTAACATGATGGATTAAATTAATCAATATTATTACTAATGAAATCTGCTTTACATAAGCTATTTACCAAACCTGTAACACTTTTAGGGCCAGAATTATAACTCATTCAGTTGCTCTCCCTTTATAGCTGCAGGCATCCATATTCTAAATTGCAGGCACAGGAAATGACATTACCTCAGGGAAAACACATATAGCCAATACATTTTAACCAAGAGAGGCACACTAAGCCAAGCTTGATTCCAGGTGCGACCAGAGAGAACAAGAAAGTTAATTGACTTGCTGAGGGTCACACAGTAATTCAAGTGAGGGCTATGGGATTCAAACCCAGGTCTCCAGGTTAGCAGCTCAGAGCTTAGACTACTACACTATACTGCCTAACATACTAACATACTAAAATGGCAGCAGAATAGGCCTAACGGTCTTTCATGTCTGCTCATTTGGTCAGCCCCCACCCTGGGATCTGACCTTGCTGCCCCCTGCCTTCTCTGGCTTCTCCTTCCCAGTTCCAGATATTCTCACAGCACTGGATTTTGCTTCCAGAACCCTTCCCTGTACCTGTCCCACCCCTCTTGAACTCCTCCACCGCCTCTGCCTCCACCAGCCCCCTGGGCAGTCGCTCCATGGCTCCACCACCCTCTCAGTGAAGTAGCACCTCCTCCTTTGTCCCTGAATCTTCCCTTCCAGCTTCCACCATGCCATGTAGTTGCCCTCCTCCTTCTTCCTTCAAAGCACCCTGACTGCTCCTCCCCTATTTACCCCTTCATGTACTTGAAGACCCTATCATGTCCCCGGTCCCTCTCTCTTCCAATGTGTACATATTTAGCTCTTTGAGCCTGTCCTTATAGGTCCTGTCCCCAAGCCCCAAATCATTTGGTTGCCCTCCTCTGGACCCTCTCCAGGAGTTTAATGTCCTCTTTAGTGTGGCCTCCAAAACTCATGCAGTCACTCGGGTGTGGCCTCACCAAGCATTTATACAGAGGGAGTATCATCCACTCCTTCTGTAGGTGATCCCCTATCAATGCATCCCAGCATCCTGTTGGCCTTGGCTGCTGTCCTCCCTACAAGTCTCTGAGTTTTTCATCTTGACATCCACCACCACCCCCAGGTCCCTCTCAGCCATTGAGGACTTGTAGCATCCCCCCAGGATTGTACACTTGGCCCGGGTTTCTGGCCCCCAGGTGCAGTACCTTGCATTTTCAGGCGTGACCTCAGCTTCACTTTCTAGACCATCTTTCCAGAGCCTCCAGGTCCCCCTGTAGGGCCACCCTCCCCCTCCTCCCCATCCACCACCGCCCCAGTTTTGAGTCATCCCAAAGAGACTCATCTCACTCCTGATACCTGTCCTTATGTCAGAGATGTAGGCGTTGAACAGGAGGGACCCAGGACTGATCTCTGTGGGACCCCACTAATGACCCTCCTTGGGAATGAGACTATCCTCCAACTACAACCCTCTGGGTCGGTGCTGGAGCCAATTGCCTATCCATCTGATCATCTGGTTCCCCACCCCCATTTCTCCCAGCTTATCCAATAGGCCCTCATGAGGAACAGAGTCAAATGCTGAAGTCTAGAAAGAGGACATCCACTGGTCTACCAGGTCCAAGGCACTCATCACCCAGTCATAGAACTCCTCAAGGTTTGTCTGACATGATTTCCTGGGATGAATCCATGCTGTCTATCGTCCAGGCACCCTGACTTTTCCGCTACCTCTTCTCCTGCTTAGCCTTCCCCCTCCTACCAGTGATGCCTCCCCTCTCCCAGACCCGCCAATCAGTAAGGGTCCCCTCCTCCTCAGTATCACTTTCTCCTCCCATGTATGATGCCTCTTTGAAAGGAAGAGAAAGTAAAAAAAAATGTTTTTACCCAGTCCCTGAGGATGTGAATTTGTCTCTAATCCTGAAGGAGTTGGGTGTCTTGATGAGCTGTCACAACCAGCCACTTAATAATTTAGTGATTGCACCTGGGAGCACCAGGGAAGTGAAAGGTTTTATCTAAAAAGAAGGGGTTACTGGAGATTCCTGCTGAAAAGACAGAATGAAACAGTTGGAATCATGAAATGAAAGACAAATCTGTTGTGTTTTTTCTTTTACTTTGGTGAAAGAAAACCTATTTCTGTCACGGTGTTCAAATAAAGATTTTGATTTTATTTTGCAACCTTCAGAAGGCGTAGTGCTGGAACATGGGGAAAGGTGAGTGTGTGTTGGGGGCACTGTAGTACTAAGAGACCATGATTGCTTCCTTTGACATTGCAGCATTAAAGGGCACTTTAAATACTCATGGGCAAAGTGGGGATGTCCACCCCACACACCTATAGGTTCTGCACCTCTGTTCAGAAGGGTCCTCTACTGACAGCTTTCTATCCTGTCACACACCAATGCAAAACCATTATTTTTTACAGCTTATTTACCAGGATAGTCCAAGTGAGATGTGCCCTCATTTTCCAGTGGGGTTCTGCTGCTATTCATTTCAGCTGCTAGGTGGACAGGAGCACTGGAGGGTTATGTGACTTACTCAAGGTCACACAGTTAGTATTGACTTTACTGAGGTTTGAACTCTCATCTCCTGGGCCCCAAGCTTGTGCTCTAGCCACTAGATCACACCTACAAATGACAGAACATGATGCCAACAAAATAAATTAAAACACAACTACTTATTACTATTACTATTGAAAACAGGAAGTTGTTATCCCTCTGTACAGACAGTTGATGAGACCCCATCTGAGTACTGTGTGTAGTTCTGGAGACCCCATCTCCACAAAGACATAGATAGAGTGCAGGCTGTCCAGAGGAGGCACAAAATGGTGCAGGGTCACACCAGAAGACATATGAAGAAAGACTAAAGAGCTTAATATGTATCCCTTGAGGAAAGAAGGAGAGAAGGGACATGATAGAAACTTTCAAGTACCTCAAGGGAATCAACAAAGTCCAAGAGGTAGCATCCTTCAGAAAGAGATGTGCAAGAACAAGGGGCATAATTTGAAGATAGAGGGTGACATCTCAGAGGTAATGTGGGAAGTATTTTTCACAGAGAGGGTTGTGGTTGCATGGAACAGCCTCCTGAGGAGGTCGTGAGTCAAGAACAGTGGAGAATTCAAGAATGCATGGGACAGGCATAAGGTAGTCCTAGTGGGGGTAGGAGGAAGTAAGCTGTTGGTTAACTAGGATCTGCAACTTATCTGTTAGGTAAGAAAATAGGCAGACTAGGTGGGCCAAGTGGTCCTTATCTGCAGTCAAATTCTATGTTTCTATGTACTTCAGTGCTAACAAATACTGGAACTAAATAGGTGCAGGAATAAAAATGATTTACAGTATTCTGCAAATCACACAGGCACTAAACATTTTACTAAACTGAAATGTCACAAAACATTGTACAAATCAATAGAACCCCAAAGGAGCTAGGAAACTGTTGGCACTGGCAGCACAAACTTTTGTTTATAGCAACCCCTTCAAGATTAGAGACAAGTTCACATCCCCATGGACTGGGTAAAATATTTATTTTTTCTTTTCCTCTTACCTTCAAGGAGGCAGAATAGCGCAATGGTTTAAGGCTCTGAGCTGCAAACCTGGAGACCTGGTTTGAATCCCACAGTCCCCACTTGCATTACTGCGTGACTCTAAGCAAGACACTTAACTTTCTTGTGCTCTCAGGTTGCACCTGGAATCAAGCTTCAGCTTAGTGTGCCTCTCTCCTGGTTAAAATGTATTGGCTATATGTGTTTTCCCTGATATGATGTAATTTCTGTGCCTGTGATTTAGAAAATGGATGCCTACAGCTGTAAAGGGAGAGGCAACTGTATGAGTTATAATTCTGGTCCTAAAAGTGTTATGGGCTCTGTCAATAGCTTATGTAAAAGCAGATTTCCATTGGTAACAATATTGATTAATTTAATCCTACATATTAGTTTCCCTTTAATTGTTCAGTTTTGTCAGAGTGGTAACAGACAGTTCCTCCAACCTCCATAGGTCCTCCTTCAGAAGTCAGTCAGACTCAAAACACCCTGAATAATATTATTTTTCTTTTATCGTTCTTTTTTTTTTTTTTTTTTGACAGCTTTATGGCAAATTGGTGATACAACAATCTGGCCCCCACCAGGAGCCTTTCATATGTCCACTGACCTACCCACAAAGTTCTCTCACTTCAATCCCACTCCTCAATAAAGATTCTTTACAGTATATTTATTATGCCTCCTTTACTATTCTTTTGAATTAGCTCCCAAATGCTTGCTAGTTTTTTGAGGTATTATCAAAACACACAAATTATCAAATCAATGTAATGTATGTTGGATGCCCTACTCCTAACTTGTGGTAGTACAATTTAGTAGAACACACAAGCGTTCATCCTCTTCAACAGTTAGCTATGAAATGGCACCTGAAACAATGAACACCAAGATACAGTAGTGTTCAAGCTCCACCCACCCACCTCATTGGCCAATAGCTAGGACTGACAGGCAGTCTCCCTGCAGCTATAGGCTGCCTAGCCTGTCAGTCTGGCTGGATCTGGCCAATCCATTTTCTCCACCCTTCGGTCACATTGTGCTAGTGCATGTATCAGTGCTCACTCGCTCCTGCTGCTCACTGGTGCCGTGCTGCCACCTTGAAAATTGATTACCAGGCGAGCATTTTGGAGCAGGGCGGAAGTAGTATACCACATGACCTGTAATGTGGTTGTCAGTGATTGCCGACCAGCTGGGCTCCAGACAATCATGGAGCCCCATCTACAGGAGCAAATTAGCTGCACATGAGAAAGATACAAAAAAATAGCTTTTTAAATATTAGCCACTTGCAGCCAATGGACCTGGACTCGTACAACTGAGTAGTTGGCTCTTGTTGATCCGGTCCATCAGACTGGATTGGATCTGGGGGCATTCTGATTGTTAATGTATTGGTCTACACATCTCTACCCTGAACCTAGCTGATAAAGCCAACCAGAGTCAGAGAGTGAGCTATTTGGTGCATGCATACAACTGCATCAAAACTATGCGCTCAACATTCCCCCTTTTACCTCATATTTGGTCATGAGGCAAGGATGCCAGTTGATCTCTGCTTTGGTGTGTCCCAGATGGCATCTGAGAGACCTACCTCGAATATACCCACCAGTTGAGAGACCAGCTAAAGAAAGCATACCAGCTGGCATCTGAAGCTGCAGCTAAAAAGTAATCACGGTAATTAGCAAAGGTCAGACAGCTGGGTCCACCATCAAGTGTTGCAAGTGGGAGTTTGTTATACTCTGAAACCTAGGCATAAAGGGCAAACATAAACATAAACCTCAACCTGCCCAAGTTGGACAGGAGCATATCCTCCACAACATGTGCTAGGAGTCAGGTGATCCTGGAAGGACTGCAGAGTGGGTTCCTGACTCAGGGCATCACTGAACCAACAAGAGCTGTGGCAATTCTTGAGCTGGTGCTCACAAATGGGGAGCATGTACAGAAAATAATGGTCAGGGAGCCACTGGGTGGAAGTGACCATTGCACAATGTGGTTCCAGTTGGATATGAGCAGGGAAAGCATCCTGAATAAGACCAAAATCTTGGATTTCAGGAGGGTGGACTTCAGGAAAATGAGCAAAGTACTAAGGAGCCATCTGGCAGGCATCAGTGCAGATATGGGGATGGACCAAGGTGGTCCATCATTAAGGAAGGAATACTGGTTGCCACAGATGAGTGATTAGCTCAGGGAGAACACACAATGGCCAAAGTGCCCAGCTGGTTCAGTTCTGTGGTTGCTCAGGCAGTAAGGGAAAGAGGTTGGCCTATAGAAAATTCAGGAAGACCAACAGAGAGGTGGATACGCAAAATTACCTAAGATTGGCTAGTGAGGCAAGTAAGAAGTCTGGAGAGCAAAGGCAAGAAGAAGCCGCAGATAGCTGAAGGAATTAAGAGAGAGAGAAGGCTTTCTTTCACTGTGAGAAAGGGACAAGAAGGAATGGCTTGTTAGACTTAAGAAAGGGTGGAGTGGGTGGAGCATAATGGGGAAAGCAGAGATACTAATGACTACTTCTGTTCTGTCTTCACCAGGGAGAAGGACGGACCAGTGCCTTCAGGAGGGAAAGAGGAGCAGGAAGGAAGGGGAACACAGATGTAGTGATAGAGAAGGATAGAGGAGGGTCTGCTAGCATTGAAGGTGAACAAATCACCAGGCCCAGACAGAGTACATCCAAGGATACTAAAGGAACTGGCTAAGGAGCTGGCAGGGCTACTGGCAGACCTATTTAATAGTTCACTAGAGCTGGGTGGGTACTGCATGACTGGAGAACAGCACAGGTAGTGCCCTTCCACAAAAGTGATCCCAAGGATGACCCAGAGAATTAAAGACCAGTCAGTCTGACCTCCATTATGGGCAAGCTCTTGGAGACCATACTAAAGGAAGGTTGGTGGAATATCTGAGAAGCATTGTCTCCAGGATGCAAGAACATGGGTTCATGAGGAGGAGATCATGTCAGACGAATCTAATTGACTTCTTTGACTGTGTCACTAAGATAGTGGACAGGGGCCAAGTGGTAAACATCCTCTATCTTGATTTCAGCAAGGCCTTTGACTCTGTGTCCACAAAAGGTTGATCAGAAAGTTGATGGATCTTGGGGTTGGGGAAAAGATGGCCAGCTGGGTGGAAAACTGGCTGAGGACAGAACCCAGAGGATGGTTGTGGGGGAGAGTTATCTGGCACCAGAGAGGTAACCAGTGGGGTCCTGCAGGGCTCCAGTGCTGGGGCCAGTGTTGTTCAAGGTCTTCATCAATGACATTGGGGATGGCATTAAGGCAAAATGTGCCTATTCAGAGATGACACCAAGCTTTGCAGGACAGTGGACACAGCTGAAGTGATACAGGACCTACATGAAGATCTGGAAAAGCTGGGAGGTGATCTAGGATCTGGCAGCTTGGCATCAATGCCAATAAATGCAAAGTTATGCATACTGGAGCAAGAATCCAGGACAAAGTACTACCTGAGTGGAGTCAAGTGTCTGCATCAGAGGAGGAGAAGGACCTGGGAGTGATGATCACTAGTGACCTGAAGCACTCCACACAGTGCAAGAAAGCAGCAGCAAAGCAAACAAGATGCTGGGATGCATATCTAGGGGATCAGTAGTAGGAGAGGAGGTTATACTGCCCTCATACAGGTCACTGGTTAAGGCCGCATCAAGAGTATAGAGTTCAGTACTTGGTGCCCACACCTCAAAAAGACATTAACCTGCTGAAGAAGATCCAGAGAAGGGCTACAAAGATGATAGCAGGTCAGCAGGGTAAGGCATATGAGGAGAGATCGAGGGCACTGAACATGTACTCCCTGGAAGACAGGACAGCGAGAGAAGAAGACATGACTGGGACCTTCAAGTACTTGAAAGGGATAAATAAGGTTGATAAGGAGAGTCTCTTTAAACTGAGTGGCAACCATAAAATGAGGGGCACAGTCTTAAGCTGGAGGGTAGGAGGTTTAGGAGGGAGGTCAGGAAGCACTTCTTCACAGAGAAAGTAGTGGACACTTGGAATGCACTGCTGGAAGGGTCATCTCATTAAAGACAGTGGGCAGCTTTAAGAGCGCTGAGATAGGCATAGGAAAGGTAAGGATCATGGATAAAGAGGTTGGGCAGGGACATTAGCTCAAGCTGTGGACTCTGCAATAGAGCAGACTTGATAGACCAAATGGCCTTCCTCTGCTGCCTTCTTCAAAAGTTCAGACATAAGATCGGCCCCTGAAATTCCACACAGTACTTGAACAATTTCCAGACTTGCCATGTACAAATCAAACAAGAACAAGGGAGAGGCTGTAACAGACCATCCACCAAAACCACCTGCTCCCCATTGGTGAGGTCATGCCTGATTCAGACCCTGACCCAGAAACTCCAGTTACAAGGAGGCCCGGAACAAGGAGCCAGATTGCACAGAAGAAAAAGACAGCATCATCTCATTCATGCCTCCCAAGAGGACCACATTGAACCTGAACACTGGTCCAACTGAGCCTTCTGAGCAGCCCAACAGAAGACAAACCACTTCAGCCATGCCTCCTGAGAGGACCACATTGAACCTGAATACTGGTTTAACTTGAGCCTCCTGAGGGCCCACAAGCGTTCTTCATGTGAAAGTGATGATGAGGATTTTGAAGTTTATCAATATGTGCCTGAACAAAATCCAGTCCTGCTTCAATAATCAATGGATTATATAAATTCTCAGCCCACCACCAGTACCAACCCATGGACTCTGTGCTTCCTTTGAACCCCATGTGATTCTTTTGTCCCTAAGAGAAGGTCCAGTATCCCTTTACCTGAACCAGAACTGGACATTGAAATGGATGAGGAGCATGATGTGGGCCCCAGTGAGCCTGTAGTTGATGAACTGTCCATCCCTGATAATGCTCCTGTTACTTTGCCTGAGCAAGTTCAGGACATTGTTGTCTTGCTCGCCCATGCCCCTGTGCTGCCTGTAGAGGAAGAACCAGGAGAGATGCCCTGTGTCCCTAAAGAAATCCAGCACTTGATACAGCCCTGCCTAGAAGGTTGGAGAGACAGCCCAAACCAGTTACCAAGCTCACGTATGATACACTTGGTGCATCCTTCAATATCCCTCTCCATATCATCCATAAGCCTGTGGCTTTTTATTACCCCCTCCATGTGCTGTAAAAGAGATAGGTGGGGAAGGTGTGTGTGTTTACCAATGCGTACTGTTTTCTATATAGTTATTCCACGTCTAGATAGCTACTTGGTTTATTTGGTTTACTGGTTTGCAAGAACAAAAGAAGGCTACTGCCTATCGAGATTGTCCCCACCAACATGGTGGGAAAATTAAACCCTGAAGTAGTTAGATTCCAACCAAGGATCCAATCCTTCTAAAGGATGAAATTGAATCACATTCTACCAGGTCTTGTGGTAGTAAATTCCAAACCCTAGGCACTCTAACAGTAAAATAATTTAACCTTTTATTAGTTTTAGAATTTGTAAGTCAATTTGTTTGTTATGCAACTGAGGCTAGTTCTTCTACTTGACAAACTTAAACCACTTAAGTTTGTTAATTCCTGAGAATCAAGAATTTTAAATAAAGTAACAAATTACCTCTTATCGTCTTAGTTGAAGTGAATGTAACCCAGTTTTCAAAGTCTATCTTGATAGTCCAATTTAGCCAAATGAGGAACCATTCTGGTTGTTCTCCTCTGAATTTTTCAATTCTATCCCCATCTTGTCTTAAATAAGGACTCCAGAAAGGAGACCCATAACCAGAATGAGGCTTGACATGAGCTCTAAACAATGGGATTAAACATTCCTGAGTCCTTGTCACAAGCGATCGTTGAATACGGGTAAGTATGGCATTGGACATATTCGCTATCCTAATACAATGATCTGTTGAGGATAATTTTTATTTACAAGAATTCCAAGATCACGTTCTACTAATGACTCTTGAAGGAATATTATTTAGATGATAGGTTTGCTTAGGATTATTCTTTCCAAGTGTAAGACATGACACTTATCAGAATTAAGTATCATCCTGTTGGTATCTCCCAGTCCTCAATAATTTTTAGATTATTAATAATAGAGACCCTGTTTTGTAATGAATTTACAGACCCTCCCAGCTTGGTATCATTGGCAAATTTTGAAAGAAGATTATCAGAACTAACCTGTAAATCACTAATAAAAATATTAAACAGTGTTGGTCCAAGAACCGATCCTCGTGAACTCCACTGGTCACTTTCTGAATTTGAGACAAAGAACCATTTATTCTAACCTGTTGAAGTCTATTATTTAACCAGCCTGATACTCAATTGGTCAGAAACTGTGAAAATCCCATATTCAACATTTTATCCAACAATACATCATGAGGAACTTTATCAAAAGCTCTACTATAATCAAGGAGAATAACATCCATGGGATACCTCTGTCAAGTCCTAAACTAATATAGTTATAAAGGCTACAAGATTGGTTGTGCAGGAATACCCTGCCTAAATCCATGTTGAGTAGTGTCAGTTACATTATTAATTATAGATTCCTGTTCCAATAATTTTTTGATATTTTCTCCATTAATTTACTTATTATAGATGTTAAACTTATTGGTCGATAATTTTCAGGTTTAGAGTGATTACCTTTTTAAAGATTGGTATAACTGTGGCAAGTGCCCAGTCATGTGGGATAACACCATCCAAAAGTGATTTATTAAAGATTAGAGTTGATGGTTTGAGATAGCTTTAGCAGTTTCTAGTATAAATCTGGAAGTAATGTTGTCTGGTCCTGGACTAGAAGTCTGTTTTAAAGAGTAAATAGCCTCTAAGGTATCCTCTTCTGTAATAGTGTAGTGTAATTTACAATTATCTATATGTCTAAACAGTTTAGGAATTTCTTTTTGTAAAGACCAAACAAAACTGATTATTAAAGGTATCTGCAATATCACTATCGATTGATATAATGGAATTATTGACAACTAAAGGACCCATATATCTATTATTCAATTTCTTATTATTTAAATATGAAAATAATGATTTGTAACTATCCTTAGAGTGCACTAGATAAAACTCCAGCTTTTTTGATTGTATGATGGTTTGCTTTAAAAGTTTTAGAGTTTTCCTATATTTGGAAAGTAATAAGTCATTAGTGTCTCCCCTACTGTTTTTTAAAGGGAAAAAAGCCTTTGTTTTGCTTAATAAGTTTTTTATGGTTCTGTTGAACCATGGGAATCTTCCTTTTATTAAACTTTTCTTTGTAGGGACATATAGATCTTCCAAATGATCAATTAACGCTTTCAGGTATTCCCAAGATTTCTCAAGAGATAGGGGAGATAGAACTTCATCCCATGAAATGGAATTTAATTGTTCATTGATAATGTCAAATTTAGCTTGGTTATAGTTTTAAATTCTGAATAATTCAAATTTTGTTGAAAAAATAACAAAGAAAAAGAAATGGAGTAATGATCACTAGAACCCAGAGGGCACCCAATTGTATATTTGTAATAGAACTCGCTATATTGGTAATAACTAGATCTAATATGTTGTCACCACGAGTTGGTTCTCTTACAACTTGTTCAAAGCCCATATCCACGATAAGCAAATTAAATCTTTTCAACCGCTCCCCACTGGATAAAGTTGTCCAATTTATAGATGGCATATTAAAATCACCCAAAATGAGAATATTACTGTTCAAGGCTATATTAAAAATCTCTTGATACAAAGGAAGTATAATCTATTAGCTGATGGGAGCCTGTAGCATGTTCCAACCAGCAATTGGGGTTGACCCTTAAACTGAATGTTCATCCAGAGAGATTCAGTATTAGTAATGATGGGAAGTTGAAATGAAGCTATGTCTTCCCTTACATAAAGACAGACACCACCCCAACTTGACCCTGATGATCCTTATGAAATAGCTTATAACCAGGTAGATGTGAGCTCCAGGTGGTATCGGATCCCACCAAGTTTCAGTAATCAAAATGAGTGCATATTTATCCAAAAGACACTTGGTCTCAAGTTGACCCATTTTACCAAATTCAAGGATCTTGCATTAAGAGAAAGAATAGCTAATACTGTGTAATCCTGTTATTGGGACTGCTATTAACATTGCTTTCTTAACTAAGAATGAGGTGTCTAGCCTGAAATGCATATATTGTATTATTTACTGCATTTTAATGGCTTGTCAGGATAAAGCATTTGGCAAGAGGGAGTGTAAGCCCCCAAATGGGCTTACCTGGAGAACTCTGGTCCTTCACTCCTTCTCCTCCTCCTCCAGCATCCTGACAGTGACTCCAGGTGGGGTCCAGACTCTGTGGTCCCTGGTTGTCTTCACAGCCAAGCTGCAAAATCCATGTCTCAACCCCTGTGTAGAAGGGACCAAGCTCAGATTGATGTCTTTGTGCCTCCAGGTGCTGGGGAGGCTGGTTTTGGTCCCAGGGCAGCAGAAGAGCCCTGGACTGTAATATAAATAAAAACATGGCTGTACTCCAAATGCGCATGCGCAGTTGGCTGAAAAACAAAATTAAGGATCTGGGCTACAGTGGAGTGTTCTGGCTGTGGCCAATTAAATGACATTATCCTGGAGCCAGGGGCCAGGTGAAATAAAGCCGGAAGCCTCGGTTTCAGGGGAAAGGTTTTCAGCCCTCTTAAGGGCATATGTATTAAAAATAAGGGCTGGAGCTTAATGTACACAAATATGGCAACCAACATGAAACTACAAAAGGCAAAGGGGCTGTTGGGTAAGGTCGGAGAGCAACCAAAAAGCATGGGAGTTAGGCAGCCAATCAGGAGAGAAGTTCCCAAAGCTATATAAGAAACTATTTTGCCCACCAAGAGGGGATCAGCCAGAGCTGTAAGAGCAGAATAGACTGCTGTGCGGTTTCCAGCCCATAGCCTGGACCTGGTACCCAACGGCCTGTCTAGCCACAGCAGGAAAGGAACTGCAGAGTGTGTTTTGTAACTAAAGACAAGTCTTCACCAGTTTTGCTGCAGCAAGAGAGATTTGGCACTGCTGCAGAGAGAGCAACTGGCAGACAGAAAACCCATTCTGGAGTGGTTTAGTATAGAAAGTGAAAGTGTCTGGAGCTGCAGTGTGAGAGCAGAGGCTGTAAACTGTGCAGCCTGAAGTTAAAAAGTGCTACAGCTGTGAGTACAAATAAAGTGACCAGAGTTCCCCTTGGAGAGTTAATTGTAGAGTGCAAATTTTGGCAGGGAGAGCCTGAGCTTGCCGTGTCTAGAGACAGTGAAAGGGCCCAGCACAGCTGCGCACAGAGAAACTAAAAGAGAGTGCTAGGGTAAGAAACTGTGAAAAGACCCAGCTGTGACTGTGTGTCTAGGGTGTGTGACAGAGGGTTCTAGGGGACTTCACCACCCTTGTCCCTAGACCAAAGAAAAGGAAGAAGACCAGCAGAGGAAGATGACAAGAGACCTGCCTAGTGAAAACTGTCTACAAAGACCTCTGAGATGAAGTTGGCAAGGCCAGGCAGGTGAAGACCAGCATTCTTCATATTCTTCAGTCATCCAGCTCTGCAGCCTTGTGGTGCACTACCATCCAGATACCTCCACAGTACCATTCAACTGCAACTCAGCCTGCTGAAAACCCCCTCATGAACTTCTGAACTGTACGTATCCTGAGCTGCAGCTTTGGGGAGTCTTTATTAGCTAGCTAGTTAGGTTATAAGGGTAACCCCTGGGCTGGACTGCATCTAGTATAAAACTAAGCCCAGGTCAGCCTTACATTGTTCCTTAGTTTCCAACTGTTGGGCCCCAATGAAAGATTTCCTTACTTGAGCCAACAGCATCATCCTAGTGGGAGGTACCACCGAATCAAAAGGGACAGTACTCAGGGTGCACCCTAGGTGAGAAGCAGGAATCTTGTGTGGGGTATCAGTTGTTCTGAACAGTGCTGCGCTGTATTTTTCCCTTGTTTTCCCTTCCCCAATAAATATTGTTATTGTTGCATTTCGTGTCTGGTATTTGCATATTATTGTGAAAGGGGAAATATTGTTGTAGGAAAGTGTCTTGGGGCAACATGTATACTTCCTGGGGGTTGGTAACCTGTTCTCTGTCCACAGGTACTCCCTGCCATTACCCCCAGGTGGAGGCACCGCACCAAACTTATTGTCCGCTATGGAACCCAGGCCGAGCCCTTGTAGGTGTATACAGTGTTGACCCGAGGGCCCTGAAGCAGCTAAGTTGAGTCAAAGGGCTGTTACATGAGATAAATGTCACACCCCAGGAAGTGAAGCATAGGCAATGCTGAGTGTCTTCTGGATCCAGGAAGTAACTTGGTAACTTGGTAGGTTAGGCTAAGGGGCGCCTTGTGGCCCTTCAAGATTGGCCTCCCACACCAGTGGGGCAATTAAAAGACCCATTGTTAGATAGTAATTACTCATCCAGTCTCTTTTAAAACTTGTAAAATTAGTTGTATTTACCTACTCATCAGGAAGTTTATTCAAAGTACAGCTGAGTGAACTGAAAATTTCTCTCTCTTTTGGTGTTTACCTTGGGTATTTTTAATTGTTTATTATGGGACCATAGATTTTTGCTTCTGAGGTTGTATTCTAACCCACATTGTGTCATATGATCCAGATTTAATAGGGTGTTATATAACAATAGTAGGTCAACTCTTTTCTTCTGATTTCAAGGCTAAGGAGGGTTAATGATTCCAGTCTGCCCTCACAATCTGTTTGCTCAATCCCTTAATCATTTTTGCTGCTCATTGTCGTTTTTTTTCTAACAGATTTTGTCTCTTTTGAAGTGTGGGTTCCAGAATGGTGATCCAAAGTCTAAATGTGGAATAACATATGTTTTGTATATTGGTAGTAAACATTGGTTCTTTCTAAAAATGCGAAAAAAATCACGATTTCAAAATAGTGAGTGCACAATAGCGAAATTCAATATAGTGACTGAAAGTATAGCAAGTGTAAAAATACCTCAACATCAATTACAGCAAACTGTTCTGCTGCTGTATCCTCTGGATTTCTCCAGCACTAACAGCTAACTGCTCTTGAGAGCATCACACACTGTTAATGGTATGTAGCTGGCAGTTATGTAACTGAAAATTAATTACAGTTGGACTAACATAAATTCCTTTTAAAAAGATATTGCTATAGTTTGAATAGATCCATTGTATTTTGTACACAGTTTCACATGCATTATTGTAACTTATGTACTTTGACTGTATGATCTGTGAATAGATACTGTACTGTAACTGTGTGAGAGCATGTGGGACCCAGCTGGAAATGAGCCTCGGCTCAATCACGATATCCTTTCAGAGTTTTGTGATTAAATTTATTTTACTACTACTACTGTGTTTTCCCTGCTCAGTGAACCATCTTGTAGGGATGTACCCTGTATCAGGGATAAACCCGCGCATCAGGCTGGGGCTGTAATTCTAACAGTAACTAAGTGTGTTTCTCTCCGTATCTCCTTCTGCTCCATGGCATAAGCAAATTGGCTTGGGGGTAAGCAAGCCTCTGGCCTCCTGTAGGTGTCACTTGAACCCACCACCAACTCTCCCAGGTGAAGCACACTGCCATGCAGCAGCTGCCCCAGCCCACAGCTGCTCCACAAGTCCTTTCCCGAACCTGAGTCACCACACAGTAGCATGCAGCACTGTCACTAGGCTATCGTGGGACTATACCATTAGCAACGTGTTTTTAAACCAATTTATTGCGATTTTGGCGTGGGTAAAGTCACTATATCCTTTAATTTTGGTCTCTGTATTTGCAGCATGCTTTTCTAAGAAGTCTTTATTATAGAAATTATAGAAATTGCTCCAGCATGCTCACACCTGTCATCTTCCCGATGCAGACTGAATCTGATCCATGTGCTGCAAAGAACAACACGCTTTGCACATCTTTCATTAGACCAAGCATGCTCAAACCTGTCATCTTTCCCAATGCATTCTAGCTTAATGATCACGATTATGAAGTGGGAAAAGTCACCGTTAATGGTGAGAGCTATTAAATGACACTCGCCATTGTTGCTTGCCCTATTCTTTATTCGCTACTATTTATTCCTATTCTTTATTCGTTATTATTTATTCGCTATTCTTTACTCGCTATTATCACAGGATACCAAATATTGTTTACTACTAGAAATAAATATCCGTCTTATTGACCTTAGTAGAGAGTTATTTTTATTGAGACATTTCTACTGTGATCTGTGGGTGTTAGCTGATTGTTTATTATGATACTAAGATCCCTCTCATTGGTTACAGTATACAATTTAACATTGCCCTTATAATAGGAATTATTTGGATTGTTTTAACCAAGATGAAGGACACTGTATTTATCTGGGTTGAATTTCATTTTGTTGGTAATGGCCCAATTTTCTATGGATTTTAGATCATTTACTAATGATAGGTGTTTAGAGATAGAATCCACCACCCCACCACCCCCAAGCTTAGTATCATCAGCAAATTGTATTGTTTGTTATTCCTTGATTAAGATCGCTTATGAAAATACTTCATATGAAGGTCCAAATACAGATTCTTGTTGAACTCCGCTCCCACGTAACCTATACCAGATGCCTTCCCATTTATTCTAACTCTTTGTGAGCGATCATGTAACCGTCTTTAAATCCCTCTTATCATATCATGACTAAAACTCATGTTCAATAATTTTATGACCAGAATGTCATGGGGACTGTACCGAATGCCTTTCCTAGGTCTAGCAGGATAACGTTCATTGGTATTCCAGTATCCAAGCTAGCACTAATCTTGTTAAAAAACAATCAGATTTGTTGTGTATGAGAGACCCTCTTAAATCCATGCTGGGAGATATCAATGAGACCCAATGCTTGAACTTTAATGTTCAGGATTTTCTTTATTAGTCTCTCCATGGATTTACTGCATAACAAAGTTAAACTGATTCATCTACATTTGAAACAGAACTTTTGTGCCTTTTTGTAAGGGAATCACGATAGATTCTCTTCAATCACCTGGGACAACCCTTCTGCTAAAGATCTGTTAAATTAAATCACAGTGGGTATGCTAGCAAAGCTGCCATGGCCTTCAAAAATCGTGGGTTTACTCCATCTGGACCAGATGAAGTATTTCTTTAATAATCTCCAGTACTGACTTTACTTATGATTTGTGAAGTATCGATTTGGGCACTCATTAAAGGTAAGCATGGTTAAGAGACAGATTAAATTTTGAATAGAAATAAGTACTGAAGAGATTTGCCATATCACAATCATCCAGCACTGTTGCTCCCTCACAAACAAGAGGCCCCACCATTTATTTTTTACATCCATTTATGTAGGAGTAAAAAGATTTGATACTGTTGTTTGTATGGGCTAATTTAAATTCTAGATTGTGTTTTTCCTCTAATCATTTTCTTTAACTTCCGTAGTTCAGATTTATAGATATTGAAGGAGTCATTGGAAGGTTTTTCTTTATTGTGTTTATATGTTTTTCATTTAATCTAATTTGCCTCTTTACCCTGCTGGTCAACAAGTGGTATCTTCCCTTGCTATTATACTTCTTTTCTCTGGCACAAATCTGTCTCCTAGAGCTAAGATTAGGGGCCAGATTTTCAAAACCAGAGAATGGCGCATGGGCGTGTGTCAAAAACAACTGGCGCAAAGGTGCAGAATCGTCAAACCTTACCAGTTCTGATTTTCAAATGGTGTTTATGTCAAAAACAGGTCTGTATGTTCAGAGTGGCTTGCCCTATGCTTGCACTAAATATATGTGCTCAAGTACCATGCCTGAAAGGATGCCTGCCTCACTGAAATGATGCACCATCCCTTATTTGGGATTTTCAAAGAATGCAAGTCCTGTCCTTGTGCCTAAGATGCCTGTAGCTGTTAGACTAGCCAGAGCTGGTCTAAGTGACACTAAAACATATGCAGAGACCCAAAGTAGGTGGTCAGACCTGACTATGCTACTATTAAGGGCCAGTATTCTCCTGTAGGACTAGTTTAGAACATTTTGGGGGCTTAGTTTTGGCCGTTTCATCTGCTGTTTTGTTTTACTTAGCTTGCATCATTCTCATCCTATGTGTAATTTTTAGTCAACTTGCACCATTTTTGTTACTCAGTTTGTACCATTTTTACCGGTTTGCACCATTTTTGTACTCAGTTTGCTTTCATTTTTGTTCCTTGAGTCATTTTATGACTCAGCTTGCACAATATTTGACTCAACTTGTACCATTTATTTTGGTGCAGCTTGCGTCATTGTCATCCCTGACATCATTTTGTTGATGCAGTGGACCTCTTGCATCAGACTGGGGACTTTTGTCACAAAGAATGCTTTTCTTGCAAAATATGGCGCACAGTATTTGGTGTACCTAGATCTGATTCAAGCTGGTTGTTTGGCCGCAGCTTAGTGGATCTAAGGGCCCTTTGAAAATCCAGCCCTATGATTTAATTTTTTCCAGCTGTTTTCAGTATCTAACCCTGAATGGTTGTATCCCAATCAATGGAATGTAGAGTATTACTAATTGCCTCCATATTAGCCCGATTGTAATCTTTGATAGTACTAGTATTTTTAGGGGCAAATGCACATGATACCAAGTACCCAGTGGGTACATGATCTCCAGTTTGGTTACAACATTTTCTAAATTAGTTATATTTAGGTCTAATATGTTGTTACCGCTTTTGTTGGTATTCTACTAATTGCACAAATGAATTTGTATTTAGAAGATCAACATATTCTTTGTTCGAGCTGATTTGACCCATGGAGTGAATTCCATGTAATCCTTGGGAGATTGAAGCCTCAAATATAATCGTGTTACCTATATTGCAGTGAATTTTAATTCTTTTTAAAGGGCATCATTATAACCAGCACTGCTTGATGGAGGCCTATAGCAGTTCCCTAGGATGAGTTTGGTTTATTACCAAACTGCATTTGCAGCCAGATTGATTCAATTTCTACAGCAGGATTTTGTGACAAGGTCAACAGGTTACATTTGATCTTGTCCTTTACATAGCAACAACCCTCCACCTCTCTCATTTGATCTGTTTTGTGAAACAGCTGAAAACCTGATATTTTACTCATCCAGCAGTTTGTGTCGTCCACCATGTTTCATTTACAAGTGCAATATTCACGTTATGGTTTAGAATGATGGCTTCTAATTCTGCTTTTTAATAATATTTAAACTCCTTGCATTAGCAAACGAAAAGGTGCACTGGCTGGATTTGCTGTCTGATTATAAGATATCTGTTTTGACATCAACACCTTGTCCCACAATCTTATCAGTTTAAAGCTCTAGAAATTATTTGTTCAAATTTGTGCCCTAGCATTTGACTCCCTATGGTTCAAATGTAGACCATCCCAGCAGAATAAACTGTGATTTGATTCAACATTTTCCCAATGCGGTATGCAGTGCAAACCATTCTCAAGTGTTCATGTTCTTAACCATTTATTTATTGTTTTGATCATGTAATTTTTATAATTACTTGCCCTTGGGACAGATAAATTTCAGAAAAATAAATCACGCACCTTTAGTCCTTAAATATTCATTGAGGTATACCGTGTACAGAGGCGACTGTGATCGGACGATTACAAAATGGGTGATTCAATCATGACACCTCTGTAAGCGGCTACCTGGCAGGGCAGCGAGCAGATACTGGGTTGGGAGGTACACAACAGGCTATATACACATGCATGCGGGGGTGAGGAAGGGAAGAGAAGGTGCGTGGGATGGGGTGTGGCGGGCAGCTGCTGAGCTGGACCACTGGCAAGGTGGGGTGGTGCTCATGTGGGAGGTGTAGGGTACAGGATTCAGGTCCAGTCTGGCGCATATCTTTTTGCCCGTTGGGCAGCTTAATGTTTTTCACATTTTCAACCCCCATGACATGCACCCCTGGAGTTGACAATCTAAAGTGGGGGTGAAAGGCACAGTCCCGACATTAAACAAAAGCCTGTAGATGTCAGGCACCTTCTTTTCGTTGTGAGTGCATAGCGAAATTCATTTTCGCAATGTACACTCACCGTAACAGCCGATCGCTATTCTGCAATCACCGTTATCACATAGAACCATTCGCTGATGGTCATAAAATCTTTTGATGTCCTCAGTGCTTGAGTGGTTTAGGTCGTTAGTACCAGCATGTATAATCACTATCGGGTTGTTTCCAGAGTTTTTAGAATATCTTTTGACATAGTTGTAATTATTTTTGCTCCACTAAAAGTACTGCACATTCTGCTTTCTTTGTCCAGGTTGCATATGATCCTGTCTGTGTATTTATTTATTTATTGAGTTGCCTAAACAAAAAGATCATCTAACAGTTTGTAATTGATGTGGTGTTGGCGTAGGGTAGTCACCCTCATTTGTGTTTACTGTGCCTGCTTCTATATTTGGGTTAGAGTAGCCCTTCCTCTATTAATTCCATAGGTGTTTGATTGTCAGTTATGTCCCACTAAACAAATAGCATTTTCAACATCATTTGTTAGTGGAACTGGAACAGTAAGGCTACTTTGAGGGGAGGCACTAGATTCTTCACTAGATTCGGAGATAGCAACTAAGATTGGAATCAACAGATCATCAGCAGACACACTTCTTTTAAAGGGTCAAATATATTTTCAGTTCATATTTCAAAGCCAATGGCTTTGCACCGTTCTTGAATTTCCTTTTGGTGTCTACTATTGACCAATCTAATTGTTCATTTGAATCCAACTCATTACTTGGTCTTGTATACTTTTATTACATTGATTTGTGTCTAAAGGCAAGTTCCCCAAAGGTTCCTGTTGGTCAGCCCTTTCTGAAGTGGCATTGCAAGGCTGTTAAGCTGTGGAGCTTATATCTTCATTTGATAATTTGATAATGTTTGGACCGTCAGCCTCCGATGAGGGAGGGGCAACATATGGCGAGATGTATTGATTTCCTTTATTTTGTGTGCCATTTCTGATTGACCCTTTTCTAGTACTTCAAGTTTCATGTAGAAAGTTTGAATATCCTCTGTCAATATACTGTTGTTTACACACTTATCACAAATAAAGATCGAGCAACTTGGTAAGGTGTGGAATAGTTTGTACAAGATGCAACTCATGCATTTTATACCAATTTCACCATCTAGTGTAATGATCTTATTATCCATTTTGCCCTGCATTTTTCCTAGTAACTAATATCAGCTGAAGCACCTGTAAGTTTATGGTTGGTAACAATGATCTTTTGTACCACTAAGTAGTTTCAGTTCATTAGCTATCACCTAAAGGAACCATAACTTGTGTTCTAACTTAGCAACTGATATGTACAACACAACATCAATTTGGTCTACCTGTCCACAGTCCACATTGGCCTCGCGGACAGGCTAAACACAAGCACTGAGGCGCATGTCTTTCGAGTGACAAATCGCGCTCACCCCTTATCTGAGCTCGCCCCAGCTCATTCGGGCTTCATAGATATAGAGCATGACCCAGAAGTGAGACCGGGTCATGTGACCTCCCTCCTCCTACAAACATGGAATATCAGGCTTAAAAGCACCAAAATGCACACAATAACCCTATTTAGGGCTACAGTGACCCACAATCTGATAGGTAAATTAAGAAAATAAAGGCTATTCAGCCAAGGCAGCTTATGTAGTTTTACTAGGCACCACTGAGAACTACAGTCCCCAGCAGCACTTCCTGTCTCAAGCATTGGTTGCTATGAGACGTCCTCCAAAATGTTTACACTGTACTGAACTTAAAAAACACCACACTGCACACAATAATCCTATTTAGGGTTACAGTGACTCACAATCTGATAGGCAAGTTAAGAAAATAAAAGGCTATTCAGCCAAGAAGTTTTTGTAGTTTTACTGGGCACCACTGAGAACTACAGTCCCCAGTAGCACTTCCTGTCTCAAGCACTGCTTGCTAGAAGACATCCTCCAAAATGTTTACACAGTACTGAACTTATTAAAAAAGTAATAAAAGCACACATGGCCTTGCCAGTACTGTCACACTGCCTAACATCAGTCACACAGCTTGTGGACAAGTGCCTTTATCCCACAGTTATACACATTTTGGAGTGCCCTGGAGTGCCTTATTGTAATTATAAAATGGTACCTCAGATTTTATTTTAATAACTGTCTAATGAGGTTCAAAATGTTAAAGCAACAGTGCAATGAAAATGGGCTAAAATTTGACCCACTTTTTCTTCCTAATAGATGCCAGATGTCTTCCAGTTTATATTGGTGGTGAATTTTTCAGTTTTCATTATCATTTAAGAATTTTATGAACATTTTAAGGTAATTATTTCTCAAGAAAAAAGATGGCTGCCTCATTTCTGCAAAAATAATATTGAGGACCCAAGGAGGGTACAAAAATACAAATGTACACAATACATCATAGGAAGCATCCAGAACACCAAAATTAACAGTTTTGCCAATATTTTTCATAACCATAACAGAAAATTAGCTTATTGAATAACTTTTTGTTGCACTGCTGCTTTAAGTAGTTCTGACCTGTGCTGTTGTGTGAGAATAAAGTACAATCATGTGATCATATCTGACTAATCAGATGAAGTTACCCATTTTATAATGATCAATCAGGGATGTCATTTAGGGGTAGCCAGGGGCTGTGGTTGAGATCACTAGGGTTTCTTTAAAACCCTATGATGTCTCTCTGGAACCCCAAAGAACCCCTAAAAGGTTTTCCAGCATTTTTTATACAAATTTGGTGGTTGGAGGAGTTTGCAACCCTATGATTCTCCTGAAAATGAACTTTATAACCCCTATGATTCAGATAAAATAGTGCTACTGTTACCAGTATGTCCCACACACACAACCAAAATGCAGACAATCACCCAACAAAGATATAACAAATAAATAAGCAACTTTATAATATGGGATGGGTAAGAAAGGACAAAGCAACAGGTGGGAAATTGGGAAGTTATGAGGAACTTGTAATCTATTCAAGAAACCTGATTCCACCATGTCCCACCCTGTCAGCAAGTCTTAATACCTACAGCAGGTGCACCTGACTTTAACATCCAAATGCTGTTATCTTTGGAAAACTCACTGAGGTGATGGGTCTGGATCAATTCTGCATCTCAGGAATGTAGACACTGGGAATGCCACAGGTGCAGTGTTCATCATCCTGACAAAGGCCTTTGACCTTGTTGACCACAACCTCCTCCACACTAAACTACTGCACCTTGGTAGCTCAGCCAAGACATTGACATGGTTCCTGAGCTATTTCTCGGGCAGATCCCAATCCATAAACATAGGGACAGCCACCTCCTTGGCCATGCCACTATACACTGGGGTTCCCCAGGGCTCCATCCTTGGCCCTCTACTGTTCTCCCTTTTAAGTAAACTCCTTCCTACTGATAGCCTTTCTTGTGAGGCCTTACAGTATGTGGATGATTTTGTCCTATATCACAGTGACAAATCACTGACAAAACTATTCAACACCCTCACCCAGAACAATGGGGCAGCCCACAACTGGTTTCTGACTAACAGGCTGCTGGTCAATGAAAAACAAAAACAAAGCCATGCTCCTGAGGTCCAAATCCAATCTGTCAAAACTTGCCAAAACTAACTCCTCCCTCACAGTTCTAACACTAGAAGGTCCCTCACCCCTGCAGAACATTCCCTGTTTTAAATACCTAGGGGTCACCCTTGACCCCTCCCTTACTTTCTCAGAGCATGTAAGAAACACTATGAGTCTGATCAACCAGAAACTCTGGACTGGTTTTAGAATTAAACACTACCTGACCCCTATGCCACACCTTGCCATAGCCCAAGGCAACCTTCACCCCTTTTAGATTACTGCACCACAATTTACTCACATGTTTCCTCCTCCTGTACATTAGACTAAATACTGTTTACAACAGTATGTGTAGTTTGCTTTTAGCACCCAATCCATGCATCACTGCACCTTATACCAGTCCTTAGCTGGCTCTCCACAAGGTAGACATAACCATGTCTTGGCTGCATCATACAGTAGATAATGCCATTAGTTGTGGCAGTCTGTCATTTTACTCTTCTGCTCAAACACAAAGTCACTCCCAGGTGCAACTGGCAATCTTCAGTCCTACCTTTGAAAGTTCCCAGAATTTCTACTGTTCTGGGTAGTAAAACCCTGTCCCTCGCAGCTACCACTGTGGAACAAACTCCCTGCCTCCCTCCACTCACTTGACTTGCACCTTACCTTTAAAATACACCTTAAAGCCTGGCTGCTTGCAGAAGCTAAATGTTCCTGCTCACCTGGGTAATCTGAGTACGAGGTTCCCTCCCCAACTCCTGGGCTTCTACCCTTCCTTTCTTGAATATGGAATGGCCTTGACTGTCTGAATGTTCCTTGTTTTTACTGACTTGCACCAACTTGTATTGCATTCTACTGTATTAGCACTCATTTTATGGAAGTGTATTCCTTAAAGGGAAAACACTCATTAACGTAACCCTCCCACCCTCGAGAGCTCTAGCCCCTGATTCAGCTTTTGAAATAGCAAAAACATTTTTGCTGCAGTGACGATGTGACACAGCACGCTCACCCTAGTACAAAATGTATTGGGATGGCGGTGTGGCACCACACCATTACATGACATGGAACCACGCAGCATCCACCATGTTTTGTGATCGCGTGGTTTACAAAATTAAAATAAAGTAAATAAACTGCAGCAAACATTTTTCACTATGCCAAAAGCTGAATCGGGGCTAAGAGCTTCTGGAAGTGGAGGTTAATAACATTTTCCTTTAATGTATTGTTGTGTATACAGTTTTGTACTTTGCATTCAATGACCTTTTCACCTTTTCGATTTACTACTGTGTTCATAGCATTTCTTGGTATTACTAGCTTGTGCTACACCTGCACCATTCTTAGCTTATGTAATTTGTACTTGTCTGTATTCATATGTGCCATCTTCATGGCCGGGTCATGTGAAAGCGGTCCATGGGATCAGTGCAGTTACCCGATAAACAAATGAATAAATAACCAAGGCAAGTTCAGTGGCTTGCTTGACAGGCTGTGGTTGAAACACAAAAAATAAAACAGAAAGGCCCATATTTGTATTCAAATAATTAGGAAGCTGGGCCCAGAGGCATTCTGGTCCATCTTCTGTCTAAGCAGTGGCGGATCTAGGTTTTGCAGTGGGGGTGCTGAGGTGGTGTACATACTTGATATGTTTTTTAGGGTTTTATTGTTTATCTTGTCTTCTATTATATTTTTCATTATATTTTTGACAGAAAATACAAATGTAATCTATAGTTTTGAATGTATATTTTCTTACAATCAATATATCAAACTTATTTAACAAAGTGAAATGCTACAGCACCAAGCAAGCAAGTTACAGTGGGGGTGCAACCATTCCCTTCACTCCCCTAGATCTGCCACTGTGTCTAGGACTTAATGTGTTTAGACACTGTCCATCCTAGATGACTATCTAACTACATGTGGTGCAGGCCGAAGACCTGAGTCAAACTCGCAGTTGTCTTCAGTTGGCAGTGTTGTTATCCAATCATTCCCAAAGAAGCACTCCTACTTTCTTTCCCAGTTCCTTCATGCCTCAGGGGCTCCAGCCAATCTGTCTCCACTATTCCTCCATGCAACTCCTCATAGTGGATGAAACGCGTACACCCAGCTGGGATGTTGGTCTGCACCAGCCTATGGAAGGCTCATCTTGACAGACAGTTGTACAAGTCTTTTGTTTCCCAGTTGTTTTTCCTCCTTACTTCACTCATGCTCAAACCCAACTTAGGGAATGCCCTCTCAAACTGAGTCCTGTGAGCCAGCTGGCACCCAGCAGGGAACAAACTGGGCATTGTAACCCTGAACTGCTGAAGAAATGCCTCTCTCCTGTTTCCAAGATCAAGTGCAGAGTCCGTACTGATGACATCTTTGGCTTTTTATAGAGGATTTCCACCACTCCCTGATTGGTGACAAGTTTGCAGCAAACAATGTGATGTCCATGTTCCAGGCTGCAACAGTGTAGTGTGAAACCCAAGCTATTTGATGGCTAAAGTTCTCAGGAAACATTCCAACACCTTTGACCTCCTGGGAGAGTAGAAAGCCTAGGTCAAAGTGTGTTCTTGGGCATGGGGATTGCCATATTTGAGAGGACATGACTGAGACCTTTAAGTATGTGAAAGGAAGAAATAGGGTGAACAAGGAGGGTCTATTCAAGCTCAGTGGGAACAAAAACATAAGGAGACACAATCTCAAGTTGTAAGGGGAAGGTTAGGAGAGTGGCTAGGAGGCACTTCTTCATTGAGAGGGTGGCAGCAGGTTGGAATGGGTTACCTGAGGAAGGGATTTTGTTGATAATGGTAAGTATCTTCAAGAGAGGATGGGATAGAGTTAAGGGAAAATAAGGGTCAAGAGAGGGGTGGACAGAGGAGAAGGGGCAGAGTCAGTAGCTGTTGCTGAGGCCCCTACAAAACAAGCAGACTCAATAGACCTAATGGCCTTATTCTGCTGGCTTCACCATATGCTTGTATGCATGTTCATATCTCATGATCCCACCCCAGTATTTCCTTGGGCCCTGGAAGTGTAGGTGTACAGTATGTTGTCACAAATCACTGGCTCATTATCAAGTCATAGAGGGTAGAACTTACTAGTGGGATACAATTATTCCTATACCGCAGCTGTCTTTTGATGAAAAGTATATGATAGGTGCCTTTGATTTTCATAACCTGCACACTACTAGGGTTCATCTTTGCAGTATATTTTTATTACACCTCTACTGAAAGAGATCAAGAGAGAATTTCTTACAGGTATCTCCGGAGGTATTCTTGGACTTGACTTGATACACTGTTTTGAAAAATGGTCAGACCTACATCTGGATAGTTGGTTGCCATCAAATCCTTTTCCACAAAAGGCTTAAACCAGAGGTGGATAATCATAGAAGACAATAGGATTCTGGCAGACAATGGGTTAAACAGAATACCTGCTGCTGAAGCTTCCTAGGGGCAAAATCTGTGCCCAAACAGTTACAGTACAGTACACCACAGCAAGTAGTACCACCTAGCTTTCAGCAAGCTGAGTGGGAGCAGAGAACCCTGTCCCTTGTGTAATTAAAGATCATTTTGTTCATTGGAGAGTGAAGAGATGATAAATGATTTGTGAGCTTGCAGACCCTGAGGGCATAGCCTGAAGTGTTTAATTGCTTCTGAAATTTCCATTTTATCAGCAGTCCTACCCCTGTTTAAGCAGATTGTTGTTGTTACGCCCATCAACCTATCAAAACATCACTTTATTTTTTTAAACTTTATTTTTATTAGTTTACCAATGCTTTTACCTTAAAAAGTTACCTATAGTGGACAGTCCTCTTATATAACAGCTTTTAGGACAAAGTCCCTTAGTACAAGGATATATACATTCACTATATAGCAATACCACATATGGCGTAACCACATTAAAATATCCCTAAATGACAACTAAAAGAAATAATGCTGCATTGAGTCCAGGAGTAGCAAGGCAGAAACTAAATTATTTTAATGTCCAGCATTAGTTCGTAGAAAAAAGCCAGCCCCAGTACAAGGCATATGGTGTCTTGCATTATACCTTAAGTGAGAAATACCTCCTTAGTGATTTATAAGCAGGTTACCCATGTTTAAGAGCAAAAGAAACAGTAAGGCTACAAAGTAATCCCTCCTCCTTCCTCCACCACCCAACCAAAAACAATTGTAAGATCAAGCAACATTTGAACAGTACAAGTAAAATATTAGCAGCCACAGAAGCAACTAAACTTAGCCACCTTGTGGAATACACATTTAACTGGAAACTTTAACAACACTCAAAACAGGCCCTCATAAGAAGGGAAAATTAAAGATTAGAGATTATAGATCAGAAGACCTCACTCAAGTCTCTCCTTGGTTCGAGAGTGTCAGCCGGATCCAAGGTGTCTCTTGAGGCTGCTGCAAACCGTCACCCACTTTCCAGCTTCAACAGGGTCTGCAAAAGGTAGACTTTCCTTTGCAAACAATTCTGAGGTAAGCTAGGTTGATCATAGTGTGTGGAATGCCAGAGTCCCAGAGCAATCTACAGACCCCATCAAATTTCTTACAACGCTGTCATGTAGTGTAACAGATGCCAGGAAAAGCAAAACTTGGTGGTTTTCCAACATGATGGGAGCCAGCTCGGTGCCAGTTGAAGAATTCAATCTCTTTCTCCAACTCCAGTCGTAATGACCACCAGGGTCTGAGGTTCCTAAATTGTCTGCTGACGGCCACATGGTGTTACAGTAGTAGCCACAGACACTGTCAGCTATTTCCTGAAATTTCTGTGATATTTCCAGAAATATCTGATGCTTTTGCATTTAAACAATAGGGCAACAGAAAGAAACTCTTCAGAAATTTCATGAAATATCTGGAAATAGCTAGCAATGTCTGTGGCTACCACTGTATGTGGCAAGCCTTCGAATGCCCGTAATGGGCTCTGCATCCATAGGCAATAACTTTTCCATTAACTGTTCTTTTACAAACAGAATGGGTGGTCTCCTCACTGCCTCACTGCCTCAGAGGGTGGACAGAGGAGAAGGGGGCACAGTCAGTAGCTGTTGCTGAGGCCCCTACAAAACAAGCAGACTCAATAGACCTAATGGCCTTATTCTGCTGGCTTCATCTTATGCTTCTATGCATGTTCATATCTCATGATCCCACCCCAGTATTTCCTTGTGCCCTGGAGGTGTAGGTGTACAGTACGTTGTCACAAATCACTGGCTACGTTATCGAAGTCATAGGGGTAGAACTTACTAGTGGGATACAATTATTCCTATACCGCAGCTGTCTTGATGAAAAGTATATGATAGGTGCCTTTGATTTTCATACCCTGCACACTCGCTTGTTCATATCTCATGATCCACCCCAGTATTTCCTTGTGCCCTGGAGGTGTAGGTGTTCAGTACATTGTCACAAATCACTGGCTAATTATAAAGTCATAGAAGTAGAGAACTTACTAGTAGGAGTAGTAAGTTTCCTACCCTCTATAACAAATAATAAACCAGTAATTTATCTTTTCAAACACTCAAGACACCTAAGAGATGAATCATAAATATAAACTCATTAATAAATAATACAGAATTATCTAAACAATCTAACATTAACAAACAAAAAAAAAGGACTATAGCATTTACTGTTACTTGTTTCCGTTAATCATGAGGAGGACTGGATATCCAAGACCCTTTGTAAGCCATGCCTGAACTGGCAAATAACAGTAAACAGTTCAAATTTTGAAATCCAGTACAAATGTGAATCAGTGCACAAGCCTTACCACCTTGGAGCCTGATCCTGTCATATTTCAGAAGCTAAGCAGGGTTGAGCCTGGTCTCAAGTAGGATGGAAGACCTCCAATCAACAGCAGCTGCTGCAGGGACTAGTGTTGGTAGCTCTGCAGGACCTCTCACCTTGGATAAAAGTTACACTGTTAAAGTAAGGATGTATAGCAGCTAGCTTATTAAGTTCAGTAGAGCTATTATCAGGGTAAACCCCTACAGGACCTTTTACATGGATCTTTTGCCAGTGTTGACCTCCTCAGTGACAAACAACAGGCAGCTCACTACACCAGTAGATGCAGATGTGACACTGAAGATACAGATGTGACACTGAAGATACAGATGTGACACTGAAGACATATAACTCAATCAACTGCTAATTTATTCAGAATAAAAGCAGAGTTCAAATCATCACACTACATTTAACACAAAGCATTAAAGTCTAGATCATACCAACTTTGCCGCCTTATATCTGTTCAAGTGTACAAGGGCCAGAGTCCTTGGAGCTTGAACTGTGAGCCACTGTCAAAGTGAGGTCTGGTGAATCAAAGTTTCTCCTCCTGTATATCACGAACAGTGTCTAGAATCTGGCATTGCAGGTTGTCCATTTAAGCCCTGGTTTCAAACAGTCAAGAGTTTACATCAGAGTTACAGTTTTAAAGTAACATTCCAGTCCTACTTCTGGTGCTGAAGACTTGCGAGGTCACACCCCTTCATGGTTTTGCTCATGGCTGGGGTCTGCTCTGGCCTCTCTAGTTCCAGGTTTGAGTGGTGCACTCTAATATAAACTGACTGGCAACCGCCAAAATGTCTCTGATTTGCTATACATGCAGATCCCACTGCAAGAAGAATTCAGGTATCAAGGCTATTGGTCTCTTGAGATGACTTGTAAGCTTCCTAGCTTTTGCGTGTTCACCAGTATGCCATCTGGCCACGTAAGCAAGTCATCAAAGTCTCTCAGGACTTGTTTTTCCTGATGCAAGCTTAGGATCACTTTATTTTATCTTCCTGACCCTCCCTCACATTGGTCTGACAGTCTTGCTCAACAATAAGTGGTCAACCATAAGGTCCTACTTAACAAACTCCTTGGCCTGGGTTTATCACAGAACATAGCTGACTGGTTTTACAGCTATCTCACCAAGGCTCATAGCATGTGAAGATTGATAAATCTTTGTCTGACACTAGGGAAGTAGCTATTGATGTACCCTAGGGCCCCATCTTGGGCCCACTCCTATCTGGCCTCTTCATAAATCAACTGCCTGATGCCTGTCAGACAGCCAGCGTACTCTCTCTGCTGATGATGCTGTCATCTATTCCAAAACCCCTGACCTTGACAGTGTCACAGCTGTTCTCCAAAGTAACTTCAGGTCACTAGAAAGCTGGTTCTCCAATAACAAACTGGTCCTCAGTTATGAAAAAACAAAGGCCATGCTCTTCTCTAGTCACACAGAAGAGGAAAGTTCCACCTTTGCCATTCACAATGGCTAGGGACAAAACCCTGAACAGGTGAGAACTTCAACTACCTTGGAATAACTCTGGATGACACTTTATCTTTTGCCCCCACCCCCATGTTGACAATCTAGTGGCCATAGTTAACAGAAGACTGGGTGCCCTGTACCATAACCAGAACAATCTCACTGGGGATGCTAGATGCCTTATTCTAGCCAGCTGCATTTTCTGCCACTTGTAGAAGTGTAGCCCTGGCACCATGTACCATCAGGCTACTACCCTGCCTGATGACCACAATACAGGTTAAGGGGCCTGGGTTCTGTTCTGGTGGCCATCGGAGTTCTTTCCCAAAGATGAATAATTAGCACAGTGCCTCCACCCAGATTAAAATTACAGCGGCCAGATGTTTGCATAGTACAACCCCTAGGATGTTGTACCTACCCACCTCCTTCCAGTCACCCACATGTAACCCCTAGGTGGCGCTATCCCAAGGGCTACTACCCCTACCTGTTTGACTACAGACAGATTTAGGGGCCTAGGTTCTATGACAGGCGCCTCCACCCAGATGTCAGGGTTTGTACTGGTTGGTCAAGTTTAGTCACAGCCCTCTGGGACACTGAGACACCCTTTGTTCCCACTAATGACCCACATGATATACAAAGATGGCAATACCAATACCTCACATGTACTATGTCAAGCATAAGGTACCACTTACCTCAGAGACCGATTCAGCAATGTCGTGGAGGACCCCTGTGAAATAAGGTTGGTCAGTCTACACAAAATCATGCAATGCCTACTATATAGGTACTGACACTCTAAACAGGTTAAAGTCAATAACATCCAATCTGGTTTATTTAGGGAGTGAAACACAGGGAGGGGAAGGGGAGGGGAGATCAGGCTGACTGGCAGAGATAAATCACAACACTGTGCACTCATACAAAGTCATAAAAGTCACACTCTGGGTACAGGTTGAGGGACTAGCCAGGTCCATTGCTCGGTGTTGGCCAGCAGGTGCAGATGGAAAGGGCCCTGTAAGACAGATATGCACAGTACCCAATTGTAATTTCGAACAAGATGGCTCAGTCCTTGAGAAAATGAAAGAAAGAAAATCAGATGAAACACTGGTGATTGTTAACAGGTCGCAGGGGATACCCTGATTTGTGCTCACGCTACCCCATGCTGACGAAACCTGGTGCAGATGGTGGTTCTGGATTGCCAGACACACAAGCAGGTAGACGAGATTCTACTGCCCAGGCCACACTGCCTTGATCAGCAGGCAGTTCAGTCCAGACACATTCAGATTACACTGCATGGTGACAAGAGAACCAGAATGGCTGTTCTTCACTAGCATTCAACACAATTATATGTAAAGGAAATTACTATATACAGGAAGCTTGCTTTCAGGTCCCAATGCACTTACTGCAAATACTAGTGAGTTCACACAGCAGCTTCAATTTCTGACAGACCGAAGCGATTCAGCAATTTCTCCAGTCTTCTACAGGGTGAGCCTGGTTTCCACTCTTTCAGCCTTCCTTCCCTTTGGTACTCTTGGATTCAGTCCGATTCAGTGGGCAGCGGCAATGGCCTGATGTTTGGGCCTCTCACGTGCTTCCCGCATGAAACTACACAGCGCAGAAGCACAGAGCACCTTCTCTCCTCACGGTCACAATGGATCTGACCTCCCAGTCGCAAGGCAGAGCATTCTCTTCGGCGCCACCGGTCCAGTTGGTGGACTCAGCTGTCAATCACTCAGAAACTCTCTCCGTTAGTGCAAATAGGTGCCAAGGTCCAGAACTTCACTTCCCAGAATTACTAGCTATACCTCCTCATTGTAAGCCAGCTCCCAGGAGAGTCCGAATTCTGGTTGGTCCAAACAGACTCCATTTTAAAGGTCCCCACACTGATTGGACCCATTCAGCAGTTCAGATCAAAATGGAGGGCAAAACACAGCTGCAAGAAAGGCAGGTTAGACAAATTGTATTTTTACTAACACTCAAACTGGTTTCAGGCAGTTACATCTTTCATTTAGTCTCCCTTGCGCTCTTAGCGACTGCAGAAACAGAGCGATTTCCCCACAATTCAGGTGGGATTCAAGCAGAGAAACACCAGCCCCCTAGAAAACAGTAATATTGTCTGCAAGCAGACAGCTCTTAAAGGGACAGTATGAGGAGGCTCTACCAGCACTCACAGTGCCATTCTTAACTGCTTAAACGTCGAACACCAGCAGGTAGAGGAACACCTAGGCAAGCTCCACGAGGCTTTTTAGGAACCCCATTTGTAGGGGGTTACACACACACATAGTACCACTTTAAACTGTAATACTGTAAAACACAAACAATTAATGACTGTAGCTAATAATATGCTCACAGACCACTTTTGCAGCAACAATAGTGACACGTTTACTGTAGGGGAAAGGGGAATGGGATGGCATAGAAAAAAGGCAATTCAATGCCAGATAAGCTGGCAAACCCATGAGCATTAACAACAGTGCCCACCTGCAACAACAGCAACACCACATTTAATCTGTCCACCCCTCACTGCTACTAGTGTCCCTATAGTCTACCTGGGTACCCAGATTAAGGTGCAGGCCTGATTGTTGCCGTGGGTTGGCGAGCATTTGGGCCCTTGGAAGAAACTTTTAAAACTGTAGATTACTGCAAACTTTCAACTTGTTGCTAATTTTAACTCCCAGGTCAGGCCCTATTTTACTCAAGGTTCTTAAGTCCCAGTTCACAGGATCTGAACAGCGTTCTGAAGGCTGGGGCCTTGAGCAACAACGTGGGATGGCAGTAAGCTTGCTGGAAACAGTAGGCTTGTCTAGCAGCTTGGAACTTTCTGACCAGCATGCAGGATCAGGCAGCTTGTCATCTTCTGCCTTGCTTGCAGAGTCTGGCAGCTTGTCACCTTCTGCCTTGCTTGCAGAGTCTGGCAGCTTGTCACCTTCTGCCTTGCTTGCAGAGTCTGGCAGCTTGTCACCTTCTGCCTTGCTTGCAGAGTCTGGCAGCTTGTCACCTTCTGCCTTGCTTGCAGAGTCTGGCAGCTTGTCACCTTCTGCCTTGCTTGCAGAGTCTGGCAGTTTGTCACCTTCTGCCTTGCTTGCAGAGTCTGGCAGCTTGTCGCCTTCTGCCTTGCTTGCAGAGTCTGGCAGCTTGTCAACTTCTGCCTTGTTTGCAGAGTCTGGCAGCTTGTCACCTTCTGCCTTGCTTGCAGCATCTGGCAACTTGTCACCTTCTTCACTGGAAAGCAGGAGCCCTGCCCAGGGTTTCCTGGTCCTCAAAAGCCCAGATCCAAGAGTGACCCCATAGTCCAACTCTTCCAGAAGGGTCAAGAGTGCTCTAGCACTCAGGCCAGCACCTGTGGCATCCTGCATCCCTTTCCAACTCACTTGGTAAAGGCTGGCAGGTCCCTTACCTGGCTCCAGAGTGGCTTAAACACAAACACTTCTGCATACAACTCTGGGTGCTTCGGGCTGAATAGCACACAGTCTCTTAGCTGAAAACTTCAGGTTCCAAACAGCAGGATTTCACAATATTCTCTGGCTCCCTGGTGCAGGCTTCTTTCTGCTGATGGCTTCAACTTCAGGCCAATTTAGGCAAACTGTAACTCCGGGCAGACAATTCAACATTTTCTCCACACTGAGGACTTTCTCAGAGGACTTTCTCAGGATGATGCAGGAATCAGCAGAAACACTCTCTCTTGCCCCTGGGCTTACAGGTGCTGAACACAGGCAAAATCTCCCAGTCTTTGGCTGTGGAAGCCTTGAGCCGACTTCAAACTCTTCTCTCAACACAGTCAGAGCCCTCCTGACTCACTGAGAGCCAAGCCAGGCTGATCTCAGCTGTAACTGGGTTTCGTTCCAGAAATGGCAGCTTCTGATTGGCTGAAACATGCTGTCCATCAGAAAAATTAATAAACATTAAGTCCTTCAATTATTGATTGGGTATTGATATGGGCACCTAGATTTTGGTTCTCACCTTCTTCCAACAGGCATTTGTTTGAGTTTTGGGCACCCAAGATGCCGATTGGCTGGCTCTGGGGATCAAAGTATGAATATGGCTGCTGGGGAAAACAGTTCTGAACAGTTTGTATGGTGTCCCCACTTTTAAGTGTCCTTGCAGCTAAAACACATAGTTCTTAAAAACATTTGCCCGTAGTCTGTTAGCAGCCTCTCTCCTCTGTAATCTGACTGCTGAATTATAAAATAAAACACCTTGCCCTGCCTGTCACTGCCCTCATTTCATACAGTCCCCAGGTGGCAAGCAGGGAACTCATTAATATTCATGAGCAGCCTTATTAATATTTTATTAGGGCTCCCCCATACTATAGCGCTCATTGGCCTTTTAAAATAAACAATTTTGAGACCTCCGGGTGCCTTCGTCTCAACCCCTGCTGATCCTGGGGTTGGGAGCACGGAGGAGCTTTTACATTTCCACAACTGTGGCGAGAAAACTGCAATGTGCTTCTGCATGCACAGAACCTCTCTTACTCCCAGTGGCGGCTCTACACAGGGCTCACCAGGGCACGTGCCCCGTAAAAAAAATGCTGTGCCACAGTTGGCGCCCATATGGTGCACAGCTTCCCCATAGTAATAATATATCAGTGCCCTGGCTATCATCTGTTGTGCCCCAGCTGTGCCCTGGTAACCCTTTGTGGCTAAAGCCGCTACTGCTTACTCCTCTGGCCCCAAATAACTGAAGGAAAACTGTGGGGCTGGGCGGACACTCAGGGACACTCCAGGACCCGGACTGGTGGCAGAGAGGCAGTGGGAGGATGGGAGGCAGAAATGGACTCCTGAGGGCGAAGAAGGTAAATAAAGGTAACAAAGCTCCAAACCTGTTTGCTAGCTAAAGGTACTCTTGGGCTAACACCCTTGCTTTAACAAATTGTTTCCACACCATCTCCAACCAGTACAACACCAGGAACATGGCCAGGAATGCTCTTAAGCCTCCTTTCCAGCATACTCAGCTGGGCAATTGGCCATTTACTATCAGAGGCCACTAACTGGTTAAATGAACAGTCTGATACTCTGCTGAATCTCCCAAGATTAATCAGTTTAAGAGATCTTTGGGTCTGCCCTTGCAATGCATTACAACTGTAACTGTTAAACTGTTTTATTCGGTTTCTCTCTGTACATATCCTGTGTAGCTTACACATCACTGCCATTGACTTATAATAGGAAGAGGGCTCAATTTAAATATAGGACCCTTATGGGCCCCTAGCTCCCAAAGCTCATGAAGTGTAATTTCAACACTGTATAAGTACCTCCTATGCGGTGCACCATGAGTTTTTTTATTTTCATGATCCTCAGCCTCCCAGAGGTCTATAATGCAATTTCTTTGTCAAATTTGGTGGTCACCTTATTTTCTTGAGAGAAAACTAAATTAAAACATTCATAAAATACTCAGATTTGGGCAGAACTAGAAAATTTACCACCAAATAAGATAAGAAGATGCCTGGAATCTTTTACAGTTAAAAGCAGTTGGGTCAAATGTTTTGTTCAATTTCATCACACTGTTGCTTTAAGAAAAGCTCACTTCAAAGTGAGTGGTACAAAAATTAGAGAGCTGTAAATAGTTTGGGAACTGTGGGGTGACTGCACAGAGGAGGCCAGCAGCATACCCCTAGACATAGATGGCACCCTGGGGCCATGTCCCACACCCTGGGTTCCACCTGGTTCTCAGACAGGGTTATTTTTATTTATTTGTTTGTTAACCAGGTGGGTACACTGGTTCCAGGGACCATTTTCAGGCATGGCCGGGCCATAGAGATGGCACAAATACAAAGATACAGATGTTATTAGATAAATCGGTGAAAATACTTGGATTACACATTTTAGGATACTCACAAAATTATCAAGGACATTACAATTTACAGTTTAAGAAAAATAACAATATGATAGAGCAAATATGTTGGAGGTAATGGTATTGGAGTACGATTGCAGTTGTCAGGATGTTATGGGAAATAGTTGCACATATTTGGATAGGAGGCTGAAACCTAGTTTGCTTTGAAGGCCAAGATAGAGCCTATGTTAAGGACAGAGGTGATAAGGCTGTTCCAGTGCTTGGGAGCCACTATGGAGAATGCTGTCTGGCACAAGTTCATGTTGGAGTGGTGACACTTAGTGGTTGATGAGATGAAGACTTCCACATCCTAGAGCTTTGCTTGATGCAGAGGAACCTACCTAGGGGAGGTGGCAGCATCCTAAGTGATTTATGGACAAGTGCATCCAGGTGGAGGTCATGTCGGGCCTGGGGAAAAGCCAACCTAGTGAGGCATACAGTGAGCAGTGATGTGTAGTTAGAGGGCAGAGAGAATAAAATGACAGATGCTGTTGTAGGCAGTGTTTAGCCAGCTAAGTTCTCTAGATGAGGTCTGGGAGATGACAGGGAGAGTACTCCAGGAGTAGGAGAATCGTTCCTCTTCCTATAGCTTATCGTGCCTCAGGAGTAACAAAGTGTTTCAGTTGGTAGCCAGCACCAACCTGCTGATGAACTCTCTTGATAATAGCTCCTATGTGTTCACTGAATGTGAAGGAGGGGTCCAGTGTGACCCTCCAGTATTTGTAACTCTTGACATGCTCGAGGAGTGTACCATCGGGGCCGAGATAGAAAGGTGTTAACCACTGCTGCAGGTAATTTGTGGAGTTTCTGCCTTGACCCAAATAACATGGTTTTAGTTTTCTTAGTATTAGCTAATAGTCTGTTGGCTGAGAACCAGTTGTGTGTGATTGTGAAGTCTGAGATAGGGAGTGAGACAGGGAGGGAAGACTGGGGTCACTCCTGTACAGGATTAGATCATACGCATACATGATTTTCAGATAGCCAGGTAAATCTGAAGGTTATTGACAAATAGGGAGTATAGGATCTGGCCCAGTATGGATCCTTGTGGGACTCCACTGGTTACCTCTATGGGTGACGAGAGAGCTCCACTGACATAGACACTTTAAGACCTCCCAGAGAGCTAATGATGAAACCAGTTAGCAATCCCTCAGAGAAGCTGAAAGAGGTAAGTCTATGGATAAGAAGGTTGTGGTAGGCAAGATTGAAGGCTTTGGATAAGTAAGTGAAGATGGCTCAGTTAGCATACCCTCATCAGCAGCTCTGAGAACGTGGTCAGTGAAGCAGACTGTGGCTGTGGTGGTGCTGTAACCCTTCCTGAAACCATGCTGAAAAGGGAGAGTAGTCCATGTTTATCTATGTAGTCAGACATTTGCCGGAAGACAACCTTCTCCAGCATTTTGCTGAGATGTGACAGTACAGAAACAGGTCTGTAGTTCTCCATGAGCACAGGATCCCAGATTTAAATATGAGGACTACTCTGGCCTGTTTCCATAGCCTTCATACAGAGGAGGAGGCTAGGGACATGGTAAAGAAAGGCCAATGGAAAGGAAATGCAGCCTGCAGCTACCCTCAGGAATCCATGGCAGAGGCCATTACTACCTGCACTACCAGATTTGGGAGTTCCATAAGAAGTCTATAAATCTCCTTTGTGGTGGTGCCTTTAAAAGTAGAAGGCGGTACTGGGTGGTGTGTGGGGATTACCAGTGGTCTCATGGTCAATAGTGTTTTTCAGGGAAGTTTGTCTAGGTAGGGTTGGGGATAGGTGAATTTTGGTTTAGCATATTAGTATTAGTAGTTTAGTATGTTTCCTATTAGGTCAGTCCTACACAGTAAATTACATTCCCCCACCACTAAAATTAACAACAAAGCCTCCTCTTGGCTGCCTTAACATGCAGGGTGTGAAAGCCTATGTTGAGTCCCCCAGACTTTACATGAAATAACGACAATGCCTCCCTGGCTGCTTTACTTCCTGCTAAATTAGTTTCTTAAGCCCACAGCACTCACCATGTACCTTAGGCTATACTAACTGCAATATGCTGTACCTCTATATGAGATAGCTTACAATTGTAAATAGTCACCAATTGTTGTTATTTCTTGTATTTTTAGTCTCTGTACTTGTGCACCCATACTCTGTACCTACCTTTCTGTGTTGGCCTCCTGTCAAGATCGGAACCTTTGAAAAGAGCATCTTGCTCAAAGGTTATGTCCGAATAATGAAATAAATCAAGCATAGCAACTACAACACTTGTCTCAGTAGCTAGGCCTGTTTCTGTGAAGCAGACTAATGAACTCTGCTTTGTGTTTGATTTTGTTAGAGAGTTGGTAGAAGACCAAAATCTACAGGGCTCACTCAAGATTTGTGTTTGCTGATTTTGAGGTAGGATGCCTTTTGGAGTTTGGCTTCCTGCTTGCAGCTATTGCGGAGCACAGTATGTGTTCCTCAAAGCTTTGTACTGGCCCCATGCAGTGTCCCTCTGTTTCATTTTCTTGAGCAGTTCCTTGGATATCTATCTAGACTTACTACCCTAACCCTGTGGGCTGTAACTGGGCAATGTCTGTCTTGTATAGAGGATAGCACAGAGGAGAGAAAGCCGAGTGCAATGCCAGTTTGGGAATAATACATAGGCCAGTCCACCACCAGTATGTCGGCTCCTGAGGTGTTGTTGGGACAATCTGGTAAAATGCCTGAATGATACAGTTTTGGGTGGGGACGGGTCTCTTACAATTCCAAGGGCAGAAGGTCAGGAAGTGGTTGCTAATGGAGTCTGCTAGTACTCCCGATGTAGAGATTCTGTCCACTCTATCCATAATGATCCAGTCGTTTAGAGAATGATTGGTGGATCGATTGTTGTGTCTAGTATAGAAGATAATCTGAGTGAGTTATAATAGGGTGTAAGCTCTTGACTGAGACAGCAGGAGAAGAAAAGGTGATCAGCACTCCTGCAGCTGAGGGGCTCTCAGGATTGCCTGGCACCTTGTCTGGGAGTAGGGAATCCAGAGTAAGAGGAAGGCGAGAGGTGTTCATATTCTTTACCAATATACAAACTGAGCCTTCTTGGTGATTTGAGATTTTGGAATAAGTAAGCAATAAGATGGAATGGAGTGTGCATTGAATAGATCTGACCACACTCCCAGAGGTGTAATAAAGCCAATTGCATTCAACCCCTGGAAGTCGGTCAGATCTGTTTAATCCACACTCGAAGTGTCTTACTGCGCTTATAACATGGGCTTCATTTTTAAATACATTTGTACAATTAGATAACTATGTTTATGCACGAAAAAGGTATAATATGATGAATTTATGATAATACAATAGTCCTTCCACCTGGTTTGCTATGGATTTTGTCCTTTTACAGCATCCGTGGTTGTGGTATTTTCTGAATGAGAATGTAACCAATGCTACGCCACCCCCACAGATGCGTCCATGTAGTGCCATGCTAGAACAGAAAAGTAAAGTTTAATGTGAGTCTCTCTTTTCCCCTTAATGTTGCTTTCATTGAGATTCCTTTGCCATTTAACTTTGGCATGTATCGGAGAACAAGGTTACCTGCATAGGGAGAGAGTGAGAGAGAGGTTTTCTGTACAATGGAGTGACCAGCCTTATCAAGTGAGCGGGTGCAGTTTTGTCTACCCACTGCTATGTGTACAAGAACCTATGAGCTGGGTATAAAATTAAAAAAATACATTATAAAATAACCATGTTTAACTTCACAGATCTGAGTGCAATCAGCAGTGGAGACACCAGGAGGAGATGTGCTGCAGGAGCAGCAGAGCAAATGGCAGTAAAACAACGATCACTTTGTAAATATATTTTTTAATTTACTTTTATTTTAATTGCAAGATATGTGTAGGAAATTTTGAATGAAAATATGCCAAAATATGGTTGTACAGGGCTTTAGACCTGAATGATGACTTCCTCACTACATGCGGAAAAAATGGCATCATTTGAAAACCTCAGTGTTCTGGTGGCCCACTAATTTATTTATTTTTTTCCTGTAGTGCTCATGGTTTTCAGAACTTGTTTTGCCTGTGAATTACTGGAGTTTATATTGGAGTTCATACTGGAAGAATAAGAAAGTCAAAAGGCATAGCCCACAATTCAGTGGTAGTGACAGTCGCCACCAATTTCATCAAGGAACTTATCCACTTTTTTTTAAAAGACTTAAACTTTCAGCTTCTGCCACTTCCTGAGGTAGTTCAGTCCACATCCTTATTGCTCTACACTTAAAGCCCTTCCTTCTTTGTTCAGTCCTACTCAATTCCTCTCTCAATTGCCTATCATGCCCTCTTAATTGATATGTTTTTTCCTAAACACCAATCCCAACTCAGATCTATGATCCTCATCTTTCAGGGACTTATACAGTACCAATAAGTCCCCCACCTTTGCCCTTCTATTCACCAATGACCACAATCCCAACCTTCGAACTGTCCTCATATGACATACCTCACAACCTGAAATCAATCTAGTAAGGGATCTCTGAGGCCTTTCCATTAATTAAATATCCCTCACCAGCAATGGGCTGGCCACAGTAACAATAATCCAAAACAGGCCTAACCAGAGACCTGTACGATGGCATCAACACCTCACCACTTCTTGAATGAAAACCTCTCCTTATGTAACCCACCATCTACATTGCTTTAGTTTGGTGCTTTTCTGCTATTAACCCCATTCTTTAAGTCATTTTGGACATAAATTCCCAAATCCCTCTCACTCTGAAACTCTAAGCTTCAGATCCTGCATGTAATAGGTCTATTTGATAGTGTGTCTACCAAATGCATAATTATGCATTTGTCCTTATTAAAGGTCATCCCATTCTTTTGCCCATTCTGTAATATAGATTAAATCCTGCCCAAATATGAATCTCTTGTTGAACATATCCATTACCCCCTATTTTAACATCGTCAGCAAATTTTGTTAACTTATTTTACTAGATAGTCTCAAATGACTTATAAAATACCAAACAGCAGTGGGCCCAACACCGACCCTGGGAACTCCACTCCCACCCTCATTGGTTCGGATAGATGTCCTGTATCCTTACTTTCTACTGTCTATTTTTCAGCCACTGTTCAACCCATCTTACAATGGTCATATCCATCTCCAGATCAATAAATTTGTTTTATTATTTTGGAATTGAATGGATTTAATGCACAGGTAAGAACCCATCAGAATTCACAAATGTCCCTACCCATCTTACAAAACAACTTAAGGACCATGGCTGGTAAAAGCATAACTTTGGTCTTACTTGCTTTGAAAACCATAGTCAACATCAAATCCTTCAGTTTCTTCAGAATTACAGTCAAGGCAGTTAGCAGTTTCTCTTTTACAATCACATCAATGCACCTCGAAATAAGCTTTGGCTCAGTGTGTCTTTCCTGGACAAAAATATCCAAAATAATATATTCTGGATTTTCTTTCATACCTTATATAGCAAGTAACATTCCCAAAGCATGTGACCCAAAGAAGAGGCGAGAGAGAATGAGCCATATCATTTCCAGGAGGGCTCGCACGGATGTAAAAACATGGAACTTTTGTTTTTAATTGTCTAGAATAGAATTAAGTAGAATGTGAACTACCTTAATTAATAGTTCAGTATTGTGAGTATGTGTGAAGATTACTTAAATATTTTCATTTTCTTTTAAAAGAAAGAACAAACCAAACCCTGCTATGTATGAACACTTATCTGGACTTTTGGACTTATAATAGATTTAGCATATTGTAATAATCTGTGATTATAGAATGTAGTATTTATGTTATTATTAATGTACTGTATATGCTAGAAATGTAATAAAATTGTATATTAAAAAATGAAGAAAGGAAAAAGAAGTGCAGTGATTTACATTCCCAACACAGGCCAACTAGCAACAGTCCAATAGATTTTAGTCTGACTGGGAATAAGTACAGACAAAGAAAGCCACACCACCTCACCACAGACTCATGGTCATGGGGTTCTATAGACACCCATGGGCAGACTGGATGGACCACTGGTCTTTTCTGTCATCACCGTCAATGTTTCTATGTTGGTATGGTGGCCTTGCAATCTATAAACCAAAACAGTCACAGAATCAAGCAATCAGTGCACCCACCTCCCAATACCTGAATTCTTGAGACAAAAGAACCGGAAGCTATTGTATAGCTGGTAGCTTGATGTCTTTCTTTTTTATCACAACAGTATTTTTGCCCGTCCATGGACCTGGCATCGGCTACAACTCCTCCCTTGGAGGGTACATCCTCCGCCCATTGGGGCCACCATGGATCCTCATGGGTCCTGGTATTTTTCCTCTGGTATTTTCTCCCACCCGCACCTGTGCAATGGGTGCAGCAGCTGTCTCCACCTCCACAGAGGCAGCCAAGCACCCTGGGCACAGGCTGAACCCTCTTGTTGTGCTGGCACATGGCACAAACCCCCCTCCACAAGAAAGGAGAGCAGTCCTCCAGATGCTCAATCCTTATTCCTCCAGCCAACCCCGAGCGATCAGAATCCGCTCCCAAACCTGGGTCACTGGCATGGTGCGAGGTGTGGCATCCAGCGCCTCAACCCTCAGCACCACTGGGCCAGCTATTGATGTCTTTCTTTGATGCAGTCCAGAGACAACAGCAAGTGTCTGATACAAGGGTTAGAACACTCCCTGCAGCCAGTTGATGGAAACCAGACCTAAAATACCACATAGGCATCCACACTAATGTTTCTCGCCAACCATGTGGTGCTTCATCTGTTACCTGTGGGGATTTTATGCAAACCATTTAAAGGTGTACCCACCGTAAAGTGATATAGAATAATAATAATGCAAAAGCAATGTACATGATTATTTACAAAAAAAAAAACTATCCTGCTTGAAATATAGTCATCTGCTTATATAACTGATGTACCCCCTCCCCATTCTCTTAGTTCTGGACTGTTCACACGCATTGGGTGGCAGCAAGGATATACAAGGAATCATTTCCTATGGATCTCCTGGGACTTTACAGGAATCTACTTTGTACATGAATACAGACAGCAAATAGCTAAAAACATTTATGATAAGAACACATTGCACATTTCCTTAAAGAGTTAGTTGATTCATAAATAGTAGACATAAAATGTTTCAAATTTCAAGGCATAGTCTCTTGTGACGTGTTATTTCTGAAGTATTTTTCAGGTAGAGTCTGTTGTGACTTGTTATCTCTGAAGTATTTCTTCAGGTAGAGTCTGTTGTGACTTGTTATCTCTGAAGTATTTTTCAGGCAGAGTCTGTTGTGACTTGTTTTTCTCAGAAGTATTTTTCAGGTAGAGTCTGTTGTGACTTGTTATCTCTGAAGTATTCTTCAGGTAGAGTCTGTTGTGACTTGTTTTTCTGAAGTATTTTCAGGTATAGTCTGTTGTGACTTGTTATCTCTGAAGTATTTTTCAGGCAGAGTCTGTTGTGACTTGTTTTTTCTGAGTATTTTTCAGGTATAGTCTGTTGTGACTTGTTATCTCTGAAGTATTTTTCAGGTACAGTCTGTTGTGACTTGTTATTTCTGAGTATTTTTCTTTTTCCTTTTGCTCTTTAGAAAGTTTTCTAAGTGACAGTATTATGCTGGATGCATTCTGCCTGGCAGCTGACATATCTAGTTCTATTGTTCCTCTACATCAAACATTTTATTTTTTCAAATGTATATTGTGATGCTATACAAATCATCTTGTATGCACATAAAAGTGCCTCCAGCAGTTAGAGGAAATGAATGAGTTCAAAGAAGTAATTTAATCCGTACCTGTCAGGAATCTAAATCATATATTCAGAATGCCTCCTTCTGCTTGTGATAGCTTCTAAATACTTTCTGTAGACCCATAAATGAAATGTTATGGCAAGCCTCATTTTGCCAGTCAGCTGCTTAAGTGGTATAATCCTAGTCCCTTCCTTTATGGCACGCATCGCTCATTCATCCTTATTTTTAATTTTCTATGGTTTTACCTTGTGTAGAATGCTCTACATGAGCAGAAAAGGAGGCACACCCACCAGACGTGTCACAGAGAATCCATATTTTTATAAAATCTTGTCTGTGGGTCGTGGTATTAGGGAACAATTTTCCTGAATCCAGTATTTGCACATGCCATAACAGACATTTTCACTAGAGGGAGGCAAAGACCACAAACACTGTGATTTAGCATAATCTGGTCCCTGTAATAAAGACACTGCTCTATCTTTGATGTTGCATGCCCTATGAAACAACGTTCCTGGACGTTGTGGCAAGATACGATTTAGCTTTGGTTCAGTTTACAGAATGCTCCAATTATCTGCTAAACTTTCCATCACCTTACACGTTGTAATGAATTACATACTGACTTTTCATCTTCTCTGTCATTACCCTTAGACTCATAAAGAAGCTTTTGTATAACTCTTTCACAGTATGTAGATTTGTTCTTAAAGAGCTACTGTACTGACTGGAATTAATAGTAACTTTCAGAGGTAGTCAGCTACTGCATCGCTTGTTTTATATATATATTTTTATTCTTTAGTAACCAGATAAGCCCACTAGGCACAATGCCTGTTTTCAGGGGTGACCCAGGAGAGGGTCACACAGTATGCAGAGTGTAGGTTGTGGGAATCAAACCCAGGTCTTCTGGATGTACCAAGCTCACTCACAGCTCATTATTCTAACATATAGGCTATACTGCCAGCCCTGAAATACTGAAGTATTTTGTTTTCTGTTATGCTTATTAGAAGAGTTTCTACCTGACAGCACTAGGTGTGACGTTTGAAACAGCACTCTACCTGGAGGCTTCGCAGTCTGTTCCATTTGCCCTTTACATCATCATCAGCATTGCGACCTCATTGACATCACTAGTGACCAAGAAGAGCCAATCTGCTGCTGCTTAGGGGTAACGTGACTTAACAACATGTTGCCAATCAGGCAGCAGGTCTTGTGATGTAACAATGAGTGAGGCCACATGCTGATGATGTCATGGAGGAACAGAATTAAATGTCTGCTTCCAGGTAAAGCACTGTTTTCACATTACATCCAAAACTATTAGGTAGAGGTCCATTTAATGCAGGGCTGGATTAGAGTACAGGCACACTAGGCCTGGGCCAAGGGCCCGCATGTGGGTGTGGGCCCCAATCCCACCTCAGCTACTGCTGCTCTTTTTTTTACTGGACTGAGCCATCGGGGATCTTTTTTTCAATTTTGGGCAGTCTCCCACCCCCCACCCACCCTAGCCAGCCTGCTCGGACAAGACTGGAGAGGTTTCTCACTGTCTGGCTGGTGCTGGCAGATAACAAGAGGCTGACTGTCACTGGCTGGCTGAGTCTGAGCACACATCATATTGTTCCCCATATCATGTCACGTGGTGGCGGTGTGCCTTACAGGAGTGGGAAGCAGTTTGCTTAGTTTAGCTGCTTCCCTGTTACATGTTCTTCAACATAAATCCAGACCAGAAATTGAATTAATTTTATTAAATTTAATCTAATGCATCTGATCTAGTCAACCCTGTGTGAGAGAGTGAGAACCACCACTGGCTTGCTGCCCAGATGGAATTTGAGCAGTCACCCATCTGTCACCATCAAAGGGGAGCACAGAGCAGATAGCAATTATGAATTCTGAGTGCACAGTGAGGATGGTGCTTGGTCATCAGGAGTCAGACCCCAGATGCAATCATGTGCCATGGTAGGGAAGGCAAGAATGCAGCCAGTAGTTTTGGCAACATAGACCCACTGTTACCACCCAGTCAATTGGTCCTCCAGAGATCAAGGAGCAGCCACCTAGGCTGGGCTGGTTAGTGTACAAGAGAGCACTGTCAGCTGCCTGGGGTCTGTCTGGAAATGGGATCATCTGAGAGAGAGAGATGTGGTCATCAGGTTGGAGTGTGGCAGAGACAGCAGGAACAGGATCAGGGTGCAGCAGCAGTTCTCATTGGCAGAGGTTTAGCTTAGCTCACAGCCTTGCCCTCAGTGTTCTTTCTTTTCACCAATATTGTGAGGGAGTGAGATATCAAGAAGGGAGGAACAGAGACAATAAATGTCTGAGAGACTAGCCAGGCAGTCGTGTGTTTCAGGCATGGTGGCGGCCTGGCCTAGTGGCCTATCGTGTGTGTCCTGCTGTCTTACTTGAAAATTGAGAGGACAGGCTCAGAGGAAGGAGACCTGAGTAGTAGTCAAGTGGCACTGACTGGCAGGTGAGGCAGTGGCACTGCTGGTAAGCCCTAGGGAGCGAGAGTGGACAAGAAAACAAGAAGACACAACTGTCTACAAAATGAAGTGTTTGGCAATCATTTTTATGTTGATTGTGTGCATGTGCAATAAACATGTTGTGGCAGCTTGCTGCAGAAGCAGGCTGTGGAGGCACGGCACTGTTGTGGCCAATGCCCCTCTGCCTTTGGAGGCTTGGCCCGTATTCCCCAATGGGGTGGCAAGCTGCGGCTGACACTAGTTCAGCCAGCTGCCACCACCTTGGGTTTATTTTAGCCACTGCAATCAGGGGCTACCTCGTCATTACAGTGTCATTTGCTGCAATGAAGGAGTAACCCCTCATTGCAGGGCTTGCCGATGGAGCGCCAATCCCTGTCGGCTTCAGTCTCCCCTTCCCTTGCCAACAGGGCACCTACTCCCTGCCAGCATAAGTATGCCCCGCTTTCATTCCTATGCTGAGGGGTGCCCCAATCCCCTCGGCTCTTGTGACCCCCTCCGTATGTGCAGACAGGGTGCCCAATCCCCATCGGCTACAGATTCCCCCAAACAATCAGGTGGCACACTGGGAGCCCACCACAGCATGCCAAATACCCTGAAAGAAAAACCATCCTGCAATGTTGTTTTTTTTAACCTGAAAAAGAACGGTCCTCGCGGTCTCCCTGCTCTCTCCCCAACCCGCACCCACCCTCTTCATGCCCTGCCTCACCACACCCCCTCACCCCATACTTACCTATGGAGCCCGGTGACAATCTTCGTGGACCCAAACACATCAGCACTCTTCAAAGCCGATCGCGAACTGAGGAAATGCCGGTAAGCTCTATAATGGCATAAATAGGGTTTTGCAACTTTGGTGCATATCTCAGGCATTTTGGGGAATTTTGGCACCAAATTTTCAACATGGGGTTATTGGGACCCCTCCTCATGAATTCAGCCACTGTCATTGTGTTGTTCGGTCCCGAAAGGTGATTTTGCATTCACTGCACGGAATTACCTTTTGGGACCAATTAAAAAATGACAGTGCCAGTGTTCATGAGGTGGTCTCAAGAAGCCTATGTTGCAAATTTGGTAAAAAATCCAAAAATGGCTGTTTTATGAGCATGTATTGCGCAGTTGCTATGCACACTGACTTCGCAAATTTGCAACATTTTCACTCCAGATTTTCAACATTGGCATTTTCTGCACCTCCTTATGAACAGTACAGCTGTCATTTTCACATACTGGCTGAAATGTGTTTCGCACTTCGGCGCAGAATAAGCGTGGTCACTGTGGGAAATCAGTGTTAGGGACACATTAAGAAAATGACAGTGACAGTGTTCATGAGCAGAGGTCCTAAAATGCCTATGTTGAAAACTTGGTGACAATAGTCCATCAAATGACTGTGTTGCAAGTGTCGTTGCACAGTTTCCACGCACCCTTGTAACTCCACAGATTTGTAATATTGTCACGCCAGATGTTCAACACTGGCATTTTCACACCTCTTATGAACAGTACAGCTGTCATTTTTCACATCCTAGCTAAAATATGTTTTCACACTTCCGGCACAGAATAGCACGGTCACTGTGGAAATCAGTGTTGGACAGATTAAGAAAATGACAGTGACACTGTTCACGAGCAGAGGTCCTAAAATCCCTATGTTGAAAATCTGGTGACGAAAGTCCATAAAATGACTGTGTTACAAGCGTGCATTGAACTATTTCCATGCACCCTTGTAACCATAAATTGTAATATTTTCATGCCTCATTTTCAACACTGGCATTTTTTTCACACCTCGTTATGAACAGTACAGCTGTCATTTTTACATCCTGGCCAAAACAGGTTTTGCACTTCTGGCACAGAATAGCATGGTCGCTGTAAGAAATCAGTGTTTGAGACATATTAAGATCGGCGAGTTGGGGGTGGAGAGCGAGCTCAACTGAGTTCTGTCGGGACTGCTGTGTATTTCTTTGTGGGCAGAAAAGGCACCAACGCAGGCAGGAGCCCAGTACAAAAGGCAGCCTGCAGCACCAGGAGAAACAGAATGAGTGAATGAGAGAGGGAGAGCACCTCAACAGAGCTCTGTTGGGACAGCTGTGAACTTCTTTGTGGGCAGAAAAAGGCTCAACACAGGCAGGAGCCCAGTACAAAGGGCAGCCTGCAGAGCAGGAGAAACTGAATGAAGCGAGTGGGGGAGTGGCGAGCTCAGTGGAGCTGTGTCGGGACTGCTACGTTTCTTTGTGGGCAGAAAAGGCACCAACGAAAGCAGGAGCCCAGTACAAAAGGGCAGCCTGTAGCGCCGGTGAAATTGAATGAGCGAGTGAGAGAGGGGGAGTGAGCTCTGCTGAGACTTTAGAGTTGCCCATCCTCCCACTCAGGGTCCTCTGTGGTCCTATATTACAGCAGGGTCTCTGGAGAGGAGACAAAGCAATAATTGGATACTTTTAGGATTGCTGTAATAATACAGATTAAGTTGTTCTGTTTATTTCTCTAACTGAGTTAAGTAGTGAGCTATACTGTTATGATTGCTGTAATAATACATATTTTTGTTCTGCTTATTTCTGTAATTGAGCTGAGTAATAACTTTGGTAGAAAAAATCCCCAAAATCACTGTTTTACAAGCGTGCATTTCGCAGTTGCTACATACACTCAGAACTTCGTGAATTTGCATTATTTTCACTCCAGATTTTCCACATTGGCATTTTCCACCTCCTTATGAACAGTACAGCTGTCATTTTTACATCCTGGTTGAAGCGGGTTTCGCACTTCTGGTGCAGAATAGAGCAGTCGCTGTGGAAATCAGTGTTTGGGACACATTAAGAAAACTACATTGACACTGTTCATGAGCAGAGGTCCTAAAATGCCTATGTTGAAAATTTTGGAAAATCCATAAAATGACTATATTAGGAGCGTCGTTGTGCAGTTCCATGCACACCTGTAACTCCAAAATTAGTAGTATTTTCACCACTGGCTTTTTTATACCTCCTTATGAACAGTACAGCTGTCATTTTCACAACCTGGCTGAAATGTGTTTTCGTGCATCCAGCTCAGAATAAGCGCAGTCACTTTGGGAAATCAGTGTTTGGGACAGATTAGGATTGAGCGAGTGAGAGGGGAGTGAGCAAGCTTAACGGAGCTCTGTTGCGACTGCTGCAGATTTCTGTGATGGCAGAGAAGGCATCAATGAAGGCAGGGCCCAGTACAAAAGGCAGCCTGCAGCACCGGGAGAAACAGAACGAGTGAGTGAAAGAGAGGGGAGAGAACGAGCCAACAGAGCTCTGTCAGGACTGCTGCAGTTTCTTTGTGGCCAGAAAAAGGCACCAAAGGAGGCAGGAGCCCAGTACAAAAGGGCAGGCTGCAACGCAAGGAGAAACAGAATGAGTGAGTGAGAGGGGGAATGAGCGATACCAACAGAGCTCTGTCAGGACAGCTGTGAACTTTGTGGGCAGAAAAAGGTGCCAATGCAGGCAGGAGCCCAGTACAAAAGCCCAGCCTGCAGCATCGGGAGAAACAGAATGAGTGAGTGGGGGAGTGAGCGAGCTCAACAGAGCTGTGTCGGGACTGCTGCAGATTTCTTTGTGGACAGGAAAAGGCACCAATGCATGCAGGACCCAGTACAAAAGGGCAGCCTGCAGCGTCGGGAGAAATAGACAGAGTGAGCGAGAAAGGGGAGTGAGTGAACTCAATGGAGCTCTGTCAGGACTTTACAGTTGCCCACCCTCCCGCCCAGTGTCCTCTGTGGACCTACATTACAGCAGGATCTCTGGAGTGGAGACAAAGCAATGACTGAATACTTTAGGATTGCTGTAATAATCAGATTTAGTTGTTCTGCTTTTCCTAACTGAGCTCAGTACTGAGCTATACTGTTATGATTGCTATAATAATACATATTTATTTGTTCTGTTTCTCTAACTGAGCTGAGTAATACTTGGAGTGCAATAGGATTTCTAACTGGGCTAAGTGAAACTATGAGAGCCGAGAACAAAGCGTATGGTAGCTGAGGGTGAAAAATGGATAAGGAGGCTTTAGGATTGCTACAGTAATGCAGTATCTAACAGAAGAGATTTGAGACTGAATTTCCCGGTCGGCAAGGGGTCAGTATGGGGACTAGTGTGGGGGAAGGAATTTGAGTAAATAGGGCCTAACAGTTGTAGTAGGGTACAGAACCTCGGAGTAAGAGCCCATAACATAAGTTGGGGACCAAAAGGAAGGTGCCACATGTCAATAAGGCGGGCTTCTTTGGAAAGGTGGAGGGGTGTACAGGGTGTGGGTCTGCCATGATACTTGACTGGGCTTGGAGGATTGGGGGTTTTGTATAGTCTGTAGATGACTGGCTAGTTTGAGAGAGGAACTGTGGAGGTTAGGAAGGAGTGTAAATGGCAGGGCAGATGAGTATAGTACGCATCCTGAGGTGGGGAATAAAGGATGGCAAAGGGGACGGAGGAAGAATAACTAGGGACTGAAACCAACCCAGTATCAGAAGCAATAGCAGAAAGAGAAAGAAGGAAGGGGTGCCCGAGGTGGGGCGAGGGGCCTCCTGATGGGGAGGAAGAGACCATGAGGAATACCAGGGAGAGAGCAGATAGCTGTGGGTAGGGAGGGACCAGGGGTGCCACGGAGGAAACAAGTAGGAGGGAACTCGATAAGGGGAAGAGATGTAGGACAGGTATCGACTATGAATAGATTCAACCTCTGCTATGGAACAGAGAGGGGAGCAGAAACATACTGAAAGGGAGCACAAGCGGGGCATGAGAGGGATGGCAACATGTAGGGGAAGAGATAGCTAGGACAAAGGGTAGAGGGGCGTAAGTAAGGAAGGAGGGTGGTGACTGAAGGAGAGAAGGCTGCAGGAAGGGAAAGATGAGAGGGCATCACTATCGGGTACAAGGGAATGGGGGCTCTAAATTGACAACAGCGGGATAGGAGATGGGTTGGAAATCAGCAGGGGAGGAGGGAGGTCGACATGGGAAGCCCAGTAGGAAGTAGTCAGGCTGGGAAGGCGTTCAAGGGGATGGGAGGAATAAGGCAGAGAAAACAGGTGAGGCAGAAGTAGGGGTATAGATACAGAAGTCACAGAGGGTGCAGTTGGTGGGAGTAAGGGACAGGGAAGAAAGAATACCAGGGTGGTGGAATGGGCATTAGAAGGAAAAGGGGTAGGGTGTGGGGTACTCATCCTGGGGGATTCTGTGCTGAAATGGGTGAGATGGGGTGGAAAGGGAAAGGCACAGCCATAGTTGGGTTGAAACTGTCCCAGGTTGACTGCAGAAGGGCAGGGCAGGCACTGCTCAAGCGTGCAGTGAGGGAGGAAGAAACCTCATTTACTGTTGCGTGTGGGTACAACGACAGGCGGGGACACTGTGGAAGTAGTGAGGGGAGGTTTGAGTACTTGGGCAGGTAGTGTGAGGGTGGGGAAGTCGGTGGCATTCTTGGAGGTACTGCGGTACCATGTGCAAGCATGGCGAGGAAGGGTAGGCTTGAGGAGTTTGAGTGGCTGAGGGATTGGTGCCACATGAAACATTATGGGTTAGTGACTAACTGGGGTGAGGTCTGGGAGAAAAGTGACTTGTATGTGGGGACAGGGTACACAGGAGCAGGAAGGGAGGTGAGTATTAAAGGCAGCATTGCTGCTGGGCCACTGGCGCTGAGGTTGAGGCACTGGACGCCACCTTGCGCCACGCTGGCGACCCGGTTTGGACACAAACCCGGCCGCCAGGGGTTCAAGGGGAGGGATAGGATTGAGCGTCCGAGGACTGCCTCCTATCCTGGGCTGGATCCAGGGACCCACCACTCTGTAGCAGCCCTGGTGAAGACTGCAGGTGCTACTACAGCGGTGTAGTAAAGGATGGTGGAATGTGGCAGATGTTGGCACACTGTGCCTAAGCATCATCACACGCCCGCACTCTGAAAAGGGAGAAAAGTGAAAATGGGCTACGGCCAGGCAGCATGAGTTTCTGACCCCCTGCCTGCCCTGAATGGAGCCTCCTCAACCAGATCCTGCTCCAGTGGGCAACCTGGGAAGCTCCTCACCACCCCATCATGGGGTAATCCGTGGAGGTGAGCAGCTTGGCCTGATGTCAGGGGCAGGGCTACAGGGGTCGAGTCGGGATGACCAAGCCGACCATAGCCCAGTGAGAAAATATGTTATAAAAAAAAAAGGATTAGAGGGGTATATCTCTACTAAGGTGGATTTAAACAAATGGGGGGCGGTGGCCAAAAGACTGAGGTTGGTAGAAAGGTCCGGACAGGGGCTTGATGAGGTCACCCCTAGATATAGGTAAGGCGGAGGCGTAGTAACCCTGGGAGGCGGCAGAGTGGTCTGAGTGTTATACAGAAGGCACCACCACCCGGTAAGAATAAGGAGGAGAAAGGGTGCGAACTACCGGGAGGAGGGACACAGGCCAAGGAGGAAGAGTGAGGAGACGGAGGGGTACGGGTGGAAGGTGGTCTGAGTAAATAGGAGAACTGCTTACAGGAGGTGCAGAGGTGGTGGTGGTGGCGGGTAGCTCTCGGCACCCAGGGCAGTGACAAGTGGGGTGCCACAGGCTCAATGTTTGGCCCAATGCTATTTGGGCTCTTTATCTCCGATATAGCACACAGACTGGGGAGCAGGGTTAGTCTGTTCGCACATTATACCAAATCAAAAGCAAAAGTTATAGTAGCAGAGCCCCCACCACTCACACACATACACACTCCCCGAAAAGCTGCTTAAAAGCCTGCAATTCATTCAAATCAGTTCCATTTTCTTACTTACTTGGGGTTCAATGCCAACAAGTGTAAAATCATGTACCTAGGGCATAGGAACCCGATGCTGGGTATAGGATGAGGAGAGGTACTGATACTCACAAGACACCTAAAGGGTCCTTGAGGTTTTATATCAGAGGACCTCAAGATGGCAGTACAGTGTGACAAGGCTATGGGCAGGGCAAATTGGATTCTGGGGTGCATAAGTGGCATCTCCAGTAGGAGGAGGAGGATGTTGTGCTGCCATTGAATCACTCACTGCTATACCTCCAGCTGGAGTACTGTGTCCAGTTTTAGAGTCCACACTTCAGAAAGAACATAAGGCAGAGGTTTTCGGAGAAAGGCAACTAAAATGGTTCAGAATTTTCATAGGAATACCTACAAGGAAAGGCTGAAGAATCTCAGCATGTACACTCTGGAAGAGAGGAGGGTGAGAGGTGACATGATCAAGACCTACAAAGTACCTCACTGCGGTAAAGAGGGCATAGTTGGGGAGTTTCCTTCAAATGAGGATGAGTACTCAAACCAAGGGAAATACAATGAAACTGGTGGAGGGCATTCAGGATAGATATGAAGAAATATTTCTTTACAGAAAGGGTGGTAGACGCTGTGAACAGACTGCCAGGAGAAGTGGTGGAAGCTAAAATGGTAGGGAGCATGAAGCATGTATGGGATAAGCATAGGGGTATATTAGAAAAGGGGAAGGAGGGGTCAATGGAGATCAATAGGGCATGGAAGTGGAGTAGGTTCAAGTTCATTGCAAAAAAGTCATTTAAGCAAGCTCATTCACAAGGAGGTCCTGATGGACGAGGCAGAGTAAGATATGCAGTAACATATACAGGCAGGAGTTGCAAGTAGGTAGAGAACACTTGGGCAGACTGAGTGGGTTGAGCGGTCCTTTTCTGCTGACAAATTCTATGTTTCTATGGCACCATGTGTTAATTCAGGTGCAGTGTTTAAAGTTGGCCTACATACATCCAGATGTTAAGGTACAGTAAATTACCAAATTAGATGCAGCCCACTTACAGTACAATAAGCAGAACCCCGTGTTTCGAGAAGCCTTTACTCTTCATAAGGCTGCTTCAAGAGCTGGGGTTCTATTTGCAGTGTCCACATCAGTATGCTGATCTTAAAATCGATGCCGCATCTCAATGAGTACTTGATTCTTGCTCACCCATTTCATCCCACTTTGAAACCTGCTTGCCCTCAGTTAGTTTTGGCTGGCGCCTCACCTGTGTTGGAAGATGACTAATAAGCGGCACTGAAAGATGTCAGTCTTCACAGACTGTGAAGGCAGCTGCTCACGGACAGACATAAGGCAATTCTACTGGGGTAGGAGGAAGTAAGCTGTTGATTAACTTGAATCTTCAGCTTATCCATCAGGTAGGAAATGGGCAGACTAGGTGGACCAAGCGGTCCTTATCTGCCATCAAATTCTGTTTCTATGTTTCTCACCCACCATCTTGCCAAGAAGAAGGCTGTAGCAGTGGCCACTGATGACTGTTGGGGTGTGGGATGGGGGACAAAGGGACTGACATAAGAAGATAAAATCGTAATAAAAATTGTGAGACCTTCACCACCTTTCCAAAATGTTTTCCAGTAAAAGAATACTCTATGAAGTTTTCAAATGGCAACACAATCTAGTGAGCCCTCTGTCTGTCATCTGACACCAGGCATCAACCAGCATAAAATTGCTTAAAGAAGGCAGTGTGGTCATGTGGTTACTGAAATGCTGGAGATTACAGATTTACAAAAACAAAGAATATCACACAGAAGCATTCACATATGCCTATAGCAGCTGTCTCCTGCTTCTCAGTAGTTATATTTATACCCTTGAGGTACTTGAATGTTTCTGTCATATCTCCTGTTTCCCCCTCTCTTCCAGTGAGTACATATTGAGGTCCCTTAATTTCTCCTCATAAGTCTTGTGTTGCAAGCTCTGTACCATCTCATTCACCTTCTCTGGACCATCTCCAGCCTGTTAATATCCTTACGAAGGTGCGAGCTCCAGAACTGCACACAGTACTCCATGTGAAGCCTGACTAAGGTTTTATATAATGGCATCACTACCTCCCTCCTTATGCTGGTGATACCCCTGCCTATGCACCCCAGTGTGTCACTGGCCCTCCCAGATGCCCTACCACTTTGACATTTTCAGGTCATCTGAAATAAGAGCCCCCAGGTCCCTTTCCTTCTTTGTGACTGTCAGCAACTCCCTCTCCCCATCCTGTACCTTTCCCCAGGGTTTCTGTGTCCCAGGTGCATAATTTTGCACTTTTTGAACTGAACTTTAGTTGCCAGTCCTCAGACCATTTCTCAAGCTTCCCAGATCCCTCCTCATTTTCTCTACCCCTCTGGGGTATCCACTATGTTACACATCTTGGTGTCACCTGCAAACAGGCAGACCTTTCTCTTCAGCCCTTCTGCAATGTCACTAATGAAGGCATTGAACAGGACTGGCCCCAGGACCACTCCCTGCAGCACCCACTGGTCACCCCTCTCCCCAGACTGCACCCCATTTACCATCACTCTCTGCCTCCTGTCTGTTACCCAGTTTCTAACCCAGTTTAGCACTTTCCTCCATGCCCAGCCTACTCAGCTACTTTATCAGCCTCCTATGGGGACAGGTGTCAAAGACTTTGCTTACATCAAGGTAAACGTTGTCTACTGCCCCACCCTGATTTGCTTCTTTGTCACCCAGTCAAAGAGATCAACCAGATTTGTCTGAAATGACCTCCCACTGTGAATCCATGTTGCCTATGGTCCTGGCCTCGATGGCTTCTAGATGCCCACTATCCTTTCTTTAACCAATGTCTCCATGATCTTCTCCACTACTGAAGTGAGGCTGACCCGCCTGTAGTTCCCCGCCTCCTCCTATTGCTGGATTTGTATAAGCGGGACCAAATGTGCCCTCCTCCAATCTCTGGTACCACCCTGTGTTGAATGACTCAGTCAACATGGCTGCCAGAGGTACTATTTCCTTCACAGTTCTTTTAATATCCTTGGGTGTATGCCATCTGGTCCCATCGCTTTGTCCACCTTCAATTTACTCACCTTCTGCAGGATTCTTCTGCCTGTGAATGGACTATTGTCCACCTCTTCACGCCTTTGCAACTGCTGTACTGCTGCGCCCTTGCCCCCTCTCTTCTGTGAATACTGAACAGAAAGACACAGTGGATGTCCTGGGGGCACATGACAGTTCTCAGCCATGGTACTTTCACTTCCAAATACCTAAACAGCACATATAAGCAATCAACATTCGGCATTGACAAATGCTTGTATTTTGTTGTTACATCAATTGCAACTCATGCAGTTGTGGTGCAAAGCTGTCTGACTCTAATTTGTTCTATTGACACCCTGCAGTGATGTATTCACTGGAAGTGGTTATTAATGACTGAATCATGTGTCTACGTAAGGTCCCAACAGTTCAAAACAATTTGTGTATTAAAGAGTAACTCTGCACTTCAGCATGTACTTTCATACATAAAATGTTTCTGTTGTTACAGTTTACTACAGATTATTTTTTTCATTTTCAGAGTTCCATTCCAAGACTGATAGCACATCTTCGTAGTCTAGCTAAAACACCTGTATAGAAAACATTTGAAAACATTTGTCTCTCCCCTATTAACCTCAAGCGGCTTGGATTTATGACCTCATACTGCTCACCATGCCAAGAGACTGCAATGTCACAAACAGCAATTGCATGGTGAGCAGGGAGAGTCAGATTAATTTTGAAAAGCACAGTGAAATAATTGTTGCATTATCTACAATATTTAGTAGACCAACAGCAGGGAAAATAAAGAAAACAACAAATAACTAGAAAATAGTGAAGTTAAAACATAATTGGTGCAAATCTAGTCTTTTAAACTTTTTATTATAATAATGAGTTGATCTTTAAAGGAAGTTTCCAATCTAGGCTATATGTGCTTCACAGTCCAATAGCTAATGACAGCGTTTGTCAAATTGTGCAGAAATTATAATTTTTAAATTAGTTGTTTTCTCTAGGAAAGGATTGTAACAGCAACCAATCCTAAAGCCAGCCAATCCCTTCAAGTTCCTGGTATGCGGCCCGCCCGATGCTCTCTAAATTTTGTGGTGTCTCAGTAGGGAGGCGCGGGCGCACCCATTCAAGTTTATGGGGGACCTTTTCAGTGCATTTGTCTGAAGGTTTAAGCAGTCTTAGAGGAAAATGAAGGCCACCACTTAACTAATAGGGCCCCTATTAATTGAGCAGTGGCTTGCAGTCTTAAAGGAAAATAAAAGCCACCTAGTTGAGTGGTGACTTTCATTTCCTCTAAGACTGCTATACTTCATAAAATGCATTGAAAGTCCCCATAGACTTGTATGGGGTGCACCCCATGCTGTCCCCTGCTGAGAATCACAAAATTTAGGACCACAAGGGCGGACTGGCATACCAAGTACTTAGAAAGGCCTTGGCTGGCTATAGGTCTCGACTAGTGTTACGATCCATTCCCTAGAGAAAACAACTCTTTTAAAATGATATTTTTGCACAGTTTGACAATGCTGTTATTAGCGTTGGGCTATGAAGCCCAAACAGCTCTAAAAAGGTAGGAAATTAACTTTAAGCATCAAAAGTATGCAACCTGAGTAAAACTTTTTTATTGAACCTCAGGTTTGTTATGTATTATGTCTATTTTATATACATTCTTGGTTTGTTCCATAGCATACAGTAGACTTTTGATCCTAAGCTACTGCTGCCTCTGATCAAACTGCTTTGTAGTATAGATACCATCAGTTTACAAGTGTTCTGCAGCTACACTTGATACAGATCCACCAACTGATCTGCAGTAAGGGGGTTACCTACGCAAAGGGCATGCCGATGCCAAGGGGGCCCCAGATTTTTCTTGACCTAGGGCCCAAATTACCTTAATCTGGGCCCTGATCTAATGAGCACATTAAAAAGAAAACACTTCAGAAATGAAAAGTAAAGGGACTACTGTTAAAATGACCACATTTGTCTGCCTGCTATCTTTTGGCGCCACTAGTTCTTTAAGACCATTTGTTGAAAAGTTACCATCTTATACTTGTGACATGTCAGATATTCTAAAAATGACTGGGAACATGCCAGTGGTGCAGATTTATTTATTTGTTTGAATTGATACCGGGCAGGCCCACTGCGACAGTACAGTCCCTTTTCAGGGTGACCAGGGACAGGGTAGAATGCAATAAAACATGTGTCAAGACATAGCCAAAAGTGAGTGAGAAAATAAAATATACAGCAAATAAACACAATTTGTACAAGGCAAGAAAACAAAATATACATATAGCCCCTTATAGAGGGCTTACCTGTAAACCCCGAAAAAGGCTTGTTTCCTGGGGGTTGGTCCCACCCCATTCTTTTTTTCTGCCCAGTCCTGGTTTCTCCCTGTTCCTGTTCTCCTCGATCTCCCTCATTGGTCTGCTAAGGAGTGGGACCAAGGGAGCTGCAGTGTGGAGCTGCTGGTCTGTTCGCACCTCCGGGTGCTGGGGCAAGCTCTGCACACATGTGTAACCCTAGGTGATGCTATCCCAAGAGGTACTACCCCTGCCTGCTTGGCTAGTAGCAGGTTAAGGGGCCTGGGTAATGAAACGGGTGCCTCCACCTTGAGGTCAGGGTTGCTAGTGGTCAAGCTAACTGGGCACTAGCCCTCGGGACACTGTAACCCCTCTTTGCCTTCTAGTGGCCTGAACAATGTAGAATAATTACTTTCACAATGACCATTATACACCAGGCAATTACCCACACTGTTTGCACTTACCACCAGGGATGGTTCCTCTAGCTTGACCCTGGGGACCCCTGTAAAACAAGGTTAAGCACAGCAAATAGCAATAGTATAATACTTTTAGCACAAACTGGAACCACAGTCAGGTTAAATGCAAACAAAGTTAAATCTGATTTATTTGGGGACTTGAACAAGGGAGGGGTGTAATCAGGTTGATTTGCTTAAAAGCTATATTAATCAGACAGTTATGCATGCAGTTGAGTCCCTACACAGTCACACACTCTGGGTACCCAGGTAGGAAAATGGTGGGCTAGCCAGGAGCGTTGCAGCTGGTTGGGGTCCTGTGATGGAAGAAAGCTACATGCACAACACACACTATTTGTAATCCAGAGCTGGAGGGCTCAGTTCATGAAAGAAAGGCAACAAGACAATCAGATGACAACACTTTTAGATTTAGCTGTTGTTGCAGGGAGCTACCCTGATGTTTACTCATGATACCCAATACTGGACACAGGCAGGATGAAATCGAGACTGCAGACTGTTGAGCTGGAGTGCCCAGAGAAGTAGGGCCACATAAATCACGAGGCGTTGTTCCTGTTCAAGGCGTTGAGCAGGGGGCTGATCCCCATGCCGGTCTCGTCGATTACTTTCTCTCTGAAGCAGGTATTCTAGCTGGGCCCAGGAAAATTAAAATGGATATGGATTCAGTCCGTGGAGCTGGATACAGCCTCCAGCAAGCAAAACACAGTTCAGACACACAGTGGGAACCAAATCACGACCCACTATAAGCACACAGCACATTCATATATAAGGAAATTCCACTGTACCAGGCAAATGGCTCGCCCAAATTACAGAGTCTCTGCACAATCTGGGAGTTCAGAGGTAGCTGGAAGTCCTGACAGGTCGATCGCATTCAGAAAATCTTCAGTATTCTTCAGGTTAAAACCTGGTCACAATTCAGTGGCTTACTCGCTCTCCAAATTTGGATTCAGTCTGAAAAAGCACAAGTTCCCTCTCAGGAGCAGCAGGCAAGTATGCAGGCCAAACCCAGGCCTTTCCACAGCTCTCCCATGCAAATCCACTATGGATTGGTAACCGAACTATCTCGAGCTGTTACTTCTTCACTTCCAAACTCAGATCTAACTGAAACTGCAAGCAGTGTGGGACTTTCCCAAGATCCCAAAGGTTCGGTTGGCTGATCTGTCTGTCAGTCACAACAAGGCTCCCCTCAGATTAATTATGGCTGCAATCCAGGCAGTTCTTAAAAGACAGTACACAGAGGCTACAGGCACTCTCTGGCAATACATTTAAACTGCTAAATGCAGAACACCAGCCTGGCAGTGAGCATTTAGAGCAAGCTCAGGAAGACTTTCAGGAACCCCCATTTGTAGGGGGTTACACATGCACTTGCACAAATTTTCACGGCCGTTTCAGCGGCCTTTCAATGTGCCTCCAGTGGTCCTGGTCCTGCCTGGAAATGAGAGAGGGACTGGAGATGCAATTGGAACTGAAGAGGTGGAGGGAAGCTGCAGAAGCCAGCTTTAGATGCAGCAGTTGCACAGCAGAATCCGGGAACCGCCTCATTCAATATTCATGAGGCAGCGCCTTTTAGTAGCAAGCCCTGTCTAGCACTGGGGCAATGTATAGAGATAGCACTAGGACAGGGAAATAGAGAAGGAAATAAATAAAGATATGTATGCAAAAGGAAGGCTATCAGTCTGTGAGGAGATAAATAAATAAACTGATCCCACAGACTGCAGCCAGAGAGTAAAGTGGGCTAAATGTGTATTAGCTGCCTAGAGGCTATGTGAAACGGCAGCAGGACTGGGAATAGGTAAACTGAAATGTGAAAGAGTGCAGTCACTTTGAAGGGCACAAGGTGGCTACTAAAACGCTGGCTGGGGACAGATACAGATAAAAGCAAAGGGTTTGGCTGCAAGAACTTTTGAAACTTGGGACACTGTGTAAATATGGGACACTATTAATAGCCACTCATGTTGGGCAGCCAGTGACACCAGCCAGCCAACCACTGAGCCACGATTCTTGAAAGGGACCTGGGACTGATTGAAAGGACTCTTGGGGGGATATTGGGGAAATCTAGGTGCCTTTTTCTGCACCAATGAGGCACCGAGGGAGCCTCATACATATTAATTTTTTCTTAAGGACAGTGGCTCCAGCCAATGGGAGCGAGAAAGGGCTCCCAAAAGGAGAGAACAGTTAGATTTGGAGTTAGTTCGGTGGGAGCTCCTCCTCCTGAGGGAGGGTTCTCATCCCTGGAGATTGGGGCTGTGAGGGGGCTGTGAGACGGGCCTGCCTGGGGCTGCCAGCAATTTGTCTCCAGGGCAGGGAGGGCCTGCCCCATTGGGAAAAGACAGAAGCAGCTTGGAAGAGAAAGAAACTGCAGGTTGCTGAATTGTCTGCGTTGTTTTGAAGTGCACCACATCGGTGAGGCCAAAGAAGCAGAGGGAAAGGTTGTGTCCTGAACCTGAAATAAAAGAACAAAGATTGGGTCTGGCCTGGAAAAGACCAGGTTGTGTTCTAAGCCTGGAAAAAGAACAAAGGTTGTGTCTAAGCCTGTAAAGATGGGATACAGATGATGAGGAATATAAATGTGATGATGAAAGAGAAGGAAGCATAAGCCTCTTCAAGCCAGAGAAATGCTAAGTACCTGCAGGGTGAGAAACTGGACTGTGAGTGTGCAGATGGTATCAGTGTGAGCCAGAGCAAAAGGTGGCTGTGTTAAAGCTGAGAGACTGTGAAAGCAGAAGGATGGACAGGTGCTTTCTGGTCCAAGTACCTGTTGTCTGCTGCTGAGATACAGCAAAGAGAAAGATGGATTGCTGTGGCTACACACTGGCAAGAAAAGAAAGAGAACAGCAGATGAGAATGTGCTGGCACCCAGGGGCAGGTGGGGAACTTGCTAACCCCACCAAGTGGGGTCTGCCACTGCAGGGGTCACGGGTCTTGCACTCGAGTGCTAGGGCGCTCTGACTGAAGGGAGCCAGGCTGTGGGGCCACTCCCTGGTCTGGGTCCTCTGTGGTGGTAGCCCTTGCACACGTGCTCTGCAAGGGGCCTGTAATTAGCAAATGGGACAAGCTGCAAGATCTGCAAGCAAGCATGAGAGAAGGAGCAACCTGCAGCCTCTGTACCCCATTCAAGCACTGTGCCTGGTTCTGCCATGATCCATCCACCCCAGGACTTCAAAGAACTGTACTATCCAAGGACTGAATCTGCAGAACCGTGAGTAAAAGCAGGAACTGCCCTGCACCTGGGGACTGTATATAGTTTAAGTATGCCCCCTAGGGCTGGAGGAAAATCAAGGGAAAGTGTAAAAATTTAAAGCTAAATTCAAGTAAGCACGCCAACACCAGCTACCAGCTGCATCTCTGGTCTGCAACTACAATATGGGTACTCAGTGATAGGACTGTGGGGTTTTAATGGACTGGGACCTAAGGATCTGGTTTTGGGCATGTCTGTAGCAGATAGTTAGATAGATGGACCTGGTGGCTGCACTGATTGCAAAAGGGAATTAATCAGAAGGGAAATGTGATTTTGGGAAATGCAAACTGAAAATGCTTGAACTCTAGTCCACTACCCCATTCCACCCCGTAAATAAACCACAAAGTTATTGTTTAGCAGCAGAGATTAATCCAGGGTCTGATTTTAGTGAGCCTGTTTATTGGATGAAATGGAAAGGTGAATGATGTAACTGAATGGTGGGGAGGTTTGGAACTTGGTAAGTCCATGTCTGGGGTAACCGTTGGGGAGGTGGGTTGGTAGGACATCCCAGGGGTTGTACTGCAAGCAGTCAAACCCACTAATATGCACTCTGGGTGGAGGCACCACCATTTTGTTTAACTTTGAGAAAGGACCCTGTTAGGTAAACTATGGGAACCCAGGACCTAAATCGTGGTCAGGCCTATGCGGCAGGGGCAGTGGCCCTCTCAGGATGGCGCTGGAGAGGGGCTACATACACAGTATATATACATTAGTGCTTCACGCCACAGTGAACAGTGCACAAAGCATAACCATACAGAGTATCTCAGAGCACGGCAGCACAACACACTCACTGTTGTTCAGTAGCTGGAGAACCAAGACATGAACAGCATCCATATCCAAAATCAAAAGATCACAGATGGAGCATGGATCTTAACAAGGTATTCCAAAAATGCAGTGGTAGTGAGCAAGTAGCAGAGAAGGGAGGAAAAGACTAGAAGAAGAATCAGCATTTATATAGCGCTTTTCATACACAGTATCCCAAAGCTCTATACAAGCAATGCTAGACTGGTAGTGAGTGACTGAACGCAGTGGTGGCAGTGGCCATATCACATCATCATCCACAGCCTGGATAATTGCATGAACCAGTTTATGGGAAGGAGAGGAATGTTGGCCAGGATGCCAGGAATGTTCCCTACTCTTTGCAAAGCGCCCTGGGTTCTTTTACTTCCACCTGGATACCCACCAGGGCAACACCAGGATGAGCAGAAGAGACCTCGGTTTAACATCTCATCCAAAGGACAGCACACCCCAGCAATGCAGTACCCCAATACTGCACTCAGATGCCTGCAATTTTTAGGTGCAAGTCCAATCCCAGTGTGTGGACGAGAACCCACGACCTTCTGGTCCAGGAGGCAGATGTGCTACCAACTGGCCACACCGACACCTGATTACAAAGGCAGATACCCTAAATTCAGCCAGATACTTTGAGGATTAGCCAAAGCGTACAGGTTTCATAGGTTTTATAGGCTTATCAGAGCAAAGAAGACCGGAGTTCATAAAGCTCACTTAACTTTATACACTATGCCCCTGGATCTTTTTACTATCAGGTGTTTATCTAATTTAGTCTTGAACTCAGTCATGGTTTTATTAACTACTACGCTACTGGGAGGCTATTCCATATCTTAGCAACTCTAATACTGAACAAGTATTTCCTTTTATCTACAGTATGTGGAATCTCTCCCCTTTTATCTGCAATGGGTGTCCTCTGGTGCAGTACCCGACTCCTTTGTGTCTACACCAAGCTGTTCCTACAGTCCTTCATCCTGCAGTGCCCCTATAAACTAGGCATATATCCCCTAAGTCTTCAAAATTCCAGCAAGAACATCCCCAGTTCATCAGTCTCTCCTCATAATCCATACCCCTCAGTTCAGGGCTCTGCCTCGTAGCCTTCCTTTGTATCTTCTCTAATGCTTGAATCTGAGTTTTGTATCCCAGAGACCAGAACTGCCACAGTACTCCATGTGTGGTTTGACCAGTGAGGTATACAATGGCATCAGTACCTTTCTGTCCCTGCTCTTTGTGTGTCTAATAATACAATGGAGTAAGCTACCCTCCTTCTTTGTTACTATGCTGCTATGTTGTTTGAAACTGAGGTCATTTGTAACTCTGTTTCCCAAATCTCTCTCATCAGAGACCACTTTCAAAATATTGCCATTTAGCATGTAGGGTGTCCTGTTATTGTTTTTCCCAAAGTGCATTACGGTGCACTTTTCCATGTTGAATGACAGGCTGTATTTCCTAGACCAATCCTCCATCTCACTTAAGGCCCTCTGCAGAGAAGAGCATCCTCTGAACACTTTATTGTTTTACATAATCTAGTGTCATCCGCAAATTTTGATAACTAGACATTCTTGCTGCACAACAAACTAGAAATATATATTGTTAAACAAACATGGCCAGAGTACTGATCCCTGGGGATTCCGCTTGCACTTCTGACCATTTTGAATAGGATCCCTTAATACAGACCCTTTGGTTTCTGTCGGAAAGCCATGATTCTATCCAACAGGTTACGTTCCTTTATTTTGTGCTCTATAGGGCTTAGGCTGCAATAGGAGAGGAGCATTGAACATAGCAGAGAGGAGAGGGAGAGTAAAGAGAAGGAGTGCACTCCAAGTGGTGGTGCAGAGTAGGCAAATGATCGCTTGCCTATTGCTAGGCGGGATAAGCAATGTTAAGCAGAGGGCCGAGAATAACCTGAGTAAATGTAGAGAGGATTTAAGTGTCAGTAGGTCACTCAGGCAGGGGGGAGAGAAGAGAAAGGTAAGTTTGTAGATAAAGCAGAGAGAGGAGCACTGCAATCTTTGATTATAGTCAGGCCAGCCAAATGATGCTAGAACCCTGACAGTGGTGATGGCACAAGTTGGCTCCAAGAGCAAATCGTCCCACCCTGTAGTATAGCATTCAGAAGGGAACTTATAGTTGCCTTTAGTGGAGAGCAATATGGGGCACGATAGAAAAGTATGGGGAGGAGGGAGGAGGTGGCAATCTTTTGACAGGAGGCATGAGAGAGGAGAGGCTGAAGGTGGTAGAGATGCAGGGTAAGGTGAGCATTTAAGTTTTAATAAAGTCATCAAGTTCTGCCTCCATGATGCTGGAGTGATGGGTTGCTCCAGTATGCTAGTGACCTGTACTGTGCCTCGCACCCTCCATGTCAGGAGTGAAGGCTGGCAGAAACCACTGGAGAAGGGAAGCGTGCAATGCCACACTCTAGCATCACCTGGTGGTGGCTGGTGGAGGTGCTGGTGACAGTGTGGGTGACCACATGCAGTCAGGAATCCCCAGGCCAGGCGTGCGTGCATACAACCAATGGGGGTCAAGAATAAGGAAGATGCCACATTGGTATGCCAGGTGATGGGCTCTCTGCCCTCCCCATGCCTGGCCCCTCCATGACACACTCAATTGGCATGCCCTCTTTGAGTGCCACAACAATGCTCCTCTATTAGGTCACAGTACGCACCCTGGTGGGGACAGGCCAGCTTACAGAGAGGTATAGTCATGTCCAGATTAAGGGTATGAAGGCTCCAGTACATTTTCAAACTCAAGGCCCCTCCTGAACTGTAGCACAGACCCCTTTCTGCATATCCTCCTCATAGTGCAGCTCCTATCAGACCCACACACACATACACACACCACAGCACACTCCAAAATATAGTTTAACATTAAAAGCTTACTTTAGAAATGATGAATAGGAAAATAATGTGACTTTTTAAAGAGTTGAGGAGTAGGAGAAAGTATTCATCCTATTTTCATTTTCTGTTCTCAGCATTTGTTAATAAATTATGAGAAACCAATGCTGCCATCCAAGCAACTGCCATCTAAAGAGATCACACTGAACTCAGATGGGGTGTTACTTTTTTCTCCTGTTTCTAGTGCCCACGTATCCCTTGTAGAGGGCTGTGGCAGTACCACACACTTCTAAAGGGCCAAAATAGATTCTACAAAACAGGATTGTCCATGGTGTCAAAAGGAATGGTGGGGAGAACTTCCTACAGTCACAGACCAGGTCAAAGGCCACAAGCAAACCGGATAAACAGATCATGAAGAAGCCAGATTACACCCAAACACCATAATGAATCAAATTTGACTTTTATTTTTTTTGTTCTGTTCTTAACTGGGTTAGCCACCATCTTTTCTGGGGTTTTCTACCCAGTGTTATGTGCACCAAGCATTGCCAAAACAAAAGATACATACTGTAGGTAACCAGGACAGAAAACACTAAAACTACAAATTGTAAGACGGATTTCTTATGCAAAATGATGTACAGGGTTATGCAACAGAAGTAGTGGTAACAATCCAGATGATAAGCTTATCAAGTTCATCCACAAAGGCCCTGTCTGCACCACAGAACAGTTCTAGTGGTTCAGCAAGTAGTAGCTGTTCATGAAAACTGTTCCTCTCCACATTGCAGTTGCAAACCTGTTCTCCAGAGACCAGTTCCTACTGAATTCTAGGATTGCAGTTTTTGTTTGCAGCCCACAATTCATTAACTGTATTCCATGTGCTTTGCAGCTATCAGAGTGAGTTTTCGCTGTCAAAGCAAGCTCTGAATAGCACAGATAACTGTTTTAATTGCTACTCGTGCTGTACGGTTTCCAGTGTTATTATGAAATGGTTTCTGCCTAGTGCATCTAATCTCTATTAACTGCAAGGTGATTTACATGCCATTCAGTAAAAGCAATTTTGCAACAGCTTTTCCTCTGAGAGTTCTGGAGTTACAAAATGTTGCTGTACATACTGTTGGTGATGAACCTACAAAGGGCAAAGTGATTTTGTTCTGGAGCATAGCTGACAGTGGCATGGTGAGGGAAGGCATTGGTGACAGCTTGCTCTCCTTGCATCCACTAATGGTGTGAAATGTTTAAACTTAGATTGGATTCCTACAAATATAAAATGTGTACCTCCTCAAGTCTTCTATACCAGTGCTGGTGCAGTATGCAACTCAAAAGGGATAAGATCCAAACAAAATAGAGCACCCTGTCTAGCAAATGTGGTTATTATATAAGTGTGTAGATACTGCAGTGCACTATGTCATGCTAGAGTAAAGGCCATTGCCCAAATTTATTTGACCAGGTAGCCAAGGATGTTGTGGTTACTACCCCTACCTTGTGGGATCAAACCAGGTTGAGGGCCTGGGTTCTGATTTTCCTGATGGGGTGGTTCAAATCCAGATCTTTAAGTTTAGCACGGTTCCTCCACTCAGAGTAATATATAAGTGGGCTTGGTGTCAGAGCGGTACAGTCTTCTGGGATGCAATACCTCCACACCTACCCACAGTCTCCCCATACATGAAAATTATAGGGTTAACCCTTAAAGAGCACCTTTCTTTGACAACATGTTAAATACTTAACAGGAGCCTTACCTGCCCCCAGGGGTTCAGTGGTACAGAATATAATTTTATTATTGCCAGAATTCTAAAGGGAAGGGATCATAATTTGGCTCCGTGGAGCTGACAGCCCAATCCTTCAGTTCCCAATTTGGAGACACACCCATTTTGTGATGTAAAAGTATGGACATGCGAGGACACACTCCACAGTTTGTATAGGGACCCGTTTTTAAGTCATTTTTTAACATTTTAAGGTGCCGACTTCAACAAATCAAGGTCACCGCCAGGTAACAAGGTACTTGTTGGTTGAGCAGTGGCCCTGATTTGTTGAAATCAGCATTCTACAATGTTAAAAAAAAGAAACTTAAAACAGGTCCCATTACAACTCTATGGAGCACGCCCCGCCTCCATACATTTACATCACTAAACGGGTATGTCTCCAAATCGGAAGTGGAAGGGATCACGCCTCAGCTGCATGGAGCCAAATTACAAACCCTTCCCTCTCGATTTCTGGCAACAATAAAGTAATAATTTCAGTATCACTGAACTTTAGGCAGGTAAGGTCCCTATTGTATTTCTGGAGGGACATTCAAAACAGCTGGAAAGGTCCTCTTTAAATTCAGTAAAATGCAATTAGTGACTTATCACTAATAATATGCTTATGAGACAAAATTTGAAATATCAGTAAAATATTTATTGGGAATATTTGCAAGGGATAGGGAATAAAAGCAAAACTGTTTTTGGCAGAAACATGTTAACTCTGGTTGTAGGACTGAAATTAAGTGCCTGATTGGGCTTGGCCAGTAAAACACATTAAAACATGCAGTAAGAGTAACTGTAACACTGACAGTAATAGTGCCTACCCCCACCAGGCAAGACAAGGCAGTAGCAAGTAGTTAGTTACTTACTTAGTTTTTGTTGACCGGGAAGCGGACTGACAATTCTGCCTATTTTCAGCCTCGTCCCAGGGAGGGGCTACAGATGGATGCCAACTGACATTGAACCAGATTATGCTGCTGGTGGTATTTTTAGTGAATGGGGAAATTTGGCCAGGACATAGAAACATAGAAACATAGAAGTTGACAGCAGATAAGGACCGCAAGGCCCATCCAGTCTGCCCATTTCTTTTCTACCTTATAAATGTGCCATCGGCCTTTGCTCTGTCAGTGGCCTATCTATTCATACTCATTTGTATTGCTCCCTTATGCCTATCCCATGCCTGTTTGAAGCCCTGCACTGTATTCATAGCCACCACTTCTTGAGGTAAGCCATTCCATGCATCCACCACCCTTTCTGTGAAAAAGAATTTCCTCACATTCCCCTTAATCAGCCCCTCTAATCTCATGCTATGTCCTCTTGTCCTGCTATTTTTCTTATATTTAAACATGTTAGACTCTTTCACCTTGTTAATGCCCTTAAGATGTTTGAATGCCTCGATCATATCACCTCTCCCTCCTTTGCTCAAGGGTATACATATTGAGCTCTGTTAATCTGTCCTCATATGTCTTCTGATGCAGTCCCTGCACCATTTTGGTCCCTTCTCTGGACTGCCTCAATTTGGTTAATGTCCTTGTGAAGGTGTGGCCTCAATACTGCCGCAGTACTCAGATGGGGCCTAACCAGTGTCTTGTAAAGAGAGATTATTACCTCCTCTTACGACTTGTGATACCCCTACTAATACACCCTAACACCCCTAGCCTTACCTACTGCTTTAGGGTCTGCTTGATGATTTCAGGTCATCAGTGATGATGATGCCCAAGTCTCTTTCTTCCTTTGTGACTGCTAGCAACTCCTCCCAGCCTATAGGTGGCTTCAGGGTTTCTCTTCCCTATGTGCATGATCTTGCACTTCTTTGCATTAAATCCCAGTTGCCACTCTTCTGACCATTTGCTAGTTTATCCAGATCTCTTCTCATTCTGCCCACCCCATCTGGATCATCTACTCTGTTGCAGATCTTGGTGTCATCTGCAAACAGACAAGCCTCACCCTCTAGTCCATCTGCAAGGTCACTAATGAAGATGTTGAAGAGGACTGGCCCCAGGACTGATCCCTGAGGTACCCACTTGTGACTTGCATCTCTTCTGACTGTATACCATTTACTACCACTCCCTGTTTTCTGCCCGTCAACCAGTTTGCCACCAGTTGACCAACTTCTGACCCACCCTGAGCCTACCCAGCTTATTTATCAATCTTCTATGTGGAACAGTGTCAAAAGCTTTGCTGAAGTCAAGGTAGGTGACATCAACTGCTCGCCTTGGTCCACCACTCTGGTTACCCAGTCAAAGAAATCTATGAGATTAGTTTGACAGCACCTTCCTTTGTAAACCCATGCTGTCTTGGATCCTGTGCCCCTATGGATTCCAGGTGTTGCACTATCCTTTCTCAGGAGTGCCTCCATAATCTTCGCCCACTACTGAGGTAAGACTGACGGGTCTGTGGTTCTCACCTCCTCCCTGCTACCACTCTTGTGGAGCAGGATCACATGAGCCCTTCTCCAGTCTTCTGGGACCTCTCCTGTGCTCAGAGACTCACTAAACAGTTCTGCTAATGGCTCTGCTAGTTCCACCTTTAGCTCCTTAAGTACCCTGGGATGTATGCCATCAGGTCCCATTGCCTTATCCACCTGAGCTTAGCAAGCTCTTGTGGACCCTTTCTTTGTGAAGGGAGTAGTGCTCACCTCCCTCCCCTGTGTCCATGATGCTGAGCTGTGGGCCCTACCTCACCTTCTCTTCAGTAAATACTGAGCAAAGTATCTATTTAGGATAGGTGCCTTTACAGGGTCCTCCTCCTCACATGCTCCTTTTCTCCTTAAGCTTAGCAATACCCCTCTGGACTTTCTCCTTTCACTAATGTATCTATAGAAAGTCTTGTCACCTTCTTTACTGTTCGTGCTAGTGTTTCCTCAGTTTGGGACTTTGCCTGCCTTACTGCCTTCCTGCTTCCCTTAGGGCAGTTTGGTATGCCTCCCTATCTTCATCCCGCTGTGTTCCTTATATTTCCTGAAGGCCAGCCTTTGGCTCTGACCTTTTCTGCTACTGTATTTGAGAACCAAAGTGGTTTCCTTCTTCTTTGCACTTCCTTTTCTGTCTAACACAATGGGATGTTGCTTCAAGTATTGCATCCTTAATGCTTTCCCACTTGCCTGTACCCCTCACCTGTGTTTCTTTTGCCAGGGCTAGCTTAACTCTGTTGGCCATCTTATCAAAGTCAGCTCCTCTGAAGTCCCATATTTTGCCTTGGAATGGGATGATTTAGATGTAGTAGCCAAATTGAACCATACCATGTGATGGTCACTGGCCCCAGGTGACCTTCTACCTGGAGATCTGTGATCCCTTCCCTGTTAGTCAGTACTAGATATAGGATAGCCCTGTCTCTTGTGGGTTGCTGTACCAGTTGTTTGAGGCCCTCCCTGCAGGGAATCCACTATGTGTCTAGTTCTGGCAGATGTTCCTGCTGGTATTGACCAACCTGTATCCGGCATGTTGAAGTCTCCCATTATCAGAACCTCCCTTTAGCTGTCATGTTTTGTATATCTTCTAACAGTAATGTGTCTATGTCCTCCCCTGGTCTGGGGGCCTGTAGACAACCCCAGTTCTTATGGCTGTCCCATTTCCTGTTTCCAGGGTGACCCACAGTTCTTCTGGCTCCTTATGTCTATTCTGAATTTCTGTAGATTTGATATTTTCGTTGACATACAGGGCCACCTCCCCTTTTGCACCTCGGTCTCTTCTGAACAATACATAGCCAGGTACTGAAGTCTCTAAGTGTGGTTACTGGTAAACCATGTCTCACTTATTGCTACTATGTCCAGTTTAGCCTCTGACATTATTGCCTGCAGGTCTGGGATCTTATTTCCCAGGCTGTGAGCATGTGTGTATGATTTTCCATTGGCCAGATTTCAGTGTGTTAGTTGTTGGGTGAGGTTTGGCATTACCCCTGTGCGTCGATGGGGAGACAAACCTTTTTTCTTACCTGGTGATGCAAATGAACTGCAAACATGCTGAATCCTGTTTGACCACTAGCTGAGGGGAGGGGTGTTCTTCCCATTCGACGTATGGGGTGCTGCACCTCTCTCCATTTGCTAGTTTAAATATTCTGCAAAGACGCCAAACTTCTGCCCCAATGCACTGACTCCTCCTTAGTCAGATGCAGTCCATCAAATTTAAAGAACTTTCGCTCCAGAACTGTTGCCAGTTCCTACAAATCTGTGTCCTTTTCCTGGCACCAGCCCTTGAGCCACGTGTTTAGCTCCCTCGCCCTTCTCTGACCTTCCGTCCATCTGCTCCCCTCTCCCAGACTGGCAGGATCTCAGAGAAGGAGATGCCGGATGAAATGGATGATAGTTTGTCACCCAACCTGGTCAAGTGTTCCTTGGTCTCCACAACTGACTGGCTGTAGGATCATTAGTCCCTATGTGTACTAGGACATCAATGTTTTCTCCTGCTTTGTGAACAATTTTAGTAATGCGGTCAGTGTCTCTCCATGCTGATGTACCTGGGAGACATCTGACCATTACCCCTGGTTGGAGATGGGTATCAACTCCCCGAATCATGGAGTCTCCTATGATCAGAAGTTTTTGGATTTCCTTTTTGCTTTTTGTTTTGGTTCCTGATTTGGGTGAGTTTTGTTGTGCTAGCTCCTGTGCTGCAGTGTCCTGCTCTGCAGTGTCTTCTGCCTCTTTGTTTGATTTCAGAGATACAGGCAGATACCTGTTTGTAGTGTTTATATGGTTTTGGTGGTAACATGTTGGAGAGCAGAGAGTGATGGGGCACCTGATTTGCCCTCCTAACCACCTGCCAACCTCCTGGACCAACTACCCTCTGGCTCGAGGTTTTTCTGTTGGATTCTGGGGAAATGGCGGTGGTTCTTATAATGTATTTCCTCTTGAATATGAAATTTGAGGCGTGCAATCTCTGCCCATGCTGCCCGGAGCTGAGCCCTAAGATCTCCAAAGGCCCAGCATGTGGGACAGTGTCCTAAATCCTGTAAGACTGCCCTTCTGAAAATTGTTCCACAGTACCTGCAGTTAATGATATCCATTCCAGATAAGTTGCTGGGTTTATAACCTAGTCAGAGTAATTAGAAGGAAAAAAGGAAAAAATGCAAGTAATGGTTTGATTGTGTTTGTTTTTGTTTAACTTGTTATAACAAGTTAAATTACTAGTGCCCTGTAAATGAGCTCACCTTGTGGAGGCCCACTGATCCGCCCTTCCTGCTCTGCCACAGGAAATGTCACAACTTTGGTACCCTATAAAAGGAGTGTAGTGTGGGTGGTTGGGCCCTTCCCTGCTGAAAAGAAGAACCACGGATGAAAGAACAAGGAGGTAAGAGCAGAAACAATCACTCAATAACAAATGCAGTAACCCTGAAAGCTTATCCTAATGTTAGATAAAACTGTAAAACCTGTAAAGCACCACCTGTAATAATTTCAGAGAAGATATGCTAAGAAACACTTTGCTACAGAGAAAATAAAGCAGTAACAAAAGTTATACCTTGCAAAAGACAATTTGAATCAGAAGATTACAGCAGTAATCTGTTAGCACACATCTGTAGGCACACCTTGTAATAGTGCAGAACAAGGTATACCAGCAACAACAATTTGAATCAGAAAAATAAAGCAATGAAATGTTAGCAACAAACAGTAGCAATCCTGTGAGTAAAAAATAAAACAACACCACACAGTAAATCTGCTTAGCCAAAATAAGTCTTAATCTTTGACATGCAGGACATTCCCCTATTGCCGGTAGAGGGCATCATGGTCCATGTTGTGAGTTCTGTCTCAAGCATGGAGTTGGAAGAGGAGGACATTGTGCAGAGGCCAGGGTCTGTTCCCCAACCCCGAACTGAACTGCTTAGGAATGAAGAGATGGATACACAAAGTGCCGGTATGGATGCAAGAGAGTATATGATACCAAAAGAAAATGGAAAACATACCCAAAGTGCAACAGCTTCAGACAATCCGGTGTCCGTATTCCACTGCACAATGCCACTGGAACAGCCACTTTAAAATTGTCAAGGGCTGTGCTGTAGGCGCAGCTAGAAACCATGGAACACCAGTTATCTATCGAAGAGAGAAAATGAAGAGGAAAGAAAGAGAAAGTGAGTGACGGACTCTCCAAGTGAGCTCTCCTCAGCGGGTCCCAGTAAGTTATTTGTTTTCAGCACAGGCACAAAATCTACAAAAGCGGCAGGAGACAATTTACTGGAAAAAGTGGTCACTCTGCAAAGGAAAAATCAGGGAGGCTGGTCGCCGAGAAAGCTCTGAATGATGCAGGAGAGATGCTGACTGAGACAGGCAAATGGATCCCAGATCCAAGGGTCCTGATTCCCAGATCTGCCTCATCACAGGCTGTGGTGTTGGCTGATGCAGATCAGAACATGGACAGTATGCCTATGAATGCAGGTACAGGTAAGATTTCTTTCTTCCCTTGGATACAAAGGGGAAATATTTTATGATGCTGCCCCAAATACAATTCAGAGACCACCTCAGATTTGAGGTCTGGTGATCGTGACAGAACAAGGAGATGGGGCTCCAGGCTCCAAGAGGGCCAAAGGATCGGCATCTAATGCTCAAAGTGGGCCCCTCCTCCTAGGAATATAACACAGCCAACATATGCTAGTCTATTCCACAAACCCATTGACTTGGCGAAAAGAAGAAACGAATTAGGTTGCATTACTTGGGGTATGGAACCCCAGATAGATTTTTGTGGGGAAATTTGATCAAGCAATCTCTGGGTTTTACGCCTCAGACATTTATGCACTGATTCACTCACCAGGAGAATCAACATTTGACATAAGCTTTTGAACTCCAGAATTGCTTGAAAGATTCTGAAGTAAACATGCAAACCTGAAAAACAATCCACTGTGGACCCCTTCCAGATTATTCCATTAACTAAACTAGCTTTCAGAGTTGTCACAGTTTTATTTTAAAGAACGAAGGGTGAATATCCCAACATTATAAACTGGCTGGAACAACACTGAAATAATGGACTCTGAAGGGTTCTGGAATGGGAGGGTGGAGATTTAAATTAAAGTTGAAGCAAATGATGAACGGTGTAGAACACCTCCCCAACTGTTTTTACATTGGGAGGGACAAATGGTTCATCCTCACCCAGGGCAACCCAGGAGGTGTTACAAGTGTGGTTCCCCATGTCATATAAGCAATAATTGTAGATTTCTTTTTTAAACTTATATTTTATTGATTTATGCAATAAGACATTACATATTATTCCCAACAGGCAGGCATATATTGATTATACATTTGCCCAAAGGGCAATTACAGCATTGTACAGTGACACAATTATAGCACCCTGTTCTATGTTACCTCATGTGTTGTGGGGGGTTGCATATTATCGAAACTTTAAACTGCAGTAAACATGTTGATACACCGTTACCTACAGAAATGACCCTCAAATTAAAATACTCCAACATGGCCATTGCAGCCTCATGGCTGCAATGGCCAGTATTGAATATTTTAATTTAAGGGATAGCAGGAATGTTCAAATTATAATGTGCACCCTATCTAAGGGTTAACATCTCACCCTCATAGCATCGGTATTACAAATTACATCTTGTGGCCATCCTGCATAGATTCAAACAGAAGGCTGTAAAATGTCAACAATTTAACAGTTATAACTGCATATTCAACCATACTTACTGCTTGATATTTTAATGTACAATTCTCAGAAAAGACAGAATCAGACTTTGTGATCAAACATTGGTTAACTTGTATTAGGCAAACAACAGGTCCACCTCAAAATCAAACACTGGGTGTGTAGTGGGAACAGGATGCCCTGGAAGTGAAGATGAAGGAAAGAGGAAAGGCATTACAAGGTGCACCACAGTGCACCATCTTGTATTGGTCCTCAAGTAGATGATAGTCACCAAACAGTTTTATTTAAACCAGTATACATGACCTGGGATATTCCGAATCCAAGCAATTAGACCCGCCTCTCTCACTCCGAAACTATCCGCACCTAGTCCATTCGTTCTCTGATTGTCTTCAAGCTATAACATCCACTTTGATTTTAGTGAGTTCAGACATTTGAATCCCCAACAGATTCAGAAGAGTCCCCTGGAAACAAATTGTCTTTCAATCTTTTCAAGGAGCTTAGATGCTTCTGATACATCAGAGAACTGGTATGACTTACCTCCACAGACGATCCGCAAGCTGGCTGACATCAGAAGGACATGATGCACCCCTAAGGTCCAGGCGTGCCCAAACCCCATCGAAACTCTTTAGCGCATCCTTGTGGCATAACTAAGTCCAAAAATAGGTGTACCTGTTTTTTGCCAGTTGTGCAGGCTTAAGGTTTTAGCTTACGCTATAGGATGAGGTATCGCCTGCAGATTTTCATAACTGCAGCATGACTGTGCATGGTACAGGGTCCCCATTGCTGCTTAGCCAACCACCACATGGTGTGATCCAGTACACCTTAAGGATTTCAAAGTCTGTTCCAGCTGCAAAGTTCTTTGGGCCATTCCTTCAGGAAAATGGTGGGGTTTTCTCCTTCTGTCTTCTCCGGGAGGCCAAGTACATGGATGTGAGTAGCACAAACTGTATTTTCTATATTTCCAGGTGCCTCCGCAATAGGCCATTCTTCTTTGTTAGTTCCGAGGCAATGGCGAGGGCCTTGTCTAAATTTTTCACCGCCTTTCATTTCATCGGCCAAAGCTTCAGCCTTAATATGGACCTGTTTTAATTCAGTGCTGCAGTCCTCGATTTTGCAGTTCAAACTTTCTATGGCTCTTAGTAAAGCAGCATTGGTTAGTTGCATTCCTTCTTGATCCCTGTACCGGGTCGGGTCCTTGCTCGCCATGTAGGCTCCTTGATCAGGCTCCTTCCACATTCGCTCCTGCTTTATTCCTCAGACCATCTCTGCTGACTGATTTTGCCCACCATTACAATTTTAGCACCAATCGATAGTTTTTGAGCTGTTCTTTATTAAATAGTATTTTGACAAATTTTTAAACAAAATGTTTTTTTTTTAATAATCTTCATCTGTCTGAGGAGCTGTGCTGAAAGGTTGTTCACAGCTTGGCTGCTGGCCACACCCTCGAACTGTGAGATTTTAAAGTGCTCCTTCTGTGGGGAGTTGGATCATTCTGGGGACACTGCAAAATATAACCCCATGTGTACCTCTGTAACATAAGGGGCATACTTTCACATGGACTGCCCATGGGTGGCCCACAATATGGAGGATGTAGATTTTGAGTACAGGATTTTTAAAACACCCATGAGGCCACAAACAAGCAAAAGCCCCTCAATCTCAGCAAGGGATTCAAGGCACAAAACCTGGAACCGAAGGAGAGGGATCAGCTTCCACCAGATAATGCAGCCAGAGAACATTCTCCCAGTGGTTACAGAGTAGCCTATGCCCTCCCCAGTTGGGGTTGAAACTGATTACCAGCCAGTTAAAATAAAAGGTGGGAGGCTAAACATAAATCAACCCCTCTCCTCAAGATGCAAGCAGAGTCTATAAACACCCAGAACAATTTTACGCACTACAGTGGGGAGTCCGAGAGGAGGACTCTGATGAAGCTTCCACTGATAGGGCATCTGAGCATGAAGCTACAAACACATCTGAGATAAAAGAGTCAGATGAAGGATGGGAACTAGGTCAACTGTGAAGAAGAAAAGAAATCTTGAGAAACCTAAATATGTTGGATAAGCTGGGAGAAATGGGGTGGGGAAGATGATCAGATGAATATGCAATTGGCTCCAGGACTGGACCCAGAGGGTCACAGTTGGTGGGATAGTCTCATCCCCAAGGAGGGTCATTAGTGGGGTCCCACAGGGATCAGTCCTTGGGCCCCTCTGTTCAGCGCCTATGTCTCTGACATAAGGACAGGTATCAGGAGTGAGATGAGCCTCTTCTCGGATGGCTCAAAACTGGGGGCAGTGGTGGATGGGAGGGTGGCCCTACAGGGGACCTGGAGGCTCTGGAAAGATGGTCTAGAAAGTGGAAGCTGAGGTTCAATGCAGGGAAATGCAAGGTACTGCACCTGGGGGCCAGAAACCCAGGCCAAGTGTACACCCTGAGGGGAAATGCAATAAGTCTCGATGGCTGAGAGGGACCTGGGGTGGTGGTGGATGTCAAGATGAACAACTCGGAGACTTGTAGGAGGGCAGCAGCCAAAGCCAACAGGATGCTGGGATGCATCACTAGGGGATCACCTCCAGAAGGAGGAAGTGATACTCCCTCTGTATAACTGCTTGGTGAGGCCACACCTTGAGTACTGCGTGCAGTTTTGGAGGCCACACTTAAAGAGGACATTAAACTCCTGGAGAAGGTCCAGAGGAGGCAACCAAAATGATTTGGGGCTTGGGGACAGGACCTATAGGGAGAGGGGCTCAAATAGCTAAATATGTACACATTGGAAGACAGAAAGGACCGGGGGACATGATAGAGGTCTTCAGGTACATGAAGGGGTAAATAGGGAGGACAGTCAGGGTGCTTGAAGGAAGGAGGAGGGGGGCAACTAGAGGCATGGGTGGAAGCTGGAGTGGGGAAGATTCAGGGAGAAAGGAGGAGGTGTTACTTCACTGAGAGGGCGATGGAGCCATGGAATGTGCTGCCCAGGGGGCTGGTGGAGGCAGAGACGGTGGAGGGGTTCAAGAGGGAGTGGAATAGGTACAGGGAAGGATTCTGGAAGCAAAATTCAATGCAGCGAGAATATACAGAACTGGGAAGGGAGAAGCCTGAGAAGGCGAGGGGCAAGGTCAGCTCCCAGGGTAGGGGTTGACCAAACAGCAGACACGAAAGACCGTTAGCCTATTCTGCTGGCATTTTAGTATGATAGTATGTTTTATGCCTTTTTGACTTGAAATTGACAATTTCATCTTTGAATGCAAACAGCATACAGTCAGATAGGAAGAGGATGGTCGCGTTTGATTTACTTTCTAGGAACAGATATGATATATTTTATCTGCAAGATACCAGGCTACACTCCCCATATGAGATAGAAACAGCAAGTAAAGCTTGGATATGGGGCCCAAGTTTCTGGTCAGTGGAGGAGGATGTGTTTAGCGGTGTGGGGATATGTGTCACTGATCCTGCTGTACAGATCATTCACCTGGTAGACATCTTACCAGGAAGAGTCTTGTTGCGAGATGTAAAATAGGAAATCTGATTTTAGATTAATGGAAGGATATAAACCTGAGGTTCAATGGGTGGAGCAACTATGTCACCTCCCATCAGGCTTAAAGGTCAATCATCCTGGGCCTTCCCAGGATTCATTTCTCATTGCAGCGGAGCGCCCTCTTCCTTGCTCATTGCATCTCCTACAGTTTCTACCCATTTCTGCGGTCGCTGGTTCTCTCTGTCTCTTGCTCCTTTTGTGGCGATTTCTCTTTTCCCACCTGTCCCCGCCTCTTCTCTGCATTCCCTCTGTGCTTCATGAATTGCCATCGCCGTAGGCCTGCCTGGCCTGCCCCTCCCTCCATTATGCCTCTCTCCTGCCTTTCTCCATTCATTTCAGCTCCTGCCAAGCGCTTCTTAATTCTTCCAACCTCCTGCACCTAGCTCTGCTACTTGTACCTCCAGCTAGAGCACAGCTTTATTTCTCTCTCCTCACTGGCTCCTTCCTTCGCCTCCACACTGATTCTGGCTCTTCTCCACAGCTGCTGCTACCTCTCCAGCTTCTCGCCCAGCTGCTCAAGGTTTATTGATTGCAGTTATCGCACGCATACCCTTGTATTGCCTTTCTAGGGCTCTGTTCATCCTCTGGCAGCAGCACCACTGGATTTGTCACCAAATTGCTGGCTCACCTCCTCCCGCTGCCTCTCATGCTCGCTTTCGCTCCTTCGGTGACCCTTCTCTAGGTGTGGCAGCTCTTTGGCTACTCCCGCTGATCAGTCAGTTAAACCTCCGCCCCTGTTCATTTTCCTCATTCATTCTACTGGTGTCACAGGGCTCTCATATCTACAGGGATTCCTGTATTTACAGGGATTTGGAGGCATCTACAGGAAAACTCTTCCCATAGACTTGTATGTGTTATACAGGAAAACAGGGCATTTCAGCTTCCATAGGAATAATGTAATTTTAGGAAAACACATGAATATCACCCTGGAGTTACAGGGAAAATGCCAAACCAATATGGGAGCACTAGTGTCGCACCAAGCTCATTCTCTCTCCTCTTCTCCACATCGTACTGGCGTGCAACCGGAGCTTTTAGAAGCCTCTTTCTGTGAGTCTTGCCAACCTCTGACATCATTGCTCAGGCGTGACCATGTAGCGCTTTCTCAATTTTACCGTTCCTATGTCTGCTTCTCATGGGCTGCCACCGCACTGAACATCTCTATTGCTCTGGCTATTAAAGCCCTGGAATCCTCATTTTCTGTCGATTCCCATTCTTCCTCATCACTTTTCGCTTTGCCATAGTGGGCCTTTTCATGCTGTACCATAGTTTATATTGAACCGTGTGTTCTCAACCATGATAACTGCCTTCTTTTCTCTGGATCATCTCAGCTTTTGACTATGTGTTGTGGTTTTCATGGTTCACTTTGTTGATTGTAATTTCAGGTATTTTGGCTAAGGTATCCTTTAGGGGTGCCTATCTATGACACTGGCCTTCCCTTCTCCCGTTCATGACCTGTCTGTTTAGCCTCCTCCCATTCCCTTCCCCTCCATTCCTCTCCTCTCTGACCCGGATGCATGAGTCTGGTTCTACTTCACTTATTCTGATCTCATGGTTCATCTGTTTCCAATCGCTCAATCAGTGTACCTCGTTCATCTGTCTTTTTACCTGCAGCACCTATAAGGGGGAACCCTCCTCTAGAGTTCCTTGCATCTGTACCCCCTTAGGTTGGTATATCCCATGGGTAGAGAGTGAATAGCCACAATGTAATGAAAGTCACACAAACATCATCTCATCCAGTTGCAGTAAGCACAATTGAATAAATGTTTATGCTCCTCAGGCTAAAGCAGATAGGATTTATATGTTAAAATTAGTACAACCCTACCTCTTTATATCAAAGAATATCTTACTAGGAGGGGTTTTAACTGTGAAAGGATAAGCAGCAATAGAGGGCTAAAAACACAAAAGATCTACAGTGATTCTGTGGCATTAAATAATTTAATAAAACAAACTGCACTAGTAGATGTTTTGAGACCAAATATGACAAAGCCCACACACATATTTTAGATAATGTCTATCAACCAAGATTGATTACTGGTTTGTGTCTGACACCTTTCCTATACAAACCGCAAAAAGTGACACAGGTGAGTTCCTCAGACCATGGCCTCTTGTCTTGCACAATATCAAATCACAAAAACACTCAGAGGGCCCAGGATACTGAAGGCTTAATTTGAGCCTTCTAGAAATCCCAGAAGTGAAGAAAGGTCTAAAACTATATTAGAAGCCAGGAAATGGGTTTTCTTTCTATATGAGGAATTGGAAGTATGGTGGAAAGAAAGCAAAGAGTACATTAAGAAAGTTTTGCAGACTATAGGGAGATTAAATGGAACCGCAAAAATAAGAAATATTTTGATTTACAATAAGAATTGTATAAATTGATAACTATACAGAGGGAATCTCAGGTTAACCTGGAGATACAAATAAAACAAATAACTGAAGAAATTAATACTATTCAATATGACAGGATGAAATCCTTAGAAAAGGAGCAGCATTTTGGGACATAAGGGACTGAAGGGAGCACTAATCCATGTGAATGTTGTGCTCCTTAAAGATAGAAAAACTTGAATCAGGTCAGAACAGCAGATGGGAATTTAGTGGATTCACAAAAGGAATCTTGATAGAAGGATATACTATGGTATCCCTAAACGCAGTGGCCCAGATATTCAAAAGAGTTGAGCCATGCTAATAGGGTTGCGCCTGCTGGAAATCCGAGTGCGCCATTCTGCACGATATTCAGCAGGAGGCAGTTGCGCCCCCAAATCACGCTGAGCAACAGCTAATGATAATGAAGGCATGCGCAACTGAAGGGGAGGAACCATGCATAAATGGCGCAGTGCGATATTCAACAACTTGCTCATGCACAATAGGGGAGCAAGCAGAAGTTGCGCCATAGCAGAAATGAGCCAAAATAAAAGGAGCAAGGGAGAGGCGCAAGAACACTACAGGAAGGCACATGAGGCAGAACTCTAGCCACACAAACAGGGCAGGAGGGACACACAGGGCAGGCCAGGGAAGGGCACCCCAACACAGAGGCACTGGGAAGGTGGGGAGCCACAGCCAGTGCAGAAGGGGAAGTGCCACACAGCACAGAGGCCACCACAGGCAGGTGTTCCTGGTGCAGGGGAAGTAGCAGTGAGGACAGCGGGAGGAATACAGTAACAGCTGCCGGGGAGGTGGACACAAGTCAGGACATGGCCAGTGCTGCCACCTTCCAGATGGAGGCCATTATGAGGGGTGAGAAGGCGGGCGGCAGGGGGCGGCCATGGAAGGCCCGCTGGTGGTATGCCCCCAACAGACAGTACTGAGCCCACACCAGCTTGAGCTGTACAGTGGTACTGAAATTAGGGGCCGGTACCGCCTGAATAGGGCAATTCTGAGGCGGCTCTGTGAGCTGTGCAGTGATGTGATGCAGGCACCCACACGACGGAGCCATGCCCTGTCAGTGGAGACTAAAGTGACAGCTTGCATGTGCTTGCTCGCCATGGGTACCTTCCAGAGACCAACTGGGGACACCACAGGCATAACTCAGTCGGCCACGCCACACCGCTCACCCAATTCCTCAGCACACTGCTGCCACATGCTGTGGAGTACATCCATTTCCCAGCACACCGGCGAGCACACAGCAAACATACAAGAGTTCCACAGGATAGCATGTATGCCTGGCATGTTAGGTGCAATAGACTGCAACCATGTGGCCACACGACACCACCTGGCCCCGAGGGGCCACATACATCAATCACAAGGGCTTGCCAGCATCAACTGCCAGGTGGTGTGCGGTGCCAGGGGCGCATAATCAATGTCTGTGCCACGCACCCTGGGGAAGCACACAATGCCTTCATCTGGCACCAGTCGGCACTGTGCCACAGATTCGAAAGTGGGGACATCCCCACTGGACACCTACTGGGTGAGTATGCTAACCACATGGACAATCATGGGGCCTGGGGGCATGGCCAGCGGTGACATGGGTAGTGGCCTACATGGCCGGGCAGGGCGATGCTGATCACCAAACTAACCTCCACCCTCTACACACAGGTGACAGTGGATACCCACTCCATCCCTGTCTGCTCATTACCTACTGGTGGCCTGCAACCCCATCGCAGCAATGCTACAATGAGGCACACGCCACCACATGTAACGCCATCGACTGGGTGTTTGGGATCCTGAAGGCACATTTCGCTGCCTGGACACCTCCGGCGGTGCCCTACAGTACAGCTCCTCAAAGGCCTGTGGGCTATTCTTGGCCTGTTCCATCCTGCACAACATGGCCAATGAATGTGGGATAGCCATACAGGTCAAAGAGGGGACAGCGATGGGGATGATGAGGACGCCAGTGTCAATGGTGATGGGCAGCCCCCTTCGGGCGACGGGACCCCGACTGATCCGACTGGCACAGCTGCACCGGACACCATCACAGAGGAGCACTTCAGCCAACCCAGGTAAGTCATGGGGCTATGTGCAACCACCAGTGGCCAAGGCACAACCCACAAAAACGCAGGGACCACACCAGGGTGCATGCCATCAGGAAGTGGCAGGGCATGGAACCACACACACAACCAGGGATGGGTGAGGACTAACATGCCACGCGGACGGACACACACACATGCACACACACACACAATGCACCAAACTTGCACAGAGGGCAGGAGGCACACTGACCCAGAACGCCAACCCTAGCAACACACATGTCCACAGGCCACCACACCCACTGCCTGTTCATGTGCGTGTGTCGATGCTGAGCACCATTGCACATTGGTGTACAGTGCAATGCAGGCATCATCATGCACACGCAACTGTGGACAGCAGCCGGGAGGTGTGCAGGTGGACTGGTGTCCCGCGGCAGGGCCAGGTACTCACCCGTACTGCCCACTGAAAGCCGCAATGCAAACAGGGCAGCACCAGACAGTAGGCGACTGGGAGACAGGTCAGTCACGTGACACAGTGCCCCGCCACCACGGATGGCTGGGTGGCCCCGCCAAGACCCACCAGCACTGACAGGCTGACCACTGGCCTCATGGGGTGCACCGATGTTCCCCAGGAGTTCCACTGCATGAATGTGACCATGCTCGCGCGGGGTTGCAGCACACCGAACATGCCCGCGCCAGGCATGCTCGGATGCCCACAGCTGAACCTCGATGTCAACAGGGAGGAGTCGCACGATGCTGGGAACGGGGGTGGACAGTGCACTGCATGGTGTTCAACACATGGGCACATGACTGTGTGCCCATTGTGGCCATGACAGCAGTGAATGCCTGTGCATGCCTGTCAATGGCAGCGGTCACATCCTCCCGCAACTGGTCCATCCCTGCCAGGATCAGAGCAGTGTCCCTGCTGCGACGCCCCTCTGCCTGCTCCAGAGCCGCATGCATGCTTGCAGAGTAGGCGTGTGCTTGTCCAAGAGGTCATCTTCCTCCTCGCATCCAGTCCCTCAGGGCATGCATGGCCCTGATGCTCAGCACCCTGAGGGTGGGCGCTGCTTACCAGGACCAGGTCTGGCATGTCCACAGGCAGTGCACAGATGCCGCCACTGAACCCTGTACCCCAAGCCCATTGGCCGACTGCTGATGCTGCCCCTCCGCTGCCGCCCTCAGGGCTCAGTGGTGCTGCTGCAGTGGTCAACAGTCCCACTGTCCTGAACAAACACCAGTGCTGCCCCCACTGGTGCTGACAGGCACAGGCTTGGACTATGATGACACGCAGGCCTCCACGGCAGCACCTCCCACAGCCATGGCCACGATGTGTCCTGCTGTGTGGCCATCCCGCGGCACACGTCGTCACTGCCCATGTCGTTAGCGACATCATCATCGGTGATGGACTCTGCACTGCCCAGGCACAGCATGCTGGCATCTGTGGATGCCGCATGCTGGGACACATTCAGGGCTTCCTCTGCACCTGTTACACCAACATCAGTGTGGACAGCCAGGTGGCCCCACTGTCGTACTGAGCCACGATACCTGTGGAGGTGGATGGGCCTCCTCCATCTCCAGCTGACTGTTCTCAGTGGACAGGCCTACCACCGCTGACCCATGCAGATGCTCAGGATCTGTAAGGAAAGCAAAAGTCGGCATACTGCATGTGACCTATCCTGCCCCCATAGACAGACCATGACTTACCATGCAGTGATGGGCTACCACCCGCCTGGAAGCCACCACCCAGAACACCTCAATGGCAGTACGCTGCATGCTTCCAGCAATCCTCTCCTCCTGTGGGGTCAGTGTACCACCTCTGGCTGTCCCCCACTTGTTGCAGATTCATGCTGCCCTGATGGCAGCCACCTTCTTTATCCTCCTCCTGTCTGTGCCCATCTTTTCCTTGCACTCCTGCACAGAGCACTGGTGGCTGCCATGCAGGTTCACAGCACGTGCTACCTCCTCCCATGCAGCAGCACGGGCTTGAGGTGTTCCCTGCTGTCTGCGAGAAGCGGCCCTGATCCAGGTAGGCGCCAAACAGGGCTTCGGTCTCGCCTTGCAAAGTTAGGCCTCCTCCTCCTCCCACCCACTGTGTTCCTCCTCTCCCACACTTGCTCGGTCATTATTTAGCCTGTAAGAATGGCAGTTGTTACCTGTGACTGTGCAGTCCCATGCATGTCCCTAAATCCACAGTCCATACTCCCAAACAGCATGCAACTCACCAATAGACTGCAGTAACCGACTATGGCCACTGCAGCCCAATGTCGCACTTTTATAGTGCAACCCATGCAAATGAGGAGAGGCAACTTTAGTGGATGCAAATTGCAGTGCTGCACCATTGAATGGCTGATTAGATGATTTGCATATGGACGGCTGAATACGTCGCTTTGGCGCTTTGCTAATTGTGTTGAACATGCCGAGTCAATGGCGCAGTTCTGTGACATGCGAAGTACACACCTCACCGCGCATGCCCGGGTTGCCGACGCAGGCGCCTGCCGCTGCTGATGTGCTGTGCATGGTAGGCAATGCGGGCATGAGCCACCATTGTGCCAGTGGCGCTATAGCGATAGTCCACTACATGGCGCTGTGGCACTGGGCCATCATAGGTGCACTTGGGGCAACTGCGCAGTAGGCCACTACTGGCAGTAGCACACAGGCAGCCAATCGTACACGCATTGGGTTCCAATGGTGCTGTGCGTGTCCGTGCACCAAAGACCCTTGACCCTGTGCCTGACCTTTGCCCCAGGCACCATGCCTTCAGGCATTGGTGCACCCTCCTATCGCTGTTTGGTGACAGCGCGATGGGAATGGCAGCGCTGTACCGCACAGCATCTGCACGGGGAGCGCGCTGCAGAGCACCATATTTGCAAATTGAGCAGAGAGCATGGGCACGCAGGAGGGCTACTCAGTGGTCACCAATAGAGCTCGCCAACCTAGTGGCCATTGTGGAGTCACACCATGGGCCACTGTTTGGGAGGCACCCCGACAGGTCCAGGACCCAGGTGTGGAGGAGGTGGCCACTGTGCTCGAGGAGGCCACAGGAAGGGGAGAAGTGTGGAGCAGTGCCGTCACAGGTATGGGGGACCTGCGGCAGAGGGAGCCGGAGCTGCTAGCTCGCTTTGCGGGCACGCGCAGGAGGGGCACGCTGTTACCGGCCGGGTAGGTGTTACGTCAACACACTTTATCTTCCATATGAGTATCACAGTTGTATGTGTCCAGCACATGGGGAGGGACCGTCCGGGGTTGGCTGTGGTGGTGTTATCAGGGTGTGGGGTGGATGGGTCTGGCTGGGTGGAGGGCACACCTGGGGCAGGAGGCTTTGCTATGGGATTGTACTGATGTTCCTCTCCATGTTTGCACCACAGGCTCGATGAATGCCACCTTGCCCGTGATCTTCGCGGCAGGAGGATCAGAGGGAAGCCAGGTGGGTGAGGGCCCTCACCGCCCACTCAGACCGGCCCGATGAAGGTGAGTGCCATAACTCCATGATTACTATTGCATGCTGTGTAACAGGGTGGGCAGCGGAGCATGGACACCATCCATTGACACCACTGCCATGCACGCAACTTGTTACAGTCAGCACTGTCCACTGGCACTGCATGTCTGGGAGTGCGTCAATGGTGGTCCATGCATGCACGGGTACATGGTTGTGCCACAGCCTTTGCACACATAGCCATGTCACTAGATGGCCACGGTGGTGTTGTGCGTGACTTGGCCGGTGGTGTGCATGCCCGCATGGCTGTACGCGCCTGGGTGGCAGGTCATGTGGACGTGATCACTGTGGGTGGTCACACACCATCACAGAGGTATGTCCCACGGCCGTATGCCATGCACAGTGGTGGGCTGTATGAGGCTGTGCATTCACACCTATTGACTGTGCTCCCTTGTCCTAGGTACACGCCATCTTGGGAGATCAGGAGGCACTTTGAGAGATCCTCCAGGTGGCTAGGGCGCCGCTGGACATCCTCCCGTGGGATTGATGACACCGGATCCCAGTGGAGGCACAGACTGAGACGGATCCAGAGTGGGAGCGGTGCTCCCGCTAATAGTCCTCAGCCCCTGAAATCCCCTACCCCTGGACCCACCCCTCACACCCTCCTTTCCTGTCCCATTTGTCCACCCCTGCCCCTTACCCACCCCACCTTGTTTGTGTCTCTCACCCCACCTTGTATATATTTTATAAATAGTTAACTTTTATATGTTTTTTCAATACAGTTATTTTGATATGAATACTGTGGTGGTCTCTGATTTGCAGCGGGCTATAGGTGCTCAGCTGCAGTGGTGTGCATGACGTCAGGGTGGTGCGGTCATGGGTATGTGTGTGTCTCCGTGTGGAGGTGACTATGGTGTGGGGTAGCTATCAGTCAGTGTTTGTGGTGTGTGTTGTTCCCTGTGCACTGGATGACTGTGTGCAGTGGTCCATGGTGCATGCTCTGTGTCCATGGTGCCCCTATCAGCCCATCCATGGCCTGTGCAGCTGACACACATGCATGTCTGTGACCTGCAAGGTCCGCTGGCATGTCAGTGGTGGCAGTCCCTGCAGGGCAGCCACTGTACAAGTCACACTGCTGGGTTGCCTCCTGTCACTGGTGTGGTGCATGTCTGCCTTGGGTGACACTGTGGCCTCCACAGTTGTTGTCCCACCTCCATGCTGTGCCTTGTGTGTGTTGCAGGAGATGTGCACCACTGTCAGTGACTGTGCCCCGGGCAAATGATGGTGGCGTACGGGTCCACAGTGCCTGCACAGGGTGGCTGGCACTCCAGTGCCATGGAGGACTCATGGGTTGTGTCACAGTTTACATGGGGCCACGTGGGGGCTTGTGCCCGCCACTGTGTCCCTGTGTTGTTGTGCACTTGGGTATGGGTGGGTGTCTGTCCATGCACTGTGTGGCATCCAGTGTGGTGCATGCTTCCATGCACCACTGTGGGTGTCTGTGCTGGCTGTTGTGGCCAGTGCTGGGTGAGGAGTGTGTCATTGGGATACTGTGCAGGGTGCTGTACCACTGGTGGTGGTGTCCAGGGCAAGCCCTGTCCCATGTGGGGTACCTCATGGCCGACGCAAGGTTGGTCTCTCAGCAGTACTGGGGACTGTGCGTGGTGGCGCTGTGTATGCCATTGTTGCATTGCTGTGTGCTGCCACCTGCTGATGGTTGCTCATGGTGGGGCTGTCTTGCATGGTTCTGTGGTGCACAGGGTTGCAGTGTCATAGTGGGGGTGGTGGCATGCATAGGGTTTCCTGCAGTGGTGGTTGCTGCTCCTGGGAGGGTGTCTGGGGTCACGTGCAGGGTGTGCTCTACATTGGGGGATGGTGGCATGGGGTGGTCAGCCCTCCTGTGTGCCAGTCACAGCTTGCTGGGAGGGGTGATGGGGCACCATGGCCCAGCTGTGGGTTGTTTGGTTGTCTCCATGGGCTGGTGGTTATTCCAGCCCTCCCCAGTTGTGCAGTGCATGGGGTGGGGGGACAATGTCTGTTCTGCTGTATGTTCCTGTGCCCATCTGTGGCATGGATGGTGGGCCCTTACCTCCCTGGTTGTGCAGTTGTATTGCTCTGCTGCTGGGGCATCCTGGTTGTGCTATGGTGCCTCTGGACTGCTCAGCCGTGCATCCCTTGTTGCGCTATGGTACATCAGATCTGCTCCAGCTTCCCTCCCTAGTTGCGCTGGCACAGGTGGTGCGATATTCAGTCGTCGGGCTGTAGGCACAATTTGGCCTGCTGCTTTTTGAATATCAGACTTTCTTAAGTATGGGCTAGTTTGGACTTGCGCTTGTTACTGTATTGCACACTTTTGGGTGCAGTTTTAATATCTGGGCCTATAACTTATGCAGATGACATATGTTTGGTTTTGGCAGATGTGGCATCTTGTGAAGCAGCAGAACAGGTGCTGGAAGTCTTCTCTGCTAGCACAGGGTCAGAAATAAATCATTCCAAAAGTAAATGTCTACACGTTAGGAAACATGGAGCATGAAAGGAAGCGAATAATGGGGATCCTGGTTAAAAGGAATATTGTAAGATACTGGGGTGTATTTTGGGAATGAAGAAATGGGACACTACAATTGGGAAGTGGTATTAAAGAAAGCACAATACCAAGTAAACTTACGGAATAGATGAAATATGTCAAAGAAAAAGAGTTTTTATGGTTAAAACATTTTTGATTCCAGTATTTTATATATCAGTATGATCTTACCACCTCAATAAAATTGGAAACGGCCATCTATAGCTGTTTTTAGATGTATTTGGGGTAGCTGGCTAAAATCGATTAAACAAGGGATAACATATTTAACAGTGGCAGAGGGTGGTCTTAGTATGGTGAACCTATTGTATTCTTTTCAGTATGTTCATATATGCTAATATAGTACCCATCTTAAAACCAGCCAGATATCTATGGGCCCCTTGGGTACTTGACAGGATACATACTCTTTGTAATGATTGGGATATGCATACTCCTATCCTAAACAAAAATCCTTCGTGGGGTTTGCCTGTATATTTATAGGAGTGGTTTAGTAAATTAAAGTTTTGGAAAATCACAAAACAGTTCTTATAAAAGACAATAGAAAGGTGTTTTATGGGAGCGTAATAGCAGATGGGTATTTAGAAACCCTAGGTACTATAGTATAAACACCCAAGAAGTACAACAGACAAACAAAATGTTATCAAGAGGCTTCCAGAAAAATGTGGCTGTGCAGTGGCTGTGTGCACATAATAATAAACTTAATGTGAAAGGGAATCTGAAACAGAAAGAACATACAGAGCAAAGATGTATTAGAAGTGAGACCTGTACAGGAGTAGTTGAAATGATGGAGCACCTGTATTTTCAATGTCCTCCTACAGTATGCTTCATTTGGACATTACTACAGTACATGGTAGATGGGAAAAGTCACCTTTGTTTTTCTTAAGTCACAAATCCTATTTTTAGATATTCTTCCTAAAGGGTGCCATAAATATGACAAGAATGCAATTCATGTGATTCTGGATTGTTTAAAACATTATATATGGCAATATAGATGCCTTTTCTCTACAACAGAAATACACAACACCTGAACAATTATTTTGTACCATAGAATTTGTTATCTTAGCCTTGAGAGAGGAGATGAAGAGCTAGAAAGAGATAAAGTTTGAGAAGTTATGGAGGAATATATTATGGTCAGATACAGGATGAAAGGTTGAAAGGAGAGACAAAACACCATATGTACATATGAAGTAATTGATATTTGAACTGTATTACCTACTCTTAGTGTAGTAAGAGGGGAGGAAGGAGGTATGAAGAAATATTCAATTTTGTTATTGAGGATTCTAATTTGTAGAGTTTTTCATGAGAAGGATAAAGTGTATGGTAGTGCTATTTGAGTTGTGAGTTATAATAAAGAATTTCTTCTCCATACTCTATAAAGAAGGGAGAGGGAGGGGAAGGAGGGTATGTGAACATAATTATTTGATTTATTATTATTCAGCCTTGTGTCTTATTTATCAAGGGATTGCAATTTGATTTGTAGCACCATTTGAGTTTTGACAACTTAATATGATTTAGCCCCACTCTTAAGGCAGTGGGAAGGAGAGGGTTAGGGAGTATGCTGAAATACTTATTTTGATTTTCTGATTATGTTTGTATGTTTATTTCATGCAACGTTCAACATGTATTGTGATATTATTTGAATTTGAAGTCCTAATAAAAGATTCCCTACTCTTGTGTAGGGAATTGCTGCCAATCCGTTTGTCAGACAGCAGTATCCAGGATAGAAACATAGAAACATAGATTTGTGACAGACAAGGACCGCTTAGCCCACCTAGTCTGCCATTTTCCTACCTAACAGATAAGCTGCAGATCCTAGTTAACCAACAGCTTACTTCCTCCTACCCCCACTAGGACTGCCTTATGCCTGTCCCATGCATTCTTGAATTCCCCGCTGTTCTTGAATCCACGACCTCCTCAGGAGGCTGTTCCATGCATCCACAACCCTCTTTGTGAAAAAATACTTCTTACATTATCTCTGAGGCGTCCCCCTCTATTGTCAAATTGTGCCCCTTGTTCTTGCACATCTCTTTTCTGAAAGATGCTACCTCTTGGACTTTGTTGATTCCTTGAGGTACTTGAAAGTTTCTATCATGTCCCTCTCCCTTCTTTCCTCAAGGGAAAGGGATGGAGTCAGAGGAGGAGGACGTGCAGCAGAGGACAAGGTGCGGTCCCCAACCCGTGTTTTAAGTACTGAAGGAGATGAAGAAATGGAAGTTACCTCCAAGAGGCACCAGATTTGGAAGATCAGAATCAAGAAATGCTCATAGACTTACCTCAGCAAGAGGTGAGCAACTCTGGCAAACCAGATAGTGCATGGTGAGGAAAAAGCCAGGTACCGGGATCTGAAGAGCAAACAGAAGCTGCAAGTAATTCCACAATTGGTGTGGCAGTGAGCAAAGACACCAGCAACCTAAAAGACAGCAGGAGCAAAGGGCGGTATAGCAGAGACACAGCCTGTTCTGATAGAAGCAAAACAAAATGCTGTGGCTAACACAGTGTTTCGCAGGATGCCGGCGGAAATCTTTTTCTGCCCACACAATGCAATTAGTTCCGCATTCGTTCATGAGAGACACAAGATTGGTCAGCGGAAAATTCTTTGCTAAATCGCCGACTGGATGCAACTTCAGAAGGAAGTGGATTCCAATCCTAACTGGGGAATCATTCTCTCAAAATCAGCTACTTCAGATGGGGTCCCCAGTACAACACGAAATAAGGAAACACTCTCGATGAGCAAACAATCAGGAGTAAATCCTAAGCAATTTGTTGAACAGGTATGTGCTGCCACAAGCAATAACTTTAACTCAGATACTGGGAGTGCTCATATGGGGCAAGAAAGGAACAACAGGACAATACAGACACGGACTCTGATCAGGAGTCCCATGCAGAGCCAACAATCAAGGTGACAGAGGCAACATGGGCAAAATCCAAGGCCCACTTTTCTGAGCTATTTCGCAACAGGTTGGAGCAATCACCTAGAAAGAATGCTGTGCAGCTCAAATACAGAGGGATTTGGCTGAACACCCCAATGTTGCAAGGACATTACTGAAAATACAATGAACTTTCAAGCTTCTGAAGTATATGCTTTGATTCATGTTTCAGGGGAAGACATATTTGACATTAGTTTTAAGACCTTTTCTCTTTTCGAAAAATTCTGGCAAAAATATGATGTTCTTAGATCTTCCCTTTGTGGATACCTGTATAGCCATCCCTCTCACAAACCCCTGTTTAAATCTGCTATTATTATGTTTAGGAATGAGGGGTGAATGTTCATGATATTCAGTTCTGGCTAGAAAAAATGTACTGTGCTGGGCTATAACTGATTCCAAAGGCATCTGGATGGGAGGGTGGAGGTTTAAAGTTAAACTGACATTAAGAAACAATGAGGTCTTACATATCCCCAACAGTTTCTTTCTTGGGAAAGACAGTGGAGTATGTTTCTACCCTGGTCAGCCATGGCTTGTCACAATTGTGGCAACAGAACTCATTTGAGTTGTGCCTGTGACCAGATGAGAGGTGCACTGTGTGGAGAATTTGGTCACATTAGCATGGTATGTTGTAATCTCCATAAATGCAATCTATGCATAACCCCATGCCAAAAGGAGGTTAATAGTGAGATGCCTTGTTGGCATTGGGAGGGAGTGTTCGTGCTGCTCACGCTTGCCCGGGGGCGGGGTTTGATGAGTGCATGGGAAAATTGGAGGTGCCCACTGGTGCAGGTAGAACCCATTGGTGAGGAGTTGGGAAGAAGTTACATGAGGAGAGGAGCAGCTGGTGCCAGCTCCGAGGCCTGAGAGGAGCCTCCAATCAGGGCCGGGTAGGCCCAGGGCCGGAGTGGGAGGTGGCCCCAGTATCCATCCCACAGCCCATCAGTGGGGAAAAGGGAGAATCCATGCAGCTGCAGAGGAGAGAGAAGCTGTCAGCGCCTGTTTGGCTCTGTTTGCCTGAGAAACCACTGAGGTGGCTGCCACAGAGGAGACTGGAGTTTGTGGTGAGCGATGCTCGGAGGGGTTGCAGTGGCAGTGCAGCACCCTGCCCTTGAGTGTCCACCGCATCCGTGTCTGGAGGGGCTGCTGTGAGAGAATTCCAGAGGAGGCAGATTGTGGGTTGCGGCCATTCTGTGCGAACCCTGTCCCAGGACTGGCACCATGCACCCTGAAGGAAGGACTGTGTCTGGGAGTGAGAAACACCCTTATCGTGAGGAAGGAGTTGTAAGGTTCACAGTGAGAGTGCACCCCAATCCCACTGGTGGGGATTAAGAGAAATAGTGACTGCCCTGGGAACACTGCTAGTATTCAAGAGAAAATGGAGCCCCATGGCTCAACAGCAAGTGATGTGTTGTGGAGGATCCAGGTTGAACCCAGGTCCCCTAAGTGACTGTGCAAGCTCTCAGCCATAGAAAAGTGTGGAACTGTAAAATGAATTGAGTGTACTCCTCCATGGAGTTTGTTGTTGCAGCTTGAGCTTTTGTGACAAAATAAAATGCCTGGTTGCATTTGAATCCTGCCTGGGCCAAATCTTTTGATGTCCATGCATGGTGTGTTTGTGTGCCCTAACCAAACTGTTTTCCAAACTTTTGAGATGTGCTATTGCTCCAGTCATGAGGGAGGAAGAGTTCCATCCTGCCTGTATCTTGACGAAAATCCAGCTGTCACAGAGGAATCCCAAAATCTACAAAAATAAGGTCCTGTGTGTGAACCCTGCTTTATGCTGCTCATTTGAGTTGGTGCCCTTCCTTTATCGAGACATTTTCCACCAAACCCTAAATAGGGAAGGGAGGGGTAGCCTCCTCAGTAATCGATCACCTCATGAGACTGAGAGTACTTGCCTGCTGCCTTCCTGCAATTAATAACAACCCCAGTGCAGAAGTGAGTGGAAAACAAACAAATGACTGTTCATTTTAAAAAATAATTACCCATGGTGGAATTAGGAGCAGGGTTAAGGGCTTACAAAAATGGGGCTCATCCGGGATTTAAAGATGAGGTACAAATCACCTACCTGGCATGACTGGGGTATGTTTCTGAGTCAATGAAATGTTGGTGGGCCACAGCCTGCTTGGAAGTTTAAGTTATAGTCTGAAAATAAAATGCATTGTGAGAAGACAAAATGGCACCTGCCCCTCATGCAGAAAACGTGGCGATTGTATAAGTAGAGACTGAGTGAGCTGATTGGTGGATGAGACTAATGAAATGCAGCACTAGAAAAGGGAGGTCAGGTGGAGCAGACTGCTGAAAACTTTATTGTGAAAGGAGTGTTGCTGCTGAGAGAAGAGTTGTTTATGTCCGCACCCCATGGTGGGGCTTACTGCTGGGATTTACTGCTAAGAGAAAAGAAAAAGAGAAAAGTTTAAACCAACTGCCAATGTTGTGAGAACTTTTCGGAGGCTAATTTCAAACAATTACATTTGGAGTAATTTTAGACACTGGACATTGGGAGAAAGCAAACATAGCATATGCACCTGGATTTGGAGGTTGGACCATCAATGTGCCAGAGGGACTGGTGAACTGATTGTGGACTATGGTTGAGAGGAGTGGCTCATGAGTGGAGCATTTACCGTGGACATAGTGGGAGTGGGTGTTAAGGCAGCCTGTCTGTATTTCTTGTGGTTGTATGAATGTTCCTCAGGAGATTGGAGCTTTTGATGTGCCGATGCAGGAAGCTATGTGGCCTTCTGCCACCGACTGCTGTGCCCTGGCAATGGCTGCAAGAGGTGGAAAATGTTTTCTGCAGCTAGTGTGGCCACCACAGTGGAGCCATTAGAGCATTGGGAGGAGGTAGTGATCAGTCTACCAGAAGCTAAGCCAGAGGTGGTAACAGGACCTAGTCATCTGCCCAGCCCTGTACCACCACCAAGTGCCCAAGAACTTCCCGTGGCAGAGGGGGCCGAGGTGAACCTCAAGATAAAGTGTACTGCTGCAGGGCATGTGAGGGACATAGCTGAGCAGTCAGGTTCCCCAAAGGTTGTGATGTGAGGCTCGCAGGACAAAAGCAAAACATCACAAAAATCACAGTTCACCAGGAACCCACGGTGAGGCCTAAAACTCTGCCAAAGAAACTGGAAGAGGCCAAACCTTTAAAATATTGACCCCATTTCCCAAGGCACAGGAAAATGTTCCAGGTGCTGATGACCCAGAGGTCATAATAGAGTCTGTAGAAAGGGACCCCAGTTCTGAGGAAGAGTGTGGTTGACCCTACTGAAGTCATTTCTATTTATGATCAGCCAATGGAGGGCATAACCAGGATGTTCAAGGATTTGGTAATAGAAAGGATATCCCAAAGCCTTATGTTATGCCAATCCTCAGAGTACTAGAGACCCCACCCCGCTCCCTGAAATCTGCAAAAGACACTTGGTAGATATGGGACCCAGGCATGATTTGGACCTCACTGTGTCGAATTATAAGGATGGCCTCTGGTTGCCCAAAGGAATGGCCCCACAGCCCAGCATCAGGACCTTACCAAACTGGAGTCAGGCAGAGAGATGGGTAAGGAGATACCTTAAATTGGAGTGCCCTGGATCAAACTACCCCTACATGAGTGAGAGAACTTGGGACTTAACTGAATGTAAAAGATCAGACTGCGTTTTCAAGGAGCTGTGGAAAGGTACACCTTAGACATAAAGTGGACCCCAGAATTCAGCCTACAACTGAAGCATGGTGACTTCCTGATGAGATCCATGTGCACCTCCTCTGCCTGGAAGGGCTGACTCTGTTCAAGACATTTGTTTTGGTGCAGTACAGAATTGGACACAGCATAAAATACTTTGTGGTTAGCCATGATAGCCATGGGTAGCAGTGCAACAAACATGATCCTTGTTTTATTTTGCACCTGAGTACCCATCTGCCAAGTACAAGACCCCCAGAAAAGAAGACTATGAAAGCCCAGTGCCTTATAGCACTGAGAGACTGTGCCTTAAGGGATTGCAACTACTTGGTGAGACTTTTAATTTTATTTTGAAAAGCAAAACAGACAATTTCATTAAGTATGGTAAGAAGCCTGATACAGCTTGTGTTGCAGTTTGAAAAACAAAAGTTTAATGGTTTAAAGTCAACCATTGTAATTTTTTTCTGCTTATGTATCATCTAAAGTAAATGTTTTGCTAATGTGTAAACTTTAGCTAGATAGTTTTAGGAATAGGATAGGAATGTCTTATATCTTGGGCCTATTGCATATTAAAACTGTTAAGTAGGGACCCCCTGTGATTAAGAACACTTTCCACTGGTGCTGCACATAGGATTGCTTGGACTATAATTAATAGAGACAGACTTTAATGTGCACCAGTGCATTTGAGAAGGACAATTGAAGGTTAAAGTGTGCTCCCTTTTCCCATTGTTAAGTAGGTTAGCCTGTTAAAGTGTAGAAAAGTTAGAGTTAGATAGAATTTGCTGTACTTATTTTTTAGAAACTGTCTGAGTAGTTGCCAGGCATTTCTGTGGGGGGATCAAGTCCAGCACAGTGCAGTATACAGAAGCAGAGTCAAGTTAGCCTAGCAATAAAATGCAGTTCAGTAGTTAGTCTTGTAGAAGTAATGGAAGGCTAGTAGCAGTGTAGTTAGCCCTCCACCCCTGGTGGTGCTAGATAGCCTAAGATTACTAGCAGTAGATAGACAGGAATGTTGTGTTGCAAAAGAAAGTGTTTGGGAAAATGTGTTGAAGGTTCAAAATAGGCCTGGTTGGGTACTTAACAAGGTCCAAGTGGGAAAAGTTTTGGAGCCAGAATAGATAGAATAGGGTGTCCCTAGGGGTGAGTGGGGGATGTCAGCTTGATGGACCAGCCTTCTGCTTGAAAGTCAGGTTGAGTTGCCATGCCCTTAGTGGATCAGGAAACTATAGGGTAGGTGGGTAAGCCCACTTAGTTCTCAACCAACTGCTGCCATGCAGTCAGACTGGTACAGCCTGGATGTGGTAGCCTGTGGGAGGTGTGCATTACCCCACAGGACACAGCAGCCATGGTTGGCCAGTGATGGAAACAGCTTCCCAGGAGGTGAAGAATTTCTGTGGGAGGAAAGTGCCCCCATGCCAAAGGGGGTTACTAGTGAGATACCCTGTTGGCATCAGGAGAAGTGTTTCATGCTGCCAGGCTTGCCAGGGGCGGTGCTTGGCAAGTGCATGGGAAAATTCAAGCACCCACTGGCACAAGGAGAATCCATTGGTGAAGAGGAGTTGGGATAGGGAGTTATGTGAGAGAGGAGTGGCTGGTGCCAGCTCCAAGGCCTGAGTGAGGACCTCCAGTCTGGGCCTGGTAGGCCCAGGTTTGGGTGAGAGATTGCCCACTGGCCCCAGCATCCAGTCCCACAGCCTATCTGTGGGAAAAAGGGAAGAATCAATGCAGCTGCAGAGGGAGAGAGAGCTGTCAGGAGCATGTTTGGCTCTGTTTGCCTGAGGAACTGCCAAGGTGGCTGCCACAAGAGGGACTGGAGTTTGTAGTGGCAGCAATGCTTCAGAGGGTTGCAGTGGCAGCGCAGGCCCCCTGCCCTTGAGTGTCCACCCACATACATGTCTGGAAGGGCTGCGTGGGAGAATTCCAAGGAGGTAGATCGTGAGTTGTGGCCATTCTGTGCAAACCCTGCCCAAGGACACCCAGAAGGAAAGAACTGTGCCCTGGGAGTAGAACCCCCATTGTGAGGAAGAGTTGTATGGTTCAGGAGAGTGCACTCCACTCCCACTGGTGGGGATTAAGAGAATTAGTGACTGCCCTGGGAACACTGTTAGTGTTCAAGAAAATGGAGCCCTGTATGGCTTAACAGCAAGTGATGTGTTGTGGAGGATCTAGGTCGAACCCAGGTCCCTAAGTGACTGTGCCACGGCTCTTAGCTGTAGAGAAGTGTGGAACTGCAAAAATGAATTGAGTGTACCCTCCATGGAGTGTGTGTTGTTCCATCTGAGTTTGTGGACAAAATAAAATGCCTGGTTGCATCTTGAATCCTGCCTGGACTGAATATTTTGATGTCCATGCATGTGTGTTTGTGTGCCTTAACCAAACTGTTTTCCAAACTTTTGAGATGTCTACTACCTCAGTCATGAGTGGAGGAAGAGTTCCATCCTGCTTACATCTCAAGGAATCCAGCCATCACTGAGGATCTGCAAAAATAGGTCCTGTGTGAACCCTGCTTGTTATGCTGCTCATTTGAGTGGGTGCCTTCCCTTTCTCAGAGACATTTTACACCAAACCCCTAGACAGGAAGTGAGGGGTAACCTCCTCAGTAATCGATCACTTCATGGGACTGAGAGTAGCTGCCTGCTGCCTTCCTGCAAGTAATAACTCAAAAAAAAAAAAAACCATTGCAGGAGCGAGTGGAAAATAAATAAATTACTCTTCATTTTTGAAAAGTATTCTCCATGGTAGGATTAGGAGCAGGGTTCAGGGTTACATAGGTGATGAATCAGGGCACATGTATCATCAATGTCCTTGAGCGGGAAACAAAGGAACGGTAATATAAACCAGGAAGACATGGTATCCCAAGCACAGAAAGATATTAGCGGTCACACACAGAGCACAAAAGAGGCATCAGACATGCCAACATCTGGGGCAGAGAGAGACTAAATGGAAAAACAAATGAAGCGCGGTAATCAGGTAGACAGGGAGGGAACACGGAAGGCCAGCCCCTCCTCCTGAGGACACCCATCAGCTTTGGTTGAGGATAGGAACCAGAACACACAAGGCAGGAAACAGGGCAGGGCACATCAGATTTGAATAATGCAACAAGCCTCATGGCCCCCCAATCTGACTTTTAAACCCCCAGTACTAGGAGGTCCACAAGGCAACTACAAAAGCAATCCCAGAACATGTTACAATACAGAATGCATTTCAAGTACTACAGGATATCAGAGATGGTGATGACACAGAGTCTGAATCTAATATTTCCTCTAGGTCTGGAATGGTTTTGGAGGTTACGATGGAAGAGGAACAGATCAGCCTGCTTCTTTACAACTAAAGGAAAAAGGGAAGAAAAGGGAAAAAAAGGAGGAACGGTATGAATTCCTTACATTAAATAAATCAACACCATGGCCACGCTTCATCTTGCCTCAGGAAATGTTTCCAGTATGAAATCCTATAGAAAGAGGTTTCTGTATTGTTATACTTTTAAATATTCACCTTTCCAAATTATTTTACTACAAGAGACTAGATTCTGCTCACTTTGGGACATACACCAAGCAAACAAAGTTGGATAGAAGGGCCATCCTTTTGGTCAGTTGGGCAAGATATGGAAGATGATGTGGAATCCTTTTAAAGGTGCAGAACTCACTGTGCACAGGCTAGTAGATACGTGTACCAGGGAAGGCGCTCATGCTTGATTATGATTACAAAGGGTTCTCATTATGAATTAGCAATATTTATTTATTTATTTATTATTTATTATTTATTTAGTTAGTTAGTTTTGTTAACGGGTAAGTGCATTAGACAAATCCTGCCTATTTTCAGGCACGACCCAGGGAGGGGATACAGATGAATGCCAGCTGACCTTGAACCAGATTAAGCAATACATACACTCTACAGTCCAAAAAGCCAGAGTCGTACTTTTGAGAGCATTACACCTTTCCTATTTACTTCAAGACATATTCTATGGGGTGGGATTTTAACTGCAGCCTAAATGTAAAAATAAGAGATAACATACAGAAAAATATATTGTGACTCTCATGCTGTAAATAGTACAACAAATACAGCAAATCTAAATGACTCATTCAGGGATCTCCGTAGAAATGCAAGTTTCACATATCATAGACATACCTATTCCACCAGAATAGATTTTATCATTAGATCTAAATATTTGACTACTAGAAAAGTTACTACTTTGCCCTCAGAATTTTCAGACCACTGTCTTTTAGCATGTAAATACAGTCTGGAAAAATCCTCCCAAAATTTCCAGGGATGCAGAGGAGATGGAAACTTGACTCGTCCTTACTGGAGGAAAAAGAAATCAAAATAAGTATATTACAACTCCTAAAGGATAGAGAACAGTAACTTGCATGTATGATGACAAATGAAGCTGGTGGAATGATACAGAAATATAATTAAAGAATTAATTTCCAAATATGGGAAAATCAAATAGGGACTATCTTCAGTGTAACTACCCCCTGCCTTTTGCAAGCGGACAGGTGGTAGCTGTTTGAAGCTGACAGCAGTACCAGGTGGGGACTGGGTTCTGGGAGGAATAGGTTACTCGGAACAAGGGCTAGGTTTGGCTACTCTGTCCAGGGCACCCAAGTAATTCTGAACACAGGAAGCAATAACTGTAATGTCCAATACCAGGAATGGGATTCTAAAGTGTGGCTTTTATTCACATCCAAGCAGAACAAACAAAGCATAGATGGACCCCATGGGGCTACACTTCTGGTAATGCAGATAAAAAGAATCAGAACACTTCTTCAACACTTTAGCCTATCAGGCTCTGAACCCACTGGGCACACAGCCCAGACTTGCACGCTGCTTTGGGTACACGGCCCGAACTTACACTATCTGGGATTCCCAGGCTCGGCCCCTTGCCGGCCACTCGGACACCTTCCATATGTCATGGAAACATTTTCTGATGGCTCCTAAACCACCTAAAGCACCTCAGCTCTATCAGGAGTTCTCCTTTCAATCCCATATCTGGGTACTTTCCTCAGGCACTGGCCAGTACCGAGAAAGTAAAGCTGCCACAGAGCAAATTCGTAGTGGTGAATTTGGTTACTACTGTTGGGGTCTCCCACCTCGCTTCCACAATTCATACCTGGCCATTTCTCTGGACATTAAACATCTCATTCTGTAAAGCTTGGCAATGTAGATTAAGGCTAAATGTATGTCACATTTCCTCTACTTGTCTTGCTTTCCCATTGTGCTGGACTTGAACATACTTTACTTGGCTTAGCCCGTTGCTCTAGGCCTCCCACTGATTAAGCAGTCCAGTCCCCACTTTACTTTACTCTTTGTGCTGGACTTGAACCTACTTGAATTAACTGGCAATGTCTACTACACTAGATCCCCTACAAATTCAGTAGTCCAATCCCCACATTACTTTACTCTTTGTGCTGGACTTGAACCTACTTGAATTAACTGGCAATGTCCATTACACTGAACCTCCTACAAATTAAGTAGTCCAATCCCCGTTTCAACAGTACAGGTGAAAACATAGGCCCTCTGTCAGAGCAAACTCACCCTTTGGTTGCAGGTGCCCCTAAGGCGGTTCCTCACAGGAATTTCTCTCCCACAGCTTCTGGTGCCGCAGCACAACTTGAAATAAGGCAGCTTCTTCCTAGCCAGAACCAGGAGGTTGCCCCTGGAAGACAGGCAAACCTTTCCACCCCATCCCTCAGGGATGGGGCACATGGACCAGTAACAGCGGTCTCCACCACTTCACAATCAGCTTACTGTGTTCCTCTTTGGTGGAAACACACACTCCCTTACAGTAGCTCTAAAACAGAGCTTAAGGTTCTGAGAGCCTGCCCACAGACTGCTGTGCTGCTCCTCTCTCAAGACTGCACACAGACTCTGTTCAAAAATCTCCAACATTCTATCCTAGCTTCCATCAGCAGCATTCCAGTGTGGCTCATGCAGCTGCGAAAAGTTCTGTGGTGATGTCTTCCCTCAGTCTCAGCTGAGACTGAGAACGAGTAGAAAGTGTGAAATCCATTTAACTGAGTTTCACAAGCTGCCTTCCCTGCCTACCACTAGATTTTACTGGGATTCTAGTAACCCTGGGTAACGGGGTTACATCAGTACTTAGGTTATTGACATCAGTTGCACACATTTTTGTCACTAGAATCCACAGATAGAACAAACTGTAAGGCTCACATTGACAATATTAAGAACAAAATGTTCCAATTTCAGTATAGAGAGCTACCATGCTGCAAGCAGAAATAACTTCGGTCTGCAAAAACATCTTATTCTGATCCTTTTCAGACCTGCAGATAGAAAGCGAGACACTAAAGTTATGGATGCGTTACACGCTGCAAATGGCAAACTTAAAACCTCGGATGTGAAATGTTAAACATAGTTCAGGAGGCATTAAACAAAACCTCTGGTGAAGAATACACTATGGCTTCACCATTCCAAGACTTACCAAAGTTGACCATCCCAAAAATTTCAGATGACAAGAAACAAAAATTAGCAGCATCCATTACAATAGATGAAGTCTCTTCAGTACTGGCACGTAAGTGTAACTCAGGTGGCACTATCCCAAGGGCTACTACCCTGCCTGTGTAAGTGCTAACAGGTTGAGGGCCTAGGGTCCAATGGTGGGTGCCTCCACCCAGAGGTCGGGGTTAAGACAGTCTGATATGACTTGGTCACAGCCCTCTGGGACACTGCAACCCCTTTCTTCCCACTAGTGGCCCACACAATATAGCAGCAGTACCATCACAGTATACACCTACCCCCAGGACTGGTTCGATCAGCTGGACTCTTGGGACCCCTGTAAAGTAAGATGCAGTAATACAATAGCCACTGTACAGTATTTCAACACAAACACGTATCTCAAGCAGTGTAACTTTGCTAAACAACCAAATCTGATTTATTTAGGGATAGTAACAAGGACGGGGAAATCAGATTCATTAATTCAGTCACACTAATGTTCAGAGCACTGTGCACAGGGCTGAAGTCTCTATAAGTCACTGTCGCTGGGTACCCAGGATGGAGGGGGCTAGCCAGGATCGGTGCAGCTGGTTGGCCCTGAGGATGAAAATACTTGCACAATACCCAATTTGTAATCCGGAGCGGTAGGCTCAGTTCGTGTATCAAGAAAGAAAATCAGTTGAAACCCTTGCAATCCAATTATTCAGCTGGCAGGGAGCTACCCTGATTTTCACTCACGACCTTGCTGGAAACCTTCCACACAGTGAGAGACATGGCCTCGAGCAGGACACACTCCACACATTTATATGAAAAGAGAAGGTTACAATACCAGGCAGCTGCTTTCATATCCCGATCGCACTTACTGCCAACCCAGGAATTCGTGATGCAGCTTCACTGTCCTGACAGACCGAGCGATGAAGCAGATTCTCCAGTCCTCTACAGGGTAAGCCTGGTTCCTGGCTACACACCTCTCCTGTTCCTCCACACACAGCGGATTCAGTCCGAATCACCAGGCAAACGAGCCACCGGACCTTGGCCTCCACACGCACTTTCCGGTGAAACTCTACAGCGCAGAAGCCCGGAGCTCCTTCCTCAGTCGCGACCACAACGGATCTGCCTTCTCAGCTACTGGGCAAGGAATTACCATCAGGTGCCATCTGACCCAGTTGGAGGCTTCAGATGCCAGTCACCACAACTTCCCCATTGGTGCGAAAAGGTGCCACAGTCCAGAACTTCACTTCCCAGAATTACTGGCCATATCCCCATTGGCAGCTGGCTCTCGGGCGTCCTAACCCTGGTTGGTTGCTCAGTACTCCATTTAAGCCCCTCCTCCTGATTGGATCCAGTTTACAGTTCTGATCCAAAATGGAGGGCAAACACACAAAGTCCCAGCTGCAAGAAAGGCAGGTTAGACAAATACATTCCCACTAATACTCTAAATGGTATGGGGCAAACAGTTACATTGTGGAACGTGCTCACTCTGCCCCTTTAACGACAGCAGAAATGGAGTGATTTGTCAGTGTCTCGAGGGACTAGAGCAGGAAGCACACAGTCCTCCCATGCAAACTAATTATGTCTTGAGCAGACAGCTCTTGAAGAGACAGTACTAGAGGCTCTAAAAGCACTCATTCAGCTTCTGTAAGGCCTCGGGAACCCACATTTGCAGGGGTTACACCTTCCTTGCCTGAAAAGCTTGACGTCCACATTGAGTGGATACCCTTAAATCACTTTAAGGCAAAACAATTTGAACTTGCAGGCCTTTTAAGCAGCAATCAACATATTACACCTTAGTCATATACACTGACATTGCACTACACATTCCACTACTGATCATACAACAGTACATACAAACATTGTAACTCAGGTCATCACTTCCCACATGGGACCTGGAAAGAGGGGCTCTTCCTATTGGCTACGTTAGGACTAGAGGGCAGGGCACCACACTCAGAGGGCAAAACAAGTAATCTGGAGTTATCTCCCAGGCTTAGTTTGGGCAATGAGCCGGGGTCACAATCACTCCCTTATGGACCACATTCAGGGCAGATCCACAGATCTGTCCAGGGACTCTAACTCAGCCTCTACAGGCCTCACTTCTTGGCCAGTCCTTCTGGGGGAATGGGTACAGTTTCTGAATGGTTAGACTCACTTTCAGCACTGTCTGTACTGGCCAAGGCGCTCCATCAGAGTAGGGAGGCCAGATCCGGGACATTTTCAGCTCCATAGTCTACAATCTCTGGGTCCACAACACCTGGGTCGACTGGGGAGACCTTGGTACTGGCAAGGGACTATCAAAGGACTCAGCACACTGTTCAGGTTCTGAAGTGCGTCACCAGCCTACTCTGATGCATCACTCCCTCCCTCCTTCTGAAAGGTCAGGCAGTTCACCCACGCACAATGATTCCACATCCTCGGTTTGATGCTGTGTATTTCACTTTCCGGGAGCATTGCTTCAGAGACAAAGCTGAGGGCTTAGACAGTCCGGAAAACTCAGCCTCATCCTCTGTTGACTAGGGAATTGCCCGGAACAGCTGGCTCAATTCATAAGAAGGGTAATATTCAGGATTACACTTACTGTCCTCTGACACAGACTGACAGTCAGGTTCAATTGGAAGAGGTGAGAGGAACCCTTAACTTGACTTCTGTAGGGGCAGTCTGTCTTGATTTTTTCTTGGCAGTGGCTCTGGTCACTGGTCCAGAGGGGTGTCGTCTGGGAGTTCAGATTCTGTCAAGATCTGCCAATTGGCAGCAAATGATTTCTATGCATAGTTTTCACATCTTTTGAATTATTCTCAGGTCATACCTTGTATACAGGTAGATCATCTAGTTTACCTACTACAATGTGAGGGAGGTGATGCTGTCTGTCAGCAATCTTATGCTTGCCATGCAGCCTAGATTCCTCAGCAACACTCAATCTCCTTCCTGAGGTTCCAGTGCCTTCACTTTCTTGTCATACCTTTCTTTATTGGCTAGATTTCTTTAGGCAGCCATGGTTTGAGCAAATAGTGCGTATGGTTTAATTGGGTCTTCAATTTCTGCACATACTGTAAATGAGTGGCTGCTTGAACCCCATCAGGAGAAACTCAAAACAAACATCTACTGGCAATCTGGCTTCTCTTCCAAACATTAATCTATAAGGGAAAACCCAGTGGCATCACTTTTGGTGCAGTTGTATGCATGTACCAGCGTGCTAATCTGTTGGTTCCATCTGGGCTTGTCTTTTGGTTGAAGGGTGCCCAACATGTCAAGCAGGCGTGGTTGAACCGTTCAGGCTAGGGGATCCCCTGGGGATAATGGGGTAGTTCTTGACTTTCATACCCCCACAAAGAAAGCATCACCTTAATCAGACAACTCTCAAAATCCAGCCCTTGATCAGAATGGATTCTTTGAGGGCCCCATAGTGAACAAAGAAATTTTCGATAAGTACTTTGCCACAGTAGTTGCTTTCTGATCTTTGGTGGGAATGCTTGAGCATAACAAGTGAAGTTTATTTATTTTTATTTTATTTAGCTTTTGTTGACTGGGTAAGTGCACTAGACAAATCCTGCCTATTTTCAGGCACGACCGGGAGGGGATACAGATGCATGCAAGTGATCAGTGACTACCAATATATTACTGATATTTCTTTGATCTGGCTCTAGACTCAGAAAATCAATACAGACCAATTCCATGGATGCACTAGTGGTGATGTTAACAAGGGGCAGCCCTTTGGGGCAGAGTTTTCTCTGTAAGCATCAACTACAAGTTCTAATGTGTTGTTCCATGTCAGCCCGCATTTTAGGCCAATAAAACCTGGATCTCACTAAATCAAGGGTTCTGTCTATGCCAAGGTGCCCCATGTGATTATGTAAGACCTCAACACCAGTTCTTGAAAGCAGTGGGCAAAACTAACTGTTGCTTGTCCAGTTGGCCCCTGGTCCATTGTCTCTCTATACAACAACCCATTCCTCAGTTTCAATTTAGGGCCTTCTTTATATAGCAATGCAGTTCTCAAGTCAGGGCAGCATAATTTGGTCACATCTTCCTTGCTTGAATGGCTTCTAGAGGTTTTTATCATGGGATCTCGGATTGAACCTGCTGAAGACTATCATTATTGAATTGAGGCAAAGCACCAGTGTCTAATGCAGAAAAATAGCAATAAGTGGCAGGTATGCAGTTCTCGGATGGCCCCAAACAATCCACCATGCAGTCCACTGCGTCCGTGGACATCTTTTCCTCTTTGTCAAACTTTTGGCAGAGTGCTCAAATATCCGGTTCTGACAGCCAGATCCAATTTTTGAAGGACTGGTCTCTGGGAAGAGCGTCAGCATTGATACAGTTCAGGCTCGCTCTGTACTCAACGGCATAGTCGTAGGTAGACAAGGCAGAGAGCCACCTATGGCTCATGGCATCCAACTTAGATGAAGTCTGTACATACTGTAGGTCAAAGGATTATTGTCAGTTTTACCAGGATCTTAGCACCATATAGATATTCATGAAATTGATCAACAATGGCCCACTTCAGAGCCAGGAACTCTAATTTGTGCACTGGATAATTTTTCCGACGGGTCAGACTCCTGCTGGCAAAGGCTACTGGTCTTAGCCCATTTGTGTGCTCTTGATACAACACAGCCCCCAACCCTTGCAAACTAGCATCAGTATGAAGGACATACGGTCTGGTAGGATCAGCATAGGCCAACACTGGGCATGAGTAAGTTGATGTATGATTTCATGAAAAGCAGTCTCACAATCAGAAGTCAAGCGAGCCCCAAATATATAATTCAGATGGAAATATTTTTCTCAGTCTCAGTGGGCACTGTTTTCTTGTACTTTTTGTGGGTTGGGGATACCGTTGAGTAAGGTTAAGTAAAAGTGGATCACTCGGGAATAGTCCTGATAAACGCCTATAATAATCACAGAAACCCAGGAATCTCTGAAGCTCCTTCAGATTTTTGGCTCAGGGCCAGGTAGTCAATGCCTCAACTTTGCTGGGGTCAGCCTCTATGCCCTCGGTGGACACTATATGTCTCACATATTTTACTGATGTTTGAAAGAATTGACATTTATCAATGGACAATTTAAGGCCAAAATCTTCCAGTTGGTCCAATACCTTGAATAACCTGCCTTCATGTTCCTCCAGGGAGCTGCCAAACACTATGACATCATCCAGGTACACCAAGCACTCTAGCAAGTTCATATCCCTCACTGAACGTTCTATTAGGCACTGGAAAGTGTCTGGAGCACCCAAAATCCCTTGAGGCATCCTCATGAACTCATAGAAAGCCAAGTGGGCAAAAAAAAGCAGTTTTTGCTGTCTTCGGGGCCATCGGAATCTGATAGTACCCACTGCGGAGGTCCAGTACTGAGAACCACTTGCTACCATTTAGGCAGTCCAACGCATCCTGAATGCATGGCATGGTGTACTGATCTGGAATAGTTCACCGGTTCAAAGTACGATAATCCACACACATCCTGACTGTTCCATTCTTCTTCCTTACTACCACGATAGGTGAGGCATAGGGGCTTCTGGATTCTTGTATCACCCCAGCTGCAAGCATCTCCTGCAGATGTCGTCTAACATCATCTATATTGGCCGGTGCCAGGCGTGAGACCTCTCATGAAATGGCCTCATCATGTAGCCGGATGTGATGTTCAGCTCCTTGCACACATCCTACATCACATTCCTTCAAGGAAAACACCTGGTCCCTCTGGGCAAGCTTCTCATTAATCCTTTCCTCCACTCTGCTGGCAACGGGAGTCACCGAGATCAAACAAGTCAGGGTCACTCGGCCCTCGGACTCAACTCGGTAGCTAACAGCCGAGTCTTCGACTGCAGCCAACAGTTTAAGTAACTTGTCTTTGAAACTATTGGTCTTAGGGGACCCTCGGGTGACCTAACCACCACGTGCATGAATAACACTCCATCCCTTCTGAGCACCTTCGGGAAAATCACTAGGGCACCCTCTCAGGGTTTATCATGATACTACATGAGAGCAGCACCTGCAGGGTCTGTTCGAGCAAGTCAGCACATCGCCTTTTACTTCCTCCTTGCCCAAACATTTAACACGCTCAACAGCATAGACAATGTCAGCGCTTTTAATCCCTAAGAGGACATCTAACAGTAACACAGTCTTTGGGAGTCCAACTCTCAGCTTCACCCAGTCCCATTAATTTATGCACCGTCATCTTAATGAAATCAAGTTTTAGCTTGGGCATAACGTCTCCCTCCAGTTTTACTTTAGTTTGGACATAATGTGGTACTTCTTCCACTTGGCCACTAGGGGACGCTAATCCCAGTGGTGCCTCCAAGATGTAACCCCCAGGTGGTGCTATCCCAAGGGCTACTACCCTGCTGCGTAAATGCTAACAGGTTGAGTGGCCTAGGTCCAATGGCAGGTACCTCCACCCAGAGGTTGGGATTAAACAGTCTGATATGACTGGTCACAGCCCTCTGGGACACTGTAACCCCCCTTTCTTCCCACTAGTGGCCCACACAATATAGCAGCAGTATCTTCACAGTATACACTTACCCTGAGGACTGGTTCTATCAGCTTGACTCTGGGTACCCCTGTAAAGTAAGATGCAGTAATACAATAGCCACTGTGCAGTATTTCAACACAAACATGTATCTCAAGCAGTGTAACTTTGCTAAACAACCAAATCTGATTTATTTAGGGATAGTAACAAGGACAGGGGAAATCAGATTAATTAATTCAGTCACACTAATGTTCAGAGCACTGTGCACAGGACTGAAGTCCTATAAGCCACTGTCGCTGGGTACCCAGGATGGAGGGGCTAGCCAGGATCGGTGCAGCTGGTTTGGGCCCTGAGGATGAAAAATACTTGCACAAACCCAATTTGTAATCCGGAGCCGGTAGGCTCAGTTCGTGTATCAAGAAAGAAAATCAGTTGAAACCCTTGCAATCCAATTATTCAGCTGGCAGGAGCTACCCTGATTTTACTCATGGCCTTTTCTGGACACCTTCCACACAGCGAGGGACATGGGCCTATGAGCAGGACACACCCACACATATGAAAAGAGAAGGTTACAATACCAAGCAGCTGCTTCATATCCTGATCGCCTTACTGCCAACCCAGGAATTGCGCTGCAGCTTCACTCTCCTGGCAGACCAGAGGATGAAGCAGATTCTCCAGTCCTCCACAGGGTAAGCCTGGTTCCTGGCTACACAGCCTCTTCTGTTCCTCCACACAGCGGATTCAGTCTGAATCGCCACAGCAAATGAGCCACCCGACTTTTTGGCCTCCACACGCTTCCCATGCGAAACTCTACAGCGCAGAAGCCCGGAGCTCCTTCCTCAGTCGCAGCCACAATAGATCTGCCTTCTCAGCTACTTGGCAGGGAATTACCATCAGGTGCCACCCGACCCAATTGGAGGGCTTCAGATGCAGTCACTTACAACTTCCCCATTGGTGCGAAAAGGTGCCACAGTCCAGAACTTCACTTCCCAGAATTACTGGCCATATCCCCCATTGGCAGCCAACTCCCAAGAGAGTCCTAATCCTGGTTGGTTGCTCAGTACTCCATTTTAAGCGCCCCTCCTCCGATTGGATCCAGTTTACAGTTCTGATCCAAAATGGAGGGCAAAGCACACAAAGTCCCAGCTGCAAGAAAGGCAGGTTAGACAAATTACATTCCCACTAATACTCTAAATGGTATGGGGCAAACAGTTACATTGTGGAACGTGCTCACTCTGCCCCTTTAAGCGGGCAGAAACGGAGTGATTTGTCAGCGCTCGGCGGGACTAGAGCAGGGAAACACATAGTCCCCCCATGCAAACTAATTATGTCTGCGAGCAGACAGCTCTTAAAGAGACAGTACTAGAGGCTCTAAAAGCACTCATTCAGCTTCTGAAGGTGCCTTGGGAACCCCATTTGCAGGGGGTTACATAAGGCCCGTCTCCGGGCTTTGATGGCATTACCAATGAGTTTTATAAATGTTTGCAAACATATTAGAGTTTTCTTAGTGGACATTTTAATGAAATGATGTCAAACCAACAAAATTATACTGAATTTGCAAAGGCAATTTTATTTTTTTACATAAAAGGGGACAGAACACAGCTGGACAATTGGAGACCAATCAGTCTGCTAAATTCTTATTACAAGATTTTATCAACCATACTTTGTAAATGTTTACAAAAAGCAGCAATCAGCCTAGTATGCCAAGCACAACCCTGTTCCATTCCAGGAAGGAATATAGTGCAAAACCTACAACTACTAAGAGAAATCTTTGAATTTGGTAATCAGGGTGCAGTGCAGGGCTTTGTCCTGGCCTTAGAGCAAACCAAGGTCTTTGATAAGGTGTCACATCAATTCCTGTTCCAAGTGGTTCAACTACATGGGGTACCTATGAAATTTATCTCATGGATAAAAATATTATACAACAATGCTATACTAATTCCCTTAGTGAATGATATACTGAGCCAAGAATCTCTCTTAAAGAGGGATCAGTCAAGGGTTGCCTCTTAGTCCCCTTCCTTATAATTTTGTACTTGACCCTTTGATTAGATGAATTATAGAAGGCACAAGCATTAAAGGGATTACTCCACACAGTCCTCTTCCAGAACAGAAAATGGCAGCCTATACAGATGACCTTTGTCTCTTTGTACAGGATCAGAGGTCAGGAGAGAAGGCTTTAAGTACAATGAAAGAGTTTGCTAATACTCAGGTGCGGACATTAATATGGAAAAGAGCACAGGTATTTCTTTAGGTCACATACAGAAAACGGTCACTGAAGTAGCACAAATCACTCTCCCTGAGAAACCAATCAATGTTCTCGGCCTCATGTTTGGAGGAGGAAATCTGACACCGTTAAATTGGGAAATTAAACTGGCTGTGGGAGAAAAAGTACAACCATGGATATCATGAAATTCTCAAAAAGAATAGGGGTTATATTATAAAGAATTTTCTACTGCCTCTGTTTACATATGTCTGTCATATATACCTCTTCCCACCAATCTGGACACAAGGTTTTTCAGTATCTGTTTTCAAATGACATGGGATAGCAGATTGCATCTTGTAAAAGAGAATTTACATATTTAATGGGAAAAAGGAGGAGTAAATATGATAAACCCAGTTGTTTATCACACTTCCTTTCTTCAAAATAGAAGAAGGGTAGGATGGGAGACAAAGTACAGCCTTGGCAACAATGGACAGTTCATATATTTAGTTCTTTGACAAGTAAATGGGATGCCCGCTATCAAAATAACAAATGCATTACAGATATCAGAATTTGCAGTACCATCCATTAGGAAAGAAAGACAATGGAATCTTGATAAAATTGACATATTAAGGTTAGAAAGGAAGCAATTATATATCTGGATTATGAACAAACACTCAGCCAACAGAGCAGATTTTCCCATAGCCCCAAAAAAACTTCAAACACCACTCATAATTTTGAATGGTAATATAATCTCACCAAAATGCTGGGACATAGTTTGGTTATGCTGTTATGGGAAACTGGGAGTTAGAGGTAACCTGAAACATAAACCCATAGCAGACAGATATTGCTTTGGAAAACAGTATATGACAGAAGAAATACAAGAGCATTTTTTCTTGGATGTCCAAATACTAAACAATTTTGGACATTTTAGTGCAAAGACAGAAATGGCCTTTCCTAATTAACATAACATATGAAACATTAATTTTGGGATGTTATTCAGGAAGACTTAGGAATTATCATCCCAGCACCTTAAATGTTACTTTTGCATGCATAAAGTTTAATTTATGCAAGACAGATGTTACTTATTACAACTTCAAACAACTTATCTAACCATTGTACTACAAATTGCATCTGCATTGTGCCAACCAGAGTTTGGCCATAAGAAACTTGGCAGTACAAGTTAGTTCATTATAGCATAATATAGGTTGGGTTAAGTAATTTTAGGTTTCTCAATAATGGTTTGGGTTGGGGAATAGGCTGCAGGGGCTAGAATAGCAACAACTGTAGTTTCCTTTTCTTTGCATTATTATTATTATTTTTGCACTGTATTTGGATTGTTAAACTTAACTTGCATCCTATCTGTGATGAGAGGCATTACTATTATTTATTGCTCTTTGTAAAAATGATTTTGTTTGTGTTGTTTGTTCCTTTGACATTTTGGAATGATTTCTGCAATAAAAATTACCCTACTCTACAGTATGGGACCCTTCACAATGGAGGACTGCAGACAGAGTGAGGAGTTGGCTGGGGTACCTGCAGATGAACTAATCCCCTCCCTCCCTACAGGTCCAGCACAGGAGATTGTTGTGGACGAAACCGAGGAACAGAACAAAAACAGACACAAAATACAGCAATACCTGATATTGGGAAGAAATGGATTTCAATGAAGCGGAACAAAATTTACAAAACAATCTAGATGAAAAGAGAAAGCACTTAACAGAAATGTTATCAGCAGCTGAGATTCAGTATGAACAAGAAAAGAATAAATTGGAAGAAAAAAAGAAACAAAACAGACAAACAGCTAGCCCTGACCAAACTACGGGCAAAACATTTCAGAATACAGCACCAGTGTTTCAGTTTGGGGCTCAGGAACAGACAACAGCAGTAGACCCACCTGAAGAAAGAAACTGAGACAACGAGACACTTGGACACCTGAAGCCACTCTGCAAGGAGCGGGATGGATACAGGTAGAAAATGGTACCTGGGTTCCAGACCCTGATATTCCATTACTCAGTACTAGCAGGGAAACAAATATTAACATTTCAAAATCTACAAAGCCACAAACTGAAAACCCTGAAGGCCAACAGACTGGAGACCCGGATCAAACAGAGAAAGAAGTGGTACCATCAGATGGTGTAGTGGAGACTGCTGGTACTGTACACCCACCACTACTAAATACAGAAAGTATTGAAACACAACAAGAAATTTTGGACAGCCAAATAAATACAATACCAGACCTTATAAACTCGAAATCAACTAGTCCGAATCAAGACCATGATCAAGCTTTATGAGCTTATTTCACCAGCCACCAGAAAATGCAAAATGAAGACATGCGGTGAGAATCAGATACAAAGGAAGACTTGAGACACCACCAGACAAGACATCTGTTGGGAGGCATTTAATCAAAAACTCACTAAAGTATTCCTTTCTGATGTATTTGCATTTATACATGCACCAGGGGAACAGACTTTTGATGTGAGCTTTCACTCAGCTTTTATTGCGCAACAATATCAAGGCATTAAGGAGGTCCAATTTGGGTCTCCTTTCATGCAATCCCATTATCCAAACCAACCTTCAAAACAATAATGGTATTATTTAGAAATGAGAAGGTAAATGTGAAAGACATCTTGTATTGGTTAGAACAAAGATGCAGGTACAAGGATTACCTGACCCAATCATTGATTCTGAAGGGTTCTGGATGGAGGGAAGGAAATTTAAAATACCGCTAAGCACACAGAAGCAGGGATTCAGCACCTCCCTAGTAGTTGTTTTAGGGAGACAGGGAGTTTTGTTCTGTCCCTGGCAACCAAGATCTTGTTATAAGTGTGGTTCCCCACGATATGTCAGTAGTGATTGTGATAAAGTAAAATGCACTATGTGTGGAACAGTAGAACATCCAGGTTTTCACTGTACATTTACGCCCAGGTGCAATTTGTGCAACAGTGAAGGACATACATTTACATTCTGTCAGTGGGCATCACACAATACAATTGATGCCAACTTTGCAGAGCATGAATTTTACATTAATAAGGCAGTAAACAAAAGTGCACAGCAAAATTCACAGGTAGCAACCTCCCCAAGATAGTGATGACTACATCATCACCTAGTGCAGATACCCCAGATCAGGAAACTGATACAAGTTATACCAATCCTACATCTGTTACTCCAGCATTCCCCCGCCGAGCAGAGGTTAGAGAAGAAGTAGCTACCGTTTGCGGTATGTCACCACCTGAGACAGACATATGTCAGACAGTAAAGAAAGGAAAGAGTAAAGCCAAATCAGGAACCACACCCCAGACAGAGTCTCGTGCAAAATAAATTTGAAGTTTTGCAATGGAGAAACTCAAGAATGGAGGATATCTCTGATACCCTCTCTGATACTGAACATTCCTCAGAGAATGAGGAAACCCCTGAATTAAACTAAAGGTAATAAAAAGATGGAGAACAAGATCTACAGCAAAAATAGTACACCCTACACAAACATACCCCTGATGCTGGACATAACAATAGTCTCACATAATGCTAACAGTATCAAAACTAAAAAAAAAAATGTTTGCATTATTGAACACAAATGTTATGATGTACTTTTTTTTCAAGATACGAGGCTACATTGTCAAGCAAAGACTAACGGTGCAACAGTAGACTGGAAATGGGGTACCAGTTTGTGGTCTTTAGGACAGAAACATGTAGCAGTTTAGGAATTTGGATAAATAAACACCTGAAATAAAAGTGTTAAAATGGTGGAGATCCAACCTGGGAGAGCTTTTTATTGGATATTTTTATCAAAATCAAATTTTTGGTTAATAAATTGTTATACACCTCAAACAAAAGCAGCCCAAACTGATCTATGGAAGGAAATACAATCATATTTATTTACAGCAAAATTAGTGTTATTAGGTGGGATTTTAATGGTGGAATTTTGAGATCAGATAGAGGAATTAGGACTGGGAAAATATTTTGTGATGTAGCTTTTCTAAAAACAGTGTTATCCCAAATGAAATTAAAGGATGTTCAGGCATGTGTGTAGATCACCACCATTTAATATTTTTTATAAAGGGTCATTACCTACCAGGATCAACTATTGGTGTGTGTCAGATGGTATACCTGTAAAGGCGCTGACACACAAGTAGTAACACCTCAGATCACTGTTTAATAAGTCTAAAAAGATCAGACTGCTCTGGGTTTGCAAATGGGAAAGGGTTCTGAAAATGAACACTTTAGTACTACAGGACCCAGAGATGGTAGGAAAACTACAAGATTTAGTAATAGCTAGAAAATCGGTAATGTGCCTGTATGAGACATATATACATTGGTGGTTAGGATTCATAACTTGTTTTAAACAGATATCTAGAGATCAAAATTATACAATGCAAAAAAGATATATTGATTTAAGAAAACTGTTAAGAAGCTACAGGTTTTAATCAGTTCTGAACCAAGTGTACTACAACAGATCAAACACATAAAAGAACTAAAACAACTACAGTACAACAGATTTATAACACTAGAAGTGGAACAGAAATTTGGAACGCAAGGCAAGTCCCGTGATAATAAATCCATTTGAAAACTGTAAAAATAGGATACAAAGAAAAACTTAATACAATTACAAACAGAGACAGGTAAAAACTTTCAAACAAAAATAAATTTTACAAGAAATAGATAACTATGTAGAAAGGGTATTTAGTACAGAATACCTTAAAGGAAATTTCTGATGTAAGGTATTGGGCTTCATAGCCCAATATCTTGTATAATCCTGAGCTGACAGGCACAAAAATTAAAATTTAAAATGTCTTACTTTCTTTGTGGAAGAGATCATAACTGGCGATGAGCCTCGGCCAGCTGATCACTTCCAGCTTTCTGGTGACCAGCTTGCCCCAACTCTGCTGGCTCTCTGACTTTATGACATGTAGCCAGGCACAGGCGTGGAGTGAGCCCATTCAAGTCTATGGGGTTATTTTTAAGCTGGGCTTTGCCATTTAAACAGTTTTAGGAGAAAATATAGAAGTCGCTAACTAGTAGGACCTTACTAGTTAAGCAACCGCCGAATTTTCTCCCAAGACTGTTTAAAATAGCTAAAACCCAGCTTTAAAAATAGCCCCCATAGACTTGAATGGAGCTCACCCCATGCTCTCCTCGGCCACACGTCACAAAGTCAGAGTGCGGGGTGGAGCTGGGCAGAGTGGGGGCAAGAAAGCTGGAAGGGATCATCTGCTGAGGCTTCAGTGCCAGTTATGATCCCTTCCAAAACAAGCAGAACTTTTAATTAAATTTTGGCTCCTGTCAGTTCATGCAGTTATAAAGTATTGGGCTATGAGCCCAATACCTTATAATTTTAGATTGGAACAACACTTTAACAGTATTCAGTTAAATGTTTGGCTTCAAATGGTAGAAACTCCATAGCTTTCTTCAGCACAGAAAACAGATTAGAAAATAAGGCAAGACAAAAGCTCAGTTCTGATTAGCTGAGAGATCCTGGCACCTGTGTTATTTCTTAACAATGCCCAGTTCAAAACAAGTTCCAATTCAGGGTGCCCCATTACTTAGGACATTATTGAGCACCCAATTTTTAAATTCACCACCTACCATGTTTTCCTCTCGCTAGCTAAGACACGCAAACAAACTGCTTAGCAAAAGAAACTAAAAATTAAAGCCCCTCAGCAATTTTCTGTATACAATAATTTTTTTTTACTTTAACAGCTCTCCCAAATGTGAAATCCAAATGTGCTGATCTGCACAATGCCCTCAGACACAGTTCGCGGACTAAAACTGTAACTATTTGCAACTTCCTACGATCGCCATCTCCCATCCACGCTCACTGACAGTTTATAGACTACACACTGGAAGTATAACTTGATCTCGCACTGTTAAATGTTTCAAACTGGGCACAGCTTTGTAAAGATTTCTTACCAGTACTTCTGTCTCAGTATCACTGTGAGAAACCTCGTCGACCTCCCGTTTAAACATGAAACACCGTCGTATTTCCACAAACTACCACTCCCATAATGCCACGGGACACCCAAATGAAAACTAATATAAAGTGTCCTATACAGCAGTGCCCTACACTGGCTAGAAAAACACTATACGGACTACTTTACCAGGGAAACAGTTTGTTATTTTTAAACATTCAAGTGACTTGTTTTAAATCTTTTATTTATTTTATAAAAAAAAGTTACATATGAGCTATTTGCTAAGTGCAGTAATACCCTCCAGGGTGGGCGTTATGCAGACTTCCAGGGACTATAAGGCCCTCCACCCTACTTCGCCCCTGGGCAGTCTTTTAAATCAATAACGCCCACCCGTTGGGTATTATTGCTTACTTAACACCCCCATTACAAAACAGGAATTAAATCTAGTTATCAAAGATTTGAGGATGAATACAGCACAATGAATAGGTGTATAGCTACTGAGTTTTATAAATAGCTATGGGAGTACTGTGATGAGATAGTAGGAGTATATAATGAACTTTACAAGGAGATGAAATTCCACCAGAAATGAATATAGGGATACTAGTTTTATTATATAAAAAGGAGATACAAATCTATTAAAAATGGGAAACCAATCACATTATTAAATGTGGCTATAACAATTATTTTAAAATTACTACGTAAGAGGTTAGCATTCACATTACCAGAATTCATATATACATCTCAATCATGCTCAGTATCAAAAGAAACATTATGAATAATTTGATATTGCTGAAACTGTAGAAGAGTGTGAGTCAAAGAAAAAAGGGATATATTGTAAGTCTGGATCAAGCACAGGCATTTCACAAAGTCACTCATAAATACATATGGTTCACCTAAAAAATATGGGATACCAGAGGTATTTATCTCATAGATTAAAAACTATTATAAATATCCTACAGTCATCACATTAATATAAGGGTGGAAGGGCAAGATCAGAGGCAATTAAATGAGAGTACGACAAGGCTGCCCCCTCAGCCTACTTTATACATATTAACATTAGACCCAGTAATAAGGCAACTAAATAGCAATACCAACATAAGAGGAATACAACCAACAAGGCAAGCACAGGCAGTAATAACCAGTGTGTATGTTGATGAGTTAGTATCAACATTAACAGAAGAAAATTCAGGGTCTAGGGCAAAACAATTATTAGACAAATTTTCACAATCTACGGAGCAGAAATTAATTATACAAAACATTTTTGCCTGATAGTTGAAGATAATAGAAAATTGAAACCCATTTAGGCATTCCAGTGGTTTATGAACCTTGTAAAATATTAGAGGTCTACTTCAGTCCAGGTGACATCTGTAGTTAACTGGGAAGCGGTATTATATGTCTTGCTTTTGTCAGCAATCTGCAATTTGTTTTGTTCCACTTCATGCTGCACCATAAACAGTTGTCACTAATGTGTGTACCTTCTTTGTACCTTGCTCTCTCCTGATTGTACTCTCCCAGATCATGCCTGAATATAGGCAATACTCTTATCTAGTGTACCTACCGGTAAACAAAAACAAATAAATAAATAAATATTGCACAACCATGTATTGCACAGTGGCAGAAATGGAATATGGGAAAAGTAAAGCAAATTTATGTGATTAAAACATACCTGCTCCCCATGTCTTTACATATTAGTCATATCTACCTGAAAATACAAAATCACACATGCCCTCACAATGCAAAGCATCATGGGCTGCATATGCATCTGATATCCAAAACGTTGGAAACAAAAATATATGGGTGTTTCTTTTCATGTTTATGGGGAGTAGATTGAACCCAGTTAAAGAGGAATACATATCAGGATAGGAAAGAAGGGATCTTCAGATGATAAATCCTTTGGTATTTTATTTTGTATATTTTCTTTACAAATATTTCCCCCTACTAAAGAATGAGAGTCCAATTTGAAACTATGAGTGATGGAGTATTTCCAGACTTATTTGGGAAGTGGGAGACAATACGGCATTATCTAAAAATACAAAAACACATAGGTTACCAAAACATATGAAATATTGCATGGACATATTAAAAGAATGGAAATTAGTTAAAGAAAGTTTTCTGCATACGTGAGGTAGTATGTATATAATCAAACAGTACAGCAATATTATGTAGTAGAACCTTTCACAGATAGAAATGACAAAGAAAAGAATAAAATTTACCAAATGCTGATGGACGTCAGAATACCAATGAAACTATGGGATACATTACGGTTGGGGCTCAGGAAAAATTAAATGTGATGAACAGTTTAAAACATAGAGAATTCTGGAAATATACTGCCCAGACCATGCTCTGCCACAATCTTGGAAACCATACAACATTTATTTTCTGAATACCCTTACATTATAGAGTTTTGGAAAACAATTAGAAATGCTTGGACAACCTTACCCTTTCAATATTTGAACTATGACACATTTGTCTTAGGAATCATATCAGATCATTGGATAACTCTAGATTACAGCAGCTTGTATGTCATATTCTCATTTTAAGTACTGGATATGGCAAAGTAGATGCTGTTTTCATTGCAGCAACAACATATAAGTCCAGAGCAACTGTTTAACATCATTCAAAATTATATAAAAACATTCCAAGATGAGGAATAGAAAAGAATATCATTTTCAATGCAGTAATAATATGGAAAAATGTTCCTAGCATATAATAAAAAAAAATGGAAGCAAAAGAAGAGGCACTTTATATAAATAGATAGTGGAGGTTTAAAGTTATAGAATGGTTTTTGAATGTTTTTGTTTTTGTTGGGGGTTTTGTTGTTTGTTTTGTCATGAAAAGTGTGTTTTTTTGTTAAATGGCTTTGAGTTTCTTTATGGTTTTCAGAAAAAATGAGGTTTGGTAAAAGTTGTTTGTAAATAAGTAGGAAGTGTTCAAACAGGTATGAATGTAATATCTCAAAGTTAATTTTCATTTGCTGATGAAATTGTATTATTATTTTCTTTCTGTATTCATTTATTTTCAATAAAAATTCTCTACTCTTTTCAAGAAGTGCCGTGGGATCTTTAACATCCACTCAAACAGGCAGATGGGACCTCAATTTAATGTCTCATCTGAAGCGGCGCCTCAGGAATGCAGCACCCCTCATGCTGCACCACAGTGTGAGTATTGGGATTTAACTCAAGTGCCTGGTGTGGGGATAGAACCCACAGCCTTCTGAGCTTTCAGCCTCAGAGGTGAGTGTGCAACCTGCTGAGCCACTGACACTGCTAAACCTTTTAATATTATCAGTCCACTTCTACTAGGGGCACCACTCACTGGTACTGGTTTAGCCTTAAACCTTAAAGAGGCTCCTGTGTTTCACTGGGTACCCAGCTGGGAACAGTGCAGGTCTGATGATGTTACAGCTAGTTGGCCAGCAGTGGTGCACTTTAAAACCCACAGAACAGTTAAAGCCAAACCCTACAGGCCATGCAATTGCTTAAATGACAAACTCTGAACTGCCCACGCTGCTGAATGTCCCCAAGTTTGAATCAGGTTAAGAGATCTCTCTGGTGTGCCTTTGCAGTCCATTGCAATTGTAATCATTAGAACAGTTAAAGATCTGTATGGATTTTTTTTCAAAACTGTGTGTAGTTGTTCTGCTTTTATGCCTTAAGTGCTTTGAGCCTGACTCAACTGCATTTCCTTTGGAACTGCTTATTGCACTTGTATTATTTTGTGTGACTATGTATTTGACCTAGAACCTTTGTAAATGAGCACTTGTGTTCAAAGGTAATCTCAAAGTTTTCAATCAATCAATAAATCCTCCCTAGATTTGAAAAGCAAGGACCAAGGGGCATGACATAATATTCCAGGCAAAGAGACAAGAATACTGAAAACATGTCTTTCTAATTAAAAGCACCCACGTGAAATTCTGCAGTGGCCTGAAGTGCAAAACACAAACTAAAAAGTGATCTGCATTCAGATATGTCCTGCAACAACCAAAACATGGAAGGCAAACAAAAAGTCAAATAACAATTAAAAATGAAATGCAAACAAAAGCTACAGCATAACTATAAAATGAATGCAAACAAAAATGAACAAACTATATAGCAAATCTAAAAATGCAAATTGCAAACAAACAAAGTACAACTAAGTAATGAGAGGGAACAAAAAGTAAATTAAACAACATGAATGCAAACAAGAAAGCAAATAAAATAAGAATGCAGACCAAAACAAAACAAAAATAAAACAACTGCAAAAAATAAGTCTAACTAAATGACAAAAGATGGGGATACAAAAGGAAAGCTACTAACTAGATGAAGCACCGAATAAAACAGTAAAACAATTCAAACAAGAAACTGCAAATAAAAATAACAGCTGAATATCAAAATGCTAAACAAACGAAAAAAGCAGCTGATAAAAAAAAAAGCATGCAAAAAAAAACTGCAAATGAAGTTGGTTCCACAACAGAAATTAAATCTGGAAGGAGGAGAGGAGGATAGACCTTTTTCCATTTTTTTTCCTGCTGAAATCTTTATTTTATTAAGAAACCTCCTGTTTACATCCATCCATGCTTTGGGGTAAGCAAACCATCAGAATGCATTTTTTAACACATCTGAACCTTTGTATGGCAACTTTTCTGATTGCTTGCCCTGTTCAGGAACTTCAAAACCTAGCCACTGTGTGGTTTTAATTGATGCTACCCACCTCCACTCCTGCCAAACCTGTATCTCAACATCCCCAGGGTTATTTAACTAGAAGCCACGGTGGGGCTCAGCTGCCTAGCTTACCTTCCGCTCCCGACTGGGAGTTTTAAAAGCAGCAGTATACGATAGTAAAATGACCATATAGTACATTTCCAATATAGTTTCTGTTTATTTTGCAAAGTTCTGTTTAGCTTTTTTCTTCTTCCATTTTAGTGTTTTATACCTTGCCATACAACATGCATCGCCCAGTCCACAATTATGCTTTGATGAAGGCAGGGAGGCGATCAGTTTTGGTCATCACACATGATTGCCTACAATTGGATTCTATTATTTGATCATGTGTATGCGCATTTGGGATCCTGGATGCCTCAGAGATGATTAACCATGGAGACTGACAGCTGTTAATTTAACTCTGTAGTGTCTTCAAGCCATAGGTGCTGATTTTTTTTTTATCAGGCTTTTCTCTCATTCACGTCTCTTGACTTGTGCAGAAACAGGCTTTGGTGTTTGGCATAAGGGGTAAACTTGTTTATGATAAATTAGTTCTTGGTTACCAGTCACCATATGTTTCTATTAGCCATAATTGAAGACAAAAGCTCCACAAAGTAAGTTTCAACTTAGCACCACTAAAGGAAAAAAAATTTACTGTAGCCTCAAGTTATAGTTCAGCAACTCATTTATGCTAGAAATAATTTCACATTCAAGCTGGTACAGGCATATAGCATTCCGTTGCATATTTTAGCCAGGAACTAGAAACTAGAAAAAAACAGTAGCAGCTAACACTCATGCTCATGCCGTCAAAGGTGGTTGCATAGGCGCTTACATATTGACTATTTCCTCATTCTCACAGCACTTTGCATTAGTTTTCTTTTGGGTTTCTGGTTTATTGGCTAAATAGGAAACAGAATGCTATATGCCTGTACTGGCTTGAATATGAAGTTATTTCTGGCATGGAATGAGTTGCTGAACTAAGAAGACTGCAGCTGAATTTGCTCATGAGTTGTTGGTCATGTTTCCTAATGTGAATGAACTGTTTGGATACAAATTCATAAAACAACTGCTGCACAATTAGAGGCTGGAAGCACCAAGGAGGTTGTCAGTGGAAATGCACCTCCCCACAAGCGAAGGCACAATACCGATGTCAATATTGTGCCAGCCAATGCAGCAAGTGCTTTGAGGCGGGCTAAAGCTACCACACACCCCCATGCAGGGACGTCTCCCCTGCACCTCGGACTTGGGATTATCAACTCCAGGTCGGAGTTGGTCCGGGGAGCATAACACTGGCAGAATGAAATACAAAAAGGACCATTATAGTGACTGTCTCCGTGAATAGTCTTTTTTTGTGTTTCTCCAATAGGGTGTCATGTGCAGGGTGCACCATTGGAGGCTATAGTCCATTTTTTTCCTTTTAAGTGGTGCTGACCCAAAACCCACTTTGTGGAGCTTTTGAGTTCATTTTGGATTTTACACCCTGGTGTGTGCACACAAACTGACTGATCACTATAATAAGGTGTGCACTCTTCTTTTTGTTCGCTTTAAAGATTTTATTTGTTTTTGTAAACAAAATATATCAAGCAGAAACACACAGAGAAAGTGCATATTGTAGTAACAAAAGACATGCAATAACTGAAACTGTCAGATCTCATATAAGGAATTACATACAGTTAAAATAAATATTTACAGGTTGATTACGCTATAAAATGTATGCTCATAAAGGAAATGTCATCATTAGATGATGGCTCAAAGCTGAAAAGAAGAATTTAAATTAATTATGTAATACCTAAATGAGTAAGAAAGGGGCCCAATTTTTCAAAAAGAAAACTTTTATCAACAACCTGTTGTGCATGTGTGTCCTCTTCTTGTGCTTATGTTTCTATTATGCTTTGTACAGTTCTTAGTGTTTTAGGCTGTGTTGTGAAAAGATGCCAATTATACCAATAAAATCAGCATCAAAAGGGGTGTGGCTGGCCAGATCCCAAGATGGCAGCATAGTCTGGGAGCTCTCCATTCAATCCAGTGATGAAAGTGAGCAGGAGCGCACAGGAACTAAGTTCCTGTACCTTTTTGCAGTAGGAACTGAGTTCTGTACTTCTTCCCACTAACACTAAAACTGAATTCTAAACCAGCAACATAGTGACAGTTTCTGGATCTGTGATCTGCTATCAGGGTTTCCATAACACCATTTGACTTGTTCAACAATGCTATTTTCCCAGAAATACTTTAATATCTCTAACTGAATCTATTAGCTTCAAATTAGATAGTTGTGCCTTGACACCGCTATCCTTTAGATTGAAGCTCTTCATTCTCTATTTCATAACTGCCAGTGCCTGAGTTCCTGTACTTCTTGTCTACCACTTGCACCACTGATTCAATCCCTTATTTCTATGCCATCCTGCTCCTAAATTGCCTATTTCAAAACATATTTCTGCATCAGAACATTTACCCACAACTGGCTAAGTGAAATGTCAAAAACAAGAGCAGCTGCCTTTCAAATCGAGCTGGAGAGCACTCCAAGAGTCTGGGCTCGAAGTTCCGACTATGGGTGGCCTCTAAGACCATGGACGAGGAACAGAGATGTTCCAGCTCACTTTCGAACAAAGATCCTGGCAAAATATTGCAGCCTCTGGAAAAATTGATTAAGGAACTCAGTCTGATCTTACAACAATATGACTTTGGCTTTGAGAATATAACCAGCAGCTTAGCCACGTCAGCAATCTTTTAACTCCCTCAGGAGACAGTAGAGCAACACACAACCAGAATCAGAGGACTTGGAGGAATGATTGGGACGCTGGAGGACAAAATGCACAGAATTGAATCTTCCTTTAGCAAGGCTCTCAAAGATATAGAAAAATTAAGGACAATTATTGATGACCATGAGAACCGGGAGCAGCAGTGCAACGCCTGCATGGTCGGCCTCCCAGAGGGATCTGAGGGATTGAACTGCACCTCCTTCATGCAGCAATGGCTTAAACAGCAGCTCAATCTGTCAGGGACAACTACCCTAGATATTTAGAGGGCCCATCGATCTCCAGGCCACAAACAAAGCCCTGATGAGCAGCCCCAACATATTATAATAAAATGTTTGTGCTACCAGGCCATCAGCTGGTACTAGACACCTCCAGAAAGCTCAGCCTATAATAGTTCAGAAGGTCCATGTGAGTATCTTCCCAGACTACTCCCACTTACTGCAAAATGAAAGACAAGCATTTCAGGAAGTTAAGAAAAACTCCACTCGCTAAAATAGCCTTTTACATTGATTTACCCTGCTCGCTTAATCATCCGGAGACAAGGAAAGCAATTTTAAATCCTTCACCAACTTAGAGGCAGCCATGGCTTACATTGCAAGAGAGGAGAGGGACCACCCCGAGAACTGACAGGGAGGAAATGTGGTAACTTGAGCCCAACATTGGAAGGTATTATGCGAGTTTATTCTCAACGTGCTCAAGAAGGGTGTCTCCAGGGGTGGGGAGGAGGCCTATGAGCTTCCAGCCTGCAACTCTCAAGGCCTATAAGGCTGGTCACAGGTATTTCCCTTGCACCTCAAACCCATAAGAAAGATCTAAAGTCTTTTGCCAGACCTGGTTGTTTTGCTGAAATGTGGCTATACCCTGGACATTTGACTATAAGGAAAATTGGGAACTGCTTTGGGTCTCTGTGCCTCTATAATGTGAAAGAGGACTTGCAGACCTAGATTTGTTAGGAGGTCCTGCCTTTCATGCTCCTTCTGAGGGGCTCGCTGGTTGGGTCCACGGAGCCACCAGGGGGCATAACAGGTCTCCTCACACAGGTATATCTCCTCCTTACTTTGCCCATCCTCAGAACAACAACATTGTCTTATAGCTCATTCACTCTGCAAAAGTGCCAGGCTATTTTGTTACTACTCATGTGTCCGAATCTCTTAAGATCTTGAGATACCTAGTATATACTCTCCTCTATTAAATGGCAATCTGTTAGGCAGCATGCACATGGTCTTTAGGTTTTATAGGAAAATGTTTATGTCTTGGTTATTTAAGACCTGTCTGAATTATTAGGAGTAGGAAGCATACTATAATAGCATGTACACAAAAATGAGCATAAGGGGCAAGGCGGGGGTCCCACCTTCAACTTGCCTGATTTAAATGTATGCTAAGTTATGTTGGGGCCTTCCCTTGTTGGGTCAGCCCTAATTATTCCCCCCCATCCAACCCAGGGAAGGAAGGAGAGGTTCCTTTCTAACTACCTCCACACTGGGTGATTAAGCTGGATAGGGCGGCTGAGCTATTAAAGTCAATCTGCACAGGCCTAATTGAGGGGCATTGGGAATGGATGGCCCTTCCAGGTGGCCTCTGCTACCTTCCCTGCTCCCCTCTCTGCACACTGCTTTAACACCCACAAATGGTCTCTACAGAGAGACCTATATATATCAAATTGGGAAAAGCTCTCCCTGGGTCCTACTGGCCGTCCCACTTGTGGGTGGAGGTGGGGGCTCAGACCATCACCACACAAGCACTGATCTCTCTTCTGCCCCAATAACCATTAATCCTTTTAACTTGCTCTGGTTTTGTTTATATGTGGGGACTGATGAACCAGCAAGATCCACGAAAAGTAGCGAGTTTACACTCTCGTTCTCGGGAGTGAAGTAGAAGGGGGTAGAAGAAGACGACCTGTTAAATTAAACAGTTTTGCACCTGTTGCACTAGTTTGTTTGGTTAAATTGCTTAATTAGCTTAGAGGAGAAAAGGGAGGGTAAAAATAATTTAAAGGGATGCAGAAGGGGCAATAGGGGTTTAAAGTTTCAATAATTAAAGTCAGCCAATGGAATTATAGGATACACAAGTTGCTGCAACTCTATAACGTAAGGCTAGAAGGAGAGCGGTTCTATAGTTAGAATATGAGAGTTCTAAATGTGAACACATGGAACGTCAATGGACTGAAGACAGTAGTTAAAAGAAACAAGTTTGGTCCTATATAAAGAGAAAAAGCAGATATTGTCCTCCTCCAAAAATACACCTCATGAAACAAGAAGCAGGTAAACTGGCTTCATCTTGGGAGGAATTCTGATGGCAGCCCCTTTACTTCTAAAACTTCGTTGTGTGGCGATATGGTTCTGCCCAGGACTGAGAATAAAAATCCACTCCTCTATATCGACCCACAGGGTAGGTATTTGATAGCAGATGCACCGTAGAAGCTCAAATTATGACTTCCCTGAATTTTTCCACCACCTAGCAGTTGTACTGGCTCCATTCTCTGACAATGTTGTGCTAAGGCGATTTACACATACCTGAGTTGGCCAAGGATCATTCAGATACAAAACCTGACCTGCTCCTAAAAGTGTGAAGGCACTCAAAATCTCATCTCTGAGAGCTCCCTGCTGAGGCCTGGAGACATTGCCATCCCATGCACATAAGATATACATGAGGATTGATTACCTCTTCCTTTCCCTTCAATAGCTCACCACAGTCTGGAGGCTACATATGGCCCTATTTCAGTGTCTGAGCATGCACCCTGTAGGTCATATGGACAAATGATAGGGAGCCACAGGTGCCCAGACAATGGAGGCTGGATCCCACTCTATTTGGGGACCCCATTTGGTCACATATATTTCAAGTCACCTTAGGGAATTTATATAATATAATAGTACCCCAGACATGCCTAGTCCTATAGTGTGGGACTGTAAAGGGGTGGGAAATACAGATGGACACAAATACAAGAAGTTTGGTGCAACCCAGTTTTTCTGAGCAGGATATTTATTTTGTAATCCTAAACAACAACAGCTTTTGCACCACATGAAGTAAAAATAAAACAATCAAAGCAATTCAAAAGGAAAGACTAAATAATGTTCACAGTGTTCTCCTCAATGCAGCACAGGACTGTCCTAGTCCTTCACCTACACTTAGTCAGAAGACACTAACCCTATCTGACATCTGTTTGCTCAGGCAGTACTATTTATACCCGCCCACCTGGGTCAGGTGACCATAGCATCATCCTGGCCCTTCATTTAATTAAATAACAGGCTAAAAGGACTTAGTTACCATTCTATAATGAGGAGCAGCTTTAGATAATAGAAGGGACTTTACCAGAAGGATTTTCCCTTTTAAAGGTGGAAAACTTTCCACTGGGACTTGAGTGATAGACAGCTTACTATAAAAGGGTCCACAAGGGCCGCTGTTCCCTATACACAATATTTCATTCTTTCCCTGCTTCAGGCAAGGACAGACTTAATTTATTCCTTCTCCTTCAAGAAGTACATTTGCTTAAAGCATATTGTGTTGCCAGAAGAAGTTTTGTGTTTACTTTACCCCTTTCAGTATTCTAGTCTGTATGTTTTCACTAGCTATGTTTATGCCAGGTTTATTAGTATACTAGAGTTTCCCATGCTGTAATCTTTATTATGCAGTGCAATATCCTTTAGCCTTCATATTTATCCTAGGTAGCAAGAAAACCCTTTATTCTACATCTCTTGCTCGTGTAGCACAAAGCTAGTCATGTGTTTCAGGGCATTTTCTTCTAATTTGGGGCAGATCAATGTACTTTCAGCTGAAATGTCAAGCTGCTGGCTGAAACTTTCACTTTTCTCCATGTCAGCTTCTACACATTGCTGTATAGCTCTCTCTCTCTCTTAGAGAGCATGCCTAATACTCGCTCTGCACCCTTTTTGTTTGTCTCTGGTGCAGCTAAGTAAGGTGCTTTGCTAAGTAAAGGGTGATCGCTGTTTACAATTAGGCTCTGGAATCTAATATGCATACCCACAACAGGATTCCTTCTAATTTCTACCTATGCAACTACAGTTTAACAGCAGCATAATGCATCCAATAGATAAACTGCAGCATTCAGTACAGGTTTTAACATTTCCATAGAGGCAACAGGGTTACAGAAGATAAAAAGGAAATGGGTTTGCCACTTTGCAATAAATACTAATGTGCAGGCTAATCATGTAGGCTACACACTAAATAGCAACTGTATCCCTTTTGATTAGGTGCTTTACTGTATACAATACATATCTTTCATTCTAGCTAAAATAGCCACCCATTCTATAGAGCTATAGCTATATAACTATTCTATTTTATTGTCTCATTCTGTCTGGGATCTCGAGGTAACTGGAAGTTGACCTCCATACATATGGACCCATGGAAGGAAGAGAAAAGAAAGTTAAAGAGAAGCACAGAGGGTTATCTGAGGTGGCCTGCCTCCAAATGGAAAGAAAGGATAGCTTTATTAGATAAGAATATATAGAGAGAGAGGTTGCAACCTAAAATACTCAAGGGTCCTACTACAGTGGCAGGGATGCAACCTGTGACAGGGATGTGCTTAAAGCTTATGTTAGGGAAATAATGTCCTATGCATCCTACAGGAGGAAGCAGGACAGGCAGGAAGAAACTAACTTGGAGAAAAAGATAGCTGGAACAGAAAAATGAATTATGAAAGGCCAAATCACAACAAATGATCTGTCCCTAAAATCAATGAAAGGTCAATTAAACCAGTTAGCAGCTAGACATATACAATGAGACCTATATAATACTAAAGCTCGGTTACATTTCAAAGGAGACAAATCTGGAAAGTGGCTGGCCTGGAAACTTAAAAACAATGTTCAGAGAGAACTATATTAGAAATTGAAACTAAAGAAGGAATAGTGTCATCTAACCCAGGGAAGATCAATAAAGTTTTCGAACAATTTTATCAAACACTTTATAACTCACAAGCCCATAGAACGGCTCCCCAGAACCTTCCTTATCAAAGTTCATTTCCCATCTTTGGGTGACCAACAACAACTAGACCTAGAGTGTCCAATCACCTTAGAGGAGAGTAAAAGAGCAGTTTGGTCCTCCAGAATGGGCAGAGCCCTCGGCCCCAATGTTCTGCCCACTGAATTTTACAAGACCTTCTGGGGGATCTGGGTGTACTCATGCATTGGATGATTCTGGAGTCACTGGAAGGGGGTAGCTACCAGATCAGCTTTGGCCACCACCATCACTGTGTTGTGCAAAATGGGAAAGAGCCTAAGAAATGTGGTTCATATAGACCTATATCCCTTTTAAATGCTGATTATAAGATTTTGGCTAAGATCTTGGCAGCTCGGATAGAAGTGTCCTCCCTGTCCTGGTGTACCCTGATTAAGGGCTTCATCCCTGGAGACAAGCCGAACATAATATCCAGCAAACTCTCAATATCATGTGTATATGGAGTCAGATGAAGGACAAATGTGGTAGAGGCCTTCTGGCGTTAGATGCAGAAAGGCTTTTGACCGTGTGGAGTGGCCTTTATGTTTGCAGTGCTGGCCAAATACAATCTTGGCCCTCAATTGCGTTCATGGATCTCTTGTCTATACCAGTCCCCACAAGCCCAGATCCTAACAAATTATATGGTTTCTCCCCTATCTGTTGACTCGTGGAACCAGACAGGGCTGCCCTTACCCCCTTATCTATGTCTTGACCATTGAGGTTTTGGGCAGCAATACAAGCCGACCCAGACATAGAAGGATACCAGAAAGGAGATGCAGACCATGTAATCTCCTATTTGCTGATGACGTTTTACTTTTCCTGTCACACCCGGCAGAGCCCTTCCAGCCTGACCACTACTTTTTGAAGAATATGGCCCAATATCAGGACACAAAATAAACTGGGGCAAATGTGAATGGCTTCCAATAGGAAAGAAGAAAACAGTATTACAGTAGCAGGAATGGAACTTCAGCCCTCAAAGGACATCAAATACTTAGGGATCCACCTTTCACAAAACCTAACTAAATTGCAGGAGCGAAACTATAAACCACTGCTGAACAGGATAAGAGATGATTGCAAAGATGGCAATCCCTCCCTCTCATGTTCCTGGGGTGGGTTAATACAGTTAAGATGAGTATGTTACCACAGTGTTTATATTTATTTCAAGCGCTGCCAATTAAGGTACCAAATAAATATATTAAAAGCAATATAGAGGGCTATAACATCACTACTCTGTCAGGGACGGAAGCCCTGCATTAAGAAGAAGGCCTCGTGGAGACCCATGAGAGAAGGCGGCCTAGCCCACCTAATATGAAACTTTACTATTTTGTGGCACAGCTAGCCCATATTTGGGACCTGGTACAAAGTAATTTATGCACAAAAGCATGGGTGGACCTGGAAACACACCAAAGAGACCCCTCCGTATAATCATGTATTAGCACCACTTCTCTTTAACACGGATAAGGGGACATCCAAGAACCCTTCACTCACTCAACAATTGGGGCATGGTTTCAAGCCCACTAATTTTAGGACATAAACCTTCAATTTCCCCAGAGGCCTCCCTCAAAGAAATTCTTTGGCCACAAGGGATAGCTCCACATGGGATAGACAGGATCCTAAATTTTCTGAATCGTAGAGGTATTAAATTTATTTTCCATATCCATAAAGAAGGGAATATAAGTAGACTTCCCAACCCTAGCCACAGAGTTTAAACTTAATGCTGCATGTTATTTCCCTACCTAAGAATACAATCCAGACTGCTCTCCGTACTCCAACATCCCCAGTGCTCAGCTGACTGTTAGTTATTTCCCCATGGAGGAAATTTTCCTTCACCCTACACAGGGTGATAAATCTAGACTCCTCTGTCAATGCTATAGGGCCATGCTGGGAACTCTTCCAGATCCTTTTCTACCATTAAAACAGAAATGGGAAAAGAACCTTAAACTGGACAGTTTAACAAAAGGAGATTGGGATCTTATTTTAAAAGAAGCCTGTCCTGTTCAGTTAATAATAGGCTGAGAGCTATTCATTTTAATATTTTAAACAGATCCTACCTCACCGGTAAATAGATCCAAATATTTCAGAGCTGTGCCCCAAATGTCAGGCTACCTCGGCACCTTTTTTCATCTGGTTTGGTCATGTCCTAAGATTATTGCATTCTGGTCTGGAATTTTAACATTCCTATCTAAGACAATGCAAGCTAGACCCGACTGATGTTCTGCTGGGCCTTTCCCGGGGATGGAAGGAAAACCAGCAAATCATCCCCTAAAGAAATTGGTTATAGTAGTTGGCAAACAGGTACTAGCACAGTACTGGTTGGCAGACACTGCCCCACCGATATCATACTGGGTGAACTTTCTCCTACAATGAAACTAGAACACACCCAATATCTAGTAAGAAATCAAGCCCATATTTATAATCAGATATGGGCACCACTGGAGAGGGCACCGGTGGAGCCTTGATTCCCTAACTATTAGTCCCTCTGTATAATTGCTAAACACATGGGGTGGGATATTCAAAGAGGTTAGCCATGCGCAATAGAGTTTACACCTGCTAAGTCCAAAGTGTGCCATTCTGCGATATTCAGCAGGAGGCAGTTGCGTCACGAAAACATGCTGAGCAACAGCGCCAATGCAAATGGCGGCATGCGCAACCGGAGAAGTGGATCCATGCATAAAAAAGGCGTAATGCGATATCCAAAGACTGGCGCAATGCGCGCAACAGCGGACCAGCCGGAAGTTGGCGCCTCAGCGGAAATGAGCCAAAATAAAAAGGTTCAAGGAAGCTGGCGCAAGAACGCACAGGGATGCCAAGGGGAGAGAGAGAGAGAGAAAGACAGACAGTGACAGGCCAGGGCAGGCAAGGGAAGCAGTGTGGGCCATAGGCTGCAGAGGCCAGTAGGGGGTGCCGGTGCAGTGGAAGTAGCAGTCAGGACAGCGGGGTAACAGAGCAACATCAGCCAGGGGGCACAAGCCAGGGAGATGGACAGTGGCAGCTTCCACATGGAAGCTGTAATGAGGGGGTGAGAATGCAAGGTGCAGGGGGCGTGACCGTGGAGGGGCCCATCGGTGGTACGCCCCAACAGGCAGTACCGCGCCTGCATCAGCTTTGAGTTGTACACAGATGTAGAGATCGTGGGCTGGTACCACCTGAACAGGGCAATACTGAGGTGGCTCTGTGAGCTGTGCAGTGATGTGATGCAGGCACCCTCACGGAGTCATGCTCTGTCAGTGGAGACCAAGGTGACAGCCTGCATGTGCCTGCTCACCAGGCACCTTCCAGAGGCCAACAGGGGACACCACAGGCATCACACAGTCAGCCCGTCACGCATCCTCACCCAATTCCTCAGCGCACTGCTGCCACATCCTGAACACATCCATTTCCCCAGCACCACAGCAGAGCATACAGCAAACATGCAGGCGTTCCACAGGGTAGCACGTATGCCTGGCATGCTAGGGCCATAGACTGCACCCATGTAGCCATTCGACGCCACCTGCCCCAATGGGGCCACATACAGGAATAGAAAGGGCTTCCCCAGTGTCAACTGCCAGGTGGTGTGTGATGCCACTGAGCGTATAATCAATGTCTGTGCCACACACCTGGTGGAGCACATGATGCCTTTATATGGCATCCAGTCCACACTGTGCCATCGATTCGAGAGTGGGGACATCCCCACAGGCCATCCAGTGGGTGAGTACGCATGTAGGAAATGCAAACTTGGGGCAAGGGTGGAATGCCACAGGTGCCATGGTAGTGGCACACAGGGATATGGGCAATATGGACCTGAACATGAGACTGATCTCCACTATCTCCACACAGGTGACAGCAGATACCCACTCCATCCCTGGCTGCTCACGCCCGTGCAGGTGCCCCATGACCCCATCGCAGCAACACTATAATGAGGCACATGCCACCACCGCAACATCATTGAGCGGGTGTTTGGGATGCTCAAAGCACGCTTCCGATGCCTAGACACCTCGGCGGTGCCCTGTACAGCCCTCAAAGGCTTGTGGGATATTCCTGGCCTGTTGTATCCTGCACAACATGGCCAATGACTGTGGGATAGCCGTACAGGTTGAAGGGGGACAGCAATGGGGCATGGCCAGCGCCAGTGTTGATAGTGATGAGCAGCCCCTGGACGGGCGGGACCCCAGACTGATCCGGCAGGCCCAGCTGCACTGGGACACCATCACGGAGGAGCATTATGCACAACACAGGTAAGCAAGGGGCCATGTGCAAACAACACTGTCCTGGCGCAACCCACAGGCACACAGAGTAACACACCAGGGGTGCATGGTGGCAAGGGGTGGAAGGAACCAGGCACACAAACACACCATCAGGAGGGGCGAACAGTCATATGGACACACACACACACACACACCAGGCACAAAGCGTACATGGGCAGGTGCACAGCAGAGCAGGAACAGACATGGCAAACACACAGATCCACAGACCACACCCACCACCTGCTTACTGTCCAAACACGTGTGTCAGAGGCTGGGCACCTTGCACCTTGGTGTACAGTACAATGCAGGCATCATCATGCTACACGCACCTGTGGACAGCAGTCGGGATGGTGTGCAGGTGGTCCGTATGGCAGCGTGATGGGCAGGGCACCCACCAGTGCACTGCCCACCACAGGACACAGTGCACACAGGCGGCAGCAGACAGGGCCCGCACTGGGAGACAGGTCAGTCATGTTGCACTGTTCCACGGCCACAGCGGATGCATGGGTGGCCCCACTGTGACCCAACAGCACTGGCAGGCTGAGCAGGGGCCACATGGGGCACCAATGGACCGGGGTCCCACTGCGTGATCGCGACCTTGTCCGCACTGGGGTCTGTAGGATGCCAAACATACCTGCATCAGGGGTGCTTGGGATGCCCACAGCAGAACCGGTGTCGACAGGCCTGTGTCGCCACGACACGGGAACAGGGAGTGGAGAGCATACTGTGTGGGATGCGCGGTACAGGAGCACCTGCGTGTGCCCAATGCAGCCACGACAGCGACCAATGCCTGGGTCTGCCTGTCAATGGCGGCGGTCACATCCATCCGCATATGGACCATCTCTGCACGGTCCAGAGCACTCCTGCTGTGCCGCTCCACAGCCGCACACAAGTGCCTCCACAGACATTGCAACCCGCCTTTGTTGCTGTACTGATTCCCGCAGCAGGTGGGTGTGCTCGTCAATGGGTACTCTGCCTCAACGGCATCCTGTCCCCAGGGTGTGGAAGGTCCTGATGCACAACACCCCTTGAGGGTGGGCGCTGTTCGCCAGGACCAGGAATGGGCGTATCAAAGGGTGGCGGGCATGTGCCACCACTGGACACTGTACCCCCAGACCTGGTGGGTGACTGCTGCTGCTGCCCTCAACCGCTGTGCCCCAGGGACCACTCGTTCCACTGCTGTGGCGCAACAGTGCCAGACACCTGCACAGCCACCGGTGCTGACAGGCACAGCCTGGGACTGTGCCGACATGCTGGCACACAAGTTGGAACCAGCAAGGCCCAGGGGCACGTGGCGCTACTGTGTGTCCGTCATGGGACACACACATATCACTGCCCATTGCAGTCCTTGCATCATCAATGGTGAGCAGTGCTACAGCCACAGTCACAGCGTGCTGGCATGCTTGCATGCCAGACTGCTGAGACACAGGCTGTGCACCCCCACACCAAATCACTGACACCAGAGTTGGCAGCCCAGCATGCATGCTGGTGCAGTGCATGCTGGCTGGTGACAGAGGTGGATGGACCCTCCTCCATGTCCAGCAGGTCATCCTCACTGCCTGGACCCACCACCACCGTCCCCTGAAGCAACAGGATCTGTAACAGAAAGAGAGGATATGTGAGTGCATGTGAACAACCTTCCCCCAACACCACCACCATGTCATACCGTGCAGTGATGGGCTTCACCTGTCTGGAATCCACCTCCTGGTATGCCCTCATAGCACTGCACTGCACTGATGCAGCCAGTCGGTCCTCAGCTGGGGTCAGCTCCACCACCACTAGCTGGCCCCCACCAGTGCCAGCATGTGCCGCCCTGAGGGCTGCCACCTTCTCCTTCACCTCCTGCAGTCTGTCCCAATCTTCTTTTGCATTCCTGCATGGAGCACTGGTGGCTTCCATGTAGGTTCACTGCCTGGGCTACCCCTCCCATGCAGCCGCACGAGCCTGAGGGTGCCCGCCATCCACTCAGTAGTGTCTCCTCCTCCAGGTAGGCCTGGAAGAGGGCCTCAGTCTCTGCCGTGGTGAGTTGGGCCTCCTCCTCCTTCGCCCACCATCCTCACCCTCACCTTGGCTCTGCTCGGTCATGGCAATCTATATGGGTGGAAGTGGACACCTGTCACTGTGCAGTCTACAGCGTTATCCATGCCCATTGTCCAGAACATCCCACAGCATGCAACTCACCTCTCACCTGCAGTAACCGAATCTGGCCAGCGCAGCCCACTATTGCACTTTTATAGCGCAATGCATGCAAATTAGGAGTTGAGCAACTGTAATGAGATCCATCGCGCCACTCGCCTTTGAATGGCTGATCGGATGATTTGCATGTCGGCTGAATATCACGCCATTGCGCTTTTCGCAATACAGTTGAGCGGCTGAGCCAATAGCTGAGATCTGTGACTGTGCGGTACACTGCATGAGCGCGTGCCCAGGTAGCTACGCAGGCATCTGCCACACTGATGATGTGCTGTGCGCATTGGCAATTAGCCATGGCCACCATTGTGCCAGTGGCGCTACAGCACTGGGCACTATATAGCGCTGTGGCACTACTGCGCCAATAGTCCACTGTGGCACTGTCACGCGGTGGTCGGTCGCGCAGGATCGTAGATGTCAGATGGCGCTGTGCGTGGCCTTGCGTGTAGACCCTGACCTTGTTCCGACCTTTGCCCCTAGGCGCTGTTCGGCTGCCATGTATGCGGCCTTATGCGCTGTCTGGTGACAGTGCTATGTGGGGCCAGCGGCTGTCTACGAACAGCGATTGCGAACCTATGGTGGTCTATTGCGTAACATTTCCGTGGGGTTTGCTGCGCTGGGCGCCATATTGCCTTCTGTAAAGTTGGAAGAATGGCGCAGGAGGGCACTCAATGGAGCCGGTGGAGGTGGCCAACCTGGTGGCCTGGTAGAGGCACCCACTATGGGGCACTGTGTGGGAGAGCCCTCACCATGGCTCGAACCCAGGTCTGGCTGCAAGTGGCCAATGACCTGGTGGGGGTCACTGGCGGCGCCAGTCTGCCGACAGTGCGGCACACACACAGGTACAGTGACTTCGCAGGAGCGGACTTGCATGAGAGGCTACGGTCACATGCCAGGAGGGGCGTTGTGCCTAGGCCAGGTGGGTGTACCATCTATGCACCTGTATTCTCCGTAGGGGTGTGAGTGTGTTTGGTGGCTGTGCATGGGTGATGGCTCTGACATGGTTGGCTGTGTCAGTGTGTGCAGGTGTGAGATGCATGGGTCTGGCTGTGTGGGCAGGCACTCTCACTGGGGCAGGGGCAGTCTGCTTTGGAGTCACACTGATGTTTTCTCAACATTTGTCTTCCACAGGCCGGGCAGAGGATGCAGGCACGGGATGAGGAGGGCCATGGCAGGGCCCGGTGGCAGTGCGGTGGTGCTGCGGGGTGAGCCACAGCAGCAGCAGCCACAGCTGCTTGCAGAGTGTGAGTATCATTACATCATGGATGCTATTGCATGCTGGAGGGGTGGGCATGACCACCAGCCATGCCTAACACCACCATCCGCGACACAGGCGACATTCATCAATGTCAGTGTCACTGCGTTTGTGTGTGCATCACTGGTGGTCCATGCATGCACTGGGCACGTGGCTGTGAAATGGCATCGCACCACATTGCCACGTCCTTGACAGCCTTGTTTGTGCTGTGATGGACATGGGCAGTGTGTGTGTGCAGTGGTGCACATAGCTGGTGCCGCCTGGTTGGGCTGGCCATGTGCATGTTCACTGTGGGTGGGTGCATACCATCACAGGTGTGGGACATTGGGCTATATGGCTTGCAGGTTGGGTGGTGTTCAGGGTTGTGGTCAGTCACAGCCATTGACTGTGTTCCATTTTCTAGGGCCTCATTGTGCTCCGAAGAATAGGCGGGCACTGCAACAGCTGACCTGGGTGTCCATGGAAAACAGGACCATCCTCCAGGATATCCAGCGCACGCCCAGCCTCGGAGGCATAGCCAGGCAACGGCACCAGGCAGTGGAGGAACAGCCTGCTAGGCCTTAGGCCGGCTTCCTTCCACTTCACCCATCCCTCCCACCTGCCTTCCCCTCCAAGTTGTTCATCCCTACCCTTGCCCACCCCTACCTTGTACCCTTCCCCCTCTTGTAAATAGTTTTGTTGTTGTTCATTTTGTACTTTACATTTTCTAATATATATATATTTTGATATGAATATTGTGTTGGTCTCTGATTTGCAGCTGGCTATGGTTGCTCAGTTGCAGTGGTGTACATGCCATCTGGGGTGGCATGGTCCTGAGTATGTGTGTGTGTGTGTGTGTGTGCGTGCGTGTGTGTGCATGGGAAGGTGTCTCCAGTGTGGCAGTGACTTTCTGTTGGTCTTGCCATCTGCTGCCACCACTGCTGGGTGCACAGGGTGGGTCTGGCTTGTATGGTTCTCTGCTACGAGGTTGGACGTGTGCTGGGGGATGCATGGTGTTTCCTGCAGTGCCAGTCACTGCACATGGGTGGTATCTTGGGGTCATGGTGCAGGGTGTGCTGTGCATATGGGGGCTGATGTGCACTGTGGTTGTCAACCCTTGTGTGGCAGTCTCAGCCTGCCAGTGGTTGTGCTGGGGCGTCATGGCCCTGCTGTGCTTTGTTGGCTTGTCCCCATGGGCCAGTAGATCATCCGTCCCACCCCAGTGATGCTGTGTTTGGGGTGTGCAGGTGTCTTGTTGGTTCTGCAGTGTGTTCCTGTGCCCATGTGTGGCATGGCTGGCGGTGAGCCCCAGCCTGCCTCCCTGGTTGTGCAGTTCCATTGCTCTGCTGGGGGCTCTGCTTGCTATGGCACCTCTGGACTGCTCAGCTGGGCTGCCCTTGTTGTGCTATGGCGCAACCTTTCTGCTCAGCTTCCCTTCCTGGTTGCGCTATGGCGTGGTTGTGCGATATTCAGATGTTGGTTGCTTGTGCAATTTGTTCTGCTCCATGTTTGAATATCACGTCTGTTCATATGTCGAATTAGAATTATGCTTGCTCCTGCTGTTGCGCACATTTGGGAGCAGTTTGAATATCTGGGCCATTATATAGATCCATTGGCATTTCATATAAACAGGATTACAGAATTAAATTCTTTTGCTCTTGATAGAATATCCGTGCTCTGTACCTATTTCAACAGCAATATGTGATTTTTTTTAACTTTCTATAACTTCGCAACCTTGTGTATGACAGTGTCTGTATGTAAAATTTACTCCTCTGACTTTGTTTTAAATAAAATTTACAAAAATCAGCATCAAAGTCCTGTACCATTATTTACATTGGAGCATGTATGCAGTGTGTCTGCAGCAGTTTGAAAACAATGTCAATGTAGAAAACTTTGTACAGAAGCCACTTCTACATCGGTCTCTCTTCATCCCCATAAAAATGCACGTGAAAAGGAGTTGCTTACATCTGCTGAGATCGATGCAGTGGCTTCTGTACAGAGTTGTTTTCTACATTTACATTGTTTCTAAACTGCTGCAGCTAAACAGTATAAATCGCCCAATGTAAATAACATTCTTATTAAGCAATGTTCAGAACTTTAAATTAAGACAAAGGAAAAAAATTGTGTAACAAGTTGTTCATGCCTCTGCTTTTGTTGTGAATGAATACAGTTCAAGTCAGTGGAAAATATCATAACAAGCTGAATTAACATACTAACATACTAATGTAACCCCCTGTTACCGGGGTTACTAGAATCCCAGTAAGACCTAGTGGTAGGCAGGGAAGGCAGCTTGTGAAACTCCAGTTAAATGGATTTCACACTGTCTCACTCTGTTCTCAGTCTCAGCTGAGACTGAGGGATGACGTCATTTAGAACTGTCGCAGCTGCATAAGCTACACTGGAATGTTGCAGTTGGAGGTTAGACTAGAACGTTGGGGATTTTGAAGTGAGTCAGTAGAGTCTCTTGCAGTCTGTAGTAGAGGTGCTCTGCTGTAAGCAGGCCCTCAGAGTTCTAAGCTCTGTCAAAGAGCTATTTTTTGTTTATATGGTGTGTGTCCTCACCTGAAGAGGAACACAAGAAGAGCACATTGAAGTGGTAGAGCCGCTTTCAGTGGTTCAGGGCCCCATCTGTGCGGGATGGGGAAGGAATCAGCCTGTTTCAGGGCAACCCCTGGTCTGTCTAGAAAAAGAAGCTGCCTGATTTAAGTTCGTACTGAGGCACCAGAAGTTCTGGACGAGATTTATTTGAGAAAAACACCTGTGGGCACCTGCAACCAAGGGGTGAGTTCGCTCTGCTAAAGGGCCATGTGTTTTCACCTGAATCAAGATGAAACTAAAGTGACTGTTACTGTGGGGTCAGGAAAAGACAGCCAAGTACATTTTGGAAGATGTGGGGATTGGACTGCTTAACTATATGGGGAGTCTAGAGTAATGGACACAGCCACTTATTAAGTATGTTCAAGTTCAGCACAAATGGATGTAAAGACAGTAGATTCAATGTGAATGCATTTAAAGAGAATCTACACAGCAAAGTGTTTTAAAGGATGAGGTGTTACAGTCCAGAGAAATGGCTGGGTATGAATTATGGGAGTGAGAGGTGGGAGACCCCCATCAGTAGTAACCAAATTCACCTCTACGGGTTTACTTTGGGACACTTGTTGCTTTCTCTCATGTACTTGGCGGTGCCTGAGGAAGTACCCAGACGTGGAATTGATGAGGAAGATTCCCGTATGGAGCAGCAGTGCTTATAGGTGGTTTAGGAGCCACCAGTAAATGTTTCCATGCTAAATGGAAAGTGTCCAAGTGGCTGGCAAGGGGCAGTGCAGGAAACAGAGCAGCATACAAAGTTCGGGCTGTGTGCCCTGTGTGTTTCAGAGCCTGAGGGCTAAAAGTGAATGAGATGTGTTCTGATCTCCATAAATCTGCATTACCAGGAGTGTAGCCCCATGGGGTCCATCTATGCTTTGTTATTCTGTTGGATGTGAATAAAAGCCACACTTTAGAATCACACTTCTGGTATTGGACACTACAGTTATTGCTTCTTTGTCCGGAGTTACTTGGGTGCCCCTGTGCAGAGTAGCCAAGCTTAGCCAATGTGCCAGTGACATATTCCTCCCAGACCCAGCCCACCAGGTAGAGCTGTCAAGATGGACATGACATACCTGGGTGGGGTTACAAAAATGAAGGCACCGCTGAGGATTTGGGTTTGGAATTTAGGGAGGAATGTAAGAAAGATCACTCGGACAATGGCTAGCGCTTTGTTATTCTGGCAGTGGGTAGCCCAAAACAACTGAAGCAACATTTAACTAATGTGCCGATGTGTGCTGTTATCCATGTGCTGCTATTAAAAGGCCAACTGTTTACCAAGGAGCAGTAAAGCCTGAGAGTGTATGCCCTTGTCCTCCATCAAATTACAGCATTTGCCAACTTTTAAAAGTGTTTGTGACAAAGAAAAGTGTGGAAAACTGTGGGTAGCAAAAGGAAAATTGTGCCCTAGATGTTGGAAATGCTTTCTGTGTGAACTGAGAGACTTGTTGTGTAATGGCCATGAAAAATGGTTAAATAGGTGCTCCACGAGGAGTTTCAGTTGAAAAAAAAGTGTGGTTTGCAGTTTAAATTTGCCTGCTCGACGATCACCGTGAGGAGAAGAGCACAGAGGAAAGAGGCTCATTTGCATGGTATCAGTGATTGGTGAGACTGCAATCAGTCCGCCCCAAGCCAGCTCTAGAGTGACTGCACACCATTCGAGAGGAGAGTGAGTGGAGGTGCAAACTGGCTTACCAGGAGGAGCGTCCACGGATACTGAAAGCACTGTAAAAAGTTAAAAAATGACTTTTCTGTTTAAATCGGGCTCAACCTCCATCTCGATTGACTGGACTATGAGTGTGGTGTTCAGAGGGACAATCGGCAGGACCTCCAACCCGCTTCCTTCCAGAGGCCTCCAAGACTGGCTGCAGGCCGTTTTCCATCGCAGCAAACAGCTACTGATAACAGTGAGTACCAACAGAAATAATTGCTCAAACTGTGTGATTTCACCAAAGCCAGCAGAATCTGTGTGTAGCAGTGTAATCCCTTTGCAAAGAAGGACTATGTTAACTTTTACCAGCAAAAGCAAAATTCTAAGCAATCGACTGTGAGCATAATTATAGGTTCAGCGTCAGTATAATTTTCAAAGCCATGTGAGAGACTGTGAGTTGTATCAGATATGCAGCAAGAAATACAGGCAATCCTGTGCTATGAAATACTGAGGCTTTAAGGGACTGTAAGCTAGAGCAATGTCTTCAGCAAGTAAAAGTCCACGGTAAATCATATAAATATGCTAGGAAAAAGAACAGTGCAAGTTTGTGCAGTTTGAGCAAAGTTATCAGTAGAGTGTGTAAATCAGATGCGAGTAGCTTGACCCAATTCGAATGTTGATCGTGGGAGTGCTGCCGCCACCATTACAGGGTGGAGTAGTAATGTAAACAGCAGCAAAAGCAGCCATTTGAAAGAGAAGAAAGTTTTCAGTGAAGTGAGACTTGAAATAACAGTGGCGTTGTTTGTTTTTCTCTGCAGTCATAGCTTCAGGACCAGCTTGCTACCCAGATCATGCCGGGCTGTGATAGCAGTAGAGTTCAATCAATCAATCAATCAATCAATCAAATCTTTATTTATCCAAGCGAACATCGTTGAGCACAGCTCATTTGCAAGATGGACCTGGTAAGGTCAAGGTTCAATTTACATAGATACATAAAAAATATTCAGCATACACACACTCTAGGATACTACATAGAATATTCGTACACACAGTCTAAGGAGACATTCTAATCAGACTATACATTAAATTACGGTGTAGTGGTAATAAGGGGTGAGGGAAGGAGTGGGAAGTAGTGTGCCTGGCTGGTGGGGAGGAGGAAGATGGTGAGGGGCCTATACTGTGGAACGGATAAACTGTGGGCCTTATGAAGAGGGCAGGAGGGCGGCACTGGGGGTTTGTATAACAGGGTATAGGACTGTGATATATGACAAGGGATTAAGGGGAGGCGGATGGAAAGGAGGGTGCATGGAGTGTGAGGGTGGTGACTCTTAGTAAAGGTGAATACCTTCCGTGAGTTGGCTATCTGGGGAGGGAGAGGGATAAGATTAGAATACTCTACTGTTTGTGGAAACAATTACTTTTTCTTTGATAAGCCTCGAATACAGATATTTAAAGGATGTAAATGAGATGTATCTGTTCACTTTCAGGGTCTTCTGCATCTTATTCCATAAGGCAGATAAGACATAACTGATAGCAGATCTACCATATCGAGAATTGATTTAGGCATTTTAAGCATGATGAGATTTAGACTTCTTAGGACTATTTACTTGATGTGATTTGTGTGAAGCAGACTGAGACGTAATTTGGTAGCATCTTTGATATCGCTCTATAAGTCCATAGTGTGGCATTCCTGTCTCTTCTAAATTGAAGCGAGGTCCATCCAACTGCAGCATAAAGCGAGCAGTGGTGAGTGCTGAGAGGAAGATCTGTAATAAACCTCAAGGCTCTATGGTAAGTGTGTCCAGTTTGCTCAGATATGAGTTGGGCAACGCCATATAGGAAATCTGCATAATCTAATACTGATAATATGACTGACTAATATGGGGCCTGGACCAGCTTCTTTTAGAATCACTTGTGAGAAAGTGCTTTATTCTGTAATAGAGCCCAAGCCTCTGACAGAGTTTTTTAGCAGATCTTCCAGATGATCTAAATAGTCGAGTCTACTGTCTACAGACCCCCAGATATTTGAATTTTGTAACATATTCAAGATTTTCACCAAGGACAGTGGATATGTGGGGAGATTGTTTGGGAGGAGTGTCCAGTTTGTGTTTGGGGAAAAAACATTGCCTTTGTTTTTGCATTTAGTAGGAGTTTTTTTTCCAGTAGTTGATGTTGTAATAGGTTGAATTCTGCTTGTAGCTCTATGCATGCTGAGAGGGTGACTGACATACAATACTGTATCATCTGCAAACAGGTGTACAGTGGCTTTGGTGAGGTTATTGTCGATGCTATTGATATAGATGGCAATAGGATTGGGCCAAGGATGGATCCTTGGGGAACCCTCTTTGGAGAGATTTGAGTGGTGATAGGTTTCCTTCAGCCTTCATCTGCTGGGTCCTTCCGTGAGATAGTTATTAAACCATCTAATGGAGCTTGAGTTGAGTCCTATGGATTTCAGGAGGAGGAGGAGCAGTTCATGGTTGACCGTATCGAATGCCTTACTCAGGTCTAAAAAATACAGCACAGATACAATTTTTTTTTGTCCAGTTCGAGTTGCCAATCATTGGTTACTTTAGCCAGGGCTGTGATGGTGCTGTGGTTGGTTCTAAACCCAGATTGCGCTGGATTTAAAAATTAGCCTCTTCAAGATATCCTCTTAGTTGGGTGCTTACAATTTTTTCTAGCAGCTTGGATAGCACAGGAAGGATAGAGATTGGCCTGTAGTTGTTGAGGTCCATGGGGTCCCCTGCTTTCAGTAGCAGGATAACTTGGGCTGTTTTCCAGATCAATGGAATAGATCCTAGTTGTAGTGAGAGGTTAAATAGGTGTGTTATTGACACTGCTAATACTTGTATGGCAATTTTAAAAAAAATAGGGATCAAGGAGTCTGCACCTGCACTTTTTTGGTGTCCAACTGTGATATTAATCCTTCCACCTGCTTCATGGTGGCGGTATGAATGAGAAGATGGACTCCATTACCAATACTTCAGTGTTCTTGATACCTAACTGGGACGCATTTGGTTAGCCAGAGGTGTCAAATGCTAGACCAGCGGTTGTAAAGTGATTGTTGAATGATTCCAGGACTTCCAGTCTATCAGAGATGGTTCCTTGCCATTGTGTATTTTGGCTGGGAGTGTGTTACTGGATCGTATCCTGTTATGTCTTTTATGGTGTTCCAGAACTTGGCAGGATTGTGGCAGGAGGAGTCTAGTTCGACATATAGTAAGCAGCCTTAGCATCTCAGTACTTTCCTGGTACAGCTATTCCTGGCTTTTTGAACAGCTCCCAATCAGTTGATAAGTTAACAAGTTAAGGGACATTGAGAGATGTTACTATGGGGACGACTGCCACCTCATGTTGCGATTCCTGGATATCCAGTGCAAGTATGTGTTATGTGCTTAAATACTGGAAGGGACGTCTTCATGGTACCTCACTGTTCTGGGTGCCTAAAGAAATATGGTTTATTTAAAGCTCCCAAGATTCGGCTGGCTCCCACATGGACAAAAGTTCAAGAATCTGCAGTTGGCAACACACAGCACCAGGTGGAGCCTGTTGGAGAAGGCCCCTTAGAGTGTGGCACAAAGCTAGAGGGTGCAAATTTACAGACAGAACAATGTGCTGATGTTTCAGAGTCTGAGTCGCAGAGAGACATTTCAGGAAGACCATCAGTAGACCTTTGTAGAGAGGGCCTAGCCCAAGTCCCATAGGTGAAGATGAAATGAGGGAGGCCTTTGAATGGGAGGTTTCGATCTCCGCACCCAACGAAGAGTGGACAGTCTCAGGAGTGAGGACGACTGCTCACCCAGGGCACAGATTCTCAGTGAGGAAGAAGAAGAGGGGGAACCTATGGCCTTGTGAAAAGGAACTGTACACAGCCTCAAGCTCTTGCCTCAGAGGAACACATGGAAGAGAGTGGTGATTCCACTGCCCTGGCTGTGCAAGAAGAAGCCAGGGATCCATTTTTTGTGTCATTAAGAATGCGTAGCTGGCAGAACCAGGACTGGCTGCACCCTAGCCAGGCCAGAGGTTTCAAGTTGACCAAAGCTAGTAAACAGGAAAGACTGGTTCATAGGAAAGCGAATGAAATCTATGAGATGTCCTTTCCTCGGAGAGTCTGGGAGGAGATTGAAAAAGCAGAAAATCCTGGATTTGAGAAGAAACAATGAAATATGTGCATCCTGGTGCAAACAAGCATGTCAAGAACAGAATGTTTCAAGAAAAATGCAGCCAGTGGAAAAGAGGCAGGACACTGTTTATGGACACTGTTCGAATTGTGGATGGAGAGACATGAAACCTTTCACAGTGTGAATTATGAGCCCAGGCGGGTAATAATTCCAGCACCTGACCAGTTGTGCTATTGGCCACAATGCAAAGACCTTCCTGTGAATGTGCCCATGCCTACCAAATGGAAAGCAGAGCAGTGGTAGCCAGTGCTGCCACTCCAGCCATTGCCGTACCTATGTTGTTCTGCCAGTCTGGACGTCCAGGACTCAAGTGCCCCACATTCATTAGTTCTGCAGTGTACTGGCTTTCCAGAATCCATTGACTGCCCACCAGATAACTTCAGATCAGAGAGGACACCAGCCCAGCTGTATCCTGATTCATCGCCTGGGTATCGGATGACTTCAGACCAGCTGTTTGCCTTTTTTGTTCCTGTTCAGGTTCCATCTCCAGAGATATCAGCCCAGCAGTTTCCAGATGCCCTTCTGTTGTTTCCCAGAAGATGCCCGCCCAGCTGTATCGGAAGAATGCTGCTAGGAGAGTCTTCGGCTGAGGACCAGGTGTGGTACTATTTTCGTTCTACAAGGACTGGTAAGTCCAGACTTTTCTATTTTATGACATTGCAGTACACACCCTACACTAGCAGACTCCAGATGTTTGAACTGTCCTCAAAGACTCTCTCCTTCAGGACTTTGGCCTGCTAGAACTGTGCTTCACGGGATCCGCCCAGGAGAGACTCTTTAATGGACTTGCCTTGAGCACTGTGGTCACTAGATGGGACTTTTAGGCACTCCATCCCCAAATATTGTGTATTGTAAATAATGTCATTGTTTATACTGTTTTCTAATGTTTATACTGTTTTTCTACATTTCTAAAAATAATCTTTTGGGGATTCTCCAGTGTTTCGATGGTAGGGGTTTAGATAGACTGTGTATGCAGATTAGGAGTGTGTGTTGTCTTTCTTTTTCTTGCAGGTGTTCCTGAAGAAGATAGTAGAGAAGACAAGAAGAGGAGGAGGACTCATCAGAGTTCCTCAGTAGTATTTAGAGTGTAGTATTTAAAGTACTGTTGTTGTTGTTACTGTGTGTAACTTTTCCTTCCACAGGTATGGTTGTGAGGAGTGTGGGAGTAATGCATAGTGTATGGTATTAGATCCTAATGTGTGGTTGCATGGTGTCCAGGGTCGGGAGGTCCCTGTTTGTTTGTTTCTGGTAAATTTTAAGTTAGAGGCAGACAGGTTTTCCCTAGAGGACTAGGGAATAAACAGGCTGTGGTCCTGAAAAGCCACAGGAGCCGCAGTACTGATCTAATAGGGCTATGTTCTGGACAGTTATTCTAGAGCCACTGGGTACCCATAGTCAGCGGGTAGAGTACAGGCTGATGCATCAGCAGATGGCCTCTGGGCCTTAGTGTTGCCTGCCTGTGCCTAGCACATGGTAGGAGGGGGCCTGATCACCCCTCTCCGTGGTAGCACAAAGGGTAGGATGGCCTAGGGTCGGGTAACCAATGACCATGGACAGTCATTTTCCTGGCCCAGGATGAGTGTAACCTCCTGTTACCCAGGGTTACTAGAATCCCAGTAAGACCTAGTGGTAGGCATTGAAGGCAGCTTGTGAAATTCCAGTTAAATGGATTTAACACTGTCTCACTCTGTTCTCAGTCTCAGCTGAGACTGAGGGATGACATCATTTTAGAACTGTCGCAGCTGCATGACCACACTGGAAGGTTGCAGTTGGAGGTTAGAGTAGAATGTTGGGGATTTTGAAGTGAGTCAGTAGAGCCTGTTGCAGTCTGTAGTAGAGGTGCTCTGCTGTAAGCAGGCCCTCAGAGCTCTAAGTTCTGTCAAAGAGCTATTTTGTTGTATAGGTGTGTGTTCTTGCCTGAAGAGGAACACAAGGAGAGCACATTGAAGTGGTAAGACCACTTTCAGTGGTTCAGGGCCCCATCCCTGCAGGGAGGGGGAAGGAATCAGCCTGCTTCAGGGGCAACCCCGGTCCAGCTAGAGATAAAGCTGCCTGATTTAAGTTCGTGCTGAGACACCAGAAGCTCTGGACGAGATTTCTTTGAGGAGAAAAAGCCTGTGGGGCACCTGCAACCAAGGGTGAGTTCGCTCTACTAAAGGGCCATGTGTTTTCACCTGAATCAAGATGAAACTAAAGTGACTGTTATTGTGGGGTCAGGAAAAGACAGCCAAGTACAGTTTGGATGATGTGGGATTGTACTGCTTAACTATGTGGGGGTTTAGAGTAATGGACACAGCCACTTATTAAGTATGTTCAAGTTCAGCACAAATGGGATGTAAAGACAGTAGATTGAATGTGAATACATTTAAAGAGAATCTACACAGCAAAGTGTTTTAAAGGATGAGGTGTTACAGTCCAGAGAAATGGCTGGGTATGAATTATGGGAGTGAGGTGGGAGACCCATCAGTAGTAACCAAATTCACCTCTGCGGTTTACTTTGGGACACCTGTTGCTTTCTCTCAGGTACTTGGCGGTGCCTGAGGAAAATACCGAACATGGGATTGATGAGGAAGAATCCCTGATGGAGCAGAAGTGCTCATAGGTGGTTTAAGGAGCAACCAGTAAATGTTTCCATGCCAAAGGAAAGTGTCCAAGTGGCTGGCAAGGGAGCCGAGCCAGGGAAAACCCAGAGCAGCATGCAAGTTTGGGCTGTGTGCCCAGTGTGTTTCAGAGCCTGAGGGCTAAAGTGAATGAGGATGTGTCCTGATCTCCATAAATCTGCACTACCAGGAGTGTAGCTCCATGGGGGTCCATCTATGCTTTGTTATTCAGTTGGATGTGAATAAAAGCCACACTTAGAATCCCACTTCTGGTATTGGACATTACAGTTATTGCTTCCTTGTCCGGAGTTACTTGGGTGCCCTGTGCAGAGTAGCCAAACCTAGCCAATGTGCCGAGTGACATATTCCTCCCCAAACCTAGCCCACCAGGTAGAGCTGTCAAGATAGAAATGGCATACCTGGGTGGAGGTTACACTAAAAGCCAGCAGAATAGGCCTAACGGTCTTTTGTGTCTGCTCAGTAACCAGCCCCTATTAGGCGCTCGCTCCTCCACCCCTCCAGCCCCCGGGAAGGTCATCTTGACTTCAGTATGCCCATGCACCTGTCCCACCCCCACTAAAGCCCTCCACGTGCCCTCCTCCACTAGACTCCTGGGCAGTGCATTCCATGGCCCACCACCCTCTCAGTGAAGTAATGCCTTCTACATTCTCCCTGTAGTTTCCCCCTCCAGCTTCCACTAATGCCCCTGGTTTGTGCCCCTTTCTTTAGCCTGAACATTTCTTTTGTTCTGCCTCTGTTAATCGCTTTCACATATTTGAAGACATCTATCATGTCCACTGTCTCTCCTCTCCTCCAGTGAGTATAGCCCAAGGACTTCCAGCCTTTCCTCATAGGTCCTTTCACTCATGCCCCAATCATCCTGGTTGCCCTCCTCTGAACCCTCTCCAGCAATGCTATGTCCTTCCCTAAGGTGAGGTCTCCAGAGCTGCACTGAGTACTCAAGATGCGGCCTGACCAAGGCATTATACAGAGGGAGGATCACCTCCCTCCTCCTGGGCCGTAATTCCCGGGCAATGCAGCCCAGAATCCTGTTTGCCTTTGCCACAGATTTGCAGTTTTCACTGTTGTTCATTTTGGTGTCTACCACCACCCCCAGGTCCCTTTCACTCATTGTGACTTGGAGTGAGGCCCTCCCAGGGTGTATACATGACCTGGGTTTCTGACCCCAGATGCAGCACCCTACACTTCCCTGGATTAAACCTCAGTCCCCACCTTCTTGACCAACCCTCCAGGGTATCAGATTCCTCTGAACTGTCTGCTTCCTCCCGTCTGCCAGTGAAACATAGAAACATAGACTTTGACAGCAGATAAGGACCGCTAGGCCCATCTAGTCTGCCCATTTCCCTACCTACAGGATAGGCCGCAGATCCTAGTTAACCAACAGCCTATTTCTTCCTACCCCCACAAGAATTGCCTTATGTCTGTCCCATGCATTCTTGAATTCTCCACAGTTTCAGACCCCACAACCTCCTCAGGAAGGCTGTTCCATGCATCCACTACCCTCTCTGTGAAATAATACTTCCTCATATTGCCCTGAACCACCCTCCTTCTATCTTTAAATTGTGTCCCCTTGTTCTTGCAAGTCTCTTTTTCTGAAAGATGCTACCCTCTTGGACTTTGTTGATTCCACTGAGGTACTTAAAAGTTTCTATCATGTCCCCCCTCTCCTTCTTTCCTCAAGGGGTATACATATTAAGCTCCTTTAGTCTCTCCTCATATGGCTTCTCTTGCAGACCCTGCACCATTTTAGTTGCCCTCCTCTGGACTGCCTCTATTCTGTCTATGTCCTTGCGGAGATGGGGTCTGCAGAACTGGACAGGACTCCAGATGGGGTCTCACCAACTGTCTGTACAGAGGATAACAACTTCCTGTTTTCTGCTGATGATGCCTCTCCCTATACATCCCAGTATACCACCCAGCCCTCCCTACTGCCTTCTCACATTTGCTTGCTAACCTTAAGGTCATCTGATGTGTTACCCCCAGGTCCCTTTCCTTTTTTGTTGTTGTTACTACCTTCCCACCCATTGTGTATTCTTCCCTGCATTCTTGTTTCCCAGGTGCATTATTTTGCACTTCTTTGCATTGAATCCTAGCTGCCATACTTCTGACCATTCCTCCAACCTTGCCAAGTCCTTCTCATCCTTTCCACGCCTCCTTGTGTATCAACCCTGTTGCAGATCTTTGTGTCATCTTCAAAGGCATACTTTTCCTTCCAGTCCTCTGCAATGTCACTGATGAAGACATTAAAGGACTGGACCATCTGAACCCTGCGGTACCCCACTAATAACCCCTTTCTTCAGAGTGGACTCCCATTTACAATTACCTTCTGTGTCCTGTTGTCCAGCCAATGTTTTACCCAGGCTACCACCCTGGGTCTCACTCCCAGGCTGGTTAATTTGGCTATTAATCTTTGTGTGGGACTGTGTCAAATGCCTTGCTAAAGTCTAGGTGGGCCATGTCACAGCCCCTCCCTGGTCTAGTGATCAGTGCTCCCAGTTTTGAATCATCCATAAAGAGGCTCATCCTACTCTAACCCTCCTCCCTATATCGGAGACATAGGCATTGAACAGGAGTGGCCCCGGTACCAAACCTTGGGGAACCTCCCTGGAGACCTTCCTAAGGAGGAGACTGTCCCACCAACCACTACCCTCTGTGCTCTTTCTGTTAGCCAATTTTCTACCCATCTAAGCAACTGTCCTCCCCCATCCCCCCAGCATAATCAACAACCCAATGTGGGTACGAGTCAACGCCTTACTGAAATCCAGATAAAGGACATCCACGGTCTTTGTCGGTCCAGGATCCCTATCACCCAGTCGTAAAATCTATGAGGTTGGTCCGACACAAACTCCCAGGACAAAACCACACTGTTTGTCATCCATGTGCCTCAACCTTTCCAGTTGCCTCCCGAGCTTCTCCTTGATGAAGCCCTCCATTAGTTTGCCTACCACCCGGCGTTAGGCTGACAGGCCTGTAATTTCCCATCTCCTCCCAAGACCCCGTTTGTGGATAGGCACCACATGAGCCACCCTCCAGTCTTGAGGCACCCACTCTGTCTGCAGAGAGGCGTCAAAAGTGTAGCTAGCAGAGCTGCTAGTTCATCCACCACTTCCTTCAGAACCCTCCGATGCAGCCCATCAGGTCCGGCGCCTTATCAGTTTTCAGCGTATGAAGGGTCTCCCTCACGCTGTCCTCTGATTTCTCCCTCCCACCCCCTCAACTAAACACCCATCCCCTTCTAGGCCTGGCCCAGCCGGTGCCTCAGCCTCTTCTGATCCTCTCAACTCCATGTGACCTCTCTGCTCAGCTGTCTCCCTCCCTCCTTCCGGCTGAATGGATCCCTGTCTCCTTCCATAAGTGTCGAGGTAAGTACTCATTTAGTACCTCTTCCTGCTCCCCACCTTCTGAGCCCACCCTACCTAGTCCAAATCCTGGAGATCTGTGCTCTCCTTTTTTCTTCTCCCTATGTATCTATAAATCCTTCCACCCCTCTGGATATCCCTAGCCGGTTTTGCTCCATCCGCCTTTGGCCCCTCACCACTCTGGTGACTCTCCTTGCTGTCATTTCATAGTCTCCTCTCTCCCTTGTCCCCTGGAGCGCTTAAAACATGCATGGGGCAGCCTTTTATCCCTCACTGCCTCTTGTATCTCCCTGGTCCATCAGCACGGCTTGTTGGCTCTACCATTTTATGCCTTACCCCTGTACATGAGCTAGTACTCCCTAGAGGAGAGAGGAGGATATGATAGAGACATACAAGTATCTTACAGGGAGGAACAGGGTGCAGGAAAACACTATTTTTAAGCGAAAAGATGTTCCAGGACTAGAGGCATGGGATGAAGTTGGAGGAGGATGATTCAGAGGAAACATGAGAAAGAATTTCTTCACAGAATGGGTGGTGGACAAGTGGAACACCTGCCAGAGGAAGTGGTGGGGCTGAAACAATCACGGATTTAAGAATGCATGGGATAGACATAAAGAGATTCTGGAGGTCAGGGGTAAGGGCAACAGACTTCTAGGAAAACAAACTGAACTACAAGCTCAAATGGGCAGACTGGGTGGGTCATAGGCCCTTATCTGCCGACACTGTCTATGTATCTATGTATCTATGTCTAGTAGCCTCTGCACCCTTTCTTAATGGTCTCCACAAGCTACCAACATCCATTTCTGGCCTAATTTTGTTCAAGCTCCCTCTTAGAATCCTGCCTATACCCATGAAATCTGCCCCTGAAATGCACTACTACTGTATTTGAGCGGATATCCTCTCCTCCCCAGACACAGCAGAAACCAGACCGTGACATGGTCTCCATCTGCCAGCGGACTACACACCTCCAGACACCTTATCTGGTCACTGTCTGCAAGGACAATGTCCAGTATCCTCCCCTCCTGGTAGGTTCCCCACCTGTTGGACCAGAAAGGCATCCTGAAACACATCCATCAGTCTCTGCTCCCTGTTCACCACTGGTGTCATAGTGTCCCAGTCCGCCCCGGCATATTTAGATACCCATGACCACCACCCTACCCTTTCCACGGTCACAGTGCCTCTTGATGTTCCTAACTAATTTTTCCTCCAGGGCCTCATCCATTGCATGGGGTCTGTATACCACCCTATTTTCAATCTTTGCCTCCCTCATTTGCAGGGTTACCCAAATGCTTCCACTCCCATCAGCTCCCCTCCACTCCACTAACCACTGTGCCATTCTTGACTATCAATGCTACACCCCTCCTCTACCCTCTTCTCTATCCCTCCTGAATATTGTGTAGCCCTCCAAGTTTAGGCCCCAATCATTCTTCTGGGTGGCCCATGTCTCCGTAATCGCCGCCACATCCGCTGATCCCTCCGCCAGCATCGCCTGGAGCTCAGGCATTTGTTGCCTATGCTCCTGGCATTGATCAGGACCATCCTCCACCCATCCCCTCCCTACCCAATTGTCTCGGCCCTGCACAATCCCTATATGCTCTTTCCTGCACAGCTCTGTCTTTATTTACATTGCAGTCACCTGCCCTCTTTTGCACCCTAGACCCGAACCTCGAGCATCCCTCCTGATTTCACTTCTTCACTTATCCTCCCCTTTACAAGTTTAAACTCCACTTGTCGACTATGAATCCAGGGAGTTTTAGTTTTAAGATCTCTTCCCCCTCTAGTTTAAGATGTATCCTATCCCTGGTATATAATCCTTGTCCTCCCATGTGTCCCCCAGTCCCCACCAGCCCATACCCTTCTGCCCTGTACCAGTCCCTGACCCACTGGTTTACCCCTCTGAGTTTGTGCTTGGTCTCCCGGATGCCCTAGGTACTGGTAAAATTTCGAGAAAGAGACTGAACTTCCTATAGAGTGGCAGACCCTGGCCAGTTTCCAAACCTCACCTGTATTTCCAGATCGCTGTTCCCTCCAAATCGCTTGTGCCCAGATGTACTAGGAGATCTGGGATACCTCACATTCCAATGCAAATGAGTAAAACTGAATTTGGCCTTGTGAAGCGGATAGGCCCGGGATACATGTAACCTTGACTGGGCTGCTTTTCCCTCCCCTACACCCTCCCACTGGATGCCCCTGGTCATGGAGTCTCCCAGCAGGATCACCTTCACCCCCAATTTACTGGCCTTTTGCTCCTTCTAGGCTGTTCCTTCTTTCATCGACCCCAGCTTACTTATCAGCATAAAACTTCAGACTTGTTTTTTAACATCAGATATCTACCAGATTCAGTGCACTCATGAACATATGTCACAGTAAATCTGATTTTGTGCTGTTACTTTACCGCTCACGCTCAAGTGCACCTGAGATTGTGTAAACTGTAGGCTATCAATCAAACAAGCAGAACTGGGAATGCACATATGCTAACTGTGGTATCTGACGTTATGGTGTAGACTCGGCATGTATTTCAAAACCTGGAGGTATCCATCTCTAGGGACACGAGCTCATTAATAAAAAGTTAACATATATAATTAACAACAGGTTGTTAACACAAACGGACATCAAAGGCATAAATCGGAATGCTAAGAGGTCTAAATAAGGTCACGACAGTATGTAGTGCTTAAAATATTAACACTACTAAATACTGCTGCTTTCACAGCTGCAAATGTGGCTTGCTATCTGGCAGCCTTCAACATCTGTCCTGCTCCCAAGCCTCTCAGGCAATTGCGCTTGCAGCTAGAGAAACAGCTCGGCAGATGGAGGGCGGTGCTCTTGCACTGGCCTCCTTCACCTCCCAACCAGCTCCTGTCTCCCATCTCCTGTCCGCATGGAGCAGGCCACAGTCTGAGCTCCATAGGGGCTGGGAGTGGAAAGCATCCCATACCACTTTGCTCAAGCTATTTGCAGCAGCAGCTCCTACTTGTTCTCTTACACTCCCAGCTAACACTTCACCCCACAGCCAGACCCCAAGGAACAGATTCTTAACTTGTTTAAACACATTGGCCACTGGCCACCAGGGAAACTAGCCCACCACATGTATTATAGAAATCCCAGACTTTCCTGGGACAACTCCGCCTCCCATCATTAATACTAAACTATTTTAATAATGTCTGGCCACTAGCCCAAAGCATTCCCAGTAGCCCACCGGCTACAATTTTTTCTTAGAGATATTTCTTTCCAGCTGGTAGCTAATCAGTGCAAGGATATCTGATCAGGTCAAACCTGGTTATCATTCAGACAGCTACTGTGATTTTTTCCCTTTTCAATTTCCTCCTTCCACCCATTTTGGAAATGAGTGCATGTAAAGGCTGTACACAGCTACTGTGTCCCCATGCAGCAGGAACACGCTCCTGGCCCAGCCACAGTGATTGTTGTGGTGGCAGAGTGAGCCACCACCCTCCCCGACTGAGATGCACTGCTGAGTGGCAGCTGTCTCAGTTATGGACTTCCAGGCTTGCTTGTGAACCCATGTCATCAGCACGGCAGCTGAGCTACTACTTCACTGGCACTAGGCCATCTGGAGGAGTGATAAGTGGTTTTGCTTGCCCCCAGCAACACTTTCTCTTCTCCTTTCCTGTCTATTAATTTTCTTTCTTTCTCCATATCTCTGTCTCATTCTATATATTTGTATCTTCCTGTTTTGTCCCAACTGTAACTTTTATTTGAAGCTCCCTTTATTTTTAACTCCTATGCTGTCTTATACCCTTTTGCTCTCTGTCTCTGCTCTAGCTGCTGTATTTTCTCCATATTAACCTATTTTCTCTTTAACAGGTCTGACAGGATGCTGACTTTTTCCCAGCAGATAAGTATTACTCTACATCTAACCTGTCCTATCTTTCCTATTTACTCCCTAAGAACTACAGATCCTCTGTGATCCATTCCTATATTTCATTTTACAGGTCTGATGGGACGTCATCCCTACAAGACTTCTACGAGGGATCCCTAGTACCCAGGTAGAGACCATTTACATATTTCCTACATTTGTTGGGTTTACTGTAATGGTGCAGCCATGCATGTTACAATGTGTGTGTGTGTGTGTGTGTGTGTGTGTGTGTGTGTGTGTGTATTAATGTAACATATACTGCAGCATTTCTTTTGTTTGTTTTAATAAAGCTGTTTGTCTTGGAGGACAGCAGGCAGGCCATCAGACCTGTTCCCACCCCGGAGCCACAGAAACCAAGTCCCCACAGATTGCCACCCTGGCACAGCCAGGAAGGGGAAGGCCATCCTTCCTACCTCCAGGTGACTCACAGCCAGAATTGATCCAGTAGTCCAAGTGGTGACAGGGAATAGATGTAGGTGGGCAGGGCTTCATGAAGCCTGTGTCAGCAATGGTTCCATTTTCTCCACTTGGATTCATTGCCATGGTGGCACATAACCGTGCATGTGTGGTAGTGCCCACATACCATGGAACTGGCCCTCCCTGATGTTGCTCAAACTTCCTGTGTTTCCCCAGGCCTCCACCTGGGGGCAGCAAAGGCAAGTCAGCATGCTTCCCACAGCACCTTCTCTACCACTGCTCTCCAATGTTTTGTGATGTCAGGGTTTGGAGAGCACAGAGGTTCCTCATAGAAAATGGTAGGTGTATCTTTTAAATATGTATTTTAAAGATTTTAGCAGTTAATTTCAGTCAAGTCAAAACCATAGTTTAACTAACAAGGCCTTTGCTCTGCTGCGGGTATGCAATTGACTATGCATGCATAAGGTGGAAACCCATCCACCAGTGTCCTTGGGCAGGAAAGAAAAAGTGGAAAAAGCCTGGTCTACAGGATGGCGCCCAAAACACTTGCCCTACATAGCCTTCTGTTGCCACTACTTGTCTGTGCTCTGAAAGGAACCCTTGACCTTCAAGCCCCAACATGAGGAGGAGGGAGTAGGCAAGCCGGTGAGATGGAAGATGTGCTGCAGGTAACAGATGGTAGCCAGGGCAGATGGTTAAGGCCAGTAAGGTAGTAGGGGTTAAAACTGCACAACCCACCAGCCATATGCTGGTAGATTTTATGTTTGCTTGCATGCATGCACAAGAAACATTATGTGGCAGTTTAGGAGAGAAGCAGGTTGTGGAGGTGCGGCACTGTGGTGGCCAATGCCGGCACTACATTGTTGGGCTTGGCAGTGCTCAACAATGCAGGCCCAGTGTCCTGATGACACTGGTTCTGCAGAGTGCCACCAACTTGTAAGGATTTCACCACTGCAATCAGGGGCCACCTCATCATTGCAACGTCAGCCATTCCACTGCAATGAGGAAGTGACCCATCATTGCAGGCGGTACCTTGCCTGGTGTAACATTACCAGGCACATGGCTCTATGCCCACCTCAGAGCCCCATGAAAGCCCGATGGGGTGCCCAATCCTCCTCCCCATCGGCATAATGTCCCCAACCCCACTTCAGTTGTGTCTGAGGGGTGCCCAATCCCTATGGCATCATGCGCCCCCATAAACACATATTTCTGTGCTGATGGGAGGCCCAATCCCCATCGGCTTCAGTCCCCTTCCCAGTTCCAGTTGCCGAGGGTGCCCAATCCTCCTCGCATCGGCGCGTGCCCCCTCACTCATTTCTGTGCCGATGGGGGCCCAACTCATTGGCTTTGGTCCTCCCCACAATTGCCAGTGGCACACTGGGAGCTCCACCCCAGTGTACCAAAACACACCTGCAAAAGTAAAACCAACCCGATTTTCTGTATGTTTTTTAAACCTTAAAAACGAAACGGTCCCTCAAGTGTCCAGTGCCCCTCCCCAACCTATGCCCACCTTTGCATACCCCCACCTCCCCACACACACCCTCACCCCATGCTTACCTCCAGAGCCTGGCACGACAATCTTCCGCGTGGACCGGGAACACGCCTGCACTCTTCAAAGCCGACTACTTAACTGAAGAACTGCCAGTAAGCTGTATAATGGCATAAATAGGGTTTTTTCAACTTTGGTGCATATCTCAGGTATTTTGGGGATTTTGGCACCAAATGTTCAACAGAGAGTTATTGAAGTCCCTCCTCATGAATTCAGTCACTGTCATGGCGCGTTATTCGGTCCCAAAGGTGATTTCACGGTCACTGCCGGAATCACCTTTCGGGACTGATTAACAAAACAACTGTGCCACTGTTCATGAGGTGGGCTCTCAAAAGCCTATGTTGCAAATTTGGTGAAAAATCCAAAAATTACTGTTTTACAAGCATCGTTGCACAGTTTCCACACACACTCGTAACTTGGTTTGTAATATTTTCACTCCAGATTTTCAACATTGGCATTTTCCACACCTCCTTATGAATAGTACAGCTGTCATTTTACACATCCTGGCGAAATGTGTTTTGCACTTCAGCACAGAATAAGCGCAGTCGCTGTGGGAAATCAGTGTTTGGGACAGATTAAGATCAAGAAAGTGAGAGAGGGAGTGAGCGAGCTCAACAGAGCTCTGTTGGGACTGCTGCAGATTTCTTTGTGGGCAGAAAAAGATGCCAACACAGGCAGGATCCCAGTACTGAACGGGCAGCCTGCAGCGCTGGGAGAAACAGAACGAGCGAGTGAGAGGAGGGTGAGCAAGCTCAACAGAGCTCTGTTGGGACTGCTGCAGATTTCTTTGTGGGCAGAAAAAGGCGCCAATGCAAGCAAGAGCCCAGTACAAAGGGCAGCCTGCAGCACTGGGAGAAACAGACTGAGTGAGTGAGAGAGGGGTGGGTTAGCTCAATGGAGCTCTGTCAGGACTGCTGTGGATTTCTTTGTGGGCAGAAAAGGTGCCAATGCAGGCAGGAGCCCAGTACAAAGGACAGCCTGCAGCACCGGGAGAAATAGAATGAATGAGAGGGGGAGTGAGTGAGCTCAACAGAGCTCTGCTGGGACTTTAGAGTTGGCCACCCTCCCGCCAGGGTCCTCTGTGGGCCTATATTACAGCAGGGTCTCTGTGATGGAGACAAAGCAATGATTGGATACTTTCAGGATTGCTGTAATAATACAGATTTAGTTGTTCTGTTTATTTCTCTAACTGAGCTAAGTACTGAGCTATACTGCTGGGATTGCTGTAATAATAAATATTTATTTGTTTTGTTTATTCCCTAACTGAGCTGAGTAATACTTGGAGTGCAATAGGATGTCTAACTGGGCTAACTGAAACTATATGAGAGCTGAGAACAAAAAGTCTGGTAGCTGAGGGTGAAGAATGGACAAGGAGGCTTTAGGATTGCTACAGTAATACAGTATCTAACAGATGAGATTTGAGACTGAATTAACCTGGTCAGCAAGGGCAGTAGGGGACTAGTGTGGGGGCAGGAATTTTAGTAGATGGGGCCTAACAGTTGTAGTGAGGTGCGAAACCAGGAGTAGAGCCGGCAACATAAGGCGGGGGCCAAAATGGAGCAGGTGCCACATAGATACATAGGTACATAGACAGTGTCGGCAGATAAGGGCCTATGGCCCACCCAGTCTACCTATTTCAGCGTGTAATTACTTGGTATTACTTGGTATGAAAGAACAGAAGAAGGCCAGAGCCCATTGAGACTGTTCCCACACTATGGGATATTATTTATCTATTATCCCTCAACCAAACATCTAATTTGTCTTTAAAGACAGTGGCACTAGTTGCCTCTACCAATTCTTGTGGCAAGGTGTTCCATACAATGGATGCTCTTATTGGAAAAAGTTTCCCCTTTGCTGGTTTTATAAGTTTTTACTTCAAGCTGTTTATTATGCAGTCTCGGAACATGTCTCCTTTTGCAGATGTTAGACCACATTTTTCCACTAGATCTGGTGAATTTATTAAATTAAAACCATAAGCATATCACCTCTTAATCTTCTAGTTTGAAGAGAAGAGACCAGTAGCTTTTAATCTGTTCTGATAATCCAAGTTTGTTAATCTTGGAATCATTCTAGTTACTCTCCTTTGAACCTGTTCAAGAATTGTTATGTCTTTTTGGTTTGGATTCCAGAAAGGGAGCCATAGTCTAGATACAGTCTAATGTATGCCTATACAATGGAATAAGGCATTGTTCAGTGCGATTAACAAAAGTGCATTTTATTTGCCTCAAAAGTCTGTTGGTCATGCAAGCAGTTCTAACACAGTGATCATTTGATGTAAGTTTATTATTAACATATATCCTAAATCTTTTCACAATTTGATGAGTGAAGTGGTAGTCCGTTTATATAATATATCGTTTTTGGATTATTTACACGAAATGCACTACTAAACATTTGTCTTGATTAATTTGCATATGATTTTCATTTGCTGAAAGTGTTAATTTTTCCAAATCCTTCTTTAATGCAGAAATATTTTCTTGATTATTAACCTTGCCTCCCAATTTAGTATCATCTGCAAATTTAACGATGAAGTTATTTGGCCCTGTTTGTAAATCACTGATAAAGAGATTAAACAATGTTGGTCCCAAGACCGACCCCGTGGTACACACTTGTCACACTACCGAATCAGACAAGATATCATTAATTCTGACTCTGAGAATGATTTGTCAACCAGTTTAAAGTCCAGTTGACAATAATCAGGTGACAAACCTAGATTGTGCATTTTAGTAATGAATTTTTCATGTGAGACTTTATCGAAAGATCTACTAAAGTCCAAAATAATTACATCAGTAGGGATACCCACATCTAGTAGAGTACTTATATTATTGTAAAAGATATCAGATTGGTGGTGCAGGAATACTTGGAGTAAACCCATGCTGATTTGAATCATAAATTCTAATTTTTAGTATCTTGATCTATTAGAGACTTCATTACTCATTCCATTAATTTACCAGCCACAGAGGTCAGGCTAATTGGACGATAATTTTGCACAGAACCTCTATTGCCTTTTTAAATATGGAGTAACTATTGCTGAGCGTAATCATTGAGTACAATGCTTTCTTGTAAGGATTTGTTGAGAATAATTGACAAAGGTATTGAAATATTTATAGAGGTTTCAATCAGAAACCATGGATGAATACCGTCTGGGCCGGACTAGTATTTTTTCAGTTTTTGATAGCCTATATAATGTCAGTTGGATAGAACCTATGATAGTCTCGTGGTGAACTTTAAATGTACTAATAGGTGATTTTTGAGAAGACAGAACAAAAGTACTTATTAAAGAGATTTGAAGTTTCTATATCAGATACAGAAGAGCCATTGGTTATAATGGGATCAATGCTCCTTGATACACCTTTTTACTATTTATATAGGAGAAAAGAGATTTGTGACAGTCTTTGTGTGAGCTAGTTTAAATTCTAGCTTATTTTTGCAATTTAATAGAATTTTTAAGTTTTCACAGATTGTCTGTATTTATGTGATAGAGTAGTTTTAAATGAAACAGAACTATTCTTAAGTTTCCTAAAAGTTTAATTTTATTTTAATCTGATTTTTAATTGTCTTGTTGAACCAAGGGGAATATTTCCTTTATTATTAAATTTCCTCTTAGATGGAATAAAGGTCTTTTCAAATAATGTACAATGTTTTTAAAAAGTCCCAAGCTTGTTGTGTTGTACAATTAAGAAAATTAGATTTCAGTTTATGTTTTGTAAGTATTCATTGATTTAAGAAAGATTTGCTTTATTATAGTTTTTATACAATATAACTTCCTTTGTGTAGTTTTAAACTGTTGAATTTCAAAAGAATAGATGATTACTGGTCACAAGTGGATCCCAAATTTGTAAATTGGTCATTTGTTGCTCTATGTTAGTAAATAATAGATCCAAAATATTAGGACCTCAGTGGGTTCAGTAACAAGTTGTTGTAATCCAGTACTAACTACCACATCTATTAGTCCTTTCTCGGCATGGGATTGTCCTGAGAATGAGTCCCAGTTAATATGAGGGAGGTTAAAGTCACCAAATATTACAGTATCTTGAGATGCTGAAAAATGTGTAATTTCTTTAAACATATCAGTTGTGTAATCTGAATTTACAGATGGAGGTGATAGATGTTACCAATAGTTATATAGGACTGCTCCTTCAATAAGATTTTAACCCATATACTTTCCAAAGGAAAGGGACAACACATTTCAAAGAAGGAATATCATTTCGTATGTACATACAAACTCCACCCCTTGCTTATCTAATCTGTTTTATGATATAACTTATAACCTGGAATTCTCTGGACCAAATTGAGGGATGCATCCCTGAAGTTTCAGTTACTCACCACCACCTATATTAAAGTTTTACATTTGGCTTCAAGTTCTGCTAATTTGAGTTGGTTTAAAGATTTTGCATTCAAAGCTAGAATTTACATTTAGTTGTAATAATATTTTGGTAAGTATTTAGAGACTTGGGAATAGACCCATTCTCCCCATTGCTTTAGTTTAAACAATGATTTATGATTTTAGTGATACTTTTCCCCATAAGTGTACTACCCCTACAACTGAGATGTAAAAGTCCCAACAAAACAAGGAAGAGCGATCTGAAAATTATTCCCAGTGGGTAATACAGGGTATATCTTGGCTAAAACACCACTTTCTCAGCCATTCATTTAGGGTTTTGATTTTCTGCGTCATGGTAGATGTTGCTCTTGGGACAGGTAAATTTCAGATATACATACACAGCATCCCCTATCAAGTAACAGGTTACATAGCATACATAAATCTGTTGTAATTGATTAAATGGTGTTGTTTATATCATTACACTGGTATATTATGATAACCAGTGGATTTTCCCCATTTTGTACAATTTTAGGCATCATGGATAATGTCAGATACCCTGGCCCCACGGAAGCTAGAACAAGTGTGGTTTGCTCTTGTCACTGTAGCATACCGCCCTGTCAATAATGTAATGATTGAATCTCCAGGACTAACACTTGTTTTGAGACAGTAGAGGTACAGAATCAGAAACAGGTGATTGTTTAACACACTATGGATGATTAATTAATAGATATTGATTTGGTAGCTTGAGCCTTACTAGGACAAATATTCAGGGGCATTAACTTCTGGTTGGAAAGTGTTTTTAAACTATTATTATCAACAGAGGATAATGCAAGGATAAATCATGTAGCACTTCATTTTGATACAGTCAATTGCTCAAACCTATTATGAGTTTCAATAGGGGCACTATTGTATGACCACCCTCCTTTTTAAGAGGCTTTGTGACAATGGTCCAGTCATCATTATCATGAGAGAGGGTGGATAATCATCCACCTTATAAGAGGGGCAGAAGCAACAGGTATACTAGTACTAGTAGTTTACAATTGTCTCCTCATCAGAAGGCATAGAAATGCTACTAAATGTGAAGGAAATTGTTCATTAGAATGAAGTTGTTAGATCCATAAGATCAATGTAACTTTCCAATTCCTAATATCAGTAGAAACTGGTTTAATATTAAGCAGAAATGCTATCTCTGTTTCAGAGTGTGGTAATCAGATGGCAATTAGCACATACATACTAAGCTCCATACTTTCTCTCACTATACATCAAACATTGCATACACTTACTAAGTTCTTTTCCATTATTATCGAGTTGTATATTTACTAAGTATAGGATATGAGAAATGATCTTGTCAAAGTTTGTCTAATCTCAGCAGTTTCCAGTGTGCTTAGCGGACACAACGAACAGCGCAAATGGGTGTGTCTCTGCACATCATCTCCTTTCATAGCCCCGCACACTCACCCGCTAGCTAGAGGGGCAGGTTTTCTAACCCGAAAAACTGGAGTAAGTGTCCGTTCCTTCCAGTTTATTTTAAGTAAAAATAACAATATTTACTTAAATTCAGCAAGATTCTAGCGAGTTGAAGGTTTATAAGCCTTAAAGGGCAAGAGAACCACCAGGCAACAGTGCTGGAGATGTTGTTTTTGGGGTGGGAGGTATGCTGCATCTGCTAGTCCTCAGGTTCCCACAATGCTTTGCTATTCACTGAAAGTCAGTACAAACAAATGGTACCACACACAAGTTGACAAAACAATGTTTCTCTATGATACTCCTTCCTACTGCCAAACAGGAAGTTCGATTGAATCAATCAAATCCAGGGATATAAAAAGTAGGAACTGGCTTAGGGTGGGTGGGTGGAAGGGGTGGGATGGAGGAGCAATTAGTAAGAAAAAGGCTAGCAACAGAGTTGTAATTTGGCTCTATAGCTTTTATAATGTCAACCACACCCCTCAAATAAGCTCTCTCTCCTCCTACTGGGTTAAGCAAGTAAATTGATACAGTACCCTTTACAACAGAACACACTAAGCTTTCTTTCTTTTCTTTTTAACCCTAAATAAAGACCCTTCTACTTCTAATAAAACCTCTGTCTGCTTCATCTCAACAGAACCTGACTCCTGCAGAGATATACAGTAGTGTTAAATTAATAAGAAAATGTAGCTTCTTTTACAGTTAGCTGCTTTCTGCTCTACAAACAAGACTAGCAACAAAAAGCTGTAATTTGACTCACCTGCTTTATAGTGTCTAAGCCCACCCCCAATTAAGCTCTCTCTCTCTCTCCTCCTCACTGGTTAAACAAAAGTAAATTCATACAATTACCCTTTATCACGCACACACTGACTTTCTTTCTTTCTTTAACCCCTAAATAAGAACACCTTTTACTTCTAATAAGTATCTGTCTGCTTAATCTCAACAGACCACTACTCCTGCAGAGATAAGTGTTAAATGAATAAAAAATAAAAGCTTCTTTTAGTTAGTAGCTTTCTGCTCTACAAGCAAAGGCTCCAACAGGAAGTTGTAATTTGACTCACCTGCTTTTATAGTGTCTAAGCCACCCACCAATTAAGCTCTCTCTCTCCTACTGGTTAGCAAAAGTAAATTGATACAGCACCCTTACCTTTATAACACACACTGACTTTCTTTCTTTCTTTTAACCTAAATAAGACCCTTCTACTTCTAATAAAGTATCCATCTGTGTCTCAAAGACCCTGACTCCTGCAGAATATACTGTAAGTGTTAAATTAATAAGAAAATGTAGCTTCTTTTAGATTAGCTACTTTCTGCTCAACAAGCAAAAGCTAGCAACGGAAGTTGTATTTGACTACCTGCTTTTATAATGTCTAAGCCACCCCCAATTAGCTCTCTCTCCTTCTACTGGTTAAGCAAAAGTAAATTGTTACAGTACCCTTTACAGCACCAGAACACACACTGACTTTCTTTCTTTTTTAACCTAAAGCCCTTCTACTACTAATAAAGTATCTGTCTAGCAATCTCAACAGACCCTGACTCCTGCAGAGATATAAGTGTTAAATTAATAAGAAAATGTGTATTTAGTTAGCTGCTTTCTCTAAACAAGGCTAGCAACAGGAAGTTGTAATTTAGCTCATCTAACATAGTGTCTAAACACACACAATTAAGCTCTCTCTCCTCCTACTGGTTAAGCAAAGTAAATTGATACAGTACCCTTTACAACACAGAACACACACTGACTTTCTTTCTTTCTTTCTTTTTTAACCTAAATAGACACCTTCTACTTTAATAAAGTATCTGTCTGTAATCTCAACAGACCCTGACTCTGCAGAGATATATACAGTAAGTGTTAATTAAGAAGAAAATGTAGCTTCTTTTAGTTAGTTGCTTTCTGCTCAACAAGCAAAACAGCAACAGGAAGCTGTTTTGACTCTGCAATTATAGTGTCTAGCCACACACACAATTAAACTCTCTCTCTCCTCCTACTGGTTCAACAAAAGTAAATTCACAGAGCCCTTTACAGCCAGAACACACACTGACTTTCTTTCTTTTTTAACCTAAATATACCTTCTACTTCTAATAAAGTATCTGTCTGTATCTCAACAGACCCTGACTCCAGAGAGATACTGTAAGTATTAAATGAATAAAAATGCAGCTTCTTAGTTAGCTGCTTTCTAGCACAAACAAGGCTAGCAACGGAAGTTGTAATTTGTCCCTTTATAGTGTCTAAGCCACACACCCAATTAACTCTTTCTCCTCCTACTGGTTAAACAAAGTAAACTGATACAGTACCTTTACGGTACAGAACACACCTGACTTTCTTTTCTTTCTTTTTAACCTAAATAAGACCCTTTCTACTTCTAATAAGTATCTGTCTGTAATCTCAACAGACCCTGACCCCTGCAGAAATAAGTGTTAAATTAATAAGAAAATGTAGCTTCTTTAGTTAATTGCTTTCTGCTCTACAAGCAAGGCTGCAACAGGAAGTTGTAAATTGACTCACCTGATTTTATAATGTCTAAGCCACCCCAATTAAGCTCTCTCTCCTCCTACTGGTTAACAGTAAATTGATACAGTACCCTTTACAGTACAGAACACACATGACTTTCTTCTTTCTTTTTAACCAAATAAACCCTTTCTACTTTAATAAGTATCTGTCTGCTTAATCAACAGACCTGACTCCTGCAGAGATACAAGTGTTAAATTAATAAAAAATAGCTTTTTGAACAATTGCTTTCTGCTCTACAAGCAAGGCTAGCAACAGGAAGTTATAGTGACTCACCTGATTTTATAGTGTCGCCACACCCCAATTCGCTCTCCTCCTACTGGTTATGCAAAGTAAATTGATACAGTACCCTTTACAGCACAGAACACACTGACTTTCTTTCTTTTCTTTCTTTTTAACCTAAATAGACCCCTTCTCTTCTATAAAGAATCTGTCTGCTTAATCTCAACAGACCCGCACTCCTGCAGAAATATGTGTGAAATTAGAAAACATAGAAACATAGGAAATTTGACTGGCAGATGGGACAGTGGCCGCAGTCTGCCATTTCACCTACCTAATGGATAAGCTGCAGATCCTAGTTAACCAGCAGCCTACTTCTTCCTACCCCCACCCCTAGAATTGCCTTATGACTGTCCCATGCATGCTTGAATTCCACCACTGTTTTGACTCACAACCTCCTCCGGAAGGCCGTTCCATGCATCCACAACCTCTCTGTGAAAAATACTTCCTTAAATTACCTCTGAGCCCCCCCTCTATCTTCAAATTGTGCCCCTTGTTCTTGCACACTCTCTTTTTGAAAGATGCTACCCTCTTGGACTTTGTTGATTCCTTGAGGTACTTGAAAGTTTCTATCATGTCCCCCCTCCTCCTTTCCTCGAGGCTATACATATTAAGCTCCTTAAGTCTCTCTTCATATGTCTTCCGGTGCAGACCCTGCACCATTTTAGTTGCCCTCCTCTGGACAGCTTCCATCCTGTCTATGTCTTTGCGGAGATTGGGTCTCCAGAACTGCACACAGTACTCCAGATGGGGTCTCACCAGCTGTCTGTACAGAGGGATAATAACTTCCTGTTTTCTACTGGTGATGCCTCTCCTATGCATCCCAGTATCCCCCAGCCCTCCTTGCTGCCCTCTCACATTGCTTGCCCACCTTTAGGTCATCTGATATGACTACCCCCAGGTCCCTTTCCATTTTGTTGTTGTTAGTATCTCACCCCCATTGTGTACTCTTCCCTGGTTTTTGTTTCCAGGTGCATTACCTTGCACTTCTTAGCATTGAATCTAAGCTGCCATACATTTGACCATTCCTCTAACCTTGCCAAGTCCCTTCTCATCCTTTCCACCCCACCTTGTGCATCAACTCTGTTGCAGATCTTTGTGTCATCTGCAAAGAGACATACTTTTCCTTCAGTCCCTCTGCAATGTCGCTTATAAAGACATTGAAGAGGACCGGTCCTAATACTGAACCTGCGGTACCCACTAGTAACCCCCTTTCTTCAGAGTGGACTCCATTTACTATTACTCTCTGTGTCCTATTCTCCAGCCAATTCTTTACCCAGGCTGTCATCTTGGGACCCACTCCCAGGCTGGCTAACTTGTATATTAATCTTTGTGTGGGACTGTGTCAAATGCCTTGCTAAAGTCTAGGTAGCCATGTCCACAGCCCTCCCTGATCTACTACTTTGGTCACCCAGTCAAAGAAATCTATCAGATTTGTCTGGCATGACCTTCCCACTGTGAATCCATGCTGCCTTGGGTCCTGTGCCCTCTGGCCTCTAGATACTCAACATTTTTTCCTTCAGAAGTGATTCCATCATTTTCCCTACCACTAAGGTTAAACTAACAGGTCTGTAGTTTCCTGCTTCTGCCCTGCTCCCACTTTTGTGAAGGGGAATCACATCTGCCCTCCTCCAGTCCTCAGGTACCACCCCATCCTCCCATGATTTGTTAAAGAGGGTAGTCAGTGGTGTCACTAGTTCTACCCTTAGTTCTTTTAGAATTCTGGGATGAATCCCATCAGGCCCCATTGCTTTGTCCACCTTCAGTTTTAAGAGTTCTTTCAGAACCCTTTCTTCTGTAAATGGGCTGGTATCAACTTCTGTATCCAGAGTGTTTCTATTGTTTGTTTTAGGTACCTCCCCTCTTCATTTGTAAATACTGAGCAAAATATTTGTTTAGTATCTCTGCCTTTTCACAGTCACCCTCTGCCCACCCCCTCCTTTTATTAAGCCTCACTATCCCTCCCTTAGTCTTCCTTCGCCCCTGATGTACCTAAAAAGGTTTTATCCCCTTCTTAACTGAGTTGGCTATCTTTTCCTCAGTTTGGGCCTTTGCTGTTCTGACTGCCTTCCCAGCTTCCTTTTGTTTAACTGATACAATTCTCTGTCCTGCTCCTTCTGTGATTCCTTGTACTTCCTGAATGCTTTCTTTTTCTCTTGAACCTTCACTGCCACTTCCTTTGAGAACCATAGTGGTTTCTTACATCATTTTGTTTTGTTTATTTGCTTCACACAAAGGCTTGTTACCTCTGTGATGGCAGTTTTTATTATTCCCATTGTTCTTCCACCCTCCTTCCTGCCCATTTGCTAGTGCATTCCTTAGGCACTCACCCATTTTAGCAAAGTCAGCCCTCCTAAAGTCCAGTACTTTTGCCTTTGTATGGCTTGACTCTATTTGCTGTGTTTATAGTGAACCATACTGTTCAGGTATGGTCTCTGAGTCCACTTCTACATACTAGTTGTCTTAAGGCATGCCCCTGTAGGGCATCTAGAATAACCCCACTCTTAGAAGTGGCTCCTGCAACTGCACTCCAGTTAACATCTGGCATATTCAGATCACCCATCAGCAATATCTCCCTTTATCTGCCATTCTAAGTATACTTTCTATCATTTCCTTGTCCATTTCCTCCCTGAGAGAGGTCTGTATACAACCCTGTGCGGATTGTGGTGCCATTGCCTGTCTCCAAATTGACCCACAGTGCTTCTTCTCCTCCCTGTTTACCCTTTTGTTCTGTTGCTTTGATTCCTTCCCTTATGTAAAAATCTCCTCCTCCTCCTCTTTACCCTCCCTGTCCCTCCTGTAGATAGTGTATCCTGGTATGTTTACGTCCCAGTCATGGTTCTGTGTGTACCATGTTTCTGTGACTGCCACGATATCCAGATGTTCCTCCTCCATCAAGGCCACTAATTCAGGAAGCTTGTTACCCAGACTATGGGCATTGGTACTCATTACTCTCCATTTTGATGGCTTTACCTTCTGTTGCAGCATCCCCACTGACCTTTCTACCTCGGTCTTTTCTCATTTAGTACCCTGTTTTGTAGGGAGAGGCTGGGATTTTCCTGCTGCTTATCAGTGCCTCCCTTGACTAGTTTAAAAGCTTGCCAATGAAGCATTTAAACCGATTGCTCAAAAGACTTGTTCCCTTCCTGGACAGATGCAGACCATCCTGCCAGTATAGGCTGGTGTCCCTCCAGGTGGAACCCCAGTCCCCAATGAAGCCAAACCCCTGTGCTCCACACCATTTTCAACCATTCATTAAACTGCATGGTGCAAAGTACCCTCGCCTCACCCATGCCATTGACAGGCAGCACCTCTGAGAAGGATACTGTGTGTGCTACTTGAAATCAGCCAGCTCCTTCTGCAGCGACAATATTTGCCGGGGACTGCTGCCAGCTCGCCTTCCAGCCGTGAGAGTCTGTCTTCTACCTCTGTAAGTCTAGCAGCCTGTGCTGCCTGTTGTTCCTGGACTTCTTGCAGTTTTAGGTCTAGCTTTCCCTCCAGCTTTATGAGCCGTGGCTCCACCATCGCTATAACCTGTCCGGTTAGTTCCCGACCCAGCACGGTGATCTCTGCGGCCAACATTGAAACTAGGCCTGAGTTTTCTCCTCCTGTGCCAGCTGTAGCTTTCTTGGCACTTTTGTTGGCGAGCCGCTGGCTTTTTGCCAGATTGTGCGTCAGATATTCGTCCATCCTGCCTTCCGCCATTGAGAGGTATATATTTTACACATTTATCAAGGTATTTATATTCTGTTTTATTACTTTATTTCGGCTAGCAAGGGAGAGCAGTAAAAATACACGTCTGTCCGGTTCAGCTGCTCATTAGTACCCCCCTGAATGTTATAACTTAATAACTGGTTTGTGTTTTTTCCTGAAGGAAACCTGGATGTTATAAAGGAGTGTTTATAACGGCAAACACACACTGAGTTTTCCTTGCTCTGCACATGCGCCAGTCGTCACACTGAACCTGTCCTGGGTTAGTATATGGAAGGCTCAGTGTCTGCTTCTCAGTGGCTTTGTGATGGCGATGTCCGGAGCTCTGCCTTGTAATGACTGAACCTCAGTACTCGGTGGCTTGCTGTCCAGTTCTGTCTCCTCAGTACCGGTGGTGGTTCATGGATTTCCCGTGTTCTGAGCCTGTAGTGGGTCGGTGTTCAGTGGTTGTCTGGTTCTCTCTGTTCCGTATCTGCAGGGGATCGGTACTTGGTTGGTGTTTGGTTCTCAGTTGCCATCTGCCTGGTGCTCGGTACCTGTAGTGCACACTGTTTGGTTCTCCGTTCGGTAGCTCAGTGGTAGGTGCCAGGTTTCAGCAGCCGCGGACTGTGCTTGAACCAGACGGGACTGTGGCTGAACACCGAACGACTTATTTTATATAACTGCTGTGGCAAAAAAATGCGATCCAGCAATTATATAAAATAAAACATGAAGTAGTGTGTAAAACTCAAATTTTACACACACCCTTGGTGCTGGATGCTTGAATAAACTCCTCGAGATTCGTTCTCGGGGTTTATGTACTGTAGCATCCTACACTTCATGTGTGTAAAATTCTTGTTACACACACCCCCATGCTTTTTTTTTTTTTTTTAAACTTGTAGCTTTTAATCAAGTTAGTAGACAGGGTAATACAAGGTTACACATAGACTATTAATTTAGCCATACAGTAATAGAAAGACATGAAGAAAAGTTTGTATATCAACTATTTGCTATAAAATTAATATAACCCATCTTCATTTCTTTCTTTCCATAGGCCTAATTAATTCAGAGTCCAGATTTTCATCGGTGGATCTATTCCAGAAAATGTCCAAACAAGTCACTGAAGTTCAGAGAATCTGAGATAGAAATTGAAATATCTTGATATACCCCATAAAAACATTGTAACCATGTTCTCATATACATAAATCAATCAACCACATATTCTTCATTAAAAGAATTTACAGTAAAAGTCAAATTCGAAACAACAAATGCACTCCGCTGTCTCGTGTGTTTTTTCATCAATATTCTCACTGTCTAGTGTTTTTTTTATTTGTATTGTGAGTAAAAAGGAATAAAGATTACGTATAAGGACCAATTTAATAAAGTATGGTAGCAAAAAATACTAAACGAGTTAGCAAAGTATCTGCTCTAAAACTGGGGTCTCTTTGGTTTCTTCCCTGTAACAACAGTAGGGGAGACATCTAGAACTGTATTTAGCTATCTGCAGTCTTAATCTAGCTCTTATCGCTTCCATTAATTGAATGCGAGTAATATTTTGGGACCAATGCCCTAAAGTGAGTTTGTCCCCAGTAAGCCAGTTTTGGGTAAGCACTTTAAGTGCCACCACAATCAAAATAAAATAAATATATTTTTGGGCCCGTGTTGAGATTTCCTCTGGTGTCAGCCCAACACTAAGTGCTCAAAGTCTAAATGGGTTTGTAAATGAAAAATGGTACTTACTGCCTCCTGAACATCTTTCCAAAACATGGTAAGTACCAGACATGTCCAAAACATGTCGAGATGAGTGCCCCCCACACCCCTTCCAGCACTTATCTGATGGAAAGGTGGCATAGTGCTTTGAGATGACTGGGGTGCTAAAAAATCTCACACTTACCTTCCAGCGAAACCACCCCATGCTTTAGTCTATATATTATACAACAGGTATCTATTGTAAGCCGACCAGAATAGAGGAAACTGGTCATTTAATACCCCAAAACTAATACATCACTTCCCTTTGTCAATTATCCACATTTAAGACACAACTATGGTAGTTTATATATAGTTAAGACATGCCCATGATAGCTTATTAACACTTAAGATTTGCCCACAGCCATCACATGCTCCACAGGGGGTGTTGGCACAAGGCACAGTTGCATCACGGTGTCCTGACTCGACCCGCCCTCCACCAGAAAATCCTCCAGGGTACCCAATGACACCCCTGCCCGTCATAGTGAATCTGGGTCTCCGTTGCATCCCAAACCTAGATCTGATGGGGTTAGCAGCAGGGGGGCCCTGGAGGCTCTGCCTGAGGGGTAATCCTGGGGCACTGTATGCGGATGACCCGGGTCTGCCAGCGGAGGTGGGTGGCTGATGGTGCTTGGCCACCAGATGAATAAAGTATAGTAAGTTAAAAAAAAAAAAAAAAGACTTGCCCACAATAGTTTATTCACATTTAAGACACACCTATGAGTTTATCCACATCTAGTCCACAGAGAAAAAGAGGATAAAAAGAGATCACTGACACCATTCACTTCAACTGCAACAGAGCATTTAAAAGACTTGCCCACAATAGTTTATTCACATTCAAGACACACCTATGAGTTTATCCACATCCAGTCCACAGACAAAAGAGATAAAAGAGATCACTGACACAATTCACTTCAACTACCAAAGAGCATTTAAAATCCTAGTTTCAAAACTCCTAGTTGTATATTTAGAGTAATATATGAGGAGGAGTGCATAATGAGAATTTATGCACACCCAAGGTGTGGGATGTTACACAAATCCTAAGGGTGAGCGCAAGGGCTTATCAAGCATCCCACACCAAGGGTGCTCATAAAATTCAAGTTCATACTCTTCCCCCTGCGTTGGTTTATGTAATTGCTGGGGACTGTTTTTTTGCCAACCAATAGCCGCACAGCAGGGAGAGCACAAGCTGGTACTCTTACTTTCCATAGGGTGTATATTTATTTAATTTGCTTTTGGTAACCGGGTAAGTGCACTAGGCAACAGTTCTGCCTATTTTCAGGCACGACTCGGGAGAGTACAACAGACATAGTACATAGATAGCATCAGGACAATTCAGTAACAATATAAAATAGGTACAATCACTTGCAATCAAGGAGAAAATACATAATAGACAATGACAGTACACTTCTACAAGCATCACAGTGGTAGCCATAATTAACATAAGACAGATAATCAAAGAAGTCTGTCAAGTTAAGGGAAGAAACACACTAGCAAGGATACAACCACAAAGTTATTCCTAGACATCTACAGTTATATGGAGAAATAAGGAGGAGAGTCCAAGATTAGCTGCAAATGCAGTTACCTAGTGCATAGAGATGGGCAAACAATGATCGCTTGAAGGAGGGGGTTTTTAACAGGCGAGGTTCCAGAATTAGGAGCCAAAACAGGAGAAGGCCTGTTCCCCCATTTTTGTGATGGAAGGCCGAACTGATAGCATGGGGCTGGATGACGACCAGAGTGAGCGGACACTGGGGACCATAGTAAGCATATTACCCAGGGAGGCTGGAAAGGGTGGTCTACTAAGGGAGTCAACAAAGCACCCAAGGGAGTACGAATGGAGGTCTTTGGGAGACAACCAGTTTAGGCCCGAATAGAGCAGGCAGTGATGAGTAAGCCGAGGAGCTGATAAGGCAAACCTACAGATATTGTTATAGGAAGTGTCCCACTTGCTGAGCACTCTAACATTGGCATGGTAGAGAACTGGGAGAGTGTACAGGAGTTGAGGGAGAAGCACACCTCTAGCTACAGCTATCCTGGCAGTGGGTGTGAGAGAGTGCCGTACTCAATATGCTGCGCCGATCTTGGTATTGACAGATCTACATACCTCATAGACATGCTTAGAAAAATCAAGTGCAGGATCAAGCGTAACCCCAAGATATTTGAAATTATCAGTATTAGTGACAGCATTACCATCCTGACAGTGGACAAGGAGCTTAGGAGATTCCAAGAGCACTTTTTTAGATGATCCGAACAGCATGGCCTGAGTCTTACCTATGTTCAGAATTTGCTGGTTAGCCGAGAGCCGGGATTGAAAGTCATGCAAGAGATTTAGGTTAATGTCAGCTATAGACCTGGCAGAGTAGTACAGCACTATATCATCAGCGTACATGAGTAGGTTACTGTGAAGTGAGTAACTTGGAATATCATTTAGGAAGAGGGAGAAGAGAAGAGGACCGAGTATAGAACCCTGTGGAACACCACGGGTAATAGGAATAGAGGAGGAGAGAACCTTACAGTAGGAAACTGCCTGGGAGCGATTGTCCAGGTAACTACCGAGCCAGGATAGGGTAGAGTCAGAGACACCCAAAGCCTGTACTTTGGACAGTAGAAGCGGGTGGTGAACCATATCAAAAGCCTTAGACAGATCAATGAACACAGAACCTGTGAGCAGGCCCTTATCCATATTACTTTTGATATCACTCGTAAGCAGTGTCAGTGCAGTGGTAGTACTATGCCCCACCCTAAAGACATGTTGGGAGGGGGATTGAAGATTAAATTTAAGGAGGTACTCTGAGACCTGATGATGGACAAGTTTTTCCAGAAGCTTGCTGAGCGTGGGGAGAAGAGAGATAGGCTGGTAACTGGACAGTAGTTTAACGTCGCCCTCCTTATAAACTGGTATAGTTCTAGACGATTTCCAGATCGATGGGATAGAGCCAGTACTAATTGAAAGGTTGGAAAGCCTGGTTATAGGCCTAGCAAGCCAGTTAGCAAACAGCCTGATAATCCCTGGATGAATTCCATCCGGACCAGTGCTGCCACTAGTAGGGACTGTATTGAGTAGAGCTAGAACTTCCAGGAAAGAGACCTGAGCTAAGTCCAGGGTAGGGTGAGCATTTGAACTTGGTGAAGTGGCAGATCCAGGAGTGGGGGACCCATGGGGGTAGGAGAAGGAAGGAGGGAGAAGGAGGAGTTGAACGCATTAGCAATAGTGAAAGGATGGTTACAGTGGACATCATTTATGTACATATCAGAAGGAGTAGTTGGCTTGTTGTTCCCAAAAATTTCTTTAATTTGCGATCAATACCTTTTCGGACATGAGGCGGAGGAGTGCAGGAGGTTCCTGTAGTAGGAGCTTTTTGCCAGTCGAATCTCTTTTTTGCATTTGTTGCGTAATGATCTATAGGCTTCGAAATCCGTAAGTAGTCTGGAGGTCTTCCAAGTGGACCACAGTTTATCCCTGAGTTTCAGAAGATGGAGCAGCGGACGCTTTAGCCATTTAGTGATTTTCCCTTTAACCCTTCTCTTTGTAACCGGGATGTGTTTATTTTGTATAGAGAGTAGAGAAGAGTTAAAAAGTTAGTGGCAATGTTAATATCATCAGTATGGTATATGGGAGACCAGTCAACTAAGTTAAGATCATGAACGAAGTTCTCCATATTTAGGTTGGAGAGATTGGAAAAAGTTAAAACTTTAGAAGGGAGTGAAGGGACTGAGGTATCCCATATAGAGTACACAGGGTAGTGATCACTTATGACATCCAGGAGAACACCTGCTGATCTAAAGGCTTCCTTTCTATTAGTCAGGATCCAATCAAGTAGAGTAGCGCTATTACCACCATGGGAGATCCTTGTAGGTTCCTGAATAAGCGGAAAGAGACTGGCCTTGCTAGTCACAGAGGATAGGAGAGCAGAGCGGGGGCCAGACCAATCAAGGTTGAAATCCCCAAGACAGATTATATCATTCTTCCCCGTAACTGATAAGAGATAGTCCATGAACTCCTCAAGGCCAAGCCTAGAGTTAGTGGGAGGAAGATAAATACAAAAATGTGAAATTTCCTAATGCCCCAAAGTAGAAGAGAATGGAGGACTTCGCAGTTAGCGAGAGGGAACATGCAATAAAGTGATGTTAAGTTGAGGTTTATAGCAAGTGCAAGTTCACCTCCTCTTTTGGAAGAAGGGTGATCCACCGCAGCATGTTATATCCCAGGAGAGAGCACTGGGAATCAGCTATGGAAGGCTTAAGCCACGTTTCTGATATGGCTAAAATATCCGGGTGGTTGGTACTAGTCCAAGCTTCCAGGTCAGGGAGGTTAGCCAGGAGGCTCCAGGCATTAATGTGAGCAAAAGAGAGACCAGTGGTCTGTGGCAGACGGAGAGAGTGAAGAGACTGGGTAGGATTGTTGACCAAAGTGGGACCGGAATTTTTTTCAACATCCCTGGCAAAAGTGATGGATAGGGTAAAGATCCAGAGGGTCGAAATAATAAAAGCCCTGGCTACACTTCCAGGGGAGATGGAGAATTTACGCAGGATAAATTTTGTAAACAACCCCAGTTGTTTCAGGACAAGACCAGCTTTAGGTAGAGAATTAGAATTAGGGATAGGATCAGACAGGAGGTTGGAGAAGTAGAAGTTATCCAGAGAGTATCCAGAGGAGGGCGACTTAGTCAGTACTGAGCCAGAGAGAACAGATAGTAGCCATAGTATGAGTGCAACAGAGAGAAGGGAGAGAGTAGGCAAGGTAGTCATGATGGCAGGGGTAAAGACAAATGGGCAGTAAGGGGGGAGAGAGTAGCAGCTAGGAGGGGAGGAGCACAATGGGTGATGGATAAACACTATTTAGAACAGTGAACAGAGAAGGGGTAGGGTGACCTCTAGCAGTCAGAAAAAATAAGGAGCAAATGGAAAACTAGAGAGATAGATTTAGAACATTCAGCAGTCCCGCGAGATGTAATATGACTCGCTCCCCTCCGGTGTCTATATAACTAACACCAGGAAAGGGTGGGAGGGTATTGGGGGGCGCGCAGGGTTACTACTCTCTGGGACCAGCTCTTTCTCCACGCGGGTTTCGTCGACTGCCTCCGTACCTGAGATAGCTTCTGGGGTGGGGAGGGCTTCACCCGTAATGCCCTCTCGACCTGCGGTGCGGAACAGATCTTTCCATCTGAGGAGAGAAGAAGGTAGGGTTATTTATATCCTGCCAAGCAGATGCAATCAGCAACCACCCAATTGTGTATGTGTAAGTTATGTAGGCCAGAAAGGCAGCATTTGCAAGTTACTACTTTTTTATGTGTGTGCCAGAGAAGGCCAGCAAGGCGGATAAGCAGGATTTGAAAATACAGTTAAGGTGCATTAATAATAAGTCAAAAAGCCCTTAAACTACAATCAGCAGATAAAAAAAACAAACACTCATAAACTTAGTGGTTTACAGTTAACATTAAGGTGCATGTGCAAATAAAGCTAAACCCAAGCACTCTAAAAACTGCCCAAGGAAATTATACAGTTAAGGTGCATTAAAAGTACTCAGAAATTGATGCTTTATATTTCACATTCACTTTAAGGTGCATGTGCAAGTAAACCTAAAAGCACTAGTACTCTAAGAAAAACTGCCCGGGAAAAACTATCTCCACTGTTTGGTTGATATTAATTCAAACAAAATGGCACCAAAAGCACTCTCTGGGACCAGCTCTTTCTCTGCGGGTTTCAGCGACTGCCTCCGTACCAGAGACAGCTTGAGGTGGGGGAGGGCTTCACCCGTAATGCCGTCTGACCTGCAGTGCGGCAGAACGGATCCCTCCGTCCGAGATAGCTTTGGGGTGAGGGAGGGCTTCACCCCTAATGCCCTCTCGACCTGCGTGCAGCGGAACGGATCCCTCTGGCTTCAAGATACAGCTTAGGGGGTGGGGAGGGCTTCATCCATAATGCCTCTTGACCTCGCGGTGCGGCAGAACGGATCCTCTGTTTAACGCTGAATTATAACCAATTTTTCCTATGAAAAAAAAAAACTGTCCCAGTTATTACAACAGTCAAAACATTCAGTTAGCTTAGCCAGAGTATACTCGGAGTAACCGGATTCTGCAGTTTACTAGATGCCTTGGGCATTTAAATACCCACGTTAGCATGTTATTCCTTTGTATAGTCCAGCTAACAGAATGTTATCACTTAAATAAAGCTACCTACCAGACAGTGGTTGCACACAGCTCCTCCCACCCATGAAGAGTGGCACCAGTTATTCAATTATATCAGATGGAAAAAATGACTTAGAATGCCTGTAATCAGATGTTTTTTGTCTCATGATATTTGGAATGCTTGCCTTTTCTATGCGGATCCTAAATGTGCTCACTTTGTAGTACAAACATTACAGTTCCCTATACAATGCTGGAATCTCTGTGCGTATGTGTGCTTCTTACATCTGTTGTGTACGTCTTCATGGACTTGCCTTCTCCACTTCCAGAGCCCCCTGGTGCTTATCTGTACCCTCCTCCTCCATGCAGTAAGTTTGATTAATTTTATTTTTAATAGATAACTATGATAAAGCAAGCAAATAATTATAAATCATGACCTTCATAGCCAATCAGGTCTGTTCGTTTCTAAAGAATCCAGACACTTAAAGAACCCTAAGAAGGTCTCTCATGCAAACAACCCTAAAATAATTTTACAATTTATGTTTATTTATGAATCTCTCAAGTTCAGAAGGCAAAGAAATGCCGCCTTTTGGACTTTTAGAGCTATCACACATAAGCTTCCCCAGTAAACCTCTGCCTGCTTGCCCCTAGGCGCTGTAGGCAATTACTCCTTGCACAGCTTCTCCTTTATCTCCGTATACATTCCTAAAGTAAATTCACATTTTGGTAAAGTGTAATTTGTTCCATAGGTGAGGGAGTACATAGCTTACAGACAAAGAACTCTGAAGCTAGCTGCCCCGACAACTTTCTTCTCCTTCAAAAGCTATACTCTTATTCCTTTATAGAGTCCCGTAATCGCGCGCCTTCGGGAGGCCAGTGAAATAAGTGTCAGACATCCATCCCCAGGCCCTGTGATTCCCTGTTTATCACTCCTTCTCCCCATCACCCCTCCTATCCCTTCTCCTGAACTGTTCATGTACATACTGTATAATAATGTATGTTGACAATATTTTTTTCTTAGCAGCTTGCATATTTGCCTGTATCGACCTTGCCTAATACTGTACTATGTTTTATGCCCTCTTCCACATTGTATTCCTTGACTGTACATCCATCTTTTTCCTTTGTACATCGTTTACTTTTATGTGCATTTGTCCAGGTCCACCTTGCAAATAAGCTCGCTCAATGATGCTTCACCTGGTAAAATAAAGATCGATTGATTGATGTTTATTCATTTTTCAGAGTGTACAATACACAATAAAAACATATACTCCAGTCATAGATTCCATTTCCCACACAGAGGCTTCTCTATTTTCTACACAGTGAAACATTTTAATGATAAATTGAAGAAGTCTTTATTTATTTAAAAGTTTTACCAGGAAGGCATGCTGAGCGGTATAATGCTCGATTCCAGATGTGTACTGGGGTTAGGGGAAAACAGCGAGAACTATTTTACAGGATATACAGATGAATTGCAATACAGAGATCATACTAGGTTCAGACATTATGCAGTTAGAGTCACATGGGTAGACTAGAATTGCAAGTATTGCTCGGAGTCTAAAATGCAGCAGCAAGAGAAACAGAGAGTATGCTAACTTGCACCTGGTCACGGTAAGGGCAGGGTTGTAACAACTGAGTCATTCTGCAAGACTAAGTGCGCGAGAGGGAGGAGGAGAAGTACATGATTTATTACATATGTTTCTATGTAAAGCTACTGTGTTTCTTATGGTTATAAGAGTGCATTTTCATCTGTAATGTTATGAGCGCCTCCTCCAGTCCAGTGTGTACGTCGCACTTCTCTCACTCAAACTTGACAATCTAGTCTTATAGAGACACAGGAAATGTACATATTATCATATTATAAATCATGCAGAAGATTTCCATAGCGCTACTGGTTGTATTACCGACAACTCGGGTTCGAGAACGAGCCAGGTGCGTCAGAGGCTGGGCGGGGGAGAAAGGGTGAGCGTCCAGCGGATAGCCCTCCTCCTGTGGGACAGGTGGGTTGCAGCACTCATTGATAGTCCAGTCCCTAGTGCTGGCACGGGGTCAGTGAGCCAGAGACCACATGTACAAGGGTATTGTGGGAGAGGCAGACACTGATGCATCAAGCGTGGCAGCGCATCTCACAGGATGTCATGGCACATCCTCTCCTCCACGGTGGAAATCAGGGTGGAAAATGACCATCAGATGAGAGGGTGATGCCACTCCTGCCCATCATGTCTTCCACTGGCACCGACCTCGCTGCCCCTGGCCTTCACCTCTGCCTGTGGCCAAACTGGACTGTATGGGGGGAAGATGGCCAGGGGCTGAAGGCAACCCCACCTTGGGAAGCAAGGTGTGGGGTCTGGCCACCTCATGTGTCGCGGGTGGACCGGAGGAGTCCAGTACCACAAGCAGGAGGGTCTTGGCTAGATGGGATACAGCACTGGAGATGGTCGAAAGAGGTCTCGTCCAATGGTGTGAAGAGGAATAAACAGAATAAAACAAAACAAAAAAAAAAAAACAGGAACTGGAATTAAACATCTTCATTTATTTAGTTTTGGTAACCGGGTAAGTGCACTGAGACAATTACAGTCCCTTTTTCAGGGTCGACCCGTAGCATACAGCCATAGGATTACAATACAAGCTAGGTACGTAATAATGTACATACACCTGAGGTAAAAAGGTAGCAATGATAGGAGGACATTCATAACAACAAGGTTGACATAAAATAAAATGCAGATATGATACAATATTTACAGCAGATATGATACAATATTTACATATTAGCAGAAACATGGTATAATGTTTTACTCTGAAGTAAATTAGAGGAAACCATTGCGTGAAGAATGGACTATGTCAACTGAACTTTCAACTTCTGAATTTTAGAATGGTTAGCACGAGAGATTCTCTTATGGTTATGAATCAAGAAGGCGAAGGTGATGCTCTTAACCAAACAAGGCACTATTTTTTTTTCTATACAAGTTTTTTCCTCCTCTTCCGTCGGGGCTGGCAGGCTGCTGCGGCCCCTCCCTTGGAGGGGCTCATTTTCCAGTCCCCAACTCTCCCACACCTGACCCTCCCGGTGGGTCCCCCATGAGTGCCACCCCTCCGGCAGGGCCCAGGGCATCGACCCCCCCCCCCCGGAGACCAACATCTAGACTCCGGGGGGCTGGCGTGGGCACTGCAGGGCCATTGTGGAGCTTGCCAGCTCCAGTTTTTCTCCCTTCCCCTTGCTGCGGTTGCCAGGGCACATGTGGAGGCACGCACATTCAGTGATCTGCAGCACTCTCCGTACTCTAGCTGTTCCCATCTGAACTACCTTTGGGGCTCCACCCAGGGGCAACACTGCAGCGGTCGCGACTGGGTCCCGACCCAGGAGAGGAGAGCTGCCTGGCGGCTGCTCAATCACTCTCCCGCTTCCCAACCCCAGATGACTAAGGCTCATTCCCGAACCCAGGTCACTGGTGTGGCACGAGGTGTAGCATCCAGCGCCTCAACCCTCAGCACCACCGGGCCGGCTTACAGTGCTACTTTTGTTTGCATGTGAGACACTCTTATTTTGACTGCCCTAGCAATAGATAAGTGACTGACAGAAAAGTGGGTCAGTTTTTTACATCACAAAGGTAATTTTTTATTTTTAATTTACTGTTATGCACCTGTTTCTTCAGGGAGGGCCCCCTATCAGTAGCTACTGCCCAGCCCAGTACTCCGGCTTCTCTGGCATTTACAACTCCCTCCTCTTTAGCCCCAGCTTATCTACAGTTGGTCTCTCTATTTTAGGAACCTCCGAGGTAGGGGAAAGAGTTGGCCAGTCGCCAAAGCCTGAGCATGACCCATCATCCTGCTAGCCTGGGGTGTTTTTCCCTTTCCCTTGTTCAAGTCCCCCTCCCCAAGCTGGCACTCAAGCTGCCTCCTGTATGCCCACGCACTCTACTTATGCCACAACACTCATCCAGCAACACCCCCCCCTGAAGCGTCTTCTGCAGCACCTCCACCTGTGGTCACCCAGGTGGAAGTGTGGTAGCAGGAATTTCTGCCCTCCATCCCCAAGGAAGAAGAGCATTCTGTGAACACTCAACCCCCCGCCCGGACAACTTGATCTTATCCCTGAACCCGGTCGCAAGCATAACGAAATAGTACTACCACTGCACCAATAGGCTGTCCAAAAAGGCAAGTTTTATAAAGCAAATAAAAGAACCCAATCTATAAATATTAATTTATCTGTAAGTATGCACTTTGGTAGGAATAACATACTGGCAGACTATGAGTTAAATGGAATACAGCTGAGAAAGGTAACTGATGAAAGAGATCTGAGAATTCGGGTATCAAATGACCTAAGGTTTAACCAGCATTGTGGTCAGATGATAAAGGTTGCAGGGGGCATATTACAGAGTACAAGTAGACATATTAAAAGTAGGAAGAGAGAGGTGGATGTGCCACTTTACAGTTCATTGGTGAGGTTGAGGCTGGAGTTTTGTGCCCAATTTTGGTCACCTGGATCCAAGACTGATATCAGGAGAGTGGAGGGGGTTCAGAGGAGAGCAACGAGATTCATTCTTGATGTAAGAAATAAAAACTACACAGAGAGATTGGATGAGTTGAAGATGTATACTCTGGAATATAGGAGACTGAGTGGCGACATGTGCCTGGTCTATAGGGCAACAAGGGATCCAGTTTTTGGGGCCAAACTGGGACTAACCCTTAAGGAGCAGCACTACAGCACAAGGGCGCATTCGATCCAGCTAATAGGACAGCAGTTTAAAACAACAAAAAGGAAACACTGGTTCAGTGTAAGGGTGATATCGGTTTGGAATAGTCTACCAGAAGAAATTTTCACATGTAACAGTATGGAAGGTTTTAAGAGGAAATTAGACAAATATTGTGAACAAGAAAATATAGTTGGGTATTAAAACTAGAAAATAATAAAAGGGGCGAGCTATATGGACTAATTTCTCCTATGCTCCGAACAAACCTATGAAACCTATGAATATGTCTCTGTGAGCTACTCATCAGTATAAAAGCAGGTGTGCACTTGCGTTCTTCAGGTAACAGAAATGAAAATTACATACTCACCGAAATAGTTGATCTGCCAGGCTATCTTCACTATTCATTCACACTTATGGGTCTAAGCTGGAGGCACCAGGACTCAGTCGGAGCAAAATCTTTCGCAGTCTAGGGTACCAACATTAGTGCCAGCACACCCCATGAGGCAGTCACGCTCACGAGTTGGCTAGCAACAGACACTGGCGCCCCACCACCCTGCCTTCCTTAGTTCTATTTGCCAGGAGAGAAAACAAGTGGGAGATAAAAATTAAGAAGAGATTCCTAGCCCAAAGGAAAGGGATGTAAGATATAAAATCATAAAAATAATAAAACCCGACTACTAATTTAGAGAACCAGGAACTGAGCCTAAGTGGCACCATGGTAGAGGGTGTAACAGCCAGAGTCTACTTAAGCCACATGGACAGGAAGATGGGGCAAGGGCAACAGCCCAGGCATATAGCTCCCCAAAAGGTTAGGATGGCAGGAGCTAATTTAGGAGGGTCTTGTGCTCAAAGACGACAAGAACCAAGGAATTAAACAAAAACAGGAAACAGATAAGAAAGGAGATTGGACCAGTCCAAGGGACTTCCGGTGACGTCATGAGCGAGTAAACAGCTCAGTCATGAAGCTCCCTGCAATCCGCTCAAATAAAGGATTTTAAACGGGCAATAGCGCTCCAAAACAAGAAGAATCCCACCAATACAAATGTTAAAATGCCCAAGAAGTAGGGCAGATAAAATGGATAAAGCGACCCAACCAGATGGCAACGGATCAAGAATCGAGGACTCGGACAGCAAGGACTTGCTGATTTCTTCGGCTTCCCGCCAGAGCACTACCCAGGGTGATCATATCCCGCAGGACATCCTACAAAAACAAATGGCAATGATGCTGGCAGAGATTAGAGACTTTCGCAAAGAAATGCGATCGACAGTTTCAGCTATTAGAACGGATCTCAATAAGCTTGAAAAACGACAGGATGGAGCTGAAGAGCAACTTTCCGCCTCCGACAAGCGTATAAGATAAAGTCGAGAGGCCATAGCCAACCTACCCCACATCCAGACCCTCCAGGAGCGAGCAGAGGATGCAGAGTGCAGAAGTCGGCGCAATAATATCCGGATTTCGGGTTGTCGCCGGAAGGGATGAAGGCTTCGATTTTATTTCATATATGCAGAGCCTACTGAGAGAAGTCCTTTCTTGCCTGAAAACATCACCTTAGAAATGGAATGAGTACACCGCACGCTTAGGCCCCAGGCCACCGCAGGCGACGTCCCAGAGCGATCCTTCTCAAGTTTCTCAGACATCAGGAAAGAGAGCAGTTCTCCACGCAGCATGGAAGCAAGGCAAAGTTATGTACAAATGCACTGCTTTTCTTTGAAAATGATTTTGCCCCAGAGGTTATGGCCGACGAGGCTGTATTTTCCAGTGATGAAGGCCCTTAGAAGCTCAGGGATTAAGTTTAGGTCCCTGTATCCGACAAAGCTGGTAGTTTACTTCGCTGAGGGTCCAGAGGGTTTTCGATGTATGGCCAGCGGCAATTAAAAGAACTCAGCCCAGGAAAATTAAAATTCAGCAGCAGCAACCTAAGGAAGCAACCCCGCTAGCCACAAAACTAGCCCGGATGGCCTGGTCCTCTAGTCAGCGAGGGAGCAATCGCAAACAGAATGTCGAGGCCTTGCAGAGCATAATCACCTCCCTGAAAGATGACTCCTCCAAGCTACCCAGCCCCAGAGTTGCCGTACAAGATTCCGAAACCTGAAAACCTGGACAGTCAGGGCCATTGGCTCCATGAACAGCAAGTATACTCTGTGGGACTCTCTGTCACTCCTGAGCTCTCACCTGGAGTTGACAATCATTAATGAACTATTGTGAAGCTGTTATAAAGTACAGGGGTGGGGTGACAGGAGTCACAGTTATGAGTAATGTTGGGATATAGATGGAGGGTGGAAATGCTTGGGAATATTGATCATGATTGTGCTGGCGGTCCCCCTTTTTGGGAGTTGAGTTCTCCTTGGGTGTTTGCCTCTTGTCTGGGATGGTGGGGACTGGTCCCCTCGACTGCTTCAATATGACTGGGACCCTGGGTTGGGACTGGGGCCTTTTTTTTTTTTTTTCTCCACCCGCGTCGGACCCTCGTGGGCTCGGGGGTAGAATAGGCCCTGGAGGCGGTGCAAAGGGGGCTGCTTGCTCCCCTCTGAAAAAGTTAGATCTTTGCGCTGCCTCGGCTACTCGAATCGAGCTGGGCCTTCCCCTCCTCCCTCCCCTACCTCCTTCCTTGTTCCTTCTCCGGGGAGGCTGCTGGGGAATCGGGAGGCGGAGGTGGCTGGTACGACACTGGGACCTGCTGGATTCTGACGGAGAACACCGGGGGCCTTGCGCAACCTGATCGGTTCAGGCCATTAGAGTAATGAGATGGGCCAGGAGATCAGGGGCGTGTTCAAGGCAGGGGGCCGGGGGTCTCAGTCTGGTCGGTGGACCGGAAGATTCTCCTGGCCCGCTAGGACTTTGGGGACGGGCTCAGCAAGTAGTGTTGTGGAGGAGAGTGCTACCCGCGATTTGGGGAGGGTTAGGAGGGAAATTAGGAAGACCATCTGGGTTTGTCTGGGTCACCGGCTGGGGGGAAGGGGAGCGGCTTGCTGGGTGGACCTTCCGCCTCCTGTCCCTTCTTTGCCCTTTGGGGGCGGGTGGGAACGGGGTCGCTTGGACTGCAGGGCAGCGCTTGGGGATCGGTACAGGTGTTGAGGTTTACGGCGGGTCTAGGAAGGCGGGGAAGGAGGACTGGGGAAGAAAGTGAGGGGAAGATCCGGCGGTCCTCCATGTTAGAGGGAACCTATTAAAGAACTAGCTGTGGTTCTGTAAGGTTAGGAGGCCGGCTGGGAAATAGATTAGTTTGATACCTGGAGAAAAAAAGGGCGAACTGGGGGTGAGGTGGAGGTGGAAACAGGGGTAACTGATGTATGGGCGGATGACTGGGGTATGTAAAGGGGAGGGTCTGCGGGGGTGGGGGAGGGAGAGAGAAGGAGGAGAGGGAGGGAAAAGGGGGGAATTAAAAAATATGTATTTTTATTTTTCTCACCTTACTACCTCCTTTCCTGATGAACCTGGGCTGGGTGCGAGTTTCTCAGGCTAAGCGGTCCGCATCATGGCCTCGACTCCCTTACTCAACATAACTGCTTGTGAACTCGTTGGAGGGTTCTGAGGTCGGTGGTATGCCAGATATACTCTTTAGGCAAAATCTATCCGATCACTGCCTTTGAGGGCTGTGTTGGATGAAATTACACCCCGATGATACGGAGCCTCCTTCGAGTAACCATACTAGCAGTTTGCATGCTGGCTGGCACCCATGGTGGCTGATTATACCTCACGGGTCACCTGCGGACCCAGACTCTTCTCCATAAGAGTTTATAGCCTCTGTATCAGGGATATCAGGAGTATTGCTCTCTTGCCTCGCAGTCACCAAACTCCATCAACCTTTTCCTACAGGTACCTTAGTACCTAAGGTCCTTAAACTGATAAGGACCGAACTGATAGGAATTTGGACCCTATCAAGATCTGGTTGGTCCAGATCAGTGGAAGCACCAATGATTCCTTTGTTGACCACGTTGGTCATACATTTTTGTATTAGTCCAATTAATAGAATGTTTAATGTAGGTCTGAAATGTATTGTTCTCATTGTTTGTGGTTGTTTTAAACAGGTCACTGAACTGCTTCTGGCTCAAACAGGAAAGCACAATCCTCCGGAGGTTCCCAGGGGACGGGAGCCCAGTACACCAGAATCCCACCACTGAACATGATGCAATCCCCAAAATTAAAACTACTCTCACTAAACATAAATGGCTTGGCCTCACCCATCAAAAGGTCTAGGACTCTGACCTATCTTCGGAGAAGAAAGGCTGATGTTGTTTACCTTCAGGAAACCCATATGAGTCCAATGGAACATGCAAAGCTGGCTAAACTTAGTAAAGGACAAGCGTTCTATGCATCTTATAAGGGGGGCCGGAGTAGAGGGGTGGTCACAATTATATCATCAAGATATACCATACCATCCGAACTTAACTGGTCTGACCCAGATGGTCGTATGGTACTGACTAGGGAAAGCTTAATAATGGAAGAAGTCACCCTGGCTAACTTGTACCTCCCTCCTGGCACTACAGTTTCTCAATTAAGACCACTGCTGGATAGGATTTTACAATTCACCAAAGGCACCTTATTACTGGCTGGAGACTTTAACTTAACAGCCGATCCTAGCCTAGATTCCTCTAAAGCGAAACCGCAGAAATTAACCGCGAGCCAAAAGTTTTTCAATAATTTCATCTCAGAAATCGGGTGGTGTGACATATGGCAGAAATTTCACCCACGATCTAGAAACTACTCCTACTACTCACGGGTGCATAACACATATACCCGGATTGATTATGCATTCACGCAAATCGAAAAACTACACAATGTTAGTGGGGTGCAGTTGGGAGATATCTCTATTTCGGATCATGCCCCATGATTACTTTTTGGAACTAGGCCTACAGCCTCGAACCACTCAATGGAGACTAAACCATACCATTGGCGGTCTAACGAATTCCAGAAACTAATATCAGACAAGATCGCGGAGATCATGGCTGATAATCCAGCCTCTGATACCTCCCCATCGGTCCGTTGGGACACAATTAAAGCGGACCTGAGAGGACACATAATTAAGTTCGCTGCTCAGAAAAAGAGACAGAGAGACAAGCAGAGGGTCACCCTGGAGGACACACTTCACTTCCTACAGCAGGCACATCAGCAGGGTGACGATTCTCTCCTTCCCCAAATACAATATACCAAACAAATGTTAGACAAGCTCGCCCTACAGCAGACTGAAATTGCTTTAGCATTCCTGAAACAAAGATTTTATGAGGTAGGGCCTCGAGCCACTCGATTGCTAGCATACCAAGCCCGTAGGCAGAAGAAGGAGCAACAATAAGCTCCATTCGGCACCCTGAGAAAGGCCAACCACTCTTTAAAACACACGACATTGCTGAAGCTTTCCAGGCATACTATAGAAACTTATATACCCCTGAAACAAGTCCTCCTTCGGATAAATTAACCGAGTACCTTGAAAACTGTGTGTTGCCAACTCTTTCGGAGGAGTACAGGGACTCCCTTGTCAGACATATCACGGCTGCGGAGATAACACAAGCTATAGCTAACTCCAAGTCCCAAAAAGCACCAGGGCCTGACAGCTATGGAGCTGAATTTTATAAGCAGACAAAATTCCATATCCTCCCCTCCCTTCTTAATGTGTTTAATTCACTTCTGGAAGGAGAGTCACCTCCAGAATCCTGGTCCTATGCTACTATCTCTGTGATTCCCAAGCCAGGAAAGAACCCACAGGATTGCACTTCATACCGACCAATCTCTGTATTAAACCAAGATTACAAATTGTTCATGACCATACTAGCTAAGCGTGTTGACCAAATCCTACCCTCATTGATACATAGAGACCAAACAGGTTTTGTCAGGACTCGAACCACCACCGACAATATTAGGCGAACTCTGCACCTGGTAAACCATATGAGCCAAATGAACACGCCGGCAGTGATGATCAGCTTAGATGCGGAAAAGGCCTTCGATAGGGTGTCCTGGCCCTTTTTATACGCCACCTTGAATAAATTTGGCTTTCCCCCGGGCTTTATCCAAACCCTACAAAATATATACGCCTCTCCTCAGGCCTGTGTTAGGGTTAGTGGTCACCACTCAGGATACTTCCATCTTGGAAGGGGCACCCGACAAGGATGCCCATTATCCCCATTATTATTTGCAACAGTAATAGAACCCCTAGCCCAGCAAATCCGAGACTCTCCCCAATTACAAGGAGTCAACTTTGGAGAAACGGAGCACCGGATTGCCTTGTATGCGGATGATATATTGTTATATCTCCAAAATCCAGAACAATCCATTGTAGAAGTCGAATCCTGGACTCCTACGGGCAGTGTCAGGGTATAAACTAAATCTCACTAAGACTGAAATACTCTCATTTAATTGTATTCCCACTCAGACGATGGTGAATTCTCTCCCAGGTAGGTGGGGTCTGACAAAGTTAAAATACTTAGGCATTTATATACCCCGAAGACAAACTGAATATTACAAACACAACTACTTGCCATTCATTACACAACTAAAACTAGATTTCCGTAGGTGGTCGATAATCCCTCTGGGCCTTACGCGACGAATTGAGCTTATTAGGATGATTACCCTCCCCAGAGCGTTATACCTTTTTCAAAATGTACCGATACCAGTCCCTCCGAAAGCTTTTAAAGAAATCAATCAAATAATACATGATTTTATATGGGCAGGTCAGAAGGCCCGAGTAAATTTTAGATTGCTCACCCGAGCTCGGGTTGACGGTGGTTTGGCCCTTCCAGATTTAAAGCGATACCAACAGGCGGTGACCCTGTCCAGTATTATGGCCAGACAAAATAGGACAGTGATTCCACATTGGATAGAGATGGAGAGATCTCCTCAACGACGTTAAGTATTACCAAGTAGTGTATCAACAGGGGTCGCCGGCTGTGGCTAGTGGTAACCGATAACCCGTGGCTCATAAATCGCTGCGACATTGGAACTCTTTGAGAAGAACCTACGGATATCACCCTATTTGCCCCTAATAGCACGATTCAATCACTCCCGGATTTTACTCTAATGATCTGGATAAGCAGTTTGGGCATGGAGCACACAAGGGTTAAGATTTATCCCACAAATAATGACTCAGGGAAGCTATGGTCCTTTGCAGAGATTCAGGCAAAGTTTCAATTACCACATAAAGATTTTTACCGATATCTACAACTCCGACACTATGTAGACAGCCTGCCGCTCCTCTGCTAAACCATGAGACCTACCCAATGCTAATACAATATCAAATTTTAATAAATAGACTAGGGAAACAGGATAATCTGATCTCCTCCTACCATCAATCCCTGAACCAACTGGAGGGTGTCCTTTCGGAGAGAATTTGCGCGCAATGGGATAAAGAGACAGGTAGTCAATTAAACTCTGGTGCCTGGAAAAGTGCCTGCCGTCAGGTCTCCAGGGTCGGTAGCTCACACCAATGGAGAGAATTTGCCTGGAAGGTATTAATTCTCTATTTTAGAACTCCCATGATCACTAAACACTATACACCGGATAACACAGCAGCCTGCTGGAGAGGGTGTGGGGAACGAGAAGCCAGCCTGACCCATATCATTTGGAGCTGTCCGGCTCTCTCCAACTACATACAGCAACTCGAAACGCAGCTACGCGAGTTCATTGACTCGAAGTTACGGCTCACCCGGGAGATGTATATATTCCTTGTATTCCCTAAACCTTACCTGGGACCAAATACTAGATATCTTCTCTCTTTGCTCATCACAATAGCTAAAAAAGCGATTACTAAACACTGGCTGTCTGCCGCTGTCCCAACCATCCAGGACTGGTGGAATATCACCAAACAAGTTTATAAGATGGAGAAGATAACCCACAATTTGAACGGCCGTGGGGACCTTTTCTCAGATCGGTGGACTCGATGGCAGTTATACTACATGTTAAGGGACCCACTCTTTGTGTTGTAAAGAATACGAGCCTAAAAACTAGTAAATGTCCAGAGAGCAGTGGTTGCTCCTACCCTGGTGGGCTTCTTGGTTTGGGCTCCCTGTCCCCCTCCCCCCCTTTCTCTTCCTTTTTCTTTCAGCCTAACCAGGAATAATGAGTGGATACACATACTTAATTATCGGAAAACTGAAATGAGAATTTTTCTTTACCCTGACGAATACCCTAATGTATGTTGTTGGGCATAAGGGGCTAAGAAATTTGTTGAAATAACTGTGGAAATTATTGTTCGGAGGCTTTGAAATGAAATCATTCCAGAGATGAACTGAATTGCCAGATGTAGATAACAAAAAAACTGTGTAAAGCTCAAGATGTTGACCTGTGTGTATATATGTTAAATTATGAATAATAAAAAGAAGATTTAAAAAAAAAAAGGACCAGTCCAAGAGGACAGCTACTATTCTCTTGCCAATCCAAGAAAGTGAAGAAGGAGAGAACGGAAAGAGAAAGAGACCCAGCACCTAGGTGTGGGACAGCAAGCAGCTTGACAGGCTGAGCATACAGAAGAGAAACACTAAACTTCCCTCGCACCGGAGGTGAACACTGCACCTTGCAGCGAGGCTATGCTGCCAGCTGCTGGAGACATTTGCAAGGTGGAGAGTGAGGCCACAGCAGCTTTAGGGGTATCACCAGAGACCTCCTAGTAGGAGAGGAAGGAGTGTAGGAAGTAAAAAATACAAAAACATAAATATGTTGTTTTTTGTAGGAAAGAGGGTAAAGTTCCTCATTTCTGTTTTTTTTTTTTTTTATGAGAAGGAGAGTGGAAAGGGGCAAGAGGGCCCAATTCCAGTCAGGAGAGAATAGAACTAATCCTCCAAGGGGGAGCATGCCCTGAGGGAGTAGCAAGAAGATGCCTTGTGCCCAGTGTCACAGGGTAAGCTGCTCAGAGACTCTGACTCTAACCTGAATGGAGGATGGTTCATTCCCGCTCACAGGTCACAGCACCAAGTTTTCCCCCAAAACAGGAGAGGAGTTGGCTCACCCTGAGGGAAAAAATATATCCCTCAGCCCTCTGGTGGAAGATAACCACAGGAGGGTAGGGACACCTGACAGGTCCAGCAGGATATGCGACTGATCAGGGACTGGCAGAAGCTCCCATGGCCTGGGAGTAGGAGTGTACCCGGACACTCATGCCCAACCCTATAGAAGATAAAATGAGTCCCCTAGAAATGCAAGTTGAGCACCCTATGCTTAGTCAGGGTGCCAACCGGGAGAGGCAAAGCATGCTGTCCGCTGAATGCAGACTGTTGTTCCCACCAACCCGGAAGCTACTTCATTGGCATCATAAGACACCCTGACTTGATGCTTCACCAGCTCTGGGCACTGGGTGAAAAGGCAAATGGCCTGCCTGGGTGCTTCACAATCCAGCACAGATGCGAACAGCTGACTCAGCATCACCCACAGGCACTTGCCATAAGCTGCCGTAGTGCAGAAATGCACATTACAGTGCATGCTGTCAGAATGTCAGAAAACCTTTCCTGCTCCAGGCATCAATCTCCACAGAGTTAGTATTTTGGAGCAGCTGTGCACTAGGCATCTAGGCTCAGTGGGGATCTGCAGTACCAGAAGACCCGACCTGGGATAAGAGATGGCATCTGGAGACACCATGGGAGTGCAGTATCTGTGCTGGACATCCCTTGGAGCTGCAGAAGGTGCAAAAGGATGGAGCCAGACCTACCCAGATGCCTCTGTAATGGGCTGGGACCACGGATAGATGACTTAGGCACCATTGCTGTAATCCCCAAGGAATAACAGCACCACAGCATAAGTACTGTGACCTACAAAGGGATGCAAACTCAGTTCCTGTATCATCTTCTATAGGAATCGTGGTACCAGGAGTATTCGGCATCAGAGGAGAGATGGGTAGAGAAATCCTCTTCCTCAGCAGGACAGGAGGAGGAGGAGCTGGATTCAGGCAATGGATGTATCATGTAAATAGTTTTTTTTTTTTTACTACTGTACTGTTCTCCCTCATGCCTCATGGCCCAGGTCATGTCTGAAAACGGTCCGCTGGACCAGTGAACCTACCCGGTTATCAAAGTCATAAATAAAATGGTGGTGCAGGATCTTCAGGCCTAAAAAGAGCCTGATCTGCCCTGAGTTTGCACTGGTGGAACAAACCAGTCACTGACCTGAACTGCTCCCAGGTCACGGGCCTCAGGGAACCCAAAATGCCGGGGAGAGCAGGGGAAGGAAGGGGCAGGGGAGGAGGGTCATAGATGTCCAGGCCAGGTCATCTGCCAGGGCTGCAGGAATGCTCGGGGGACCTTGCCAAGGGTTGGAGGGCCTGGCAAACGTACCCGTCTAAGAACAACCAACATCAGTGGACCAGTTCAGATGGTGCCCTGGGAATGGGGACTCCCCCAGCTGGGGACAGTGGAGCCATATACATTCCACAGGGTGGCCCCGGGTCCCCACCAGCATAAGGACCAGACGGTTCTGGCGAGAAGCTGGGCCCTGGGCTAGTACGGTGACCACTGCCAGAGTTACCACCATCTCTGGACAAGGGGTGAGCCAGCACCACATCAGGGCTGACCCTGCTCCCCCTGGACCAAGCCAAGACACTAAGCCAGAGACCCCCCAGAGTCAGGCCTGGAATCGGCACTGGCTCTGGCACCAGGAATAGCACTGGAACTTGAACCAGCATTGAAAATGGCACCAGAAGGGGTCCTGGCACCATCTCCGGCACCATCCTCAGCACCAGCCTGAGGGGCAGGGCCTCCATCCTCACTGGCTACATCCACAGGCCCAAGGTCAGCGTAATCATCCTTCCCTGGGTCATCTGATCACTCAGGGAAAGAAATAACAACGTTCAGGTCCACAGCAGGGTCAACTCCACAAACCTTTCCCTCTCCTGGCACCTCGAGCAGTGCCAGAAGAGGGCCTGGCCTTACAGTTGGCACCACCCCACTCACTGGTACTGGCCTTAGTACCAGGAGCTGAGGTGCCCACCAGTATAGATGAAGCATATAGCTTTGGCCCTCACCATCAGGGGTGTCTATTGCACCAAAGGGCCGCCTGACTGAACTAGTGCTCAGCCGGACCCCCGGAGGAAATTGACTGCCCCCAGGGCTTCTGACATCTCAGTGAGGCGAGCACAGGAGTGCCCTGCTCTTCCTTGGTATGTATAGTCCTGGAAAAGGTTCAGAGGAAGAGCCCAGGGACCTTACCTTGGTGTCCCTGGTGTGATGCCTACATCTGAAGATGGGTGGATCACGGCCCCACCTCCACACATGCTTCTCAAGGGTATGGTAGTCCACGCAGAAGCAGGCATTGCACCTGTCCATACTGAGGTCCAGCAGTCATAATGCTGGTCCTGAATGACAATATGACCCCCAAAGGAGCACTGACACATGGAGTGGGGGGGCGGTCGCCGCAATACTACTTCTTTTTCTTGTCCTTCTTGCCTTTACACTCCTCAAGAACGGACATGGTGATGCAGAAAAAAAACAATGAAAAAAAAGGAAGGAAAGATTCTGGCACAAAACTAATTGTTAAAATAAAAGTGAAAAGGTTTGTTGTCTCAGAGGTGTTTCAGTCTCCTTCTCACATTGAAGGAGCTAATTGCTTTCCTCCCACAGCTCTTCCAAAGAATTAGGTGTGTATGTGGGGGGTGGAGCTGGCAAACTGTCAGTAATTTCCAACAGAAAGAAGGGTTAAAAAGTCAGGTTAGTTGATATCTTGGAGGTAGAAGACTTGGTTTGCTGGCCAAGGCACCTAGCTTCACCTGAGCTATTTCCTTCTAAGACTGCTTGAAAGGCAGAGTAGAGAAACTTACCAGAGCAAGGGAAAAGGATTAAGACTTATTTTGGCTAAGCAGATTTACTGTGTGGTGTTGTTTTTAATTTTTACTCACAGGGATTGCTACTGTTTGTTGCTAACATTTCAATGCTTTATTTTTCTCTGATTCAAATTGTTGTTGCTGGTATACCTTCTTCTGCATTATTACAAGGTATGCCTAACAAATTACTGCTGTAATCTTCTGATTCAAATTGTCTTTTGCAAGGTATATCTTCTGTTACTGCTTTATTTTTCTCTGTAGCAAAGTGTTTCTTACAGGGTATATCTTCTCTGAAATTATTACAGGTGGTGCTTTACAGGTTTTACAGCTGTATCTAACATTAGGATAAGCTTTCAGGGTTACTGCATTTGTTGTTGACTGATTGTTTCTGCTCTTACCTCCTTGTTCTTTCGCCCGTGGTTCTTCTTTTTCAGTAGAGGAAGCGCCCAGCCAACCACCCCACACTACACTCCTTTTATAGGGTACCACAGTTGTGACATTTCCTGTGGCAGAGCAGGAAGGGGTGGATCAGAGGGGCCTCCACGAGGTGAGCTCATTTACAGGGGCACTAGTAATTTAACTTGTTATAACAAGTAAACAAAACACAATCAAACCATTGCTTGCATTTTTTTTTCCTTTTTTTTCCCTTCTAATTACTCTGACTAGGTTATAAACCCAGCAACTTATCTGGAATGGATATCATTAACTGCAGGTACTGTGGAACAATTTTCAGAAGGACAGTCTTACAGGATTTAGGACACTGTCCTACATGCTGCTGCTTTGGAGATCTTAGGGCTCAGCTCCGGGCAGCATGGGCAGAGATTGCATGCCTCAAATTTCATATTCAAGAGGAAATACATTATAAGAACCACCCTGCCATTTCCCAGCATCCAACAGAAAAACCCCGACCGCAGAGGGTAGTTGGTCCAGGAGGGGTTGGCAGGTGGTTAGGAGGCAAATCGGTGCCCCATCACTCTCTGCTCTCCAACATATTACCTCCAAAACCATATAAACACTACAAACAGGTATCTGCCTCTATCTCTGAAATCAAACAAAGAGGCAGAAGACACTGCAGAGCAGGACACTGCAGCACAGGAGCTAGCACAACAAAACTCACCCAAATCAGGAACCAAAACAAAAAAAGCAAAAAGGAAATCCAAAAAACTTCTGATCATAGGAGACTCCATGATTCGGGGAGTTGATACCCATCTCCAGCCAGGGGTAATGGTCAGATGTCTCCCAGGTACATCAGCATGGAGAGACACTGACCGCATTGCTAAAATTGTTCACAAAGCAGGAGAAAACATTGATGTCCTAGTACACACAGGGACTAATGATCTCACCAGCTGGTCAGTTGTGGAGACCAATGAACACCTGACCAGGCTGGGTGACAAACTATCATCTATTTCGTCTGGCATCTCCTTCTCTGAGATCCTGACAGTCTGGGAGAGGGGAGCAGATGGACAGAAGGGGAGATAGGGGAGCTAAACACTTGGCTCAAAGGCTGGTGCCAGGAAAAAGGACACAGATTTGTAGGGAACTGGCAAAAGTTCTGGGAGCGAAAGTTCTTTAAATTTGATGGACTGCATCTGACTAAGGAGGGAGTCAGTGCATTGGGGCAGAAGTTTGACGTCTTTGCAGAATATTTAAACTAGCAAATGGGGAGAGGGGTGCAGCACCCCATACGTTGAATGGGAAGAACACCCTTCCCCCCTCAGCTAGTGGTCAAACAGGGATTCAGCATGTTTGCAGTTCATTTGCATCACCAGGTAAGAAAAAAGGTTTGTCTCCCCATACGAATTAGTGGGGTAATGCCAAACCTCACCCAACAACTAACACACCAAAATCTGGCCAATGGAAAATCATGTACACAAATGCTCACAGCCTGGGAAATAAGATCCGAGACCTGCAGGCAATAATGTCAGAGGCTAAACTGGACATAGTAGCAATAGTGAGATGTGGTTTACCAGTAACCACACTTGGGAGACTTCAGTACCTGGCTATGTATTCTAGAAGAGACCGAGTGCAAAAATGGGGAGGAGTGGCCCTGTATGCCAATGAAAATATCAAAGCTACAGAAATTCAGAATACACATAAGGAGCCAGAAGAACTGTGGGTCACCCTGGAAACAGGAAATGGGACAGCAATAAGAACTGGGGTTGTCTACAGGCCCCCAGACCAGGGGAGGACATAGACACATTACTGTTAGAAGATATACAAAACATGACAGCTAAAGGGGAGGTTCTGATAATGGGAGACTTCAACATGCCGGATACAGATTGGTCAACACCAGCAGGAACATCTGCCAGAACTAGACACATAGTGGATTCCCCTGCAGGGGAGGGCCTCAAACAACTGGTACAGCAACCCACAAGAGACAGGGCTATCCTAGATCTAGTACTGACTAACAGGAAGGGATCACAGATCTCCAGGTAGAAGGTCACCTGGGGCCAGTGACCATCACATGGTATGGTTCAATTTGGCTACTACATTTAAATCATCCCATTCCAAGGCAAAAATATGGGACTTCAGAGGAGCTGACTTTGATAAGATGGCCAACAGAGTTAAGCTAGCCCTGGCAAAAAGAAACACAGGTGAGGGGGTACAGGCAAGGTGGGCAAGCATTAAGGATGCAATACTTGAAGCAACATCCCATTGTGTTAGACAGAAAAGGAAGTGCAAAAGAAGAAGGAAACCACTTTGGTTCTCAAAACAGTAGCAGAAAAGGTCAGAGCCAAAAGGCTGGCCTTCATGAAATATAAGGGAACACAGCGGGATGAAGATAGGAGGCATACCAAACTGCCCTAAGGGAAGCAGGGAAGGCAGTAAGGCAGGCAAAGTCCCAAACTGAGGAAACACTAGCATGAACAGTAAAAGAAGGTGACAAGACTTTCTAGAGATACATTAGTGAAAGGAGAAAGTCCAGAGGGGTTGCTAAGCTTAATGGAGAAAAGGGAGCATGTGGAGGAGGAGGACCATGTAAAGGCATCTATCCTAAATAGATACTTTTGCTCAGTATTTACTGAAGAGAAGGTAGGCCCACAGCTCAGCATCATGGACACAGGGAGGGAGGTGAGCACTACTCCTTCACAAAAGAAAGGGTCCTACAAGAGCTAAAGCTCAGGGTGGATAAGGCAATGGGACCTGATGGCATACATCCCAGGGTACTTAAGGAGCTAAAGGTGGAACTAGCAGAGCCATTAGCAGAACTGTTTAGTGAGTCTCTGAGCACAGGAGAGGTCCCAGAAGACTGGAGAAGGGCTCATGTGATCCCGCTCCACAAGAGTGGTAGCAGGAGAAGGTGGGGACCTACAGACCAGTCAGTCTTACCTCAGTAGTGGGGCAAGATTATGGAGGCACCCTTAAGGAAAGGATAGTGCAACACCTGGAATCCATAGGGCACAGGATCCAAGACAGCATGGGTTTACAAAAGGAAGGTCCTGTCAAACTAATCTCATAGATTTCTTAGACTGGGTAACCAGAGTGGTGGACCAAGGGGGAGCAGTTGATGTCACCTACCTTGACTTCAGCAAAGCTTTCGACACTGTTCCACATAGAAGATTGATAAATAAGCTGGGTAGGCTCAGGGTGGGTCAAAAGTTGGTCAACTGGGTGGCAAACTGGTTGACGGGCAGAAAACAGAGAGTGGTGGTAAATGGTATACAGTCAGAAGAGATGCAAGTCACAAGTGGGGTACCTCAGGGATCAGTCCTGGGGCCAGTCCTCTTCAACATGTTCATTAGTGACCTTGCAGATGGACTAGAGGGTAAGGCTTGTCTGTTTGCAGATGATACCAAGATCTGCAACAGAGTAGATGATCCAGATGGGGTGGGCAGAATGAGAAGAGATCTGGATAAACTAGCAAAATGGTCAGAAGAGTGGCAACTAGGATTTAATGCAAAAGAAGTGCAAAATCATGCACATAGGGAAGAGAAACCCTGCAGCCACGTATAGGCTGGGAGGGGAGTTGCTGGCAGTCACAAAGGAAGAAAGAGACTTGGGCATCATCATCACTGATGACCTGAAATCATCCAAGCAGACCCTAAAGCAGTAGGTAAGGCTAGGAGGTGTTAGGTGTAGTAGGGTATCCAAGTCGAAGAGGGAGGTATAATCCCTCTTTACAAGACACTGGTTAGACCCCATCTGGAGTATCGTGCAGTATTGGAGGCCACACCTTCACAAGGACATTAACCAAACTGAGGCAGTCCAGAGAAGGGCAACCAAAATGGTGCAGGGACTGCATCAGAAGACATATGAGGACAGATTAACAGAGCTCAATATGTATACCCTTGAGCAAAGGAGGGAGAGAGGTGATATGATCGAGGCATTCAAACACCTTAAAGGCATTAACACAGTGAAAGAGTCTAACATGTTTAAATATAAGAAAAATAGCAGGACAAGAGGACACAGCATGAGATTAGAGGGGGGCCGATTAAGGGGGAATGTGAGGAAATTCTTTTTCACAGAAAGGGTGGTGGATGCATGGAATGGCTTACCACAAGAAGTGGTGGCTATGAATACAGTGCAGGGCTTCAAAAAGGCATGGGATAGGCATAAGGGAGCAATACAAATGACTATGAGTAGATAGGCCACTGACAGAGCAAAGGCCGATGGCACATTTATAAGGTAGAAAAAGAAATGGGCAGACTGGATGGACCTTACGGTCCTTATCTGCCGTCAACTTCTATGTTTCTATGTTTTTAAACCCAGTGCTGTCAAAAAAATGGCAGTGAAGAGGCAGCGACAAACTGAGGAAAGCAGTAATGTAGTAGGTGAACATCGGCCCCCACAGTATGCAATTGACGGAGGGGAAAAACAGAACTGAGGCAGGGGGCTAGTGTCAGTCACTGACCAACCCACAAGCACAACATCACTAAGCCTGCCTCATGGGCAGTGCCAGCACTGATGTCAGTCCCCTAGGCTGCAAAAGACCTCTCCCACTGGGTCCTAGCACTTCCAGCTTAGACCCATGAGTGGGAATGTAGAGTGAACATTGATTCTTGGAAGATCAACTCCTCTCACCAAAGAACAAGCAAGGCTATTCTTACACTGACAAGAGTAGCTCCCAAAAACGCATTAAAACACATAATTGCTCTCTTTCCCATTGATTGACATAGCTGATGCTTGGCATTCTGTTACTCACCTGGTATAAGTGTAACCTGCCTACTCAATCCAAAGTTCCTGTCAGGATTTAAACCCGGGCATCTTCAGTATGCCATCTGCTGCAGGTCCTGCACCACCAACCAGACTCTCGCTCCTGCACCAACACTTTAACTCTGTCGGGGCAGCTGGGACAGCCTCTGGCAGCCCCTTTCCATGGAGGAACATGGAGCGAAAGATACGTCTTGGAGATGGCAGGTGATGGGGCTGGGTGCTCCAGTCCGATGGATGGATGTTGGCCAGGTGGGAGTGCAGGAGATAAAGCATAGTAAATTTAAAAAAAAGAATCCCAAGGATGGCTATCCTCCCTCAGGGAGGTGGGAGGCTGCATCCTGCTACTCAACTAGCAGAGGCCAGCTGGCAGCACAGCGGGCACACATTGAAAGGGAGAGGGGCAGTTGCCAATCTACAAACTTTTCAAGATGCTTACGAAGATTATGTCAGCAAGCTCCTCTGCTGGCTCCAGATTTGGACAAAAGCATCTGACAGCAATGCAACATACATCCTCAGTGTGTGCAAAACGTTTCAGCCAGTTCCATGCGGAACTGTACTCAAGGTGCTGACCACACTTTGCCCTTTCTATGCATCAGACCTTGGACCATCACGTTCCCGTTTGGAATGTTATGAGGTCCTGGCTGGAGTGTTTTTTGGGGGTCATTAATGCTTCTCTGGGTGAGGGGAATATTCCATCAGTCTCAAGCAGGCAGTTGTGGGACCCCCCCACCCCAGAAAGAAGTACATTACAAACCAATCTCCAAAAAGGTAGTGGAGAGGGAACCCAGGACACAGCTGTGGGTTCACCTAGAACATTTTAGGAGCTGTGAGCCACGTCAGTCTGGTTTAAGTCCAGTCCCACAGGACAAACACTGCACTGCACAAATTAGTGAATAACCTCTAAACTGTAGAGGATAAGAGGTCACAGTTGGCCCTCCTTGATCTTTTTTTTTTTTTTTTTTAATTGTTTAACCAGGAGTGGCACACTAAGCTGAAAACTTTTTTACAGGTGCAACCTGGGAGCACAGTGAAGTGACTTGCTCAGGGTCACACAGTATGCAAGTGGGGCACAAATCTTCACCCTTCCCACCTCCATGTAGTGCCCTGACAGACCGCACATGCACCAAGTGTCCCTCTGTGGAGGGGGCAAGCTCCCTGGCCTGGCGCAGAGGTTGCAGCAGTGGCAGGACCTGGTCCAACTATCTCACAACTGGGAGTGCTTCTGTTCAGCATCATCACCCCAGCCAGTTCCTGAGTCCACTCCCAAACCCAAGTCACCAGCATGGAAGTGCAACACGTTGTACACTGGGCCATCAGATGGTCCCCCAGTAAATGTATCAAGTGACGATAAGGCTCCAGAGCCTGAATGACTGGGAACCAAGGGAAGTTGGGAAACCTGAATACCACCATTGCATAAAAAAGGGAGCTAGGAACCCTGAACAAAATCACTGCAGAAGACAGTTAGGAGCCCTGAACAGTATCACTGCAGAAAAGGGAGTTAGGAACCCTGAACAGTATCACTGCAGAAAACAGAGTTAGGAACCCTGAAGAGTATCACTGCAGAAGAGAGAGTTAGGAACTCTGAACAACTTCACTTCAGAAAAGGGAATTAGGAACCCTGAACAGTATCACTGCAGGAAAGACAGTTAGGGATCCTCAACAATATCAATGCAAAGAGGGAGTTAGGAGCTCTGAACAACATCACTGCAGAAGCAATGCACCCATGATGTCTGGGTGGTGGACAGGTTCTTGAATTGCATCGAAGCTCCACGCTAAGCTAGGCCTACTATACAGAAATCATGATGCCCCCCCACTACCTGTTAGACGCATATTATTAGCAAAAATGATCACTCCCATCTTTGACTACGATGACATAGTATATGGCACTGCCCTGTCCTCCTTGATATTCAGGCTCAACTCCCTCCTCTACGGTTTCTGCAGCACTGCCACAAATCCCCCTCTCAGAACCCACCACTGTACTCTCCTTTCTTCCCTTGGGGTACCACCTCATCCCACTGTCACTTCAGCCATTCCATCTCCTTCATATTCAAATTCTGGTTCGATCTGCTCCCCCTTTACCTGGCAGAGAAGCTAACACTAGCTGCCATTTCCCCATACTCACAGCACTTAAGGGACTCCCGTTCTTTCTCCCTCCCCAAACCTTCCTTGTCCACTGGCAAATCCGCCTTCACGTACAGACTCCCCTCTTTAGGGAACCAACTTCCACCTCTCCTAAGAAACTCACCCTCTCACAACTGCTTCAAATGCCAAATCCAATAACTTCCACTCCCCACCTGCACCTGCTCCTAGCCACTCACAGGCCCAGCCTCATATCAAATGTTTTTTGTGGATAGTAATCTAATCCTCAGAATCGTATGATACTATTTGTATATAGTCCATCTGAATGTGCAATACTTCACTGTATAACTTATGCAACTGTATATTTATCTCATGAATTTATTATGTATTTTCTGCTTTATATCCCTTCCCCAGGTCACACCTGTAAATGAGGCTCGGAGACACATTACACTTTTTGCAAATGGCTCACAAACAAGGGGATGCCTCAGTTTTCCCTCAATTACAACAAACCAAGTCAGACCTTGATCGCTTAGCCTTACAACAAACAGAGATTGCCTTAACTTACTTGAGACAAAGATACTACGAAGCAGGGCCCAGAGCAACAAGGTTATTGGCCTATCAGATCCAAAAACAAACGAAGTCCTCAGTTGTAACTACTATCAGACACCCTTCCCATGGCCAGCTGCTAACTAAGTTGCACGACGTTACGGAGGCATTCACTTCCTACTACTCCACTTCATATACTCTAGAACAAACCCCTACTGTCCAGCAAATAGGTCATTATCTCCATCCTATTACCATGCCTAAACTCTCGCACCCCCAGAGGGAATCCCTGACCAATCCAATTACAAATACTGAGCTGAGCACTGCCTTAGCCAGAGCGAAAACCCTAAAGGCCCCTGGAACGGATGGATATGGTATAGAGTTCTACAGGGCAACTAGATCCCAGGTTTACAATAAACTTTTGAGACTATTCAGTTCTATCCTGGAGGGAGACTTGCCCCCACCCTCATGGTCGTATGCGACCATCTCAGTTATCCCTAAACCAGGAACCACCACCCCCAACTCTACAGCTCCTACAGACCAATTTCAGTTCTAAATACTGACTACAAACTATTTATGTCTATCCTGGCTCACCGTCTAGATTCTTTTCTCCCCCAACTTATAGATAGAGATCAAACTTGTTTTGTGAGTACCCGATCCACCACTGATAATATTAAGCGTACCCTCCATTTGACTCATAAGATGTACTCTACTAACACCCCCTCCTTGATGCCAAAAAGGTGTTCGATAGGGTGGCTTGGCCATTCCTATACCAGTTTCTCCACAAAATTGGGATCCCTCAAACCCTAATTAAGGTTATACAAAATATATATACTACCCCCCAGGCCTGTGTAAAGATAGATGGACACCACTCTGGGTACTTCCGGCTGGGTAGAGGGACCAGGCAAGGTTGTCCCCTCTCCCCGCTCTTATTTACTTTATTCATAGAACCCCTCGCACAGTATATTCAGGACTCACAGAATCTCACTGGAGTCATGGAGCACCGAGTTGCGTTGTATGCCGATGACATGTTACTTTACCTCCAGAACCCAGAAAAATCACTCCCAGCAATAAGACAGCTTTTGGACGAGTTTGGACAGGTTTCTGGATACAAGCTGAACCTCTCCAAAACTAAGATCCTCTCATTCCACTACTCCCCGTCCTCCAACGTACAAAACCCATTTCCCTGCAACTGGACCCTGACTAAACTGAAATACCTAGGTATCCAACTGTCCCAATCTCCAGCAGACTACTATAAAAATAACTATGCCCCCTTCACCTCTCAACTTAAAACTGACTTGGCTACTTGGAACACACTACCACTAAGCCTCTCCAGAAGGATAGAGCTAGTTAGGATGGTAGTCCTCCCCAGGGCCCTCTACTTATTTCAGAATGTCCCCATTCCCCTTACGGACAAAACATTCCAGATAGGGAACCGCTCCATTTCTAGATTCATTTAGGCAGGGCAGAGACCTAGAGTTCACCTTAAGGTGCTCACCCTCCGAAGATCAGAAGAGGGGCTTTCACTTCCCGACCTCGACTTTATCATAATGCAGCTCTGCTTATATACCTGATGGCGAGGCAGAATGGCATAACTAACCCACACTGGGCAGAAATTGAAGGGTCTCTTATTAGTAACAGGGACTATTTCGGGAACATATATGGGCAATACAACGAATCTCCTCCTCCCAACCTTACGAATCCATGGACAATTCATTATCTAAACGCTTGGAGAACTATAAGGAGCTCACATCTAGAGCCTTTTATACCCCTTATGTGCCCCATAGCAAGCACAGACCAGTTCATTCCTAACAGAATGGATCACGGGTTCTTAATGTGGGAAAGACTGGACTTGCTATACATCTCACAGGTCACAATTCAGGGGACTGTATGATCCTTTATTGAAATTCAAACCCAATATAATCTACTTCGCAGAGACTTCTATAGATTTTTACAGCCTCGCCACTACTACTACTCCCTGCCTGTCTCTGCTCGAACGTCTGCTCAGATACCCCCCCGATCAACCTTCAAATCCGACTGAATAATTCCCATGAGCAAAGACACCTACTCTCAGCATATTACCACTCCCAAAAAGCCCAACAGCTAACCATTACTGATAATATTAGACTCCAATAGCAAGAGGAGTTACAACGCCCCATTACTCCCAAGGAATGGCAGAAAGCATGCCAATATGTCTCTAAGGTAACCAGCTCCCATCAGTGGCATGAATACGCATGGAAAAACCTTATTAGATATTTCAGAACCCCTATAATCACCAGTCACTACACCCATTCTGGAACAGCAGCCTGCTGGCGTCAATGCGGAGAGGTCAGAGTGACCCATTCACATATTATGTGGACCCGCCCTAAACTTCAACCCTCTATGATGGCTCTCCAGGCTAACCTGTGAGAATTTTTTGGTCCACAGTTTCAATTAACTGGGGTAATACCTGTAGATCTTTTACTATTAGTCTCTAGAAAACTAAGAAAACCCTCTGTTAGATACCTCCTCCTCCTTCTCCTTCTCCTTATGGCAGCCAAGAAGACCATTACAAAAGTATGGTTAACCACAAGACTGGTGGCAGATTACTAAACAGATGTACTATATGGAGCGGATAACTCATAACCTAAATGATCAAGGAGATCAATTTAATTCCAGATGGTCCCGATGGCAGCTATATTATATGCTGCAAGATGACTCCTTTGTCCCCCGAGTCGCACTACTGGGGAAAAGAATCTCTTAAAATAGTCAAAGTCACCCAGGGTCCTTTCTAGATCCTCACATTTGACTATCCACCCACCCACTACCCCCTCCCTAATCCTTCTTTACCAGTATAAATACCCTCTCTCCCCACTTTCTCCCCTCCCCTTTTGTAAAAGCTTCCCTCTGTGGAACATTTGGTTCACTTCTGCAAGAGGCCTTGCTTACATCTGCGGTACATGTGGTTCCCTTTTGTGGCAGGGCTTGCTTGCTCCTGTGGCACAATTCTATCCAGCCATTAGCTACAATGGCATGTGATGTCACTGATGATATCATATACTGAGTATGGGGAAGTGGTTTCAGGACCACTAAAGAGGAGAAAACTGCCTGGAATTGTGAGAAACTATAGTTTTTACCATGAAAATTACCACATGTTGTGCGGCACCACCAAAGTTTTGTACCCAGTTCTGCAGTCACAGATATGTTGCATAAAAAAAATAGTTGCCAGAATCTGCATGAATCCATCCCCTTACTAGCGTATATTTTTGGTTTTTGTCTCTAAAAGTCAGGACATTTCCCAACATATAATATGTCAAATGCCACCAGACTGGAGTGTAATGCTGAGTCACTACATCTGACAGAGCATCAACAGACGGATGGATAAACATAATACTCTGAAGGCTCAATGATAAAATACTCTGATGGATTAATACGATACTGCAACAGATGGATACACACGATACTCTAAAGACTCAATGATATGATACAATGATGGACTAAATAATGCAATACCACAATGGATAGATAAACACAATACTTTGAGACTGAATGATACGATACTCTGATAGACTGTTAATACAATACTACAACAAGTGAATGGATAAACATGATACTCTGAGGTTCTATGACACAATACAATGATGGACTGATAATACACTACTACTATGATCGGATAAACATGATACTCTGAAGGTTCAATGAGATACACTGTTAGATGGGTAATACAGTACTATAAAGAATTCATAAACATGATATTCTAATGGAGCAAAGACACAAGACTGATGGACTGATACAATACTACAACAGATGGATGGATAAACATCATACTCTGATGGAGTAATGACAAAAAACACCAATGAATTACGGATACAATACCACCATAAAACTGATGAATAAACACAACACTCTAATGAAGCAATACCAATACACTGATGGATTGATGATATAATTCCTTAATGGATGGCTAAACATGAGAATCTGAAGACTTACTGGCAGAATACTCTGATGGATTGATAACACAATACTACAATGGATGGACTGATAAACACGATACTCTGAAGGCTCAATGATGCACATGATACAATACTCCAATGGATTATTATGATACCCAGATAAGAAATACAGGTTACTCACCTGTAACAGGAGTTCTAGGAATGGTATATGATGATCACCCACACTGTCTGGCAGGTATCCTTGCTGCTTTAATTCTTGCTGGAAGGTCTTCAAGCTGGCTCCTCCCACCCACCGGGTGGTAAAACTCGGCTCGCCCCACGACGCCAGATCTTCCTTACGGCTGGAGCTCAGGTTCCCTCCTTAGCGCTCGATTTAGACTGGATCCTAACTCTTGGTTCATTCGGAATTGGTTTTGAAGTTTTCTAAACTCGGTCTTCTTCTTCCTCGCGGCTCGCGATGGACAAATCTGTTCCGGCTTTCGGAGGTGCCTTGTGGGCAGAAAATGTCAGGGCCGGATCCGCTCCGCGTGTGTCTACCAGCAGGCCTAGATCCCGACCCGCCCAGGCTTGCGAGTTGTGCACGCTCTTTCTCGGCCCAGCGTTCTGGGCGATCGCGCTGCCCGTTTGGGCTCGGGCGCCCTGAAGAAGCGTTTTCCGCCAGTAAAATCTAAAGAGGCTCTAGACGTGTCCACGCGGGTGGCTCCGGCAGAGCAGCTCGAAAAGATGATCGCCCCTCGAGGAGGAGGCGGCCCAGGCCGCATCTTCCTCCTCCTCGGCCACGGCATTTATCCCGCTCTGTCTGAGTTGCTCGTATACAGCTTCGTTCAAGGAGCTTTGTCAGTCTCTTTCCACGAAAGGAGAGGGGCCTTCGGGACATTCTTCTTGGCCCAAGAAAAAGGAGTTGAAAGGTAAGTCCCACCGTTGGCGTTCGTGGGAGCGGGAGAGGTCCCCTTCCCCGGGCGGCCGACAGTCGACTTCGGTCGAGGTTGCGGCTGAGGCCGCTGGCTTCAGGGTGCCCCTGTCAGGCCAGCCTGCCGAGACTCCCGTCGACGAAGTCGAGATTTTTCTCGACCCGTTAGACGGCCTGTCGACTGGAGAAGCCGACAACCCTCCTTCACTGGTTCCCCCGATGGATACCAGGGATCTGCCTGCTCCTTCAGGACCGCAGTCCCCGGTTAAAGTGCCCGAGCCGAGGGAAGAGCGGGTGTCCCCGGCCCCGTCCCAGACCCACCCTTGGTCTCCCCGAGGGTCTCGGACCTCTTCTCGGTCCAGCCGTTCCCACCGACATCGGCGGTCTCGGCTCGTTCTTGAAGTAAGCGGCGCCATTCTTCCTCGTCGTCCTCCTCGGGTGAGGAGAGCTGCGGCAGCAAGCTGCCCGGCGCCATGAGAACCTTATGTGGCAGCAGTTGCTGCTGTCTGGGCCTATACCGGCCCGGCCAAGACCCGGCCATCAAGTGGCTGTCGCCTGAACGATCGAAGCAACCACTCGTTCCAGTCAGTTGCCGCTCCAGGGCCGGTTGCTCGGCGAAACCAGCTGCTCCACCCGATTGTGGTGGAACCTCTGCCTCCACAACCAGTGGGGGCACCGACCAAGAATTCTCGGTCGGGTCCGGCTTGCCCACAGATTGTCGGTCACCCTCACTCCTGAGCGTCCACGGCAGGTGGAGGGTGGCTCCAGGGCAGGCAGCTCTTCGAGACTCTTCTGAATCCGGCGATTCCTCCTGTTCTCCATGCAGTTCGGTCTGGAGTCCTCGAGGGGCAGTCAGTGGGCGATAGCCCATCGTCCTTCTTGGGTCTCTTGACTCATCTCGAGTCCACCAGGATGCAGCTCAGGCCCATGTCCAAACGGGCCAAGTATCCCTGACGGAGATTCTGGACCGAGGGATTCCCCACGGAGGCCTTTCCAGTGGCTGAGGCCATTGTCGGCCCAGCCTTGGAGCTTTGGCAGCGGCCTGCTTCCTGTCCTGCGCCCTCGGCCAGGATGGCCAGGAAGTATGCGGTCCCTACCGGCTCTTTGCCTGGTTTCTCGGAACACCCCTCTGCCGAGGGGTTAGTCACCGACAGCGTTTTCCGGCGTTCCGGTAATGCTCGGGATATGGACAAGCCCCCCTGACAAAGAGTCCAAAAAGCTGGACTTTGCCAGGCGCAAGGTGTACACTGCGTCCTCCCTTGGCCTCCGACAGGCCAGCTCGGCCGTGCTGATGGCACACTTCTCCCACGCCCTCATGGGCTCCCTGGATGAGGTTGTTCCTCATCTCCCGCCTGACCTACAGACCACGGTCTGCCAGGTGCGGGACCAGAGTAGGGCGGTGGTGAAGCAGCAGCTCCAGACTGCTCTGGACATAGGTGATTCCTGTGCCAGGTCAGTAGTGGCTGCGGTGGCCATGCGACGCAGGGCGTGGCTGAGGATATCCACCTTCATGGCGGATACCCAGCACAAGTTGGCAGACGTCCCCTTCTTGGGGACTGACCTTTTTGGCCCTGGAGTGGAGGGACACCTCCAGCGGATCGAGAAGTCCAATGCCACTCTGGACTCGGTCACCTCCACCCAGAGGGACAAAGGCCGCCGTCAGCAGCAGAAGTCCTTTCATCCTTCAGTCCCTGCTTCTCGACCAGCCCAGCAACACCAGCAACAGGGCCAGCAGGCTCGCACTTGGCGTCCCAAGCCCAAGCCGATGGCTTCCTCCAACAGGAAGCAAGGAGGTAAAGGCCCGGGAGGTCCCTCGGCCGGTTCTTCCTCCAAGCCTGCCCAGTGCCGGGTTAAGGGTGCCGCTAACCTCGTCACTCCCCCCTGGGTTCCCCCCGTGGGCGGCTCTGCCACTTCCTTTCCGCATGGTCCGCTATCACCATGGACCGCTGGGTGTTGGAGGTGGTAGGAAAAGGCCTGCCTCTGGAGTTCGAGCAGGCTCCACCTTTTCGAGCTGTCGCCCCTCAGGGGGCCACGGGGTCCACAGCCTCGCTGTCGGCCCGCCGGGCCGATATTGCCCTGCTCCTCGAAAAAGAGGTAATCAGGAAGGTGGCGGATCCTCCTCCAGACCCGGGGTTTGTGTCCAGGTACTTCCTGGTCCCAAAACGGACGGGGGGCTGGCGCCCCATTCTCGACCTGCACGACCTGAACAGGTTCCTAAGGTCTCGGACCTTCAGGATGGTCACTCTGGCTCAGATAATCCCATCCTTGGAATGAGGCGTGTGGTTCTGCTCCCTGGACCTCCAAGACACGTTCTTTCACGTCCCAATCCATCCGTCCCATCAGAGATTCCTCCGCTTCAGAGTAGAGGGATCCCTATACGAGTTCAGGCCATGCCCTTCGGCCTCTCCCTAGCTCCCAGGGTCTTCACCAAATGCATGGCAGTGGTGACAGCATTCCTGCAGTGCCGAGGGTTCCGGGTGTACCCTTACCTGGACGATTGGCTGATAGCAGCCCCCTCCAGACTGGAGGTGGAGCAGTCCAGAGATCTGGCCCTCCAGGTTTGCTCTCAGGTTGGCCTCCTCATCAACGAGGCCAAGTCGGAACTCGTGCCAAAGCAGGTGATTCTGTTCATCGGGGCACAGCTCGACTCTCTGCGAGCCAGAGCATGGCTCCCGGCGGACAGGGCCGAGGTTCTTTCCTCCTTTGCCCAATCATTTCTGGTTGGGCAACTGCGCCCTGCCCGGGATTTCCTGCACCTCCTGGGCCTCATGGCGGCCTGCACCAGTGTGGTCTGTTGGGCCCATTGGTACATGCGTCCCCTTCAATGGGGACTGGCCAGCCAATGGTCTCAACGCCGCGATCCGCTGGACCGGCCCGTGACAGTGACCCAGGAGATGTGAAATGCTCTCCAATGGTGGATTGTTCCAGCACATCTGCAGGAGGGTATCCCATTCGTCCGCCCCAAGCCGACGGTCTCTCTCTCGACAATGCATCTCTGATGGGTTGGGGTGCCCATCTGGGGGAACACCGAGCGCACGGCCTCTGGTCCTCTCGGGAGTCCCGATGCCACATCAACCTGCTGGAGCTCCGAGCGGTCCGTCTAGCTCTCACCGCCTTCGCTCCGTTTCTACGGGGTCAAGTGGTTCAGGTCCAGATGGACAACACCACAACCATGTACTATCTGAACCGCCAGGGCAGGACGCGCTCCATGCTGTTATGCAAGGAAGCTCTCCGCATTTGGTCCCTCGTGCGCAGCCTGGAGGCAGATCTCCTAGCCATTCACGTGGCAGGAGCCTCCAACACCCTGGCCGATGCCCTAAGCCGGATAGGGGCTGCGTCTCAAGAGTGGTCTCTCCTGCCGGAGGTAGTACAAGATCTCTTCTCCCACTGGGGCACGCCTCAGGTGGACCTGTTTGCCTCCAGGGAGAATGCAAAGCTGAGTCTGTTCCATGCCCGCCCCCCTCAGCAGGGCTCGTTACAGGGGGATGCCTTCTCGAGGCTGTGGACCCCGGGCCTCTTCTACGCCTTTCCCCGATTTCCCTTGATCCACAAGGTGCTTCTCAAGGAAAGGAGGGACAAGGCGCAGATGATTCTGGTAGCCCCAGACTGGCCCCGCCAGTTCTGGTATCCAGATCTCCTCAGCCTCAGCTCCAGGCTCACGAGGCGGCTTCCAGCCCGGCCGGACCTGATCTCAGTCAATCAGGGGAAGGTATTCCATCCGGACCTTCAATCCCTGCACCTGACGGCCTGGTTCCTGAGCGGCTAGAATTCCAGGCTTTGGGTCTTTCCGACGAGGTCCTCAACGTCGTTGAGGCGTCCCGTCCGGAGTCGACCAGGAAATGCTATGCCTTCAAATGGAAGAGGTTTTCCATTTGGTTTCAGGGGAAGGGCTTGGACCCTTCCGACTGCCCCTTGGCAAGCATTCTGGACTACCTGTGGTCCCTTTCTCAGCAAGGGCTTTGGTCGTCGACCCTTAAGGTGCACCTGGCAGCCATCTCTGCTTACCGGGCGCGGGCCGGCAAGCAGTCGGTGTCACAGGAGAAGGTGGTCGGGTGCTTTTTCAAAGGCCTTGACCACATTTCCCCTCCGGTGCGAGAACCTCCACCTCCGTGGGATCTACTGCTGGTATTGGCCAAGCTCATGGGCAAGCCACTCGAACCAATGCACAGGTGTGATCTTTCACACCTGTCATGGAAGACCACCTTCTTGGTGGCTATCACGTCAGCCAGAAGGATGGGAGAGCTCCAGGCACTTTCCATCGAGTCTCCCTACCTGGTTTTCCACAAGGACAAGGTTGTCCTGCGCCCCAACCCGAAATTCCTTCCGAACGTGGTGTTGGAGTTTCACCTTAACCAGGTGTTGACTCTGCCGGTGTTCTACCCCAATCACACCTCGGAGGCTGAGTATAGGCTCCATACTTTGGACCCTAGACGAGCGCTCGCTTACTATAAGGAGCGGACGGCTGAAGTTCGGGGAGAGGTTCGCCAGCTGTTTGTCACCTATGCTGAAGCCGCACCTGGCAGACCTGCAGCAAAGCGGACAATAGGCAGGTGGATCACCTCCTGCATAGAGCTCTGCTACAGATTGGCGGGCATAGAGCCTCCCAGAGGGATAAGAGCTCATTCTACCCGCCATACCGCTGCATCGGTAGCTGCTTCCAGGGACATCCCTATCCAGGATATCTACAGGGCTGCTACCTGGAAGTTGGCACATACCTTTATTATCCACTACCACATCGACCTCGAGTCACGCCGGGATGCTGGTTTTGGGGCCTTGGTTCTCCAGTCTCTCTTTCCCAAGTAAGTATCGGGGGTGTGCGCCTTGCCTCCCTCCTCCCGGAGAACTGCTAGGAGTCTGCCAGACAGTGTGGATGAACAACACATCCATGTCCCTAGAAATACAGGTTACTCACCTGTAACAGGAGTTCTAGGAATGGTATATGTTGTTCATCCACCCAGCCTTTCCGACCTCCCCGGCTTCGACGACAACCTGAGCTTCCAGTGGGCCAGATCTGGCATCATGGGGCGGAGCCGAGAATTTTACCACCCAGGTGGGTGGGAGGAGCCAGCTTGAAGACCTTCCGGCAAGAATTAAAGCAGCAAGGATACCTGCCAGACAGTGTGGATGAACAACATATGCACGTCCCTAGAACCAAAATTACAGTTATGTAAGAACTTACTGTAACAGATCTTTGAGGAGTGTCTCTTGCAGTAGGTAATACACTTGTGTCATTGCCAGAGGTTGCTGTGGTGCACTGCAGCTCATCCAGCAGTCTTTTTCACCAGGGACTGCCCACACATGCATCGGCTTCCTGTTTCCTATACAAGTGTGGGTGGTCCCTGGTATCCTCAATTCCCCCACCGGATTCAGCTCACAAAAGCAAGGACTGAGGAGAACCCAAAGTACCAAATGTATGTCAACCCAAAGTCGTTGGACCAGAATCTGTTCTCCTAGAGAAGGAGGGGGATGGAGGGTGGGAACGATCCTACTGCAAGACACACTCCTCAAAGATCTACTGTTACAATAAGTTCTTACATAACTGTACTATCTTCCATAGAGTGGTCTCTTGCAGTAGGTAATATACCTGGGATGAATTCCAAGCAATATACCCAAGATGGATGGACCTTATGACAGAAGGCCTTGTAGGACTGCTCGGCCAAAGGCAGCCCTACAGCGTGAAAGCAATATCCAGATTGTAGTGCCTTGTGAATGTATGGATCATGGATCAGGTAGCTGCATTGCAGATATCTGAAATGGAGGCTCCTTTAAAGTAAGCTGCAGTAGTGGCCATAGCTCTAGTGGAATGGGCTTGGACAAGACCTGGTAGGGGTTTGTTGTATTTTGTATAACAAAATGTAATATAATGTGCCAACCAGTTAGAAAGGGTTCTTTTAGTAACTGGGAGCCTTCTCGGCTTGAGGCAAAGGTGACAGACAGTTGAGAAGTCTTTCAATTTTATTTGATTAGTGTAGTAACGTAATATACGATGGACATCTAAGGTATGTAGTAGATGTTTTCCTTGGTTGGAATATTCAGGATAGTATACTGGTAACTCCAGGGTCTGGTTTAGAGTGTGTTCAGACACTACCGTAGGGAGAAAGGAAGGGTTGGTATGGAGTACCACTCTGCCTTTATGAAAAATCAAGTAGGGGTCTCTACACGAGGGCATGAAGCTCAGAAATACAGCGAGTTGAAATAACAGCTACTAGAAATAAGGTTTTCCATGACAGGAAACAGAGGTCATAAGTGGCTGCTGGTTCAAATGGTTCAAGGGTTAATTTCTCTATTAGAAAATTGAGATCCCACAGAGGAGTGGGTAGTCTATCTAATAGGTGGTTTGATATTTATTTATTTGAATCGGAATTACAATCCTTTGAGTCACAGACACCTTTGCAAAGGCTCCATGTCAGTACAGGAAATACAGACGCTACATATAGTGATACACTGGTCACAAGGCACAGAGTTTTGACAATACAAATTAGCTACCACCTTAGGGCCTATGTAGACCCTATGTCATAGTTGCTAGACAAGTCTGGATACAGAGTCGGAGGGTCCTTAACAGGGCCCTGAGTCAGAGTATATTTACAGTGGGAACCTAAGTTTTATAACATTCCTTTCAAAAACATTTTGGGTAGATGGTGTTGGTGTAGTAATCTGCCATCTAAAGGTTCATGGAAGGCTGAAATAGTGGCCAAATGGACTTTAACGGAAGAATAGCTTAAGCCTGACTCAGATAATGAGGCCAGGTAGTCTACAACTTTCGTCAGTGGGCAGGAATAGGTATCCAATGATCGAGAAGCAGACCATATGGAGAAGCGTTTTTATCTGGAATTATATGTTTTTCCGGTTGCTGGTTTACATGAGGCCAAGAGAATGTTGGCAACAGAGGAGGACACTTGTAATCTGGCTATGAAAGCATCCTCAGGAGCCAAGCATGAAGGTGTAGAGCCTTCAGGCTGGGATGCAGGCGGGTCCCTTGGCATTGCATCAAGAGGTCCGGACTGACTGGCAACGGAACGGGTTCATGGACTGACAGTTGTTGAAGGAGGGGAAACCATATCTACCAAGGCCACAGGGGAGCTATGAGGATCACTGTGGCATGTTCTAGTTGTAGTTTCAGCAGGGTCCACTGCAGGAGAGGGATGGGGGTGAAGCATATAAAGAGAGAGAGTCCTGTCTAGGGTTGGGACAGGGCATTTATAGACCGACCCTTTTTGCTCGGGATAATGGAAAAATATTTGCGGAGACAGTAATTGTCTGGGGAGGCAAACAGATCTACTTGTGGAGTTCCTCAGAGGTTGGAGATTTTCTGGAATACTTCTTCGTGAAGTGTCCATTTGTGCATGGAGGACCGTCAACTTAGCCAGTCAACCAGTAAATTGTGATGTCCCAGTAAGTGGACAGTTGTGATTGTTAAGTGTTGCCGGATGGCTTCTTGCCAGACTGCAAGGATCTCCATGCATAGAGTGCAGGATTTCGTACCTCCTTGCTTGTAGCGGTAGAATGCCACTGCCGTATTGTCTGACTGGATCAGCAACAGTCCTGGAGTCAAGTGGGTCTGGAATGCCTGGAGGGCTAAGCGAACCGCTTTCATCTCTAGGAGACTGATGTGAGACTGAAGGTGAGAAGTGGTCCACTTGCCTTGTGTCTGGTACGGACCCAAGTGTGCGCCCCCATCCATTCAGGGAAGCATCCATGGTCAACATTTGCATGGTAGGAAGGGCATTTCTTGACATAAGTTGGTTCTGATTGTCCACCAAGTCAAGGCTGACTTCAGAAAGAAAGTGACTCTGATTTTATCTTCGAACTGTCCTGTTCTTTGAGACCATTGATTCTGGGGGGTCCACTGAATAGGTCGCATATGAAGATGGGCAAATGCCACTGTAGGGATGGTAGCGGCCATGTGACCCAGAAGCCACAGCATTTGTCTGGCTGTGACTGTTTTCTGAGTCTGCACGTGTGATGCAAGAGAGATAAGTGTGTCCTGCCAAGCAGCTGAAGGAAAGCTCTAGCTGAGGCTGTATATCTAGGACCGCTCCAGTGTATTGGAGGGACTGAGTCAGAGTCGGATTGGACTTTGGCCAACTGACTGTAATCCCTAGAGTGTGGAACATCTTTCAAGTAGCTTCTAGGGAGATGAGCAGAGCTGTTCTGGAGTCTGCTTTGATTAGCCAGTCATCTAGATAGGGGAAGATAAAATGCCCTTTTCTTCCTAAAGCTGCTGCGACCACCGCCAGGCATTTGGTGAACACCCTTGGGGCCGAAGAGAGGCTGAATGGGAGTGTTTAAAACTGGTAGTTTTGATCCAGTAGGTGGAAGCGCAGGAATCTGTGGTGGGTAGGGTGAATGGGAATGTGTAAGTAGGCATCTTTCATATCTAGGGTGCAAAGTCAATCTCCCTGTTTCAGTATTGGCATGATGGAAGCTGAAGTTATCATGCGAAAATGTTTGTACTGGATGAAAAGATTCCGTTTTCTGACATCCAGCATCAGTCTGAGGTCTCTAGCCCATTTGGGTACCAGAAAGAAGTGGGAGTAAAATCCCATTTGCTCTTCTGAGGGAGGTACTGGAGAAACAGCCTGTTTGACCAGAAGAGCCCTCAATTCCTCCTGAAAGATGGGTATGTGGTCTGAAGGATAATGAATTTTCCGAGGAGGATGGGGGGGGGTGGGGGGTGGATTAGAGATGAATTCCAGAGTGTGACCACTCTGTATAATCTGGAGTACCCATTTGCCTGAAGTGATCATTTGCCAGGCTACCAAATGGATGGCAAAACGACCTCCCACAGCCTCCGAGGCCTGGCTAAGGAGGTGTGGGGAAAGCCCTAGTGGGTCACTGGAAGCTGGGCAGCCCAGCCCCTCCAGAAGGATGGGGAGCGGGCCCCCCTGGCAGCAGAGATGTTGCCTCTGGTGGGTTGAGTACATCATCTGAAGCCGCCTTTGGTATTTTTTAGCTTTGTATTTTCCACCTCTTTTGGAATAAGAGGAGTACTGAGTATGGTAGGTTGTATGCGGAGTATGGTACAGTACATGCCATGAACCATACGTAGAGTTCTGCCTGATGCCTGCAGGTCATCCAGTAAAGTCTGAGTACCTGGCCCAAACAGTTTAAACCCACTAAAGGGGGCATTAGCTACTTTGTGTTGTATATTTGGTACAAGGCCTGAAACACGGAGCCAAGCAAGGAAACACCAGTAGCTGATAGTTGGGCTGAGGTATCTACAGCATCATATTCTGTCCTGAGTAGATGACGGGAGACAGAGTTGCTAGATGACACTGTAGCCAATAAGTTTTCCCTTTCTTGTGAGGGAGGGAGTTTATTGATCAACTCAATGGCAGAGGACCCCAGGGTACGCTGATATTTAATCATATGACTCGTATAGTTTAAGATTCTGATATTCATGGTACCTGAGGAAAAAACCTTTTTACCCAGGTAGTCAATTCTTCAGGATTCCCTATCAAGATATAAGGAGCTGATGTGTTTAGGTCTCTTAGTACGATCATGACCGGCAGTAATAACCACTGAATCTGCCTCTGGAATGGTGGATAGAAAGGGATGGTCCAGAGGAGCATGATTATAAACGATCCACCTTACGGGGACAGCTGTAATCGCTGAAGGTTGATGCCAAGCAGCCAGCATGGCATTCTGGTAGGTTGGGATTAGTGGGGGAGCAACTAAGACAGGCTCCTCTGGCAAGCCAAGATATTCTGCCATATCTTTACGTTGTTTGTCATGTTCTGTGGTAGAGAATCCCACAACCTTTTGTATTTGAACCATCATTTCATTAAAGATTGGGTCATCTGAGTGAGAGGCTGCAGAAGCTCTAGGCAGGTCCTCATCCAGAGAAGGGATTTCCGAATAGGGAGAGTTAGGATTTGGAAAATACAGTTCTTGGAACTCTTTTTCATCAAGATCACTGGGGAAGACTGTCGGTAATTCTTGTTCATCTGAGAAATAGTCCTCCATGTGAGGAAGAGGGGACCAGGATGGTACGGGATCCCTGTCATTATGGAAACGTTTAGGCGGAGGAGTAGGAGATCAGAAAGGGTCACCCTGCTCTCCTGGGTTGGAGGGCTGGGAGTGCCGCATGGTGTGCAAGAACTGTCAGACTACGATGAAAATGTCCAATTCTTGAGAAGGAGGTGGGGCATGTTGAGAAATAAGTAGGGTAACAGAGAGTATAGGATGCGTAGTCTGAGTAGGTTTCGCCCCTGGGTTGTAAAGACCAGGGTCCCGATCTCTGTCCGCCTGACCCCTGTAAGGGGCCACCTGGGAAGGTGGAGGGGCAGTAAGTAGGCGTAAGCCATATGTTTCCCCTAAGGAACGTGGGGCCTCGTCGACGGACCCACAGGGGAAAAAGCAGTAGTGTCACTTAAGATGTCAGATGCCGTCGACGGAAGAGGAGCCCCTGTCGATGGAGCAGCCATGTATTTGCATTAAAAGCACTGGAAAACGCTGTGAATGAGAGGGTATAAACCTCTGTCGATGGGGCAGCCGTATATTGGACTGCATTTACAGTGCTGGTAAGTGCCGCTGACGAGAGGATTTGAGTCCCTGTCGACAGAGGAGTGATGAGAAGGCACGCCGTCAATGGAGGGACACCTGAAACGGTGGCCATCAATGAGCGTCGAGGCAGGGAGTGTGAGGAGGGTTTCTCCTTCTCCTTCTTCTGCCTGGAATGAGAACCAGTGGCGGGGGAGCCCTTGGTACGAGCCCCCTGGTTCTCTAAGATAGACATTTTCTGCTCCATTAAAGGAGTAGTACACCCAGAATGTGCAAAAAACATATGTTATGTAGAGTGTTTTGATATGTATGTTAAATCCTAGTGTCTTCTTCCCTCTGTCTGCTATTTGGAGTTTTTCCTAAATTGCCTGCTAGCTGTATGGTAGTTTTACGACCCCTGAGGATCTCCATAACAAATAGTTTTATTGGCTTTCTTTCTCCCAGGATGCCCCCATCTCATGTAAAAGTGATGTAGCCATGCCCTTAGATTTAGCATGTGTATTGCTTTAAAATTAGTTTAGCAACAGCAGAGCCTTGTAACTTATTATCCAGTGAGCACAAATGGCAACAGTTAGTTTAGCAGATACCCGAGAGCAAGCTAACTGGGGTTTCTGTAAGACAACAGCTACTAAATAGCTCTAATTCATTATCTGTGTTTTTGATGTTACAACACTCCTGCTAGCTAGACCTGATGCACAGAGAAAACAAAACAGTGAATTAGAGCTATTTAGTAGCTGTTGTCTTACAGAAACCCCAGTGAGCTTACTCTCAGGTATCTGCTAAACTAACTGTTGCCATTTGTGCTCCCTGGATAAGAAGTTACAAGACTCTGCTGTTGCTAAACTAATTTTAAAGCAATACACAAGCTAAATCCAAGGGCATGGCTACATCACTGTCACATGAGACAGGGGGCATCCTGGGAGAAAGAAAGCCAATAAAACTATTTGTTATGGAGATCCCCAGAGGTCATAAAACTACCATACAGCTAGCAGGCAATTTAGGAAAAACTCAAAATAGCAGACAGAGGGAAGGACACACTAGGATTTAACATACATATCAAAACACTCTACATAACATATGTTTTTTTAACTTCTGGGTGGACTACTCCTTTAACTCACTGCCTCCACAGGAGCTCTCTGAAGTTGCAGCACTTGTCTCCTGTATACTGTTAACAGTGAATCCTGAGCCTTTCTAAGCAAAATCAAGCCATAATCAGCATGCTGCAAACAAATGCTAATAGCCCAATATCCGTAAGTGCGAGACACAAGGTATGAGTGGCAGACTTGTTCAGCATAAAATTACCTTTCCAACGGTGGTATGCAACTAATAATTGGTAATTTTGTTTTTTTTCTATGCTGGTCAAAGCAGAAAAAAAAAAAAAAACATTTTTTCCACTAACAAATGTACCATAAGCCTTTTTGTTGGGAAATATGTAGCGACAACACCAAATTAAGCATCCAGACATTAGATGTAGTTTTAATCATTTGTTTGAAAACAAACCCCCGCCTTATTTCTGTAGTATTAAACATAATTTTCCCCATTTTAGTCAAGGTGCATTGGTGAGGTTTGAGGGACGAATCTGAACCGCACACCATACCATAAACAAATGCATATAACTCCTAAAGTATACATGATACACAGAACATATCAGCAGAAAAGCTGTTCCACACATAATTGCCTTTCCAACAGTGCTATGCAATCAACTGTGCTCAATTCAGTTTTTGTTTTATACTGGCTGAGATACCCAGAATGTGCGTTTTCTTCAAAGTGCTTAGGTGATTCTTTATGGACAAAATGTCTGCCATACACACCATGCCATAAACAAATGTGAATAACTACTATAGTGAACATGATACATACAAATTGTCAGTGGCAAAGTTGTTCAGCACAACATTACCTTTCTAATGGTGCTATACAGTCAAGTCTAATCAATTCTGGCTAGCAAGTAATATTAAAACATGTGAGTGACATCTCCAGACATTACTAGGGCACACAGGAAGTCTGTAGGTGACTTCTGTAGTCGTTCTGGGACACACTGCAGTACATTTGCTGCCACCTACAGGCATATATTCTAGGAGGCAATGAGTTAATAAGTGCTGAATTTCAAGCAACCATCGTCAACAAGTTGCCTGACTGAATTCCTGACAATATTTGCAGGAACTGGTGTCATGTGTGGGTCCCAGACACCTTACACAAGAGGTGTGATTGTCAGCGCAGTATATCTTCCTGCCGCCAGGACAGTAATGTGTTTGTTTGCTTGCTTGAAGAGTCTTTAGACATTCGTTTTGTAATCCAAATTCTTGCTGATGACTGCTGCACAGATGTTTGCTCTAGCTGCTGTGTGTGAGCTGAAGAAGGTGGGAAAATGAACTGAGGATACCAAGGACCGCCCACACTTATATAGGAAACAGAAAGCTGATGTCATGTGTGGGCAGATCCCTGGTGAAAAAGACTGACAGATGAGCTGCCATACACCACAGCGACCTCTGGTGATGACCCAAGTATATTACCTACTGCAAGAGACCACTGTGGAAGATCTAGAGTTACAAATAGTTAAAGCAGTATTTCTTGATTGTAGCAGGACTCCAGTCACTGTTAAGATTTGAAAATTATGTGCTTCTCAACCTCTGTAAAGTTCTTATTCTAGTTCTTTTTAGAAGAAATAGAGATTGCCTTCTTACTACAACAACCCCTGTGTTTATCTCTTTCTCACCTCCCTGCTGCTCCCTGACCTCCTGCCTTTCACAAAAGGTGTCTAATGAGAGAGCTACTTGAGGATGGGGATTCAGCCTGGCCAGCCACCATCAGGGTCCACCCCAGTGAATCTGGAAAGGTCTGGGCAAGGCTATGACAGAAGCTGTGGGTCCGATATTCAAAGGTTAGCACCCACGCTAACCCGTGTTTGCACAAGCGCTCCTGGGTCAGGTCATATTCAGAGGTCCCAGCAGTGCCCTTTAAACCCAGTAGTGCCAAAGCACTAAAATACTGCTGTGCCTATGCAAATGAGGGGGTCCCCTCATGCATACTGGCACAGTGATATACTCAAAGGTTTGCAGCAGCGGTAAGCATCCCCCCAAGTGGTGCTATCTACCACTGCTGAAAATGACCTCAAAACAGGGTGCTATGCCCTCAACCCACCCCCAAAGGCAGAGTGGCCGTACTGTAGCTGTCCACCCTGTTCTCCAGTTTGAGCCCCTTTAAACATTCCCTGGTGGTCCAGTGTGCCTCTCCACCCCACAACTGCTCCTCAGAGCTGTTGTAAATACTCGCTGGTGGTCCAGTATGTACCCCCTCCCCCAATCACTCCTCAGAGTTGTTGTAAATAATCACTGGTGGTCCAGTGTGTCCGCCACCTCCCGATCACTCCTCAGAGCTGTTGTAAATACTCCCTGATAGTTCAGTGTATCCCTCCACCCGATCACCTGTTCACACAGTGTACAAAGAGTCCCTGGTTGTCCAGTGGTTTCCCCCTACGCAGAACCAGATAGCATGTCCTGGTAGCCCAGTGGTCTCCCCCCTGCTCTCCACCTGACCCGCGCGAGGACATCCCACCTCCATGCATCCTCCTCACCCTGGTGGCCAATGCTCCTCTCAGCTAGATACAGCAACTAGCATTGCCCTCCTCTCACTTCCACAGCTAGCCACACGTATGAGCTGTCAGTGACTGTGGCGATACAGTAGAAACAGCTGCTTCTACAGTCACGGCGCAGTCACTGACAGCTCATATGGCCGCCAGTCAGTGGAAAACGAGCTGTCTAGTCACTGTATCAAGCTGGAAGGAGCTGCCAGCCACTAGGAAGCAGAGGGGTGTAGGGAGGTGGGATATCAGTGGGAAGGTCGGGTGGGGGCTGCTGGGGGGCACTGGACCACCAGGACGTGGTATATCTGTTCTATACAGGGGACCACCAGTGCCTCTTTGTACACTGTGTAAACGGGCAAGCAGGGGAGTGGGGGTTTACAATGGATCATCAGAGAGTATTTACAACAGCTCTAAGGAGCAATCGGGGTTGGGGGGGAACAACCACAAGGGAGTATTTACAACAGCTCTGAGGAGCAATCATCGGGTGTGGGGACACACTGAACCACCAGTGAGTATTTACAACAGCTCTGAGGAGCAATCAGGCATTGGGGGGACTGCTATGCCACCAGGGCATACCTGCCTACACTGCAAGGGGCACTAAAGGACTGCTGCACATAGGCCTTTAACACCTTGCATGCCCTACGGGCTCATGTGCACATTCAGGCCAAATAAAGCCTACAGGGTCTTGGCACTATCCCGTTTCAGGCAGATTCCTTGTGGGCTGTATACAGCCCAGGTCCATGTAAGGAGAGCGCAGTTTCATTTAGTAATATGCTGACATGGCCTGATATTCAGTCGGATACTGCCATTCGCTATCTGACTGAATATCGCAGTAGACGGGGGAGCGGAAGGGCAAGCACAGCACAAAATGTTGCCCTGCACTTGCACAGATTTCCAAATACGGGGCCCTGTAAGTTTTAACAACTAAACTAAAGTTCAACAAAAGACCACTTACACTGCCAGTCTCTACAAAGAAACATAATGACTGCTTATGTGAACTTTTAGACATGTTTTCTGACCTATCACAGCTACGGCTTTAAATTGGTCAATTAGTTAAAGGAAGATTCAGACCCACCAGGAATCATTTTTAGATGGTCTTTAGTTCCAAAGACCCAGAAAATCAAAACCAATCTGTCACCATTTTTTTCTGTATTAAAACTTAGCCAAGTACTAACAAACTAAGCTTCCACAGTGCTCTGCCCCACAATTCTGGAGTGAGTCCATGTGGCACATGAATCACTGCAGTTTCGTTATAACTGGATGGGGAAAGGGGGCAGATTTTAAGGACAGAGTTACATAGAAACATAGAAGTTGACGGCAGATAAGGACCGCAAGACCCATCCAGTCTATTTCTTTTTCTATCTTATAAATGTGCCATCGGCCTTTGCTCTGTCAATGGCCTATCTATTCATACTCCTCTGTACTGCTCCCTTATGCCTATCCCATGCCTGTCTGAAGCCCTGCACTGTATTCATGTCCACCACTTCCTGAGTTAGGCAGTTCCAAGTATCCACCACCCTTTCTGTGAAAAAGAACTTCCTCACATTACCCCTTAATCAACCTCCCTCTAAACTCATGCTGTGTTCTCTTGTCCTACTATTTTTCTTATTTTGAAACATGTTAGACACTTTCGCCTTGTTAATGCACTTAAGGTGTTTGAATCTTCTGATCATATCACCACTCTCCCTCCTTTGCTCTAGGGTACACATATTGAGCTCCATTAATCTGTCCTCATACGTTTTCTGATGCAGACCCTGCACCATTTTGGTTGCCCTTCTCTGGACTGCCTCAATTTGGTTAATGTCCTTGTGAAGGTGTGGCCTCCAGTACTGCACACAGTACTCCAGATGGGGCCTAACCAGTGTCTTGTAAAGAGGGATTATTACCTCCCTCTTACGACTTGTGATACCCCTACTAATACACTCCCACATCCCCCTAGCCTTACCTACTGCTTTAGTGGTCTGCTTGGATAATTTCCTGTCATCTGTGATGATGATGCCCAAATCTCTTTCTTCCGTTCTGACTGCCAGCAACTCCCCTCCCAGCTTATAGGTGGCTTCAGGGTTTCTCTTCCCTACGTGAATGATCTTGCAGTTCTTTGCATTAAACCCCAGTTGCCACTCTTCCAAGCATTTTGCCAGTTTATCCAGATATCTTCTCATTCTGCCCACCCCATCTGGATAATCTGCTCTGTTGCAGGTCTTGGTGTCATTTGCAAACAGACAAACCTTACCCTCCAGTCCATCTGCAATGTCACTGATGAAGATATTGAAGAGGACTGGCCCCAGGAATGATCCCTGAGGTACCCCACTTGTGACTTGCATCTCTTCTGACTGTATACTGTTTACCACCACTCTGTTTTCTGCCAGTCAACCAGTTTGCCACCCAGTTGACCAACTTCTGACCCACCCCAAGCCTACCCAGCTTATTAATCAATCTTCTATGTGGAACAGTATCGAAAGCTTTGCTGAAGTCAAGGTAGGCCACATCAACTGCTCCCCCTTGGTCCACCACTCTGGTTACCCAGTCTAAGAAATCTATGAGATTAGTTTGACGGGACCTTCCTGCTGTAAACCCATGCTGTCTTGGTCCTGTGCTCCTATGGATTCCAGGTGTTGTACTATCCTTTCCTTAAGAGTGCCTCCATAATCCTGCCCACTACTGAGGTAAGACTGACTGGTCTGTAGTTCCCTGCCTCCTCCCTGCTACCACTCTTGTGGAGCAGGATCACATGAGCCCTTCTCCAGCCTTCTGGGACCTCTTCTGTGCTCAGAGACTCACTAAACAGTTCTGCAAATGGCTCTGCTAGTTCCACTATTAGCTCCTTTAGTACCCTGGGATGTATGCCATCAGGTCCCATTGCCTTGTCCATCCTGAGCTTAGCGAGCTCATGTAGGACCCTTTCTTTTGTGCAGGGACTAGTGCATTCCTCTCTCCCCCCCTGTGTTCATGGTGCTGAACTGTGGGCCCTGCCCTACCTTCTCTTCAGTAAATACTGAGCAGAAGTATCTATTTAGGATAGATGCTTTTACATGGTCCTCCTCCTCACACGTCCCCCCCATCCCCTCTGATCTTAGCAATAGTCCCCCCTGGACTTTTTCCTTTCACTAATGTATCTATTGAAAGTCTTGTCACCTTCTTTTACTGTTCGTGCTAGTGTTTCTTCAGTTTGGGCTTTGTCTGCCTTACTGCCTTCCCTTAGGGAAGTCTGGTATGCCTCCCTATCTTCATCCTGCTGCGTTCTCTTATATTTCCTGAAGGCCAGCCTTTTGGCTCTGACCTTTTCTGCTACTGTTTTTGAGAACCAAAGTGGTTTCCTTCTTCTTTTGCACTTCCTTTTTCTCTAACACAATGGGATGTTGCTTCAAGTATTGCATCCTTAATGCTTGCCCACTTTGCCTGTACCCCCTCACCTGTATTTATTTTTGCCAGGGCTAGCTTAACTTTGTTGACCATCTTATCAAAGTCAGCTCCTCTGAAGTCCTATATTTTTTGCCTTGGAATGGGATGATTTAGTTCTAGTGGCCAGATTGAACCATAACATCTGATGATCACTGGCCCCCAGGTAACCCTCTACCTGGAGATCTGTGATCCTTTCCCTGTTAGTCAGTACTAGATCTAGGATAGCCCTGTCTCTTGTGGGTTGTTTACCAGTTGTTTGAGGCCCTCCCCCTGCAGGGAATCCACTATGTGTTTAGTTCTGGCAGATGTTCCTGCTGGTATTGACCAATCTATATCTGGCATATTGAAGTCTCCCATTATCAGAACCTCCCCTTTAGCTGTCATGTTTTGTATATCTTCTAACAGTAATGTGTCTATGTCCTCCTCCTGGTCTGGAGGCCTGTAGACAACCCCAGTTCGTATGGCTGTCCCATTTCCTGTTTCCAGGGTGACCCACAGTTCTTCTGGCTCCTTGTGTGTATTCTGAATTTCTGTAGCTTTGATATTTTCATTGACATAAAGGGCCACTCCACCCCCTTTTTGGACCTCAGTCTCTTCCGAACAATACATAGCCAGGTATTGAAGTCTCCCAAATGTGGTTACTGGTAAACCATGTCTCACTAATGACTACTATGTCCAGTTTAGCCTCTGTCATTATTGCCTGCAGGTCTGGGATCTTGTTTCCCAGACTGCAAGCATTTGTGTACATGATTTTTCATTGGCCAGATTTCGGTGCGTTAGTTGTTGGGCGAGGTCTGGCGTTTCCCTTGTGCGTTGTATGAGGAGTTGGACCTTTTTCCTTACCTGGTGATGCAAATGAACTACAAACATGAGTTGGGGGGAACGTGGGAAAATGAGTGCTTGCACCCCACCCTCAAAAAAAAATAGGAGAAAGAGGAACTGTATAAACTCTAAGGAACTCCTGTCTTTCCTGGACATTGCTGTCATATGAGGAACAATCCACATACATAAACAATCAAAATCGTCACCTACCATTATGAAAGTTGATGGATCCACCACTCTTGACCCAAAGTCTATTGCAGATGTGCTTAATAAGACATTCACAGACCTTAGTGGGGTCCTCCCCCCAGATTTCTTCTCGGACTTACCTGTGCCTAGCCTAGTATCACAAAACACCCCTCGTGACAAACCACAATTTTACTTCAAGAAAATCAAAGTGCACGAAGCACACAAGTACATAAGAAAGGCCTGCTCCAAATCCAGAACAAGCAGTGACACGCTAGGATCTAAAAATCCTGTCTCTCACCCTGGATGAAGTAATTCACCCCTTGCAAAATTCTTAATCTGTCACTTTGCCAAAGTCAATTTCCAACAAATGGAAATTCTGCCATAGTTACGCATTGCACAAAGGGGTGACAAAACCTCAACAGGAAACTATAGACCAATATCAATACTCCCTCCCTCTCCAAAGCACTTGAATAAGTGGCAGACCAACTCTCTGATTACCTGGACAAATACAATCTACTCTGTAATCAACAGCAGGCTTTAGGAAAGGACATAGTACAACAACAGCCTTACTTGATTTCTCTGGAGAAGTCCACTCAGCCCTGGATAAAGGGTGCCAAACAGGTGCAGTCTTTATCGATCTTACAAAGCTTTACAACACAGTCCATCATGGCCTACTTACCTCCCTACTTTCTAGCCTAGGCCTGGCCGAAGGTCCTTGTGTGGTAAAAGTTACCTGTCCAATCGGTCATAGGCTGTAAAAATCTCTAATGAACTCTCCGACTTCAAACCAGTTCTCTCGGGTGTACCACAGGATCAATTCTTGGACCGCTCCTCTTTAGCCTGTTCCTTAACTCCCTCCCAGATATCTGCCAGGAGAAAATAATCTTATACGCTGATGATGCTGTAATCTCTCTTCCCACAAGGATCCAAACTCCTCACGAAAAAGCCTGCAACTTGCTTTCTCTAGTGTTGAAAGGTGGTTCCTGGATAGTAAACTTGTGCTAAACCACAATAAAACAAAAGCCATGCTCTTCTCCAATCACCAAAACAAAATAGGCATACTCCACTCACCATAAAAACCTCTCAGGAATTACACGGGACCAAGTAAATACTTTCAAATACCTTGGCATCACTTTTGACCAAGGGCTCACCTTTGCAACCCACATTGACAACACTGAAAACAGTGAACTAACGCTTGGAATACTATTCAGAATCATGTAATTTCTAAATCAAGCGCATTAAGAATAGCTATACAGAGTTCCATAATCTCAATCATTGACTATGGCCTTATTATTTATGGCTCAGCTACCTCCACTGCTCTAAGGCGATCTCAATCACTCTAAATAAGGCCTGCCGCTCCTCACGGGCTCAAAGACTGACTACACACGTGTGATCTGTACTATGAATCAGGCTGGTTGAACCTATCAAATCGTCTTATTTATCTCACCTGCAGAATGGCAAAAAAATCTATCTTGGGACTGACTCCATTATGTATTCAAAACCTACTCCGACTGAATCCTGGCTCACGACCCTCCACCAGATCTGAACGCCAACCTTTCCTGGTTCCGAGATGCCGGACTGCACAGGGACAAAGATCTTTTGCATACAGGGCCCCGACATGGTTCAATGTGCTTAGTCCACCTACTCTATCCTCAACCTCGCTTGAAGCTTTCAAACCCATGCTCTATGCCCACCCCACCACCACTAGCAATCTGACTGCGCTTAGATAAAGACTACTACTCCTCATGTCCATCCTCACATCTGAGGTCTCTTCCTCCTGACTAATGAACCCTCTGGTACCTCTACTACTTCCTGTCTCCCACCCAAACTCCTCCCCCCTTTTTCCTGTCCCTCTCACTTACTCTCCCGCCACCACCTTCCCTCCTCTCTAGCCTCCTTTGGTGCCTAATGATCACCCCTCTCCTGGAAGTTTCCTTAACCTCGAAATTGTCTACCGCTTGAACCTGTTATAGCTTGTTTTTCTATGAAACTTAAAAACGTACTGCCTTTAAACTGTTAATAGCAAATTTATGATGTAACCTTCCTGTCTGGTTTTACCTGTAATGTGTATCGTTTTTGTTAAATGTTCTTGTGACGTGGAACCTTGAAAAGAGCCCTGGCTCAAAGGTATTAATTCCTAGACTAATAAACTAAACTAAACATTTTTGGCATTGCTGAATAGAAGTAAAAAAAAAAAAACAACAAAAAATACAGTGTTAGGGGCTTCCCAATTGCACAGTGGCTCAGATGCAGGAAACTGACATCTGCAAGACAGCCTGAGACTCCAGTTACGAAGCTGTTGAAGGTTAGGAGACCCTATGTTCTGCAACCACAATAACCTCTACAGCAGGCCAGAAAATGTTCACCCTCCTTCCACCAAGGTTAAGATGGAGGGAGGTAGGAAGAACCAGGGAAAAAAAGCTATGAAAAACCACATTGTACCCTGCCAGCCGCCAGCCCTCTCAGGCCCCACTCCGCACTGACACCCTCCCCTGTGGGTGCTAGCAGTTGTCAGGCTTGAAGGCAACCCAAAACATTGGCCCATGGACTGGAAGGACAGCGATGCAGGAGAAAAAGCATGAAAAGTCAGTCTGCAGGAAAAGCAGTGTGTAGGATCCATAAAAGGATGCTAGGAGACAAGTAATACCCAAATTATTATTCATAGATTCATAGATTGATACAAGTTCAGAAGGCACATGCCCATTTATGAACTCGCCACCAGCTAAATTAGCAGTGGAAGGAAAACGTCTTGTTACCCATGTATTTGTCAAGGTTTCTCTTAAATTGTTCTATGTTTTTGCTGTTTATAATGTTACTAGGTAATGTATTCCAGATTGGAGGAATTCTCTGAGTAAAACATCTAGATCGTTTATTAGTTGTACATAAGGATGATTTCAGTTTTGAATTATGGGATCTAGTGTAATTGCTTACTGAGAACTTTTCTAATCCTATTGTGTTTAACAAGTAATCATTAAAGGGGAACAGTCAGCAACAGTGGTCCCACACTCAAGTGTGGGGCTGGTCACAATGTGCACTTTGTGTTTAAAAACATTTTGGCTTACTTACTGTTTACTAAAAATCCTAGAATCCCCTGCAGCTACTAGCCCAGTGGCACTGAAGGTTGAGGCAGGACATCTGCCTCGCGCTGCACCAGTGACCTGGGTTTGGGAGCGACCTTGAGTGGTCGTTGGGATGCCGGCATGGGGGGGTGGGAGGAGTGGGACTGAGAGTGCTGTCAGGCTGCTCTCCTCTCCCAGGAGTGATGGGGGTGGGTCGTCAACCCTCTCGTCCCTTCCCCACTAGGTGGAGGTTCAGTGGGGTAACACAGGTGGGTAGGGCAGCAGTATGGGTGGGAGGAAGGGGCTAAGCTGGCTTCTGGTGTGCATGCACACCCTTTCCGGTGTGAGTCGCCTCCATGTCCATGTACAGCCGTGTGCAGGGGGAATACGGGAGAAAACCCCATAAAAATTTAAATAATGAAGAAAAAAAAAGAATCCCCTGCAATTGACATCAGAGTAGTACGCAGCAGTGGTAAATTCAATAGTCTGCAGTGCACGTTAGAATCTATATAAGCTCTGATCTTTTATTTGCTGGTCCCGCTGTCCTCCCTGGGCTTAGTACAGTCAGAGAGGACTGTACTTAGTCCCGGGAGAAAAGCAGACCTAGAAAAATTCTAACATAAAAACACAAACTTTGGTGGCAGATAAGGACTGTTGCCCATCTAGTCTGCCCAATTCCCTACCTATTGGATATGCTGTAGATCCTAGTTAACCAACAGCCCACTTCCTCCTATCCACCACTAGAACTGCCTTATGTCTGTCCCATGCATTCTTGCATTCCCCCACTGTTTTTGGCCCCACTACCTCCTCAGGAAGGCCATTCCATACGTCCACCACCCCCTCTGTGAGAAAAATACTTTCTCACGTTGCCCCTGAGCCGTCCCCTCTCTATCTTCAGCTTGTACCCCCTTGTTCTTGCACATCTCTTTTTCTGAAAGATGCTACTCTCTTGGACTTTGTTGATTCTCTTGAAGTATTTGAAAGTTTCTATCATGTCCCCTCTCCCTCCTTTCAATGAGGGTATACATATTAAGCTCCTTTAGTCTCTCTTCTTATGGCTTCTGGTGCAGACCCTGCACCATATTAGTTGCCCTCCTCTGGACTGCCTCTATCCTATCTCCTTGCGGAGATTGGGTCTCCAGAACTGCATGCAGTACTCCAGATGGGGTCTCAACAAATGTCTGTACAGAGGGATAACAACTTCCTGTTTTCTACTGGTGATGCCTCTCCCTATGCATTCTAGTATCTCCCCAGCCCTCCTTACTGCCTTCTTACATTGCCTGCCTACCTTTAGGTCGTCTGATATGACTACCCCAGGTCCCTTTCCATTTTTATTGTTGTTAGTACCTCCTCCCATTGTGTACTCTTCTCCTGGTTTTTTTTTTCCCCAGGTGCATTACTTTGCACTTCTTTGCACTGAATCTAAGCTGCCAGACTTTTGACCATTCCTCCAACTTTGCCAATCCCCTTCTCATCCCACCTCCCCGTGTATAAACCCTGTTGCAGATCTTTGTGTCGTCTGCAAAGAGACATACTTTTCCTTCCAGCCCCTCCGCAATGTCACCTATAAAGACAGTGAAGAGGACCGGTCCCAGTACTGAACCCTGCGGTACCCCGCTAGTAACCCCCCTTTCTTCAGAGTGGACTCCGTTTACCATTACCCTCTGCGTCCTGTTGTCCAGCCAAGTTTTTACCCAGGCTACCACCCTGGGACCCACTCCCAGGCTGGCTAACTTGTTTATTAATCTTTTGTGTTAGAGTGTGTCAAATGCCTTGGTAAAGTCTAGGCAGGCCATATCCACAGCCTTTCCCTGGTCTACTACTTTGGTCACCCAGTCAAAGATATCTATTAGATTAGTCTGACATGACCTTCCCGCTGTGAATCCATGCTGCCTCGGGTCCTGTGCCCCGCTGGCCTCCAGGTATTCAACAATTCTTTCTTTCAGAAATGATTCCATCATTTTCCCTACCACTGAGGTCAAACTAACAAGTCTGTAGTTTCCTGACTCTGCCTTGCTCCCACTTTTGTGAAGGGGAATCACATCCGCCTTCCTCCAGTACCACACCATCCTCCTATGATTTGTTAAAAAGGGTAGTCAGTGGTGTCACTAGTTCTCCCCTTAGTTCTTTTAGAATTCTGGGGGAATCCCGTCAGGCCCCATTGCTTTGTCCACCTTGAGTTTTAGTTCTTTCAGGACCCTTTCTTCTGTGAATGGACTGGTATTGACCCCCCACCACCACCCAGAGTGCTTCTATTGTTTGGTTTAGGTACCTTCCCCCCCTCTTCTTTTGTGAATACTGAGCAAAAGTATTTGTTCAGTATCTCTGCCTTTTCACTGTCACCCTCTGCCCACCCCCTCCCCTTTGTTAAGCCTCACTATCCCTCCCTTGGTCTTTCTCTGTTCCCTAATGTACCTATAAAAAAGGTTTTATCCCCCATCTTAACTGAGTTGGCTATCTTTTCCTTAGTTTGGGCCTTTGCTATTCCAACTGCCTTCCCTGCTTCCTTCTGCTATAACTGATGCAGTTCTCTGTCTTCCTCCTCCTGCGATTCCTTATACTTCTTGAATGCTATCTTTTTCTTCCTAACCTTCCCTGCCACCTCTTTTGAGAACCATTGTGTTTTTTTCCTTCGTTTTGTTTTGTTTATTTGCTTTACACAAAGGCTTGTTGCCTCTGTGATGGCAGTTCTGATTTTTCCCCATTGGTCCTCCACCCCTCCTTCCTGCCCATTTGCTGGTGCATTCCTTAGGCGCTCTCCCATTTTGCCAAAGTCAGCCCTTCTAAAGTCCAGTACCCTTGCTTTTGTATGGCTTGACTCTACAGCTGTGTTTATTGTGAACCCCACTGTTTGGTGGTCACTTGTTCGCAGATGGCTACCCACTTCTAAATCCGAGATCTTCTTTCCGTCACTGTAAGGTAGTGAATCACTGCTGCCTACTGCTCTGGGATTTAGTAACAGAAGATGTCAGTCTAAAACTAAGCAAAATTACACTGACACAATCTACTATACTACAGTGAACAGAAAGCAAACCACAATGCTTTTGCATACAATGTTCACACTGTGACCAGCACTACACTTGAGTATGGGGCCCTTTGTGCTGCCTATTCCCCTTTAGCCAAACAAGAGGAAAAGCCTGATAAAATGGAAAGTTTCTGACTTGGGTTAACCAAAAGCTACTCTGTTTCAGTCCCATCTCAGGAATCAAGCCACCATGAATATACAGAATCTCTTATCTCAGACTTACAAAAAGACAAACAGAATAAACTCTTTGACACCAACTCATGCACACAGATATAGCTGATGCCTTTTGCACCTGAAAAAGACAGGATTTTTTTTTAGAACAAATTAAAAAGGCAGTAACAGCCTGACTTTGATGGCACCTTTTTTGAAATGGAAGATGAGACTTCAATAGGTTTTTATGCTTTATCCAGGTAAGGAGCCAAGAATTACCTGGACCACATATCTTAGGCCTGATCTGCCTTCTGTGTGGGTATTTTTTTGGTTTGCAAACCACTCCTGTTGTCCGAGTTCTCTCAACACTGCTCTTGCAGCTGGCTAGCCATCCTCCTCTGATCCACTCTCCTGAAAAGATTGCGTTGTACTATTTTTCCCTCTAAATCATACTTTGCATTTCATTTTGTATTTTTAGGACTGTATTATTATGGTGAAATGGTACTGTATATTGCCCTTGTCACGTTCATGATCATAAGTTTCTGCACTACATTCAGCATTCATTCACATATGTTATTTGCACCTTGTTTTGTTCCTTGCTATGGCTTTTCCCCCTTATAAACCCCACCCCCCACCAGCTGGCTGAACCAGGAAATGCGCTCTAACTTGGTGTGCCTTTCCCAGTCAACAGATTTAAATAAATCTGTCTGTACTGAAGTCTCAGACCATTTAATTTTGTTTATGCCCCCATTTTTACCTTCCTCACCCCATCTCTTATCTTGCCGACTGGGGTCACCTTGGCTACATCCCAGGAGGCCAAGTGGATGCCAGAGACATTGACTTTTTGGCTTCTAGGGGGCGCAGAGAGATAAATACTAGGTGGTTGGTACCCTCCCTCCATCCAATCTCCAAGGTGGTAGCTTGCTGGGTCATCTACAGACACGACTTCTTTTTTTTTTGTGTCATCGGTTTAGTACCTCCTTCCCATGGCCCCAGGCTGTTGTCTCCTTTGGTTCTCCAGTTATCTCCCGTTGACTTACTGTTGCATGCCATCGGATCCAAAGGGTATGCAAGGTCCCAGATTCTGGGTATGTCCCTTTCTGGGGAATGGCACATGTCTGCTGCCACTAGAGGGGAAGAAGGCAGCATCAAGACTTGAGAAATCAACTTTGGGGGGTGGGTACACCCGGGCCTGTAGAGGGTTTAGTGGAATTGGGAGCATGTAGAGGCCATCATCTGGCATAGCCTAGTTGGGCCCATTTTCCCTACATTTTCTCCCCAACCACCTCACACAACACCACACACCGTGGCTGGCCTGGGAATTCTATAATGGTACATGGCCAACCATGCTGTCACACAGTCCTCCCCCCAAATGTTGTCCTCCTAGCACGTCAGGCCCTTCCTACCAGTCTCTGCTCCTGAGGCCTCAGACTCAGGGTGTGAACTTAGGCCACTAGGATGCAGAGCAATCCTCTTTATGCCCTGTGCCTTGGAACTAGCTGCAGAAATTATTTCTAATACCCAGCTCTAATAATAGATTTGAGGATGGGCAATCTACTAGTACTAATCTGTCTTGTTTTTATTTATTTATATTGAAAGTTTTACCAGGAAAGTCATACTTCACTGGTATCAGCTTGTTTCGAGATGCGTCCGGGGACACTACAGATCCAAAACACAATGTACAAAAATGATGCAGTATGGAAATCAGTATAGCAAAATATACAATGGGAGTAGTGCTGGAGACAGGGATTTGATTTTCAGAGCCCCAAGAATTCTACAAGCCTCTGTTGCGACGATCATTTGGAGAATGGGGCTTGCTGCATTCTACCGCCCACTCATCGGGATTTTCAATCCAGAGGGTTAAATGCCACAAGGTTGACCAAGTTTTCCCTGGTCGAACTTGTGCCATTTGGGAGACCCTTTTTAGAGCTTGCGCCAAATACTTGGTGCAAGCTGCTAAGAAAAGTGAAAACTGTCGCAACTGCGCCTGATGTACTAGAATCAGATGCAGCTGCACCAAAGAATGGGGATGACACAGGGCTTCCTGCATCAACCTGTGAAAATCGTGCCCAGTGTGTGTGGTGGAAGGCAGATGTCAGGAGTCTATCCCAATATCAGAAGCAACTACTGGAGTGAACAGAGAAAGCATGGAGAGAGATTTCAAAAAGAGAAAGGAAGGAACAGACTGTGTGGAAGGTGGGAGAGAGCCCTAAAGTTCAGGGAAGCAGAATGAGAAGGCAGCTTGAGCAGCTGTAGATTTCATTGGTGGGAGAGCAAGAGAGCGAAAGCAAGCTCTGTGGTGGGAGTAAAAGGTAGAAGAGGGTAGGGACAGAAGCGAGATATGAGGGGGGAGACAAACCAAAATTTAGAGATAAAGAAGGCACAGTGGGTAAGGCACCTGGCACTGAGAAAGGGGAGGGAGATGGGTGAATACAATGAACAGTGGTGAGTGTGCAGGGGTTTGTCAAGGCTGTGTTTTATAGGTTTGCAATATCCTGGACCAGTCCCTATATGTCAGGGAAATTGTAATGGGTCATTTCAAGGCTTTACATTTGATTTCTCACCCACCTAAAGGTCCACCGTGATAATAAGTCATGGCACCATACATCAGCACAGACTGCGCAGTACCAATATGTGAGCAAAGTATGTTTTAATACTTCTTTTGTTAGTTGACCTTGCAGGAGATGGCACAAGAGAGGGGTACATGTTTAAGATCATCCATTTTGGACTACAAGACTGTAGCAGAACATTTGATCAGGCTAATTAGCTTGCAGAGCAATGTGAATACAATGAGTCACATCTCAGTCCACATGAAGTACATGAAACTGATGTCCCGTCTGCAGGCTGACTTGAAAGGGTAGGCAGTTTAAGTGTAACTGGCCTCAGTTTTATAACAAAGAAAATACCAGTATGCTGACATTGTTATAGTTTCCAGACAATCCAAGGCTGGGTTAAGAAGGCAGGGACAGTTCTAACCCAACACATGCGGGGCGCAAGCCACCAGATGAGGAGACTTATTACTGTACAACACAAAAGAAGGGGAGTCAAGAGTTAGGTCGATGTCCATGAGAGGGACAGGCTGAATGAAAGAAAGCCCTAGGTGAAACACCAAGACCTAAACAAGAATAAACCATACTTGAAATTACTGTAACTTGTTTACACAATTTAATAAACAAAAATATACAATGTTGATAATATCTGCTAAGTGGCCAAACCATGTTTTGAGATTGTTCAGTGGGTCTAGCAGCAAAGCACACATACTCATATACCCTTGACCAAAGAATGATGCTCTTCTAGTGACAGTGGGCATCCTCATCTACCCAGCACAGAGCATCAGGAGAGATGCGCATGGAGTGGCAAGGGATGAAGGGAAAACCCACTGAGCCAGCTGCATCATCCAGATCAATTCCAGTGATCAACTGGGTGTCAGATCAGCAACACATCTAGGACAGATCTTTGCCAACTACAGCACGTGCACATGGGTGCAAGAATCAGAGGGTTGTGGTGGACAGGCAGAACTCTGAGGAGAGAGGGCTACACCGTGGCATCCCTTAGGGACTGGTGCTGGTTCCACCGCTGTTCAACATTTTCATCACAAGCTGCAATCTGGAGTTTGCAGAAGGCTGCTTAACTTCTCTGATGCCATTACACTGGCCAGGGTGGTGGGCTCCCTTGAGAACAGCAACAAACTTCAGGAGGACCTAAATAAGCTGGTTAGACTCCTGGACTCTCAAAGATAATGCAGCCACAAATGCAAAATGCTACACTTGGGGAGGAAAAAAGGGGTAGGACTTAAAAACTGTGGGGGCAGCTCCTATTGCAGTCGAGGAAGTGAAGGTCCTAAGGGTCACAGCAGCCATGGAGCTGAAGCATGAGAAGTAGTGCACAAATGCCACCAAGGGACCAGCAGAATGCTGGGTGCATCAAAAGAATAGTGGCCAACAATTCAAGGGAAGTAATCCGGCCACTTAACAAGGCCCTGGTCAGGCCACACTTGGACTACTTTATGCAGGACCAGACTGCTCAATACAAAAGAACTCTGAGGCTAATGAAATTGTGAAACAAAGGGCCATGTAATGATCAAGGGGTGGGGACACCATACATGCAGCCATATTTGATAGTTGTCACCCCAGTAGGTGGACGGCACATTATCAAAATAACAGCTTCATGATGCCCCACCTTCCGGCTCCGCTGCCCTCCGTGGCACTCCAAGGCAACCTAGCCTCATCGTCCACAAACCTGACCTGATCCTCGCCTCACCCTGGGGGTAAGCTAAGAAGGTCATGCCGGTAGGTGTTCCCTACAGGTATCCTTGTACCAGCATTGTGAAGGTCCGTGCCCAGTGGTGGCCCCTTCCCTGGGGGGCAAGCCAGGAGGATTGCCCAGAATGAGGTAAGTCCCGGGGGGTTGGGCAGTGGACCGGAGAAGGGCGGAGACTGAGCCTTAGGCGGCCAACTAAAGCATACTCGCTAACAAAAAAAAAAAAGGGTATGGGGATCAAAAGCTAGGAGGACAGGCTGGTGCCCTCCACATGTTCACCCTGGAGAAAAGGAGGAGGTGAGGGGACATGATCTCAACATTCCGTAAACGCAACGGTAATGGCTAAGGCCAAAACCTGGTAAAATTCTGGAATCTGGACTGCCTGTAAAAACAAAGAATTTCATGGAATTTGGCATTTTACACCAGATCAGCAAATCTACAGGACTTGTATTTTTCTTATAATTGCTTCCTGTACTATTTTCAATTTTATGTATTTACTTGTTAACCGGTTAGGTACACTAGTCCCAGGGAATGTTTTCAGGCTTGACCCGGGCCATGTAGGTGGCACATTCAATACAAGGAAAGCAAACAAATACATGAACAAACACAGCATACAATACATGAGAATACAATATGCTAGGTTTAGCGATACGATACACGGGAAAAATATACAGCAAAATACTGGTTAAAATAGGGGACAGTGATGGTGAAGCAGGTAATGACAACAAGCAAGTTAGTGCAAATAAAAATAAAATAATAAAAAAACTGCATTAGAGTGGAAGCAGGAAATACAAAGCAGTGAAACAGAAAGAGAATTAGTGTCCACGAGTGGCATGAGGAATGGCATCCGTTGGTCATGTGGGATGATCAGGAATTACACTTACAGGCCATAGCTGATAGAAGGTAATTTGTACTTTAAATAACTGTAGGAAGCCTGAGGGTGAAGAGAGGCTAGTATACCGTTCCAGAGCTCGGGGCAACAACAGAGAAGCTCTCTGCCTCATATCAGTAGTAGTCCTGGGATAGCTGAGGAGGCACTGGGAAAAGGACCTCCGTTCCCATGTGCCAAGTTTGATGCTGAGAAGTTTGTTTAAAGGGAAACTAACACCATCATGGAGGGATGTGAAGATGAGGGAGCCAAAAAGGAAGTCCCGATGGGCCTGGGGGGAGAGCCACCTGGGTGTCGAGTAAAGGAAGCAGTGGTGGGTGTTATACAGGGCTAAAGTGATAAATCTGCAAATGTTGTTAAAAGCAGTACTGAGATGAGAGGATGTTTTGAGAGATGATAGAAGAGCAGTAATCTGGAGACCTGGGTTTGAATCCCACAGCCCCCACTTGCATACTGTGTGGCCCTGAGCAAGTCACAACTTCCCTGCGCTCCCAGGTTGCACCTGTAAACAAGCTTTCAGCTTAGTGTATCTCACCTGGTTAAACAATTGGGGAAAAAAAAAAGACTGAGACATGCCGCCAGGTCAAGGAGGAAAAACTGTTTAAAAAAAAAAAAAAGAAGCAAGAACTGTACAGGTCACCGGCACCTACTAAATGCTTGATGAAACGATTCATTCAGCTCTCCATATAGCCACAAAAACAAATACGGAAACAATGTCTGTTATCTGTGTAGCTCATATCTTTATTTCTGTGCAAATATCAGTCAAGCAGTGCAAGTGCAGTCCATGTAATAAAATCCACAGAGTCATGAAAACACATTGCTTGCAACACTGTACAGGTAGTTCATATGTCAAACAGGGCTTTTGCGCAATTAGCGCTTGAGAAAGCGCTAACTGCTCAAAGTGCGTCAGGTGACGTCAGCAAGTTGAAGGCAGGGGGTTAAGCCAGATATATACCAGATGGCATTTTTTAAGATATGGACTGCTTGTACAGTGTTACAAGTTCGCCTATATGAATGAATTTTGATAACCACGTTCTCCAGACATTCGAGGGATGCAAGAAATATTAGGGAGAATTGAGGGATTTTACACACTGATCTGTTGTTGAGAGAGGCTACTGTGTTAGCCTCAAGAATGGTGTCTAGAAAGGGTAGCAACATGTGTGATAGGTTGGTACACAGCTTACAACCCGAGACCCCAGCATACCCAGACAATGGTGGCCTTCACGACCGTGTGGGAGGCTACATCTTTTTTAGCTGTGTTATAAACAATCTGGTATACAAGGATGTTTGTGAATGTGGGGCCTTTAATGCAAGTAAAACCATAAGATCCTTTAAGGTTCACACTGGTGAACACCTCAGGAGTATAGCTGGACAGGATACCACTAATGCACTGGCAAATCACTGCAGGTTGGTTTGGTAGGCAGACTGGGACAAATCATTCATTTAAATTTTGCGGAATAGAAAGGGTGGAGGTGGGACCATGGGGTGGGAGTTTGGACCTTAAACTTAGATGGAAATCATTTTGGACATTCACCTTAGCAGCACTGAAATGTCCCGGTCCGAACGATAGGACCGATATACTCCCATTCATTAAGAAATAGTGTAATTTGCTGTCAGGGATTATGCATTGAATCAATGGTACTGCATATATTAATCTATGTGATCTTTCTCCTTTCTTTATGGTGTGGAGGAGTGAAGATTTATATGCTTCTTGCACATGAGGAGTACCGCTGGATTTTAGAACACATTTTGTTTGATTGCTTGCTGTGTTTCCTGCTGTCAGCTTTTATGGTGGTATTTAATGGTGACTGGTATTATTATATACTTTTTTCTGAGTGAAGCACTTTAAATGCATGTATGCACGACCCCACCAGCACAGGGAAGCTGATACAACTTGTGACACCTACGACCCAGGTCTGGAAGCTAGCCTAAGGCGCGGAGAGCCAGCCGGATAGAGGAGGACTGGAGTGTCCACAGAACCTCTCCTCCTTGGGGGGCAAGAGCTTGGAGCTTGATTGACTCCCGGTGGAAGCCTGGGGAAGATATAGCCTGAGCTACGGAGGTGGGGAGACATGGCAGATGTTGGTGTACGTGCCTTGACAACAGTGCATGTCACGTCTCCTGGGGGACAAAAGCAGGAAAAACCCTTGTCGTGCACGATGACTGCCGGCCTCAGTAACACCCGCACCTGGTGACTCAGGCACCTTCTGCATTGGGATACGGTCTGGTGGGTCTAGGGACTCCTCGCCCCCTGCCATGGAGGGCAAGCTGTGGGAGACATAGGGAGAGGTTAAGTCCTGGGAGAAACCAGGGTGATGGGACTGGGAAGACCAGTGAGAAGGAGGGCTGGCCGGGATGGGGAGACAAAAAAATGTATATATGCACACTGTCACTTTAATTGGATTTCTTTTAAACCACTTTGTTTCCCACTTCCCCATCCCCCTGATGACCCACTGATTGTGAAACCAGTCGATGTTCTTTGCAACAACTCGAACTGCAGGCGGTATGTTTTTATCTCTTTTGAATAATAAAGTTCTGTTATGCAGTAGAGTGGTGCCGGTGTTCGTTTTGCTTGTCCGTTACTTCATATCGGGCACACTCTCACAGTGGAGTTGTTTTTGTTGCAGCGGTAACAATAGGAGGCACTTCATCTTCCGGTGCTGAACCTACAGAACAGCCTACCAGCAAAGACTTTGGACATGAAGACAGTACGGGCATTTATGGTAAGCCTGGACACGCTTCTGCTTACCAAAGGAATCACTTATTTTTACATGCAGTTCCAATCGTAACACTGCTCAGTGTACATGAACAGTGGATTCTGGTTACAGAGACACAATTCAGTTTGCATGCACATCTCTGGAATACTGGCAACGTATGCACGATTAATGTGAGCATGCTCACTGCGTGCTGTTGTGAGTTGCCAAGGGAGAACTGATTAAAAGGGCTTGCATTCAGGAATGATCAGGCAACTGATGCTGTGTATATGTAGAGCACATTAGGATTCTACAAGCAACGATTCCTGTGACCAGTGTATTTTCAACCTGGTTTCGAAAACAACCTGGTTACTGCACCAACTGGGTTTACATGCATCTGTGAACCAAAACTGTTTCTTCGATCCCCTTTTTTTTTTCAGTACCTGACCCAGGTTACAGTGCACATGTAAATGGGGTGACTGGGTACCATGGGTAGCAGAGTGGGTACGGATTCCCTATAAAATAGTGCATGTTTGCACAGCATACTTATTCCTTCCTATTTATGAAGCAGGGAGTGGACATGATGGACCTAGAGTCCCTTCTTTTTTTTTTCTTTGTCTTTTTATTAATTTTCTCATGATGGATCTGGAGTCCCTTCTATTTTTTTTTAAAGAGCTCGTGGAGCCAAAACAGACAATCAGGAAAATACAAATGTTAAGAAGCAGTCAGTTGTAAGTTTTTATTTCTGAAGACCACACCTGGAGTACTGCGTGCAGTACTGGCGTCCGTATCTGAAGAGGGACATTAAGTTACTGGAGGGGGTGCAGCGCAGAGCGACAAAGATGATCAAGGGGCTGGGGGACTTATCATACGAGAGGAGGCTGAAGAAGTTGAACATGTACTCACTGGAGGAGAGGAGAGACAGGGGTGACATGACTGAAACCTTTAAATACATGAAAGGAATAAACAAGACAAGTACAGAGGGGCTGTTCAAAGTAAGGGAGGGGAGGGACACCAGGGGCCATGATATGAGACTGGGCGAGGAAGGTTCAGGAGGAGATGAGGAGACACTTTTACAGAGAGGGTGGTGGCTGGGTGGAATCGCTACCTCCTGAAGTGGTATGCAGTAGAACAGTGGACTGCTTCAAATGAGGATGGGACAGGACAAGGGAGGGTTAATGAGGGGAAGGGAGGGCAGCTGCAGAATAAGGGGTGCTAGCTGCACATTCGAGCAGACTTGATAGACCTCTAGGCCTTTATCTGCTGGCAAATTTCGTATGTTCGCATGTTCGTAAGTGTTTGTCTTCTTCATTTTGTTCAACAGAAAGTTGTTTATGTGATAATACTGTCTTGGATGTGTGGACTAGCACTCAGCCTGGCAGCAGACACATCTATGTCTATCACCCCCACTACATCATTAGCATTGTGATCTCACTGACAGTGGCATCACAGGTGAGTGACCTGGCAGCAACCGGGTGGCTATTCCTAAGCAGCAGTGAGGTCACAATTAGTGAGGTCACAATGCTGAGGATGTAGTGGGGGACAACAGAGATAGAAATGTCAGCTGCCAGGCAGAGTGCTGTCCCACACATGACACCTACTGATGTCAGGCAAATAAACAAAGGGAAAAGAAAAAGTACCGCAGATATCAAAGGTAGTGGTTGACTGCTTTAAAAAACTAATATTAGTGTTAGACAGTACACTAGCTTTTTAATTTTTCTTTTTATTAATGTTCTTGCAGATTTAACAAGACAACAGGGACAACAACAGGATATGGTACTAGGATGTATGGATGCTGTTGTGACAGAATATTATAGTCTTGGGACTCCAGGCAGCCACTGAAATTCATTGACACAGTAAGCATAATGAGGCAAAAAAGGGCTAGCCTGCTATTTTAAGAGAACAGACATACAATTTGTCCATAAATAATAATGTTTATTCACCCCTGGGTCCAGGTACATCTTTCCAGATCTGAATAGAACCACATCATGGTACAAAGTTTGGTGCCTTTGTCATTACATACGTGACCCACTTCCTCCATCGTAATTCAAAATTTAGGATAACTATTATTCAAGTGTGCTGTTAACTTCTCTATTTGATATGTGTCACAGACTAACTCCCTCCAGGTTTCTATTTTGGGAACTGTCTGCATTAACCCGGAGCTGGCAATATAGCCTAGTGGTTAGCGTAACAAGCTGTGAATGAGCAGATCTGGTTTGATTCCCACAACCTCCACTTGCATACTGTGCAACTCTGAGTTTAACTACCCCAGTGCTCCTGGGTCACCCCTGAAAACAGGCACTTGTGCCTAGTGGGCCTTACCCAGTTACCAAAAGAACAAAATAAACCAGATCTTTAACCGACTTTCGAACCAAGCTGAATGAGAAATCTCCGGAGCGACCATTCAGTGAGGCGGAGTAAAGAATCTGATGGTTTAAGTTTGAAACACTCCAGACAGAGACTTCAACCGAGCTTGAGCTCAGCATTCTATGCCCTGCATAGAAAGTTAACTCTTTGTTCTCCAAGGCAGTTCAAAGGTTGGGAATCACTGCAATTGTCAGAATACAGCAAGACTTCATGTTGTTTGAAGCCTAGAGTCCCTTCTAACATTAAACTGCTCAGCTGTGTCTTCAAGACAGCACAAATTACCAAGATTTGCAGACTTCTGGTGAGGGTGAAAAAAAGCCCCTGGTGTGAGGTAAAGAGCAGCAGTCCAGAGAGGTGGGCTACAGTGGCTTGGTCCAGTACAGATAGAGCAATGGGAAATGTGCCTGAAGACTGGAGGGTGGCAAATGCGGTCGTCCTACCAAAGAGTGAGGACAGGGAAAACCCAGGTAAATGCAGGCCAGTTTGCCATCAATAGTGAGAAAGCGGCAGGATAAAAATCACAAACGAGCAGACACAGGACTTCCTGGAAGAATACTGATCTGCAGACAGTAATAAGCAGGGCTCTACAAGGGGAAGATCGTCTCAATAGAAACTGATCGACTTCTTTGACACAGCGATGCAGATAGTGGAAAGGAACCAGGCAGATCACATCCTAGATCTAGATTTCAGCAAGGCCTTTAATCCGGTGCCTCACAGATTTATCTAGATTACAAGGTAGGGGAACAGGACTAGGGAAAAGACTAATTAGGTGCTGGGACGTGTATTCAATATGTTTGTTAGTGACATAAGTGGAATTACATGGCAGAGCGAGTCTGTTCATCAACAACGTGAAACTCTGCAGCAGGGCAGAAATTGATGAGGGAGGGATTAACAACATAATTAGAAAAATGTGGAAGGTCTGGAGCAGTGATCTATAACACGGCAGTTGAAATGCAACACCTATAACCCACGGCAATGTATACAGGCAGCAGAAACCCACTGAGAGAATATAACATTGATAGGGTCACGTTGAACCCTCAGAAGAAAAGGACTTGGAGATTATAAGTAAACATCAGTATGAAATTTTCATCTTAATGTGACAAAATGTACCGAAAAGCAAACAGGATACTGGGTGTATAAGATGGGGTTTCACTAGCCTTGCCAAGAAGGTGATCTTGCCACTGTACAGGTTACGGGCTAAACCACACCTGAAGTATTGTGTGCAGTTTTGAAAACTGCATGCAATTTTGGAAACCTCATCTGAAAGAAAAAGAAAAAAAAAGGAAAGGCTAGAAACTGTTCAGAGGAGAGCAACAAAGATGATTCTGGGCCAACAAAAGAAGACCTATCAGGAGAAGCTAGACAGCCTAAACATGTACTCATTAGACAACAGGGGAGAGAGAGAGAGAGGGAGACATGACAGAAACTTACAAATATACTGTACATAACAGGGAAGACATCGCAGATTTAATTAGATTAAGCGGCAACAAAACCACCAGTATACATAACCTCAAATTAGTGGTGGTGGCAGTGGGGGGGGGGCTTCAAAAATGGTTGTGGATAAATGGAACACACTAACCAGCAATGCAGTCAATGCTAGCAAGAGCTCAGGGTTCAAAACCCCATGGGATGGGGCCCTGGATGGATCAGTGGATTGGTAGTAGGTTATGGAGCCTTTCACCTCTAGGTCACTGGTTCAAATCCAGCAAAGGTCAGTGGTGGCTGGAAGCCATTACCACCTGTGGGCTGTTCAGTAGCCTGTGTGAAATGAATTGTGGTGGTTTCATTTCAGTTCCCAGTGGGTAGGTGATCAAATCACAAAACCAACACCACAACTAGCACCCTGGTTGGCAGTCTCACATGAGGGGCCATGGGCAAGGAGTCTGAACTACGTTCTCACCTACATGGTGGTTCCTCCATGGCAAGGTTGAGGCACACTGGCAGGGCAGTGTGGGGAACCTTGCACTGTGATTGTCTGTGCTGTATCTGCCTTGTGGATAAGCAGAGAGTTCAAGTTCCAGTGCTGTCAATCCACCACCTTTCACAAGCACAAAAAAAACCTCACATACAGAAGAAAAAAAACATGGGATAACTACAGTGTGTTAATTAGAAATAGACTGGGGGGAAGGGGGCAGGACCTCTGGAAGCTTTGAAGTGATTGGGTACATCAGGTAGGAATAACAGCGCAGACTGGATGGACTTTCTGTCTTTGTCCTGCACCAGTTATGTATGGATACAACTGTTGGGAAATGGGGCAAGGGCACAATGGTCCAAACAGCCTTCTTCTGTCTCAGATGGCTTATGTTCTTCTTATGTATCTATTCACTGCAAAAACTAAGTTAAAGCATCAGTTAGGGTTCAAGATTAAAGTCGCAAAGGTAAGGAAGTTCAGTGTTAGGGTTAAAAGTCCCCTGAGCCATGGTGAATCTAAGGACCTAACATACTAAAATGCCAGCAGAATAGGCCTAATGGTCTTTCAAGTCTGCTCGATTTTCAGCATCCGCACTGAGGGACGATTTTGGTGTCCCCCCCTCCCCCTTGAGTTATACTGTCCCCAGTCCCAGATGTTCCACCTGTATTGGACCTGGTCAGATTTACTCTCCCCCTGTACCCGTCCCATCCCCTCTTAAACCCGTCCACAGTCTCCACCTCTACCAGCTCCCTAGGCAGTGCATTCCATGGCTCCACCACCCTTTCAGTGAAATAACATCTCCCTACTCTTCCCTCTGAGCCTGCCCTCTTCCAGCTTACACCTGTGACCTCTTGTTGCCCCACCGTCCTTCCTTTGGAGCACCATGAGTGGGTCTCCTTTATTGATCCCTTTCATGTACTTAAAGACCTCTATCATGTCCCCCCTGTCCCTCCTCTCCTCCAGGGTGTACATGTCGAGCTCCTCGAGCCACTCCTCATAGGTCCTCTCCCCCAGGCCTCAGATCATTTTGGTTGCCCTCCTTTGGATTCTCTCTAGGAGTGTAATGTCCCTCTTTAAATGTGGTCTCTAAAATTGTACACAATACTCGAGGTGTGGCCTAACCAAGCAGTTGTACAGTGGAAGGATATCACTTCCACCTTTCTGGAAGTAATCCCCCTGGCGATGCATCCCAGCATCCTATTTGCCCTTGCTGCTGCCCTCCTACAGATCTCTGAGTTGTTCATTTTGACACTTACCACTACCCCAAGGTCCCTCTCACCCTCTGTGACTTGAATCATGTCTCCTCCCAGGGTATGCCCCTGGCCTGGATTTCTGACTCCCAGGTGCAGAACCTTGCACTTCCCCGACCACCTTTCCAGAGCCTCTAGGTCCTCCTGCAAGGCCATCCTCCCCTCCTCCCCATCCACTATTGCACCCAGCTTTAAGTCATCTGCAAAGAGACTCATCTCACTCCTGATCCCCCTCCTGATGTCTGAGATATAGGCGTTGAACAGGAGTGGCACCTGCACTGACCCCTGGGGAACACCACTAGTAACCCACCTTGGGGATGAGGCTAACCCTCCAAACACCACCTTCTGAGTATGCTCAGAGAGCCAATTTCCTATCCATCTTAACAACTGCCTCCCTACCCCATTTCCTTCAGCTAGCCAGCAGGCCACTGTGTGGTACTGAATCAAACGCCTTGCTAAAATCCAGAAAGAGGGCGTCCCTGGCCTTACCCTGGTCCAGGGCTCTCATCACCCAGTCACAGAACTCAACAAGGTTTGTCTGGCACGATCTTCCCGTGACAAAGCCATGCGGCCTATCATCCAAGTACCCAGTTTGCTCCAGTAACCCCCCTAGCCTTTCCTTGACAATACCCTCCATCACTTTGCCGACCACCGATGTCAGGATATCGGGCCTGTAATTTCCTGCCTCCTCTCTTGATCCCCCCTTGTGGATCGGCACGACATGGGCTACCCTCCAGTCTTGGGGCACCCACCCAGTCCTCAGAGAGATGTTGAAAAACTCCTAGAGGGACTGCCAGGACATCCGCCAGATCCCTCAGCACCCTGGGATGCATCTCATCTGGCCCAGGTGCTTTCTCCATCCAAAGGGACCTGAAGGCTTCCTTACTCTTTCTACTGGGATTTTGGCCTCACGTCCTCCCCTTTCATCCTGCTTCTGGGCACACCTGTTGTGGTGGCCACTCCCCAGACCCATCAGGGCCCTGGTCTCTACCGGTCCCCCGCTTGCTCCAGTTTACCCCGCTCCCCTCGCAAGACACAGCCCCTCCATCCCCGGTAAAAACCAAGGCAAAGTACTCATTTAGCACTTCTGCCTGTTCCCCACCTCCTGTGCCCAACCATCCCCTATTCCTATCTTGCTGATCTGCCCCTTGCTTTCCTTTTCCCCTATGTATCTAGAGAACCCCTTGTCTCCCTTCCGGATCCCACTGGCCAAGGACTGCTCCTTTTTTGCCTTAGCTGCTCTCACCACCCTGGTGACTCTCTTGGCTGTCAGCTCATATTCCTCCTGATCCCTTTCACTCCTTGAGCAAGTCATGCACCTATAGGCTGCCGCCTTTCCTCTCACCACCTCCTGTACCTCCCGGGTCCACCAGCAGGGTTTTCTGGCCTTACCAAACTTATGCCTTTCCCTTGCACAGGATCTGGTAACCTCCTGCATTTCTCTCCTAATGATCCCCCACCTGCTGTCAGCATCCATATCCAGCCTTATCCTGTCCAGATGATCTTTAAGGATCCTTCCCATCTCCCTGAAGTCTGCACCCCTAAATTCGGTTACTACCATCCTTGTTCGGCTCCCCCCCCCACCCAGATCCAGGAAGTACCAGACTGTGGCGTGATCACTCCCTGCGAATGGGTCCCTCACCTCTCTAGGCCCCTAATCTGATCACTGTCCTCCAGGACCATGTCCAGTGTCCAGGCCTCCCTAGTTGGCTCACCCACCTGTTGTGTAAGAAATGCATCTTGGAAGACATCCAGCAGCCTCTGCTCTCTGGCCACTGGTGACGTCATAGTCCCCCAGTCTGTTCCTGGCATGTTGAGGTCCCCCATTACCATTACCCTTCTCTTTCCCAATCTACAGTGTCCCTCAAGATTTGCCACCAAACTTTCTTCCAGGACCTCTGCCAGTGCTGGTGGTCTGTATATCACTCTGACATTTACTCTCTTACCTCCCTGCATCAGCAAGATGACCCAAATAGCCTCCATGTTCCCCTCTGCCTCCTCTACCCCCTCCAATACCCATGCCATTTCTGACTAACAGTGCTACACCACCCCCTTCCCTCCCCCCATCTTTTCTGAACATAGTGTAGCCCTCCAAATTTAGGTCCCACTCATGCCCTTGAGTGGCCCAGGTCTCAGAGACTGTTGCAACTTCTACCTCCCCCTCAACTAGCATCACCTGGAGCTCAGGCATTTTATTTCCTAAGCTCCTGGCATTTATCAGGAACACTCTCCACCCCTTTTCCCACCTCTTCTTTCTGCCCCTTGAGCTCCCATTTCTCAGCTCCTGCCCCCACCTGGTGACCCATTTCCATCTCTCCCTAGAGGAGTGAAGACCCTGTCCCTCAATTATTGTACCTGCTGGCACTGCCCCTTTTTGATCCCTCCCCCTTCACAAGTTTAAACCCCATCTTTTGCTGATGAACCCAGCTAGTTTGAGCTTAAGAATTTCCTTCCCCTCCAAATTAAGGTAGAGCCTAGCCTTAACGTACAGCACCTTATCCTCCCAGGTCTCCCCCTAGTCCCCCACCAGTCCATACCCCAATTCCCCACACAACTCCCTAAGCCACTGATTTATCTCCCTAAGCTTCATCTCGTTTTCCCCACTAGCCCTTGGCACCGTCAGGATTTCTGAAAATGAGATCTTATAGCCCCTGGAAAGACATACACTGGCCAACTCCCAGAACCTCACCTGAATTTCTAGTTCACTATTACCATTTATGTAATTTGTCCCCAAGTGCTCTAGAACGTCTGGGTCCCCCTGCATTCCCTTGCCAGTGAATACAACTCTTCCTTGGCCTTGTGCACAGTCAGGCCTGGGTGGCATTGGTTCTGATCAGACAGGTTTACCCTCCTCCTGCCCCTCCCACTGGATGACTCTGATCATGGAGTCCCCCAGTAGCAGTACTCTAATCTCCCCCTTGCCTCCCTGTTCACCTCTTGGGTTCCCCCTCTTTCCATGCCCCTCCTCATCCCTTCGTCCGGATTATCCCCTCAACCGGCTCCTCGCACCTCCCACAGTCTGGGTGTTGAAGGAAGCCCCTTCACTATTGTCCTTGGTCACCTCCTCTACCCATGTCCTGGCCTTCTTTATCCCCCCTCACCCGAGTATCTTTCTCTGTATCTCTTTCCCCACTCATTACTAATCCATCCATCCTATCTGTTTGCCTACTTGGCTTTCTGCTCCCTATCATCCCATTTATGTCCTGCGCCTTCCTTGCCTATCGTGCTCCCCTGTTCCATACCATCAGCCTCCTCCTTGTTCCCCAGATCCTCCTTTTTCTTCTCCCCTCCTTCCTCCATCCTGTCTGGGACCCCTCTATTGCGCCCTTGCCTCTTGCCCTTCACCCTTTCTATCCATTCCTGCCCCAGCTTCACCAGCAGAAGCACCATCATCCTCCTCCTCCTCCCCACACCCCTCTTCTACAAATGGGTTTTGAGGGTTTAAACAATTTGTGAGCCTTAGCCCATCCCCCAGTGTCCCCCTGTCCCTACTGCCCCTCTTGGCTTCCTTTGGACACCCCCAGACTCTTGCCTACTGCTGTGGAAATTTCCACCTTTTGGTACCCACCGGCCAGGGTCCCCTAGAGCCCCCTGTGTACCCTCCTTCCCTCCTCTCCTAGTGTGAGCACCTCTCTTCGCTCCTCCCCCAGCTTGGGAGGCCCCAGCACCTACTACTTCCATGTAGGTGACCTCTTGCCTTCTACCTCTCCAATCCCCCCCCCAGCACCTGCAGCTTCCTTCGGATCCCCTCTACCTCCTCCTCCTCCTTGAGCCATGCCAGCTGGTAGCTGGGCATCCCCCAAACTTCCAAGCCCAGTCCAATATCATGGCCGCACCACACCCTGTGCACCCAATCACCCTCCCAAAGATACCTGCTATAGTGATATGTGGTCCCTTTTCCATCATCACAGCAGTCTTTTCTACGCCAAATAACCAACTAATCCTAGCCCAACCTCTAACAGAAAGTTTACCTGATATATTCCAGTTGAAGACCCTCCCAATATCCAACTATCACACTACTCAGCAATTCATTGTGGATGTTGCACTACTATTTGAGACCTACCTATGCTTTTCCTGCCCGTTGCTGCATTATTGGATAGAACTACATGAGCTGCACCTGAAGCCTCTTCCTCCAGTTGCAGGGCAGGTGTTCCCCTATAAATGAGCTGTGCTCTGGGGAGGGAGGGTGGGGGCAGGTGGGATCACGGCCCACACCCAATTCTCACGAGAGTGTATTAGCCCCTCACTGCAACCTCCTCTGGAGGAGGTCCCACACAAACACTGTATTAAACAAGTCAGCACTCCTGCCTGAAAGTCCACAGACTGGTAAGAATTTAAAGCTTATCCAGCAACTAAAATCCTTTCCCCATTTGCTCAGCAAAAGCAGGTTCACACAACCTTTGCCAGACCCCAACTGTTTCTGCAGTACTGCTATATGAGAAGCCCTCTAGCAGTAAATTGATCCTGACTGAGAAAGACAGAAACTTCCAGAAAGCTGCTCACAATACCTGTAGAAAAGATAAATGAATATCCAGCTTCCACTACGGATCCCTCACATCAAACAACACTGTATTAAACAAGTCAGCACTCCTGCCCGAAAGTCCACAGACTGATAAGAATTTAAAGCTTATCCAGCAACTAAAATCCTTTCCCAATCTGCTCAGCAAAAGCAGGTTCACACAACCTCTACCAGACCCCAACTGCTTCTGCAGTACTGCTATGTGAGAAACCCTGGTATTTAAGCATCAATTAGCCGTAAACTGATCCTGGCTGAGAAAGACAGAAAATTCCAGAAAGCTGCTCACAATACCTGTAGAAAAGGTAAATGAATATCCAGCTTCCACTATGGATCCCTCACACCAAACAACACTTATTAAACAAGTCAGCACTCCTGCCCGAAAGTCCACAGACCGATAAGAATTTAAAGCTTATCCAGCAACTAAAATCCTTTCCCCATCGCCTCAGCAAAAGCAGGTTCACACAACTTCTGCCAGACCCCAACTGTTTCTGCATTCCTTGGGATTTGAATGATCACATAATGCAGCGTTGGCTTTGCACTATCTTCAGCACCCAGTTTCCAAGCACTGCTGTATTAGTATTTGTGTGTGCCTGGACAGACCATGCCAAAGTCAAGGCAATGGCAATGCTGTGTCATATGACTGCTCATACCTGGAAGAACATCAGGCCACACAGCCACCATGGCTCAGGGGACTTTTAAGCCTAACACTGTATTTCTTTACTTTTGTGGCTTTAATCTGCAAGCCTTATGATTTAACATAGTGTTTTTTTTTTTTGCAATGAGTGAATTTCTTTTTAAAAAAAAGTTATATAAAGCACCAGGCCTACAGTATGCATTGTGCCACTCGCAAATCATCAGCTCATCCTAAAAATCCCCAGCCTACTGCATGCTCATGGATCAGCACCAGACATGTAACTTGCTTCACACTAGGCCATGCGGGCCCTATACAAGGCAACAGATCTGTTGGGCACAATGCCAGACCTGCAGCTTGCTTCGTGCAAAGCAGCAGACCAGTCAGGTAGGTCTGAAAATTGCCACCTGGATGGTCATGGGGTGGTGATAACCACCCTGTCTCTCAGATTTGGATAAAAACAAGGAAAAGTTATGGGTGACAGGAAAAAACCCTAAGCACCAAAACGCAAATTGCACGTGTCCATGGAATTAACTTTTTCCCATATCTTTTTTTTGGGGGGGACTTGGGTTATTCTATCTCCCCAGGAAACAAAGATGCAAAAAAACTAAGTCCAAGCTTTTCTGGGGACTTAGAAAAATATGCAAGTACAAACAAAATGGAAAAAAACTTAAGTCCATGGGCAAGCACAGTTTGCTTTTTTGGGACTTAGGTTTTTTCTAAACTGATACTATAAAATAAAAACAATGGGCCAGCCCGGTGGCACTGAGGGTTAAGGTGCTGGATGCCACACCTCGCACCACGCCGGAAACCTGGGTTCGGGAAGGAATTGGGTTGTTCAGGGGTCAGCAGGAGTGAGGAAGGAGCGAGCATCTGTAGACGGCTCTCCTTCCTCGGGGAGGGGGGGGGACAGTGTGGTGTGCTGTTTGGCTGACACCCAGTGGCAGCTGGGTGGCAGCAAATGCGTGCCATCAGAATGGGTGGGCCCCACATCCAGGGCGCAGGCTGCCTCCATGGAAATGGAGTCAAGCCGCTCTGCCCATTGCACGTTATTGGGGCCCGGGGAGTAAATCAGGTGGAAAAACTGGGAGCTGGCAGGCTCCATGATGACCCGTGGCGCCCCTCGCACACAGCCGCCCCGATTCTGGATTGTGCTCTTGGAGGGGGGTAAGCCGGCACACTTCTCTCTGGCCCCACCACAGGGGATAATCCATAGGGGAACTCTGGGGTACAGCTGGGCAGGGGACGGTCAGGACCGGAGGACGACTCCCTCCGAGGGAGGGCTGGAGCCGCCTGCCACCTCTGCAGAGGCAAGAAAAAACACATATATATATACACACACACATTTCTCATAAATTAGGACCATCACAAACAGGTGAATCTTTAGAAAATTGCAGTAGGGCTGCTCAGACACAACCTGACATGCACAGACGCAGCACATAATTGTATCTGCATCTGGCCCTAATTGTCTGTCACACTGCCACTATATCAACTGCATGAAGTTTGGATAGCCTATATAATTATTTTAATAATAATAGATCAGGGTCAATAATGCACTAAAACCAAAGCTCAGAAAAATAACTTGTCTGGTTGAGCCTGTCATGTTTACATTCTTAACAATCCTGTCTAGAGCAGTTAAGTTGCACCTCTCTGCTCTTCTGGCTGCCCACTGAAACAAGGTCCTGAATAGCTGAGCAGTGGCTTTGTTTACTGTTAAAATACTCATTGACTCAGATATAAAAGTAATGAAAAATTGCCAGTGCCTTCAATGTGATGCGTTCCCACACTCTCCTGGGCTAGACATCACTACGTGTCTGAGCACAGGGATGGCAAATCAGGAACTGGAAGAGATCAGCTGGCCACTGCCTCGAGGCCAAAATACTATCCCGTCGCTCCCCATTTTTTTTTTTTTGCAACTGTAAGAAAAATTACTCACCATAGTAATGCTGTTTCTTCATAAGGGATCATTCACTATGTTTACACTTTCTGCAGTCATCTTGACAGAGAGTGATGACACAGAGATAGAACCTATACAACTTGGAGAATTTGGTATGTACGTTCAAATTCTGCATCCACGCTCCACTCTGACCGTTGCTAGGATCTGTTTTAAAGCCAGAGTGGAGCTCGCAGCTAGTGAAACAAGGTAAAAGACTATAAACTATTTTTTAGGAAACATTTTTTATAGAATTTTTAAAAAACACTAAACAAATTGAAGCAGATTTGTTACATTTTACCATATGGACAATAATAACAAGCTTACAATTGTATGAACTGCAACAGTAATGCTCATGCAACCTCAGTGAAAAAAGGAACCGACTGTTGTGCAGATCTATTTTAGATTCTGGAAAGGGAGGCAGGGTTAGGGAATGTAAACATAGTGAGTGATCCCTTAAGAAGAAACAACATTACTATGGTAATTTTTTCTTCTAAGCCCAAGTGCAGACTCCATAGCACTACCTTGGAAGGATGGGTACATAACCTAGTTAGGAAAAAGGTTCTGCAAGACGATAGTTCCGAAGTTGTCATCCCTTCTGAACTGTATGTCCAAACACTAGTGTTTCGTGAAGGAGTGTACTGTTTTCTAGGTAGCTGCTTTGCAAATGTCGAAGAATGGATGCGCCTTGCCGATGCCACAAAGGCAGAGACACCCCTTGTGGAGTGTGTCCTTATGCCTCTTGGTGGCATTTTGACAGCTTTTTCATAGCAGAACTGAATGCAAGAGACAAATCTCTCTGCAGCTGGTTTGCCTTTGCCAACTACACCATGGGTGACAAAAAGCTGGGTACTGTGGGACCTGACATCTTTTGTCCAGTCCATGTAGACAGTCAGAACTCGCTTCAAGTCCAGGCTATGTAACTTTTCCTCACCTGGATTGGAATGTTCTGGATTGAGTACTGGGAGGGTCACTAACTGATTCAGGAGGAATCCAGATACTACCTTAGGAAGGAATTTCCTGTTGGTTCTAAGAACTACTTTATCCCTGTGTGGGATCATGTAATTTGGCTCTGTGCAAAGGGCTTGCAATTCACTTACCCTCCTAGTAGAGGTCACTGCAACTAGGAATATGGTTTTCCATGTAACATACTTCGGGTCAACAGTTACGATAGGCTCAAAGGGAGCTTCCATAAGCTGGGCAAGGCATATGTTGAGGTCGTAGAGTGAAACAGGTCCCTTCACTGGTGGGTACAAGTGGCTTAGGCCTTTAAGAAACCTTCTGAAAATGGGTTGTGAGGCAAAAAAAGTTTCCTTGCCAGCTGATATATATGATGATATACTGAAGCTAAGTGCACCTTTAAAGTTGAAGGATGTAGGCTTAATGATTGTAGGCGTACTACGTATTGCAAAATTATAGGCAATCCTGCCTCTACTGGTTAATTTTTCTGGGAGCACACCAGTAAGGAAACCTTGTCCATTTAGAGGAATAAGCTTTCTGGTAGCTGGTTTCCTTGAAACCTTAAGCACTTTCAGGACTTCTTCTGAGAGATCCAGTCCTAAAAATTCTAACTCCTCAAGAATCATGTTTTCAGGCATAGGGTCCTGGGGTTCAGAAATATTATTCTGCCCTGGAACAAAGTAGACAAGATTGTGATTGAGTGGCAGGCTGACCAGATTCATGTCAGACAGGACAATCGACTACCAGACCTGTCTAGCCTAGTTTGGAGCTATCATAATCATTGTTGCAGACTCCCTCCTGAGTTTCAGGAGTACAATCTGAATGAGTGGAAATGGTGGGAAGGTAGACAGAAATTTCCCTGACCATTAAAGTACCAGGGTGTCCTCTGGGACTGTTCCTTTGGCTGGTGGTCTGCAACAAAACTGTGGGAGCTGGTACTTCTCCCAAGATGCAAACACATCTATATTGGGAGTGCCCCACATTCTGAACACTGTAGCCAGAACCTGCTGGTTTAAGGCCCATTTGTGATTTCCCTTGCTGATTCTGCTTAGAGAAACTGCCAGGACATTGTCTTTGTTGGAAGATGCACTGCAGATAAGTTTGCTTCTAAGGAATAAGACAGGTCTGTCTCAGTCTGCCTTTGTGTCACCCATCCCTCTCAACTTTCCCTGATTTTGCATAGGTTCTTCTATCTCCAGGGCATCACTCTTGCCTGAGATAACTGCATAAAGTGTAAACATAGCGAGTGATTCCTGGGCTTAGAAAGATTTTTGCGAAGGTGAGCACTTTATTACTGCAGTAAAACTGTATTAATCAGAACCTTAGATAATCTCTTTAAAAATGAAATTACATAAAGAAAAGACCTATAATGGGAGGTAGGTGCAACCTAATTCTGTCATTTAACCCAGTTCAGATCTGCCTCTGATCTGGTGCTGATAATCTGAAAAAGTACCGCGTTTGTCCAACCAGAGTAAATCAGAACCATTAGGGAAACATATCAGAGTTGGAATCAGAACCAGGTCATAGGCGACCCGCCCATCCCTAACTCTCAGTAGAAGGCAGGGAGAATGGTGTCAAGCACTTAGTATGTTTATATGACACTTAACATTCTAGATACTGGTATACAATAACTGGCTTCCCCTTTTTCCCATAGGGAAACCGTGGTGTAATTTGCCATTATAAAGGAGGCGTTTATAATGGCAAACCTAGCCGACTTTTCCTCACTCTACGCATGTCCACGGAGCAATCATGAGTGTTCCTCGACCACTAGCCGCCTGTTCCCCGAAAACAGCACCGCCAGAAAAACTCAGCGATTAGATCTATTAGGCTCATCAGTGGACTTACTAAGGCTATTCTCAAAGATGTTGAAGACACTCAGGCAAAGGTAACCCATTTTTAAAAGACACGGACGGATACCAATTTCGGCTCCGCACTGACACTAAGTCGAACTGCGGTTGCACTGCGAGCTCTATTTTACATAATTGCTGAGGCGAAAAAGGGAAACCCAGCAATTATATAAAATAAAAAATGGGTCAGGGTGTCAAACTCGATTTTACAAGCACCCTTGTTGTGGGATGCTTTTCACAAACCCCGAGGGCGAAGTAGTATCCCACAACTCGGGTGTGTGTGTAAAATCTCGTTACACATCTTGACCCATACTTTATTCTCTATATTCCAAATGTGGGCACTCAGACTAGGTATTCTGACTATGTGCTAACATGAACTGAAATAGGTATTTCAGTAGTATTCAGAAGAGGAAAGCCAGGCACATGTCTTACCAACAATACAACTAACCAGATGACCGTCATGATTAAAACAACTACAGTATTTATTAGTACTCCTAAACAGCATAATTAAACAAGCACTTGACAATGCTGAATGTTTGCTTGCTGGCATTGGCATTGGTAGTGTAGGAGTTAAGAGAGCTGCATAATAAGAATGGCAGTGATGTACTGAACTGAAGCCAACCCAACCCACCACATCCTACTCTGCAGACACCGAGAAGTGTCACGGTGTGCCTTGGGGTCTTTGGTCCTTATGCTCACCCCATTCCATCAAGAAATATGGTGAGATGGGTGCAGTATAGGAGAATGGGGTGAACTTTGGGGCCGAAGAGTCCAAGGCACACCTCCATGCCTCTCACTGGCTGCAGGGTGTGGATGGGGTGGAATGGTATGTGCGTTACAGGCGACAATCTCAAGTCACACCCCTGATGCCTGTCAGTCTCTACAAGGTGGGGCGTTATGGTTGCAAACACTATCGCCTCAGGCATTTGTTGGTATTTTCATTCCAAATTTTCAACATGGCTTTTTTGTGACCCCCACGTTATGAACAGTGGCAATATCAGTTTGTTAGCTGAAAGCTGATTTTGCAGAGCGACTACGGCATTTGGCACCACAGGTGCGAAAACACATTTCGAACAGGATGTGAAAAATGACAGCTGTACTATTCATGGGGAGGTATAACAAATGGCAATGTTGCAAATCTGCAGTGAAAATAGTAAAAGAAACCTGGTGAAGTCACGAGCGTGCGTAGAAAGTGTGCAACGCACATCCATAATGTAATTGGTTTGGGAATTTTTGACAGCAGATTGTCAACACAGGCATTTTGGGACCTCCGCTCATGAACAGTGTCACTGTGATTTTATTAATCTGTCCCGAACAATGATTTTCCACAGCGACCACGCATTTCTGTGCTGAAAGTGTGAAAACACATTACCGCCATGTTGTAAAAAATGCTGGTTTCCTTGAAACTGTTCAAGGAACTTGTACTGTTCATAAAGAAGTGTGGAAAATGCCAGTGGTGAAAATCTGGAATGAAAATATTACAATTTCGTGAACTTACGAGGGTGCATGGAAACTGCGCAATGCTCGCTTGTAACAGCCATTTTATGGACTTTTGTCACCAAATTGCCAACACAGCCATTTCAAGGCCTCTGCTCATGAACAGTGTCACTGTGATTTTCTTAATCTGTCCCAAACATTGATTTTGCACACCGACTGCGCCATTGTGCGCTACATGCACGGAAACACATTTTGGGTGAGATGTGAAAAATGACAGCTGTACCACTCCTAAGGAGGTGTAGTAAAATGGTAATGATGAAAATCTGTAGTGCAAATATTAAAAATTTGTGACTTACGGCGTCGTGGAACTGCGTAGCATGCGCTAAATCAAAACAGTCATTTAGGAATTTTTCACCAAATTTTCAACATAGTCATTTAAGACCTCTGCTCATGAACAGTGTCACTGTGATTTTCTTAATCTGTCCCAAACATAGATTTACTACACCGACTGCACCATTGTGTGCTACATGCTGGAAACACATTTTGGGTGAGATGTGAAAAATGACAGCTGTACTGCTCATAAGGAGGTGTGGTAAAATGACAATGTTGAAAATCTGAGTGTAAATATTACAAATTCATGAACTACAGGCGTGCGTAAGGAACTGTACCTTGCTTACACTCATTAAAACAGTCATTTTAGAAATTTTTCACAGAATTTGCAACATAGGCTTTTGAGACCTCACCTTATGAACACTGGCACTATTGTTTCATTAATCAGTCGAAAGGTGATTTCGCGCAGTGACCGCAAAATCACCCTTTGGGCCCGATTACCCATGACAGTTTCAGAATTCATGAGGAGGGGTCCCAAAACCCCATGTTCAAATTTGGTGCCAAAATTCCAAAAATGCCTGAGATATGCATCAAAGTTGAAAAAACATATTTATTGCATTATACAGTTTACGGTAATTTCTCAGTTCGCGATCGGCTTTGAAGAGTGCAGAGCGTGTTCCTGGTCCACGAAATCGTCGCCCCAGACTCCGGAGGAAGTATGGGGGTGAGGGGAGGCAGAGGTGCGCGAGGGTGGGGCGGGTTGCAGGTGGGGAGCCAGGAGACTGCCGAGGACGTTGTTTTGTTTGCAGGTTTTTTCCTGGAAGGCGATGTGGGCCATTTGCCCACTGGGGTGAGCTCCCAGCATGGCAGATGGAAAGCTGTTGGAGGAGGGCCGTGGAGCCAATGGGGATTAGTACCCCGTCAGCCATAAAATTTTGTTATGCTGGGATGGGCTCTGGCGTGGCAACTGGAAGAGGCGTTTGGTGGGGGGGCAGGGACAGAGCACTTCAGTTATCCGATCGTGCTCACTGAAGCGTCACTCTCCCTTTCAACTGTAGGGCACTGCATTTTCAGCTGCTGTCATAGACAGCTGCAGCATTCATTGGAGAACTGTGGCCGCGCCTACAAACACAGTGAGGGAACTGGAAGACAGGGTGCCACACCTCCAGAAACTCAGATGATGGCACTATATTTCTTGCACATGCGTGCAAACAAATATAAAAAGCAGCACCAGAAGCCAGCACTACACACCACCAATGTTTCACGAGTCTTCAAGCCTCGAGAAAGTGCTTGTGGAGGAACTAGTAAACAGTTTATATTCACCTGGTCAGTTTTATCATCGATGAGGCATGTGCCTGGCTTTCCTCTCCTGCATTGCCGATTTTCTGCTGTGAGCACCATCAGTCCTTTGAGCAGCCTCATTCCAGCAGTATTTATATTTATTTATTATTTATTTGCTTTTGGTAACTGGGTGAGTGCACTAGACATAGAGATGCCTATTTTCAGGCACTACCCGGGAGAATACAAGTGAGAACAAAATACAAAAAAAATAAAAAATACACAAACTGTACAATGTGACGCAGCACAAGGAAGAGATAACACAATGGAATATAGTGCAATACAAACAATTAGCCGAAACAGAGTAAGGTAATATCAGAAAAATGTAAACAGTACTGTAATGAAAAAATAAAACAAGTGCTAACAAGTTTGTACTGGAACTGGCTGACAAGTACACTAGTAATTCCCAGTACAGGCCAAATATAGAGAGAGAGAGAGAAAGGATGGAGGAGGGGGGAGATGGGAGGAAAAGAGAAGGGAAAGAACAAGGTGTAAGGATTAAAGGGATCAAGGTGGATGGAAGCATAAGCAAGGATTTGGCACTTACTATCTAAGTTCTATAAGGAATTCCCATTCTGGTCATGTTAACATGCATATTCAGAATACAGTGAGTCTATTCCACACAGATTCTGATTACCACCCCTCCCGCCCCCGGCTTGCATCAAGGCTCAAATTAGCTCTGTTGCTGGAGGCACCTCTAGCACTGGAGAGGAAGAAATGGCATCTGGGCGGTATCATCTGCCGGACTGGACAAGATATACCCAAGAGTGTTGAGGGAACTCCGGGAGATGCTTGCAGCACCACCGATGGCCTTATTCAACAACTCACTGGAAACAGGAGTGGCTCCAGAGGACCGAAGGAGAGCAGACATAGTCCTGATATACAACAGCGACAGAAGGGAGAAGGCTGGCAACTACAGGCCACTGAGTCTCACATCAGTGGTGGGGAAATTAATGGAAGCCCTGTTAAAGGAAAGCTAGCGAAATATCTTGAATTCAGTGGGTTACAGGACCAAAGGCAGCATGGATTCATGGGGGCGGGTGCCAGACAAATCTGATTGATTTCTTCGACTGGGTGCCAGGGAAATGGATAAAGGAAGGGCACTGGACGTTGCCTACTTGGGCTTCAGAAAGGCCTTCAACGCTGTGCCACATAGGAGACTAATAAAGAAATTGGACAGTCTAGGGATGGGAACTAAAGTGGTAAACTGGGTAAAAACTGGTTAATGGATAGGCGACAGAGGGTGGTAGTAAACAACACACGCTAATGAGGCACGGTGAGCAAGCGGGTGCAGCAGGTTCAGTACTGGGACCAGTCCTCCTCAATGTCTTCATAACTGACATTGCAGAAAAACTGGAGAAATGTATATCGTTTGCAGATGACACAAAATCTGTAGTAATTGAATTCACAGGAGGGGCTAGAGAGAATGAGTAGGGACCTTAGAAAACTAGAGGAGTGGTCAAGAGTATGGCAGCTGGGGTTCACTCAAAAGTGTAATATGGGTGGGTCCCTTCCCTCAAAAGTTCCATCCATAAGTTCCTATTTGGGGCTGATATGGAGCGAATGTATCACAAGGAAGATAGAATATCAACAGCCATACACAAAATTCTTCAGTCATATTTTTTCATTTATATAATGTTTCCAGCATGAAATCCTCATGTAAAAACCCTGGGGTTCACTGCCAAAAAGTACAAAATCATGCACCTAGGGCACTGACACCCAGGAGCAGAGTATAAAATGGGGGGGGGGGGACTGACAGTCACTAAGCAGGAAACAGACCTTGGGGTTATCATATATGGCAGCCTCAATGTAGTGGGTAGGGTTACATGGCAGTGGGCAGGCCAATGGGATGCTAGGATACACAGAGAGAAGTATCACCAGCAGGAGGAGCGAGGTGGTGTTACCACTGTATAAGTTGCTGGTGAGACCCCACCTGGAGGACTGTGTCCAGTTCTGGAGGCTGCATCTCAGAAAGGATATAGTCAGGGTGGAGACAGTCCAGAGGACAGAAACTGAAAATGGCACAGGGTTACAGCAAAAGCCCTGTGAGGAAAGACAGAGATCTCAACATGTACACCCTAGAAGAGGAGGAGAGAGGGACATGATAGAGACCTACAAGTACTTCATGGGGTGAACAGGGTACGGAAGGAGTCTACTCAAATGAGGTAGTGAGCTGGCCCAGTGGCGCTGAGGGCTGAGGTGCTGAATGTCTTACCTTGCGCCATGCCGGCGACCCGGTCTGGGAATAGCCAGGGTCCCCGGGAGCCGGGGGAGAGCAGGACGGGCAGCCTCAAGGTAAGCTCACCTCCTGGGGAGGGATCCTGTCACCCCCCAATAGTTCCACTGCCCCCAGGTGGAGGCCAGAGGGTAACGTAGATGAGTAGGCAGCACAGAGAGGGACGGTGCCATGGAACTGCAGCCACATGGGTAAACAGGGGCATGGAAAAACCTGGGAGAAAATGTAGATTAAAAAAATGAGGAAGTGCATCTGGACCAGGGGGCATGCAATGAAGCTCGAAGGGGGGAGTTTAAGAGAGCTATGAGGAAGTATTACGTCACTGAAAGAGTGGTGGATGCCTGAGGCAGTCTGCCAGCAGAGGTGGTGGGAGCGAAAATAGTGGGAGGCTTCAATCATGCATGGGATAGGCATGAAGGAATATTGGTAAATTGGCGGGGAGGGGTTGATGGAGATGAAGTAGGGTCTGTGGAGACAGAACAGGCAGGAAAATTTGGGTAGACTTGTGGCCAGCGGTCCTTTTCTGCCGACAGTTTCTTTGTTTCTGTGTAACCTCTGATGGATAAATTGAGGGGCCAGCTTCATCTATCCAACTGGGGCACTTTTCCTATTTTCTCCCTGCCCTCACCCAGGAAACATGCCAGCATACATAGCACCTATCCACCCTGCCACATCCACAGCACAGTACTCACATACTGTACAGACCTGTGGTCCCGTAGCTATGCCTTCACCCTGCCACATCCACAGTATAGAGCTCATGTCACGAAGAGGGAGGGGTGGCAGTTTATGTAAGGGAAGGGATTAGATGTACTAGAGATGAAGGGGAGGAAGGGAGGATGGAGGCATTATGGATGTAGTTCCTGGACTCTAGAGGTAGAAAACTAAGGCTGGGGTGGTGTACAGACCACTAACTGAGTCCGAGGAGTTGGATAGGGAGTTGGTGGAACAAATTCGGCGGGTATGTAAGAAGGGGACTGTAGTGATAGTGGGGGACTTTAATCTGCCTGGGGTGGATTGGAGTACCTCAGCCACCTCTAATGCCAGGGAACAAATATTGCTAGATGCATTTCAGGATAGTCTTCTGGAGCAACTGGTTAGTGTGCCATCTTAGCTAGATAATACACTTGACCTGGTACTTTCGAATGGGGAGGCAGTGAGGGAACTTAGGGTGGAGGACCCACTAGCTGGGAGTGACCATCAATCAGCGTGGTTTACGCTTAACTTGAGCAGGGAGTCTATAGGATCAGTGACAAGGGTGGTGAATTTCAGATGGGCGGACTATGGGAAGATGCGGGAAATCCTCATAGGGCGTCTAAAGGGGATAACTTCAGGGATGGATGCACAACAGAAGTGGGATATCCGCCGGTAAGCCGTGTTCGGGAATGGGCCCGGGCGGCAGGGAAGGGAGAAGATCGAGCATCTGAGAGACAGGTCTCTTCTCCTAGGAGGGAGGGGAAGTACAGACTCGGCACTTGCCTGGCCTCTGGTGGAAGCTGGGGGCACAGCAAGTGCAGTGCAAGCAGAGAGGGTCGGAGAGCAGTGGACGTCAGCAGTCACCTTGATGTCAGGGTGTATGCCACTCCCCCCAAAACAGGGGAAAATTATGCTGTAGAGCGCCGAGGGGAAGGAGCGCCACAGCACAGACCCAATAGCTCCTGCCTACCTGACCACCGGAGAGGACCCAACAAATTAGATTGCCTTGGGGTGTTTGTGCCCGCCTCGTACCGCCTGGGATATGTAGCCCACGGATCCTTGGGGTTCACCAGGGAGTCGGGTAAGAACTGGGAAGCAGGGCTGGTGCATGAGTGTCTCCCGACAGAGCAGGGCTCTGGCGTGGGAAGACTAAAGTGCGTTCAAAAAAGAAGAAGTGGGATGTCATCAAACTTGGTCTGAAGGAAGCTACTGAGACTTGCACCAGGACTCTGAACAGAAAAGTAGAGCTAAGAGCCAAGTTGGTTGAACAGGATAGTACTGGAGGGGTGAGGGCAAAAAGTGGCATTTCAGAGACTCAAGAGGACCTATGGGGGAGGACAGGGAAGAGTATGGAAGAATTTCAGGAGGCAACGAAACTAGTAAGGAGGCCAATGCCTACAGAGAGTTAAGTTTGGCTTAGTGTATCAAGGAGGGAGGAGGACTTTTTAAGCTACGTAGAGAAAAAAACTGCAAGGACCAAATAGTGCAGATCAGGAGGGCACAGGGTGGGAGGAAGGGAGCAGAACAGGCGGAAGCACTGAATGAATACTTCAACTCTGTGTTCACCCAGGAGGAGGAGGATGATCCACTACTTCCGTGGACCGGGGGGGGAGATGAAGGATGGGAGATTGTGGAAAGCAGAGTACTAGAGGGTCTGAGGGCACTAAGGGTGGACAAGGCTTCAGGTCCTGATGACATTCACCCCAGGGTGCTGAGGGAGATGGTGGAAATGTTGGCCAAACCACTGACGGACCTGTTCAACACCTCCCTGGACACTGGGTGCGTGCCAGAGGACTGGAAGTTGGCTCATGTGGTGCCTATTCACAAAAGTGGCCCAAGGTACAAGCCAGGAAACTACAGACCTGTTAGTCTCACTTCCATAATGGATAAACTTATGGAAGCGATCCTGAAGGAGAGATTAGTGTCTTTTCTCAAGGTAAACGGTCTCCAGGATGGGCAGCAGCATGGGTTCATCTCAGGGAGATCTTGCCAGATCAACCTAATAGAGTACTACAACTGGGTGACAAGAGGCTGGATAGAGCCATGCAGTGGATACCTGTATTTTACTTTAGCAAGGCCTTTGATTCAGTACCTCATGGGTGGCTGGGAGGAAACTGAGATCCGTGGGGGGGTGAAGATGACTGATTGGATTTTGAATTGACTAAAGCGAGGCAGCAACAGGTGGTGGTGGGGACTCTAAACCCCTAGGCTTGTGACAAATGGGTGCCGCGAGGGCTCTGTACTGGGTCCGTATTGTTCATATCAGCTATCGCACATGGAATTAAGAGCAGGATCAGTCTGTTCACAGATGATTTATTTATTTATTGATTGCCTGATTGAATTTTGTTGACCGCTAAGCCCACTGGGCTAGAACTCCCTTTTCAGGGGCGACCAGGGGCAGGGGGGATTCAGATGGTAAGCAACTGAAATTGAACCAGATTAAGCTGTTGGTGGTATTATTTTTTTAAGTGAATGGGAGAAATTTGGCCAGGACACTGCGGAAATTCCCCTACTGCATTGTTGACAGTAGGGGGTGCTGCTGGCATCTGTCTGCAGCATGGCAGACTGTGCTTGACCTTCGACTGAGAAGGATGTTCTGCTGAGTACCGGACCGGAGGATTCTTGTGACTTGCCCGAGTCGGCTATGCCTCGGGAACTCATTTGTAATACAGGCGTACCTAAGGAGCTTGGTGGTGATGTGCAGGTGTCGGCCATGCAGCTGGAGTTCTCAGTGATGCTTTATTTTCAGAGACATCCTCTGGAGATACTTGATGTTCCAGCTCAAGCTTTATTTCCTGAGGCCGTTCCTGGTGAGTAGCAGTGCTTTCGTTGTGGCTTCCCCAACTGCATAAGCTGCTTGTCATTCACCACATACTGTGAATGCATCTCGGATGAATCATTCAACTGATGCTTCTCACGCTGGAATGCGGAAGCAAAGGGCTGCTGATGTGGCCTTTCCTACTGTCGACTGGAGCAAGGAATCAGCTTTAGCGGATGCGAGCTGGGTCTTTCAGGATGGACATTTGCTCCCTGATTCGAACTGGATGTCCTTTACGTCCGAACCAACTCATGTTACTGGGGACTCTGTTCGGCAAGAAGAACCGACGGTCACAACTCCACAGCCTCCAGGTTTGATTCTAACTCTGCTCCTCCAAATAATGCTGATACTGACAGTGGGGATGGGACTGAACTGCCTCATACATCTTCCCCTCCTTCCCCCTGTAGGGATCAGTTTTGGTCCGGTCCCCACTCTTCTGACCTCTTTCAGCATAATAAACTTGAACAAGCCCCTAGGCGTAATGCGGTCCGCTTACGCTATAGAGGGGGCCTTCAGGAACACCCCGATAGATTCCACGTTGCCTGGAGACTTCTAAAAATTAATTGAACTTTCAGGCTTCAGATGTTTATGCTCTTATAAATGTTAGGGGTGAGGATACTTTTGAAGTCAGTTTTCAGTCCTTTGCTGGCCTTGATAAATTCTGGCTGAAATATGAGACTTTAAAATCTGTTCCACTTCGGACACCTTTTTGGGCTATTCCCATTACTAAACCTCTTTTCAAAACTGTGAACATTATGTTTCGTAATGAGTTAATGTGGGGGCTATTCTTTTTTGGTTGGAGAGAAAATGTACTGTACTTGGACCCCCTGAACCCATTATCGATGGGGAAGGTATTTGAAACGGGAGTTGGAAATTCAAAACTAAGTTGCGTACTGTGGGGGACGATGTACAACATATCCTGAATAGTTTTTTCCTGGAGAAAGATAGGGGGGTTTGTTTTTATCCAGGACAGCCAAAGGCCTGCTACAAATTCGGTAGCACCTGCCATTTGAGTAGTGCCTGTGATAAAATTAAGTGTGCATTATGCGGGGAACTGGACCATGATAGCGGGACCTGTCATAATATCTTTTGCTGCAATCTTTGTGATGCACAAGGCCATGCCTATCATCAGTGTCCTTATGCTAGGCAAAAGAAACAAGGGGGTTTGGACAAAGAATCCTTGATTTCGGAGACTCAAGATAGGTTTAGGCCTACACCAGAGGATGATGGTACCCCTGAGGCAGGCCCTTCCACCTCGGCCCCTCCAGGTTCTTCTGAGCCTCAACATTCAACCCCGGATCCCAGTCCTGATGCTTCTACTGCTCAATAGCCTACTGTAGCAGCTGAGCCCCTACAACCTGAGGTGGTTTCCATGCTCCCCAGCTTCTGAGTTTCAGATGCCTCACCCTAAGCGGGTTACTAGATCCCACGTAAAGAAACTCACTCGGGCAGTTGGCATTACTATGCAAAACACCTTTCAGGTACTACAGGACCAGGATGGTGATTCTGAATCAGATGTTTCTGTTAAATCTGGGACAGTTTCTTTTTTTTTATATAATTTTTATTGCCAGGTTTTTACAGGTTTGGGGGGGTAACAGCAGTCAGATATTCTACGTAATTCATACATTTGATCTTATACAGAGCAGGATACACAGTGAGGATCAGACAGAGTACATTGAAACTATTTCTACATGACTTTTACATGGGGTGGGTATACATATATATTGTTGATTTTATATTCATAGGTCCAGGCATATTTACATTTTCCTCCTCCCTCTCTCCCCCATTTTCATTCTCCCATCACCTCCACACCCCCTCCTTCCTCCAATCCCAACACCCCCCTCCACACTTACTCTTATATTTACTTTAATTTAGTCAGGGAACAAAGTTAGGATCCCGAGTCATAATGTAGAGAATCCATCTAGTCCATTTCAGGGTACATAATTCTGCCTGGTCATTTAATTGGTAAGAAATTCTCTCAGCCCCGTATATTTGATTCACTGTGTCTCTCCATGCCAAGATGGTTGGGGACTGCGGAGAGAGCCACAGACTGGTTATGGTCTTTTTTGCTGCCAAGAGGGCTAGCCCAAACAAATACCTAGTGTGCGGGTCCCTAAACTCATGTGGTAGGGTGAGCAGTAGGAAGCACTCTGTGGTCAAATTAATTGTGGTATTCAGCATGTCTGAAAGCTCCTGTTGTAGGGAGGTTAAGAAGGGTTGTAGGACAGGGCAAGCCCAAAAGATATGGGTGTGATGTGCACACGCCACCCCGCATTGGCACCAGCACCCCTTAAAAGTCATGCACAAGTAATGGGCTGTTATAACTGGGGTAAGAAAGAATCTGATCATTAATTGCCATGAGAATAACCTCCATGTATGGGAGCAGGTGAGCCTCACCGGTAGAAGCCAACTCTTACCCCATTGTTGTGCAGAGATATCTGAACCTATTTCTCTGTGCCACCTATCCTGTATCTCAATGGTACTTGTACTGGAGGGGTTATTGAGTGCCTTGTAGAGGGAGGAGAAGGCATGAGGAATCTGACTTGCTGAGAGGGTGGATTGAAGCAGTAAAATTAATGTGGGTATATCATTGGGTTTTCGTTGTTCAACGGGTAGAGAAAAGAAGAAGTGTCTCAGTTGTAAAAATCCGCCTGCTGGAGCCCATAGGTCTGCCACAGCTCCTGGAAGGACCTAAATTTGTTGCCTTTGAGTAACTGAGAAAGGGAGTAGATGCAAAGCTGATCCCACTGTTTGAACGTGTGATCGTACCAGGTTGGGGTAAAATTCTTCAATGGAGGGCTAGCGGGCACATATAAATTAGGAAAGGTGAGAGAGCCAACTGCCTACAAATTGCCCAGCAGGTTTTAAGCTGGTGTGCAATCCATGAACCAGGGTTCAACTGGGGTGACAAAAATGAAGACAGGTGGAGAGCTGCTCTCACCGGGTCATTAATTGGGAGTAAGCTTTCCTTGGGGCAGTTTCTGAAATGGAGTATGATGATGAAGGCGGTCCTGATTTGTTGGAGGCCAAGAAAAAATCTGGTCTCAAACGTGAAAAAGATAAAACCTAAACTTCATCTCTGGCTTCTTTGAACTTGGTTTCCCTCAACACTTGCAGCATTAAGAACTTTAGAAAGCATTTGGGTTTCTTACATTTTGTAAGTCCTTAGCTGCAGACATCCTTTCTGCAGGAGACTAGATTCACTTCCTTATTTGATATAGTCCAAACTAAAAAGTTATGAGTATATAGACCTTCTCTTTGGTCATTTGGTACTGATGCTGCAGATGGGGTTGGGATTATTTTTTGTCACACTCAAGTTCGGGCAATTAGGATGGTGAATACTGTCCCTGGCAGGGCACTACTTCTGGATTATATTTTTAAGGGGAGTTCTCTCCGTCTCATCAATATTTATGCCCTGCAAGTCAAATCTGCAAGGACTGACTTATTTCATGACATTGAACAATATCTTTTTGCCCCACGGCATATTATCTTGGGGGATTTCAACTGTAGTTTGGATTTGAAATTTAAGGATCAGGTGCAACAAAAAGTTTACTGTGATTTGCATGCCCTTCACACACTCATTTTAAAAGCCTCTTTGTGGGACACATATAGGGTTTTACATTCTGATCCTGGGCCCACCTATAGAAGGAGTAGCTACACTACTAGAATAGATTTTGTTTTTTCCTCTCGTTATCTGCTACCAGTTAAGTTTTGTTTAACCCCTTGTGAGTTTTCCGATCATACGCTTTTGAAAGTTTGTCTGAGCCTTTCACACATACCTCCTCGATTTCCTGCAATACCCTCATGGTGGAAACGTAATCCTGTTTTGTTATCTCAGGTTCAATTTCAGAGTGCTCTTGGGGAGGTTCTAGAATGCCAGCAGTCAGTTGCAAGGGCTATATGACTCTTGGGTTACTTGGTGGTTGGCCACTAAAAGCGGAGTTTAGCGCTCCTCCTTTAGTTTCAACAAAGAAAACCCTGGCCACTGATTATATCCTTATCTAGGTCATAGGGACCAGCTTTATAAGTTACTGTCTCTTCCTACTGCCTCAGATATACATATTCAGGAACAGATTTCCCTTATAAAGACTAGAATAAGAAAATTTCAATATGGTAGGGCCTGTCATTCGCATGATGACATGTCTTATGGTTTGAAGTCGTCTCCTGTGTCTGACCCCTATTCAGCCTATAAACAAGCACTAGATAAGAAACTAATGGATGACCTTCTGGATTCGAAGGGTGTTCTTAAAATGACTGATGTTGAAATGTTGCACATTGTTCAAGGTGTACTGCAGGACCAATATGGTCTGGCTTTTCAACCTATGGGTAAATAGGCTAATCTTTTTTTTTCCTTCCCCCTATTCTAACTCCTCAACAGTCACAGGAGTTGGAAGTACCCATTACTAAGGAGGAGGAGGTCAGGTCAGAAATGTCACATTTAAGGACTGGAATTTCCCCTGGACCGGATGGCCTAATCAATGCGTTTTATACATTTTTTTTTGGATGATTTTTGTGACATTCTTGCACATGTCTATAATGAGATATTGACTGTTGAAATTTTATCTCCAGATTTTTCTGCTGCTCTAATTATTTTTTTATATAAGAAGGGAGATAAACACAATATTGGCAATTAGAGGCCGATAAGATTCTTTTTGCTATCCTGTGCCATAGACTCCAACAGGTAGCCCTTTAATTCACCAGTACAGACTTGTTCTGTCCCAGGATAGAATATTCAGCAAAATGTAACACTTTTTGTGGAATATCTGTGAATGCAGCCACATGTTAAAGTTTCACGGATAATTTGCTGTCACTAGACCAGGTCAAAGTCTTTGACAAAGTGTTGCATGATTTTTTGTTCCAAGTTTTCCATCAATATGGGTTTTCTTGAAATTTAGGTCTTGGGTTCGCTTTTTATATGATCAGGCTATAATTTATCCTATGGTGAATGGTTTAATTGGGGATGGTGTAAATTTCTGTGAAGTGTACGTCAGGGTTGCCCTATCAGTCCCCTGCTGTACACTTTTGTGTTGGACCCATTGATTGGAAATTCTCCATCATCCAAACATCTTTGGTCTTACTCCCACTGTTGAGGTTCTCCTCCAGGTTTTGGCTGTTTATGCTGATGATATGTGCCTGTAGTTTACGTGATAAGACCTCAGGTCTTACTGCTCTTGATATTTTGGCCCATTTCAGTACTATTTCTGGGACTATGATTAATCCTGAAAAAAGTTCAGGGACTTTTTATAGGGAAAGGGTCCTTTGATTCCTCCACTGGGCAGACTGCTATTACTGCTGCCCCCATAAAGATTTTGGGGTGTTTTTTTGGGAATGGGGATTTGGCTGAACTCAGTTGGAAATCTAGCATTGAACTGGGCGAACTTAAGGTGCAACTGTGGAAATCTTAGACATTTTCTAAACAAAAGCATATTATGATCATTAAAACATTTCTTCTCCCGTTATTTTTGTATTTTAGTTCCATTTTTCCTTTGCCTAAACTCTATGACACCGGTTTATACAGTATTTTTTTTTTTCAAATGCTTTGGGGAAGTCGATTAAACCCAGTCAAGAGGGATTTTACTTATTTACGGATTAATAAAGGCGGCCTTGGTATGATTAACCCTTTAGTATTCTATTTTTCCTTTTTCCTTAAACCCACTTTTAAGGAGCCTACTCAGAATTTATCTAATCCTTGGGATTTTTGGACGTTTTATTTGATTAAGAATTTTTTATCAAGATGGTTTGCTTAAGCTCCCATTATTAAAATGAATTCAGGTGCCCCTTCTTTTATTTATCAGGGAGCAACTAAGCTTCGGACATGGAAAATTACTCAGTTTGTGGTTCATCGACTTTCCCGGAAGGCTTTGTATGCTGAGATTATGACTGGGAATTTTTTGGTTCTTGTTGATTTTCCTAGATGCTTTTGTAACCCCCCTGCAAATGGGGGTTCCCGAAAGACTTCCAGGAGCTTGCTTGAATGCTCCAAGCCTGAATGGTGTTTGGCGTTTAAGCCACTTATCAGTGAGTGTTTTTAGAGCCTCTGGTACTGTCTCTTTAAGAGCTGTCTGCTTGCAGACATAATTAGTTTATATGGGGGGACTGTGTGTTTCTTTGATTGAGTACCACTCAAGCTGCTGCCAATTCACCCCATTTTTGCAGTCACTAGGAGTGCAAAGGGAACCTGTCTGAAAGATGTAACTGATTGCCAGAAATCATTTACAGTAATAATAAAATTACAGTTTGTCTAACCTGCTGCTCTTTGCAGTCAGAACTGTCTGCCTAGTTCCCATTCTGGTTTTGAACTGCTGAACTGGACCAATCAGTGTGGGGTAAACTAGCTCTAAAATGATGCCTTGGACGAATCAGAACTTGGGACTCATAATCTGAGCCAGCCACAAGAGGATTGTATGGGCAGTGACTCTGGGAGATGTAGTTTAGACTTGGTGCCTTTTGGACCAACAGCAGCAGTCTATTGTGGTGACAGCCAATCCAGTCAGAACTGGGAAGAACTCAGAAGTGCCGGTTTTTTGTCTGTTGGGAGTTTCAGTTTGAGATCTGAAAGTGAAGGGAAAGAAACCCTGTGCTCCTTCAGTGCACAGTTTCAGTCAAAAAGCGTGTGCAAGGCCCAGAGTTCGGTCTACAACGTGTAACTGCTTGTTAGACTGAATCCGTCCTGTGAAAAGAATCAAAGGATCTCTGAAGAGTAGAAACCAGGCTCACCCTGTAGAAGACTGAAGAAATTGTTGAATTACACTCGGTCTGTCAGGAACTGAATCTGCGTGTGTTCTCCTGGTTATTGTGCAGTAATTGCGATTGGGATACAGATGCAGCCTGCCTGGTATAGTCTTTCTTTTTTTACCATATAAATGTGTGAGGAGTCTCTTGGAGATCAAAAGTAGCCCTGCTGACATTGAAGGACCATATCTTCTTTGGAGGTCGTGAGTACTAATTGAGGTCGCTCCCTGTTGAATTGCCACATTAAATCCAAATGGAATTACTGTACTGCTGACTGTTTAATTTTCCTTTCTCTCTGTGTGAAGGGCCCTACCAGCTGCCACGGTTTGGACTAGCCACTAGGGCTTGGGTGACAGGGACAGTAACTGATAGGGATAGGCCTCTGCACAGAGCCATAAGTAGATATTAGAGTGATAAGCTAATTAACCTGATTCCCCTGTCCTTGTTATATCCCCTAAATAAATCAGAGCTGCTTGTTTCAGCAAAGTTATACTGCCTGAGGTATTTGTCTATGTTAAAGTACTGTACTGTGATTGTTGCACTGTATCTCATTTCAGGGAGGTCCCAGTGCGGAACCAGTCCTGGGGGTAAGTGTATACTGTGAAGGTAATTCTGATATATTGTGTGGGCCACTAGTGGGAAGAAAGGGGGGTTGCAGTGTCCCAGAGGGCTGTGACCAAGTTAGTTTAACTATTGCAAACCCTGACCTCTGGGTGGAGGCACCCGCCATTGGATCCAGGCCCCTCAACCTGTTAGTGGCAAATCAGGCAGGGGTAGTAGCCCCTGGGATAGCGCCATTTAGGGGTTACACTTTCACTCCAAAACTCACTTGGCTTTGAAAGTACTTACTGACAAACGGATCCCTTCTAAGATGTGGGATGTGACTTGGCTTAGTTGCCATGGGAGATTAGGGGTCAGGGGTACTCTGAAGCATAAAGCTGAATGTATAGGTTTTGAAGAAACTATGGAACATTTTTTCATTTCTTGTCATTATGCCAAACTTTTTTGGGTAACTCTGCTCTCTAAATGGGGTTGGGGTAGTTCGAGACACATTTCTTATGAATGTTTGGTGCCTGGGGATTATTCTGTTTTTTTTTCCCAGTATTATCCAAGTACATTGACTGTGGTCTTTGCCTGTATAAAGTTTTATATGTGGCAAGCAAGATGCCAATTTTCTTTATAGCAAGCACACTTATACTCTGCCATCAGTTTTGCTTACTCATATTGAATTGGTATTGAAGAAACAGAGAGACTCTGAATCGGGGTTTTTACCCTCTCATATGTTCCATGAATACTGGAAACATGTTTATTGGCTTTAATTTGTTTTTAAGGGAATGTCAGAAGAGTTTTCTGGTTTTGTTCATATTTCTTTCAGCATCATTCTTTTTCTTTCACCTGAATTTGGAAACTACTTGTTTCACTGTTTGTGATTTTTTTTCATTTTGTATTCTTTATCCCTGTTTTATTTTTTGAATTTGTATTCGTGAAAATGAACTGATGTTTTTGTTCTTTACGATAAACAATTTCCCTACTCTTTTTCGATAAGTGCCATGGGCTTTTTAGCATCCACCTAAACTACCACCAATCCAGGCAGATGGGACCTTGGTTTAATGTCTCATCTGAAAGACGGCACCTCAGAAGTGCAGCACCCCCTCATGCTGTATTACAGTGTCAGTGTTGGGACATTAACCCAAGTGCCAGATGTGGAACTGAACCACAGCCCTCTGATCTAGATGATACCAAGATGGGAAGCGTAGTGGATGATGTTGAGGGGTGGAAAGAGCTACAGGGTGACCTAATCAAACTGGAGGAGTGGTCAGTGAAGTGGCAACTGGGTTTCAATGTGAAGAAGTGTAAAGTAATGCACTTCGGTGCAATGAACCAGAGGAGGGAATACTGGTTGGGTGGGATGAGACTGGGGGTCACCAAGGAACAGAAGGATCTGGGGGTGATGATTACTGACAGCAAGAACAACTCTGCCCAGTGTAGAAAGGCTGCAGCCAAGGCTAACAAGATGCTGGGGTGTATTGCAGGGAATCTCGTCCAGACATAAGGATGTAATCCTACCCCTCTCTGTAGATCTTTCGTCAGGTTACATTTGGGAGTACTGCATGCAGTACTGGCGGCCATATCTGAAGAAGGATATCAGGCTGCTAGAGGTGCCACATAGGGCAACAAAAATGATACAGAGGATAGAAGATAAAATCTTCGAGGACAGACTGAGGCATCTGAGTTTGTACACCCTAGAAGAGAGAGAGAGAGAGAGGGATATGATTGAAATGTTCAAGTTTCTGAAGGGTTTAACAAAACTGACACAGAGGGCTATTTAGGCTGAGGAAGGAAAGACACAAGAGGTCATGGGCTAAGACTGGAGGGGCCAGATTTAGGAGAGATGAGGAAACATTATTTTACAGAAAGGGTGGTGTCAAAATGGAATAGCCTACCGGAGGAAGTGGTATTATGTAGGACGGTGGGTACTTTCAAAAGGGCATAGGACAGGGCACCGGGGGGAGGGGTCTGCATAAGTAGTAATGATAAATTGCCAGAGGGACCATATGGCCTGTTTCTGCTGGCATATTCATATGTATGTATGTACATCCCCACCCTCCAGTGTATTATTCTTTTACTTATTTATTTATTGAAAATGTTTCTCCAGGAGAGGCACACTGAGCAAAACAATGCTCGTCTCATGGTGCGACCGGGGGGTGGGGTACATGGGAAGAGAATACATAAAACAATCAATGGGTTGAACTTAGAGTCAAGCAATTCAAACAATTGTTACATAGTTAAGTGTGGCTATACAAACTTATTATATGCGGAGACACTACATACATGTGCCACAAGGAGGGTGGCATAACGTATTTGATTACACATCTAGAACTATACATGATTACATAAGTGCCTATATCTAGAGATTGAGTTGAAGTATGATGCAACAAGTTGGCAGAGAGAAATGGGAGCCTAAGCTTGGGGCCAGGGGAAGGTGACAGGTCTGGGTAGACAACACAGGGAAAGATGAGGGGGGTGACTTAGGGAAGACGTTGACGGGAATAAGAAGGGAAGAGCAGAAGTGTCATGAGCGGGTAAGTGCATGGGTTGTTAGGGCATTATATAAGCCAGTCATTTGGCAAACAGCCCAGCCGTGATCAGGTGCATGGAAAAGAGAGTCAGTCGGGAGGTCAGAAGGCAGGGTACAATTGGGTGCGAAGAAGTTAGTAAGGGCAGAGGATAGAGAGGTTTGGAGGAAGAATGGCGGATTTGGGTCGGCAGGTCATTCCAGAGCTTAGGGAGGAGGTAAGAGAAAGCCGATTGGCCTCATGGAGGTCCTTCCGTGAGGAGCTAATAGCCTGGAGTCAGTACACCTGAGGGCATGAGCGGGGGTTGGCGGGGAAGATAGGGAGAAAATGAGGTAGGGTGGCAGGGAACTGAGCCAGAAGTTAGAAACAAATTTAGCACTGTGAAATAGGCGCCGGTTGCTCAGGGATGGAGGGCCAGTGAATGGAAGAGCACGCAGTGATGGGTGCGGGGGGGAGGGTGAAGCAGCAGAAAGCATTGAAAAGGGGCTCCAGTCTGGATAAGGTGGACTTGGAGGCAGAGCTGCAGACAACATTGCAGTAGTCGAAGGAAGGTAGAATCATTTTCTGGACTATTTTGCGTCTCACAGGAAGCAGGAGACTTGTGCAGTTTCTATAGAGGGTGCGAGCTTAGGGCATAGTTTTGATAGGATGGCGTCCACGTGTGTGCAAAGGAGAGGTGGATCAAGCCAAACCCCAGGTACCTAAGGAGGGGCACGACTTCAAGGATGGTGTTATTTAAGTGCGGAAGATCAGAGGGGATGTAAGTCTGGATAGTCTCTGTCTAGTGCCGAAAGACATAGAACTTTTCTTGGCATTTAGGGAGAGCTGGTTGAGTTGAACCAGTGTTGTACTTTGTTGAAGTCGGTCTGAGATTAGAGGTGACTTCTTCATAGGTACGGCCGGAAGTAAAGAGGACCATGTCATCAGCGTACATGTGTATTGATGTAGTGGAGCAAGCCTTTGGCAGATCATTTAGTAGGATAGAGAAGAGAATGGGGCCAAGAACTGGAGCCCTGGGGAACGCGGTGGTAATAGAGAGAGCCAAGGGAGGGGGGGTGCAGTCAGTTATTTTGTAACTGGGTTCTATTTTGTGGTGAGCACTGAACCAATTTATGGCTGATGCCGACAGTCCAGCACCTGATGGGCAGGATAGCAGGAGGGAGTGGGATACCGTATCGAAAGCTTTGGCTAGGTCGATGAAAACAGCGGCAGTAATTTGTCGTTTGTCCATCCCAGAGAGGATGAAGTCCGTGAGTCTTAGTAGGGAGGTGATGGTAGAGTGTTTTTTTCTAAAACTGGACTGGAATGGAGTGAAGAAGTTAGTTTCAGAGAGAAAGTGGGAGAGTTGTGATAGTACTAGGTGTTCCTGGAGTTTGGTGACAGTGGGGAGGAGGAGATGGGGTGGTAGTTAATAGTGGAGGTAGGTCACCTACTTTGGTAGTGGTAGGACAGTGGCATGCTTCCACTCTGTGGGGAGTGACTCAGTGGTGAATGAAAGATTTAGCAGGGCAGCGGGGAGTAGTGATGGCTCGAGCAGATAGGAAGAGGAGTTTGTTACGAGGCCATCGAGATTTACCTTGGTGGATTCAGGGAGCCGAAGGCGCCTAAGGTTTCATGAGGGAGATGTGTCTGAAAGAGAAAGGGTTCTGGCCAGGCGGTGGGGGACAGCTGTCTGGGGAGTGGGTGGGTTACAGGAGGGAGGGAGGGAGTCCAGGAGGCCTGAGCACAAGTAGTGAAGTAGAAACTGAACTCAGAGGCCACTGTCAGGGGTCAGAGAGTAGAGTCCCTGGGCAAGAAGGAGAGGAGGGGGACTTGTTGTTGGGGGGGGGGGAGAAAAGGGAGTTGATGACTTTCCAGAATTTAGAAGGCCTCCCAAGATTTATGTTTAGGGTGGTGTTAAAATATTCGCCTTAGCTGCCGGGATGGCCTTTGTGCACTTGTTTCGAGCATGCTGTTGTTCTCAGTCTCTATCAGGTGCTGGTTAATTTATAAAATTTGTTGGACGATTTTAATAAGTTCCTTGTACTTTGTACACCATCTCCAGTTTGGGCTTGGTAGTGTTAGTAAATGCAAGCGTGTTGGGAGACAGTGTGGTCTAGTGGTCAGAGCACCAGTTTGGGAACCAAAAGATCGCAGGTTCAAATCCCACCAGGGCTATGTGTGGTACTCACAACGTGAACTCAAGTAAGTCACAAACTCTAAGTGACCATGACCACCCAGCTATGGAAATGGGCGAAAAGGCAAGACCCCACTGAAAATAAGATACTTCATCTCAGCAAGGTTATCCTGGGTAAATAAGTAAATAAGCTGTAACAATAGCAATAGTGAATATATTTGGGATAAGAAATTCAAGTATTTTTCTAATTGGTGAACACCTTTAAATTAGCAGATGTTTGTGCACCAAATACTTATGAAGCAGAAAGCGACATGATAGACCGAACGTCTCTTTTCGTATGCTATGATGTTAATTCTTAGTATAAATAGAAAATCGAAGAAATACAGTAACAAAATACAAAACTGCAGAAGAAGCCCTTTAGCCAAGGAGTTTCAGGATGCTAAGCCATATGTAACCATTAAACAGATACAAATATAAATTCTTGCTTACCGACTGGTTGGTCATGGGGTTGGCCAGTAGAGTTGGATCCCAGACTGCACTGCAGTTCCCCACCAGGGGGCACCGGCTGCATTACAAACAGATCACTGTCAACATACGGGCAGACATAACAGCAGAAACCAACAAATCAAGTTACAATTTTAGTATGTTACTACATTTTTTGGGAGGGGTGGCTGTATCTGGACTAATTCTCTGAGAACAATGTCTATTTGAGACCCCTTATGTTCCAACTTGCATTCGAAAAATCAGCTGCAATGCTTGTGGGAAGTCCAACCTAAATCATTCTTGAGATCTGGACAGTGACTGCCTACTGAGGGAGAAGCTGTGTCATGAGATCTTTTCTGAGCAGAGTCTCAGCCGGGGGGTCCCCAAATCCTGACACTGCAGAACATTCATAGAGCATGTCCCCTAAATGAGGGCAGGCCCAAGAACCAGCAAAGGGACCCTGAGCAGGAAAACATTCCAGAACTCACCTGACTCCCCAAGGTGGGATTCACACTTAAAAGAAAGTCTCAGAATGTTCCAGATCCAAAACAGAAATCACTACCTCCACAAACATTGTTATATGGCCAGCCTATCACTGCACAAGGACATCCAGCAGCCCAGAGGACTGTTTCTCCAACTACATGCATCACACACTCATCAAAGACCTGCACACGTCACAGACAAAATGCATCACAGAACCTGGTAAACACCAAATACAGCACTACCTGCTGTGCCAGCTTGGTGGTGCACTGCCTGGCTTCAGGGGTGTCATTTAGGAGTAGCCACGGGTTACGGTCAAGACTCCTATGATTTGTTTGCAACCCTATGATATCCACTGCAACCCTAAAATAAGGTATTCCTAGTGTTTTGTTATATAAAATTTGGTGGGTGGAGGAGCTTCACAACCCTATTACTATACCAAAATGGGCTTTTGCAACCCCTATGATTCTGGTGAAATTAAGCTACTGCCAGGCTTCCCACCACCTCACGGTCTGACTCAAACAGCTGCTCCTACAATGTTTCAATTACTCAGCCTTCAGTTCACTTGTGTGGTGGTGATCCACAACAGTGGAAGCTAAGAAGTTTAAACAAAACAGAGATGAGTGTCACTTCGGAGAGAGTGCTGTTGTGGTCATGAAGCATTTGGTTGGAGAAACCAGCCTGAAGCAAAGCTGCTTTAGAACCACTGATTGGTCGTCGCTGATTTCACTTCTCAGGGCCCTATTTTTGATGCTTTTGCGATAGTTTTCCTTCTCTGTGTCATATCAGTGTAAATCTTTATCTAGCAGTGTTTGTTTACTTTCATGACTGTTTTAACCCTGTCCCCATATTACTGAAGCTGCCATACTGCCTCTTCCACAGGTCAAGAGGGCACAGTGAGTGGCTACTTTCACAGCTGACATCAATTCTGCTTCTTAGCCAGCACGGGGTAAGTGAATGCCTCCATTGAACTGAAGTCCCACACTTCCTTGACGCATTCTGCCCACTGCTGGCCTCAGCATAGAATTCTGGGACTCAAGTGCGTCTGTTCCCCTTTCACATAGTCAGTTATCCCAGGGCTCATTCAGGTATGTCTGCCTTTCTCACTTCATGCCCCCAAAACTGCTTAATATGCTTATACCCATCCCTCTCACCTTTAGAAACATAGACTTTGTCGGCAGATAAGGACCACGTGGCCCACCTAGTCTGCCCAATTGTCCCTGCCTATACTATTACCACAGGCCCTACTCCCACTTTCTGTTTTTCTACTAAGATTCCTTTGTACCCAATCCCATGCATGCTTGAAGCTTACCACTGTTTTCACTACTAGACTGTTCCAGGCATTCACCACTGTTTCAGTAAGTACTTCCTCACCCCTCCTAAACTTTCCCCCTCCAGCTTCATTGCATGCCCTCCTGTCCTGGTGCATCTTCTCCTCTGAAAAATACTCTCCTCCTGTACCTTGTTCACCCCTATGAGGTATTTATAGGTCTCTATTATGTTGCTCTTCTTCCTCCTCTTCCAGGGTGTACATATTGAGATCCCTCACTCTCTCCTCATAGGGCTACTGATGCATCCCCATACCATTTTAGTTCCCCTCCTCTGAATAGCCTCTACCCCGGTCTATATCCTTCCTGAGATGTGCTTTCCAGAACTGTGAAGACAGAGAAGTACCTGTTCAGGATATCTGCCCCCCCCCCCACCACCAATTCTCCTCTGTGCAATCGTGCCGTCCTTATTCTCACAGTCCCTCCCCCCTTCTCTTCCTCCTTCACTTCTGTATCTGAAGACAGTCTTGCCCCCGTTTGTCACCACTCTGGCTATCCTTTCCTCTGTTTGCACCTTTGCACCCCTCACTGCCTTCCCTGCTCCCCTCTACTTTACCTGGTACTCCTCCCTCTTTGTCCCTCTAAATGCCACCCCTTTAGCCCTTAACTTTTCAGTCTCTTCCGTTGGAGCCAAAGTGGCATTTTTTCCCTCCTGCTTTTACTCATTTCTTTCACACAGGGGTTTGCTGCCTTCACTATGCCTTCCCTCAGTTTATGCATTGTTCCTCCACCCCAATCTGGCAATACCCCCAACCCCCACCAGGTCTGAGGCATTCACTCATTTTTTTTAAATCTGCCCTCATCCTTGTGTGGTTCATCTCTGCCACTGTCTTTATATTAAATCACACTGCACAGTGATCCCTGGTCCCCCGGTGACACCTCCACCTTGATGTATGCAACACTGTCTCTGTTTGTGAACACCAGCTCCTGTACTGCCTCGTCTCAAGTGGGATCTATGACTAGCTGTCTGAGAAACATCTGTAGGAAGTCTAGGATGGCCCTGCTTCTAGCCAAGCTGTGACTGGCAGGTTCCAATTGACATCTAGCAGACTGAAGCCCCCAAATAGCAGCACCTTTCCTTTTTGCCATCATGCTGATGGCTTCCCCTAGTGACTTATCCAATCCCCCCGTGCTGGAGGTTTGTATATCACTCCAGTGCAAATAGTGGCTCCGCTTCTGTTTCCAGGGTGACCCACAACAACCCAACGCATCCTTTCCTCCCAGGTTCCCTTGCATTTCTGTCACTCTGACACCTCCCTCACATACAGCACAAGCCCTCCACCCTTCCTTCCTTCCCCATCCCTTTCCAAACTGAGAGTAGCCTGGTATGGCCAATGTCCCACTTGTGATTCTCAGTACACCACGATTCAGCTACAGCCACAAGAGCAAGGTCTGCCTCTGCCATGATGGCCTCCAGGTTCAGAACTGTATTTCCTAGACTCCTTGTGTTAGCACACAAGGCTCTCCAAACCTTGCTGCCATCCTGCCTTCAGCTTCCTCCTTCCCGCCTTTGCTACCTCTCTGAACTTCTCTCCCACTTCACTACCCTCTCTGTGCCTTGTCATCTCTTTCCACATCTTCTGTACTTGTCCTCCTTGTCCCCTACAGTGCCTATGCCTCCTTCAACTTGCACCCTGGGGTGGTTTCCTCCCTTCGGGCCCTCCCTTCTTGCTTCAGTCTGTTGGAAGGGGCAGTTTATGCCTCCCTTGGTAATACTGCCTCCTTCTCAGTTAGTTTAAATGTCATCAAATTAACACTTAAACCTCCCACTGGACTGTGGTCCCCCTCCCAGAAGGATATGCGCCGTCACCTCTGTATAGACCCATATCCTTCTAGGTTGTCCCCCAATCCCCACTGAAGCTGAACATCTCATCCCTGTGCCATTCCTTTCCTGGTGCAGAGTACTCCATCTTCCCCTCAGCCGGAGACAGGCAGCACCACAGCAAATGCCACTGTTCATGCTACCTGCCTTTGGCTCCTCCCCAGATCCTAAACTTTCCTGCACTACTCCAGCCCCATTCCTTGCTAGGTCATTCCTCCCCAGGTGGACAATGACACCATCCCCAATGCCAAGTTGCCCTAGAGAGCCTTAGGATCCACTGTCCATGCCTCCAAGCCACAGCTCCAGTTAGGCACCTAACATCCCTTTTCTCCACCCTTTCCTACTCCCAAATCTATCCCCTTCACAACTGAGTCCTCCACCAGAAGCTGCTTTCTCCTCTGCTGGGGTCCTCTACCTCCCACCTTGGGGCCTCCCCTTCGTAGGACTCCTACACCCTCCCTTGCCACCACTTCAGATTCTTGGAAGTCCCATCCTGCCAGAATGGTGAAAGAATTCTATAGTGGCACAGGCTGAGGAATGTGCCTGACCTGCCAACAACACCCTCCTGGAGCGCACCAACGCAGCACCTTCCATCGTGGGCACCCACAACACTATTTATTTGTAATTATTTTCCCATATAGGTTTTTCTCCTGCTCCTGCTATCACCCAGGGATATAACCAGTTGATCATGGATAAACCCCGTTCAGGCTATTTCCACTATCATTCGGACAGCAAATGATTTATTTCCCATGTTTTTTCTCTCGTTTTCTCTCTCTCCTCCCCCTGGCATGAGCCATGCCTGTCAGCATTGATGTTGCAGCGTGTCCTTGTGGAAGGAGCAAGCTCCCTGTTCAACCTGCAGGGGTGGCTGTGTGCCAGAAACCACCTCCAGTGCTCCCCAGCCAAGGTGTGCTGCCCTCCGGCAGCTGCCTGCAGCCTGGCCTGTCTTCCAACATGGTGACTGAAATCCACTCCTGAATGCTGGTAATCTGCATGCTGGACCATCAGGCGGCTTTATGTAAGCAATAAGGCATAATGGGGTGTGTTATGGTAGGATGACAGCTCACCTTGGGTGGGCTGAAACACAAGGCAAAGTCACATGCTTCCACCTCCTGAGAAGGACCATTAGCCCACCATAACGCACCCCCTGGAATGCCTTTTTGCAATTATGAAATGGGTCCGTTTTAGTAACTTGGATGTATTTTTTAAACACATTTTTGTTGAGTTACTTTCAGCTGGGCTGTTGTGCTGGGATAAATGGCTGGATAAAAGCACCTCTTGGCCAATCAGGAGCCACATTCTTTCTACCGATTTCATAATTGTAATTTTTGACCAGGAAAAGCACACTCATTTTCAGGGGCATCTTGGGGGGGTAGTACATGGACCCTTTTTATTGACGGGGAGAATGTTGGTCATGACATTGGGGAAAACTTTCCTTCTCTTGGAGTCTGTGGGAATCATAAGCACAAAGCAGTGAAGGAAAGATCAAGCCCTTATCCAGAATGTGGAGAGGACATTGAATTGCAAGCATTTTTGTTATCCTGTACACTAGTTTTAGGATTTTTGGAAACTGCTAGCTAAAAAACGGAAACTTCCATGGCTAGAAAGACTCATCTGTGAATGTACAACCACTTTAACAATAATCTTCACCTGCCTTAAACTATCTGTGGCAGGCAAGATGCCAGGTGGTGTTATTAGACTGCAGTATATTTCCATTATTAAAATGTGAGTCGGCTTCAAATTCAGACGACTTGTGTTACACAGACAAGTATACCATGCTTTCTACTACATTTACAGATATATGGAAGAGAATTTGTGGGATATCATAATATAGTTTGGGAGAATGTCTGGTGGTTACCATATAAAGATTTGTGCACCCTAAGGTATACGGTAGTGGTTAAAATGGATTAAAAGATAAATTCTTTCAGTTGTTATTTTTGAGTTAATGTCTTTTATCCCTTTCCGATGTGCTTTATCGTCTTTTTTTTTGTAATCTCTGTTTATCCCCCACCTTGGCACTGGCACTGTCACCCGACCAACCATCGTGTCGCGAATGTGGAGGGCCCCACCCCCCAATTGAGCCATGGCTTACCCCCATGGTGGGGACAGAGTGGGAGTGGGTAGCCAGGCCCTCTAGCCACCCACCCAGTTCCATAAATACAGGTTACTCACCTGTAACAGGAGTTCTAGGAATGGTATATGTTGTTCATCCACACTCAATGGCAGTATCCTTGCCGCTTTAAATCTTGCGGAAGGTCTTAACTTGCTCCTCCACCCACCGGGTGGTATAACTCGGCTCGCCCCATGACGCCAGATCCCTGCCCGCTGGAAGCTCAGGTTGTGCGTCGAGCCGGGAGGTCGGGGGAATGTAGGATGAACAATATATACCATTCCTAGAACTCCTGTTACAGGTGAGTAACCTGTACTTAGGGACATGGATATGTTGTTCATCCACACTCATTGGCAGACTCCTAGCAGTTCTCCGGAGGAGGGAGGCAAGACGACACCATATACTTACTTGGGGAAAGAGAGACTGAGAACCGAGCCCCAAAACCAGCATCCCCGCGTGACTCAAGGTCGATGTGGTAGTGGGTAATGAAGGTGTTTGCTGACTTCCAGGTAGCAGCCCTGCAGATTTCCTGGATAGGGACGTCCCTGGAAGCAGCCACCGTTGCAGCAGTATGGCGGGTAGAATGAGCTCTTATCCTCTGGGAGGCTCCATGCCCGCTAACTTATAGCAGAGATCTATGCAGGAGGTTACCCACCTGCTTATCGTCCGCTTGGCTGCAGGTCTGCCAGATGCGGCTTCAGCGTAGGTGACAAACAGCTGGCGAACCTCTCCCCGAATTTCAGCCGTGCGCTCCTTATAATAAGCGAGCGCCCTTCTAGGATCCAGAGTATGGAGCCTATATTCGGCCTCCGAGGTGTGATTGGGGTAGAACACCGGCAGAGTCAACACCTGGTTAAGGTGAAACTCCGACACCACCTTCGGAAGGAATTTCGGGTGGGCGCAGGACAACCTTGTCCCTGTGGAAGACCAGGTAGAGACTGATGGAAAGCGCCTGGAGCTCTCCCATCTTCTGGCTGACGGATAGCCACCAAGGAGGCGGTCTTCCACGACAGGTGAGAGAGAGCACACCTGTGCATAGGTTCGAATGGCTTGCCCATGAGCTTTGCCAGTACCAGCAGTAGATCCCACGGAGGTGGAGGTTCACGCACCGGAGGGGAAATGTGATCAAGGCCTTTGAAAAAGCGCCAGACCACCTTCTCCTGCGCCACCGACTGCTTCCCGGCCCGCGCCCGGTAAGCAGAGATGGCTGCCAGGTGCACCCTCAGGGTCGTCGACCTAAGCCCTTGACTAGAAAGGGACCATAAATAGTCCAAGATGCTTGCCAAGGAACAGGAGGAAGGGTCCAAGCCCTTGCCCTGACACCAAATGGAAAACCTTTTCCATTTGAAGGCATAGCATTTTCTGGTCGACTCCTTACGGGACGCCTCAACTACATTGAGGACCTCGTCGGAAAGACCCAAAGCCTGGAACTCTAGCCGCTCAGGAACCAGGCCGTCAGGTGCAGGGATTGAAGGTCCGGATGGAACACCTTCCCTGATTGACTGAGAGCAGGTCCGGCGAGCTGGAAGCTCCGCGGAGTCCTGGAGCTGAGACTGAGGAGATCTGGGTACCAGAACTGGCGAGGCCAGTCTGGGGCTATCAGAATCACCTGCGCCTTGTCCCTCCTCGCTTTGAGAAGCACCCTTGTGGATCAAGGAAATGGGGAAAGGCGTAAAGAGGCCCGGGGTCCATTGCCTCGAGAAGGCATCCCTGCAGCCAGCCCTGCTGAGGGGCGGCATGGAACAGACTAAGCTTCGCTTCTCCATGAGGCAAACAGGTCCACCTGAGGTGTGCCCAAAGGGAGAACAGATGCTGTACTACCTCCGGCAGGAGAGACCACTGTGGGATGCAGCCCCTATCCGGCTCAGGGCATCGGCCAGGGTGTTGGAGGCTCCTGCCACGTGAATGGCTAGGAGATCCGCCTCCAGGCTGCGACGAGTGACCAAATGCGGAGAGCTTCTTGCATAGAAGCATGGAGCACGCCCCGCCTCGGCGGTTTAGATAGTACATGGTCGTGGTATTGTCCGTCTGGACTCGGACCACTTGACCCCGGAGGAACGGAGCAAAGGCGGTGAGAGCTAAGCGGACCGCTCGGAGCTCCAGCAGGTTGATGTGGCATCGGGACTCCCGCGGGGACCAGAGGCCATGAGCCCGGTGTTCCCCCAGATGGGCACCCCAACCCATCAGAGAGGCATCGGTCGACAGAGAGACCGTCGGCTCGGGGCGGACGAACGGGATGCCCTCCTGCAAATGATCTGGAACGGTCCACCACTGGAGAGCATTCCACATCCCTGTGTCACTGACACAAGCTGGTCCAAGGGATCGCAGCTGCCAGGACCACTGGCTGGCCAGTCCCCACTGAAGGGGACGATGTTCCAGCGGGCCCAACGGACCACGCTGGTACAGGCCGCCATGAGACCCAGGCGCAGGAAGTCCCGGCAGGCGCAATTGCCCAACCAGAAATGATCGGGCAAAGGAGGAAAGAACCTCGGCCCTGTCCGCCGAGCCGCTCTGGCTCGAAGAGAGTCGAGCTGCGCCCGATGAATAAAATCACCTGCTTCGACCGAGTTCCGACTTGGCCTCGTTGATAAGGAGGCCCAGTTGAGACAGACCTGGAGGGCCAGACTCTGACCACTCCGCCTCCTTCCTGGAGGGAGCTGCTATCAGCCAGTCGCCCAGGTAAGGGTACACCCGACCCTCGGCGCCGTAGAGAATGCTGTCACCACTGCCATGCATTTGGTGAAGACCCTGGGAGCTGGAGACAAGCCGAAGGGCATGGCTTGAACAGAGAGATCCTTCCGCCGAAGCGAAGGAATCTCTGGTGAGACGGACGGATAGGGACGTGAAAAAGCCGCGCCCTGCAAGTCCAGAGAGCAGAACCACACGCCCGCGTTCAGGATGGTATTATCTGAGCCAGAGTACCATCCTGAAGGTTCGAGACCTTAGGAACTTGTTTAGGTCGTGTAGGTCGAGAATGGGGCGCCAGCCCCCCGTCCGTTTCGGAACCAGGAAGTACCTGGACACAAACCCTGGGTCTGAAGGAGGGTCCACCACCTCTCTTACCACCTCCTTCTGGAGGAGGAGAGTGATGTCGGCTCGACGAGCCGCCAGTGAGGCTGGGGATCCCGAAGCCCCCCGAGGGGCGACGGCTCTGAAGGGTGGTGCCTGCTCGAATTCCAGAGGCAGGCCTCTTCCCACCACCTCCAAGACCCACCTGTCCGTGGTAACAGCGGACCAGGCGGAACGGAAGTGCCGGAGCCGTCCCCCCACGGGGGGACCCAGGGGTAAGGTGGCGGGGATGGGGGCGACACCCCTCAGCCCGTCACTGGGCAGGCTTGGAGGAGGGACCGGCCGAGGGACCTCCTGGGCCCTTTCCTCCCTGCCTCCTGTTAGAGGAAGCCGGCGGCTTGGGTTTGGGATGCCAAGGCCGAGCCTGCTGGCCCTGACGTTGCTGGGCCGGGCGCGCCGGGGGCACAGAAGGACGAAAGGGCTTAGGCTGTGGTTTGCGGCCTTTGTCCTTCTGAGCGGAAGAGACCGAGTCCAAGGTGGCATTGGACTTCGATCCTCTGCAGGTGACCTTCCACCCCAGGGTCAAGAGGTCAGTCCCAAAAAGGGAACATCCGCCAACTTGTGCTGGGTATCCGGGCAAAGGTGGATATCTCAGCCAAGCCATCGACGCATAGCCACTGGCGGCCCACCGATCTGGCACGAGTCCCTACATCCAAAGCAGTCTGGAGCTGCTGTTTGGCCACTGCTCCTGCTCCTGGTCCCGCACCTGCTTAACCGTAGTCTGCAGATCGGCGGAAGATGAGGGATGACTCATCCAGGAGCCCAACAGGGCATGAGAAAATGTGCCATGAGGACGGCCGAACTGGCCTGACGAAGGCCGAGAGAGGGACAGCGAGACTTTTCGCCCGACATAGTCCAATTTCTTGGACTCCTTGTCAGGAGGTTTGTCCACATCCCTGGCGTATGCCGGGCGCACCGAAAACGCTGTCGGTAACCAACCCCTCAGCAGAGGGGTGTTCCGAAAAACCGGACAAGGAACCGGTAGGGACCGCATACTTCCTGGCCATCCTGGCCGAAGGCGCAGGGCAGGAAGCAGGGCGCTGCCAAAGTTCCAGTGCTGGACCCACTATGGCCTCGGCCACCGGAAAGGCCTCCGTCGGAGAATCCCCTCGGTCCAGAATCTCCGTGAGGGGATACCTGGCCCGTTTGGAAACGGGTTCGAGCTCCATCCCGGTAGACTCCGAGCTGAGCCGAAGCAGTCCTAGGAAGGACGACGGGCTATCGTCCATTGGCTGACCTCCTGAAGACTCCAAGTCCAGTCGCTGGAGAAGAAGGAGGAATCATCTTCGACTCGAAGAGTCCTCAAGAGCTGCCTCTGGCCTGAGCCACCCTTCACCTGCCGAGGTCGGTCGGGAGTGAGGGTAACCGACAGCCGAGGGGTAAACCCTTAGCCGACCGAGAATCCTGGTCGGAGCCCCATTGGTGGCTGTGGAGGCGGAGGTTCCACCGAATCGGTGGAGCAGCTGGTTTTGGCCCGAACAACCGCCTGGTATAGGCTCCTCGGACAAGTCGGGGGTTGTGTCGCCGTTGCCCGTGACAGTTACTTAATGGCCGGGAAGGCGCGGAGTCGGCTTATTCCCTCGCCAGGAGGGAGTTGTTGCAACATAAGGTCTCTCGTGACCGTCACGTAATTTACGCCAAGCCTCCCTCATCCGAGAGGAGGAGGACGAGGACGAAGGCGGCGCGCCGCTACCAGCAGTGCGAGGACCGAGACCGCTTATGACGGTGGGAACGGCTGGACCGCGAAGAGGTCCGAGACCGAGACCGAGAGTCCCGGAATTTCCGGGGTCGGTGCGGGGAGGTGTCGGCCGGAACCGGCACTCCCTTCGGCTCGGAAGGTCCATCCGAGGGCTCCGGAACCAGAGGCACAGGCGGGCCCACGGATCTCAACTCCGGGGAACGGGAGAGGGAATCTCGCTGCTAAAGGCGAAGCCCGTCCAATGGGTCGAGAAAAATCTCGACTTCATCGGTGGGAGTCTCGGTCAACTGACCTGACGGGACACCGTGAGGCTAGTGGCCGAAGCCGAGCTGGTCGACAAGCCGACGGTCGGCCCGGCCGAGAGGGACCTTTCCCGCCCCAAGAGCGCCGACGGAGGGACTTACCTTGTCCTCTTTTGGACCGAGAAAAGGTCCAGCAGACGCAGCCCTTCTCCTTTAGTGGAGAGGGACAGACAAAGCTCCCTTAAAGGAAGCCGTAGGAAGAACCCAGAGAGAGCGGGATAAATGCCGCGTCGAGGAAGATACGCCCACGCCGCTTCTCTTCGAGGGCTACTCATCCGCTTCGCTGATCCGCCGAAGCTGCCGCGATACCGCCAACCGGGCCTCCTTGGACTTCACCGAGGGAAACGCTCGGGACGGCCCAGTTGCAATCGGGCAGCACGGTCTTCGAGGACGAGGTCGGAAAGATGAGCACAGGTCGCAAGCCCGCGGGTCGTGCTCAAGGCCTAAGCAGTAGACACACGTGAGTGTGGATCCGTCCGAGACATCTTCACTGCCCGCATGGGCATCTCCGAACTGGGAGTCGATTATCCATCGCAGCGCGAGGGATCAAGACTGAAGTCTTTTGCAAAATATTATTTTTAAATCCGCAAACGGAGAAATAGGAACCAGTCGCAAACGCAGAGCGTTAAGGAGGGAACCTGAGCTTCCAAGCGGTAAGGAAGATCTGGCGTCATGGGGCGGAGCCGAGAGTTATACCACCCGGGTGGGTGGGAGGAGCAAGCTTGAAGACCTTCCGGCAAGATTTAAAGCGGCAAGGATACTGCCAATGAGTGTGGATGAACAACATATCCATGTCCCTAGAACTTAGATCTCGTTGGGATCCTCACTCCAGAGCTGCTCCACTGGTGGTGAGGGCCTACCATGTCCTTGGTCGGTGTTGTGAGGGGCCAGGCATTTTCTTAATATATGCCCTCCCAGAGGTGTGATGTGCACATGACTCCCAGTCTGATGCCGGCGTCCATCATGTTTCACCCCCTCTACTGCCGCTTGGGCATGCTGAACCTCCAGCTGCTGCCAAAGGTCGGTCATGCAGAGAACCAAGGTTTCCCCCCCCTGAGCAGTCCGTGGAATGCTCAAGCCCCCTCCCCTGGCTGGCCCTCAGACAACCTGAGCCCGTTCATGAACTCGGGTCGCCGACATCGCGAGGGGCAGCGCTACCACTGCGCTGGTGGGACGGTTGTTATAGTCTTTTTTTTATGTTAATACGTTACAGTTATGTGTCTGTGATGTTTGAATTTTGTTGTGTATTCTGTCATGTTTCTTTTACACTTGGATTTTCCACAAGTGAGGAGATATGCAAATGAGATTCCTGGGTGGATTTGGTGGGTTTTTTTTTTTTCCCTTTTTTTTTTTTAATGTAAGTCTTCTTGTGTTAATGAGTGTTAATGATGATAGTGTAAATATTTGTAAAACTTGATCTGTATGTTTATTTTGTATTATTTAAAATAAAAACTCCCCTATTCTTCATCAGTAAGTGCTATGGGATCTTTAACTTCCACCTTGATGGTGAACAGGGATGGGCAGAAGGGAACCTCGACTTTAATATCTTATCCAAAGGACAGCAGCTCAGCTGTGCAGCACCTTTCTCATACTGCACTACCTTGTCAGTTATGGCTATTACCTCATGTACCAGCTGTGGGGCTAGAACCCACAACCTACCAATCTTCCAGACCCAGAGGCAAGCATGCTGCCTGCTTAGCAACTGATGGTGTCATTACTGATAGTGACATTATACTGTCCACATTAAGCAACTTTAGTACCCGCACCTTTTTAAACTTTTGTAATTACGCCTTTAACTCCCTTGTACTTCTGCTGCACCCACTGCATCTTCATTCTGACACCTGGGGTGGGAAACTCAAAAAATCCAGTTGTCGCCTAATCTCTACCTGTACCACTGCAGCCTGGTGGTGCTTTGGGGGTGAAGACAGTGGGGAGAGGAGGTCAAGAATGCATGGATAGGCATAAAGGTATTTTAGTGGAAAGGAAGTGGGGGGAGAGCCAGAGATCAATTATGGTCTGCGGAGGTACAGTAGATAGGGAAAAATGGGCAGACTGGTTGGGTCAAGTGGTCCTTATCTATCAGATTTTATGTTTCTAGGTTTCTCTGTTTCTGTGTTTCTCATGGAAATAACTCCTGTGACCAACTGTCCACAAAGATTCTGACGTTTTCTTAGTGCATATTCTGCACTGTGGACACAATTTCAGGTCTGACTACCAAATATTCAGCCTTGGTAGTCATCGCACTATACAGAATGACACCAAATTCTGGCACTTGGGAGCTCAACTGGAGAATATCGGACCTGCACTGTCACTGGATGGGTGGTGACATGTATGGGAGGGGTGTTCATTCCATTTTCTGCCACAGGGTATGCTGCGAGGACAGTTCTTCAATCAGCCTTCTCCTCCAATCCTTAAGGAGATAACAGAAACTACTATGTACCCTGGAAAGCCAAGAGTTAAAATATAAATGGGGTACAGAAGTCATTGCATCTTGCCAGAGGCTGCTAGAAGGGAATTTTATACTCTGAGCGTAGACCTGGGTTCTTATCAAGTCCACAGATGTGGAATTGGGATTTTTGTGTTTGAGTCACTGCAACAATACCCTCTCCTCCAATTTCAGAAAATAATGCATTCCAATCATACAGGACATTGTAAGGGTCACGCTACTGGAGACAAAGGAAAAGTAGCATATAGTTCAGTTGGAGAATCTTGGTAGATATCCCTCTGAAATAAATGTTTAAGGGCCCCTTGATCCTCACTTCAGTATTCACTGCAAACATTATCATTGGTCCTATCTGCATATGGTGGTCTCCATACCTTGCCATTTTCTATGAGGTTCCCTGTGGACTGTCCGTTGGAGGTCTCTGCACTCTGTCCACTCCCGGCGCTACGAGTGCTGCCTACACTGCCTGTACTCCCAACACTGTTTCTGTCACCTGTCCCAAAAGGAAAAAAAAAGCAAAGATTATCCTAGAATCCAGCAGCAGGTCAAGAACCAAATATCTACCTAGGCAGAAACATGGGGAATCCAAGGCTTGAAAGTGATGAAGGCACTCAATAGAACAGGGTGCCTAGTCTCAGGGAAAGACAACTAGCAACGAGTATGGAGGCTCCTGCCTTCGGGAAAAGATGGCAGTCCCTCCAGCAGAAGCTCAACAATTAAAACAACACACTCTGATGGGCTTTATTTGGGGTCTCAGCTGGTGTAGTAAGATAGCAGTAGCATCAAATGAGCTGCCATTCCAGAATGCTGTTAAACAGCTGAAGCGTTAACTGCCAAAAAGCATCAAGAACATCGGACCCTGAGCATTGGGTGAAGTCGCATAGCAACAGGACACACGAACTTACACGCACAGCAACTGTTCATGCTACTATAGGACTTCCCCTTCTTCAGACCCACCTTTAGATGCTTTGAAGAAGGTGGACTCCCACAGAAACATCAGCAGTTGCTGTACACATGTGCAGATGGCAGTTAACCCCCCACCACACTTTTTGCTGTCTGAATAAATGAGAGTCCCCAAATGCCCACTCTCTCATTTAATCACAGTCTGTAGCAGCCAGTTTGAGAGGTTGGGAAGATCTATGCCAGTTGCTCCCCTTCCTCAAATATCTTATCACATCTAGTTTAACCTGATACAATACCAACTTACTTCCATGTCACCAACATGTCATCTATGATGCCTCAGTTTGCAAAACCACTACAGTCTCCTGACTATGAGCGTGAGAGCAGGTGCGGAATGTGACAGTACGTAGTGTACAGAAAGTTTCTTTTATATCTGGCACTTTACACTACTGGTGGGGAGGGAGGAGTCTGAGTTTGGGTGCTATGGGGGTGGCTGATTTTATATTTTGCCGGGGGGGGAGATGCCTTGCATGTGAAATCAGGATTCTGATTATGTTACTTCTTGAGTATTAGAATTTTCTGCCAGTAATTTTGAAATTTCTAATATCAACAAGCATTTGTCAATGCTGAACATTCACTTGCAGGTATTTGCAGTGGCGTCTCGTACTGGTACCAGCTTCAGAGGAGAGAGGAGGCAGCAGTAAGAGTGGCGGGTGCCACATGGTGGAAGCTGGACCGTAAATGGTCCCAGGACTGATCCCTGAGGTACCCTGTTGGTCACCCCCCCCCAGATTGGATCCCATTACCACTACCCTCTGCCTCCTGTCCATCAGCCAGTTTCTAACCTAGTTTATCAGCTTATGCCTCATGGTCAGACTACCCATCTTGTTAATCAGCCTTCTATGTTGGACGTTGTTGAAGGCTTTGCTGAAATCAAGGTAGGTGATGTCAACCATCCCTCCCTGATTTAATTCCTTAATGAGGCATTAGGGTTTCCAACCCTAATGCCCCACCCTCCACCCTGCAGAGACAGACAGGCATTGGGGGTGTGCCTTTGGGTCGTAAGCCTTAACGCTCACACCATTCCACCCCCACCCTGCAGACACTGACAGGCACTGTGGTGTGCCTTGGGGTCTTCGGCCCTAATGCTCACCCCATTTCATAATGAAATAAGCTGAGATGGGTGCAGTATAGGAGAATGCGGTGAACGTAATAAGACCCCAAGGCACACCCCAATTCCTGTCACTTGCTGTAGGGTGAGGGTGGAATGGCGTGAGCCTTACGGCCGACGACCCCAAGCACACCCCTGCCACCTGTCAGTCTCTACAGGGTGGGATGTTACAGTTGGAAACCCTAATACCCTAGGTGTTTGTTGATATTTTCACTCCAAATTTTCAAGATGAGCTTTTTGGGACCCCACCTTTTGAACAGTGGCACTATCATTTCGTTACTCAATCCAGAAAGGTGATTTCATTGACAGCGACTGCGCCATTTGGCACAAGTGTGGAAAACACATTTCAGGCAGGATGTGAAAAATGGCAGCTATACTGTTCACGAGGTAGTGTGAAAACTGGCACTGTCTGAATATTTGGAATGAAAATATAAAAATCTAAAAGTTACACGTGTGTAGCAAAATTTCAATGACCGTATGTAACTCTGGCATGTTTAGATATTTTTGTACCAAATTTTCAACATGGCCTTTTTGGGACCCCACCTCATGAACAGCAACACTGTGATTTTGGTAATCCAGCCTGAAAGTTGATTTGCACAGCAACCGTGCCATTCTGCGCCACAGGTGTGGAAACACGTTCGGAAGCATGTGAAAAATGATAGCTGTACTGTTCATGAGGAGGTGTGAAAAATGGCAATGTGGAAAATCTGTAGTGAAAAAAATATAAAATTAGTGAAATTCTGACATCGCGTAGAAACATGCAATGTACTTTCGTAATGCAGTCATTTTGGGGATTTTTCACAAAATTTTCAGCTACGGGCTTTTGAGATCTCCCTCATGAACATTGGCACTGTCATTTGTTAATCGGTCCCAAAAGGCGATTCCGTGTAGTGACTGCGAAATCACCTTTCAGGACTTAGTAACGAAAGGCCAGTGCAGTGTTCTATGAGGTGGTCCCAAAAGGCTATGTTGAAAATTTGGGGCAAAATTCCAAAAATGACTGAGATATCAACATAAGTTGAAACACTGACAGCCATTATATAGCGCTTTATCTTCATTCTTCAGTTCGCAGTTAAGCTTTGAAGAGTGCAGACATGTTCTGGCCCTCAAAGATGACACCACCGACCTCCGGAGGCAAGTATAGGGTAAAGTGGGGGTGCGGGTAGGTGGGTGCGCAGCGGGAGAGCCAGGATGGGGAGGGAGATGGGAGACAACGAGGAACCGTTTTCAGGTATAAAAACAAAAAGTCAGGGACCGTTTTCTTTTCAGGATAAACATAGCACAGACTGACAGCAGATAAGGACCGCTTGCGCGCAGTCTAGTCTCATTTCTAAAGGGGTACAAATATAGGGACACTGGGGGTGGGCTTTAGCAGTATCCCTCAGTGGCTGGCCTTTTTTTAACTGCCGACACGGGGTTAGGCACCCGATGTAAAGCTTTAACAGAAAACAGCACTCGAGTTTAATGTTGAGGCGGGGTGGGGTAGAAGTGAGCACTGGGAGAAAGCCGCACCACAGCTAATGTTTAGCTTTTGGGGGTCAGAGGGTGAAGACAGGTCGTAACTCTGGCCATGCGCATTAGTAGTGCACTGTAATGCGCAGTGGCGGTTCGGCTACAGAAAGAAATGAAGCGCTCCCACTGGAGCAGTTCATTTCTTGGGCGTCCAGCCGTGCCACATCAGCAAAGCTGAACTTCTGTCATGATCAGAGTGCCTGGTCATTGGTGTGCACTGCCAAACCCACTGCAGTTTAAGCTGTAATTGGCTTGCAGTGACACCTTTTTCCATACTGTCTCAAGATGTTCCTTGCCCAAGTGAATGTAAAAAAAGGATCAGAATCCAGTTCCAGCTCTGCAGTGCCAAGCATCCCTTGTCCTTACTGCTAGCATGTAAATCAGAAATATCCACAGAATGTACTAAAAGGTCAGGAAAGCTGGACAAAATGCAAACTAGTATTTGAAATACCCATTTACAGGAGACAAAGGCTTGCAGGTTCAAGGCGGTTTTCCTTTAAACCACACTACGCCCTCTTTTGGCTGTGTTGTGGAATTATTTATTTCTCGAAAACTGATAACTGGGAAAGGCACACTGAGACAAGGCTCGTTTCCAAGTGTGACCTGAGGGAAGGGAAATAAGAAAACAAAATACACACACGTACAGGCAGAATATGCAAAGTATACATGGTAGAAAAATGCAAGGTGCAGCAACAACACAAATTAAACAATTCAATATTTGTAATCATATTATATAGTAAACTTGTCATTACCTTGCTAACCTCCTGAAATCTAGACCCACCCATTAAAAGAAGACTGGCAGGCCTGCTCTAGTACACTGGGCTAGTCAAGCATCCCACCAATAAGAAGTTTACTTTTGCAGCCCAAACTGGCCTACACAGACAGTAAAGAGTTCCTCTGATGCAAGCACCGAACAAAAGGTAAACTGCAATACATTACACAAGCCTCGGAGAGGTGGCAAAGCACATGAAGTAAATAATAAGCCATGACAGGGTGTGCTATAAAGAATTTTAAAGCACGGCTCAGGAGAGTGATGCATGATGCCGAAATTTACTCGCTGCTCTTACACCCATATGTGAAGTGAAACATTTTTAGTATGAATTTTTTTACATGAAATCATTTGTGTACATACATTGTAAGTGGCAACATTACATACATAAAACAGTCCCTGATCATGCAGATAATGTGGATTTTTTGCCTTGATAATGAGATCTGGCCCCTGACTGTGTATTGCTAGCTTTTTAATACTCAGTCAGTTGATTTCTGTTAGCCGATTAGGTTTCAAGATTCTTCCTTGCCACTTTATAAAGGGCAGGACTCCACTTTAGTACATCATTTCATAAACACGCTCTAATTAGCTATTACAACTTACTAGCGAGAGAAGACCCTTTTTTATGTTTGCTTGCACGCATGTGCAAGAAACATATTGCCATCATCGAGTTTTGGAGGTGTGCAGCCCTCTTCCAATTCAGGCAGTGTGTTTGCAGGCGCGGCCGCAGTTCTCAATGCCTGCTCGAGCTGTCTAAGCAGCTCCAAAATGCTGATGGAGTACAGTTGAAAGGGGCTACACTTCAGTGAGCAGCGATGAATGCATCGCCTGCTCGCGGCCCCTACACACACACACGCCGACGCATACCTGCGTGCTGCCCTCCCCACGCACACTGTATAGCCGGGGTGCCCAATCTCGTCTGCTGTGCTCGCTCCCCCAAAAGCCTTCACATGCCACGCTGGTGCCCACCCCAGCGTGGCTGGCAACTCATTTACAGCTGACGGGGTGCCCAATCCCCACGGCTCCACTGTCCCCCCAGAGAGGTGCCACGCTGGGAGCCTACCCCAGCGTGCAAAATGTCCCGCCGTCATTACGAAAGAAAAAACTGCAACAAAACTGTCCCTCAAGCGCTCTCCCTGCCCTCCCCAACCCGCACCCACCCTCGCACCCTGCCTCCCCACACCCCTCACCCCATACTTACCTCCGGACCTCGGCGCGACGATCTTCAGTGGACCAGGAACACGTCTGCACTCTTCAAAGCTGACCGCGAACTGAGGAAATGCCGGTAAGCTGTATAATGGGATAGATAGGGTTTTTTCAACTTTGCTGCATATCTCAGGCATTTTTTGGAATTTTTGCACCAAATTTTCAACATGGGGCTTTTGGGACCCCTTCTCATGAATGCTGTCACTGTCATGGCGTTATTCGGGCCCGAAGGGTGATTTCGCAGTCACTGCGTCGAAATCACCTTTTGGGACCGATTAATGAAACGACACTGCCAGTGTTCATAAAGTGGGCTCTCAAGAAGCCTATTTTGAAAATTTGGTGGAAAAATTCCAAAATGATTTATAGCGGCGCTGGCGTGAAGTTCCTACGCAGCATTACCATAAGTTCGCGAATTTTCAATATTTTCACTCCAGATTTTCAACGCTGCCATTTTACCACACCTTCTTATGAGCAGTACAGCTGTCATTTTTCACATCTCACCCAAAACGTGTTTCCACTCTATGTAGCGACAAATGGTGCAGTCGATGTGCTAAATCAATGTACGGGACAAATTAAGAAAATCACAGTGACACTGTTCATGAGCAGAGGTCTTAAAATGGCTATGTTGAAAATTTGGTGAAAAAGTTCCTAAAAATTACTGTTTTACGAGCGTGTGTTGCGCAGTTCCTACGCACGCTCGTAAGTTTGCAAATTTTCAATATTTTTAATCCAGATTTTCAACATTGCCATTTTATTACACTTCCTTCTGAGCAGTACAGCTGTCATTTGTCACATCTTGCCCAAAACATGTTTCCACCCATGTAGCGCACAATGGCGCAGTCGGTGTGCGAAATCAATGTATGGGACACATTAAGAAAATCACAGTGACACTGTTCATGAGCAGAGGTCTTAAAATGGCTATGTTGAAAATTTGGTGAAAAAATTCTAAATGACTCTTTTGCGGCGTGCATTGCGCAGTTCTCTACGCCTCGTAAGTTCATGACTTTGTAATATTTTCAGTCCAGATTTTCACCAGTGGCAATTTTCCACTTCCTTATGAACAGTACAGCTGTCATTTTTCACAACATGGCGAAATGTGTTTTTACACTCAGCGCGAGATCTTGTGGCGCTGTGGGAAATCATTGTTCGGGACAGATAAAGAAAATCACAGTGACACTGTTCATGATCGGAGGTCCCAAAATGCCTGTGTTGACAATCTGCTGTAAAAATTCCCAAAACTAATTACATTACGGGTGTGCGTTGCACAGTTTCTAGGCACACTCGTGACTTCACCAGTTTTTGTAATATTTTTACTGCAGATTTGCAACATTGCCATTTTTTACACCTCCCCATAAACAGTACAGCTGTCATTTTTTACATCCTGTTCGAATGTTTTGCACCTGTGGTGCTAAATGCGAAGTCGCTGTGCATAAGCAGCTTTCAGCTAACAAACTGATATTGCCACTGTTCATGAGGTGGGGTCACAAAACCATGTTGAAAATTTGAGAGAAAATACCAACGAATGCCTGAGGTATTAGGGGTTTCCAACCATAATGCCCAACCCTGTAGAGAATGACAGGCATCAGGTGTGACTTGCAATTCTTGCCTGTAATGCTCATACCATTCCACACCCTGCAGCCAGTGAGAGGAATCGAGGTATGCCTTGGACTCTTCGGCCCCAAAGTTCACCCCATTCTCCTATACGCACCCATCTCACGTATTTCCTGATGGAATGGGTGCGCGAAAGGCCAAAGACCCCAAGGCACACTGTGACCTTGTCAGTGTCTGCAGGGTGGGGTGTGTGGAATGGCGTGGCGTTTATGCCCGACGTTACCCAAAGGGCACACCCAATGCCTGTCACTCACTGCAGGGTGGTGTGGGGTTGGCTTCAGTTCAATATTTCACTGCCATTCCTATTACGCAGCTCTGTAACTTCTACACTACCACTGCCAATGCCAGCAAGCAAACTTCGGCATTGACAAATGCTTTTATATATATGTAATTACTGGTGACCATAAATATCAACCTGATTACTGTTTTGTTAAAAATGCATATCAACTGGATTTCAGGTCATTATGCTCCAAAGGCAATAATAACCTGAAATCCGGTTGATACGACACTTCATAATAACTCGAAATCTGGTTGATATGACATTCCCCAAAGAAAAGACTTTAAAACTGTTGCATTCCATTGTTTTACAAAAATCATTTCAACTGCAGTATTTTCAGCTGTGTTTTTATTCATGTACAGCTCGATTTCTTCAAAAATAAAACTGCACTCTAGGTTAAAATCGTCTTTTTCTTTCAAAGGGCTAGAAATAAAGTTTAACTCTCCACACCACAATTATAAAAAATAAAGGATAGGTAAGTTTGATGTTATGGATTTTTTAGGTGTGTGAAAAAAAATCCATAACACACACTTACCTATCCATTATTCTCTATATATATTCCTCCCCCAAATCACCGACACAGCCCACCTCTGACAGGCTACTTCCCAGCCCCATCCACCAGCCATCTCTGTCACGCACTGGTCACCCATGAGGAGCAGGGTGGGAATATTCTTGTCAGAGGGCATTTACTTTGTGGTGGGTTCCTCTGGGAACACTGTCTGTCATGACCACCCCATGTGCCCATCTGATTTTAGGGGGAACCAATAAGCAGTCAGAAATAAATGGGGCCTGGCAGTGCCGGCTTCATACTGGTACATGTTGGGGGTTTTCCTGCTTTTGTTTTACAGCACCCTCAGGATGTGGCCAGCTAGGGCGCCAAGGTGAGTGCATGTGCTACTGCATGGCCACACACCAGAACCAGGCTGCAACCCCTCCCACTAGAACCTACAGCTACACGACCACCTGTGGTCACCTAGGTGGTGGTGTAGCAAAGAGTGCTGCCCCCGAAGCAAAGCATCCTCTGGGATGCTCAATTACCCACCCTTCTGCCCCTCAAAATCCTGGCCTAGTTGGGGGTGGGGGCAACAGTCTCATGAGTTGTACTCCTACTGCTGTGCTGACAGGCTGGCAGAGGATGCACTTTTTAAAATTTAATTCCTCTTTCCCAGGTTTTGCAGTCTGCTTTGCCTACTTTTCTACAAAGCCTGTATAAAAAGCTTCCATCACAATGCAAGCCAGGCTGGGTAGCTGCCACGCAGCAGCTTGCATCAGCTGTGAAGGGTTCGTGGCAAGTGCTGCAGCGACCCCTTCGGCTGGGCCAGGGAGCTTGCTCTCATCGCAGGAGTGCTGCATGTGAATGCAGCCAACAGCAGCAGCACTCACAATAAGGGTGGAGGCAGGCACTAAGGGAAGAAGAACGCTGGGAGAGTTATTTTCGTCACTCTGCAGCAAACACTGCATGCAGCTGTTTTAAACACAATCCTCAGCATTCACTTTCAGACTTTGTGGCACTTCTGGAAGAGTTTTTGAGCCCTAAACTTCTCTGTTTTACTATTTAACAAAGGCAAAAGGCTGGGACATCACAAACTACAGGTCAGCTGGGGACAGTAGGATATTTTGGAAATGGGAATAAGTACCTGTTAATGTGAAATATTTAAAAGGCTGATAATGGTTGGCCTTTCGGGCGCAGTGGTAGTGCTACTGCTTGCAATGCCAGTGGCCAAGGTTGGAGCAAGCTCAGTCGTCAGGGGACAGTCAAGCAGAGAGGATTCCAGCATCCCCAAGGCGATGCTCTCCTTCTCTTGGGGAGGATGTGCAGGACTCTGCTGTTACACTGCCCTGGGTGGCAACAGGTGGTGGTGCAGCAGGAGTCCTGTGCAGGAGGAGCAGACCCCTGCTGTGCTCCACAGCAGCACACCTCAGCGTGAGCATACTTGGAGCCCCTTGCATGTATCGTCCATAGCGCCTGGACCACAAAAAGTGGAAGCGCTGCTGGATGGTGAAGGTTATTGCACACACTCCCATGATGCTTTGCATTAGTGGGGCATGTAATTTGGCACTTCATTGAAACTTGGTTTTAAACAGTCAATTATAAATCGGTGATGCTAATTCAACTAATCAGCACTGATAATGACCTTGCACACGATGCTCTTAAAAATGGAAAGTTCCACTTACAGAATAGCAGGTGTTGGTTTTATTTTTTATTTTATTTATTTGGTTTTATTTATCACATAGGTGTACTAGACAAGACATCTGCCTATTTTCAGCCTCAACTCAGAAGAACCACATAACAGAAGGTAAACAGAAACATCATGCAGGATACAGGGTGACATACACAACTGCATATCAGTAATCACAGAAATACCCAAGGAACAAAATACAAAATCTATAATAACTTGGAGACAAAGTACAGGGTATAGGGCGCTAAACACAACAGTACTGGTTTTGTTTTCTATACAGTTATTGTTGTCTTTTCCCCATTTCTCCTCGTCCACGTTAGGTAATGCGTGTGGTGTGACGTCACACCCAGGACACCTCCACTGCACTGCTGCCCCTCCTGCCCATGCTACCTACAGACCTTCACCGGTGGGAACAGAACTATGGGGCGGCGACCACCCGAGAGAGAGAGGCTGCCTTTCGGCTGCTTAATCCTGCTCCCTCCCTCCCCAGCTCTCCAATGACTCGAGGTTGTTCCTGAACCCGGGTTGCCGGCATGGCGTGAAGTAAGGCGTCCAGCGCCTCAACCCTCAGCGCCACTGGGCTGGCCCAACAGTGTTGATTTAAAAAAATATACAGAGCTCTCTCTGATGAAATTATATATATATTTTTTTTGCAAACAACTGCATTAATGCACCAGTTAAGGTTCAAGATAATGCCACAAAAGTAGGGAAATGTGGCACTAGGGTTTCCACCCCTAACTCCCCACCCCCACCCCTCCAAGCAAGGCAAGGCAAGGCACATTTTATTTAAAAAGACACCCATCCTGGAGGCTCTGGGCACCATACAACAATCAAATAAATACAACACAGCACAATAATAATCAATTAAATACACTGCTCCAAACAAGTTAAAACAAAATTTGCTACCCTCAGCTACAGCTACACTTACAGTCTCTAAAACTAAACATCAAAATGTTTATTTTAATTTTTTTTTAAATTTAAAAACAGATATGAACTATAAAACATAGACCGGGAATGCCTGATCGTACAAGAATGCCTTAAATACCTCAACAGACGGGGTCTCCCTAACAACTAAAGGGAGCGAATTCCACAGGCCGGGGGCAGCGACACTAAATGCTCTGTCGCCAGCAGTTCTTAACCACATCCTGGGAATCGCGAGGAGGTCCCTAGAGGAGGAGCGGAGGGAACAGACCGAGACAGCAGGTGTAAGAAGGTCACTCAGGTAACCAGGGCCCAGGCCATGTAGGGCCTTAAAGGTGAGCAAGCCCACCTTAAAGAGGACCCTCCACCTAACCGGCAGCCAGTGCAGTTAACGCAGCACTGGAGTAATATGACAGTATTTAGACTGTCCTGTCAACAACCTCGCCGCCACATTCTGCACCAGCTGCAGTCGGCGGAGGGTACCCCCAGAGACCCCGAGATAGAGTGCATTACAGTAGTCAAGCCTGGACGTCACGAAGGCATGCACCAAAGTGGGGAGGTCCAGTGGCGGAACTAAGGGCTTGATCCTGGTGATATTCCTCAGATGATAAAAGCTGGTACGGACAACAGAAGCCACCTGAAACTCAAGTATCAAACCGCTGTCTAGAATAACAGCAGATCACGCACCCTAGAGGGCCTTCAATGGTACAGAGCCAAGGCAAAGCCCTGTCTCTGCACCAGAGGCCAACCTATCACGCCTCTGTTTGACTCCACCGCCAGTACCTCCGTCTTACTGAGTTCAGTCACAACCAGCTGGAGGCCATCCAGTTATTGATTTCAGCAAGGCAGCTGTTAAGCACTTCTACTGCACAATAGGTTCCAGGGTCAGAGGACAAGTACAGCTGGGTATCATCAGCATAGCGTGAAAACCCAAGCTGTGCTTCTAACTTCATTACCTTTCTGATCTCCTAGTACCGTCCACCTCTGTCTGGGATCTCCGCTCCTCTAGTGGTGGCCTCCTCAAAGTTCCGAGCAAGGTTGAAATCAGCAGGATCGATCATTTGGAGTTGCTGCTCCAGCTCTCTGGAACTCGTTGCCGCTTGAAGTGAGAGAGGCCCCACTATAGAGGCCTTAAGAGTCGCCTGAAGACCTTTTTATTTATGCAGGCTTTTTGGAGATTAAGTTTTATATGTATGATACTTTAATGTAATGTATACGGTATGACATACTGTACAGTTTTTTTGTGCGGCGCCCAGAGCCTTTGGGATTGGGCGTCTTTTTTAAATAAAATTGACTTTGACTAATGAGCTCTCCCAGGGGTAGCATGTACATGGCAAACAACATCGGTGACAAGACCAAACCCTGGGGAACTCCGCACAACAGGTGGTCAGGGGAGGAGGAGAAATTCCCCATCACTACCCTCTGCCTCCTGTTAGATAAAAAAAGACTCAAACCAGCTGATGACAGAGCCGGCGAGTCCACAGTATTCCCTTAGGTGGTAAAGTAACACTTTCGATGGTTCACGTATCAAATGCTGAAGAGGATCGAGAGAGAACAAGAATTGTCCTCCCTCGATCTCTGGCCCTAAGGAAGTCATTGTTCCTGAACTAGTGCAGTTTCGGTGCTGGCGCCTCGACGGAACCCAGACTGAGCGGCTCACAAAGATTGTGGGTCACGAGATGCTCCTCAAGCTGAAGCGCCACCACCTTCTCGACAATCTTACCTAAAAATGGAAGATTGTAGATAGGATGGTAATTTGCCTTGACGTCAGGGTCCAACGATGGTTTCTTCAGAAGGGGTCTCACCAATGCCTCCTTCAAGACATCAGGAAAGACCCCTCTGACAAGGAACACTGGACAATCAGGGCAAACACTGGGCCAATGCAGTCAACACATCTCATTAAGAAACAGGTTGGCACTGGGTCCAGTTCACAAAGGTTGCCGCGAGCTTGAGGCAATCTCATTGACCTCAGTCACCTCCACCAGTCTAAACTCACCCCAAACAGGCGGTGCTCTCCGTCGCCTATGGCGACCACTGTTGGCCAGATTCTGGTCCACTGGGGGAACCCCTGCCTGATGGCAGACACCCTGTCTGAGAAGAACCGAGCAAACTCATCGCACAATGCGTTTGAAAAAGCTACTTTCGGCTGTAGAAAGGAAGGATGAAGGAGCCTGTCCACAGTCCGAAAGAGCACAGTTGGTCGGTTCCTCCTGGCAGCAATCTCCCTGGACAGAAGTTACATACATAGATACATAGACAGTGTCGGCAGATAAGGGCCTATGGCCCACCCAGTCTGCCCATTTGAGCTTGTAAGTTCAGTTTGTTTTCCTAGAAGTCTGTTTCCTCACCCTGACCTCTAGAATTCTTTATGTCTATCCCATGCATTCTTAAATCCCGTGATTGTTTCAGCCCCCCACCACTTCCTCTGGCAGGGTGTTCCACTTGTCCACCACCGTTCTGTGAAGAAATTCTTTCTCATGTTTCCTCTGAATCGTCCTCCTCCAACTTCATCCCATGCCCTCTAGTCCTGGAACATCTTTTTCACTTAAAAATAGTGTTTTCCTGCACCCTGTTTCTCCCTGTAAGATACTTGTATGTCTCTATCATATCCCCTCTCTCCCTCCTCTCCTCCACGGAGTACATGTTCAGTTCCTTCAACCTGTCTTCATAGGACTTGTGATGCAATCCATGCACCATCTTTGTTGCCCTCCTCTGAACCTTCTCTACCCTGTCTATGTCCTTACGTAGGTATGGTCTCCAGAACTGTACACTGTACTCCAGGTGGGGCCTCACTAGTGTCTTGTATGGCGGAATTATGACCTCCTTTTTCCTGCTGGTGATGCCCCTGCCTACATCCCAGCATCCTATTTGCTTTACCTGATGCCTTGTCACACTGTTTCCCTACCTTGAGGTCATCAGAGATGACAACCCCAAGATCCCTTTCCTAGCTTGGTGCATATATCCTCACCCCCAACTGATATATTGTGCCAGGGTTTTGTGCCCCATATGCATTATCTTGCACTTCTTTGCATTGAATTTCAACTGCCAAACCCTTGACCATTCTTCAAGTTTCTGCAGGTCCCTTCTCATTCTGTCTACACCCTCTGGTGTGTCTACTGTGTTACAGAGCTTTGTGTCATCAGCGAACAGTGAAATTCTGCCTTCTAGATCCTGCGCAATGTCACTGATGAAGATGTTGAATAGGACCGGTCCCAGCACTGATCCCTGTGGTACCCCACTGGTCACTCTTCCTCTGTGGAGTGACAGCCATTTACCACCACCCTCTGTGTCCTGCCACCCAGCCAGTTACCTACCCACCACACTCTGTCCTGCCCACACCCATATTCCCCAGTTTGTGTAATAGTCTTCTATGTGGCACAGTGTCAAAGGCCTTGCTGAAGTCCAGATAGGCCATGTCCACTGCCCTGCCCTGATCCACCTCCTAGTCACCCAGTCAAAAATTCAATGAGGTTGGTCTGACATGACCTCCCCTGAGTGAAACCACGCTGCCTTGGGTCCTGTAGTCCATTGACAACCAGATGTTCCACCAATCTCCTTCAGTAGTGCTTCCCATGATCTTTCCCACTACCGAGGTGAGGCTGACTGGTCTGTAGTTCCTGCTCCTCTTTGTTCCCACTTTTGTATAAGGGACTACATCTGCTGTCTTCAGTCTTTGGGTACCTCCCTATTTCCAGTGATTGGCTAAACAGGATAGCCAGAGGTTCAGCCACCACCTCTCTTAGTTCTTTAAGGACCCTGGGGTGCACCCATCTGGCCCCATTGCTTTGTCAACTCTTATTACTTCAGTTCCTTCAGGACCCTTTCTCGTGTAAAGGGAGCGTGTGTCCATTTCTGTACCATTCTCACCCCTTGTACTCCCTTCAGACCCATTACCCCCCTCTTCCTCAGTAAAGACTGAGCAGAAATACCTGTTCAATATGTCAGCTTTACTGTTGTCATCCTTCACGACTCCCATCCTCCCCTTCAGTCTCACTATCCCTCCCTTTGTCTTTCTTTTCACTTATGTACCTGTAAAAGGTTTTGTCCCCTTTAACCACTGATTTTGCAATGTGTTCTTCTGTCTGAGCTTTGGCTTCCCTTACTGACTTCCCTGCCTCCCTTTGTTTCTCCTGGTACTTCTCCCTATCCCCTTCTGCCTGTGTCTTTTTGTATTGCCTGAATGCAATCTTTTTGGCTTTCACTTTCTTTGCTACCTCTTTGGAAAACCATAATGGTCTCCTCTTCCTTTTCCTCTTGCTAGTTCTGCCTTCTTACAGTTGATTGACCCTTGGGATGCACCATAGTGCGTATATAGGGCCATTTTGTCTACCTCCAGGCCAGACTTCCGCCAGCAGTGCTCTAATCTCCGACCCAAGGTCTTCCTCTCCTTGAGCTCCCTGTCATACCAAGGGACCTCAAGTGAGAAGACCTGGGTCATGCCTGAGCTGGTGCGAGGAGTCAGAGCTCAGAAAGGCTATTACAGGCTTCCACTACTGTGCACACACCCCCACCGCATGCATTGTCCACACTAGATCGGCTCAGCCACCACCAAGAAACCCTCAGGCATCAACCCCTCAAAGGGCTGTAGCTGACCATCTCTGCAGGGGGAGGGCTACTGAGACGGCCCCAACCGAACTTCACCGCGCAATGATCGGACCAAATGACCCTATCAATGCTGAGACTATTTATCTCGAGCCCCAGTGAGAATACCAAATCCAACATGTGGCCACCCTGATGAATCGCGGAGGAAACTCCCTGCATAAAGCTCAGAGATGACATCATCCGGAGGAAGTTATAACCAAGCTGAGAGGATTCATCCTCGGCCCAAACATTGAAGCCCCCCAGCACTAAACATCTGGGGGCCTCCAATATTTCCCCGATGATGAAATCGGCCACTTCCTGCAAAAAATCTCCCACCACCCCAGGAGGGTGGTAAATCAGGAGAATCAGGCAGCCTGCACCCGGACTCCCACGAATGGCCACACATTCAAATGAATGTGGTGCTCTCACTAGGTGCAGTGAGCCCAACTCAGATCTAAAACAGATGGCTACCCCCACCCCTGTGTTCCACTCTGGGGCAGTGCACTCTACGGTACCGGACGAGATGGCAGCCTCTAAAACTGGGCCAGCATCATCACCGATCCAGGTCTCCGTAATGCAAGCCAGATCGCCAAAGAAACCAAGTCCGCCATAATTACAGTCTTGTTTCTGACTGACCTGGCATTGCAAAGCACTGCCCTCAGGGATGGTGGACAATGCAGCCCCTTCTGGCTACCTGCCCACTGGTCTAGTGGGAAACCTGGTGACAGGAACTAACCATGTCGGGCCTCCCCAAGTCCTATCTAATTCCAGGGCACCTTCTACACCCACTACCTCAGTCCACCTACCCACAGTGCAAGGGGCACCCGCCCGATGGAGTCCTATGACTCTTCCCAATTCCAACCTCCTTACAGCACAGCAGAAGGAAAACATTAAGGTCTTGGGTCTCTGGAGTCTTGGCAAATCACTGGTGGGGACTTCTTTGAGGTTGTCAACCTAGCTCACCCCTCCAGCCAGCCCCTAGCATCCTGTCCAAATTACAAGGTACAGCTCCAACCCAGTGCCCCATACTGATACACTCTTCAAAAGTACAGAAACACATCTCACACATTGCCAGTACAATCTGTTGTAGCATTCTTCACGCAGTGAAGAAAGGAGATCACGTCTAACCTTGTCTGCTCAGGGAGGTGGGATTTAGGGTTGACAACCACAAGGAAGACCCCACCACTGATTTGCCAAGATTCAAGAGAACCAAAACCCATAATGTTTTTCCTTATGCTACTCATGGGGTGGGGTGGGGAGTTAGGGTTGAACTAACCTATATTTCTCTACTTTTGTGGCATTAACTTAAATCCTAACTGGTACATTAATGCAGTTTTTTTAAAAGAATTTCCTTTCTTTCTGAGATAGTGGAATCGTATCCTCATTCATGCAGATGCATAGGCCCCAAGGGAAGACCCTGTCCTCCCATGGAAGTGCAGCAATGGATGTCAAGAATTCTTGGCGCTGTCTGATGGGCTGAGGAAGTGCAGGGCTATCTATCCCAGTGCTTCTATGTGGCCACAGATACAGACGCATAAAGCAAAGAATCATCTGTCAGTCAGTGCACAGGGCTTTCTGCTACCCACCAGTGCTGAGATACAGGGCTCTATGCCAAGAGAAGAGTTGTCTGTATTATATGGTACCGGGCCCATGCAATCAACCCTGCAGCTTTCATTCCATAGCTGGGAAGATAAGCAATAGTACATCCCTCCACCTCACCCCATTCAGCTGGGTCACTGAGCTAGCCCTGAACTCAGCTCACAGCTGGCATGGGATCACAAAGCATACTTGCTGGCGTCAAGACAGGCACTACACACAAAGTTTCTCAATAATTAGAATTTATTTTAAGTTTTGACCCCAAATTTTCAAGATAGTAATTTTATGACTTTCCTCATAAGCATGACATGTGGCATTTCTAGTATATTGGCCGAAATACCATTTCACACCTGAAGTGCGAAAACATATCTCTTCCAGGATTTTAAAAATGACATGTCACATTTACGAGGTGGTGTGAAAAGATGGCTATGTTGAAAGTTTGGAATCAAAATATTGAAAATTAGTGAAGTTAGGAGTGAACCATGGTCGCACCCTTATGAGCAGCAGCCCTTCCACTTGGCTGCCCCTTCCCCGTTTTAGGGTGAAGCATGCCATACTTGCAGCAACTGTTATGTCTGTCACCTCTACTTGGGCAGAGACCCTATCATTCTTCTGCTGGGATAACCCCCAAAAAAAACAACAACAACAGGGATCCTAACTCCTGAAGGCAGGAGCTCTAACCATTCAGCCAAAGGAAATTCCCCAAGCTATGAGGTTAGACTGCTCCTCTGACAGTCATATACTTGATATCGCATGGGCCACCAGCATTGGTCACCAGCTGTTATGATTACTCAGCTCTGCTTTGACATGACATTCACAGCTTTCACTACTAGATGGCAAGTCCAAAAGGGGAAACCAATGCTCAGTGGTGCAGGTTTGAGGTGCTGCTGCAGGGGTGAGCTAACCCCTGAGGAGTTGATGACAAAAAAAGGAAAGATGCAGGAAACAGATAGGTACAGTATTTTCCAGTTAAATAAATTACTGGAGAATACTGCACCTATCTGTTTCCTGAATCTTTCCTTTTTTCATCACTGACACAGGGATAAGGAAGGGAGATAGAGCCATATTCATGGGTGCCAGAACATGGGGAAAAGTGGGGGTGTAAGTTCAAAAGGGCACAGGGGATTACCGGTTTTCTCTTTGTGAGTGCACTGCATTCGGACCTGTTTACTACTACAGTATATGCACTGTTTTCCTTAGACTGCTTGTTATCATATACAAGTTTCCAATTCCTATTTTCAATACATATGTGCTGGAACAAAAAGAAAGAGTTGCGGTCCCACCACGTTCATTACTTTATCAAAAAGAGGCAGCTGCAGGAGGATGCAGGCCAGTTGTCACAACGATACAGTTCAATATTCTAAAGGATGAGTCGGGCTTACACGGACTTCCAAAACTAAAAAAACAAACAAAAAAAAAACACCACGGCTGGGCTGCAGAGTAAGCATACACTTTTACTGTTAAGAAATTAAACAGCACACACTCACCTGGCCAATATTTCACACATGCTGTATGCATTTTTCAAGGCCTACTGCCTTGAAAATGAGGGAATGGCTGAAGGAAATGTGTGCTGTTTAATTTCTGTACAGTGAAAGTTTATGCTTATCCTGCAGTCCAGACATGGGTTTTATTAAGTACTAGAAGTCTGTGTGAGCCCGACTCATCCTTGCGAGTCCCACCACCTTCCAGACAGCATGAAATGAAAGTATGACACTAAGTGAAGCTGAAAGGATCTGCAGCTGCTATCAGAACAATTCTGACACTATGAAAGCCTGGAGCATGAAAAGAAGCGGCATGGTCAAACAGTACCACCTACCTGAGGTATCAGTGTGGTGTTGGCCCTGTTCAAAGTCACCTGGGTGAAGGCAGGGTGGGGTGTGGCTGCTGCAGCGGGAGCTGATGGTAGAGCTGGTGCGGGTCATCTGTTTGCGATGGCGCCATGCCACTAATCTGGTTTGATTTTGTCAGGAGTTGGCGCTGATGGGTTGGTACTGAAGCATGGCATAAGAGTGTGCCCCTGTGTGTGAAAAGCAGTAACAAGCTGTAGAATGGTGATGGAGTTGGACTGTTATGGTGAAGTATCTATTATACAGTAATTAGCAGAAGCTGAGGATGAGGAAAGCTGGGAAACCAGAGATGCCAGGAAAATGTCGTTGAAGGAACTGAGAGCAGTCAGGAATGCAGGTCAACAAGGCACATGCTCATGATAGACCTTTATTTTATTCGTGGACTGAATTTTACAAAGTTACTTCCTAGCATTATTATCCAACCAAGAGGGAACAGCTCAATACTGAAGCACATGGAGGCCTGCACACTAGCAAAACAACAAGCATCATTTGCCAATGCCAAATGTTTGCTTGCATGTTGTGTTAGGTAAGTTTTGGTAGTGTTGTACAGAATGATGAAGGCAGAGTAGTACTGTAGTAAGACAGAGTTTGCAATGGAGTCAGCGAGTAGTAATCTTTGTCTTATAAAATGGGCATCCAAAATAAAGAGTCTCAAGGGTCAAAACATTTTATTTATTTATTTATTTATAACGCAATCAGTTTACAACCTTTGAGCCACAGGCTCATTTCCAAAGGTACCTCGTCAACAATGGTAGGAAATACAGAATAACACAGTTAAGACAGAAAAATACAGGTAATACAGAAAGAGGGTACATACAGAGCAGCGCATGATTAATAAAACAGACACGCATTAATGGCACAAGGTAACAGCAACATTGGTAGTGTGGTACAGAGCAAAATACGGTATAATTGACAATTGAAGAATAAAAGGTGTTTAGCAGCACAAAACATATCATGTGACCATGCAGGAAATCTCTTCCATGCACAGTCATCCTGATCTTAACCACATCATACAACAAGCAAATCAGTCCTCGTATAACCAGAATTGATCTTCCATCACAAAAAATTAATTAAATGTTGTTTTCCTGATCATCACACTCTCCTTACACACAGAAACAAATCGGAAACATTAAGTATTGTTTATAGTTTTCATTATAACTGTTTCTTTGCTGTCAATGAAAAATCCCCCTTCTATATTTACCTGCACATCAGGGAAATCTCTTATGCTTGTCCTGACAGTGAGATAATTGAGTCTCTGGCTCTGGAAGAGGCCTTTGTTGTGTGTGTGCACAGTATGTTAGAGAGAAACATTCTACCAGTGGAACTAAGCAGAATTTTGAATCCATGTATTCCATGGTAAAAATTCTATGATAAACATTCCATATCTTGAATGTGGGGAAAAACAGGAAAAAAACTGGAAGAAGAAAGTAGGCAATAATACAATGACATCATTTTCTGTGGGTGGAGGACTATTTTATCATAAATGCACACAAGTAAATGCATTGTTTCTACATGTAAACATGCTTTTCCCAACTGTAAAAAAAAAAAAAGGATCCCATTTATAAAAGCGCAGTAAGACACCCTGGGGGTGTGCATGGAAAGAACAGTTATGTAAGAACTTACCGTAACAGCAGATCTTCGAGGGGATCTCGGCCGTCTCGCTGTCGGTGAAGGGGAATCCACATGGAAGATTTTCAGCAGTACAACTGGGGCCGCCCATGCCGCTGACATCCACTGATGTCACCAACCCTATATGGGTGTGAGTGGCCCCGCTCCCTCCTCAGTTCTTTGCCCGGAGACTAAGGGACCAAGGTTTTTGCCCTGGGGGACCAAGGAGAGATCAGGTATCCGGACCGAAGTAAAAAACTAGATACACCAGACAGCCAGTTCCTAGACAGGAGCCCCAAGAAGGGGGATGATGGGAGGGAAATATACCTGTTGACTGAGATCCCCTCAAAGATCTATGTTATTACGGGAAGTTCTTACGTAACTATTCTATCTTCTTTGGGGGTATCTCAGTCATCAGGTTACACCGTAGGAAAGAGTACCAAGCAGTAACAAGTGCAAACATAGAGTCTGGGAGGCTGGCTCTCCATAAAACTTAAGACAGGAGCCCTTGCAGTACATCCCTGCCAAATCCTACACTGGCTAGCAAGGCAATGTCCAGACTGTAATCCTTGCTGAAAGTGTGGACAGTACTCCAGGTGGCAGCCGCACAAATGTCAGCAGCGGAGACCCCTTTGAAACAAGCCACCAAGGTAGCCATGCCTCTAGTGGATGAGCTTTGACAGTGCTGTACCAGGCAATTCTTTGCTGTACTTGTTGTAGCAGAACACAATGCAATTTGCCAACCATTTGGATAAACACTGCTTAGAAACTGAAGAGCTCTCTAACTGGGGTGAAAGAAACAAACAATTGCTTTGACTTTCTGGACTCTATAGTCCGAGGTAGACAGTATTTTGAAGTTTTGCGCACATCTAATGTATGCAGCAGTGTTTCCCCTAGATTAAGCGCTCAGGAAATAAACAGGAAGGTGGATAGACTGATTTAGTGTGAACTCAGAAACCACCTTGAGCAAAACTTTTAGGATTTGTGCAAAAGGTTCTATGTGATAACAGCGGTACAGAAGCAGCGACATTATAAGCGACGTCAAGTAGCGAAAACAATTTGCCACCCTGACATCCACGGCATGGAGGATTTCTATACTTTCTGTGGGGGCTTCACCCCCTGCACCCTACTCAAGGATTCTCAACTCCACGGAGGCAAGTTGGGTGGGGTGAAAAGCAAAAATACAGAGTTAACGCTTGGGCCGGGCGCAACAAAAACGGAGTAGCGCCCAGACCCCAGCACCACAAGTGGAGGCCAACCCTCGATGCTACGGCGCAGCTCGGCAGCCGACTGCAGCGCCACCCCCTACATCCCCTCCGCCCCCTCCCAGGCCATGCTCGCTCCCCCACACGCATGTGTATGTATAGTGACATCCTGTCATTAGGGTCACCCACAACCCCACATCCAGTCGCTCACCCTGCCCCCTCACCTTTCGCCCACATTGCGTCGCCGTTTCGGACAGCGCCGTCTTCCGGGTGTCAACCTCACGTGCTACCGTGCCAAGATACCTTGTCTGTGAAAAATCAGATAAGACTCCTCACACCAGAGGACCTGAAGCTCTGAAATTCTTCAAGCAGAAGTAATTGCATCTAAAAAGAGAGGAAACACAAATCGCAATTTGCGATAGGATCAAAAGGAGACAGGGTCAACTTCTCCAAAATAAAATTAGAGTCCCAAGCCGGGACAGGGGAACAGATTGAGGGTTTCAGGTGCAGGATGCCTCTGAGAAAAGTCGAGAGACATCCAGCTCAGCAATCGTGCGGTCACCCACGGCTCATGAAAGGCAGAAACAGCCGCAAGGTGGACCATGAGTGAGGAATACTGGAGGCCAGAGTTGGACAGAGAGATCAGGACCACTGTATGTACAGCAGTTGTGCAAAAATAGTGCAGAACGAAATGAGCATTTCAGACCTAAATAGACCGCTGTACAAGTAGAGTAGGGTAGGCTCACCAGGATGAGCAGGCATGAGTACAGAAATATACGGGTTCATTAGGTAAAGCAGGAGCAAGTTCCTAAGGCATATAGGTAATTGTAAAGAGCCAGTTTGAAACTGGAGAAGGAAGTGCAAGAGAGTATAGATAGAGGAGGGTTCCAAGACTAGGGGCAGCTTAGGCAAAGGATCTCCTGCTTGCAGCTAAAGCGTGTCAATGGCACTGATAACAATGGGAGAGATGAGGAGCGAGGGTCCAGCAAGTCAATTTTCTTACAGCGATAGACTCGTCGGAGTGTAGATGAGAGTGAGCTTATAGGTTAGGCAGAGGGAGGTATACTGGAATTTATGTTTAGTCTATGTTGGGTTTAGCTAATGGGATCACTCACTGGGAGCCCCCCTGCAAAATAATTCACTACACGCTGCCACCTTCTTCAGATGGGTGACCCACTGGAGGGCGCAAGCCTATATAAATCTGAGCATCAGTCTGGCGAAGCATTTCTTCGGAGCTAGACCACCGGTCTGAAAATACTGGAGTTAGTAGCTCTCCAGAGCCATACGTCTTTTGGTACAAAAACAGATTTTATGTATTCAATTTATTTGCTCCCTTTGCCCCACCCTGCCCGTATCAGCTGGCCCGGCTCCCAGTCCTGTCACCTGACTTATCCTGGACTTACTATGTTCCTCCTGGTTCCTCCCTGGCTAAACCCCCAGAGCAGAGGGCCACATGGGTTGGCCAGGCCCCAACGAGGGTACTTCTTGGTCAGAAGTGGGTGCCAAGTCGACATGGCAGGGTTGGAGTCATCCTTCATCAGGTGTGAGGGAGAGTCTTGCTTGTTTTGCTTCCCCCCACACCAAACAGCTGGAGCTAGCGACATGTGCATTGGCATGTCGAGACTCCATTGGCGTTCCCCTCCGACCACAGCTCCACATGCACACCTGTGGTCACTCAGAAGGTGTAGGGACCTGCAGAAACCTGAAGAATGGTTGAGGTTTGGCAGCTGAAATTCAATGCAAAGAAGTACAAAATAATACATATGGGGCACAAAACCCTGGAACAACATATCAGTTGGGGGTGAGGATATAGCATGCACCATGGGAAAGGGACCTTGTAGTTATCATCTCTGATAACCTCAGGTAGGGAAACAGTGCGACAAGGCAGCAGGTAAAGCAAATAGGATGCTGGGATGCATAGGCAGTGGCATCACCAGCAGAAACAGGGAGGTCATAATTCCACTATACAAGACACTAGTGAGGCCCCACCTGGAGTACAGTGTACACTTCTGGAAACCTTACCTACGTAAGGACATAGACAGGGTAGAGAAGGTTCAGAGGAGGGCAACAAAGATGGTACAGGGATTGCATCACAAGTCCTATGAGGACAGGTTGAAGGACTTGAATATGAACTCCCTGGAGGAGAGGAGGGAGAGGGGGATGTGATAGAGACATACAAGTATCTTACAGGGAGGAACAGGGTGCAGGGATACACTATTTTCCAGTGAAAAAGATGTTCCAGGACTAGAGGGCATGGGATGACATTGGAGGGAGGGCGATTCAGAGGAAACGTGAGGAAGAATTTCTTTTTAGAAAGGGTAGTGGCCAAGTGGAACACCCTGCCAGAGGAAGTGGTGGGGGCTGAAATAATCACAGGATTTAAGAATGCATGGGCTAGACATAAGGGAATCCTGGAGGTCAGGGGTAAGATGAGGGGCTAGCTGCACAACTGAGCAGACTCGTCAGACCATAATGCCTATTTCTGCTGGCATTTTAGTATGTTTGTATGTTCTAGAAAAAACGTAAAGGGACCTTACAAGCTCAAATGTGCAGACTGGGTGGGCCACAGACCCTTATCTGCTAACAGTATTTATGTAAGTAGTCCAGAATATGATTCAACGAACAGATTAAAGGGTCCAGGGCATGTTTGGCAGCCCAGACAGCAAACCGCTTACACTTCATGGCATATGTGGTATGAGTAGAAGGCTTCCGGACAGCCAGCAGGATGTCTGCTACCCTGTCAGAGACCCCAAACCTGGCAATGGCTATGTTTTCATGGGCCAGGCATGCAGATGAAGGGACCTGAGGTTGGGATGGGCCAAGGTCCCCTGATCCTGGGTCAGCAGATTCCTGCAAAGAGGAAGAGGGACCAGAGGCTCCTCTGACAACTGCTGAAGCAGAGGCAATCATATTTGGCATGGCCAGAATGGAGCCACCAGAATCATGCTGGCCCCCTCCATCTGCAACTTGATTAGCACCCTCTGGATAAAAGGAATCAGAGGGAATGCATACAGAAACCTCCCGCTCCAAGAGAGGGGCAACTTGTCTTGCCAGAAAACTCCAGGCCCTGGATCTAGCAAGCAGAAATTTGGCAGTTTCACATTGAGCGGGGAAGCAAAAAGGTCCAACTCTGAACGACCCCATCTGTCAAACAGATCTTCCACAATGGATAAGAGAAGCTTCCATTCGTGCATGCTAGGCTGAGTCCTGCTGAGACTGTCAGCCAGGGTGTTTAGGACGTCTGGCACATGCAGAAAGTTCCCAGTACCACACTCTCATGGCCTCCCTGCAAAGGGGGTATGAGTGAGTCCCGCCCTGTTTGTTGATGTAGTAGACTACACTCAAACTATCCAACTGTACCAGCAGTTGGCCAGGAGCAAGATGCTCTTGAAAGACCTGCATGCTGTAGAGCATCGCTCTGGGTTTGGAAGGGACCCAGGTGTGCTCCCCAGCCCAGACCCGAAGCATCTGTGGTTAAGATCCGATGTGGTGAACAAATCTGGAAGGGAACATCTTCAAGTAGAATCAAGGGACCCATCCACCACTGCAGTACCTTGCGTACTGGAGAAGAGATCAGGACTGGTTGGTCCAACTCGTCCATGCACTGGTCCCACTGTACCCTGAGGGTCCACTGAAGAGTACGCATATAAAGCCTGGCCAGCGGAGCAGTGGGAATGGCTGCTGCCATTAGGCCCAACAATCTGAGGTACACCCTGACAGGGATGTACCAACTCTTGGCGCCTTCCTGAGCTTGGGCTATGAGGCACTCTGCCCTGTTTTGGGGCAGGAAGGCCTTCCTCTGCACACAGTCTAGAACAACCCCTATATACTGCAGCCTTTGGGACGGTACTAGAACCGACTTGGGCAGACTGACTGTGATGCCCAGGGATTGGAAGAGCTGGAGGGTGCACTCCAGAGTCAGCGAAAGCTGTTCCCTTTATGGGGCCCTGAGAAGTCAATCATCCAGGTACGGGAAGACATACGGTTCCTCTCATCTAAGAGCTGCTGCGACCGCTGCCAAGCATTTGGTAAAGACTTGCGGCACAGAGGACAAGCCAAAGGGCAGCACCTTGAACTAATATTGCTCGCCCTGAAAGGTAAATCGAAGAAACCTCCTGTGAGGAGGAAAGACCGAGATGTGCAAGTAAGCATCCTGCATGTTCAGTGAAAAGAGCGAGTCCCCAGTCTTGAGGAGGGGCATCAGGCCTGGCAAAGTTACCATCTGGAACTTTTTGTACTGTACAAAGAGACTGAGTTCCTTTAGATCGAAGATGGGCCTCAGATCTTCGGTCTTTTTGGGGACCAGGAAAAAACAGAAATAAAACTCCTGGTTTCTCTGGCGCCTGGGCACCAGCTTGATGCCCTGCTTGCGCAGCAAAGACTGTAGTTCCTCCTGGAGCACAGACAAATGGGCCAGGGGATAGCTGGAGAGTGGAGGGGGGCATCTGGAGGCTACTGTATGAGCTTCAAGGTATGACCTTTTTCTACAATCTGCAGAATCCATGCACCTGAAGTTATGGTCCTCCATTGATTCAGATGGAGGAGAACCGACCTCCGACCACCACCTCTTGAGTCTGAACCGGGGGTCAGCAAGGAGTCCAGCCAGCTGCTGAGGCTGGTCAGTCATTTTGGGTTGCTTGGCGCGCTCCATAACTGGAGGGCAGGCAAGGAGCCTGGGCTCCAGCTTTTCCTGGGGACAGGGAGCAGATCCGGGCCTACTTGTCTGTCTACGAAAGGTAGGCTGCCCTCTGACCTTTGGCTGAGTGTGGTAGAGGGAATGGACCAATTTAATGGTTGCACCCAAGGCCTGCAGATCGATTATGAGGTCCTGAACATCAGGGCCAAACAGCTTGGTGCCACTGAAAGGGGCATGAATCACCTTGTTCTGCACATCAGCTGCAAATCCAGGCACTCTAAGCCAGGAGTGTCTACGAAGGCATATGCCAGTGGCATATGCCAGTGGCAACTGCTCTGACAACTGTATCGACCATGTACAGTGCCCTGAGGAGGTGTTTGCTGACATCCTCAGCAGCCTGCAAGCACTGAAGCAATTCCTGCTTCTGAGATCCATCAGGAGGGCCTGAGCTGCAGCTTTGCCTTTTCTCCAGTTGGCATTCTGGTATTTTTTTTTTTTTTGAGTTATCATTTTTTTTACCTCCTCCTCCTACACTCCGGCTCCCACATCTCCTTCAGGTCCGTCCTAGTATCTGCACTCCCAGCCATGCTCTTTCAGAGCTCTACCCTACTCCACATATAGCGGCCATGCCTCCGACTCGTCCCGGAGTAACCCATCTCTGGGCGAGTCCCCCTCCTTCGAGGAGGAAGGCACCAGGGGCCGGGAAACCCTAGCGCTCTATTTTGTCCTTACAGGCTCGAGGGTGCTGCTGCAGAGGGGCAGGCTCTGGGAGGTTCCGGGGGGGGTGCAGAATACGGAGGCCGTCATCCGGTAGGAGCCAAAGTTGTTTTCCATCTTTCTGATCGTCTCTCCTGCTCCGCTGCTTGTAGTATCCCTGGTCTCCACTGGGGGCCACTACAAGAGTGGGTCTTCCCTCCCAACCCACCCCAGGAGAGGAGAGCAGTCCTCCAGATGCTCAATCCTCTCCTTCCCCAGCCAGCCCCAATGTCCGTTCCCGAACAAGTGTCACCGGCGTGGTTCGACGTGTGGCGTCCAGTGCCTCAGCCCTCTGCGCCACCGGGCCGGCACGGCATTCTGGTATTTAACCGTGTGTGACAGATAATTTGCAATCTTTAGACCTAAAGTGGATGAGGCATAAACCCTTTTTCCCCAGCAGTCAATCCTGTGGGATTCCTTATCTGGGGGAAGGGAACTAAGGTGTCTGGGCACCTTAGATCTGTCATGAGCTGCCTTGATGACAACCGAATCAGTTTCTGCCTGTGCAGCAAAATATGGGAGACCCTGAGGGGTGTTATCAAGATTGTCTGCCCTGCAAGGCATGGCTTGCACCATGTCTAGCCTGTGCCAGGCTGCCATGGTTGCATTCTTCAATGTTGGTAGCACTGGAGGAATGATCTTAGGGGGAGACTCAGGGATCTCCAGGAAATCCACCAGGTCTTTCCTGATGACATCCTCTTCCTCAGTCTGGAAGCCCATGGTAGAAGACAACTGCTTCATCACATTAAAGAATGTGGCGTCCTCAGGAGGGGACCTTGGAGTATGTTTCACAGAGTCCTCACTGACCAGGGAGGCTGTGGACTTGTCTGAGATCAGGATCTCTTTCTCTTCATCCTCCAAATCATTAGGGAGAATGAGATCAGGGTGATACTCCTTTTCGATGTCAACCTCCTCAACCTCTGGGTCTGGCATTGGATTCACCAGCGGTGACCCACGGGGGATCTCCTGGGGTCGACAAATAGGTGTCAATGACGAAGCTGCTGTCGATGGCATCAGTGAAGGAGGCCTATTCAAGGTGCCCAGTTGCTGAACTAGTACATTAGTGAATTTAATCAGTACTTTGTTCAGGTCCATAGTGGACATCGACAGAGGAGGGTTCGATAGCACAGGTGTCGACGACCCTCTGGCTATGTCCTGGGAACCTGAGCCTGTTGCCCTGGAGGGAGAAGGGGCAGAGCTCAACGGGATGGTCGTCGACGATGAGCCTGTCATTGATGGAGGGGCCGATGACCCACAGTTTGATGGCCTGGTGCCCTGTGTGTTGGGCTGAGGTGCTGTTGGTATGGGTCTGGTAGGCACAGAGACCTGGACAGCTGGCCTCTTTGTTGGAGCAGCCACAGCCAATGAAGAGTGGCATCACCGCTAAGATGAGCAGTCTTTTTTGTGACCCCCCCACCGAGGTCTTGTCTCAGGCCTTGGAGGCCTGGCAGCTAGAAAAGCCAGTCAGCGACTGAGAGGCTGGGGCCCCAGCGGACCCCTGCTGAGAGCTGGCTACCTACTGTTCCATCAGATTTTTTTTTTTGAGAGCCTTCTTGCGTCACCTGAGGGTTGTTTGGTTAAACATCTGACAGAGCTCACAGTCTGCGACGTTGTGGTCAGGCCCAAGACAGCAGACACAAACAGAGTGTTCATTTGTAGAGGCAATTTTCTTTCTGCAGTGGCAGCGATGGAAAAGAAAAAAAATACCATAATAATCTTGTTTCTTCCAAGGTATCCTTCAATATGCTTAACTACTGCAGTTAGTTCCCTGTGTTGAACTGCCACGGAGAGAAATGGAATATATGCTAATGGTGGAATGCTCATTGACTTGTGACAATTGCATACTTCCCCCCCAGTAACTGCCACGCTCTAATGAGCCTGACAGGGTGAAAGCACCCTAACTAGCTATCCTATCCATTATCCTATAACAATTAAAAAACATCAAACACCGCAAATTGTGGCCCCTGAAAGAAGGGGCAAAGAAACTGGTTTGCAAAAAATCATTCATTTACCATAGCAGTTTAAATACCAAACAGAGAGACCAGCAGGGTTACAGAATAGGGGAAAAAACACAGATTACTCTCCTGAAATAGTAGTTCTAGGAGTGGCATATGATGTTCATCCACACTGTCTGGTATTGTCCTTTCCCCTTTAAATCTTGCCAGAAGTCTTCAAGCTGGCTCCTCCTACCCACCCGTGTGGTATAATCCTCGGCTCCGCCCCATGACGTCAGATCTTCCCCCGCTGGAAGCAGAGGTTGTGCGCCTGAGCCTGGGGAGGTCATGTGGGTCCTTGTGGATGAACATCATATACCACTCCTAGAACTACAGTTACAGGAGAGTAACCTGTGTTTCTAGGGATGTGGATAAATGATGTTCTATCCACATTGCCTGGCAGACTCCTAGCAGTTCTGTGGGAGGAGGAGGCAAGTCGCACACCCCCTACCTAGGATATAAGGACTGGAGAACTAAGGCAACAAAACCAGCATCCCAGCATGACTCTAAGTCAATGTAGTAATGCAAAATGAAGGTGTGTGTTGACTTCCATGTAGCAGCCCTGCAGATTTCCTGGATAGGGGGTGTCCCTAGAAACAGCCACCTATGCAGCGGTATGGCAGGTGGAATGAGCCCTAAGCACTCCGGGAGGCTCCCTACCCGCCAACCTATAAAAGAGATCAATGCAGGAAGTGATCCACCTGCCAATCATCCACTTGGCTGCAGGTCTGCCAGGTGTGGCTTCACTGTAGGTGACAAACAACTGGTGAACCTTTCCCCGAACTCCAGCCATGCGCTCTTTGTAATAAGAGAGTGCTTACCTCAGGCCTAGAGTATGGAGCCTGTGTTCAGCCTCCGAGGTGTGATTGGGGGAGAATACTGGAAGAATTATCACCTGGTTCAGGTGAAACTCGGACACAACCTTCCAGAGGAACTTCAGGCTGAGGCGCAGGACAACCTTGTCCCTGTGGAAGGCTAGGTAAGGAGACTCCACCGAGAGCACCTGGGGCTCACTGATCCTTCTGGCCGATGTGATAGCCACCAGGAAGGTGGTCTTCCACGACAGGTGAGACATCTCACACTTGTGCATCGGTTCGAATGGCTTGCCCATGAGCTTTGCCAAAACCAGCAGCAAGTTCTACAGTGGTGGTGGTTCACACACTGGAGGGGAAACGTGATCTAGGCCTTTGAAAATCGCTAGACCACCTTCTCCTGTGTCACTGACTGCTGACCGGCCCACGCCCGGTAAGCAGAGATGGCTGACAGGTGCACCTTAAGGGTTGTCGACCGAAGTCCCCCTTGGGAGAGAGATCACAAGTAGTCCAAAATGCTAGCCTCAGGACGGATCAAAGGGTCCAATCCCTTGCCCTGACACCAAATGGAGAATCTCTTCCATTTGAAGGCATAGCATTTTCTGGTTGATTCCTTTCTAGGTGCCTCCATGACAGTGAGGACATCCTTGGAGAGACCCAAAGCCTGGAACTCCAGCAGCTCAGGAACCAGGCTGTCAGGTGCAGGGATTGAAGGTCCGGGTGGAGTGCCTTCCCCTGGTTGATGGAGAGCAGGTCCTGGCATATGGGAAGATGCCTCTGGAGCCTGTTGCTGAGGAGATCGGGGTACCAAAACTGGCGGGGCCAGCCTGGAGCCACCAGAATCACTCATGCCTTGTCCCTCCTGACCTTGAGCAGCATCTTGAGGATCAAGGGAAGTGGAGGGAAGGCTTAGAAGAGGCCTGGAGTCCATGGCCTCGAGAAGGCATCCCCCTGCAGCGTTCCTGCTGAGGGGGTTGGGCACAATACAGCCTCAGCTTTGCGTTCTTCCTGAAGGCAAACAGGTCCACCTGAGGGGTGCCTCATCGGGAGAACAGACTGTGAACTACCTCCGGATGGAGAAGCCACTCGTGAGATGCCTCACCCACCCCGCTAAGGGCATCCGCCAGCTGATTGGAGGCTCCTGCCACGTGGATGGCTAGGAGATCTGCCTCCAGGCTGCGCATGAGAGTCCAAATGCCACTGATGCAGCTGTACCCCTAGTAGAGTGTGCCCTAAGGCCCACTGGAGGTTATTCCCCAACCCTACTGTAGCAGAACTGTATGCAGGTCACTATCCAGTGTGCAACAGTTCTCTCTGAGGCCGGCCTACCTCTGCCCACCTCACTATAGGTAAGGAAGGAAAAATTACTCACCGTAGTAATCTTCTTTCTTCCAAGGTGTCCTTTACTTTAAGCAGCTAGCTGACCAGGTAGTACTGCCCCGGAGGTGTGGTTTATGAAAATTAATTAGCATCAGCCAATCAGGACAGACTTTGAGGGTGTGCTGAAGAGAACTGCCTGAGAAGGCACCAGAATTTTCGAAGATAAATGGACACATGCCCAAAGTTATGAATCAACAGGAATTAAAAATTATGCAAAAAAGCACGTATAACAGTAAACTAGAGAAACTGCTTAAAATAAAGTTCTAAATGGAAACCTAGCAAATTCGGTAGAATACAAAGGCAGAAACCTCTGAAATCAGGTTGTCAGGGGAGGAAGGGCAGGAGCTTACTGATGCTGAAGAACACCTTGGAAGAAAGAAGATTACTATGGTAAGTATTTTTTTCTTCTTACCCAAGGGGTCCTTTAGCATCAGTAACTTTAAGCAGACTACAAGCAGTGTAGTTGAGAGGAGGGAAGAGAACCTACTTAGGAAAGAGGCTCTGCAGCACCGCCCTTCCAAATTTGGCATCAGATCTAGACTATACATATAGGCAGTAGTGCTTAGTGAATGTGTGTACAGTCTTCCAAGTGGCTGCTTTACAGACATCCAGCAAAGGGATGTCCCTAGCAGCTGCCACCGAGGCAGCCATGCTCCTGGTAGAGTGGGCTCTGAGGCCCTCAAGAGGCTGTTTGCGAACTTTATCATAGAAATGAATGCCAGAGACTATCCAAAAAGAAATAGTTCTCTTGGTGTCTGGTCTACTTCTACCCACTTCCCCATAGGTAAGGAATAGTTGGGTGGAAGAACCCCTAACCTGTTTAGTGTGTTCCAAATAGTGGAACAGGGATCTCTTAACATCCAGGCTATGGAGTTTCTGTTCCCCAGGAGTGGACTTTTCAGTAAAGAACACAGGTAGAGTAATGGACTGGTTAAGGTGGAACTCAGACACCACCTTGGACAAAAACATTCTGTTTGTCCTGAGCTCAGCCTCATCTCTGTGGGGGATAATATAGCTGGGCTCAGTACAGAGAGCTTGCAACTCTGAAATCTTCCTAGCAGAAGTGTTGGCTACCAGGAAGACAGACTTCCAGGTAACATACTTGAGGTAGGCCGCAGCCATGGGCTCAACAGAGACTCCATGAGCTTGGCTATACACAGATTAAGGCTCCAAGGGGAACAGGTTGCCTAACAGAAGGCTGAGGCGGACAGGCCTTTGAAAACTGTTTGAACACTGGGTGGGAGTAAATAGATTTAGGCTTTCCTACTGAGAGGTAGGCCAAAATAGCAGCCACATTTAGTTTGAGTGAAGAGGGCCTCAAGCCTGAGGCCTGGAGATGAACCAGATAGTCCAATAGGGTGGTGTCAGAGGCTGAGAAGGACTAGTTCTCTTGCCCTTACACTAGATGGAGAATCTCTTCCATTTGGCTGCATAAGTCCTTTTCATGTTACCCTTTTTTGCCATCCTCAGTATTTTAAGGACCTGTTCCGAGTATTGAGAAGCAGGAAACTCTAACTCCTCAAGAGCCAAGCTTTGAGGTGAAGAGACTGCAAGTCTGGGTAAGTCACTCCGGGGTGGGGAAGGGTCAGGAGTGAGTGGCTGAGGGGAAGGCGAATGGGCCTGCTGTGCGAAAGTGTTAACAGCAGGGGATACCAAACTTGCCTTGGCCAATCTGGAGCCACCAGAATCATTAGTGCTGGTTGAAGTCTGAGTTTCAGCAGGACCTTGAAAATGAGAGAAAATGGAGGGAAGGCATATGGGAACGTCCCTGACCAATACAACACCAGGGCATCTGTTGGGAGAGTTCCCAGGACTGGTGGACTGCAGCAGAAGAGAGGAAGCTGGTGATTGGGGGAGGCAAACAGATCTACTTCTGAGTCCCCATCTCCTGAACACTGTGGCTAGCACCTGCTTGTTTAGGCACCACTCGCTGTGTCCCTGACTTATGCAGCCGAGGGCATCCACCAGGGTGTTCTTTGCCTGGAAGGTAAATGGCTGATAGTCACCTTGAGGAAATATGCCAAGATCCAAATCTTCATGGCCTCTGTACAGAGGATTCCCGACCTCGTGCCACTCTGTTTATGTAGAACATGGCAATGGTGTTGTCCATCTGGACCTGCACCGAGTGGCCTTTGATGTGAGGAGTAAAGGATTTTAGTGTTAGATAAATGGCCCTGAGTTCCAGAAGATTGATACGTGATCTTTACTCCTTTGGGCTCCAAATGCCACTGACAGAGGAATTGTCCAGATACACTCCCCATCCTAGCAGGGAAGCATCTATAGTGATGATTTTCATAGGAGGGGAGATCTGGAAAGGAACACACCTAGAGTCAGGTTGGCACTGTCCTTCCACCAGCACAGAGCTTGAAGAAGATTCTGTGTCACTGTTATTAGTTTGGACAGAGGATTGCTCTTTTGGGACCAGTGGGAGCATAAGTGATACCATGTGTCCCTCATCCTGTACCCGACTCCTGGAACTACAGCAGGTCATGGATGCCATGTGTCCCAGGAGTTTAGGAACTGTCTGGCCGGCCTTGGTTGGCCCAGGGTGAAGAGTTTGCCACTGCTAGGAAATTCTGAATTCCTTCTGGTGGCAGAAGGCCCTGCTCTGCTTTGTGTCCAACTGTGCCCTATAAATGTTAGGAGCTGGGTTGGTCGAGTGAGATTCCTTTAGGTGAATGAGGAAACCCAAAGGGAACAGAGTGCTTTTTGTGAATACAGGAACTCCTGGACCTGACCTGGGGTTTTCCCTACTATCAGCCAGTCGTTCAGGCAGAGATACACTGAAACTCCCTGTTTTCTGAGATGTGCTGCCACGACAGCCAGACATTTGGTAAATACTCTTGGTGCAAATGTTAGGCCGAAGAGTCAGGCTGCAAATTGGTAATGCCCTGAAGGAAGCCTGAACCTCACAAATTTTCTGTAGGACTGCCTTATAGGAATGTGAAAATAGGCATCCTTGAGATCCAGACAGACTAGCCAGTCTCCCTGCTGCAGAGACTGAATTACCATTTTAGTGTCACTATCCTGAATTTTGGTTTCAGGAGGTGTCTGTTGAGATACTTGAGGTCTAGGATAGGTCACCACTCCCAGGTTTTCTTTTGGGTGAGGAAGTACCTGGAGTAAAGGCCTTTGTTTTTCTGTAAGGCTGGTTACCCTTTCCACCACCTCTGATGCCAAAGGTTGTCAACTTCCAGCTCCAGCAGGAATTTTTCTGATGGGGTTAGGGGTTTTGAAATCAGAGAACCCCTTAAAGCTGGCATCTTTTTGAAGTGAAGAGGCAGACCCTTTTCCACTATTTCCAGGACCCACTTGTCTGAAATTATGTGGGTCCAAGCTTGGAGGTAATGGGAGAGCCTGCCCCCTACTGGTGGAGGGGAGGCGACCAAGGCATTGAAGTCAGGGCTTAGACTGAGATGCAGGAGCCTGGGAAGTGGTCGGTTTTCTCTGGCCTCTCCTGCCCCTTCTCTTATAGTACCTTCTTGTCTGAGAGCAGTCATACTGAGGGGAGGAGAGGGGTAATTGGGCTCAGGAAAATAACCCGTTCCTCTGCCTGCCTTGGGCTGAGATTTTGGGTGGAAGCCCTTCACTTAGTAGTATTGCTCTGGCAAGTGGACTTGTCTCATCCACCTTTTCATGTACTCTTCTGTCCTGGAGTCGAACAGAAGATTTTTTTGTCACATGGGAAGTCCAGAGCTTTAGACTGGGTATCCTGTGTCATATTGGTGGTCCTCAGCCTAGCAAACCTTCTGAGAGAAATGACCTGGGCCATAACTCTAGATGCAGCATCATTGTTATCGTCTGTCATATGGAACTGGTACTTAGTTGCTTCCAGGGCAGTCTTAGTTTCAATTAAGTCCTGGACCATAGACTCAGACTCTGACTGAGTAATGGCCAGAACCAAATTCCACAAAACCTTCTGGTATTTGGCTGTATAGGCCAAATAGGAAGACAGGAGAAGCAAAGAAGCAGAAATGTAAGTTTTCTTTGCAATATAATCTATCTTCCTAGAGACTTTGTCTGGAGACAAGGAAGACAAGAGCACTCCAGCTTTAACACATACAACTTGCTGCACTACACCCTCATGCCCATGATGGACAGACACAAATTCAGTGTCTGCCCTGGAAACTGGTATTTTTTTAATTATTTTATCAACCCTGGTAAAGAAGATGGGGTCTGCAACAGCTTCATGGTGTTTCTTCTGAAAGCTTTGTAAACAAGGAGAACCATTTTTTAGTAGGAGGGAGACCTTTCATTTCCCTGTAGTCGTCATCCTCCTCTTCCTCCTGGTTAGACTCCTGGCAGGTTATATCCAGGGTATCCACCAGGTGCTGGAGAAAAGTTAGCATAGATGAATTTTCTTCCCGATCCGAAGGGAAAGCACCAAAATGGGGATCGGGGAAACATCAGGCTCCAGTGAAGTAACTCCTAAGAGATTATCTGGAGCATCGTAATAATCATCATCACCACCCCCATAGGCCCCTGCATCAGAGGGGGTTGCAGAAGTGTGTTTGCTCGACAAGGCAAAAAAATAGACCCCGTGCCTTGTAAGGTCTGGAAAACACACCAAGCCTTTGCCATATCTTCAGCCGAGGGCAGCTCCTTCTGAAAATCAGGAGACTGTCAGTCTGTGTGTGCTTAGATTTCTCTTTATGTTTCTTCTCCCCTGCCTGATCACCCTTACCTTTACAGGGAGGGACAGGAGGCAATTTTCCTTTACACACTTTTTTTGGTGTCACTTCATCAGTGGCAGAATCTGGCTTCCTTTTAGATCCAGGCACCTCATCAGTGCCCCATTATTTCTTTTTTTTTTGAAGGAACTTCATCAGCCCCTTTAGAAGCTCTTGGTTTTGAAGGCACTTCATCAGCACCTGATTTTCCTCTTGTGGGTTTAGATCTAGTGGATGCTTCATCAGCATCTCTGTTAAAGAGTTTTGAAGGCCCTCATCGGTAAGCTTGGGTCTTTTGGGACTGAAGAGAACCCTTCCTCAGCCATCTCTCTAAGCCTCTTTGCTCTGTTTCTCAATGCTTTGGAACAAGATTTTGAGCAAAGTGAACAGTAATGGTCTGGACCCAAACACTTTAAGCACAGATCATGGGCATTAGTTTTGGCAACAATCCTGTGATAATTTAGGCAATTTTAAAACCTGTGGGTCCAGTCCTCTTTTTGGGATTTCTGACATGCCAATTGACAGAAACTGTTTTAAATTGAATGTATCCACTATTGTTAGTAGTGGAATTCAGTTGGTTCCTTCACAGTAAAGAACTCCTATTTCTAAGTAAAAAATGCCTTAAAATTACAGTTCCTGAAGAAAAAAGGGAACCATTATAAAAGGTTTAAAAGGAACAGTCGAAATACACAAACGCAGTTAAAATAAAATAAATATAGGAGGGAACTGCGGCAGAATCGCAGAACAGACCGATAAACGCAGTTCCCGGGAACCGCGATAAAACAATTAAAATACACTCAGCACAGTAAAACAAAAGTAAACTGAAAACAATTTACCACAGAAGTTCAAGAAAACTTGTTTTCTTGACTAATTGAGTGGAACACCTCAGAGGCAGTGTTGTTCAGTCAGAGGAGAAAAAATTCTGGTGCCTTCTCAGGCAGTCTCTCCTCAGCACACCCCCAAAGTCTATCCTGATTGGCTGATGCCAATTAATTAGCATAAACCACACCTCTGGGGCAGTACCACCTGGTCAGCTAGCTGCTTAGAGTTACTGATGCTAAAGGACCCCGGGGTAAGAATAGCTGGGTATGCTCTGGCTTATGGCCCTTAGCCCTTTCCAGGTAATGGCTAAGTGCCCTTTTTACGTCCAGACTGTGCAATTTGTGCTCACCTGAGCTTGACCTGTCTGTAAAGAAGACTGGCTGTGTAATGGAATGTAAGGTGACTGTTTGACACCACTCTGGGAAAAAACTTCCTGTTAGTTCTGAGCATCCCCTTGTCCCTGTGGAAGGAGATATAGTTTGTTTCTGTACACAGGGCCTGTAATTCAGTTACTCTCTTTGCAGAAGTGATGGCGACTAAACAGACAGCCTTCCAGATCACGTACTTCAAGTCTGCAGTTGCCATAGGCTCAAAAGGGGGCTCCATGAGTCTAGCAATAAAATGTTCAAGTTCCATGTGGGAGCTGGTTCCCTCAGTGGGGGTGAATGTGAAGTAATCCCTTAAAGAACTTCCTAAACACTGGGTGTGATGCTATGGATTTATCCCTGCAGAGACGTATGCTGATACAGCAGCCAAGTGCACTTTTAATGTAATAGGCCTGAGGCCTATAGAGAGCAAGTGGGTTAGGTAATCCAGGATGATAGATAACCTGGCTGCAGTAAGATCAAGCCTAGAGTTTTTACATCAAATTGAGAACCTTTTCCACTTTGCAGTATATGTTTTCCTGGTTGAGGGCTTTCAGGGGCCCCTAAGGACAGCCATCACCTCCTCAGAGAGGTGCAGGCTAGCGAATTCTAGGTCCTGAAGAGCCAAGCCTTCAGGAGGAGTGCTCTGAGACTGGGATACAGGATCCTGTCTTAGCAGAATGTGAGCAGATTGTGCCTGTGGAAGGCAAATCGGTTGTGTCACTGACAGGGACATCAGGAGGGAGTACCACAGCTGCCTTGCCCAGTCTGGTGCCAGCAATATCATTATTGCTAGCTGTGACCTGAGTTTCACTAGGACCCTGAGCAGAAGTGGAAAAGGAGGGAAGGTATACAGGAATTTGCCTGTCAAACCAATGCCAGGGCATCCAGTGATACTGTTCCCTGGGCTGGAGGCCTGCAGCAGAACAGTGGGAGCTGGTAGTTGTCTGAGGAGGCAAACAGACCTATGTCTGGAGTGCCCCACCTTCTGGTCACTGACTGTAATACCTGTACACTGACCATCCTGTCATGATGGTTCTGGCTGATCCTGCTGGGGAGTCCTCAGGACATTGTCTTTCCCTGGAAGGTAGATGGCAGAGAGGGAGAACTAAAGGGAGTAGGCCAGGGTCCCGACTTTCATGGCTTCTGTACACAGTGGGGTAGACCTGGTACCTCCCTGTTTGTTTATGTAATACACGGTGGTAGTGTTGTCTGTCCTGACCTGTACCACATTTCCTCTGAGCTGTGGAACAAAGGACTGTAACACCAGGTACACTACTCTGTGCTCCAACAGGCTGATGTGTTGAAGTGATTCCTGAGAGGACCACTGCCTATTTCTGTAAGGTCTAGCATGTGCCCCCACCTACGGGGAGGCATCTGTAAGTCAGGACCACCGATGGGTATTCTAGCTGGAAGGGCACCCCTTCTCTGAGGTTGGCCCTGTCCTGCCACCATTGCAGAGCCTGTATTAGAGTGTTTGTTATAGGAACAAACTTGGACAGTGGGTCTCACCTTTGGGACCAATATGACCTCAGGTGGAACTGGATGTCCCTCATCGTCCCAGGATTTGTGGGAAATGCCTTGCTGGTCTGGGGCTGTTCAACTGAAAAGACCCTGCCAGCTCTACAACAGTGGTTACCCGGTCCTGGGGGAGGAAGGCCCTGCCTTGCATGGTGTTCTGTTCTGCCCCAATGAAGTCCAGGACTTGAACTGGGTCCGGTTGGGACTTCTGGGTGTTTATTAAGAACCCCAGTGACTAAAGAGTGCTCTGCACCAGAGCTATGGAGTCTCTGGTTTGTTGAGAAGACTGTCTTATGAAAGGCCAGTCATCCAGGTAGGGAAAAACAGTGATCCCCAATCTCCTCAGGTGTGACATCACCATTGCTAGACACTTTGTGAAGGCCCTTTGGTGCTGAGGTCTGGCCAAAGGGCATGGCTGTGAACTGGTAATGTCCCAAGGGCAACGTGAACCTCAGGTACTTTCTGTGACCCGGATGGACTGGTATGTAAAAATAAGCATCCCTGAGGCCTAAGGAGGCTAGCCAGTCTCCTTGCCGAAGGAAGGAATTATCATGGCCAGTGACCATCATGAATTTTGGTTTGGTTATGTGTTTGTTGAGAAGTCTGAGATCCAGGATGGGTCACCAGTCCCCATTTTTCTTTGTGTCAGGAAATACCTTGAGTAGAAGCCTTTTCCCCTCTGGGATAGAGAAACAGGCTCCACTGCTCTCATGAGTAACACGTTTCTGACCTCTGTCTCCAGCAAACCCCTTTCTTTTGGGAAGGTTTTGAAACTGGTGACAGACCCAGCTCACTACCTCCAGGACCCACTTGTCTGTAGTGATGGCAACCCACTCTTGAAGGTAGTGAGTAAGTCTGCCGCCTACTGGCAGGAGGTGACCTGTGGAGACATGTCAGGGAGTTTGTTTTGGCTGGGCGTGGCCTGGGCTGCTGGTCCGCCCCCCCTCATAGTTCTTCTGCCCCTACCTCTAAAGTACCCTCTGGGCTGTTGGTAGTCTGGCAGGGCCTGGGTCTGCTAGAGGGTCTGGAATATGACCCCCTACCCCTGCCTCCCCTAGCATGGGTTCTGTAGGATGTGGAAGGCCTGTCTCTTGTAATGTTACTCCTATAAGTGGCCTTGTATTCCTCTACTTTTTTCATGTAAGCCTCAATTTTGTGCCCAAAAAGTGAATTGTTTTCACAGGGGAAGTCCATGGCTTTTGCCATGGGTATCCTGTGTGAGGTTCATGGTTTTAAACCACACACACCTTCTCATGAATGCAGCCAGAGCCATAAACCTAGCTGCTGTGTCGTTGGCATCAACAGCAATATGGAACTGGTATTTAGTACCATCTATAGCCCCCAGTTCCCCAGGTACCTTGTCCGCTAGTGCCAGCACAGTGGACCTCAGGGCCTTTTAGTACTGGGCTGCACAGGCCATGTAGCTGGCTTGTCTGACCAGTAGGGATGCTGCCATGTACCCCTTCTTCCTACTGCATCCAGTTTTCTCAACTCCTTGTCAGGAAGGTGAGATGCCAGGGGTACCCTAGCCTTGTCACTGGCAGCTGCTTGCACCCCCAATTGGTGTCTAAAAAGAAATTCAGCATTACTTCTGTCAAGCTGATATTTCTCGTCCACCTTCTTGTCCACCACTGGGACTGAAGTAGGTGTCTGAAGTATTTTCAGGGACTTATGAATGGGAAGCATCAGCCTTTTTGTGGGGGTAAGCCCCATCATGTGGAGGAAGTCAGCTTCCTCTTCCTCTTTTTCTGTCTCTTGCAGAGACAGGTTGAGGGTGTCTACCATTTGCCTTAGGAAGGCACTGTGTGAGGAAAAATCCTCCGGTCTCTGGGTAGGGGAACCAAAGTCTTGCGCTGGGGAAACCTCAGGTACTATGAATTCCTCACGTCGTCATCCTTCTCCTCCTCTTCATATGAGTATTCGGGTTCCAGGGCTGAGGCAGCCGTGGCAGGAACCTCGGTAGGAACCGCTGAAGGAACTGGTTGTGACACCAGTGGAACTGGAGGAACCATTAAAGGAGCTAGATTACAACAGCTTGAAGAGTCTGTAATATTTGCAGGGCTCTGGCAATGTCCTCAGCCAAGGGCACAGTCATTTTTTCCACAGAGAGTTCCTTTTCTTTTCGGCAGGAGGTGCAATGGTATGCTTTTCCTTATGTTTACATTTAGCTGGAATCGGTTCCACAACCGGTTCCACAGGCCTTTTTGACTTAGTAGAATCGACCTTTTCTGAGGGCTTATCACCTAGTTCCTTTGCTTTATCTTTTTTTGAGAAGGAGATGCTGCAGTAGCCATAAGCTCTAACTTCTTTTTTTTTTACTTTATTTTCCAAAAAGAGAAAACAGCACATTCAGTGGTGTTCCACTTCAACATTTTCACTGTTACATTCTTTTGTTTTTTACTTGGTGCATTTCCTTTACATTCATGGTTCTCTTTTCTCAAGGCTAAAATTAATTTTGCTTTCTTATTACTGTTTATCTTCATTCTTTCCCTTTCTCCTGGTATCTTTGCTTTTTTTCCCCAAATTAATTAAATTTTATTGGAAAAATTGAAAGCATATAAATCATGCAGGTCACACAAATATGAAATTCCTAAGTATCAATATTATAGTGTAAAAAAAGGGTAAATTGTTATACATTGAAGAGAAAATACAAGCCCCCCCCCAAACCCTAAAAGAAAAATCATTCAGATAAGAGTGTACAAAATTAAAAGACATACAATTCAAATAAATGAGTATGGCCAGATTTAAAAAAATTAAAGTATTAAGCCATGATTCTAGAAGGCCCCAACATTTAGCATAAGTAGGAAAAATATTTCTCATAGATGCTAACATTCTTTTGAATTTTAAAATTTAAAGTATTCCTCTATACCACTCTGAAATAAAAAGAACATATTGATCCATCCAGTGTCTGAGTATAATCTTCTTAGCTACTATAGTAATTAGCATAAAATAAAAACGCTTGTTTCCAGTTACGTTCTGATCAATTGGGCCCAAAATACAATTGCATTTAGAAAAAAAATTCTCTGACTCCCAGTAGGGGTTATTAAATCCATACTCCTACTCCAAAAAGGTCGTATTTTAGGGCAATCCCATAAAATCTGATCAAGCGTAACAAGGTCTTGCTGACATCTGATACAAAAAGGAGAATTTAAAATACCCCATTTGTGTAACTTAAAAAGGAGTATTATAAATCGTGTGTACAATTTTGTATTGGGTAAACCGATATCCATCAAATTTGATAAGCCTATGAATATTTAACCAAATAAATCACCACTGTTGTTCAGTTAAAGTAAATTCAAAACCTTGAACCAGTATTGGGATGGGGAACCATATCTATGCACCCAGAATTGTTGTATTTCCTTATAAAGTTTAGAAACAGCATGACACTCAACAGAAAGATCAGAGAGGCTAGATAAAAGAGAAGAATGGTTAGTATTAGATTTTGGATTACCCAATACAGAATAGAGCAGATGTCGTATTTGATGATAATCCATCCAGTCTCTATTAGCTAGATTGTACTCCTGTTTCAGTTTGGAGATGGAAATCCAGTTATACCCTTGAAGAAACTATAGAGGGGATTCTAGGCCACAAGACTGCCAGATAGTATTTTTGAGTTTTTTATGTAATCTAAAACTTGGGTTTAGCCACAGGGGTTGCTCTCAGGGGTCACAAAGCGAGAATTTTAAGCTTAGCTATAACTACTTAAATATTGTTAAATTAGTACCTACAAGTGACTAAGTTATAATGGAAGAGTGGTGAATTTAAGAAAAATAGAGCTTTAGGCTGTATACCAAATTTGAGGCATAAATCTTTTCAATTTTCCACCAAAGTGGGCTACACAAAGATTGATATGGTTGATCCTGAGCTACCCAACAGAAATATTTGGAGCTTTGTGCTGCATGATAGGAGCCATAGAAATCCGGGGCAGCCAAGCCTCCAAGTTCTTTAGGAACAGTTAATTTATGATATTCCAGTTTAGGTCTATATGCCCCCTCCAGAGAATTTTTTTTTTTTTTTAACTTATTTTATTGTTCTTTCTTACATACGACATAGTACAAGGTACAACTGACTATAGGATACAAATGTACATAGGATCACAATTATGATGTTAGATCGATAAGTAGACTCATACTGATATAGGTTTGAACTAAAAGATCCAGTTTCGTTTTACAGGTGGTTAATCTTACCAATGCAGGTTTCCAGTTATCCAAGGTCTGTCAACTACATCCCCAACCTGGACTGGGAAGTGTGATCATCATCCTCCGGTATAGATTTAATCACTGATGAGTCAGAATCCTGAACACAGTGGTTATCATATATAAAGTATCTGTATCCTATTAACTTGGTGTATTTCTTGTTTTGTTCTATATCAATGAAGCCATATATGCGAGGATGAACTTCATAACAACGACAATAAAAAAAGAAAACTTACAGACTATAACTATCTGATAACTAAGTGGAAACCTGGCTTGTAAGAAAAAGGTTCCTGCTAATTCGGATACACTGTTGGCAGAAAAAGGGTAAATTACCTTTAAGTTAATAAACATTGCTCTAATATTGGGATACCAGATTCAATTTCAACATATTCATATAGGGGAAGCCATTTAGAATTAAATTGCTCTGTTTGGAGTCTTAAGTGTGCAGTTACCGATTCCATTTCTCTAACATTGGACACATTGGTCCACCACAAAGAGTAGGAAAGAGGATATGGGATAAGCCAATGCTGAGTAATTACTTTCAAGACAGCAGCAATTAGTACAAAGTAAAGATATTTCTGGGCCTTAGAGCCTACTCCTAGAGGGGGGAGGCCCAGTACCAGATGTGGGAAGTCAGGAGTGTCATTCAGTTGCATAATCTCCTGAACAGCCCCGTCACTTCCAGCCAAAAGATTCGAATCACTGGGCAGTCCCAGAATATGTAAAAATGAGATCCTTGACCCCCACAACGCCTCCACCACTTATCTCTGTGGGAAGTGGCATACTTAGAGGAAATTACCGGTGTGATAAAATATCTGATGGCAATTTTCCATCTAAATTCCCTCCAGGAGGGACAGTTGGTTGTCTTATGTATGCCATGCCAGATCTGTTTCCAAGCCTCCTTGGGAATCTGAGTGTCAGGGTCTGTCATTTATCTTCTATAGCATGGATCAGGAGGGCTCCAACCCCCTCTTGCAAGACCTTGTAGATATAAGAAATAAAATTTCTAGTGTCGGCCATATGACTCTTTTGGTACGTTCAAATTAGAGGGGGGGCTGGGTCCTCCATCAGGCCTGTCACGCCCACTGTGTGGGTTAATATAGTGTCTATACTGGGGGCACCTAAAGAAATCTTTGTGTGGAATACTGTATTCCCTCTGAATCATTTCAACGATTTAACCTTAGCATCTGTTATAAATTGTAGGAGGTATTTAAGCTCTAGGTTAGCACAGCAGTTAAAGCATGGGTCATTGTGTAAGGCAGGAAATCGTGGAAGGCCTGACAGGGGTATATATTTCAGGTTGGAGAAGCATCTCCACCATTACCTTGTATAAACCATAAGCCAATGGTGTGTCTGGTCCATGTGTTGGTGATAGCTTTAAGATCCGAGTGAAGAACCACCCAGGGAGGATGTTAAGGAGGACAGACAGGTGTGCCCATTCTTCAGTTGCAAACCAGCCCCCTCTTAGTTCTAGGGAAAACATCTTTAATATTGGTAATATCTGGGCTGCCTTATAATAATTTTGAAAGTTCTGGACTCCCAGACCCCCTTATCTTTGGCCTCAGTTGGGCGATCCCATCTCTTTTGGGGCCCATGGCCAGCCCAAATGAAGTTAGATAGTTTCCTCTTCAGCTCCTTCCATTCTGGCCTGGGAACTGGAAGAGGCAATCTAGTAAATAGAAACAAATAACACGGCAGAATATTCATTTTCATAGTCTCCACTCTGTTCATAAGCGTTAGAGGGAGACTCAGCCACCGATTCATGTCTTCAAAGACTTGCTTCTTTAAAATCTGGTAATTATGGTGGTGTAGTCTTGAAAGGTCATTGGGAATGAAAATGCCTAGGTATCTGACTTCTTCCTTGATCCATTTAAAGGGGATTATTTTCTGTATTGCTGTTTGCGGTGGCCCATTGATACACATGACTTCCGTTTTATCTGCGTTAACTTAAAAGCCTGACAAATTCCCAAATTGTTCCAGTAACTACACCAAAGGAGGGATAGAGCTCTCTGGGTTGTCTAAGTAAATTACTGTGTCATTGGCATAAAGAGATACTTTATTTACTACTCCTTTTACTTTAATACCCTGTATAGAGGAATCTTCCCTGACTGCCTGGGCCAGAAGCTCCACACTAAGTGTGAACAGCAGTGGGGACAGAGGGCACCCCTGTCTGGTCCCCCTTTCTATGTCAAAGAAATCGGATACTGTTCCATTTACTTTAATTGAGCTAGGGTTTTTGGTAACACATTGAGAGACCCACTTGAGAAAGGTGCCCCACACTCCCTTATGTGTTAACACTTCCTTCATATAAACCCAGATAAGGCAATCGAATGCCTTTTCGCATCAAAACAAACGCTAGTTGGGAAGTTTTAGAGGGGTTTATTTACCATGATATTAAGTAACTTCCTAATGGTATCGTCGAGATGTCTATGCGGGATAAAACCCATCTGATCAGGGCGTACCAATAGCTCAATATATTTTTGCGAACGGGTGGCTAACATTTTCGTTAAAATTTTAAAGTCCTGATTAAGTAGGGAAATGGGTCTATATGTATCACATCGAGTACTAGGTTTGCTGGTTTAGGAATAACAGAGACCATAGCCTCATGCCAGGAAACAGGGAAGTGGCCTTCCTCTAAACTAGAGTCAAAGATCTTCACTAATCTAGGTGACAGGGTTTTCCTAAGTTTCTTATACCATTCGGCTGACAGGCCATCAGGGCCTGGTGATTTGCCAGTCTGGAGACCCTTTATTGCCTGAATTACTTCTTGTTCAGAGATGGGGGCTGATAGAGCTTCGTGTGCCTCTTGAGGGAGGGTGGGTAATGTCAGAGAGTTCAAAAGGTTTTTTGTTCCCTCTGAGACTGTCTGCTCCAATTTATCTTCTCCATATAAGTCTTTATAAAAGGAACAAAACTGAGAGGCTATGTCCTTAGGTTTAGAAGGCATTATCAGGGTCATGATTGTCTTTAATCATTAGGACATGTCTGTCTGCCTGCTTCTTTTGGAGTTGGAAAGCTAACAGTCTTGAGGCCCTCCCTCCCACTTCATGGTATTTTTGATTAGAAAAGCACAGGAGACCCTCAGCTTTCTTGTGCTTGAAGCTCCATACAGCTATTGGTAAGTTCTTTCAGAATCTTTGTTGTCCCAGGATTTTGTTTATAGAGGGCCTCAAGACTGGCAACCCTGGCCCTAAGCTCAGCAACTTTAAGCCTGGTCCATTTCTTTCTTGCTGAGGCAAAGCTGATTATTTGTCCCCTGGTGACCGTTTTTAGAGTGTCCCACCATAAGAGAGGGGAACAGTCCTCCATTGGTGAGTCAATGGCTAGATTTTCCATGGGTTGAGCTAGTTGTTTGACAAAGATATTATCATTTAAAAGGAACCGTTAAGTCTCCATATGAGCACCTATCTTCCACCCTAGTATCAGTTTAAGAGAGACGGAACTGTGGTCTGATAGGGTTATGGGGTGAAATTTGGAAGCTGTAAACAGATGTAGGTCTGTTTTGTAAGTAAAAATATGTCAATGCAAGAATAAGAGTTCTGAGCATGGGAATAAAAGGAATTATCTCTCCAGTCCATGCTGAGACCTCCACACGTCCACCATTCCTGTCTCTGCCACCAAGGCCTTAAGTTTTCTGGTAGCAACTTTATTTGTAGAGATGGGACCTGAGGAGCAGTCTAGACTGGGGCAAAGAACCGTGTTAAAATCTCCCCCTAGTAACAGGTGGCTTTGCGGAAGGGCTGTTAATTTATGGAAGATCTCTGAGAGAAATTTTCCAGTGCCCACACTGGGAGCATAAATGTTGACTAAATATAATATCCTTGTCTTGCAAAAGGCCTATGATTCTAATGTATCTTCCCTGAAAACCCTCTTCCACTTCTTGCATTACTAGTGGGGTGTTTCATTCAATTAAGATTGCAACCCCTGCTTTTTTTGCGGTCGGATGTGAAGATGCTGCCACATGTCCCACCCATATTCGCCGACGTTTGGCATGTCCTTGTTCTGATAGGTGGGTTTCCTGATGGTATGCCATGTCACAATTTAAATGTTTCAGTTCTGTTAATAATCTGGTTCTTTTAACTGGTGAATTGGCCCCTTTAACATTATAAGATATAAAATTTAGGTGTGTCATCTCAACAGATTTCCACCCTGACCCTTACCTAGGACCCCATCAGGAGACCTTTCTATCACCCTACCCATCTGCAACATGCTGGAAAGACTCCTAACATTTGGACCATAAAAAATAAAATAAAAAGCCAGGTATCCAAATTTAACATAAAAATAACAACAACAATGCATAAGTAAAGTATCAACAATAACAGGTTAGCAAGAACAATGTAGAAAAGAGACAATATGAATACTATTTGGTATGACCTCCACGGAAATCCCACAGTATGACTGTAGTGGGTCAAAGCCCTGACCCAGGGAAGGGCCCTATGACCCTAGAGGAGTGGCAGAAACAGATACTCTATAAGGGTGCTCATGCTCACTCTAAGCCCGTCACTCAATCAGTGGGCAATGGCTATGGCCCTTCAAAGATTGGGCTGTCCTATCATAAACTCCACAATGCTCCCCTCTCCTCAAACTGAGAAATAGTTTTAAGAAATAATCCTTATCCTGCAACATTTGAGATTTTGGGAGCTTTTTATAAACTGTACTCCTTTAGAATAGTAATATAATTATGTTGCTTATGATTGTTAGGGAGTACTTCCCTAAGCACGGGATATCTAGGACATCTGATATTGTCCTATGACCTTAATTAAACCTTAAAACAGGTTTATATCTGGTGTATGATACTGTGCCCTCTTTACTCCAAAATCAGCTTTGAGAGAGGCAGATTATTTTCGGGTTCTCTTTGCTCTGCAGCTTACTGTGCATTTATCAAATGGTTCAGGTACTGTGGACCGGAGTTACACTCTACTTCCCCTTCATTCTACGGGTTCGCTTGAATAAGGGAGAATAAATAAGTACCTCCTCCTCTTAAATCTCCAGATAGATTCACCATGATCAGGCCCATAAATACATTTCCAAACAAGGAAAAAGCAATCCACACATAAAGTGTTTGTTCTTAAAGAAACTGTCATAAACCCCATTTCCCCAGCATCTACTCACCTGCCAACTTGCAGTGAGAGGTTTCATTTCTGTTGCAGGGCATGCCTTACAGTTTAAATTGTGTTTTTAATGACCCTGGGTGAGGCGCCATTTCACAGACAGAAGTGGCCAGAGCCACAACCTGTATGCAAATAAGTTTAGTATTGTTCCGCCTGTGTGCCGGAAGGCTCGTTCATGACGAGCGGGGCACAGTGCCATGAAGTAAAAAGAAGCAGTGTGCTTTGTAGCAGTGTTTGAGCTGAGTCTTTAGAAACAAACCTGGTCGAAAACGGAGCAGTCTAACCCATTTAATTTTTAAATGTAAAAGTGTAGCCTTGAGTTCGGGCATGCACATTAGCGCTAGTGCTAATGCACAAGCCTGAACTTAAGGTTGCAATTTTACATTTAAAAATCAAATGGGTTAGACTGCTCCGTTTCTGACCGGGTTGGTTTCTAAAGACTCAGCTCAAACACTGCTACAAGGCACACTGCTTCTTTTTACTTCGCGGCACTGTGCAAAGCTCACATGAACGAGCCTTCGCACACAGCCGGAACAATACTATGCTGAAAAGGACAAGCTCAGTCTTCCGCGTGGCAGCACTTTCTAAATGTCACCTCCTAGACAGCACACTGAACTACCATCAAGGCAAGAAATGGAGCAAAGGTTAGCTGAAAACTTAAAATAAACATCAAGGTTGTGCTAATTGGGCGTTTCTGCAGCCCTAGTAATTGTCACAGGGTTTATGACAGTTTTCCTTTAATAACAGTTTTCTCATCCCTCCCGGCACCTTTTGTTTATAATACAACAATTAGGAATGTATATCAATGCCCAAGACAGGCCACCAAAGGAAGCTTGTTGTTATAAGGTCTGATTTAAACTGTAGAGTTTGAATCTTACTTATTAGTTTAACACAAGTCCCGAATAAAACTGGAATCAAAAACTACAGTTCTCACCCTCCAGAGTAAGCCCCACTAAGCATCAGCATTTTGGAGATTTGGGGGGGGGCAATATTCACACCTTGGGCTCGCTGGTCGGCGCAGTGCAGCAATCTGGCAATGTCCGTGGATGCAATGTGTGGAATCGCCCTTGGGAAGTTCCTCTTCTTTTTCTGACCCCGAGATACCACACGCCATGCTCCGCTTGTTAGTTTGTGCTCCAGCTGTTCTACTTCTAAATTGGGAAGCAAAATATCCAGCTCACGCAGCACTAGCAGGGCTTCTATCAGGGTTGGAAACAAGTTTAGTCCCCGACTCCAGGTATATTTTTGACATGCTGGGAACAACAATTGTGCCCTAATGTCCTTCTTGGTTTTCAGCTCTTTGATTATTGCCCTAGTTCTCTGCCTTCATTGCAGCTAGATGAAAATCTTGGTTGAAGAAGATCGGGCCCTTTTGTATTGTAGATCTCTGTGCGCCATGCCTCCTGGAGGATTAAGTCCTTGCTCTGAAGTATACCATTCTGATAATCCAGGATCTAGGCCATGCAGAGGGTCTGATGGTTTGGCTACTAGACGGGTGGGCCCGATCAATGTCCAGCTTCAGATCGGAAGGTAGGGACAATGTAGAGCGTAAAAGATGTTGTATAAAATCTATTGAGGTTGCGAATCCTTCCTCAGCCCCTTCTGGTATGCCATGCATCCTGAAATTATTCCGTCTCAATCTGTACTCCAGATCCTCTAGACGATGCTGAATTTCATGGTCGCACTGGAGTAGATAAAAAGATTAGTCGTGGAGCTGTCTTGGGCCTTCAAGATGGCAGTGACCTTAGCTGCGTTAGCGGATACCTTCCTATCAAATGTGCAGACATCTTGTTTTAGATCAGATAAGACAGATCAATTTTGTTTACTGTGTTTAAGATGCGTTGAAGTCTTTGTGCTGTGTTCTCCGGGAGGACTGAGTCTTCAGTTTCTTGATCGATGGAGGATTCAGAGGGAGATCGTCTGCACAAAGACTGGGCCGCAAACCCCTCCATGTCTTCATCCAAAACGAGTTGCTTCATTTTAGCTGATGTACTGCCCGATTTCAGATTCTTTCCCGTGACTGCTTCCCATAATGTTAGTAATCAGAGAAATCTGTTTTGGGTTAGAATCTAGCGTTTAGCTGCAGGATGCACTTAGATTGAGGAGGTAGGACTGTGGAGCAGTAAGAGCTAGTGTCCAATCATGTTGGTGACATCACAGAAGCCCTCCAGAGAAATTTAGAAAGTTTATGTAATTCAGTGAACCACTTTGATGTCAAATAGGTTGTCAACACTGTTATAGGAAAAGTATTCCTTGGTAATATATTAATTTTATTAAACCTAATCTACCCCATTGGGAGAGAGTTACTTTATCCCATCTATTCAAATCTGATTTAATTAAATGTAAAGGAAGGGTAAAGTTTTCCTGATCATTACTGACTCAGAAACAGAAATAGAACTATGGATACCAAGATATAATAGCTCTTATTTACGTCTTGTCTATGTTAATTTATAGTTAGAAATAGAGCTAAATCTTTCAATCTCAGCTAACAAGTGAAGTAGAATTAGCTGGATCTTGTAAATGTAGCAAGAGATCATCAGCGTATGTTGAGATCTTACACTGTTGGGATCCCATGTTAATACCAAGCATATAGAGTTAAGTTTAATATGTCGAATAAGGGTTCAATATATAAATGAAATAAAAAGGAGAGGAAATCCTTCAATGTGCCCCATTCTTTAACCTGAAACGAGAGGAAAAACCTATTGAACTGAATTTTGGCAGTGGATGGGTATATACCAATCTTAAACAGTTGTTAAAATCTGTGGAAATCCACATTTTCTAGATTACAAAAAGGTGTGACCAAGAAACTCAGTCAAAAGCTTTTCTGCATCGAGTGAAGCAAAATCATGAGGATTGTCATCCTCCTCGACGCAGAAATTACATTTTGAACCTTTCTGAGGTGGTCCGAAGAGTGTCTATTAGCCGTAAAGCCCACCTGTTCTGGGCTTATTAGTTTAAACCAGACCATTTAGATCTGGAAAGCAAGGGCACGCATCAAATTTTGAAGTCTATATTCAAGCGATATGTGGGTCTATAGTTAGTTCAGCTGGTGAGGTCTTTCCCAGTTTTTGGTATAAGTGAAATAATAGATTCCTGCATGGCGGGATCTAGGTCTCAGATTTATTGCACTCTACAAACACTCAAAGAAGGTGGGGCTTTAATATTTCAAAAGTTTTTGTAAATCAAGACTGAAAATCCATCGGGGCCTGGAGTTTTATCAATAGCCATAGTGTTCAATGCAGAATGTAATTCAGTCGCTGTGAGAGGGGAAAGCAGAAATTCACAATCCTCAGGATCTAACTGTAGTAAACCACAGAATCTAAGTAATTATCTAACTAATGACCCTTAGAATTCGGATCTCCTATGTCATATAAGGTAAAGAAAAATTTGTGAAACTCCCCAGCTATTAACCTAGGGTGAGAGATTGACTTTTGAATTACGGGGTCATGTATATATTTAATAGCTCTAGCTGTCTCTTGCTGCTTTTTTTTTTTTTATCATATCACTGTTTCACTTCACCGGCAAGCCCCATTCAGCCCGACCACCCCCTCCCCCAGCTCCGACACCCAGAATTACCGGAGCTTACTTTATGCCTGGCCCAGGAGCAGTGCCTGCAGAGGGTCGGGCATCATCCTGCCTGCCATGTGGTTTTCTCCTCCATTTTTCTCCCCAGGAGTAGAGATGCATGCACGTAAGCACTCTACAGCCCCGGCAACAGCCCCTTCCACCCACTGGCCTAACACCCATTGCACCCCTCTGGCTTGCGCTGCAGCTTGGCCTCCACCAGGAGGCAGACCATGGCCGAGGGATGCAACTCCACCACCCTGGAGAAAAGAGCTGCCTTTTGGCTGCTCCTACCAGCTCCGCGCCCTCCTCCCACCCCCACCCCCTGCTGGCCTCCGGCAGCCCATGCTTGTACCCGAACACGGGTTGATGGTGTGGCGTGAGGTAAGGCGTCCAGCACCTCAGCCCTCTGTGCCACCGGGCCAGGCTCGTCTCTTGCTGTTTGATATGCATTGCTAATAACTTGTCTGGGCATTCCCCAGAAGAAACATAATTAAATTTAGATCTAATTATATTAAATTCTACCAGTATTCTATTTAATTTGTGATATTGTTCCCTGTAGTCAACTAATTTTTTAAATAAGTTATCTGAATAAGAATGTGAGATCTGAGTTTCTAAGGACCTGATCGAATTCAAAAGCTCATTAGTTTGGGCCAATTTCTGTTGTTTGAATCTAGAAAGCTAGGAGTATGATTTCACTACGAATAGTGCATTTGTATGCCATCCATGAAAATAATTACGGTATGCTCAGATTAAAAAAGGAAGATATCAAAAATAGATTGCTCAGCTTGAATCCTGGTAAATCCCTGGGACCAGATGGAATCCATCCTAAAGTAGTTATTGAATTGGCTGAAGTACTGTCCGAACCTCTAACCTGCCTATTCCAGGCATCTTTGGATCAGGGAAAAGTGGTAGATGCATGAAGAGAGGAAAATGTAACCCCCATCTTCAAGAAGAGTTCTAGGCAGGATGTTGGTAACTATCAACCAATAAGCCCAACTTCGATACTTGGAAAAATATTAGAAGGCCACATAGAACTGGGTATGCAGCAGAGAGGGGATATTGATGATGCGCAACATGGATTTAAACATGGTAGATCATGTCAAACTAGTCTCTTGGGATTCTGTGAGAATGTTAGTAAGGCCTTGGGCGAGGGTAGTCCAGTGGTTATTTTTCTGGACTTCTCCAAAGCCTTTGATAAGGTGCCACACGGAGAACTAGTGGATGCCCTGATAGAACATGGCATCCAAGGAAACATAATACGTTGGATTAGCTCCTGGCTGCACGATAGAAAGCAGAGAGTGACAATCAGGGGATGTAGCTAGAGATGGTCGGGGTGATGAGTGGGGTCTCGCAGGGGTCTGTTTTGGGTCCTTGCCTCTTTAATGTATATATTCATTCAATGACTGCCGTACAGGGTGTATGGGAAGCAAAGTTTGCTGACGAAACTAGAATTGGCTCCATGGTTAGCAGCAACCTAGAAATTGCCAGACTACAGGAACCCTGACTAAGTTGCAGGGCTGGGCACAGGACTCTAGGTTAACTTTTAATGTGGATAAGTGCATGGTCATGCACTTTGGCAGAAACAATGCAGGGGCTACTTACAGTCTAAATGGATATCTACTAAGAGAAGTTAGTGATGAAAGGGACCTGGGAATTAGGGTCTCAAATGACCTTAAATTTATTCAGCATTGCAGCCAGGCAGTCAAAAGGCAGGCAATATATTGAGCTGCATAAACAGGCGTATCAGGAGTAGGAAGAGGAAGTCTTGTTGCTCTTGTAAGGGTCGCTGGTGCAACCGCATATGGAGTACTGTGCATGAGTTCTGGTCTCAGGTTACAGAAAGGAGATTATGTCACTGGGAGGGTTCAGAGAAGGATACCGAATGACTGATGAGGTACAGGGTATGGACTATCAGGATAGGTTGACTAAGTTGGGGATGTACGTTGGAATATCGCAGACTGTGTGGAGGCGTGTATGGTCTATAGGACCCTTACAGATACAAATCTAAGGGAAAAGTTAGGACTAAGGCTACAAAATCAGCTTTATCAGACCAGAGCACATCCATTACAGCTAATAAGGGAAGATATAAGACTACTAAAGGAAACACTGGTTTAGTGCAAGAGTGGTGCCAATCTGGGATATACTGTCAATGGAGGTGGTAACTAGTAGTAGTATGCAGGCCTTTAAAGCTGATCTGGATAGATTCCTGATTGGAAACATTCTGCAATACCAGTAGTTACTTAGTGGAGAGCAGTATGGACAGTGTAAGTCTTCTGCGCTCTGTATAAATCTATTCAACCTATCCATAAAGTAGAATAACAAGCCACTGATCCCCAATTTTTAATTAAAAAAAGAATAGTTAAGTCCTTAAGGGATAAGGTTATATATGTTCAGTTTTCAATAGAGAGTCATTCAACTTCCAATTTTTATCTGCTTTCACATCATGAACTAGTTGTAAAATCAAATATATTGAAGAGTGGTCTGAAGTCACACATGGTAAAATCTGGGCCTGCATAATACCTTCTAATAATGAGTGGCTTACTAAAAAAAATAATCTATCCTTGATAGTGTATTATGAGGACGGGAAAGAAAAGTGTAATCTTTATCCTTGGAATACAAAGTACGCCATGGATCAATCAGCAAATGGGAATCTACCAAATCTCTAATATTCAGTTGGTTCTAAGAAAGAGAAGCACTATAGGGACCAGTTTTATCTAAATCATTATCAAAAATGACATCCCAATCCCCTTCTATTATATGTGGGATGTTAGGCAAACTGGCTAATTGTAGGGAAAGACCTATAAAAAACTGAAAATCATCTTCATTGGGGGCGTAAACTGAGGTTAATAAAACCTCTGCATTGTCTAGTGCACCTACTGCAATAATAAATCTCACTCTAGGGTTGGAAATCAAGTGGTGGCAAGTGAAATTAACATTTTTAGCAATAAATACGGCCACCCCAGCCCTTTTTTTATCTACACCTACACCAAAAACTTGTTTCACCTATCCTCTTCTCAAAAATAAAACATATTTAAACAATAAATGGGTTTCTTGTAAAAAAAACTACAGAGGGGTTACATTTCTGTAAGTATATCAGAAGCTTAGATCTTTTTTTATGGGGCATTGGCACCTTTAGCGTTCCAAGACATAAAGGAAAAACTCATAAGTCTGAATCAGATATATTAAAAGTTCACTGGATTGCCCTTTACATAAATATCCTGGGATATTTCTATAAAGAAAATGAAATATGTAAAAATTAACTTCCAAAATTTAGGCAGATATAAACCAAAAAATTAAAAATAATTTAGAACCCCATACATTACACTCTTGATGTTATAGTATTCTGCTGGCACTAAACCCAGCAATATAACACACATATTACCATGCACATATAATAGAAACTCACTCCCCATACTACCTACTAATAAGCAACTCCCCCACCACATAACCCCTTCATTCAACTTTATGTCTAAAGTTAAATAACAACAATTAAAATATATAGAAGCTCAAACCCCCACTCTACCTATCGGCAAGATCGTCTTAAGGCAGCTGCAAGAGTAAAACAAAACAGGGACACCAATCCTTAAATTAAAGCCTTTTTCCTCCTATATTGAGCGTTATTATTTGTTATAAATACTTTACATAACAGTATTTAAACATCAATTGACCCTGAAATTAAGTAATAGTCAAACCAGAGATCAAACATTAATCTTGTATCCTCTGTTATAAATACAAAATAATCTATCCTTCATTTCAAACAGTATTACTATACTATATTATAACATGGGTTGGTATCCGAGCCAGGGTAATACTGTAATCTACGAATTAAGCCAGCACTGTAAAGCAAAATAATAATGGATAAAATATAGTGGAATGTGGCTGTGCTAGCATATAACAACAAGTGATAAAAGCAAATTAGGATCTTCTATATGTTCATTGGTATCAATGCCCTTAGATTATGAACTAACTTAGTACAATGGAAAAATAAGTATGACACCAGACAAATAAAATATCCGAGCTCAGCTTTCTGCACTGGCATCACAAAACAATGCAATACCCCCATAAAGGGAATTCTGCCATTTCTAGAACTTTTTTGGCGATAGCTCAGTAACAATACATAAAAAAGAGGACCATAGACTTTAAAGATTTTTGCTTATAAAATTAACAAAGCCAATATATATCGATCTAGAAGCAGGACAAAACTTTGTCCATAAAAATGAAACTAATGATATTCAAAATCAAGATCAAACCTGCCTTTCTTCTTTTTCAATGCTTAATGAGACAAATACCAGCAAAAGAAAGGGCGCTTCGATTTTCATCAACATTGAAGTTGAAAAAGAGAAAGATTTCAAAGCAACATCGCCTGACCAAAATATTCCATGGTGTAGCATAAAAACAATAGTTGTAAGCGTTACACAGAAGAATAGGCTCAAGTAAACAATCTCCGGTAACTCTCAAGGGAGAAACTAAAATAAACATACATACATATATATGTATATGTATATATTACTACATATATGTTCAATATATAAATATTACACAGCAAGTAATGCAAGCCGTATAGTGAAATATGAACCAGGTTAAATATGCTGTAAGCCGAACAAATATTTAAAAGTAGTGCAACATAGTAATGCAAATAGCAAGATTATAATAGTAGCAAACCCCAAATAACAATTAAAACCATCTCGAAAGGAGTACATATCAAATATATGTTATTCTCATATAGCAGCAAATAATGTAGCTAAATTATTTCTCTATATTAGTACATCCAAAAGTAAAAGAAAGGGAGTAAACAAATTAAATTCAGCCAAAATCTGTGCACCTCTTCTTCAGTGACTTGCTAGACTAGTGCACAGACTTCTCGAATGTTCGAGATGGGCAAATGATGCAGTTCAAAAATTATACAGTAAATATAACCTTAAAAGAGTAGATTCCTGAAAGAAATAAAAGAAAATAAATTCACGATGTGTGAAAATTACCAGTCCAATAAATTCCTATAGCAATCAAGGAGTCAAGTAAATAATCTGGGAGGTAACTTATTCAACTCTTAGAAAATCATCAAAATGTCGCACATCCATTCTGTTCTCAGTCAAACCTAACGGGGCTAGTACACCATTAGCGCAGAATCCTGAGCACCTAAAAATCCGAAAAGAGTATTAAGTAACATACAGCAGGCTGTGAGACTGAAAAACAAAGGTTAACATTCAACCACTTTGAACTTCCATATTTTCAGAGATCGTGGTTTTGACTTTTTATACCTTAAATAAGTCCGGTAGCACCACAGGTAGCTGCTGTTGTGCTGACTGTGCCAAATGGAAGGTAAAAGTGCTGTCATGGTAGAGAAATAAGTTTAGCAAGGAATTGAGCCTGAATTTAACATAACCCTTGTGGAGAATTTTGTATTATATGAATAAGCTTGTCTTCTCCTGCATTTGACTGCTGACATCATTGAAGATATAGATTCTGTGCTGTTGCCAAAATAATGATACTTAGGCTGTGGCAGCACGCTGAATCTTTATTTTGTCCTGAAAATTTAGGAACTTACAAATTATTGTTCTGGGTCTATCCTCCAGTTTGGGTCTTGGTCTAAGAGCTCTTTCAATCAAGCAAGTCTGATCTGAATCTGGAGAGCCAGCAATTTGAATGAAGAAATTATTCAGGAATTTAAGAATATCAAGATGTTCTACCCCTTCCGGCATACCAATAATTAAAATATTGTTTTGTCATGATCTATTTTCAAGATAGTCAACTTTGTCTTCTATTTTTTGCAATCTATTCCAGAGTGAAATTATTCTCTACCTTCTCTCTGTACAAAATCTCCAACGGAGCTTATTATGTCAGAAACCAGCTGTGTTGAAGAGTCAACAGTTATCTTTATTGATTTAACATCTGTTAGCTTAGATGACATCGACTTAATAGAGCTAAATTCAGCCATATACACTTTGTGTTCCTTTGTTACCTCCTTCATAGCCGAAGAAGTAGATTTCGGGTCCAACATGTACTACTTGGGTTTTTGCTGTTCCGGACTCAAACAGCGCTGCAGAAGCTCCTTTTTTGGATGCCTCTTGATCAGCCATGGTGAAATGCAGAAGTCGCAGAATGAAGGTAGTATATATCTATGTAATATAGGAGAGCTATAATCCAAAAGAGAATTAAAGGAGGACTGTATTATTTTTGATTAAATAGTTTGGTGGTCTCCCAGAGCGCTCTCAAGCTGCAGCTGTTCCTTCGCTTGCTCAACCAGAAGTCCCCAGTATCTTTTCTAACTAAACCTAAATTAAACCAACATTCTTAAACTATACAGCATCTAAGGAACTATATTTTAATTTCACTTTCTGATTTAGCTCATTTCTTTGCTATATGGTGGTCCCTGAGAGGGAGGAACGTTTTTTCACGGAGTTTTGTTCTGATCTCCTTCACCTATCTATTTTTCTTCTGTTCTTTAAGACCTCCCCCCCCTTGTTTTACTTTATGATTATGTCCCTATTCTGTCTCCAGCACCCACTTCATCCACCTTTCCCTAAATTTGTCTGCTTTGTCCTGTGTTAGGTACAGGAGTCTTTCCATCTCTTGGGTGTCATCTACTATGTTTTTTTTACTCTGCCACTGTTGGTGGATCTGGGTTGTGCCATCTCTTAGTAACTGCCATTTATATTGCTACTATGCATATTCTCCACAGATATTTTGCATAAGGTCCTTTAACTTGAGAGTGGGAGACCTAGTGTGTAGAGGTGTATTTGTATATGAACATACAAAGCCAGCAAAGAAGGCCATTTGGACTATCTAGTCTGCTTGTTTTGGGGTCCACAGCTTGAGCTACTGTCCCTGCCCCGTCTCCCCACTCTTCCCATCCTCCCTACCCATGATCCTTACCTTCCCCTATACCTGTCCCAGCCTCTCTTAAAGCTGTCCACTGTCTTCAATGAGATTACCTCTTCTTTATTCCAAGTGTCCACCACCCTCTCTGTGAAGAAGTGCTTCCTGACCTCCCTCCTAAACCTCCTACTCTCCAGCTTAAGACTGTGCCCCCTCGTGTTATGGTTGCCACTCAGCTTAGAGAGATTCTCCTTATTAACCTTATTTATCTCTTTCAAGTACTTGAAGGTCCCAATCATGTCCCCTCTCTCTCTCTCCTGTCTTCCAAGGAGTACATGTTCAGTACCCTCAACCTCTCTTCATATGCCTTACCCTGCTAACCAGCTATCACCTTTTCAGCCCTCCTCTGGACCTTCTCCAGCAAGCTAATGTCCTTTTTGAGGGGTGGGCACCAGTACTGAACTCCATACTCTAGATGCGGCCTTACCAGTGACCTGTACAAGGGCAGTATAACCTCCTCTCTCCTACTACTGATCCCCCTAGATATGCATCTCAGCATCTTGTTTGCCTTTGCTGCTGCTTTCTTGCACTGCGTGGAGTGCTTCAGATCACTAGTGATCATCACTCCCAGGTCCTTCTTCTCCTCTGATGCAGATACTCTGACTCCACCCAGGTAGTACTCTGTCCTAGGATTCTTGGCTCCAATATGCATAACTTTGCATTTCTTCGCATTGAAGCCAAGCAGCCAGATCCTGGATCACCTCCCTAGCTTTTCCAGACCTTCCTGTAGGTCCTGTATCCCTTCAGCTGTGACCACTCTCCCACAGAACTTGGTATCATCTGTAAATAGGCACATTGTCCCCTTAATGCCATCTCCAAAGTCATTGATGAAGACATTGAACAACACCAGCCCCAGCACCGAGCCCTGCAGGACCCCCCTGGTTACCTGTCTTGTGCCAGATAACTCTTCCCCCCACAACCACCCTCTGGGTTCTGTCCTTCAGTCAGTTTTCTACCCATCTGGCCATCTTTTCCCCAACCCCGAGATCCACCAACTTCCTGATCATCCTTTATATATATATATATATATATATATATATATATATACACCAGATAATTTGAAATAGTTCTTTTATTTTACCCATAATATCCCGTTTATAGTCTGCTAACCTTGGGCACATAAAAATATGTCTTCATGTGTTGCCCTCTGCTCTCCACATTTTCTCCAAGATGTGGCCTCCCCCACCCTGTCCCATCTTGCCTTCATGTGTGGTGTGATAAAGTATCTTGTGTTAATCTTCCAGGAGAACTCTCTCCATTTTGGTAATAAGGACACCCTGAAGGACCCATCCACATTCTGGACCATTCTTTATCTGTGAAGTGAAACCCTGCTCCTTCTTCCCCTTCTTTATTATATGTTAGTTAAAAGTCAAGGAGAGCTCTGAGGCATCCAAACTGGCAGGTGGAGAAATAGATCTAAGCTCTTCAGAGTGTGGCAGTTACTAGGGGAGCCGTTGAAACTGGCATGAACCAATGAGAATTCCATCATTAGCATACATTCCATTTCTCTCCATGGCAGTTCAACGCAGGGTTGATAACTGCACTAGTTAAGCATATTGAAGGATTCCTGGGGTTAAAAGAGAAGAGGAGGAGGGACTGATGTAAACAAAAAGGAGATTTAGGTAAAGTAGAAAGAAAAAGGCTGTAGGCTGAAAAAGGCATGAACACTGCAACAAAACTTCCACAGTGACTCAAGCAAGCAAGAAAAATTAGGAGAGAACAAGGCTGCTCACGCCCATATAGAGTTGGTGACGTCGGTGGATGTCGATGGCATGGGCAGCCCCAGTTGTACTGCTGAAAATCTTCCATGTGGATTCCCCTTTACTGACAGCGAAGGTTTCTACGGTGTAACCTAATGACTGAGATACCCCCGAGGAAGATCAGATTTTACGGCACTTCAAGGAGCTGAAGGTACTCGGCCTGTGTCCTCATGCCTCACTACGCCCCTCCACCCCTGGGCTTGCAGAAAACACAGGTTACTCACTTGTAACAGTAGATCTTCTATGGACTGGTCTCTTGCAGTAGGTTATTACACTTGGGAGTTCCACCAGGTGGCGTTATCACACGACAGCTTCTTCTAGCAGTCTTCCACAGGGGCTGCCCACATTACATCACTTCCTCAGTGTGAGGTATAAGTGTGGGCGGTCCCAAGTACCCCCTGTTCATTTTCTTGCTGGCTTCAGCTCACACAGCAGCTCAATCTTCTGTAGTCCAGTGTTCAACGTGAACTTGAACCGATTGTTCTACACTGATCCGGGCCTCTGAACCACTCACAGCTCCCCCAGCTCTCTCTTTTCAGCGAGCCTGTGAACCACTCACAGCACCTCCACTGCTCCCTGGCCCAGGCACTCTTACTGGGTCCAGGGCTTCATCCATGGCTGACAGGGCAGCCCTGCGGAAGCGGACCTCGGGGAACCATGTTAAGGGCTCCCGGCTCAGAACTCACGTTCCCAGCATCGGAGGGGCGGACTCTCACCCCTCACACTCCCCTCCAACATGGTCCGTCGTCAGTGGCTTCTCCCACCACCATCGGCCGGGCGTTCATGTCGACAGGCAGCTCCCCTGTTGACGGAGCCTCCGTTGCTCTCATCCTCGTCAATGGGCCATACCCCATCGATGGAGTACTCTACAGGACATTTCCCATCGATGGGCACTGTTCCACCATCGAACATTCCTCATCAATGCGGAAGCTTCCCCTTGACCGGATCATGCTGTTTTATCTCCCTCATCAGCGGGAATTCTTTTCCCATTATGGAGACATGCAGACATCTTTCTCTCATCGGCGGGCTCTTCTCCAGTTGACAGAGCACTCCTTGTCAATGGCACAGCTTCTCCCATCATGTTTAGCGTTCCTTGTCGACGGAATGGCTTATTCCTTGTCCCTCACTGACAGGGATGTTTCCCCCATCGACAGAACAATCCCACTCATCTTCCTCGTCGACGGGGATGTTTCCCCCGTCGACGGAAGGGACTCTACACCCCGGGATGCTCCTCTTCTGCCCCCCACCCATCCTGGCACACTATTCTGGCGCCATCGGGGATCCCCCTTTCGTCGCTGTTTTTGTGCCCCTCTAGCGCCTCCTCTTTTGTGCCTTTGGCCACAGTTTTGGGGTCTCATTCCGAGTTCCTCACCCCTCCACCGGTGCCACCCCACAGGGGCCAGGATGCCTCCCCCTCACCGTTCTGGGTCGGGGGCCCCAAGGTGTTTCACCTTCCCCCAAGCGCCGCCATTGGGCACCCTCTGTCTGTGGACCTCCCCCCTTCACAGGTGCCGAGCACTGCCCGCATCGTCATGGAGGTCCTCCAGTGTCTGGGTCATGGCCCCGCCTCGGACCCCTGGTTGGGTCCTGTGCCATGGCACCCCCCCCGCCTAAGCAGCTTCACCCAGATCTGGAGGTCTCCCCCTGGTCTCCCCTCCCATTTTTTGCAGATCCCCTCTATGGGGATTTGGACGGGGAGGATCCCTTCGTCAGGGATGGTCCTGACAGGGGCTTCCTGGATTATGGGGATCAGGGTTCCTCACTGTCCACGTCCTCTTCCATGGACACCCCCCCCCACCTGAATCCCCAATGCCTCCTCATTCCCAGACCCTTCCTTCATGGATCTGATGTTACAAGATCCAGGACATGTTTGGCTTTCCGCTGCCGAATGGGATACCTTCCATCGGGACATGGCTGCCTGACTCGACTTGCCCGAGGCTGACCCTGATAGTCCTCCATTACTCCTGCATACTTGAATGCCTTGTCATAGGTTTGGCAACATCCGCTTCCACTGAACCCACCCACATGGACGGACCGGCTTTCCAAGCCCGATGGACCATCCCTATTTGTCCGACAATCCTCGGTGGACTCGGTGGTCATTACGGAGGCTCATAACCGAACCGCTCGGCCCTGCCACATTAGTTCCATGCCGCTGGATGATGAATCCCGACACTTGGACTTTCTTGACAAGAAGGTTTATGCCTCCAGTACCCTGCTGCTTCGCATTCTCAACTATGTAGGCCATATGGTTTGGTATCTCCGCACGTTGAGTGCTTTGGCTTTGGACCTGCTGTCCTCCTTGCCACCCTCCCAGGAGTCGGCCAGGTTGGCTCAGCCCATGTCCGCTATGTCCTCTGTCTCCTGTCACCTGCTTCGGGTGGGTTACGATGTGGTTTATGCCTCTGCCCGCCTCTCTGCCTCCGGCATCACCTTATGGTGCCATGCCTGGCTTTGGGTGTCAGGTTTGGCTTCCAATGTCCAATTGTCAGTTGCCGATGCCCCTTTCTCGGGGAATCGGTTGTTTGGCCCTAATTGTCCAAAGCCATTCTGGACTCCTCAGGCTTGAGGCATGCCCTGCACGTTTAGTCAGGACTTTATCATGCTCCCAAGGCCCTGTCCTCCACCTCTGCAGGTAGGCCGTCACGTTCCTGGCCCCCTTACTGGGGTGCTGCTCAGAACTGTGGTAGGGCTTCCAGGGGGGGCTGCCGTGTCTGCCCCTCAGCCCCGTGCCCATCCCTCTCGGGGCTGGACCCTACCTGCACCTTAGCTGCATCCCAGGGCTTTTCCCTCCGCCTCCTCCTGCAGGCCTTGGAGAGTCAGGGGTTTCTTGACCTTTTTTTTTTGAAGGCTTGCTCAGATACTGGGCCTTCCCTCCTCCATGGATCTGTCAGGTATATCTGCTACTCTCCTGCTGGAGCCCTTGGTTGTTCCTTCCCTGAGATTCCCAGTGCATTTCCCTGGTGCAGTCCACCTCCTCCTGTGCAATCCACGCTTTCGGAGCTCTACTGGATTTGACTTCTCAGTCATGCCATGGCCTTCTGACTGCCTCATCAGGATGCATCAATGTGCATGGCCACATACTTCTATGACATGCCTAGCACATGCTGTCCTCACCATCCTTGGCTTTTCTGCCCTACCGGGTGCAGTTCGAGTCGACATGCCTCCTATCATTTATGAAGCCTTCCCCATTCAGGGCTATACCGGCTGTCTCTGGGACTTTTAGCGGCATTCTTCTGTGGATGCCGCCTATCCTATGTTTTTGCCAGTCCAGTCCCTGTCCTAGGGTCTGGCTTCCTTTTTCTTCTCCTCCTCTGCTCCTTGCCCTTCCAAGCTTGCCAGGTTGGGAGCTGTGGTGGGGGCTTTGGCCTGCCCTTTGGTCACACCTTTTTCACCAGACCTCCTGCCCTGGCTGTCCTCCCTGTTGGGCTAAACTGCTTGGCACTCTCCCAAATGTAATAACCTACTGCGAGACCAGTCCATAAAAGATAGTATCATTATGTAAGTATTTACCCTAACAGTAGCTCTTCAAGGAACTGTCTCTTGCAGTAGGTACGATCCCACCCTCCACCCCTCTACCTTGTTTGCCTCGGAGACCTGCAACTCAGGACGTTGAGTGGGGACTCCTTTTGTCCCTTAGTTTCCCTCGGTCCTCGCTTTTGCTTGCTGAAGCTGGCAGGGAACAGAGGGTACTTGGGGCTGCCCACACTTATATCTCAGGCTGAGGAAGTGATGTCATGTAGGCAGCCCCTATGGAAGACTGCTAGAAGAAGCTGCCGTGTGATAGCGCCACCTGGTGGAACTCTCAAGTGCAATAACCTACTGCAAGAGACAGTTCCTCGAAGATATACTGTTACGGTAAGTACTTACGTAACAATACTTTCTAGGAGTGGTATATGATGTTCATCCACACTTTTTGGCAGTTGCCTTTCCCTTTAAGACTTGCCAGAAATGTCTTCAAGCTGGCTCCTCCCACCCACACGGGTGGTAACTCCCTTGGCTCCGCCCCATGATGCCAGATCTTGCCCGCTGGAAATAAAGTTTGTGCGCTGCAGCTGGGGAGGTCGGGGAGTCCATGTGGATGAACATCAATACCATTCCTAGAACTACTGTTACAGGTGAGTAACCTGTGTTTCTAGGACATGGATATGATGTTCTATCCACACTTTCTGGCAGAATCCTAGCAGTTCTTCGGGAGGAGGCAGGCAAGGCGCACACCCCCTACTTAGGAAATAGAAACTAGAGAACTGAGGCCTCAAAACGAGCATCCTGACATGACTCACGGTCAATGCGGTAATGGGAAATGAAGGTTTGTGCCGACTTCCAGGTAGCAGCCCTGCAGATTTCCTGGATAGGGACATGCCTAGAAGTAGCCACCGTTGCAGCGGTATGGCCGGTGGAATGAGTCATTAACCCTCCAGGAGGCTCCCTACCCGCCATTCTATAACAAAGATCAATGCAGTATGTGATCCACCTGCCAATCATTCGCTTGGCTGGTCTGCCAGGTGCAGCTTCAGCATAGGTGACAAACAGCTGGCAAAGATCTCCCTGGACTCCAGCCATACACTCTTCATAATAAGCGTGCGCTCGCCTCAGGTCCAGAGTACGGAGCCTGTGTTCGGCCCCCGAGGTGCGATTCGGGAAGAACACTGATAGAGTCATCACCTGGTTCAGGTGAAACTCTGACACAACCTTCAAGAGCAATTTCTGGTAAGGGGCGCAGGACAACCTTGTCCTGGTGGAAGACCTGATAATAAGACTCCACTGAGAGCGCCTGGAGCTCACTGATCCTTCTGGCTGACGTGACAGCCACCAGGAAGGTGGTCTTCCACAACAGGTGAGACATCTCACACCTGTGCACTGGTTCGAATGGCTTGTCTGTGAGCGCTGCTGCAAACCAGCAACAAGTCCCAAGGTGGTGGTCGCTCACGCACTAGAGGGAAATGTGGTCAAGACCTTTGGAAAAGCAACAGACATCTCCTGCACTGACTGCTGACCAGCCCATACCCAGTAAGCAGAGATGACTGCCAGGTGCACCTTAAGAGTTGTCAACCAAAGTCCCCTTGGGAGAGAGAACACAGTTAGCCCAAAATGTTAGCCACAGGACAGGTCAAGGGTCCAACCTTGCCCTGACACCAAATGGAGAATCTCTTCCATTTAAAGGCACAGCATTTTCTGGTGGATTCCTTTCTAGACACCTCTACGACAGTGAGGATATCTTGAGGAGAGACCCAAAGCCTGGAACTCTAGCCACTCAGGAACCAGGCTGTCAGGTGCAGGGACTGAAGGTCTGGGTGGAGAACCTTCCCCTGACTGATTGAGAGCAGGTCTGGGCATATGGTAGGATGCCTTGGAAGCCTGTTACTGAGGCTGAGGAAACTGGGGTACCAAAACTGGCGGGGTCAGCCCAGAGCCACCAGGATCACTCGTGCCTTGTCCCTCCTGACCTTGAGTAACACCTTGTGGATCAAGAGAAGTGGAGGGAAGGCATCCCCCTGCAGTGCTCCCTGCTGAGGTGGGGTGGGCACAATACAGCCTCAGTTTTGTGTTCTCCCTGGAGGTGAACACCTGAGGGGTGCCCCACTGGGAGAACAGGCTGTGAACTACCTCCAGATGGAGAGACCACTCATGAGATGCCTCGCCCACCCAGCTGAGGTCATCCACCAGCGGACTGGAGGCCCCTGCCACATGGATGGCTAGGAGATCTGCCTCCAGGCTGCACATGAGAGTCCAAATGCAGAGGGCTTCCTTGCACAGGGGCAGGGAGTGCTCTGCCTGCTTTGTTGAGGTAGTACATGGTTGTGGTGTTGTCTGTCTGGACTTGGACCACTTGACCCAGAACAAACGGAAAGGCAATCAGCACCAGCCAGACTGCAAGGGCTCAAGCAGGCTGATGTGGCTTTGAGACCCTGAGGGGTCCAGAAACTGTGGACTCTGTGTTCCCCAGATGGGCACCCCAGCCTATGAGGGAGGCGCGGTCTCAGGATGTCCGTCGGCTAGGGAGGATAAATGGATCCTTCTTGCAGATGCTCTGGGACAAGCCACCACTGGAGTGCGTCCCACATCCTGTGGGTCACAAGTGACCAGCTGGTCGAAGTGATCTTTGGGCTGAGACCACTGGCTGGCCAGCTCCCACTGCAGGGAGTGCATATGCCAATGGGCCCACTGGACCACAGTGGTGCAGGCCGCCATGTAACCCAGAAGGCACAGGAAGTCCTAGGCAGGGCACAAGTGCACAACCAGAAATGATCAGGCAAAGCAGGAGAAAACCTCCACCCTGTCTGCTGGGAGCCAAGCTCTGGCTTGGCACAAGTCAAGCTCTGCCCTGATGAAGCTGATCATCTGTGTAGACATGAGTTCTGACTTGGTCTCATTGACCAAGGCCAAGATCGATGCAGGTCTGGATGGCCAGCTCCCTGGACTGCTCCACCTCCTGCCTGGAGGAACCTGCTATCAGCCAGTCATTCAGGAAGGGGTACACCTGGACCTCTCGGCACCTCAGGCAAGCTGCCACCACTGTTATGCATTTGGTGAAGAGCCTGGGGGTCGAGGAGAGGCCGAAAGGTATGGCTTGGAACTCATAAAGGGTTCCCTCTGCTCAGAAGTGGAGGAACCTTCGGTGGGATGGACGGATGGATCAGGACATGAAAGAACGTGTCCTGACGATCCAGAGAGCAACACCACATGTCTTGATCCAGAGGTGGTATGATCTGGGACAGAGTTACATCATGAAGGTGCAGGACCTAAGGAATTTGTTCAGGTCATGCAGATCTAGAATGGGTGTCAGCCCCCATCTGCTTTGTTACGAGGAAGTACCTGGAGAAAACCCTAGGTGTTCCAGAGGATCTACACTCTGACCACAACCTCCTTGCAGAGGAGTTGGGCTATGTCATCTCGAAGAGCTGACTAAGTGTCCATGGATACCAAGTCTCCCGTGGGGACGCGGGCTTGGCTTAGACAGTACTACTGAATTCCAAATGCAGACCTGACTGACCACTTCCAGAACCCACCTGTCCGTGGTAACAGCGGACCAGGTGGAAAGGAAGTGGTGGAGCCGGCCTCCTACAGGAGGACCAAGGGAAGGCGTGGTGGGCATGAGGGTGGCAACCTCCATCGCATCACTGAGCAGACTTGGAGGAAGAGTATCCGGCTGAGGAACCACCGGGATCCTTCCCTCTAGGCTTTCGGACCACTGAGGCCACGGACTTGGCCCGAAGTCACCAGGACTGAACCTGCTGGTCAGACTGATGCTAGGCTGTTTTTTCCACAAGAGTAAAGGACCGAAAGGGGCTTGCATGTCTGCTGCTTAGAGCCCCTGAAGTCCTTCTGGGTAGATGTGACAGAGTCCGTGGGTAGATGTGACAGAGTCCAGGGTGGCAGTGGACTTTTCAGTATGCTGGAGGTGACCCTCCACACCGGGCCCGAACAGGTCAGTGCATAAGAATGGTACATCTGCCAGCTTGTGCTGGGTGTCTGCCATGAAGGTCGAGCTACGCAGCCAAGCCCTACGGTGCATGGCAGCTGCGGCTGCCACCGAGTGGGCACAGGAATCTCCGATGTCCAGGGCCATCTGAAGCCGCTGTTTGGCCACAGCACAACCCTGGTCCCAGACCTGCTTGACCATAGCCTGGAGGTTCACAGGAAGATGAGGAATCACCTCATCCAGAGAGCCCAGAAGGGCATGATAGAAGTATGCCATCACGACAGCCGAGCTCGCCTGGCGGGAGGCCGAGCGAGGAGGCAGCATAGACCTTTTTAGCTGAGTAGTCCAATTTCTTGGACTCTTTATCTGATGGTCTATTGATGTCCCCTGTATTTCCCAAGCGCCTGAACATGGAGTCAGCCACCAACCCCTCAGACGTGCGATGCTCTGTGAACCCTGAAAGGCTACCGGTGGGTACCGCATATTTGCGGGCTATCTGGGCCGAGGGCACAGGGCAGGAGGCGGGGTGCTGCCAGAGCTCCAGTGCAGGGCTGATGGCCTCGACCACTGGAAAAGCTTCCTTCAGAGAGCCCCCTTTATCCAGAATTTCTGTAAGGGGTTAGTGAGCCTGTTTTTGAATGGGCTCCAGTTTCATCCACATGGACTTGGAGAAGAGGCGGAGAATGCCCATGAACGAAGTGGGGCCTTCATCCATCGACAGATCTCCCATCGACTCCATATCCAGTGGACGGGAGTGCAGAGAGGAATCCTCAGACTCCAAGGAGTCCACATAAAGTGGGCGACCAGCTGGGTCACTCTCAACCCACCACGGACAGTCAGGTGTGAGAGTGACTGACAGCCGATGGGGAAAAAGACTCCTTGGACGGAGCCCCAGTTGATGGCTGTTTAGTGGTGGCTCCGCCATGATTGGTGGAGAAGACAGCTTAAGCTGAACCAAAACAGTCTGGACTGGCCCCGCTAGAGGAATAGTGTTGACTGGCCCGGCAGGGGCATCAGTAACAGCTCTTTGGGCGACAGCCAGGTGATGGACGAGGTGGTAGCTGGCATCAGCTTTGGCCCGGTCAGCACTAACTGTTGCCACATAAGGTCTTCATAGCATCGACGCATCTTGCACCAAAGGCCTCCTAACCTGAGGAGGACAAAGACAAATAGTGGGCAGTGAGAGCGAGACTGCCGATGTCGGCATGACCTGCTCGACTCAGAGGAGGTAGAAGACCAAGACCTTGACCTTGGCCATTGGTGGTGCTGACGGGGGGCCTTGGAGGGAGCCGGGGAGATCTGCGGCTCCTCCTGGTCTTGGTCAGTGACCGGAGGGGCAGACTCAGCTGGCTGGGCCATCCCTCCAGTGGTCACTGGCAGGAAAACCACAAGGATGTGCTGCAATCAGTGACAAACATAGGGTAGTAAGGGCAGCCAGCCCACAGGCAAACACAGTCAAAGAAAAAACACCAGCACTCACTGCTTGGACCTGGACTTTATCCTATCATATTGCAGTGAGTGCTGGTGTTTTTCTTGACTGTGTCACTGGCAGGATCAGGGTCCTGAAAAGAGAGTTGTCAGCCTCTTCAGGCAACAACCAGTTGACAGGGTCGAGTAAAATATCGGCCGATCATCGGTCAGGCCTCAGCCAACAACGGTAACAGGGTTTCCGCAGGAAGCCATGCCACAGCCGCAGTTTTGATCAAGTCAAACCAAAGATTCCCTAGAGCAGGAATGCTTCTTGGTCCCAGGATCGATGACGGCGAGTTTTCTCTTTATCCTTTCTTGGACTCCTCCTTGCGTGAGCGGAACGTGCAATTCGGTAGGGCCCTATCCCTTGGTTGGGAGGGACTGGCACAGCTCCTTGAAGGAGGCCGAATAAGTGGAGCCCAACTGGAGTGGAACGAAAGCCGAGGCAGAAGAGGATTGAGCAGCGGTCTGGGCTGGCTCCTCCTAGAAGGCCTTGAGTTGCTGTAACTGCTCGGCAGACCCCGCAGCTGTGGAGACCACCCAATGGGCATCCTTAGATTTGACCAGCGAATAGCATTCCTCAGAACGACCTAACATTAGGCGGGTAGCATGGTCCTCCAGGACCATCGGGTGAAATGACCAATAAAAGTCACAGACCTACAAGGATTTATCCTCCATCGCGGTTGTGATCGAAGATCGATCTGAAGACAAAACTGAAATGAATTTTAGTTTGCATTTTGAAAGTAAATCCGTAGATTTAAGCACCTGGGCCTACTCAACGCGGGAGCGGTAAGGAGAGAACCTGCTTCTTTCAGTGGAAAGGAAGATCTGGCACCATGGGGCGAAGCCAAGGGAGTTACCACCCGGGTGGGTGGGAGAAGCCAGTTTGAAGTCGTTTACTAGGTTTACTAGGTTTTAAAGGAAAAAAGAAGGCCATGGCCCATCTAGATTTTCCCCCACACAATGTGGGCAAATTTAAAACACAGGTATCTGGGCTAGCTAATTGTCGAGACCCTTCTTAAAAGCATCAATACTAACAGAATCAACCAGTACCTGTGGTAATTTGTTCCATAGTCTAGGCGCCCTAACTGAAAAGAAGTTTAGTCTATGGTTAGTTCTCACTTGAGGGACAAGGAGTTGTTTGGTATGGCGTCCTAGGCACAGTTCACCTCACAGCAGAACGAAGTCCATACTTATTCATAAGATCTGGATTTTTCATTAATTTATAGACTAAAAGTAGGTCCCTCTAATTCTTCTATTCTGCAGTGAGTTCAAGCCTGTAATCCATAGTCTGGCATGATAGGGGCTGTTTGCTAGTCTTGGGTCCATCCAGGTTACCAGTCTTTGAATCCTCTCAAGTTGGTCAATATCTCCTTAAGGTGAGGGCTCCAGAATGGAGACCCATAATCGATGAGAGGTGTGACATGCCCATGTTTCCGCAAGTCTTAACGGAGAGGCGACTGCCAGAAAGTGTAGATAGAACATCATATCCACGTCCTAGAAAATCAGTTTCATGCACACCCCATCGTGTCTTACTGCTTACTTATGCTTTCATTCCTGAAGCCGGATACAGGATTTTGAAGGTTTTAAAAGTTCCCAGTCTCATACCATGGGCGCCATGTAAAAATGAAATATACTGGTGCAGTGCTGTGGTATTTACCATTACAAATATGTGAAAACATCCTCCTACTACATCCAGAGTATGCGTCTAACATGTACAATGAACAGGTAAATTCAAGGGAAGAGATTTTAAGAAATTACGAGTAGTGATCATGCTTAATGACATGAGTAATCAATTGCAAAAGTAGGCCACGACACACACAACAACCCCTTGTGATGTAAAACTCCTCCATTCCATCACAAGATGTTGCTGTGCAACAGAACACTGTGCAATACCTTCCCAGGCTCTCAGCCATGGCACACAAGAGTGCTGGCCCCCATCCTAGTGGTGCCCAGCTGGCTCCTGAGCTCGTACCTGATCTCAAGCCTCCAGCATGGCAACACATGACACTACCCACTGAGCCCAGGGCTGGCCCTGCACACGACGTTGCTTCATAACCTTTTCTTTTTTGACCCAAAGTTTTTTAACACAGTGTTTTTATGACCCCCACTTGTGAACATGACAGGTGTCATTTATAAAATACTGACATCATTCTGTGCCACAAGTGTGAAAACACGTTTTAGGCAAGATTTAAAAAATACACATCACGTTCATGTGGTGGTGTGAAAAAATGGCTATGCTGAAAATGTGGGGTCAAAATATTGAAAATTACTTAAGTTGTGAGTGAACGTTGAAAAATTTTAACATACCTTCATAGCTTTGGTGTCTTTTAAGATTCTGACCCCAAGTTTTCAACCTGGTGTTTTTGTGGCCCCACATCATGAATTTAGTAGGTGAAATTTTTCAAATCTTGCCCATAAGGTGAATTCGCAGACCAAGGGCAAAATTGCCTTTTGGGCCAAATCTGTAAAATTTCACCCAGCTTAATCATGAGGTTGGGTCCCTAAAAGGCTATGTTGAAACTTTGGTGGAAAAAACACTGAAAAATAGTGAAGTCATGACTGAACATCGAAATATTTCAATGTCCACTCATGATTTTTTTTCACCAAATTTTCAACACATTCTTCTTATAACCCCTCCTCATGAACCCAGTAGGTGAACATTTTCAAAACCCGCATGAAAGGTAGTTTCCATAGCGACTGCAAAATTGCCTTTCAGGCTGCATCTGACAAATTTCACCTACCTTGTTCATGAGGTGGGATCTGGAAAAGGTTATGTTGAACATCTGATAAAAATATATTAATAAATGACAAAGTTATGAGTAAAAGTTCAAAGAACATTGACAATACACTGACTACAATTACCTTGTTTCTTCAGTTCCCTGCCGGTGCTGAAGGAGAAGGATATGTTTTGTAGCAAAGCTGCGGTGGGCCATTTTGAGGTGAGTCAGGGTGGGGTGGTGGGTACTGAGTGGGAGGTCAGTTTAGGACACAATTTTAATCTTACAGATGGTTTACTTTTGCTGTTGAACTTTTGTGTGTCACATTTATCATACTTGTACCTTGCTTTATGATTAATTATATGTAACCCCTTTAAATCTGTTACTATATGTTAATCGTCCCCTGATTTCGTTGCTGTGTTAAGAGTGGTTTCATGAGCTTCGGCTGTAGCAAGAACACAAAGCAAACTGAGCTGTTCTGGCTCAAGCTGAAGGCAAATGAAATCACTCTAATACAGCAACGAAAGTGGCCTCGGGGATCGATACTATATTATTGAATGAGAGCCATCAATAATATATATTTTTTAAAACTGTTCCTGGAACGTGCTCTATTTCAGAATATCTATGCAGAGACACTCTTCACAGAATAAGAGTGTCTCACACGCAGGGTAAAGGAGTGCTCCGATTGGTCAGGAGCACTCCCTCAATCTATAATACTTATAAGGGACCAGCAGAGGAGCAAACTACTCTTGACAAAGCACTACATATTAGACAGGGGCCACCCGATGGCTCAGCAGAAACGCACTGCCCTTCTGTGCCAGTGACAAGAGTTCAGGAAGTCGATCTCTGCCCTGCAGTTGGCCACTGCAAATTGTTAGTCTATACCTGGGGAGACTGAAGTCACCCAGGACCACTACTGCACCAAATCTGGCAACCAGCTAGGCATCATGCCCTGCTGAGCAGGCTGGGAACCTGTGGCACTCTCCAGGGTGACTCTTCTGCCCCCTTTTTCCCCAAGCTCGATCCACAGATACTCTACCAGTCTGTTTTTAGAATACACCCTACAGCTCTGTGCTTCCAATGGTTACTGCTGCACCTAATGACTTCAAGTGTACCATAGGTGGTTCTTAGTTGCATAATCCACAGGGTAGGCAACCTAGGCAGTGTGGCACAAGACATTCAAGCTTGTCTTGAAATGAATATTTTCTTTTTTTACAACTTGCCAGTCGCCCTAAAAGTTGACCATGGGTTACTCAGCTGCCCTCCACAGACACATGTCCATCAACTAGATGGCTCTGGAGTACGAGCTGTGGGTTTGTCACAGACTGCCTGCCTCTCATTTATCAAAGCTGATCAGCAGTGTGAGGTGAGGTAGCTAATAACAAGGTGAGAAGAAGCAGCGTACCATTGAGGGAAGTGTGAGCTAAAGAACTGAGTAAACCACACTGAGCCAGGCGATCTTAATTTAAATCCCAGCTCAACCAGCAACTAACTGGCAAGTCATCTGACCCCCTTATACAAGTCTTTCAAATAATGTATTATAGTATTAGAGTCATATGTAAACAGGCCATGGAGGGTGGTGCTCCATTCTGTAACTCTCAAAGTGCTATGTCTGCATAGTGGGTGTACTGTACGAGGTCCTACTTCAATAGGTCTTTAGATATCAAGTAGGCCAGATGGGGGAGTTAAAAAAAAAATGATGTTCTGGCTACAGACCTGTCCTCCTGCTGATAACCTCTACGATCGATGGTGGGAAATAGCCAACCCGGTCGGTGCCCTTCTGTGTGTCATGGATGTGACCTTTCCACCGGCCATCTGGGTGCTGCTCCAAGACCTTGAAGAGAAAAAAGCAGGAGTGATTTCTTTTTTCTGGACTCAGTACTGAAGAAGACAGAGCTGTGCAATACTGCCTGCTAGGCACCTAATCAAAGCACTTCCTGAATCTTACCTCTGCCCATGCCAAGATTCACCTTCCTGTTGTCTTTACTGACCCCTATTCACCGTCCCTCAGTCCATAGTCCCTCTCCAGACCCCATACCCTAAGAGTCATTCCCTACTATGAGCCTTCTCACTCCAGCCCCTTCAGAGCCAGTTTCCTCAGCATGACCTGCTATGAGCCCCCATCAGAGCCTCTTTCTCATGTAAGTAATGGGCACTGCCCTCCTATACCACAGCCTAGTAGCAGTGGACATCACCGTCCCATGCCACAGCCTGGCAGCAGTGAACACTGCCCTCCCACACCATAGCCTGGCAGCAGTGGGCACCACCCTCCTACACCATAGCCTGGCAACAGTGGGCACCTCCCTCCCACACCACAGCCTGCCAGCAATGGGCACTGCCCTTCCACAAAACAGCCTGCCAGCAGTGGGCACCACCCTCCCACACCACAGCCTGGCAGCAGTGAGCACTGCCCTCCCACACCACAGACTGCCAGCAGTGGGCACCACCGTCCCACACCATAGCCTGGCAGCAATAGGCACTGCCCTTCCACACCACAGCCTGCCAGCAGTGGGCACCACCCTTCCACACCACAGCCTGGCAGCAGTGAGCACTGCCTTTCCACACTATAGCCTAGCAGCAGTGGGCACTGCCCTCCCACACCACAACCTGCAAGCAGTGGGCATTGCTCTCCCACACCACAGCCTACCAGCAGTGGGCACTGCCTTCCCACACCATAGCCTGGCAGCAGTGGGCACTACCCTACCACACCTTAGCCTGGAAGCAGTGAGCACTGCACTCCCACACAATAGCCTGGCAGCAGTGGGTACTGCCCTCCCACTGCACAGCCTGGCAGCAGTGGGCACTGCCCTCCCACACCACAAACTGCCAGCAGTGGGCACTGCTCTCCCACACCACAGCCTGCCAGCAGTGGGCACTGCTTTCCCACACCATAGCCTGCCAGCAGTGGGTACCGCCCTCCTACACTACAGCCTAGCAGCAGTGAGCACTGCCCTCGCCCACCATAGCCTGGCAGCAGTTGGCACTGCCCTTGTCCACCACAGCCTGGCAGCAATGGGCAGTGCCCTCCCACCCACAATTCACCAGCACTGGGCACCACCCTTCAACACCACAGCCTTGCAGCACTGGGCACCACCCTTCCACACCAGTCAGGCAGCTGTGGGGATTACTCTCCCACACCACAGCGTGCCAGCAGTGTGCACCACCACACCATAATATGCCAGCAGGGCACCACCTTTCACACCATAGCCTAACAGCAGTGGGCACTGCCCTCCACCACAGCCTGGTAGCAGTGAGCATCTATCTCCCACACTATAGCCTTGAAGCAGTTAGCACTACCCTTCTGCATCCATTTGAGTGGGCACTGCCCTCACACTATAGCCTTGCAGCAGTGGACATTACCCTCCCACACCAAAGCCTGACAGCAGTGGGCACTACCCTCCCACACCACAGCCTGCCAGCTGTGGTCACAGTCTTCCCACACCACAGCCTGCCAGCAGGAGGCACTGCCCTGCCACACAATAGTCTGCTGGAGGTAGGCATTATCTTTGCACACCACAATCTGCCAGCAGTGGACACTGCCCTTCCACAAGAGCCTGCCTGCAGTGAGCACTGCCCTCCCACACCACAGCTTGGTAGCAGTGGGCACCACCCTCCACACCACAGCTGGGCAACAGTGGGCACCACCCTCCCACATCACAGCTGGGCAACAGTGGGCACGCCCTCCCACACCACAGCATGCTTGCCGCCCTACCACACCATAGCCTGCCTGCAGTGGGCGCCGCCCTCCCACACCATAGCCTGCCTGCAGTGGGCACCGCCCTCCCACACTATAGCCTGTCTGCAGTGGGCACCACCCTCCCACACTATAGCCTGCCTGCAGTGGGCTCCGCCCTCTCACACTACAGCCTGCCTGCAGTGGTCACCACCCTCCCACACTACTGCCTGCCTGCCTGCAGTGGGCACCGCCCTCCCACACTACAGCCTGCCTGCAGTGGGCACCACCCTCCCACACTACAGCCTGCCTGCAGTGGGCACCGCCCTCCTATACTATAGCCTGCCTGCAGTGGGCACCGCCCTCCCACACTATAGCCTGCCTGCAGTGGGCACTGCCCTCCCACACTATAGCCTGCCAGCAGTGGGCACCGCCCTCCCACACTATAGCCTGCCAGCAGTGGGCACTATGCGCCTACACAATATTCTGCCAGCAGTGGGAAGAGAACCACACAGCCAGGATGAACATCATAGGCCATGTTACAGCAGCAATGCGTGATAGAACAAATCTTGACCTCTACTTTTTTTTTTATTCTGTAGATTGCCCTTTATCTCTTTTTTTTTTTTAACTTCAGATGATTTATTGAAATCTCAAATATACGATGCAATTAATAATTCCTCATAAGGGGAAACATGGTCAGCAGATACAGTTTGTCATAAACTCTGACTCAATAAAATATATTATTACAATGGTAGTTTCAACTTAAACCAAATAGTTTCCATTTTGTAAGGCTATTTCCAGTCCTGGCAAAAAGTTATCAACCAAGATACACACTGTTTAGAGCCCTAGGCCTCTAGAGGATGGATACAGTCTTGCAGTGTGAACTTAGTCTTCGTCCCAGTCAGCCACTGAATAGGTATTCACATATAAGAAAGCACTTATCTGTCACAACTGCTTTCTTTGAGCTAAAGATTACCTTACTTATAAAAAACAAGTTAACAAATAAAAGGAATAAACATAACATGTATATGCACAGTGATATTATTTCTTATATATAGTATTCAAAGTTCTACGGCATTTGGCAAATACCTTTACCTCCCCCCCCTTAGAATTTATATGCTTAAGGTCAACTATGCACGGCTTTTCCCCTTTCCTTTTCAATCCTCTTCTTTTTCCCCCTCCTTCCTTTCGCTCACTTAAATGGTCTGCACCCCCCTCTCTAAATCTACCTCCCCTCTCCAGGCTTCTCTCCACAAATGCCAAGGTCGCCATAACTCTAGAAACGTTTCCTTCCTTAGATGTATCGTATAGGTAATATTTTCTAAACGTTCTATCTCCTCTACCTTAGAAACCCATTGTCCCAAGGATGGAGGGTCCACAGATAACCATAGGATCGTGATGCATTTTAGAGCTGCAGCCCTCATTATCTGGCATAGTTTTGTTATTTTCCGTTTCTTAGAGGACAGGGTGGGGAGACCCAGTACCAGATCCTGAAAAATGAAAGGAAGGGGGATAGCACTCACCTGTTTTAAAGTATCATGAATATGGTGCCAGAACTGTTGTAGTTTACTACACCCCCAAAAGATATGGTAATGTGTTCCTTTGGGTTCCCCACACCCACGCCAGCAGGCCGCCATGGTTTGCGGGTTAAAGTGTTGGGTAGTCACCGGGGTCCTAAAATAGCGCACCAAAATTTTCCAGTTAAACTCCGCCAAACCACTGCTGATGTCACCTGCCAACCCTTTGGAGTCTGAAGCCCAATCTTTCCTTGAGATGTCTTCATTGCTCTCTAATTCCCACCTTTCTCTGATCTTTTCCATCATCTGGGCCCCTAGGCGGGAGGTGAGGACTTATACAGAATGGACAAATATCTCAATTTATCCCTAATCTTATAGTATCCCACCAGTATGTCTCTAATTGTGTTAGATCCCTGCTGATCATCTGGAAGTTATCTCCTGATTTATAAAGTGTCTTGTTTGATGGTATCTATAGAATTTTCTCTGCAGAGTGTAAACGCCTCCTTAAGGCAGCATATGGAGGCATCCTGTTCTATCCGTCATTTGTTTGAAGGTGATGAGGCCTTTTGCTCCCAATAGGCATACCCCTGATCCATTCTGGGTGGGGTAAAGCCATATGCATGTCTAATCATAGAGAGCGGGCCTAATGTGCTCGGGGTTCGTGTTGCCTTCCTTAATTTTAAGAGAATACGTATGGAATGTTTAACCCATGGGTCAGAGATAGTGGGCCAAATCTGAGGATTTATGGCACCTGTGGTCAATGCCCATAATTTTAAATTTTTCCCCAGTGCCTCAGCCTCAGTTAAGTACCAGCCTGAGTCTATGTGCTGTTTAGCCCAGGTAATTAGCTGTGCCCCTTGGGCAGCTAAATAATAATTGTATATGTGGGGGAGTCCCAGGCCTCTATCTCTCCTGGACCTCATCAGGATTTGAAGGGGTAATCTGGGACATTGTCTCCCCCTACACAAATCTGGAAAAGTCCCTAGACAGTTGGGTGCAAAAATATAGTGGGATGTGGATTGGAAGAGTTTGGAATAAAAATAACAATCTAGGCAATACATTTATCTTTATCAACTGGATTCGTCCATATATGGTGAGGGGTAACAGTTTCCAGTGGGCAAAGTCTGCCTGCAGCATTTGGTATAACTTAATCAGGTTATTTTTAAATATTCTGGTAGTATCTACTGAGATTTGAATCCCCAGGTACCGGAAAGTATTTCTCTTAGCACACATGAAGGGAAAGGTTTCTTTAAAATGCCTTAGGAGAGTTCCACTTAGCACTACTGCTTCAGATTTATTTAGGTTAATTTTATAACCTGCTAATAGACCAAATTTCTCCAAGGTTTCTAATAAATGAGGTCTGGGGATCTTTTAAGAAAAAAAGTGAGTTGTCCGCATAAAATACCACTTTCTGTTCAGCTCCGCCTGTCTGGATTCCCGTAATGTTTGGATTGTTACGTATCTCTATGGTCAGGGGCTCCAACGATAATGCAAAAATTAGCAGTGAGAGGGGGAAACCTTGCCTGGTACCCCTTTTCAGGGGAAAGCGATCAGAGAGCAAACCGTTGACCCGAACTCTGGCCTCTGGTCTATGATATAAGGCCGCTATGGCCGACAAAAAATGCTCCCCCAACCCGAACTTTGACAGGGTGGCTGACATAAAGTGCCAATCCACCCTGTCAAAGGCCTTCTCAGCATCCATACTGATCACCAACTGCAAGAAAATGGAACTCCTCTAGGCCATAATAATGTTTAATAACCTACAGATATTGTCTTGAAGAAACCTCCCCGAAATTAATCCCATTTGAGTATGGTAAATAAGAGTGGTTGTATACTTCTGTAGTCTATCAGCCAATATCCCTGTGAAAAAGTTTTAATCTACAGGTAATAAAGATATCGGGCGATAGGAGCCACAGGTTTCAGGATCACTGATATCTGAGCCAAATTCCAAGATGGTGGGACTGCTTGTTTACTAATCAAGACCTCATTGCAGGTGGCAACCAACTGATCCAGTAATTGGGAAGTGAAGCCCTTAGAAAGTTCAACTGGGTAGCCATCGAGCCCCGGGGCCTTACCATTCTTCATCTGTCTGATCTTGGCTAGTACTTCGAGGGGTGATTGGGGCATTAAGAGTTGCTCTATCTTCTTCTGTTAGGGGTGGGCATCGGAGACCCTCCAAAAAGGATTGGACAGCTGTCTGACGTCTGGGAAGGTTCTCAACATCGTAGAGGGTGGCGTAAAATTTTTTAAATCTCTGAAGTATTTCAGTAGGAGAGGTTGTGGTTTGTGCCCCCTCCTCTCCCTGTAGGTGCAGCACTACTCTACTAGCCATTTCTTGACGAAGTTGCCGCCCTTTATCTCGCGACTTCTATGATACCCTTTTTTGCCCATTTTGAGTCTGATTCATGAGTTGTTGTTTTTTTTACAGTTGAAATAATGAAAGGAGCACTTTTTAAAATATGGTTCCAACCACATTTTCACCAGTATTCACTGTTGTTTTTGAACACCCACTGTTTAAGATCAATTTTCATGCGACTATAATGAATTAGCATGCAGCAGACACTGACTTTATGGGACAGCAAGTGTACAAAAACAGCTGAGAATACTTTTGAGAACCTGGTCCAATCCATATTAAAAGAAGTGTTCTTTTATTATTTCATTTATTGTTCAATTGCTGGGAGAAGTAGGAGTGTGACTTTGAATCTGTTCAGGAGGCATTTTGTATGAGATTCTTTGCTGTCCCACCCACCCCCACCTCAACATATTATTAAATGCTTAGTGGGGAGGAGAGTTTAGGCTCTGCCCGGGGCGGGCTGATCGCTAAAGAACAAATAAAATCAAAAGGAGGAGGAGGAGCTGCTGATTATATCATGTAAGTGGACATTTGTACATTTAAATTGCATGATCTTGTCAATTTCACTCTGTTAAGAATAGGTTAAGTTTGACAGAAGCACAGAGCAGAAAGGGGCAAGGGCTTCGGAAATATAACAGGGTCATAAACAAAAACAGTAAAAGAGAGAGACTGTAAAAAAACAGACTGTAAAAAAAACACTAAAAGAGGGTAGAAGCGTACTTATGAGTAATGAGATGGCATGAGTAGTACAGCAGGGAAAGGAGCATGTTCAGAAGAACTTTCTGGGAACTGCAGTGCTGCCCATTTGTAGGCACCTCTGGGCTGAGGGAGGAGGTTGCCATGCTCGAGCACAGCTGGCAGGAGTACTGGGACCTTTACCCCCACCCAGGGACCACTCATGCCACCACCACTGCCATAGAAGGTACTCAGTCAGAGGCCTGATGGACTACGGTGGGTCCTCAAGCACCCCCCACCCGGAACAACTAAAGAACAAATATGATGTTCTCAAGGAGAAGGAGAGCCGGGAAAGGTAACCCAAGGTTGTAACAAGGGGTGAAATGCAGACCCACCAGGAGGGGGCACATGGCACAGGGCCAGAGAATCACAGGGAGAAGGAATCTTCACCTAGTGAGGAACTCAATAGTTCAGGGTATGGAGCTAGATCAGACATCAGGAGGGAGAGGAGGTTATGTGTCTCCCAGGAGGTACAGCTCAGAGGAGGAGAGGAGCAGATCCCGGTTAAGGGAAAACAGGGTCCGGCTGTGGGGTGGACATGGAGGTTACAGTACAGGGGTGGTGAAAGGTGGGTGTTCAGGGTGACGGGTAGGGATGGCATTAAGGATGATGAAGCTCCAGGTCGGAAGGGGGACAAGTCAGGTACACAGAGTGTTAGGGGAAGAGGCATGACTGGAGAGGCAGCTGGGGTGCAGTTGAGGGTACAGAGAGGGATGCAAATGTGCAGGGCAGGTGGACTCTTGGGGCAGGCACAAGGAAAGAGAGTTTTTGGGGGGATATGCTAGTGCTGGGTGATTTCATAATAAAAGGGGTCAGATGGGGGAGTAAAGGGGAGAGACAGTCGCATATGGGTAGAGTCTGTACCTGGGTTGACGGCAGATGAAGCAGGACAAGCTATTTTTAAATGTGCAAAGAAAGGAAGGCATAAACCACGTGTGGTGGTGCATGTGGGTACAAACAACTTGGCAGGGGAAACGGCAGAGGTGGTTATGGAGAGGTTCATGGAACTGGGTAAGTTGAGTGAGAAGGTAGAGAGATCAATCGCCTTCTCTGAGGTACTCCCAGTGCCCAGGGCACGTACGGCAAGGAGGGGTAGGATAGATGAATTCAACAGTTGGCTGGGAAATTGGTGTCGATGCAAGGGGTATGGGTTAATGGGAGGCTGGGGCAGGTTCTGGGACAATAGGGATCTGTACGCAGGGGACAGATTACATTTGAGCAGGGAGCGGAAGGGGGTGCTAAAACAGAGGTTGGAAGAATACATAGAAACAAAGGTTAATTTAAACTAGGCGGGGGGTGGAGAGTGGGTTGCTGAAGGGAAGGCTCTCCAGAGAAGGGAAACAAATGAGCCTACCCCCCCCCCATACAAACTGTGTTGGAAGCAGGGAGGGATATAAGGGTGGGGCTGAGAAGGTGGGAAATTGGGTAAGGAGTGCAAGGGAACATCTTGGAGGGTTGTACTGGTGAATGCAAGGAGTCTGGGGAACAAAACTGCAGAACTACAGGCTCTGTTGGCAGAGGGGATGGTTGACATAGCTGCCATCACAGAAACATGGGCCAACTAATACCAGGACTGGGACCTAATGATCCCAGGGTATGAATTTACAGGAAGGATAGGGGCAAAGATAAAGGGGGAGGGGTAGATATGTACATAAGGGAAGGGATAAAGTGTGCAAGGGAAGAGGGAAGGGGAGGTAGGACAGAGGCCTTGTGGATGCAATTCCAAGACATGAGGAATAGGATTCTCAGGATGGGGTAGTATACAGGCCACTGACTCAAGGGGAAGACCTGGGCAGGGAGCTGGCAGAGCAGATTAGGAAGGCGTGTGGGAAAGGTAACACAGCGACTGTGGGGGACTTCGATCTACCAGGAGAGGATTGGGGTATCCCACCCAGCTTGAGTGCTAGGGAGCAAATATTCCTGAATGCCTTCCAGGACTGCTTCCTGGCACAGATGGTCACTGAGCCAGCTAGATTGGAGAATACACCGGATCTAGTCCTGGCCAATGGGGAGGCTGTAAGGGAGGTGGGGTGGAGGACCCGCTGGCTGGGAGTGATCACCACCGGTGTGGTTCACACTTATTATGAGCAGAGAAGCAGTGGGTTACAGGGACCAGGGTGGTGGACTTCAGACAGGCTGACTTTGGTAGGATGGGTGAAATCTTAAGGGGCATCTGGAAGAAATACAGCCACACTGGGATGCGAATCAGAAATGGGAAAAAAATAAAATTGGAGATAATGAGGCTACTGAGACACGTACCCGATTGCAGAGCAAAAGGAAAGGTAAAAACCAAGCTGGTTAAATAGGGGTCTTAGAAATGGTGAGGGCTAAAAGCAGCATTCAACAAATACAAGAAATCCAGGAAAGTGGTGGATAGGGAGGAGTATGTGAAGAGATCCAAATAAATTACCAGGAGTCAGAGCAGCTAAGGCCTCCAGGGAATGAGGCTGGCGCAGGGTATGGGGACTGGCAAATGACTTCTTCAGATACATATGGGAGAGAAGGAACTGCAAGGACAGATAGTGACGATCTGGAAGGACGGGGTGGGCAAAGAAAGGGTGGATCAGTCAAAAGCACTGAACGAGTACTTCTGTTCTGTATTCACGAGGGAGAAAGGAGGGCAGCTACTGCAGGGGTGGGCGGGGGAGAAGGGGTAACAGATGGGGGATCACTGAGGGTAGGGCACTCGAGTGGTTAAGGGCGCTGAGGGTGGATAAGGCACCAGGACCGTATGGCATACACTCCAGGGTATCGGAAGAAATGGCCCAGATCCTGGCTGGACTGCTGGCAGAACTATTCAATACCTCCCTGGACACAGGGTGTGTACCACATGACTGAAGGATGGCCTCACGTGGTACCCAACCATAAAGTGGACCAAAGGATGAGCGGGTAATTACAAGCCAGTAAGCAACTTCCATTGTGGGGAAGTTGATGGAACAATACTTAAGAAAGGGCTCGTTGCTGGGATAACAGGTAGACCAGACACAGAACTTCAATACACAATCTCTGTGTGATATTTATTCAAAATACAGCAGATAACCTTCAGCAATGGCATATCCCTTCTTCAATACATCAGTTTGCAGCAACAGACTATGCATGTCATTCCTCTGCACTTAGTCAGCACCTACTGAATCACTGATCTAATGACCTAACTTTTTAGTGAAAAACCACTTCATCCCTATGTTTGACTTGTTTGCTTGGGTGATGGGGGCTCAAAAAAGAAAAACTCCAAAACAAGTTAAAGACAAAGAACCTCAGTGCAGAAGCACTGATGCAAGGGTTACCCAAAGGGCACTGGCAATAAATACAGATTACTCACCTGTAACAGGAGTTCTAGGAATGGTATATGTTGTTCATCCACACTGTCTGGCAGGTTCCTTGCCGCTTTAAATCTTGCCAGAAGGTCTTCAAGCTGGCTCCTCTCACCCACCCAGGTGGTGAAACTCTCAGCTCTCCAGCCCAGCCAGATCTTCCTTACCGCTTGGAGAGCTCAGGTTCCCTCCTTAACACTCTGCATGTAGACTGGATCCTAATTCTTCGGTTCACCCGAAACTTATTTTAAAGACTTCGGTCAAGTTTTTCCCTCGCGGCTGCGATGGACAAACCGACTCCCAGATTTCGGCGGTGCCCTTGTGGGCAGAAAATGTCTAGGACGGACCCGCACTCCACGTGCATCTAGTGCCTCGGCCTAGAACATGACCCGCAGGCCTGCGAGTTATGCCATTCGTTTTCGGCCAACATCCTGGAAGACCGCGCTGCCCGGTTACAGCTTGGGCACCCCGAGAAGCATTATCCGCCAGTGAAGTCGAAGAAGGCCCATTGGGTGGTTACCATGGCGGCTGACTCAGCTGAGCAGCTCGAGCAGATGATCACCCTCGAGGAGGAGGCGGCACAGACCGCATCTTCTCTTCCTCGTCGTGGCATTTATCCGCTCTCTCTGGGTACCTCATATTCAGCTTCTTTCAAGGAGCTTTGCCAATCCCTTTCCACGAAGGGAGAGGGGCCATTGGGACATTCTTCTTGGTCCAGAAAGAAGGACTCAAAAGGTAAGTCCCATTGTCGGCGTTCGTGGGAGCGGGAGAGGTCCCCTTCCCCGGACAGTCGACACTCGACTTCGGTCGAGGTTGCGGCTAAAGCTGCTGGCTTCATGGTGTCCCCGTCAGGTCAGCTGGCCGAGACACCTGTCGACACGGTCGAGATTTTTCTCGGACGGACTGTCGACTGGTGTAGCCCACAACCCTTCTTCACCGGTTCTGCCGGTGGAGACCGAGGACCTGCCTGCGCCTCCGGTGCCGCAGTCCCCGGTTAAGGCTTCCGAGCCGAGGGAAGAGTGGGTGCCCCCTGCCCCTTCCCAGACCCGTCCTCGGAAACACCGAGGATCTCAGTCTCAGTATTGGACATCGTCTCAGTCCAGCCAATCCCACAGACATCGGCGGTCTTGGTCTCGGCACCGAAGTAAGCGGCGCCGCTGCTCGTCCTCATCTTCCTCCTCGGAGAGGAGAGGGTTCGGCGTAAGTTACGTCAACGCTATGAGGACCTGATGCGGCAGCAGTTACTTCTGTCCGGGAACAAGCTGACGCCGCCGCTCTCTTCCTGGCCATCAAGTGGTTGTCACCGAAGGCCAAACAACCCCTCACTGTAGTCGAGGTGCCCAAGCCTGGGCCAGTTGTTCGGCCGAACCAGCTTCCCGATTGTGGTGGAACCTCCGCCCACAACCGAAATCGGGGCACCAACAAGGACTCCCGGTCGGGTCAGGGTCTGCCCACGGGTTGTCGGTCACCCTCACTCCCGACCATCCTCGGCAGGTGGAGGGTGGCTCAGGCCCCAGGCGGTGCTCGTGGGACTCCCTCGAGTCCCACGACCACTCCTCCTGTTCCTCCAGGCCCATTGACCTAGAGTCCTCGGGAACAGTTGATGGACGAAAAGCCCATTGTCCTTCATGGGTTTGCTTTTGGCTCATCTCAGAGTCCACCGGGATGCAGCTCGAGCCCGTATCCAAGCGGGCCAAGTATCCCCTGACAGAGATACTGGACCGAGGGGATTCACCCACGGAAGCCTTTCCGGTGGCTGAAGCCATTGTTGGCCCAGCCTTGGAGCTCTGGCAATGGCCTGCTTCCTGTTCTGCGCCTTTGGCCAGGAAGTATGCGGTCCCTTTGCCCGTTTTTTGGAACAGCCCTCCGCCGAGGGGTTGGTCACCGACAGCATTTTCGGCATTCCGGGAGCGCTAGGGATGTGGACAACCCCGGCAAAGAGTCCAAAAAGCTGGACTATGCCGGGCACAAGGTGTACGCTGCGTCCTCCCTTGGCCTCCCCCAGGCCAGCTCAGCCGTGCTGATGGCACACTTCTCCCACGCCCTCATGGGCTCCCTGAATGAGGTGATCCCTCATCTCCCGGCCAACCTGCAGACCACGGTCCGGCAGGTATGGGACCAGGGTAAGGCGGTGGCTAAACAGCAGCTCCAAATGGCTCTGGACATTGGAGATTCCTGTGCCAGATCGGTTGCGGCCACGGTGGCCATGCGCCTCAAAGCATGGCTGAGGATATCCACCTTCATGGCGGATACCCAGCACAAACTGGCGGATGTCCCCTTCCTGGGGACCGACCTCTTCGGCCCTGGAGTGGAAGGTCACCTCCAGCAGATCGAAAAGTCCAATGCCACTCTGGACTCGGTCACCTCCGCCCAGAAGGACAAAGGCCGCCGACAGCAGCAGCACAAGTCCTTTTGTCCTTCTGCGCCTGCGGCACGCCCAGCCCAACAGCACCAGGTAATCAGGGCCAGCAGGCTCCGCGCTGACATCCCAAAACCCAAGCCCGCGGGGCTTCCTCCAATAGGAAGCAGGGAGATAAAGGCCCAGGAGGTCCCTCGGCCAGTCCCTCCTCTAAGCCTGCCCAGTGACGGGTTTAGGGGTGTCGCCCCCAGCCTTGTCACTTCCCCCGGGTTCCTCCCGTGGGGAGACGGCTCCGCCACTTCCTTTCTGCCTGGTCCATTATCACCACAGACTGTTGGGTGTTGGAGGTGATAGGAAAGGGCCTGCCCCTGGAGTTCAAGCAGGCCCCGCCCTTCCGAGCCGTCGCCCCTCGGGAGGCTACGGGGTCCGCAGCCTCTTTTTCGGCTCGCCGATCCGATATAGCCCTGCTCCTCGAAAAAGAGGTAATCAGGAAGGTGGCGGATCCTTCTCCAGACCTGGGGTTTGTGTCCAGGTACTTCCTGGTCCCAAAACGGATGGGGGCTGGTGCCCCATTCTCGACCTGCACTACCTGAACAGGTTCCTAAGGTCTCAGACCTTCAGGATGGTCACTCTGGCTCAGATAATCCCATCCATGGAACGAGGCGTGTGATTCTGTTCTCTGGAACTTCAGGACGCGTTCTTTCATGTCCCAATTCGTCTGTCCCACCAGAGATTCCTCCACTTCAGGGAAGAGGAACTCCTCTACGAGTTCCAGGCCATGCCCTTCAACCTTTCCCTAGCTCCCAGGGTCTTCACCAAATACATGGCAGTGGTGACAGCATTCCTGCGGCGCTGAAGGGTCTGGGTGTACCCCTACCTGGATGACTGGCTGATTGCAGCCCCCTCCAGAGCGGAGGTGGAGCGGTCCAGAGACGTGGCCCTCCAGGTCTGCTCTCAGGTTGGCCTCCTCATCAACAAGGCCAAGTCGGAACTTGTGCCAAAGCAGGTGATACAATTCATCGGGGCAGAGCTCGACTCTGTATGAGCCAGAGCACGGCTCCCGGCGGACAAGGCCGAGGTTCTTTCCTCCTTTGCCCAATCATTTCAGGTTGGGCAATCGTGATCTGCCCGGGACTTCCTGCGCCTCCTGGGCCTCGTGGTGGCCTGCACCAGCGTGGTCCATTGGGGCCCATTGGTACATGTGTCTCCTTCAATGGGGCTGGCCAGCCAATGGTCACAGCACTTCGATCCTCTGGATCAGCTAGTGACAGTGGCCCAGGGGATGTGGAATGCTCTCCAGTGGTGGACCATTCCAGCACATCTGCAGAAGGGCATCCCCTTTGTCCGCCCCAAGCCGACGGTCTCTCTATCGACCAATGTCTCTCTGATGGGTTGGGGTGCCCATCTGAGGGAGCACAGAGCGCACGGCCTCTGGTCCCCTCGGAAGTCCCGATGCCACATCAACCTGCTGAAGCTTCGAGTGGTTCGTCTAGCCCTCACCGCCTTCGCTCCGTTTCTACGGGGTCAAGTGGTTCGGGTCCAGGCAGACAATACCACGACCATGTACTACCTAAACTGCCAGGGCGGGACACGCTCCATGCCTCTGTGTGGGAAGCTCTCCGCATTTGGTCACTCGTGCGCAGCCTGGAGGCAGATCTCGCCATTCATGTGGCAGGAGCCTCCAACACCCTGGCCGATGCCCTAAGCCGGATAGGGGCTGCGTCCCATGAGTGGTCTCTCCTGCCGGAGGTAGTACAAGATCTCTTCTCCCACTGGAGCACGTCTCAGGCAGACCTGTTTGCCTCCAGAGAGAATGTGAAGCTGAGACTGTTTCATGCCCGCCCCCCTCAGCAGGGCTCGCTGCAGGGGGATGCCTGCTCGAGGCCGTGGACCCAAGGCCTCTTCTACGCCTTTCCCTTGATCCACAAGGTGCTTCTCAAGGCGAGGAGGGACAAGGCGCAGGTGATTCTGGTAGGCCCAGACTGGCCCCACCAGTTCTGGTATCCAAATCTCCTCAGTCTCAGCTCCAGGCTCCCGAGGCGGCTTCCAGCCCTCCCGGACCTGATCACAGTCAAGCAGGGGAAGGTATTCCATTCGGACCTTCAATCCCTGCACCTGATGGCCTGGTTCCTGAGTGGCTAGAGTTCCAGGCCTTGGGTCTTTCCAACGAGGTCCTCAACGTCATTGAGGTGTCCCGTAAGGAGTCGACCAGAAAATGCTACGCCTTCAAATGGAAGAGATTCTCCATTTGGTGTCAGGCCAAGGGCCTGGACCCTTCCTCCTGTTCCTTGGCAAGCATTCTGGACTACTTGTAGGTCCCTTTCTCAGCAAGGGCTTGGTCGGCGACCCATAGGTGCACCTGGCAGCCATCTCTGCTTACCGGGCGCAGGCCGGGAGCAGTCAGTGGCGCAGGAGAAGGTGGTCGGGCGCTTTCAAGGCCTTGATCACATATCCCTTCGGTCTGAGCGTCCACCTCAGTGGGATCTACTGCTGGTATTGGCTAAGCTCATGGGCAAGCCATTTGAACCGATGCACAGGTGTGACATCTCTCACCTGTCGTGGAAGACTGCCTTCTTGGTGGCTATCACGTCCAGCCAGAAGGATAGAAGAGCTCAGGTGTTTTCCATCGAGTCTCTTATCCTGGTTTCCACAGGGACAAAGGTTGTCCTGCACACCCCAAGTTCCTTCCGAAGGTGGTGTCAGAGTTTCACCTAACCAGGTGTTGACTTGCCGGTGTTCTACCCCAATCACACCTCGGAGACCGAATATAGGCTCCATACTTTGGACCCAGAAGAGCACCTCGCTACTACAAGGAGCGGACGGTAAGTTCGGGAGACGTCAGCCAGCTGTTTGTCACCTCGCTGAAGCCGCACCTGGTAGACCTGCAGCCAAAGCGGACGATAGGCAGGTGGGTCACCTCCTGCATAGATCTCTGCTATAGGTTGGCGGGCATGGAGCCTCCCAGAGGGATAAGCTCATTCTACCCGCCATACCGCTGCATCGGGTGGCTGCTTCCAGGATGTCCTATCCAGGAAATCTGCAGGGCTGCTACCTGAAGTCAGCACACACCTTCATCACCCACTATCACATCGACCTTGAGTCATGCCGGGATGCTGGTTTTGGGGCCTCGGTTCTCCAGTCTTTATTTCCCAAGTAAGGGTGTCTGCCTCCTCCTCAGTAGAACTGCTAGGAGTCTGCCAGACAGTGTGGATGAACAACATATCCATGTCCCTAGAAATACAGGTTACTCACCTGTAACAGGAGTTCTAGGAATGGTATATGTTGTTCATCCACACGACCCACCCGACCTCCCTGGCTTCGCACAACCTGGCTTCCAGCGGGCTAGATCTGGCGTCATGGGGCGGAGCCGAGAGTTTTACCACCCGGGTGGGTGGGAGGAGCCAGCTTGAAGACCTTCCGGCAAGATTTAAAGCGGCAAGGAACCTGCCAGACAGTGTGGATGAACAACATATCCATGTCCCTAGAAAGGCAAGTTTCAAAGAAACACAACATCACACATACACCAATAATGCAAAGCATCATGGGATGTATATGCAAATCACCATGACATTTCAGACTGGCTCAGTTTACAGCAGGAATGCATGGTACTAAGAGGGCTCTCAAACAATCTGTAGTTTACATGCACTTAACAACACAATAGGGTTTTTTCTGATATCTCTACCCCAGTAACTTAATTTCTATGATACAGTCACCTAGTACTTTTTACCTTTATCAAAAACACCTAGTGCCATGGTATTTTCAACATTTACTGGTTTCATGCATATAAGGTATATACATCAAAGTATTTTATGATATAGTGCTATTGCATACTAAATCCGAGGAGCATAGTCTGTTGTTCTACATCAGCTCAGAGGTCACAATAATAACCTCCCTGTACGAGGACCCGAGAGGGAAAAAGAAAATTAAAGAGGACACTATAGCATAGTCAAGAAAGAGGAGGGGTGCCCAGAGGTGGCCAACCTTATGGACTAGAAATTGTAAAGGATAGATTAGGCTAAGAAAAAGAAGAACTGTTGCAACAGATTTAAGAAAAGGTAGGTCCTCAAGAGTGGCAATATCTCCCTGTCACACTGGTGACCTTTATGGAAGACAATGGGCTCCAGGACAGTCACCAGCACAGGGTTGTCTCTGGAAAATCCTGCCAGATGAACCTAGTTGAGTATTACAACTGGGTCACGAGGGAATTGGACAAGGGTCATGCGGTGGATGTCATATACTTGGACTTCAGTAAGGCCTTTGATTTGGTGCCACATGGGAGGTTGGGAGGGAAGTTGACATACATGGGGGTGGGGACTGAGATGGTTAAATGGACTGAGAATTGGCTGCAGGGGAGACAGCAGAGGGTAGTGATGGTGGTGGGGAGGACTCTTATCTCCAAGGGCTGTGACGAGCAGCGTGCCACAGGGATCAGTACTGGGGCCAGTGCTGTTTGGAATATTCATAGTGGATATCTCCTATGGCATCAGGAATAAGATCAGTATATTCGCTGACGATACCAAATTGGGGGTGGTGGTGGACAATATAGCAGGTTGGCAGGGGCTGCAGGATGACCTGACCAAACTGGTGGAGTGGTCGGAAGCATGGCAGTTGGGGTTCACTGTGAAAAAGTGCAAAGTCCTGCACTTTGGAGCAAAGAACCCAGGAAGGGGTTACCGGCTGGGAGGGTGCAGCTAGATTCCACCGAGGAGGAGAAGGATCTAGGGACGGTTGTAATGGGGAAGATGAACAATACAGAGTGTAACCCCTAGGTGGTGCTACTCTGAGGGTTACTACCACTGCCTGCACAGTTGCCTGCAGGTTAAAGGGCCTGGGCTCTCAAAATGGGTGCAACTGTCAAACTGCAGCAAAGCACTGATGTCCAGGGCACAGAGGGGCAATAAGCTACGGGTAGACAGGTTTCAGGTGGCCCCAAGCAGTCTACTAAACAGTCCACTGTTTCTGTGGCTGGCTGCTCATCCTTGTCAAACTTCTGACATATCACTTTGATAGCAGGCTCAGACAGCCTCACCCATTTGTCAGGGAGAGATGGCTGCCTTGAGAGGGCATCAGCATCAGTACGATTAAGTCCAGGATGGTACTCCACAGCATAGTCATAAATGGACAGAGCAGAAAGCCACCGGTGACCCGTGGCATCCAACTTCGCTGAAGTCTGTACGTAAGTTAAAGGATTATTGTCTGTCTTCACCAGTATTTTGGCCCCATAAAGGTACTCATGGAATTGATCAACTATGGCCAACCCGAGGGCAACAAATTCCAATTTGTGGACTGGGTAATTTTTCTTGGATGGAGTCAAGCTTCTGCTAGCAAATGCTATGGGCCTGAGCCCCTCATGATAGTTCTGGCACAATACAGCCCCAGCCCTTCAGACTAGCATCAGTGTGGAGAGCGTATGGTTTGGCCGTCGGCATAAACAAGCACTGAGACATGAGTGAGTTGATGGATAATCTCATAGAAGGCTGCCTCACACACTTGGGTCCACAGACTGGCAACTCTCCTGTCCTGAAATACACCTTCTCTTCAACTTTGATGAATCCTTTTCTGTACCAGCGGTTGGTGGGAGGATACCCCTGGGTAAGATTAAGAAGATGGCGGATTACCTTGGAGTAGTCTTTGATAAATCACCTGTAATATCCACAGAAACCCAGAAACCGTAGGGAGTTCTTTGAGGTTGGTGGGCTGAGGCCAGGTGGTCAATGACTCTATCTTACTGAGATCGGTCTGTATCCCCTCTGCCGACGCTATATGCCCCACATACTTGACTGAGGCTTGAAAGAATTGACACCTATCGATGGATAATTTCAAGCTGAATTCCTCCAGCTGATCAAGGACTTTGAATAGCCTTGATTCGTGTTCTTCTAACGTGCGTCCAAACACGATGACATCATCCAAATACAGTACGTCAGACACTCCAGCAGATTCATGTCCCCCACTGCCCACTCCATCAGCTGTTGGAAAGTGGCGGGCATGCCCGAAATCCCCCGAGGCATCCTCAAGAATCCATAGAACCCAAAGGGCAGGTGAAGGCAGTCTTCGCACGGTCCTCCTGCATCATCGGAATCCAATAGTATCCACTCTGTAAGTCGAGTACCGAGAAACCATTGACTCCCATTCAGGCAATCCAGTGAATCCTGTATACGGGGCATGGTGTATTGATCAGGTACAGTCCATCTGTTCAAAGTTCAATAATCGACACACATTCAGACAGATCCGTTCTTCTTAAGCACCACAATAGGGGATGTGTAGGGGCTCCTGGACTCTTGAATAATGCCTGCAGCTAGCATCTCCTGGAGGTGTCTTTGGACGTCATCTATATCCACTGGTGCAAGGCGTCAAGAGCACTCCCAAAATAGCCGGTTGTCATGAAGTCTGATAGTATGCTCGGCACCCTGTACACAGCCCACATCCCATTCTTTTAATGAAAATACTTGATCCCGCCGGGCAAGCTTCTGGCTGATTCGACTCTTCCATTGTGCAGCCAGTGGGGACCCTCCAAAGTCGAATAGATCTGGGGTTACCTCTTCTGTTCCACCCCTTTGCTTCTTGCAGGGCAACACTGTGGTGTCTACACAGTGGACCATGGCTAGCGTGCACCCTCAGTTCACACGGAGCTCTCGATCAGACACATTCTGGATTTGGACCATGACCCTTCTAGCATAAACATGGGCACAGGCGGGTAATATGCTTGGTTTGACCATCAGCCCCTCCGGCAGCGTCACATCTCCTGTAGCGTCCAGAATATCTTGTTTTCACATCCCTTAAGCGGACTTCCCTTGCACAGTATACTGGATATTAGGTGGCAACAACAAAGATTCAGGGTCATTCTTCCATACTATCCCACCGGCTCATCTCTGTCCAATTCCTAAGTCAGAGTTTGCAATTTATAGGCTCGCTGTACCAAAGCTGGAATCTGTAAGGCCGGTCAGTCCGCTACCCTTGCTTCTCTTGGCATAACTGGGCCAGCCTTCCAAACATCGTCGTTGGTCCCAATGAGCAGGGGACTCCATCGTACAACCCGTGAGAGACACACTAGAGCCAGCATCTCTACTTGTTCATCTACTCCAGCTACAGTGGTAGGGAAAAACAACCAGACCTGGATATACCCCAGGTAAGGGTATGACTTCTCACGCAACCCCATACATACAGGCCTTCCAAGGGTTACAAGGGCACATTGGGCAAATGTTTGGTATACCAGTCCTGAACTACAATAGTCACTTGGGAGCCACTGTCGAATACCGCCTAGCTGAAACACTGTTCACCATCACAGTAGTTTCCATGGATGGACCCACCACCTCGGACCAGTCTGAGAGACAGAGAGAGAGAAGGTGGTTGTCTGTCTTATGACAGTTTTTGTAGAATATGTCTTAGTAGGCCCAGTCAGAGTCCTTCCATTACCTTGCCTGATCAGTGCCAATAATCGAGTGGTAACTTTTCTCAGACTCTCAGGCATATTGCAATTAGGTTGGGTATGCACATCCTCTCCGCAATTATAGTAGAAGACTGGTTCCTTGGAGTCTCTAAGGGGAGAGAACCCAGGTCCGAACTTGACTTGATTGGGTGGATTTCAGATGCTCTCCCGGACTCAAGACTCCCCTTCTCTACCCTCTGGGCCCCTCCAAGGATCAGTCACCTGAGTGGCATGAACAAGGTCCCCGACTAGTGCTCTCAACTCTCGTACCTCTTCCATTAGCCACTCTCAGTCCGGGTGTCAGAGGAAATGACATGTACCCCCACTGCACCTGAAGGGACCCAACTTTTGGGATCCAAAGTCGTATGTGAGGAGGTGCAGCCTTGGTCCCCTCGTGAACTCGCTGATTAGTTCTCATGTCTTTCAGTTCTTGAATTAGCTCTCTCATCTGTTGCAGTTCAGACTCGTCCTGCAGGTCACTGTCCCTCTCAAGAGTCTGGCTAGTGCAGGCAACCCCAGCATAGGGTTCCCACCATTCTTCATCATTCGCTGCTTCCCGAATCTCCTTTATGAGGTAGCAGTACTCAGGGGAGTTGGCCTTCCTGTCTTGCAGTTTTAGCTTCAACATCGCCACACTGGAGTACCTGGCAGACTTTAGAACATGCTCTAGCCAAACATGGTTTAATTCACTGGCAGGTACACTTTTTTTCAATGGGCCGCTATGGAGCCCATTCAATCTGAGTAATTAAGACTGACAACTTTTCATTCTTCTACTGTTTAATGGATTTAAACTTGCACATTAGGCCTCTACTGACTTGGTGCTGCCAAACACCCTCCAAGGCAGAAAGATATTCAGCAGCTGTGGCCTCATGACTGGTGGTACGAAGCAACCGAATAGCCACCAGCGCAGGGCCCCTCAGGCTCTCCATGAGCCTCTTTCTTTTCTCCCTCAGAGCACTGCCACTTCTGAACCAAGTGGGTGGCATAGTCCATCCATGTCTCTAGACTGTCTTCCCCTACAGGCACCGGGACCATGCCCGAGAAGAGCCTAAGCCTACAATAAGAATCTAGGTGCCCTGAGGGTATCACTATGGGTGAGGCCACCATCGGAGAAGCTATAGGGGTGGCCGGAGAGGCTACAGGGGACTGCATAGGGGTGGTGTCTTCTGATAGGTCTAACATTTTCACCAACTCTTTAACTGATGCTTTCAGTGGCTAGCAGTCTGAGCAACTATCGTTAAACCCCTCAACACTGGGACAACCCCCAGGGGCTGTGGGGTCGCTATGCACATGAATGACCCGCCACCCCTTCTGGGAACCCTCAGGGAAAAGGACGGGTGGTACACTCTCAGGGTCTATGGGAAGGCTACAGGACAGGAGGGCCACCATAGTTTGGTCAAACAGATCTGAGTCCCTCCCTTTCACTTCAACCTTCCTCAGACACTTTACTTTTTCAACTGTCTCAACAATAGTGGCATTAGGAGTCCCCAAGGGAATATCTATCAACAGGATGGCCTGCTGGGGGTCTACCCCCTCAGCCTCGCTCCACCCTATCATACCATGTACCACCAACTTGTGTGGGGGGGGGGTGATCTTAATCTTGGGCGTAACCAGTAGCATTTTCAGCATTAACTCTAAACAAGGACCACAATAACTCCCCTTGACCACTAGGAGGTGCAAATCCCAACAGTGCCTCCAAGATGTAACCCCTAGGTGACGCTACTCCGAGGGTTACTACCCTGCCTGCACAGTAGCCTGCAGGTTAAAAGGCCTGGGCTCTCGAAATGGGTACCTCCACCAGGAGGACAGGGTTGTTGGCAATGTGAGTCACTGCCCTGGGTACAGCCCTACGGGACACTGACCCCCCCACAGTAGCTTGGCTAAGCTTGCAGCTACCCCAAACCAACACACTTTTGCAACACACAGTGAATCCTCCTTGTAACCACTTACCACCAGGGCTATGATCAGCTGGAATGCCCTGGATGACCCCTGAAAACAAGACCTGTAACAATTAAACAACGTTAATGCAGTATGTTTTATACAGAGGTACACCACCCAGTTTAACTGCAAAAGATCCAAATGATGTGAATAAGGGAGGGATAGCAATCTGGTGACCGATTTTAGTTCCGATTGATTCAGGCAATAAGGCATGCACTCAAAAGTCCCTAGAACACAGTCACACACACTCTGGGTACCCAGTTGGAACTAAAGGCTAGCCTAAAGCGTTGCCCAGGGTAGGCTGGCATTGCAGCTCGTTGGGGCCCTGTGATGGAAAGAAACATGCATGCACTGTAACCCACAATTTGTAATCCGGAGCCAGATGGCTCAGTCCACAAAAGCTCAACAACAATTAAATCAGATGACACACTGTGATTGTTAGCTGGGTTGCAGGGAGCTACCCTGGTTTTACTCATGCTACCCAAAACTGGATGCAGGGTGGACGAAATGGAGACCTTAAGATGAAGAGCTGGATGGCCAGGAGAAGCTGGGCCCACACGATGCGATGTGGTGCTCGATCAAGTTCGTTGTTGCTGATCAGGGAGCTGAATCTCCGGGCGTGTCTCTCATCGTATCTTTCTCTGCAGCACGAGCGGGTATCTGGGCTAGGATGGCAGGGCCCAGACTGGGAGAACAGTTCAGATGCAGTCCGGTAAGGTTGCTGGACGCAGCTTCCAGCAAGCATGACACATTCAGTAAAGTGGGGAACCAAATCGCGATCCACTGTCCACATTCAGCACACCCATAGTAAAGGCAGACAAATAATGCAGTTCGGATGACAGTCCGATTGCAATTCACAGTGTCCCTGTGCAAACCGTATGCTCTTCGGTCGTAGTGAAAGTCCTGATAGGCCGACTGCACAAAGTAAGTCTTCGGTCCTCTTCAAGTGAAATGAGTCACAATTCGGAACGAAGGTCACAAATTTGGATAAAGTCCGATGGTCGGATTAAGTCTCTTCACTTTAGGAAGATAGTAGCAAGCAGGCCAGACATAGCCTTCCCGCCCGATTTCTCCTGTGCACTACACTGGAGCAGCTGCTCGAATTGCTCGAGCTCCTCACTCTCTCAACTCTTACATCACTCTAACTTCTGCTGTAGGCAGTACCAGAGACTTCTAATGATCCAAAAGATTTGGTTCGTTGATCCATCTGTCTGTCACAGCTTGAGCTCCCCCTCAGGTCTATTTAGGGCCAAAGGGTGAAAACTACAATTCCTACAGAAATTTACTCCCACAAGACCCTGAGAAGCAGGCTCCATTTAAAGCCCCTGAAGGTACTGACTGGTGCAGATTGGCAGTCAAAACCAAGATAGTGGTACATAACAGAAATGTCCATGTTGCAAAGAAGGCAGGTTAGACAAACTACATTATCATTATTATTAAAACAGATAATCAGCAAACAATCACAGAGACTAGTAGGCTCCCTCTGCGCGGTGGTAATGACAGAATGGGCGGCTGTACTGCAGCCGAGCAGACTCGAACCTAGAACCTCAGCCCCACCCAGATTAATTATGAACTATGAGATAGGCAGCTCTTAAGGAGACAGGCACAGAGGCTAACTGGGCGCTCACATGCAAACACTTTTAAACCTGCTAGGACACAGGACACCAACTTGGCAGTGGGCATTTAGGCACACTCGAGGAAGACTTTTTGGGAACCCCCATTTGTAGAGGGGTTACAAGAGCATTGTGAGGGGGCAGCATCAAAAGCTAACAAGATGCTGGGTTGTATCATGAGAAGGATTTCCTCTCGGGCAGGTAGGTGATCCTGCCTCTCTACAGGGCACTGGTCAGGCCACACCTGGAGTATTGTGTGCAATTCTGGTACCCATATCTGAAGAAGGATGTGAAATTACTGGAAGGAGTACAGCATGGGGCAACAAGGATGATCCAGGGATTGGAGGACAGACCATAAAAAGAGGCTGAGATTTTAACATTTACTCCTTGGAGGAGCGAGCGGACTGGGGAATATGATTGAGACCTTTAGAAATGCGTAAGCAGGATAAGCAAGGCAGGCACTGAAAGGATACTCAAGCTGAGGAGGGAGGGACTTGAGAGGCACAGCCTTAGATTGGAGGGAAGCGATTTAGGACAGAAATAAGGAGATGCTTTTTCACGAGAGGTCATGGCAGAATGAAATGCTGTACTGAGAACGTGGTAGCCTGTAGACAGTGGGCAGTTTCAAAAGGGATGGGACAAGATGGGGGTAACTGGGAAGGGAAATGAGGTAGGCAGTTACAAGGTAAGGTGCTAGCTGCACACCTGAGCAGAGACTTGATACAGACCTGGTGGCCTACTTCTACTGGCAAATCTGGTATGTTCTAAAGCAGTCTCAAAATAGGAATAAAAGGCAATACAAGTCAGGAAATGAGGAGTAATCTAAAACAGAATAAAAAGTACACATCAAAATTTCCACAGCTATCATGCACTGTTGCTTTAAATAAACTTATTTTCAGTTAGGTGCTGGGAGGGTGGAGAATTCTGCCAGCAGGTGGACCCCAGAGTATTCTTTTTAAATATTATAAATAGCGCTATCAGCACGTGAACCACTGTACATCTTTATCCTGTGTATAGTGTACTCTTGTGTGAGGCGCTCCACTTCAGTGGGGGAGGATGGCATAGTAAATTTAAAAGAAAGAAAAAAGTTCTAAACCTATTAAAAATCACTCAAGCAAAACTCAAATGATTTATAGTAACTTAATAGGGCCTCAGAGGGGTGTCTCTTATGGTATAAGGAACACCTCTCATGAGATTTGGGCAGACAGAACAACTCGGCTTCGCTTTGTGATCCTCTTGCCTAAACCTCATGCTCGGTGTCTTCCTATACCATAAGAGACACCCCTCGAAGGCCCTATTAACTTATAAAACAAAAAGGGACCTACCTTGGATTTGACAAGTAGTACAGGACCAAATACCAGATATGGGGTTTCTAATGACCTACATGTGCAGATTGGTAAAGAAAGACCCACTCACCACTAGATAAAGTCAGTAAACTCTATTTTTATATTCAACAGAGTCAATTATATCACAGATACAGTGTAATTAGTCTGTTCATACGTTTGAAATATCTTTCTTCAGTACAAGCCTGTATCTGTTAAATTACAAATATTCATATATATTTATGTAGTCCAGCTGAAACATAACCAGTAAATAACAGAATGTAGATTTAGTGGTCTCTTACCGTGATGACATCACCAGCTCTTATGTTCAGGGCAGTGGGGTCATGGACATTCCAATAGTCCTTCAGAGCTCGGACCTGCACGATCCCAGAAGCCTCTGCAGCAGGATGGAGGGGGAAGAGAGGGAGAAACAAAAAACTGTGAATCAGAACACTAACAGCATGAAACAATCTGCAAAAAGTTTCAACTGTATGTCATCAATTGAGAAAAACGTATGCATAGAACTCGACAAAAGAACATGAAGAGAGACTCACTAGACCTAGTTCAGACTGACCAAGCTATCTAATCCATAAAAAAAAGCTCTTTAAGCAAAAGATTATATCATTTTATATACATATATTATACGGGCGCAGTAGCACCACTATAGTTAGGGTTGAGTAGGGTGTTTAATGTTAAACCCCTAACTTTCTACCTTAATAGTTTCAACGGAACTGCACAAAATTTTGCATGTGCAGTGTGTGTGTGTGTGTGTGTGTGTGTGTGTGTGTGTGTGTGTGTGTGTGTGTAGGGGGTAGGATTTCTTGATTTGGCAAGTTTCGTTCCACTCAAATGTGCGGATTCCGAGATACAAATACTGCAAAAGATGAAAAATCAGAATTTCCTTTTGCTGTGTTTTTTTGCTCTCACCTACAGCCCAGAAGGTTCGAAATTTTCAATTTAGAAAGGGCTTGCCCTAGAACAGTGCCTTTCATTGCTTTGGTGAAAAAATATTAATCCGTTCCCAGTTTATAAGGATTTGAAATTTGGGTTCTGAGCATGCTCAGTAGGGTCTTTCAGACAGATGTTTGATATGAAAGAAGAATTTCTGCTAACAAATGAAGATTCTTGTTTTGTGAGCGAAATTATTTTTTGTGATCAAAAATTCTTCTGTATGTGACCATCATTTCCATATTTTCAAACACATTTTTGAAAACCCATAAAATTATGCCCTGGAAAGAAAGCAACACATGAATCTAGCTAAACAAGTAGCTCAATTCTGCATTAGCTTTTTTAAAAGGACCATGAAATATGATTTTGGGACATCCCAAAAATCAATAATGAAGCTTGTTTCATGAGCAGATTTTCTTGTTTCATGAGGTTCATAAAATAAGACTACATCCTCAAGAAACAAGATTCAAGATTCTCAGCTTACGAAACAGGAATGTGGACTTCTTTTTCTTATTTCATCAGCAGGCCTTTTGTTTCATGACTCAAGGAATAACAAAACAAGATCTGGACTGCATTTGGATTGGGACTTAGTGTTTTTGAGGTTTTTTTTTTGTTTTTTTTTTCAATCTTGCTTCGTGAGTGGACCTTGTTTCATCACTCACAAAAGAACGCAGGCTCACGAAACAAGATTGAAAAAACAAAGCAACTAAGCAGGGTTGGATTGATGCAGGGGGCCTGCCTGGAAAATCAATACGAAGGGGCCCAGAAACTGCTCTGTTTCTGCATCTTGCATATACCTATAGTACCTCAAATGCCCCATTTAATTACAAAAAAACAAGACTAATGCAAAGAGTTTAGAAGGTGACTAGATACCCAACTGAGGAGGGCCCACTCGGAAATTTCAAGGTATCCTGGTAGGCCAGTTCGACTTTGCAACCAAGTCCCAAATTTTGGTTTGTGAGATGGCCATCTTTTTCCGTGAATTGTTTCGTGACTCACAAAACAGGCCTGCTGACAAAGCAAGGTTGAGAAAAACAACTAAGTCCACATCCTTGTTTCACGAGTGGAGAATATTGTTTCTTGAGGCTGTATTCTTTTGTGAGCCTCACAAAACAAGAAACTGGCTAATAAAACAAGAATGAAAAAAAAAAAAAAAAACGAAGTCCAAGATCTTGTTCCGTGAGCCAACATTCTTCTTTCGTGACCCTCATGAAACAAGACAGCTAAGCTCATGAAACCAGAAATATGGGCTCACAAAAGAAGAATTTCTTTATATTGAAAGAATGAAGAGTTTTCCTCACAACAGTGACATTATTGAAGATTTCAAAGTCACATTTTTTAACTTGCTTTTTATGACCCTACCTCATGAACCATTGTGGAAACACATTTGAGACATGATTGAAAAGGAGCATCTGTAGCTGCATGGAACTGCTGGGCCCCTTCTGTAGCCAGATGGACTCCTGCGTGTTTTCATTTGTAGCAACATGGAAGTGCAAGACCCAAAAGGCCCTGTGCTTCTGTGCCCACACGGACTCCTCAGTTGGCACATGGCCTGGAGTGGCCTGTGTGTTTGCATCTGTAGCCGATTGGAAGTGAAGGGCCCAGAGGGTCCTGCACTTCTGCAGCCTGATGGGCTCCACATTTGGCGCAGGTTCCTGCCTGTCTGCATCTATAGACACACGGAAGCACAGGGACGAGAGGGCCCTGCACTTCCACAGCAAGATGCATGTGTCCACACAGATCTCAAATGGATCTGCATGAATGAGGATATGATTCCACTACCTCAAAAAGAAAGAAGAAGAATCAGCATTTGTATAGTGCTTTTCATACACAGTGTATCCCAAAGCGCTTTACAAGCAATGCTAGACTGGTAGTGAAGTGACTGAATGTGTGGTGGCGGTCATATCGCACATCATCACCCACACATAGCCTGGATTATTGCGTGAACCGGTTTATGGGAAGGGGAATGTTGGCCAGGACACCGGGAATGTTCCCTACTCTTTGCAAAGATTGCCCCGAGTTCTTTTACTTCCACCTGGACACCCACCAGGATAACATCAGGATGGGCAGAAGGGACCTCGGTTTAACATCTCATCCGAAGGACGGCACACCCCAGCAGTACAGCACCCCAATACTGCACTTGGATGCCAGCGATTTTTAGATGCAAGTCCAATCCCAGTGTGGGATGAGAACCACGACCTTCTGGTCCAGAGGTGGATGTGCTACCAACTGAGCCACGCTGATATTCTTTGCAAAAAAATCTGTGTTAATGCATCAGTTAGGATTTAAATTAAGGCAGCATAAGGAAATGTGGTGTTAGGGTTTCCAACCCCCAAAGCAGCAAAAGGAACAAAATTAGGGTTTTGAGTCTCCTGAGTCTTAGTGAATCAGTGGTGGCAGAGGGCCATGTGCACTGGTAAATAGATGCACTCTTTGCCCTGTGTATTTGTATCTGTAGCCACATGGACGTGCAAGGACCACAGGGCCCTGCGCTCCCACAGCCCACCAGACAGCTCCATGAATTCTTCACATCCATTGTGTCACTAAAGAGCAGGATTTGCAAGGGACCTGCACTTCTGTAGGTGGACAAAGTCTTCCTTGGCACAGAGCATCAGGTCCCAAAGGGACCTGCATGAATGAGGATATGATTCCACTATCTCAAAGAAAATTCTTTGCAAAAACTTCGTTAGTACACCTGTTAGAGCAACTCAACGCTACAAGGTAGGAAAATGTGGCATTAGGGTTTTCAACCTAACACCCACCACCCAAGCAGCAAAAGAAAAAAACATTAGGGTTTTAGGTCTCTGGAGTTTGGCAAATCTGTGGTGGGTTCTTCTTTGGGGGTTGTCAACCCATATACCCACCCCACTCAATAAGCAAAGTCACACATGATCTCCTTTCTTCATCCAGGGACCACTGGGACCTGCATGAAGAAAGGTACCACACATTGTGCTGGCAACCTGTGGCGAGACATACGCTACCTTTGAAGGGTGTATCATTATGAGGCAGTGGCTTGGAGCTGCACCTTGTGCTTTGGACTGGAGGCTATGGGCTGGAGGGAGGAGGCGGCGAGCATTAGGGTTGACAACCCCGAGGAAGACCCCACCACTGATTTGCCAGGACTCTGGAGACCCAAAACCCTAATGTTTTCCCTTTTGCAGTTTGGGTGTGTGGGTGGGGCTTTAGGGTTGGAAACCCTAACGCCACATTTCCCTACTTTTGTGGCAGTAAGTTACTCTAACTGGTACATTAACAAAGTTTCTTGCAAAGAGCAGATATCTTTTTTGCAATTTCGTCTGCTGTATCACTGCTGCTGTCCCTATCTCCTAGTCAGCCACAGCCCTGTCCCTAGCACACACCCTCCCTGTTCCATAGCTAAACCCCTGTGGTAGGACCCAGCCACAGCCTGCTGGTTTTGCATGATTCCTTCCCAGTGTGGTCATGCTGTGCACATCAGGTATTTTTCTGCTTTCGTTTCTGCCCCCCTGGGATGTGCAGTACACAGAGCTCCAAGTATACGCATACAAGGCATGTCCTGTGTGGCTAGTTGTGCATCCATCTCCTTTGAACTACCTCCATTGAACTGCCATCTGTTTTCATCTGTGTGGCAGTACCATAGTGGAGGCAGTAACTTATCACTCGGGAGGAGGAGAAGAGCGTCCTCTGGGGCACTCAATCCTCCACCACCAGCTGGCCACCAATGACACCAGCTCACTCCTTAAACCGTGATAATGATATTTCTGTGCTGATTGGCTGGCTAATTCAGTGATATTTATTCACTGCAGTCAGTTCTCCAAGACGAATCCCTCAAGAAGTAACATCTCATCTACAATGGGGTTTTCCTGTCATCCCTTTCAGTTGGTACATGTTTGCATGCCATTCTTATTCATGCCTACAAATGAAGTTGGGGGGAGAGGGCAGACATTATGGACTTAGGTCTTTTCTGGCTATGACTGCTCTGCATCTTGTGTATTCAGTCACACTTAAGAAGTAGGGCTGGGTTACAGAAGGCAGGGTCCAGCACTGGATAAAACAAAGGCAGGAAATAGTACAGGGCGGGGATGGGCAGGGTATCTGCAAACAAAGGCAGGTAATAGTACAAGGCTGGGTTACAGGGGGAAGGGCAGAGCAGTCTGTAAAACAAAAATAGTACAGGGCTGGGTTAGAGGCGGCAGGGTACAGCATTCTGTAAACAAAGGCAGGGAATAGTACAAGGCTGGGTTACAGGGGGAAGGGTAGAGCATTCTGTAAAACAAACATAGGGCTGGGTTAGAGGCGGCAGGGCACAGCATTCTGTAAACAAAGGCAGGAAACAGTACAGGGCTGGGTTACAGGGAGGGCAGGATACAGCATTTCATAAACAAAGACAGGAAATAGTACAGGGCTGGGTTACAGGGAGGGCAAGATACAGCATTTCGCAAACAAAGGCAGGAAATAGTACAGGGCAGGGTTACAGGGAGGGTAGGATAAAGCATTTTGTAAACAAAGGTAGGGAACAGTACAGGGCTGGGTTACAGGGAGTGCAGGATTCAACATTTGTAAACAAACAAATGCAGGTCTAGTTGCCTGTTAAACGGCGAGATAATGCATGACTGGTTGACAGAAGTTAGAGACCCGTAAACAAAGGTGTAAGGAATGACAAACAAGTCAGAGAAAATGAAAATGCAGTATTCCTCCCCTCCTCCCCACATGTTTAGTCTAGAGAAGACAAGTAAATGCTGCCAGAACTAGCTGAATTTATCAGATGGATTACATTTTATCTGCTTATGTACCCAAACTCCTTCCTCTCCCTTCTAAACCACATGCCATCTGTCCTTGGGTAACACACAACCAGTCACTGTTCTAGGAACGCAAGTTTTCTATTACAGATTAGTTTTGTGCAACTCTTCCAGTTGTCTGATCCTGTTGTCTCAGAGATTATGCCTCAGTGTTTGATTTTAGGTTTTGTACTATTAAGCAAACCTCATCCCTATAATCTGGTGATTATGCCACACAAGAACATTCTTTTGCTAGTGGGAAGGTCCCCACCCCTGAAGCACTGTCCTGTCCATATCATCTATACACAAGCCCTACTCACCTCAGAGTGGTTTCTAACCACTCACTCCACTCTGTGCTGCTTCCTTTTGCCACTATACACAGCAGCCCTGCATCGGTCCCATGGCTCAAGTGTTTCTCCTGTCTTTCCAGCCAGCCAGAGCCGAGACTTGCCTGTTCAAGGGAGGGGTTGTCAACTGAGGCGCATAAGCGTGATGACAGTACTGGAGTTAAACTGAAGTTTTATGTCATAGTACAAAATACTACCCAGTTTAAGTCCACCCTGGCCAGACTGGACCCCCCTCCTTCACTCCTGCTGCTCTGCCTTGGGCTGTACTGCCCAACATTCACTCTGCCCTCTCCTTCCCCTCCCTGGAAGATCATCCCCTATCCCACTGTGCCTCTTTCATTTCTAAATTCTGGCTGACATCTCCTCCCCCCACCTCAGCTATCTACTCTCCTCTTTACCCCCTTCCTCCTACTCCCTTTGTAACACAAGCTATCATTCCCTTGTGCTTCCCTCTCATAAATCTCTTGCTAGTCAGGCTGCCTTCTCTTTCCACTTTCCTAAACTCTGGAATTCTCTTCCCCCAACCATTTGCTCTGCATCTTCCAAACACTCCCTCTCCTCCCTACTCCATGGCCACACCACTCCCTCTTGTAAATGTCCTTAGGCAAAACCCAGCCCTGCTCCACTTTTTCCCTTTCTCATACTCCATGCCCTTCCCCACTCCACCCTTCTCCTTCTCCTCTCCCTCTCAACCACTCCTCTCTCTCCCTTTCCTCTACACATCCTCCCTCTCCACATCCCGTCTACACTAGTTCTCTACCTCCCCTATGCTCCTCCCTCTACGCTCTAACCCTACTGCCCTCACCAATATAAGGTTCTTCTCCCTGTTCCAAGGGATATGCCTCCTGCCCTGGCCTTGATATTGATTTTATTTTTTATACACTAATGAAACTCGACACTGCCAACAGATAAAGGCCATTTACAGTCTATCAAGTCTGCTCGAGAATGCAGCTCAGCTGTGAGATTTCAACACAGCTGCCCCGCATTCCCCCTCTGCCCAAATTCCTCTCTCCTCAGCTTTCACTATCCTCTTTCTTCAGTGTGATTTTTCCTATAAGCTTACTCTACCCGCTTTTAAAGCCTCCCACAGTATTGGCAGAAACCAACTCCTCCAGAAGCTTATTCCATCCCAAGACCACCCTTTCGGTGAAGAAAGTCTTCCTTGCATCTTTTCTAAATCCCCCCCCCCCTCCAACTTTAGCTGATGTCCCTTGTTATCCCTGCACCCTTTATGTAACAATCCTCAATGTTGACCTTTATGCCCTTTAGGAACTTAAGGTTTCTACCATCCCCCTCTCTCTTCCAGTGTGCACATGCCTAGTTCTTCCAGTCTCTCCTGACAGGGCTTGTGCTGTAGGCCCTGAACTATCTTGGTTGCCCCATGCTGCACCCCCTTTAGCATGTTTATGTCCTTTTTTAGGTGAGGACCCCAGAACTGGATCCCGTCTTCCATTATTGGTTTCACCAGTGATCTGTACAGGGGTATTATGACGTCCCTCTTCCTAGACATGAACCCCCTGGCTATGTATCCCAGCATTCCTGTAGCTTTTGCCACTGCCTTGCTGCACTGTACAGATTGTTTCAAATCATTTATGATAACCCCTAGGTCTCTCTACTCTTCAGTCTCTACTACTTTCTCCCCCTCCCACCAGTACTCCGCCCTGGGTTTCGTGTACCAAGGTGCATAACCTTGCACGTTTTGATGTTGAAAACCAGTTGCCAAGTATCTGACCATCTCTCCAACTTAGCCAGGTCCTCTAGTAGCTCCCATCTTCTACATCCACCCATCCTCAGAGTTTAGTATCATCCATAAACAGGTAGATCATCCACTTAATCCCTACCACTCGTCTCCAATGAATACACTGAATAACACAGGGCCAAGAACAGATCCCTGAGGTATCCACTGGTGAGCAGCCTAGGTTCCGAGATCCCCATCTCACTGACTTCTATCCTGTAAACAACTTTTATCCATCCATTAGCTTCCCCCTGCACCCAACCCTCAGGCTTGCTGATCAGCCTTCTGTGTGGGACCGAGTCAAATGCTTTGCTGAAGTCTAAAACACATCCACCACCTGTCCCAAGTCCACTATCCTCATGATCCAGTCAAAGTTGACTAGATTTGTCTGGCACAATCTTCCCACCTCAAAACCGTGTTGTCTTCAGTCTTTGAGACTGCATGACCCTAAGTAATCCATTAGTCTTTCTTTAAGGATGGACTCCATCAGATTTCCACAGTGGAGATCAAGCTGACAGAGCGATAGTTCCCTGGGTCATAGCTAGGCCCATGCTTGTGGAGGCGGCATGTGTGCCAGTCTCTAGTCCCTTGACACCATCCCAGATTCTAGTGAGATAGTAAACAGGTCCACCAATGGGCCAGCCAGAATGTCGGCCATCTCTCTTAACACCCCTGGGTGCACCCTGTCCAGTCCCAGTGCTTTGTCCACCCAGATGGTCCTAAGGCAAGGCAAATTGAATTTTTCAGGCACCCAATCTCAGAGGCTCTGGGCGCCGTACAATAAATAAAATATCAACATTCCAGTGAAATACATAAAATCAGAACATTAAAATGGGGGTCTGAGCTGGCCCGTCGGCGCAGCGGTTGGATTTCTGTCTGCGACGCCGGCGACCCGGGTTCGGGAACGGACTCGGGTCGCTGGAGGGAGCTGGTCGGGAGAAGGATGGAGCATCCGAGGACAGCTCTCCTTCTCCAGGGGGAGGGTAGGGGATGCACACCGGCGTAAGGCTGACTCCTGGTGGAGGCTGGGAGTGCAGCAGTACAGCCAGGGCACAGTGTACAAGGGGGAGTGGCAGACGTTGGCGTATGCCTTGATGTCAGGACATCACTCCCCACAGAAAAACAGAAAAGAGCTGCCTGATCTGCCAGATGATGGCTGCCGACTCCCTGCTGCCACAGATGCCCTGACACCCCGGAATCCACCTCAGCAGTGCCCAGGGACTGATAGCAGAGTGCGCTGGTATCCCCTTCCTGGCGCCTTCCCCCTCGGAAGAGAGGGACCCATCCGGCGAAGGGTTACGCCGGGCCACCCCAGGGTCGGCTGCGATCTGAGGTGAGTAGGAAGGGGGTCGGGCGAGGAGGTCGGGGGGTCATGTGCAGCCAGAAGGAGCGGCAGACCCAGGGCTAGGAAGGCGGGGGGGGGGAATATGGGGGTCTAATTTACCAGCAGAATTCTAACGTTCTATCATAAAAATATCTCAAAGATATTATTTACAGAACAGTGTCTGAGAATGCCCGGCTGAATAAAAAGGTCTTGAGGCGGGCTTTGAATGCCTCAACTGAAGGGCCTCCTTACTGATGGAAAGCGAATTCCACAGGACAGGGCTGGCGACACTAAAAGCTCTATCGCTGGCAGTTTTAACCTCATCCTGGGAATCGCAAGAAGGCCCCTAGAGGAGGAGGCGGAGGAGGCGGACCGGGGCAGCAGGTGTTAGAAGGTCCGACAGGTAGCCAGGGCCCAGTCCATGTAGGGCCTAAAGGTGAGCTAGCCCACCTTAAAGAGAACCCTCCATTAAATAGGCAGCCAGTACAATTCCGCAGCACCAGGGTGATGTGACAGTATTTAGGCTGTCCTGTCAGCAACCTGGCAGCTGCGTTCTGCACTAGCTGCAATCGACGGAGGGTATCTCCAGAGACCCCAAGGTAGAGTGCATTAAAGTAGTCAAGCCTTGATGTCACGAATGCATGTACCAAGGTGGGGAGGTCTAAGGGCAGAACCAAGTGTTTGATCCTAGCAATACTCCTCAGGTGGAAAAAGCTGGACCAGACAATGGATGACACCTGAGATTCAAATGTCAATCCGTTATCGAGGAGGACACCAAGATCGCGCACCCTAGAGGAGGCCTTCAATGGCACAGATTCCAGAAATAATCCAGTCTCTGCACCAGAGGCCAACCTATCATGCCTCCTGTTCGACTCCACCACCAGTACCTCCATCTTATTGGGGTTCAGTCACAACCAGCTAGAGGCCATCCAGTCATTAAGTTCAGCCAGGAAGTTGTTCGGCATGTCCACGGTATTGGATGTCCCAGGGGCAAAGGATAAATACAGCTGGGTATCATCGGCATAGCAATGAAAATCCAGATTGTACTTCCTAATGATCCCACCTAGGGGCAGCATATACATGGCAAACAACATTGGTGACAAGACTGAACCATGAGGTACTCCACAAGACAGAAGGCATGGGGAGGAGGAGGAGGAGAAATTCCCCATCACAACCCTTTGCCTCCTGTTCATGAGATAGGACTCAAACCAGCGGATGACAGTGCCAGCGAGTCCACAAAATTCCATCAGGCGGTCGAGTAACACACACAATGGTCCACCGTGTCGAAAGCTGAGGAGAGATCAAGGAGAACGAGAATTGTCCCCTCTCCTCGATCTCTCGCCCTGAGGATCATTATGCACCCGAACTAATGCGGTTTCCGTACAGTGCCCGGCATGAAATCCAGACTGGAGCGGCTCACAGATATCAAAGGCCACGAGGTGTTCACCAAGCTGCTGCACCACAATCTTCTCTACAATCTTTCCCAAAAATGGAAGGTTGGAGACAGGACAGTAATTCGCCTTAACGTCAGGGTCTAAAGATGGTTTACATAGAAACATAGACTTTGATGGCAGATAAGGACCACTTGGCCCACCCAGTCTGCCCATTTCCCTTCCTATTGGATAAGCTGCAGATTCTAGTTAACCAACAGCCTACTTCCTGCAACCCCCCACTACAACTGCCTTATGTCTGCCCCATGCATGTTTGAATTCCCCCACTGTTTTAGACCCAACAACCTCCACAGGAAGGCAGTTCCATGCATCCACCACTCTCTCCGTGAAAAAAATTTCCTCACATTACCCCTGAGCCGTCCCCCCTCTATCTTTAAATTGTGCCCCCTTGTTCTTACACATCTCTTTTTCTGAAAGATGCTACCCTCCTGGACTTTGTTGATTCCCTTGAGGTACTTGAAAGTTTCTATCATGTTCCCCTGTCCCTCCTTTCATCAAGGGTATACATATTATGCTCTCTCAGTCTCTCTTTATATGGTTTCTGATGCAGACCCTGCACCATTTTAGTTGTCCTCCTCTGGACTGCTTCCATCCTGTCTATGTCCTTGCGTAGATGGGGTCTTCAAAACTGCACACAGTTTTCCAGATGGGGTCTCACCAACTGTCTGTACAGAGGGATAACTACTTCCATTTTTCTACTTGTGATGCCCCTTCCTATGCATCCCAGTATCCCCCTGGCTCTCCTTACTGACTTCTCACATTGCTTACCCACCTTTAGGTCATCTGATATGACTACCCCCAAGTCCCTTTCCATTTTTGTTGTTGTTAGTACCGCCCTGCTATTGTGTACTCTTCTCCTGGGTTTTGTTTTCCCAGGTGCATTACTTGTACTTCTTTGCATTGAATCTAAGTTGCCATATGTCTGACCATTCCTCCAACCTTGCCAAGTCCCTTCTCATCCTTTCTACCCCCATTGTGTATCAACTTTGTTACAGATCTTTGTGTCATCCATAAGAGGCATACCTTTCCTCCAGACCCTCTGCAATGTCACCTATAAAGATGTTAAAGAGGACTGGACCCAGTACTGAGCCCTGAGGTACTCCACTAGTAACCCCCCTTTCTTCGGAATGTGTTCCATTCACTATTACCTTCTGTGTCCTGTTGTGCAGCCAGTTTGCTACTCAGGCTACCACCCTGGAACCTACTCCCAGGCTGACTAACTTAATTATTAGTCTTTTGTGCAGGACTGTGTCAAAAGTCTAGGTAGGCCATATCCACAGCCCCTCCCTGGTCTATTTCTTTGGTCACCCAGTCAAAGAAATCAATTAGATTCATCTGACATTACCTTCCTGCTGTAAATCCATGCTGCTTTGGGTCCTGTGCCCCGCAGGCCTCTAGGTACTCAACAGTTCTTTCTTTCAGAAGAGATTCCATCATTTTCCCTACCACTGAGGTCAAACTTACAGGTCTGTAGTTTCCTGCTTCTGCCTTGCTCCCACTTTTGTGAAGGGGAATCACATCTGCCCTCCTCCTGTCCTCAGGTACCACCCCATCCTCCCATGATTTGTTAAAAAGTGTGGTCAGTGATGTCACTAGGTCTTCCCTTAGTTCTTTTAGGATTCTAGGGTGAATCCCGTCAGGCCCCATTGCTTTGTCCACCTTGTGTTTTAGGAGTTCTTTCAGGACTTTTTCTTCTGTAAATGGACTGGTATCAACCTCCCTACCCAGAGTGCTTCTGCTGTCTGGTTTAGGTAACTCCTCCTCATCTTCTTTTGTGAATACTGAGCAAAAGTATTCATTCAGTATCTCTGCCTTTTCACTGTCTCCCTCTGCCCACCTCCCCTCTCCTTTATTAATCTTCACTATTCCTCCCTTAACCTTTCTATGCTCCCTAATGTACTTATAAAAGGTTTTATCCCCCTTCTTAACTGAGCTGGCTATTTTTTCCTCGGTTTCGTGCCCCTTCTGTGATTCCTTATACTTTTTGAATGCAGCCTTTTTCTCCTTAACCTTCCCTGACACCTCTTTTGAAAACCATAGTGTTTTTACTCCGCTTTGTTTCTTTGTTTCACACACAAAGGCTTGTTGCCTCTATGTTAGCAGTTTTGATTTTTCTCCATTGTTCTTCCACCCTCCTTTTTGGCCATTTGCTAGTGCATTCCTCAGGTATGCACCCATTTATCAAAGTCAACCTTTCTAAGGTCCAGTATCCTTGTTCTTGTATAGCTTGTCTCCATGGTTGTGCTTATTGTGAAGCACACTGTGCAGTGGTCACTTGTTCCCAGATGTCTACTAATTCTAAATTTGTGATCCTCTCTCCATTTGAGAGTACGGGTCTAAATGCTACTTCCTCCCGAGTGGGTTCCAACACTAGCTGTCTAAGGCCTGCCTCTGCAGGGCATCGAGAATGACCCTGCTCTTGGATGTGGCTGCAGTACATGTCATCCAGTTAACATCTGGCATATTCAGGTCCCCATCAACAGTATCTCCCCTTTTTCAGCCATTTTGAGAATATCCTCTATCATTTTCTCATCCATTTCCTCCCCTTGAGACGGAGGTCTCTATACAACCCTGTCGCGGACTAGGATGCCATTCCCTGTCTCCAAGGTGACCCAGAGTGCCTCTTGTCCTCCCCCTTTACTTTTTAGTTCTGTAGCTTTGATCCCTTCCCTTATGTGTAGAGCTACTCCACCACCTCTTTTACCCTCCCTGTCCCTTCTGTAGACTGTGTACCCCGGTATGTTGACATCCTAGTCATGGTTCTCCGTGTACCATGTTTCCGTGACTGCCACAATATCCAATTGTTCATCTTCCATCAGGGCTACTAGCTCAGGAAGCTTGTTTCCCAGACTATGGGCATTGGTACTCATTGCCCTCCATTTAATGTTGGCTTTATCCTTTTTTCCCCCATCCCTGCTCTTATTGCCCTTGTCTATTTTTCCATTTACCCCGTCCTGCCCTCTGTCAAGTTCTGTACCTCAGTGTTTACCTTACTACCGGCCATATTTTGTAGGGGAAGGCTTGAAATTTCCTGCCTCTTATCAGCACCACCCCCCTTGCCTAGTTTAAAAGCTTGCCAAGGAAGCATTTAAACCTGTCACTAAGGAGCTTGGTTCCCTTCGTGGACAGATACAGACCATCGTGCCAGTATAGACCTTCATCTCTCCAGGTGTACCCCCAGTCCCCAATGAAGCCAAAGCCCTGTGCTCTGCACCAGTTTTGCAACCATTCATTAAACTGCATGGTGTGCAGTACCCTAGCCTCACCCCTGCCATGGACTGGCAGCACCTCTGCTTCTTCAGAAGGGGTCTCACCAGTGCCTCCTGCAAGGCATCTAGGAAGACCCCCTCTGACAAAGAACACCGGACAATCAAAGCGAACACTGGGCCTACAGCATCAACACATCCCACTAAGACCCTTTAACACTGCTTCCTCCGAGATGGGCGTTTCCTGTCTCCCCCTTCCCCCGAATCACCCTCCCTTCTGCCTTGAGGTACTGGTCCCTCTTTTCTTCTTGTGAAGACCGAGTTAAAGTACTGGTTTAATACCGCAGCCTGCTCTTCACTACTCTATGCTCACCTCCCCCGCCTTCTTCAGCCTCACTATACCCTCCTTCCTCCTCCCCCTTTTCCTTCACATAATAGAAGAAATCCTTCTCCCCGACTTGATTCCCTCAGCCAACTAAAGCTTCCTTTTTACCTTCACCGCCCTGACAGTACTGCTTGCCACCTTTAACTTCATCAGATAAGACTCTCTATCCTCACCTTTCTGTGTTCTCTTGTATTTAAGAAAGGCTATGCTTTTCTCTCTCACCCTGTTTGCAATCTTGGTGGTGAACCAGCTAAGTTTTTTAAGTCTGGTGTTTTTGCTCAATTCTGGTACAGGACTGTGTAGCCTCTGTGATACCAGCCTTTATTGCTTCCTACATCTGCTCTACCCCCATCTCCAGCCTAATCCTAGAGATATGTTCCTTCATGATTTTTCCCATCCTTCTAAAGTTTGCCCTTCTGAAGTCTACTACCTTGATGTGAGTCTTTGATCTTTCATGTCCTAATCCCAGACTGAACCATATCGTCCTGTGGTCACTCCCCACCAGTGGATCCTCTACCATAATATCATGAACATGGTCTCCATTGGCTAAAACCAAGTCCAGAATCATCTCCCCCCCCCCCAGTAGGGTCTCTTACCCCCTGCTCCAGAAAGCCATACTGGAAGGCACCCAGGGCATACCTTTCCCTAGAGCTGGTTGTTGACAGTGTTTCCCAGTTTGGTAGGTTGAAGTCACCAGTAAGTACCACTTTGCCTTTGCTAGCCTGTGTTCTAATCTGCTCACCCAGGTTCATGTCTTCTTCTTCTGCTCCCTGTGAGGGTGGTCTATAGACCACTCCCATTCTGACCTTCTCCCCCTTCGATGACTGGAGCTGCACCCAAAGGACTTCAGGTTCCCCCTCCACTTCCTGATACCTTGTGCAGGTAATTTCTTCCCTGACGAACAGAGCCACTGCCCCCCCACACACACACACACATACACACTTCCTTGTCATTCCTGTACAGCTTGTTACCTGGCACCTCCAGATCCCAATCATTGTGTCTGGATGCCCACATCTCAGAGATGGCTGTGATATCCACCTCACACTCCATCAACAGAGCTTGCAAGTCATCCATTTTATTTGCCAGGCTTCTAGCATTTAGGGACACAACCCTCCAACCCTCCCATATTGTTTTCCTTTCACCTTGTGCCCTCCCCGGATTCCATCCACTCTATCCACTGCAACATCTCCCTTTGTTATATAATCCTTCCCAACATGCCCCCTCCTAAGTCAGCCACCCCCATTCCTCTTATCCCCAGCTGCGGGGGAGGCCAACGCACTCCCTTACCGTCTGCCTCAAACTTTTTTCCCAGCCTGAGCCCCCCTTCCTAGTTTAAATTATAAGATGTAGCCACAAACTCACTTAGCCTGTGCTTCAGAACTGTCGAGCCTTCTTCATTAAGGTGTAATCTGTCCTGGGTATACAAGTTTTTATTTTTCCATGTGGCTCCCCATCCCCCCAAACATAGAAACATAGACTTTGATGACAGATAAGGACCGCTTGGCCCACCTAGTCTGCCCATTTCCCTATCTACAGGATAAGCTGCAGATCCTAGTTAACCAACAGCCTATTTCTTCCTACCCCCCCCAACAAGAATTACCTTATGTCTGCCCAATGCATTCTTGAACTCTCCCACGGTTTTAGACCCCACAACCTCCTCAGCAAGGCGGTTCCATGTGTCCACCACCCCCTGTGAAAAAAATACTTCCTCACATTGTCCCTGAGCCGTCCCCCCCATCTTCAAATTGTGTCCCCTTGCTCTTGCACATCTCTTTTTCTGAAAGATGCTACCCTCTTGACTTTGTTGCTTCCACTGAGGTACTTAAAAGTTTCAATCATGTCCCCTCTCTCCCTCCTTTCCTCAAGGGTATACATATTAAGTTCCTTTAGTCTCTCCTTGTATGGCTTCTCTTGCAGACCCTGCACCATTTTAGCTGCCCTCCTCTGGACTGCCTCCATCCTGTCTATGTCCTTGTGGAGATGGAGTCTCAGAACTGGACACAGTACTCCAGATGGGGTCTTGCCAACTGTCTGTACAGAGGGATAACAACTTACTGTTTTCTGCTGGTGATGCCTCTCCCTGTACATCCATTATCCCCCAGCCCTCCCTACTGCCTTCTCACATTGCTTGTTAACCTTAAGGTCATCTGATATGATTACCTCAGGTCTCTTTCCATTTTAGTTGTTGTACTATCTCCCCCCCATTATGTACTCTTCCCCTGGGTTTTTGTTTCCCAGGTGCATTATTTTGCACTTCTTTGCAATGAATTCAAGCTGTCATACTTCTGACCATTCCTCCAACCTTGCCAAGTCCCTTCTCATCCTTTTCACCCCCCCCTTGTGTATCAACCTTGTTGCAGATCTTTGTGTTATCTGCAAAGAGGCATAGTTTTCCTTCCAGTCCCTCTGCAATGTCACTTATGAAGACATTAAAAAGGATTGGACCCAGTACTGAACCCTGCGGTACCCCACTAGTAACCCCCCTTTCTTCAGAGTGGACTCCATTTACTATTACCTTCTGTGTCCTGTTATCCAGCCAATGTTTTACCTAGGCTACCACCCTGGGACCCACTCCTAGGCTGGCTAATTTATTAATCTTTTGTGTGGCACTGTGTCAAATGCCTTGCTAAAATCTAAGTAGGCCATGCCCACAGCCCTTCCCTGGTCTACTACTTTGGTCAACCAGTCAAAGAAATCGATCAGATTCCTCTGACATGACCTTCCCACTGTGAACCCATAGCCTTGCACCAGTCTGCCAACCAAGTATTAAACTCAGCAGTTCTTTGCTTCCTGTCTGAACTCGCCCTAGGACAGTAGGACTTCAGAGAAGGCCACTGCATTGCCTTCTCTGCTGCATATCCTTGCCAGCTCCTTGAACCTTGCCTGTACTTCCAGCACACTGTTGCCTGCTAAATTATTTGTGCCAAGGTGCGCCACAATGTGAGGTCTTCTGCCTTATCCCTTTACACATGAGGGAATAATATTCTTTCACTTTGTGTGCAGTCATGTCTGGCATGCACTTCACCCAGACTGAACTCCTTGTTTTCCCTTGTCCCCCATCTGATCCCCTTAATTATGGAGTCCCCGAATATGAGGGCCCACTGTCTCCTTCCTGACCCCCAGTATTTCTTCCTCCTTCGGTCTCTTACTTGGTTCATTCCACCCTATCACCACATCCTTTTTCTCCACTGCCTCTTTTTGTTCTTCCCCCTTTCTCCTTCCTTCTCCACTCTGCCTCTAACTACCTCCGCATTAGTACCCCGTGGGCTGGCCTCTTGTAGGACAACGCCCTTCTTATTTATTTCCGTCTCCCTTCCTTCCACTCTTGCATTTCTCATTTCCATGGCATCACCATCCTCCCTCTTTTCAGTCTCCCTCTCTTCCAGCCTTGCACGTCTCTTCTCCCTGACATCATTGTCCTCCATCCCCTCCTTCTCTCCCTGTGTTTCACAATTATCCTGCGACTCTTGCCCCTCCCTCTCAACAAACATCTAATGTCGGTTGTTTGTTGGTATTCCTAGATACAGTGTTGCCCCTCTCTGTTGTCCCAACTCCTCTCTTGTAGTCTTACCCCCTTTTGGTCCTCCTCACCAGTATGATCACCCCCGATAAAATTCCTCACCTCCGTGATTGAGATCTTCCCTCTGTCCTAGCAGCCTGCCCCAGGGCAGGTCCACCCACATCCTCTTTTCTTACCTTGTGCCCCGAACTCCCCCCTTGCTCCTTGCTCCATATACTGCTGCATTCCAGGGGCCTCCAACAACCCTTAATGCCTTCATTCTCCTTAAGATTTGCCAGCTGCTTACATACCAAGCAACCCCAACCCTCCACATTCTGTCCAGAAAACTGCTGCCCCACAGTTGTTACAGCATAAATCCTTCCCAGAGCTTTCTGGTTTGCTGTTTGTTTGTAATGAACAAAGCTTTGCACAGCTAATTTAAATCTCTATACAATGTTCTGCATTATTGTATAATCTATGTTACTGTTCTATTACGTATTAATCCCTCATACCCTTCCCCCCAGGATGCATCTAGAAATGAGCTATTTTAGTTCAATATGTCTGTCTTGATGAAACTTTTGAAATACATGAGGGTTCCTTCCAGCTCATGGCCAGCTGCCTCCAAAAATCTATAACGTATGGGTAAGACAGAAACAAATTATGGTGTGTCTCCATCTGCTGGGAACAGGAAGCTCTTGGGCAAAAACATTTTTTCCGTCTCTTTGTGTTTATGAGCTGCTATGACTCCCAGATGCTTATGACAATCCATACTATATCCCACATCTCTGGAGGTGTTCTTGGATCCTTCAGTTGCAAGACAGCTGAGTTGCATGTACAAGCAATCCCCTGGATCGATGTGGGTGCTGGGACTTGATTATATAGCCCTATGATGCAGCACAAAATGCAAAAATGAAACGGCAAATCCAGAAAAGCATGGAACACCAGGACAGCAAATGTTCCCCTATGGTACGGTGCGGCTTGCCTATAGACAACAACAACGGTAACATTCCAGTTGCTCTGCACCACTCGCTGCAGTGCAGAACCCATCAGTTATGCATTTCTCCATTTCTGGTCTAACTCCCCCCAGCTCTTTTTTATCCTCTCCGTCCCCTCTAAACGCTTTACTCTGAGAATTCACTTCCCATGTCTTGTCTGCACCTGTGCCTGCTTCTTCTCCTCCTCCACCCCTCCATTCACCTACCACTCCCCTTCCACTTTTCTCCTCCATACCACCCCCTTCATAATTCATCCCATCCTCATTACCCGCTATTCTATCTGGTTACTTCGATACTGCATGACTGGTCCTGTAATACTAAGTGGAATGATTACCAGCATGTACCCTCATTGGATCTCACTTACACTGTCACACTGAATGACTTGTATCCATTAACACAGTAAACTGCTGTATTTTCACAAATATGTGTCCATCGTGCTATCTGATTTTCTGTTACACACTGCACTTGTCACTTTTTGCCATTGAAAATTCTTTCAACTTTGCAAATGTTGTACCTTGCACCATCTGATACCTGCATGCATTACAATGCACTTGTCACTTTAAAATATGTATGGAACATTATATTTGTCCTATTCTGCTTACAGTATTTCTTAGCACCTTATAACTGCTCCCCCCCCCCAACCCACATCTAGAAACGAGCTTGGACTCAGCGTGCCTCTCCTAGCCAACAAATTAATTCTGGTGTACTCATGCACAGCATGGGCTCTGCATGCTGTTTAAATGTAACCATTTTATCTATATTCTGTATCCCTAATGATGTATCATTTTATTCTGGTGTTCCTACGTGTTGTATTGCCTCTGTTTGTATTGATAATTTATCCCTTCCATATTCTTATTCTTATGTGTCCCAATTCCCTTCCCCCAAGGTACACCTGGAAATGAGGAGATTTTCATGCTCAGTGTATCTGCCTGGCTAAATAGTTTTAAATAAATCTAAGCATGCCACCTAAACCCCCAGCAGTACCGTGTTAGTGCCAGCTATTGTTCCAGCAGTGTGGGCAAGTTCCATGGTACTGAGACACGCCTCTCTCCGCTGACACCTCCCACCACAGCAGTACTTTGTCAATGCCTTGTACTGTTCTAGTAGTGTGGGCCAGCTCCATGGTGCTGAGGTGCCTCCCTCTTCTGACCATCCCACAGCAGTACCCAGTGTCGATGCTGGGTACTGCTCCAACAGTGTGGACCAGCTCCCTGGTACTAAGTGAAACACTCCTTCCTGCAAATCCCCTGAATCCCCACAACAGTGCTGTCAGTCAGTGCCAGCTATGCCTCCAGCAGTGTGGCCAAGTTCCAGGGTACTGAGACTCTTCCCTCTTCTGACCCACAGCAGTGACCTGTCAGTGCCAGGTATTCCTCAAACTGTGTGTGCTGGTTGCATGGTAGTGAGAGTCTGCTCCTCCCATAGCGCTGCTCTGTCACTGCCAGCTATGGCTCCAGCAGTGTGGTCTGGCTCCATGGTACCATGACAGTTCTCCCTCCTGTAATCCGCAGCAATGCCAGGTATTACTCTAGCAGTGTGGACCAGCTCAATGGTACTGAGATCCTTCTCCTCCAAAGACCCCCCCATCCCCCCAAACAACAGTGCTGTGAGTGCAGACTATGGATTCCGCAGTAGCATGTCATCTGTCTGTCACAGCAGCACTACTGCCAGTGGCATTCAGCGTTCCAGTTTACTCCTTGGCCCGATCAGTGATGCCAGCATTTGACCCCACAGCCACAGAGTTCAGTGGGAACACATTATTGATCTCTAGAGATCTGGGTTCTAAATCCATCCTGGACCACAACTAGAATCAGTTTCTGGTAGAAACTCCAAACAGAACGTTGCACCAGGTTGGGGTGCTCGGATAAGTGCAGATCACATTTGTCAAGCAATCCTGCACACACCACCATCAAAGAGACGCTGCTAGCTGTACTTCCATAAAGTGCAAATTTTATTAGAATCCCAGTGGACAGCACATCTTGACTAGTTTCGAACCATCATTCTTTATCAAAAGACAGCGTCAGCATGATTAAAAGCATTGCTTTATATGGGCACTTAAACATGACATCATCAATTAGTGTCTCCCAAAGCAAGAAGTGTAGAGTGAATCACTCAGTATATAAAGTGACTAAACATTTATATTGGAAATCTTAAAACATACACATATAGCACATAAGAGTTAGAAATGCTAAACTTGCATATATATTAAAATGCTTCTAATAACATCTCGATAAATATCACCAATAAACATGTACATATACTAACATATTCATATACTAAATGTTATTTTATTTTCATTTTAGTATATTACACCATGATTTTGAGGGCTTGAGTCACACCATACACATCTATATATATATATATATATATATATATATACACACACACACACACACACACATTATTGCTTCTTTATTTACATTTAATATATGGGGTAGAGCTAATTTTCTCATTTAAACCAGGAAATTTACAAGCTCCTAAGGTATAGATCCAAAAACCTTCTTGTTTTAAAATCAATTTCTTATAATCTCCACCTCTTTTTTCACTTTTAACTTTCTCAATGGCCTGAAAAGTAAACCGATGTAAATCCTTTTGTATTTGATTTGTCACGTGAAATGCCGTTGTATAAGTCTGATCCTCTTTTTTTTTAATTGCCCTGCAGTGCTCTCCAACTTGGCATTTGAAAGTTCTCTCTGTTTTACCAACATAGAAGGCACTGCAGGTACACGTTGCCAAATAGATTACTCCCATCGTGACACGTTATTAGCCGTCTAATATTATAAATCTGTTGATTACTGACACTGTAAAATTCATGACCTGATTTAATAACGTTACAATACATACATCTTTTGCATGGATAACACCCCACCCTAGAGCTTCTAAGCCATGTCTGTGCTACAGGTTTCTTTAATTCACTATGCACCAGACTGTCTTTCAAAATATTATCACGTCTATAAGAAATACGTGGAAGACGCAAAGAGTACTCATTTAGATTACTGTCTCCCCTGAGGACATGCCAATTATCACATATGATTTGTCCTATTCTGCCTGCATGTATAGAGTAACATGGGACACGATGGGAGTAACATATTTGGCAATGTGTAACTGCAGTGCCTTCTACGTTGGTAAAACAGAAAGAAATTTCAAATGCAGAGTTGGAGAGCACTGCAGGGCAATTAAAAAAGAGGATCAGACTTACGCCACGGCATTTCATGTGACAAAGCAAATACAAAAGGATTTACATCGGTTTACTTTTCAGGCCATTGAGAAAGTTAAAAGTGAAAAAAGAGGTGGAGATATTAAGAATTTGATTTTAAAACGAGAACATTTTTGGATCTATACCTTAGGAGCTTGTAAATTTCCTGGGTTAAATGAGAAACATAGAAACACAGACTTTGACGACAGATAAGGACCACTTGGCCCACCCAGTCTGCCCATTTCCCAACCTATTGGATAGCTGCAAATTCTAGTTAACCAACAGCCTACTTCCTGCAACCCACTATAATTGTTTTATGTCTGTCTCATGCATGTTTGAATTCCCCACTGTTTAGACCCACAACCTCTCCAGGAAGGCGGTTCCATCGTCCACCACTTTCTCCATGAAAAGATTTCCTCTCACTACCCTGAGCCGTCCCCTCTAACTTTAAATTGTGCCCCTTGTTCTTACACATCTCTTTTCTGAAAGATGCTACCCTCCTGCACTTTGTTGATTCCCTTGAGGTACTTAAAAAGTTTCTATCATGTCCCCCCGTCCCTCCTTTCATCAAGGGTATACATATTAAGCTCTCTCAGTCTCTCTTCATATTGTAACCCCTAGATGGCGCTATCCCAGGGGCTACTACCCCTGCCTGATTTGCAACTAACAGGTTGAGGGGCCTGGATCCAATGGCGGGTGCCTCCACCCAGAGGTCAGGGTTTGCAATAGTTAAACTAACTTGGTCACAGCCCTCTGGGACACTGCAACCCCCTTACTTCCCACTAGTGGCCCACACAATATATCAGAATTACCTTCACAGTATACACTTACCCCCAGGTCTGGTTCCGCACTGGGACCTCCTGTGAAATGAGATACAGTGCAACAATCACAGTACAGTACTTTAACATAGACAAATACCTCAGGCAGTATAACTTTGCTGAAACAAGCAGCTCTGATTTATTTGGGGGATATAACAAGGACAGGGAAATCAGGTTAATTGGCTTATCACTCTAATAATCTACCTATGGCTCTGTGCACAGGCCTATCCCTATCAGTTACTGTCCCTGGGTACCCAAGCCCTAGTGGCTAGTCCAAACCGTGGCAGCTGGTAGGGCCCTTTCACACAGAGAAAGGAGAATTAAACAGTCAGCAGTACAGTAATTCCATTTGGATTTAATGTGGCAATTCAACAGGGAGGCGACCCTGAATTAGTACTCACGACCTCCAAATAAGATAGGGTCCTTCAATGTCAGCAGGGCTCACTTGAGGTACACAAACCTCTTCACACATCCATATAAAAGAAAGCACTATACCAGGCAGGCTGCATCTGTATCCCGATCTAATTACTGCACAATACCGGGAGAACACACAGCAGATTCAGTTCCTGACAGACCGAGTGCAATTTTCAGCAATTCCTCCAGTCTTCTACAGGGTGAGCCTGGTTTCTACTCTTCAGAGATCCTTTGATTCTTTTCACAGGACGGATTCAGTCCTAACAAGCTGTTACACAAGCTGCAGACCCGGAACTCTGGGCCTTACACGTTTTTGACTAAAACTGCACACTGAAAAGCACAGGGCTCCTTCCTTCTTCACTGCCAAAGCTCAACTGAAACTCCAACCGACAAAACGGGCACTTCCTTTGAGTTCCTCCCAGTTCTTGACTGGATTGGCTGTCACTCACAATAGACTGCTGCTGTTGGTCCAAAAGGCACTGAAGTCTAAACTACATCTCCCAGAGTCACTGCCCATACAATCCTCTTGTGGCTGGCTCAGATTATGAGTCCAAGTTCTGATTCGTCCAAGGCACCATTTTAGAGCTAGCTTACCCCACACTGATTGGTCCAGTTCAGCAGTTCAAAACTAGAATGGGAACTAGCAGACACAGTTCTGACTGCAAAGAAAGCAGGTTAGACAAACTGTAATTTCATTATTACTCTAAATAATTTCTGGCAAACAGTTACATCTTTCAGATAGGTTCCTTTGCACTCCTAGTGACTGCAAAATGAAGTGAATTGGCAGCAGCTTGAGTGGTACTCAATCAAAGAAACACACAGTCCCCATACAAACTAATTATGTCTGCAAGCAGACAGCTCTTAAAGAGACAGTACCAGAGGTTCTAAAACACTCACTGATAAATGGCTTAAATGCCAAACACCATTCAGGCTTGGAGCATTCAAGCAAGCTCCTGGAAGTCTTTTGGGAACCCCCATTTGCAGGGGGGGTTACACCCTTCCTGGCCTGGGAAAGCTGGACGTCTCGTCAAGCAAGTACCCCATAAGTTTCAACTGCAACCATATACATTTGCATTAGGCTCGCACATGTAATCATCAGTCAATATATCATTTACCAAGAACACATTTCTGAAACATTGCAGTACGTCCTCTTTACACAGTATTACACACATTGTACCATAACTCAAGTTATTACCTCTTGTACATGAAACTCGAAGAGAGGGGGCCCTTCCCTATCAGTTACCTTGGGGCTGGATGGGGCAAGGGCACCAAGTACTTAGAGTGGCAACACAAGTAACTTGGAGTTAGCACTGATGCTCAGTTTGGGCAATGAGCTCGGGACACATACACTCCTTTATGGACAACATTGAGAGGCAAGTCCACAGGCCTCCCAAGGAATCATAACTGAGGTGCACCACAGGCTTTACAGCTCGACCAGTCTTTCTAGGGGAACTGTTATAGTCTCTGCACTCTGAGCCTCATTTTCAGCATTGTCCTCACTTGTCAGGAGTCTCCATGGGGGTAGAGAGCTAGAACTTGGGGCACTTTCAGCTCCAGGAGTTACAGTTTCTGAGTCCACAACATTTGGCTCGCATGGAAGCTTTCGGACACTGGCAGTGGACTGTCAGGGCACTCAAAATACTCTTCTTGTTGGTGTGTATCACCAGTCTGCCCCAATCTATCATTTCCCCCTGAAAGCTCAAACAGTTCAACCATGCACAATGATTCCATTTCATCTGATCTGATGCTTTGCACTTCACTTTCTGGGAGCATTGGCTCCAGGGATGAAGCTGGGGGCTTAGACAGTCCAGAAGGCCCAGCTTTGTCTCCAGTATTGACTAGGGATTGCCCCAAACAATTGACTCAGTTCTGAAGAAGGATAGTATTCAAAGTCACTCACTTTCTTCCGATATGGACTGACAGTCATGCTCAACTGGGACTTGTGGAGGGAACACTTTAACTTTGCTTCTGTAGGTGCAGACTTTCTTGATCTTTTCTTAGCAGCAGCTCTAGTCACTGGTCCAGAGGGGCATCTTCTAGGGGCTCAGACTCAATTAAGATTTGTCCAATGGGCAGTAAATGATTTCTATGCATTGTTTTTACATCTTTTGAATTATTCTCAGGCCTTACTTTGTACACTGGCAGATCATCTAGTTTGCCCACTACAATGTGAGGGAGATGGTGCCATCTGTCAGCAATCTTGTGCTTGCCATGCAGTCCCAGATTTCTTGCAATACCCGATCTCCTCCTGGAGTTCCTGTGCTTTCACCTTTTATCATACCTTTCTTTGTTGGCCAGATTTCTTTTGGCAGCCATGGTTTGAGCCAGTTAGTGCAGCATGAGTTAGCTGGGCCTTTAACTTTTGCACATACTGTAAATAGTTGTCAGCTTGAACCCCATCAGGAGAGACCCCAAAACACACATCTACTGGTAGTCGAGCTTCTCTTCCAAACATCAGGCGGTAGGGGAGAATCCAGTGGCATCACTTTTGGTGCAGTTATAAGCATGTACCAGGTGCTAATTTGTTGGCTCCATCTAGGCTTGTCTTTGGGTGCAGGGTGCCCAGCATATCTTAGCAAAGTGCGTTGAAACGCTCAGGCTGTGGGTCCCCTGGGGGTGGTAAGGAGTGGTTCTGGACTTGCACTCCCCACAGAGAAAGCATCTCTTTGATCAGACGACTCTCAAAGTCTCTCCTTGATCAGAATGGATTCTTTGTGGAGCCCATAGTGAACAAAAGTTTTCTACAAGTACTTTGGCCACAGTGGATGCTTTCTGGTCTTTGGTGGGAAAGCTTGGGCATATCTCGTGAAATGGTCAGTGACCACCAGCACATTACTGATATTTCTTTGATCTGACTCCAAACTCAGAAAATCAATACAAACCAGCTCCATGGGTGCACTGGTGGTGATGTTAACAAGGGGGCAGCCTCTGGGCAAAGCTTTCTCTGTAAGCAGCGACTACAAGTTCGAATGTGTTGCTCCACATCAGCCCCCATCTTAGGCCAATAGAATCTGGATCTCACCAAGTCAAGTGTTCTGTCTATACCAAGGTGCCCCATGGGTTGTGCAAGGACCTCAGTACTGAGTCTCGAAGGCAGTGGGCAGCACTAGTTGTTGTTTGTCTACTTGTCCCCTCTGTCTACTGTTTCTCTGTATAACAGTTTATTGATCAGTTTCAACTTAGGACCTTCTTTGTATAACAGTGCAGTTCTCAAATCAGTGGGCGTAATTTGGACACATCTTTTCCTGCATAGAGGGCTTCTAAAGCTGCTTTGATCATGGGATCGGGATTGAGCCGCGAATACTGTCATTGTCCAGCTGAGGCAGTGCACCAATGTCTATTGCAGAAAAGTGGCAATAAGCAGCAGGTATGCAATTCTCAGAGGCTCCCAAGCAATCCACCATGCAGTCCACTGCGTCCGTGGACATTTGTTCCTCCCTGTCAAACTGCAGAGTGCCCGAATGTCAGGTTCTGCCAATCGGACCCAATCATTCTGGGGAACAGGCCTCCCGAGAGAGCATCAGCATCTATGTGGTTCAGACCTGCTCGGTATTCGAGAGCATAGTCATATGTAGATAATGCAGAAAGCCACCTATGGCCAGTGGCATCCAACTAGCTGAGGTCTGCACATAGGTCAAAGGATTATTGTCAGTTTTACTAGTATTTAGCCCCATACAAGTACTCATGGAATTGGTCAACAATAGCCCACTTCAAAGCTAGGAACTCTAACTTATGTACAGGATAGTTCTTTTCGGATGGGGTCAGACTTCTACTGGCAAAGGCCACTGGTCTCAGGCCATTCTCGTGCTCTTGGTACAACACAGCCCCCAACCCTTGCAAGCTAGCATCGTGTGCAGGACGTAAGGTTTTCTTGGATCGGCATAGGCCAGCACTGGAGCATGGGTGATTGATATATGATCTCATGAAAAGCAGTCTCACAATCAGGAGTCCAGCGGCCCAAATACTTCACTCGGATGAAAATACACTCTTTCAGTCTTGAGGGACACTGACTTTTGGTATTTTTGTGGGTTGGGGATACCCTTGAGTAAGGTAAAGGCGGATCACTCTTGAATAGTCCTTGATGAAGCGCCTATAACCACAGAATCCCAGGAATCTTTGCAGTTCTTTTAGATTTTTGGGCTGTGGCAGGTAGTCAAGGCCTCAACTTTACTTGGTCGGTCTCTATTCCTCGGTGGATACTATGTGTCCCACATACTTTACTGATGTTTGAAAGAATTGACACTTATCAATGGACAGTTTAAGGCCAAAGTCCTCCAGTCGGTCCAATACCTTAAATAATCTGCTCTCATGTTCCTCCAGTGAGCTGCCAAACACAATAACATCATCTAGGTATACCAGGCACTCTAGTAAGTTCATGTCCCCCACTGCACGCTCCATCAATCGTTGAAAAGTGGCTGGGGCACCTGAAATCCCTTGAGGCATCCTCATGAATTCATAGAAGCCAAGCGGACAGATAAAGGCCGTCTTCTCACGGTCCTCTGGGGCCATCGGGATCTGGTAGTACCCACTGCGGAGATCCAGCACAGAGAACCACTTGCTCCCGCTTAGGCAGTCCAAAGCATCCTGAATGCGGGCATTGTGTACTGATCAGGATAGTCCGCCGGTTTAAGGTGCGATAATCCACACACATCCTTACTGTTCCATTCTTTTCCTCACTACCACAATGGGGAAGCATAAGGGCTTCTGGATTCTTGTATTACACCAGCAGCTAACATCTCTTGCAGATGCCGTCTCACATCATCTATGTCAGCAGGTGCCAGGCGCCGAGACCTCCTCACCTAAATGGTCTTTTCGCCATGCAGCCGGATATTGTGCTCAGCTCTTGCACGCATCCTACATCCCATTCTTTAAAGAAAACACTGGTCTCTCTGGGCAAGCTTCTCACTGATCCTCACTTTCCATTCAGCTGGCAGCGGGAGTCGCCGAAATCAAACAAGTCAGGTGCTCTGTCATTCTTCCTTGAACTCTTGCTGCTGGGTAGCACTGCAGTGTCTGCACAATGCACATTAGCCAGGATGCAACCTCTGTTTACTCAATGTCTCTTTCAGACACATTATGAACTTGGACCATTACCCTTCTGGCATAAGCATGGGCTCTAGCGGCAAAATACTAAGCTTGACCAGCAGTCCTCTGGCAATTTCCATCGCCTGGTGCATCCAACATTAATATTTTATTCTTAACATCCTTTCTGATACGGACCTCTCCTGTAAGGTACACTGGGCATTTGGCGCCAGGATCAGAGACTCAGGATCCTTCTTCCATACAATTCGACGGTTCCTCTGGTTCTGTTTTTCAGCACTCTCTGTGCCTCATAGGCCTTCTTAATTAAAGCCGAACTCTTAAGCTCTACTAGTCTTTGACCCCTGTTTTCATAACACAACTGTGCCAGCCTTCCGAACATATGAGCATTTGTTCCAATCAACAAAGGGACACCATCATACAGTCCAGTGGGGGGACACACTAAGGCTAGGGTCTCTACTTGTTCGGCCACTCCAGCCACGGAGGTGGGAAAGACAGCCAAATTGGATATACCGGAATAGGGTAGGCCTTCTCACTTAACCCCATACATGCAGTCCTTCTAATGGTTGTAAGGGACGCTGACAAATGCTTCTGATACCAATCCTGGAACATAATTGTCACTTGGGAGCCACTGTCTAATACAGCTCTTGTAGACACTCCATTCACCTTTACAGTGGTCTCCATGGAGGACCCACTATTCTGGACCAGTCTGAGAGGCGGTAGTGGGGCCTGGGCAACTGACCTTGCCACAAAGGGCGTGAATTAGCATTTTGGTGCCCTCACTGGGATCATGTCTGCACCTCTTAACCACTGATTTCTTCTCCAAGCTCTCCTTGTAGCCTATATGCAACTTTGTCAGTGTCTTTTGGAGACTGGCATTCCTTTTCATGTGCCCATCTTTCCCACAATTATAGCAAAACATACTTTCTAGAGTTTGAGCTGCTAAGGCGCCACACTGGGAGCCAGGGCGGGGTATTACTAACTGGAAACCTGGTGCCATCTCTGTCTGCTGCGTGATAAGCATTTGGAGACATCTCGTCAGTTTCTCCACTTCCATGGTCAAGGAATTGAGTTTGGAGCTGTTATCAGCAGGAGATACATGGGTGGGTACCCCACCCCATAGCAGATGCAGTCGGATATAGGTCAGGCCGCACTTGCAGGCGTGGCCTTCATAAAGGACTGTTTTGAATCCCGGATCTCTCTCAACAGTTCGCCCCATTGTGGCATATCTTTTCCTTGTCAGAGCACTCATTGACTGTCAACCTCTGCCCTGAACTTCACTGATGGGTCACCTCAGTCACCGGGTCAGAGCCACAGCTGTTGGTGCAGGTACCTCCGAGGTCGCCTTTTCTCAACTCCTCGAATTTCTCATTAACTCATCATAGGAGGGGGGATTCAGTCGGTTTGCCAGGCAAGTGAAGCAACAGCAGTTCTGAGAGGGGCAGACTTAAGATTCTGTCCAGTCTGGTTGGTCCAGTTCAATCGCTGGCAAACCACCCTTTCTGAGGCATTCTTGCAACAATTTTTCCAGCCGAGACATACAGACAACAACTCCCTTGGTACTGTTGTGCATTTCTTACTCTCCACCATAGGTCCTCATCAGAATCTGGGCTCCCAACACATTCTCCAAGGCCTCAAGATAGGCCTGTGCAGTCGCTTCAGGGTTACTGGCCCGTTTAGCACAGATGGTAGCCAGGGCAGGACCTCGGAGGCTCTCACTAACCCTCTTTCGCTTACTTCTTCCGAGCATTGCCATTCTAGCACTTGGGGCAACATAGTCTATCCAGGTCTCCCAGTCATCCTCCCCTTGGGGGTGGGAGGGTGCCAGAGAGAGATCCTCAACCTCGATAAGAGTCGTGACTCACGGCAGGTGCAGAAATAGGAGTCTGCATTGGTTCAGCCACCATTACGGCACTGGAGCAGGAGAGGGTGTTGGGGAGGAACACCCCAGGTGGCAAGAATAGTTTCTTCAAGTCCTCCACAGTTTTCCTCTCCCAGCAACCATTCAGCAAATTTCTCCTCAAAGTTTCAGATAGTGGTGGGGCTGATTCCCCGGTCTTTACTGTCCTTAGTTATCACTCTCCAAGCAGTGAGGGCTCCCTCTGGGGTAATGGTCTGTGGTACTTTGGAGCTATCTATGGGATCCTTAAACTCTACTAGGGCCAGGAAAGTGTGGGTGAGCAGATTAGCATGCCGACCCACCACCACAGGGTTTTGTAAACCTTCCACCTTGGAAACTACTCCCTGCACAGTGTCCGTATTGATACCCAGGGGGATGTCCAGGATAAGCATAGCATTTTGGGTGTCGATCTCCTCCCCAGTACACCACTCCACCAGCCGGTGCACAGCCACTTCTGTCGGGGTACCCATTTTTTTCTTAACAGTGGTTCGTAAATATGGCCACTAGAGGACACACAATCCCAGCGGTGAGCCTCCAAGATGTAACCCCTAGATGGCGCTATCCCAGGGGCTACTACCCCTGCCTGATTTGCAACTAACAGGTTGAGGGGCCTGGATCCAATGGCGGGTGCCTCCACCCAGAGGTCAGGGTTTGCAATAGTTAAACTAACTTGGTCACAGCCCTCTGGGACACTGCAACCCCTTTCTTCCCACTAGTGGCCCACACAATATATCAGAATTACCTTCACAGTATACACTTACCCCCAGGTCTGGTTCCGCACTGGGACCTCCTGTGAAATGAGATACAGTGCAACAATCACAGTACAGTACTTTAACATAGACAAATACCTCAGGCAGTATAACTTTGCTGAAACAAGCAGCTCTGATTTATTTAGGGGATATAACAAGGACAGGGGAAATCAGGTTAATTAGCTTATCACTTAATAATCAACCTATGGCTCTGTGCACAGGCCTATCCTATCAGTTACTGTCCCTGGGTACCCAAGCCCTAGTGGCTAGTCCAAACCGTGGCAGCTGGTAGGGCCCTTTCCACACAGAGAAAGGAGAATTAAACAGTCAGCAGTACAGTAATTCCATTTGGATTTAATGTGGCAATTCAACAGGGAGCGACCCTGAATTAGTACTCACGACCTCCAAATAAGATAGGGTCCTTCAATGTCAGCAGGGCTCACTTGGGTACACAAACCTCTTCACATCCATATAAAAGAAAGCACTATACCAGGCAGGCTGCATCTGTATCCCGATCGCAATTACTTCACAATACCCGGGAACACACAGCAGATTCAGTTCCTGACAGACCGAGTGCAATTTTCAGCAATTCCTCCAGTCTTCTACAGGGTGAGCCTGGTTTCTACTCTTCAGAGATCCTTTGATTCTTTTCACAGGACGGATTCAGTCCTAACAAGCTGTTACACAAGCTGCAGACCGAACTCTGGGCCTTACACACGTTTTTTGACTAAAACTGCACACTGAAAAAGCACAGGGCTCCTTCCTTCTTCACTGCCAAAGCTCAACTGAAACTCCAACCGACAAAACGGGCACTTCCTTTGAGTTCCTCCCAGTTCTTGACTGGATTGGCTGTCACTCACAATAGACTGCTGCTGTTGGTCCAAAAAGGCACTGAAGTCTAAACTACATCTCCCAGAGTCACTGCCCATACAATCCTCTTGTGGCTGGCTCAGATTATGAGTCCAAGTTCTGATTCGGCCAAGGCACCATTTAGAGCTAGCTTACCCCACACTGATTGGTCCAGTTCAGCAGTTCAAAACTAGAATGGGGAACTAGCAGACACAGTTCTGACTGCAAAGAAAGCAGGTTAGACAAACTGTAATTTCATTATTACTCTAAATAATTTCTGGCAAACAGTTACATCTTTCAGATAGGTTCCTTTGCACTCTAGTGACTGCAAAATGAAGTGAATTGGCAGCAGCTTGAGTGGTACTCAATCAAAGAAACACACAGTCCCCCATACAAACTAATTACGTCTGCAAGCAGACAGCTCTTAAAGAGACAGTACTAGAGGTTCTAAAAACACTCACTGATAAATGGCTTAAATGCCAAACACCATTCAGGCTTGGAGCATTCAAGCAAGCTCCTGGAAGTCTTTTGGGAACCCCCATTTGCAGGGGGGTTACAATATGGTTTCTGATGTAGACCCTGCACCATTTTAGTTGCCATCCTCTGGACTGCTTCCATCCTGTCTATGTCCTTGCATAGATGAGGTCTCCAAAACTGCACGCAGTACTCCAGATGGGGTCTCACAACTGTCTGTACAGAGGGATAACCACTTCCCTTTTTCTACTTGTGATGCCCCTCCCTATGCATCCCAGTATCCCCCCTGGCTCTCCTTACTGACTTCTCACATTGCTTACCCACCTTTAGGTCATCTGATAGGACTACACCCAGATCCCTTTCCATTACTGTTGTTGATAGTACCTCCCCTGCTATTGTGTACTCTTCTGGATTTTTATTTCCCAGGTGCATTACTTTGCACTTCTTTGCATTGAATCTAAGTTGCCATATGTCTGACCATTCCTCCAACCTTGCCAAGTCCCTTCTCATCCTTTCTACCCCCCCCGGTGTATCAACTCTGTTACAGATCTTTGTGTCATCTGCAAAGAGTCATACCTTTCCTTCCAGACCCTCTGCAATGTCACCTATAAAGACGTTAAAGAGGACTGGACTCAGTACTGAGCCCTGAGGTACTCCACTAGTAACCCCCCTTTCTTCAGAATGTGTTCCATTCACTATTACCTTCTGTGTCCTGTTGTGCAGCCAGTTTGTTACTCAGGCTACCACCCTGTGACCCACTCCCAGGCTGGCTAATTTGATTATTAATCTTTTGTGTGCGACTGTGACAAATGCCTTGCTAAAGTCTATGTAGACCATATCCACAGCCCCTCCCTGGTCTATTACTTTGGTCACCCAGTCAAAGAAATTGATTAGATTCATCTGACATGACCTTCCTGCTGTGAATCCATGCTGCTTTGGGTCCTGTGCCCTGCTGGCCTCTAGGTACTCAACAATTCTTTCTTTCAGAAGTGATTCCATCATTTTCCCCACCACTGAGGTAAAACTAATGGGTCTGTAGTTTCCTGCTTCTGCCTTGCTCCCACTTTTGTGAAGAGGAATCACATCTGCCCTCCTCCAGTCCTCAGGTACCACCCCATCCTCCCAAGATTTGTTAAAAACTGTGGTCAGTGGTGTCACTAGGTCCTCCCTTAGTTCTTTTAGGATTCTAGGGTGAATCCTGTCAGGCCCCATTGCTTTGTTCACCTTGATGTTTAGGAGTTCTTCCAGGACTCTTTCTTCTGTAAATGGACTGGCATCAACCCCACTACCCAGAGTGCTTCTATTGTTTGGTTTAGGTAACTCCTCCTCTTCTTCTTTTGTGAATACTGAGCAAAAGTATTCATTCAGTATCTCTGCCTTTTCACTGTCTCCCTCTGCCCACCTCCCCTTTCCTTTATTAATCTTCACTATCCCTCCCTTAACCTTTCTATGCTCCCTAATGTACCTATAAAAGGTTTTATCCCCCTTCTTAACTGGGTTGGCTATCTTTTCCTCAGTTTGGGCCTTTGCTTTTCTGACTGCCTTCCCACTTCTTTCTGCTTTAATTGATACAGTTCCTGTCAGTGCTCCTTCTGTGATTCCTTATACTTTTCACAAGTATCACAAGTCGTAAGAGGGAGGTTATAATCCCTCTTTACAAGACACTGGTTAGGCCCCATCTGAAGTACTGCGAGCAGTACTGGAGGCCACACCTTCACAAGGACATTAACCAAATTGAGGCAGTCCAGAGAAGGGCAACCAAAATGGTGCAGGGACTGTATCAGAAGACATATGAGGACAGATTAATGGAGCTCAATATGTATACCCTTGAGCAAAGGAGGGAGAGAGGTGATAAGATTGAAACATTCAAACACCTTAAGGGCATTAACAAGGTGAAAGAGTCTAACATGTTTAAATATAAGAAAAACAGCAGGACAAGAGAACACAGCATGAGAATAGAGGGAGGCAGATTAAGGGGGAATGTGAGGAAATTCTTTTTCACAGAGAGAGTGGTGGATGCATGGAACAGTCTACCTCAGGAAGTGGTGGCTATGAATACAGTGCAGGGCTTGAAACAGGCATGGGATAGACATAAGGGAGCAATACAGATGAATATGGATAGATGGGTCATTGACAGTGTAAAGGTGTGTGGCACATTCATAGGTAGAAAAAATGGGCAGAATGGATGGGCCTTGTGGTCCTTATCTGCCGTCAACCTCTATGTTTCTATGTTTTTGAATGCAGCCTTTTCTCCTTAACCTTCCATGACACCTATTTTGAGAACCATAGTGGTTTTTTACTCCGCTTTGTTTTCTTTATTTGTTTCACACAAAGGCTTGTTGCCTCCATGATGGCAGTTTTGATTTTTCTCCATTGTTCTTCCACCCCTCCTTTCTGGCCATTTGCTAATGCATTCCTCAGGTATTCACCCATTATGCCAAAGTCAGCCCTTCTAAAGTCCAGTATCCTTGTCTTTCTATGGCTTGTCTCCATGGTTGTGTTTACTGTGAAGCACACTGTGCAGTGGTCGTTTGTTCCCAGATGTCTACTGACTTCTAAATTTGTCATCCTCTCTCCATTTGAGAGTACCAGGTCTAATATTGCTCCCTCCCGAGTGGGTTCCACCACTAGCTGTCTAAGGCATGCCCCCTGTAGGGCAACGAGAATGACCCTGCTCTTGGATGTGGCTGCAGTCCATGTCGTCCAGTTAACATCTGGCATATTCAGGTCCCCCATCAACAGTATCTCCCCTTTTTCAGCCATTTTGAGAATGCTCTCCATCATTTTCTTGTCCATTTCCTCCCCTTGAGACAGGGGTCTGTATACAACCCCTGTGCGGACTGTGATGCCATTCCCTGTCTCCAAGGTGACCCAGACTGCCTCTTGTCCTCCCCCTTTACTTTTTAGTTCTGTAGCTTTGATCCCTTCCCTTATGTAGAGAGCTACTCCACCGCCTCTTTTACCCTCCCTGTCCCTTCTGTAGATTGTGCACCCTGGTATGTTGACATCCCAGTCATGGTTCTCTGTGTACCATGTTTCTGTGACTGCCACAATATCCAAGTGTTCCTCTTCCATCAGGGCTACTAGCTCTGGAAGCTTGTTTCCCAGACTACGGGCATTGGTACTCATTGCCCTCCATTTAATGTTGGCTTTATCCTTTTTTACCCCATCCCTGCTCTTACTGCCCTTGACTATTTTTCCATTTACCCCTGTCCTGCCCTCTGTCAAGCTCTGTACCTCAGTGTTTATCCTACTACCTGCCATGTTTAGTGGGGGGAGGCTTGAACTTTCCTATGTCCTATCAGCACCTCCCCCCTTGGCTAGTTTAAAAGCTTGCCAGGAAGCCTTTAAACCTGTCACCTAGAGCTTGTTTCCCTTCCTGGACAGATGCAGACCATCATGCCAGTATAGACCTTCATCTATTAAAATGCTTCTAATATCATCTCGATAAATATCACCCAATAAACATGTACATATACTAACATATTCATATACTAAATTTTATTTTTATTTTCATTTTTAGTATATTACACCATGATTTTGAAGGCATACATATATAACACCGCATAAATCTCTGTGTCCTCCCAGAAAAGTTAGCTTAACCCCATATACAAAAATGAAATATAAAATAAAATTTAGTATATGAATATGTTAGTATATGTATAGTTTATTGGGTGATATTTATCGAGATGATATTAGAAGCATTTTAATATATATGCAAATTTAGCATTTCTAACTCTTATGTGTTATATGTGTATGTTTTAAGATTTTCAATATAAATGTTTAGTCACTTTATATACCGAGTGATTCACTCTACACTTATTGCTTTGGGAGACACTAATTGATGATGTCATGTTTAAGTGCCTATATAAAGCAATGCTTTTAATCATGCAGCATGTCTTCTGATAAACAACCAGTTTCTGATCTCTGCATCCTCCCCCTAAGTAGTCCACCTCACAATCCCACCTCCTGACTAATTTCAGTTAGGACAACTGTCCATTTTTGTCAACATCAGTGTCTTGAAGATAAAGCCACCTGACAAGAAAGCAACAGTTTATCAGGAAGCAGAAGAACAGTAAGGTGAAATGAGTAGGGGATGGGGAGTGACAGAAAAAGGCAGCATCTTAAAAATCAGGAAAGGAAAGAACAGTGTGGAGTGCAAGGGGAGAAAGATGAGGGGTAATCTCTAGTGGCACTGGAATTTCATCAAAGCTTAAGTAGAACATTGGATTACATGCAGCAAATTCATCATCTCTGGCATTAACTCAAGCTGTGTTTTCCTATCTGTCAAGTGAGTCCCTTCTTTGACCTCTAAATCCTACCAGCTCATTAACACAGTAACATAGTAATTTATGGTTGGAAGGGACTGTAGGTCCATCATGTTCGCCCCACTTGGTTTAAAAGCTGGGATGAAAGAGTATACTGTGCACATACGTACTAATTCATAATACATTGTTAACGTATATAATTATCTATAGCCCTTGGGACTGCTTGCAGCCCAAGCCACCAACAGATGTTGGCCAAGGTTATTTATTTAGATATTATTTATTTCAAAGGTTTTTACCAGGAAAGACATACTGAGCTGGTATCAGCTCCTTTCCAGATTCATCCTGGGGGAAGGGGAAGAGAGGAGAAATAGCAGATACAAAATGCAGAAAATAAAACACATAGGATGGAAATAAGTATGTCAAAACAAACAGGACAATGGCCAGCCCGCTGGCGCAGTTTTAGGGTTACCGCTCGTGGCGCCAGTGACCTGGGTTCGGGAGCGGACTCAAGCAGCTGGAGGGCCAGTCAGGGGGAGGAGGATTCAGCGCCGAAAGGCTGCTCTCCTCCTCCTCCGGGTGGGGTGGGATGCAAGTCTCGCTGCTATACCGCCATCTGGGTGACCACAGGTGAAGGTGCAGTGAAGGTAGCTTGCAGACGAGAGTGGGGAGGCGCCCATTGGAAGTCGAAGCACAAAGCACGTCATGACGTGCTTGGCCCCTAGGCTTTCCTAGCGTATGGACGACTTGAGGGCTGGGACCAGAAAAGCGGAAATACCCTGCCACAGGTTCCTGTAGACGGGTTCCAGTCGTCCCGAGAAAATCCATAACCGGGCTCTGGAGATGGGGCCAGCTGACCTCCCAATACAGTTTCGAGGTGTGAGAGAGGGTAAGGGTTGGCCCTCTCCTCCCCACCCGGGGGGGGGTAAACCGCGGCAGGATGGGGGTAGGCAGCTGGTACCCGGAACAAGAGGTACCCAGGGTGGAACTACGGGATCGCGCATGACCTAGGAAAAACCCAGAAGAAAGGTTCCTGGAGCAGCAAAGAAGGGGGCAGAAAAATAGTAAGTAAAAAAAAAAAAAAACCAGGACAATAATGCTAAGAATAAATGACAATCAATAACTTACCATACAGTAAATTATGGAACAGTCCAAAGAACAATTAAACAGTAATCAACTTATCAAAATACAGAAACAGGGGAATGACTGACACTCGGGAAGTGGGAAGTGCTAAAGTTCAGTAAATTGAGTAACGCTGTAAGAAGTAAACCCAACATCAGAAGCAACTGCGGAGTGAACAAAGGAACTCACGGAGGAGGATTTAAGAGCAGGAAAGGAAGGAAGAAGCAGAGCGAATAGAAGGGAAAGAGAACCCCAGATTTTAGGAAACAAATGAGAAGGCAACTTGACCAGCAGTAGATTTAATTTGAGGGACAGCAAAAGAGCAGCACCAAGCAAGGTTAGGGGTTGTGAGCTGATCTTGGCTCCCTGCAGCCCTTGCTCTATAAACTTTCAGCCAGCTCACCATTGCAGAACAGAAGCTGGATTCCAAACGGATCTGAAACAGTTTTGAGAAGCAGGACTTTGGGCTTTCTCTCCCTTCTGCTTGCTGCTGCCCCACACGAACCCAGCCTGAAGCAGACCCTGTGTGAGTGGTTCAACTGAGAGGGAGTAGCCAGAAGAAGGTGGCAGGGTGGCAGGAAACTCTGCTCATCTCCCTATTTGCTGGTGAGTACTTACTAAACCTGGTCTTCTTTTCAGTTAAATATGGACTCAGGGGGGCACTAATGAGCCGGTAAATGGATAAGACGTGTTCCTACCTCACTCCTCTTCAGGGAAATAAAATAATAAAAGAATTAGTTCGCTTCCAATTTCGATCAAAATCACAGGATCGAGTGGTGAATGTGTGATGGATGAGTATTTAACCTCGGGACCCAGCAAGAGTCAGCAGACGGCAGCTAAAATGGGCAAGAAAAGTGCGGCCTGTGGGCAGAATGAAAGCCAGAGCATGATTTCACTCTCTGCAGTGGAAATAACCACGCTAAGCCGTGAGCTAACAGGCCAGGTTGTGGTGGCTCTTGAACCCAGACTGTGCAAATCAGAATCCCGAATAGATGATAAAATACAAGATGTCCTTACCCAGCAATCTGCCCAGGCATGTCATCTTAATGAGGCGGTGGACAGAATTTCCAGACTGGAGAACAAAATGCAGGTGCCCCAGAGAAAATCCTGGCATTGCAGAGAGAACTAGAAGAGATGAAGGAGGCAGCGATTATCAGGAGGAGTATGTCGAGGCCAACCCCATTTAAGGGATTGCCTGAAGGAAAAGAAGGAGGGAGTGCTCTGGAATTCTGTGCAGTGACTTTACCAACTCTGCTGAGGGTTGAAATGAGTGATGGTCAGCTTACGATGGCAAGGGCTCATAAGGCTGTTATGCCGAGGCCGCCGGTGGGCCAACCTCCTCGGCAGCTCATCATGCGGTTACACTACTATCAGAACATGCAAAAGTGCTGCGTAGTAGCGCCCAGGGAAAGGTTCAATATTGTATGAGGCACAAGCTCAAGGTTTGACTCTTAACATACATTTACCAGCCCAGGGCATAGTGCAGAGTGCCTCAGGCTAGTGCAGATGCCTCCTTACCTGTCTGCATGGGCTAGTGTGGTTGGTAGAGTCAGTAGTACTTCCGTTGGTCGTAGCGGTCTTATGGGCAAAACTGTACTGGAGCTCCGTGGAACTGTGGAGCACCTGCAAATAGGAGACATAGCCGGTGGTTACTCTTGGAGACCCGCACACGCGCTTCCGGCTTCCTCATTGTTTGCTCAGTCAAGGAGTTCCTCCTAGAGGGTGGGCATGCTGGCTGTCACTCACTGCTTTCCTTTGCATCTATAAGCCAGCCCAGTTTGTAAGTTGCAGGGAGGGGGGAGCAGCAGAAGGTGGGAACAGCGCTGACGTCATCACGGAGCACTGACTGGCTAAAGCCCATTGCCTGGGCTTGTAAGGTGGCAGACTAGCAACAGCCATTGGAAGGAAGTGCTTTGAGGGGGTTCCATGTTAAAAAAGCAAATCAAAAATAGTGATAATCAATATCGCGAATGCATTACAGCGAACTTCAAAATAGTGTCTGCAAATAATGGCGCTTACCTATTTTCGGCGACTGCAATAAAAGCGCACCATCTGAATAAATCTTTTGGTCCCAAATAATCGGTAGCAAATTTTGTATACTGTATGTACTATGATCATGTATCTCCTGTTACCCACAATGCAACGGCTTTCATTTTAAAGGGGAACTGCCATTTTACACAGCATTACATGGAGATAGGTGGTGAGAGATTGAGATGGATACATTTGAGCAGTCGTTAGCCAGAAAGGTAAGCACTGGCAATACATGCCAGCTTCTTGTATAGAAAAGACAAGGAAAGGGGTGAAAAGATTTATTGGTGCTGTGCAGTTGGTCCCAAATTCTCCTGTCTTGCTCAGATGCACCGTAGGGAACTCAGTTGTTTCTGTACTGAAAGAGCATAGTCACACACCTGATGCTGCAGAAGTAGGTGCTCGCAAAATCATGGCCAGTGTCCCGAGAACGAGCCCGGTCAAGCGTGGAGACCACGTCACAGGTGGTCGTGCAAACGACAGCCACAGCCCCTGAGTCAGTAATTGGGCATTTACCAGGAGCGCCACTGATGAAAAGAACTATACAGCAGATCAGACAGGTGGAGCGTGGCTGTACTGTCACTCCTGCTTCTGTTCAAGAACTGGATATCCCCCTAGAATTTCAAACTTCTTGTTCAGGAGAAAAATTTCTCCTATATGACAGTGGCAAGGAAAAGGATCGCTTCCTTGTGTTTGCCACAGAAGGTAATATTAAAATGCTACAGGAGTACAGCCATTGGATGTTAGATGGCACTTTTAAATCGTGTCCTTTGTTATTTCAACAGCTGTACACTATTCATTGCCTTAAAGCAGGAGAGGTTGTAACAGCAGTGTATGTTCTTATGCCCACAAGACGTTCCGCAGCATACTGTAGGCAATATGAATTACTACAAGCAATGTGGCCAAATTTGAACCCAGATTATGCTGTAATGGACTTTGAAAGGGCTGCATGGCTTGCATTTTGTGCTTGTTCTCCTAATGCAGAGATACGTGGCTGTTTTTTCCATTTTGCTCAGGCACTTTGGCGGAGGATACAGAAGCTCCACTAGTGCTGGAAGTACACAGAAGATCCAGATTTTGCCCTACATCTTCGCATGTTGTTGTCTTTGGTTTTGTTCCAACAGAAGATGCTGTTTCCACATTTGAGGAGTTGAAGAGGTGGGAGTTTTCTGTATTAATGCTAGCCTGATAACGCCACTAATTGAGTACTTTGAAAGTACATGGATCGGACAATGAAGGGCAAGACTGGTAAGAAGTGCTTTATTCCCCCACCAGTGGAATTGTTACGTGGCAACAACCCAGGGAATGGCTCGTACGAATAATGCTGTGGAGGGGTGGCATCGGGGGTTTAACAGCCGACTAGGTGCTTGTCACCCAACCATTTGGAGATTCATTCTGTGCCTGAAAGAAGAACAACGGCTGACTGAGATGAAGCTGGAACAAATGGTTTCAGGAGCAAGTACAAGTCATTTGGGAGAGTCGCTATAATAGTGCTGCTGCATAGGTGTTGTTTGGTGAGTCGCTATTATAGTGAGTAAGCTATCCTAGTAGTGCTTCCTGGTTGTTCATCAGTAGCTATTTATGCCTGCTCGCTAATATTACTGTCGCTGTATTATTACTTGCTGATTTGCCTTCGCTATTATTGCGGTCATGTTTTAGAGTCGCTATTATCACGGGTTACCTTTTGGGGTGTGGCTCGAGGTGCCTAACTGTGGATTAAAAGAGATGTTTTGTATCCCAAAAGCGGGATGATTCAAATTTTGTAGAGACTGTGCTGCTGCAAGGCTAAGGAATGGCTATTTGGCGAGTGAGGGCCAGGTGCTCGGCGGATTCGGCGAACCAGCAGTCCCAAAGGTTCAGCGGCGCCATGTCACGGTCTTGGATTCTAGAACTGGACATCGTCTGAAGTTCTGACTCTGTATGTGCTGCAGGCTGCAACAAGGCAATCATACTGAAGAAACCAAAGATGCAGCTCAAGTAAGGCATTAAACGCAGTATGGTGTGTGGGTTCTTCTGAGTCAGTGAGTGACTTAAGTTTTACCTGAGGTTGTGTGGGGAAACTAAGCCAGTGGGCTGGCACTGAAAATGCAAAGACAAGATATTGTTCTGACATGAGGTTGTGGGAAACAGAAACTGTTTTAACTGAAAAGAAAATGTGTCTGCATACTCCCTTGCACCTACGATTGGTGCCTTAGCTCAACCATGGAGGTTTGTGTGTAATGTTTGTTTGCTAACTGATTTACAAAGACAGCCTGTGATTAATTTGATTTTGAAAGCACATTTTGGGCTTCTTGTTGTTTGTGTGTGCTTTCCTATTCCTGCTCAGCTCTGCCGGTGGGGAGGGGTCTGTTGCTTGTTGTGGGTCTGGGCTGATTGGCTGAGAGGGTATGGTCATCTTTTCTTTTATTGCTGAGCAGACTGCTGCAAGGCAAGCATACTGAGAGCTGGATCGCCTAAAAAGTAAAATGCCAAGCTCAGGTAAGGCAGTGGCAGTAAACCGAGGTTGTGTGGGGATTCTGGGAAGCAGTGAAAAAGTTTGACTGTCTAACTTACTCTGCTCATACTGTGTTCTGTTGCCTCGGGAAGGGGGTGTCTGTGGCTTGCTGTGGGGTGTGCTGGGCATCACATCCAGGTCTGTGGCCTTTTTCTTTTGGGCTTGCTGTTTGAACACACCAAGGTAACTCAGGTAAGTCAAGTGCCAGTTGTCACTGTTCTTCTGAGGTTGTATGGGGGGCACGGAGAGGGTCGAAAGTATGCCACTGTGATGTGCCCTATTTTATCTATTTTGCTGTAGCACATTCTGGCTTATGCTGTGATTTCCCTCATTTTGTGTTATGTTGCCTACAAAGGTGGAGGTTTTGACGGATGTCTGTGGCTTGTGAGGCTGGGTGGGGATGTCGCTGGGTTTTTTTGGTTTGCTGTTTGAACACATTGAACACACCACCAAGGTACTCGGTTAAGTGGATTTAAATAATGCCAGTTGTTTGGAAGCAACTGGCCTCTGGGACAGTGGGGAGAAAGGAGAAGGTGGCCACAGACTGGTACTTTGTGACTCAAAATTAGGATGAAGATTCAGCAGATTCACAAAGTGACTGACGGTGGCGGTAGTGTAATTAGTGTGCTTGAGGATCAACCAGACTCCCAGATGCATCATCAACATGTTGCAATTCTTGAAAGGGACGTTGTTGGGACAGTTTTTTTTGGGGAGAACAGATTTGACTGTATTTCTCAACTTGCCTTACTTATTATAAATTATGAGTCACTAATTATGTTTTGAAACAATAGCGCCTTTGTGTCCCTTTTCATTATAGAAATGTGAATAAATGTTTAAACTGCACTGATTTTTGGGGTGCTGTTGTGCATTACACCAACAAGACGCAATCAGCTGAAGCTCATCGATTGACTCAAATAAACTTTTAAAAATATAGAGTACTCAACAGAAAATTTATATTTAATCGACAGAATACGATTGCTTATATCCAGCTGAGCAAAACGGTACCTTTCTTGACGGATGGGTTGGACAGGCAAAGCTCCTGCAACTGGTCCGAAGACTCCTCAGGCTGAAACATGTCTAGAACCAGTAACAAAAAATGTGGTGGAATAGGAGATTGAACCCCCATGGCGGGCATTGCAAAAATCAATGCAGGCCATAGATGGCAAAGTTGAATCTCTCCTAACAAAATATGCACAGCATGATGCAAAAATCGCAGCAGCCTCCACAACGGTGACTATAGCCGAATCAATGGCGACCAAAGCTTTAACATCGACTGGCATACTTACCAAAGAAAATGCTCAACTTAGATACAGACTGGAGGCCCTCAAGAATTCACAGACAGCCTCTAATGTACGCATTGTCGGGTTGCCATAAAACGTCGAAGGAGATAACTTGCTGTATTGTTTAAAGGAGTTGATGCCCAATGTATTAAGCCTGGACCCTATATCTTTAGCAGAGCAGATGATAAAAGCTTACCGGGTGTCTCCAAGATCGCTTGCGACAAACAAGGATCTACCCAGGATGACTTTACTAATCACATCCAGTCCAGCAACCAGGGACATGATCCTACAAGCTGCAAGAGAAGCCACGCAGCTTAATTTCCAAGGAATGACCCTACACTTTTTCCCCGATTTATCAAATGCAACCAGAGCTCGGAGGAAGAAATTTGATGGTGTTAGGGCAAAGTTACGAAGCCTAGGAGTAGCCCACTCCCTTCTTATGCCAACCAGATTAAGGATACACTACGGAGGACATATCAATACATGGATCCAGAAGAAGCGGGTAAAAAGGCCGAAGCCCTGACCAGAGAATTTGATAGTAACAAACGTCTAGAGCCCTCAGATTCAGAAGACGCTTGAAACAAACTTATTGTTAACTTTTGTTTAACTCTAATTAGATTTCTTCTGGTCCCATGGTAAAGTACTAAGTCGTTAGAGAGGAAAATATTTGATTTAAAAAAAAAAACTTGTGCTTAAAAGATAGCAGGTTAAATGTTATTAATCAAGGGCAGCATCTATATCAAAATTAAAGTTATGCCGTTTTGACATGCTGTTACAGGAAGACAGTGAGAATTAACATCATTGTCGATGGAGTAATAAGTTTGCTCAAGTTATTTAGATTAGAGGTTAACTTGTAGTTGATTGGGGAGCTATTACGCTGTTTGCTAAACCATGCTGGGTTTCATTTGTGGAAGAGGGTCACAACAACACAGGTTGTTGCTTTATAAATGTTTGGACTTCCTTTTTATATTATTGAATTGCTCATTCAAAGTCTTGTGGGATGTAGCATTTTTCTGGACTTTTGTTGGACTTTTGTCATTAGGGAATACCCCTACTTTCATAAGCCAGAATGTCTAGATTAAATTAAACTAATACATTGGATGTATTGGAAAAGTATTAATGTGATATCTGACATGAGAAGACTGTATGTCATTGTTTTTTATTTTTAAAAACAATAAAATATAAGTTACAAAAAAAAAACTGCACTGATTTTGTCATTATTCATTGTCTGTCAAAAGCATGTGGTGACATGAGAGCAGGCTAGTGCAATTTTAGACTGACTTGTCCTGCTGGTTAGTGCAAAAAAAAAAAGTTAAGTTCAACCCCTGCACAAGCTGTTTATTTCACAGGACTGCTTGGCCAGATTGCTGAAAAAGCGTAAGATGTTCAATGAGGTGATGGCTAACCTGCGGGGTATGAAGGTGGCGAACTTTAGGATCTATCCTGCAACTCTCAAGATTAAGTATGAGTTGGCAGTTTTCTCTTTCTGGGAGGTGAAGAAGGCTGAAACCTTGATGGAGGAGTTGAGAAAGAAGGTGGGATGAGTGACTGGTTCCCTGCAGCTACTTTGCTGCACTATTTGGAGCATCTGACAACCCTGGAGGCATGGGAGATAGTGCGTTGCTCTAACTGCTAATGTTGACACTGAACAGACTGTAGGCCTCTGCCTCGGGGCCTGTTAATATTTGGACTGGGTGTACATATTTGGACTGAAATGCTGTGCTGCATGCACGCGCTCCCGGGGGGTGCAGGGAAGGTGCCAGATGGATTTTAAAGCTGTGGCCTTGGGTTATGGAGTATGTCTGTTTCACCCATATATTTCTGCCGCAAAGAGGGACTGCATTTCCGAACATTTCATGGAGCTTACCCCCAGTTCGTGGGGAAGGACTTGGGGTGCCCTGGAAGGGGCTGATGGGACCTTCCCCATGGTTTCTTTGTTTTTGGGGGTTGCAGGAACTTTGGGTGAGATGGCTCCTTTGGAATGAAAACAGACTGGAAGGGACCTGTTTGGCCTGCGCTCCTATTTTAGGGTGCAGGAGGAAAAGCAGTGGCCATACTCCTACCAGCCTTATAAGTGGGGGTCAAAACTGCAGATGATATTTCTAGGGACAGTCTTTAAGTGATACCTGATTCAATGAAGGAACTGGGAGAGTGCACTGGGAGGGCATGGGTTGTGGCAGTTCATGACCGGTCACCCAATGGCTCTGTCTTGGGGGGGGGGGGCGCAGCACGCTTTGAGGGGTGAATCTCTTGGAATGGCGACAGACACTGGGTAGTACCCCATGGAGGGTTGACTGTCTCCCAGATTTTATCCGGATTGGGCCTCCAGGAGAATGCAGGCTGCAGATGGACATTATGGGCAGGGCGATTAACAGGGAAAGAAGCGACCAGAAGAGTTGTATGTACTCCAGTGGGGAGGGGCGGGGGGAGATAGAGGGGAGCATGGTCCAATATATTGGGTACCAGGACACTCTTGCATAAGAGGCAGTTAGTGTCCGTAGAATGTGTGGGCAGAGGGTGTTAAGTGCGGAGAGGGGTAAAGGGAGGAGAGAGGGAAGAGTATGGAAAAGGGGGGAAGTGAATCAAGTGAGAGGGACATGCAAGAGGAATTTGGGGACAGATAGGCTAAATGCTGGTCAAACACAGAGTAGGGGTGGGAAGCAGGGAAGAAAGAATTAGAAGTTAAAATTGTGTGTTGTTACAGTTTCTTGTTCATGTTTATGTTTGTTAGTTTACACTGCTGTGCACGGTTATGCACATTTATCTGTTCACATCAAACAGACTCAAGCCCAGGTTTTTCCAAAGTAGGACTTGGAAACATAAAGACAATGGTACGTCAGTGGTCTCCCACAGCTTTGGCTAAAGTACAAGAGCTGAATGTTTGTACATGGAATGTGAGGGGGATAGCGACTCCAGTAAAGCGCACTGGCCTGCTAACTGCTTTTAGGAGGCAGAGGGCACAAGTGGCTCCTCTGCAGGAGACCCATCTCACGGACTCGGAACATGCTAAATTAGCGAGGGGGTGGGTTGGGAAATGCTACTCGGCATCATTTAAGTCCCATAAACATGGGGTCGCTGTCCTTCTGCACAAAAATTTACCCTTCCAGTTCAGAGGGTGTGCGGGATGTGAGAGGAGGGTGATATGTTTTTGTGGTGGGTGAATTATGGGGGGGGGGGAGCGTTACATTTGCCAGTGTGTATGCTCCAGCTGTATTTGACCCAGCCTTTTATGGTATGTTACAGTCAATGTTGGTAAAAGAGCAGTTCCCAGGTCTTCTTTGGGGAGACTTGAACTGTACCATGGACCCTGTGTTGGACCACTCCTGGTGAGAGGCAGACAGAGTGAAGCCATCTGCCAATGGAGACTGGGACTGGGGGAGTTAGAAATGATTGACAGATGGAGGGAAGAACCTGGGTGCCAGGGGTATACCTTCTATTCTAATCCACACGGTACATTGGTCCCATATAGACTATGTGTTTCTATTGAGGAATGGTATCAGAGAGTAGTAGATGTCAAACATAGTCCCATTCTCATCTTCGATCATGCGATGGTGATCCTTACACTTAAGATGGGAATACAGAGGAGGTCCACCCCTGGAAGTTTCTGACATATTTACTGGGGAAAAAAAATTGGGGGATATCTGAAGGAGCAAGGGGAGGAATATATGCAAACTAATGGAGGGGGCGGAGGTCCAAGGCCACGCTAGGAGATGCAGGAAAAGCTTATATGAGAGGTAAGATTATTAGATATGTCAGTAGGGTTGAGAAACAGAGACAGGAGAGAGAGTTGTATTAGAAGCCCAATTGAGGGAATTAGAGAGAGAGTCATGGGCGGAGAGGAGGGGAAGCAGGTGGCTCTAACAGCCACTAGGGATGCTCTGAATGCCCTTCTCTGTGGAGAGGCAAGGAAGGCATGTCTGAATGGGGTAACAGACCCAGCCCATTGATGGTTCAGCTTATGATGGGAGGCCAGTGTCCAACTCATATTACTGCCATTAGGGACAGGGAGGCAATCTCCATACGCAGGAACCACAGATCCGAAATGTTTCAGTGAATTTTAAGACCCTTATACAGCTGATGGAGGTGCGACACGGGGCTGGTGGAGGAATTTCTGAGGCATGTGGACTTCTGATGCTTCATGAGGGACAAGACTGAGGCACTGAGTAGATCCATTACTTGAAGGCTTAGGTGGTTGCCGCAGTACAAAAGTTAAAGAGGGGTATGGCTAGTGGTAAGAAGGCTACAGTGAGTACTATAAGGCCTGAGAGTCCATTGGCAGGTCCACTGTGTGATACCTTCCAGAAGAAGGAGGAGAGCATCTGGAACTTCCGGAATGTTTCAGATGCGGTCATCTGTCTAATCCCTGAAACTGGGAAGGAGGTGACAGAGTGTGCATCCTATAGGCCAACTTCATTGCTGATTGTGACATAAAATTTTGCGAAGGTTTGGGCTAGATTGGAGATAGTGCTGCCAGAGTTGGTTCACCAGACCAAACCGGGTTTATCAAGGGCCGTCTCTCCTCTCACAATGTGCAGCATCACTTGAACGTGGTCTGGAGAGCGAATAGGGGACGGGAAGACACTTGCATAATATTGATGGATGCTGAAAAGGCCTTTGACAGGGTTGAATTGGTTTACTTTTTTCAGATTCTTTCCCGTTTTGGTCTGGGTGAACCATTTGTGGGGTGGATTAGGGCAATGTATAGCTCCCCTAGGGCCAAAGTGTTGGTGAACGGTACTCTGTCGGAGGGCTTTAGTTTAGGTGGGAATGAGACAGGCTGCCCCTGTCTCCACTGCTGTTTGCCTTAGCGGTGGAACTGCTTGCAGCGGCTATTAGGCAACATCAGGGGATAAGTGGGGTCTCAGGGTGCAACATAAGATCATGTTGTATGCTGACAGTATGTTGCTTTTGTGACGGAACCGGAAAGGTCCATGCCAATATTGTTAGATATGGTGAGGAGATTTGCTAATTTCTCAGGCTATAGCTTAACCTGATAAATCTGAGCTATGTTGCAACTGCCAGGGGTAAAAGGGGGGGGAATCATACGTGGAGGAGAGCTGCTGTTCTAGCCTTTGGGCTGGGACCAGGCCACTGGAGTACTGGGTGGAGGATACCCGCTGGACCTGGAGTGGAGGTCATACTCCCGGTCTGGGATGTGGCACAGGTCTCCTTGCCAGGTTCAGTCTCCAGAAGGAGAAATAAAGTGACAGAGGCCTAGACCCCACAAGCAAATGAACAGAACAGAAAGACTCCCATTGGACTGAGGTACAGGGTTTGTTATGTCGGTCCTAGAGTCCTACTGTGACTGCCCAGGTACATATAAAAGACGTATGGGAGAACACCTGACAATGGGGGTAAGAACTAGAGTTAAAGTATATGTGCACTCATCCAAGATGGTAAGAGAGACAACAGAAGTTACAGAGTAAGAGAAGAAAGCTGAAATAGCAAGAGGAAAGCAGCTGTAAATACCGAAAACTCCTTGATCCTCCCACATACAGAAACAAGCATTTGTCAATGCCGAACGCTGGTTGCTTGTTTAATGCTGGCACTTCCCTGAGCTCCCTTTATACCCTGCAGTGTATCTCATCTGGTCCCACAGCCTTATGGATTCTCAAGGCAGCAACTTCTTTCAGTAACACCTATTTTAATCTCACCCTCCTATACATCCAGCACCCGCAATTTTTTTTTTCTGCCGAAAAAAAAAACTTTTAATGGGGACCAGCAGAACCCGCTCACCTCCATCTTATAAACTAATTTAAGTGAGAGGCAGCAGCACCAAGAAGGCAGAGTACTCCCTAAATTTAAGTGAGAGGCAGCAGCACCAAGAATACAGAGTACCCCCGCAACAACAAGCAGTGACCTGACCACTCTGTCAGTCATCGCCCCCCATCGTCCGCACCAGCGCCAATTCTCTTCATTAGAGAAGGCAATTGCACCGCCATCCACCAGTCCAGCATAGCACAACCCTCCTCCTCAACTGCCAAGCCGGCTTCTAATGAGTGAAACTGCGCTGTTTGTTGCTATAGCATAGCCAGCAGATCACTTTGCAAAAATATGTTAATGCATCAGTTAGGGTTTTTAGATTGTCAAAAGCTGGGAAATTCAGTGTTAGGGTTCCCATCCTTACCACCTTCACTCTCCACACACAACAGGCGTCACAATGTGTCAAGTAGTCAGGCCCAGCTCTCACCCCATTCCATGGGGTGAGAGTTAGACCCGATTCTATGGCACCCCGACGCCTGTTGGTGTGTGGAGGTGGTGGAACCCTAACATCAATTCCAGCTTCGCAATTTAATAAACCCCTAACTGATGCATTAATGTAGTTGTTGTGCCATTATTTTCCCTTCTTTCTGAGATAGTATAATAGAATCCTTATTTTACTGTGGGAGTGCAGGGTCCGAATTCTGCAAAGGTATGTGCGTGAGAATAAATTCAACGGACGACAGAATTTTTCATCAAATTTTCAACACGCCTATTGGGGATCACACATTATGAACATTGGCACTGTCATTTCGCTACTCTGTCCTGAAAATTGATTTCACAAAGCAGTCGCACTATTCTGCACAAAGATGCAAAAACATGTTTCGATCAGGATGTGAAAAATGACAGCTGTATATTGTTCATGAGGAGGTGTGAAAATGGCAATGTTGAAAATCTGGAGTTAAAATATGAAAAACTGTTGATTAGTGCAGTGTACAACTATGCAATGCCTGCTTGTAACACAGTCATTTTTTGGAATTATTTCAGCAAATTTTTAACATGTTTTTTTTTTTCGTTAATCCATCCTGAAAGCTGACTTCACACAGCAACCGCACCATTCTGCGCCACAGGTGCGAAAACACATGTCAGGCAGGATGTGCACAATGACAGCTGTATATTGTTCATGAGGAGGTGTGAAAAAATGGCATTGTTGAAAATCTGGAGTGAAAATATTAAAAATTGGTGAAGTTACAAGCATGCATTTAAACTGCACAATGCACGCTTGTAACACAGCCATTTTTAGGACTTTTGCACAATTTTCAACATGGTTCTGGGACCCCACCATTAACACTGGCACTCGTCATTCGCTTATCGGTCCCAAAAGACAACTGTGAAATCACCTTTCAGGACCGATTAACAAGACGACAGTGTCAGTGTTCAGGAGGTGGAGTCTCAAGAACTCCATGTTACATATTTGGGGTCTAAATTCCTGAAAATGGTTGAGATATCAAGATAAGTTGAAAGCCCACTGACAGCCATTATAAGGTTTACCTTGGATTCCTTCAGTTCGCAGTTCACCTTTGAAGAGTGCAGACGTGTCCTAGTCCAGAGAAGATCGCGAACTGCTGACCTCCACAGGTAAATATGGAGGGGTGGGGGGGTGAGGGAGGGACGCAGAGGAGGGTCGGGATGGGGTGGGGGAGATGATGAGGAACCATTTTCGTTTTCCAGGTTAAAAAAAGACATCGGGGGACTGTTTTCTTTCTAACAGGTACATTATACATCTGGGGACACTGGGAGTGGACTACCTAGTGTCCCACACTGTCGGGTGCAGGGGGTCTACTGCCGACATGGGGACTGGGCACCCTGCTGTCGGCAAACAAAGGGAGGGAAACGGCAACACTGCTGGGGGGACATACTGGGAACACTGGGAGTGGGCTCCCCAGTGTTCCTCAGCTATAAAATCGGGATTTTATACACAACTGGGGACACTGGGAGTGGGCTCATGTGTCCCACACTGTTGGGGGAGGGCTACTGCTGGGAGCGGGGCTTGGACACCCACTATTGGCAAACCTTAGACCAAGGGGGCACACTGCTGGGGGAGAGGGGGGCTACTGCCAACACGAGGATTAGGCACCCCGCTGTCAGCAACCTTAGATCAAGTGAGGGAGGATGGGGGACCTGTTTTTGTTGATCTGGGGAGGAGATTTATTGGGGTTTTTTTTTGGGAAGCCACTGTTGCAAGACTTCCGCTTTCATTCCACAAGCTGATCAGCTATTTACCAACATGGGCTTCATGCAAATCAAAGGACCGAAGCCCTTTCTAATTGGGTGGCTTGACCCTTTGAAGTGTGGGACTGTTCAGCCACCTAGAAGAAAGCTGCGTCAGCACCACACCAGTGGTCACTGGTGCCGACTGCCAGAGCCCATTACAAGCCCCTGGTTTTTGTGTACTGCAATGGGCTCGTCAGCGACACACACCCAAAATCCATATTGCAACAATGCATTGGTTTGCGCATGTGCACAACCAACGTAAAAAAGAACAGGTAACAGTAAGAAATAGCCAGAGGAATCAAGCTGTAAATTAAATGCTAAAGATTCCCTTATATAGATTCCTAAATGTGATAAAAGCTAAAGGAACATTTTACAGAGGCTCATGAGCTGAAGGTTGGCTCTATGTGGAATCAGTTCTACAATGCGGAGGGGAAGTGCAGGAGATATTCTCCAGCTGCCTGGTGTACAAATACACGAGTGGGAGTTAGGCCAGAGACCTGGGAATGAAGGTAGGGTGAAGTAAAAAGGAACAATGATTTAACTTTTTGAGTACCGTCTACCTCAGAAAGAAAAGAAACATGTTGTTCAGAATCCCCTAAAGGAAGCAGCCAAGAAAGGAATAAGAGGTTGTACACTTGTTTAATAAACCCCCACTGCTTGACCCAATGACCTGGTGTAGATAATAAAGTTAATGTGTCTGGTTAAAGTTTTTAGGATGCCCCTGTATTCCTCACAGTTGTGGTCCCACAAAACCTATCAGAACATTGGTTATCTACCTACCAAGGATGGCATGCCCTACAGAAACCGACATTCAGAGGTCAGCAACACGGAATAAGGCCCTTTTTTTGAAAGTCCTGGCATGATCAGGGAACTGCACAAGTGCAGAAACACAGAATTTGATGGCAGATAAGGACCGCTTGGCCCACCCAGTCTGCCCATTTCCCTACCTGATAAGCTGCAGATTCTAGTTAATCAACGGCTTACTTCCTCCCACCCCCCACTAGAATTGTCTTATGCCTGTCCCATGCATTCTTGAATTCTCCCACTGTTCCTGACTCCACAACCTCCTCAGGAAGTTTATTCCATGCATCCACAACTCTCTCTGTGAAAAAATACTTTTTAATATTGCCTCTGAGCCGTCCCCCCTCTATCTTCAAATTGTGCCCCCTTGTTCTTGCACATCTCTTCTCCTGAAAGATACCTCTTATACCTTGTTAATTCCCTTGAGATACTTGAGCTTCTATCATGTCCCCCTCAACCTCCTTTCCTCAAGGGTATACATATTAAGCTGCTTTAGTCTCTCCTCGTCGCTCTTCTGGTGCAGACCTTGCACCATTTTGGTTGCCCTCCTCTGAACAGCCTCCACTCTGTCCATGTCTTTGCGGAGATGGGGTCTCCCGAATTGCACACAGTACTCCAGATGGGGTCTCACTGTCTGAAGAGAGGGATAACAACTTCCTGTTTTCTACTGTTGATGCCTCTCCCTATGCATCCTAGTATCCCCCCAGCCCTCCTTACTGCCTTCTCACATTGTTTGCCCACCTTTAGGTCATTTGATACAACTACTAGGTCTCTTTCGTTTTTTGTTGTTATTAACTCACCCCCCATTGTGTACTCTTCCCCTGGGTTTTTGTTTCCCAGATGCATTACCTTGCACTTCTTTGCATTGAATCCGAGCTGCCACATATTTGACCATTCCTCCAACCTTGCCAAGTCCCTTTTCATTCTTTCCACCCCATCTTGTGCATCAACCCTGTTGCAGATTTTTGTGTCATCTGCAAAGAGACATACCTTTCCTTCAAGGTGCTCTCCAGTGTCATTAAAGAGGACCGATCCCAGTACAGAACCCTGCGGTACCCTGCTAGTTACCCTCCTTTCTTCACTGTGGACTCTGTTTATTATTACCCTTTGCGTCCTGTTGTCCAGCCAGTTTTTTATCCAGGCTACCACCTTGGGACCCACTCCAAGGCTGGCTAACTTGTATGTTAATCTTTTGTGTGAGACTGTGTCGAATGCCTTGCTAAAATCTAGGTAGGCCATATCCACAGCCCCTCCCTGGTCTACTACTTTGGTCTCCCAGTCAAAGAAATCTATTAGGTTCGTCTGACATGACCTTCCTGCTGTGAAACCATGCTGCCTTGGGTCCTGTACCCTCTGGTCTCTAGGTACTCAACAATTCTTTCCTTCAGAAGTGATTCCATCATTTTCCCTACCACTGAAGTCAAACTAACTTGTCTGTAGTTTCCTGCCTCTGCCCTGCTCCCACTTTTGTGAAGAGGAATCACATTTGCCCTCCTCCAGTCCTCAGGTACTACTCCATCCTCCCATGATTTGTTAAAGAGAGTAGTCAGTGGTGTTACTAGTTCTACCCTTAGTTCTTTTAGTATTCTCGGGTGAATCCCATCAGGCCCCATTGCTTTGTCCACCTACAGTTTCAAGAGTTCTTTCAAAACCCTTTCTTCTGTAAATGGACTGGTATTGACCCCCCTATTCAGAGTTTCTCCCTTGTTTGGTTTAGGTACCTCCCTCTCCTCATCCGTTGTGAATACTGAGCAGAAATATTCATTCAGTATTCCTGCTTTTTCACTGCCCACATTCCCTCCCCTTTATTAAGCCTCTGTATCCCTCATGTACCTATAAAAAGTGTTATCCCTCTTCTTAACAGAGTTGGCTATCCTTTCCTCAGTTTGTGCCTTTGCTATTCTGACTGCCGTCCCTGCCTCCTTCTGCTTTAACTGATAAAGTTCTCTGTACTGCTCCTTCTGTGTTTCCTTATATTTCCTGAATGCTATCCTTTTCTCCTTAACTGTCCCTGCCACCACTTTTGAGAACCATAGTTGTTTTTCCTTTCGTTTTGTTTTACTGATTTGCTTCACACAAAGGCTTGTTGCTTCTGCGATGGCTGTTTTGATTACTTCCCATTGTTCCTCCACCCCTCCTTCTTGCCCATTTGCTAGTGCTTTTCTGAGGCACTCTCTCATTTTCCCAAAGTCAGCCCTCCTAAAGTCCAATACTCTTGTTTTTGTATGGTTTGACTCTATGGCTGTGTTTATTGTGAACCACACTGTTTGGTGGTCACTTGTTCCCAGATGGCTACCCACTTCTAAATTGGAGATCCTTTCTCCTTCCCCATTTGAGAGTACCAGGTCTAAGACTGCTCCCTCACGAGTGGGTTCTAGCACTAGCTGTCTGAGGCATGCCCCCGTAGGGCATCAAGAATGACCCTGCTCTTGGATGTGCCTGCAGCAAAGGTACTCCAGTTAACATCTGGCATATTCAGGTCCCCATCAATAATACTTCCTTTTCTGCAGGATTTATTCCCCATATCCAGACACCTTCAATCTTTTGAGTACTTGCACATAGTTAAGGACATCCCTAACCAGGACCATTGGTGGTTTCTACAAGTTTGGAGCACCCTGCTCCAACTGCTGAGGCGTAATTCTAAAAAGCCTGAGCCAGCTACTACCTTGTCAACACATCTCTGGCTTCAGAAGGCTAAGGGCATTGCAGGCCACATCTACAGAGCCACCAGAGAAGCCTAGGCTAATCCCACCTAAACTGCCAAACCGCACTGGGAAACAGACATGGGCTTCCCAACTCCCAAGAGGAATGGAATGATTTTGGAAGATGGCTCACACAGTAGTTCATGACTCCAGGAGCTGATCAATACAAAATACTTCACTATTGGTATTCACCTTCTCAGATCCTTTTTAAATTTGAAATTCTACCAATGGCTCCTGCTGAGAGATGTCAGGCCAGGGGCCCCTTTCCCATGTTTTGTGGTCCTGCAAAGCTGGAAATCAAGAGAGTCTGTGGTTTTGCAGCATGTAGGAAAATGGGCAGACTGGTGGGCCTAGCAGTCCTTATCTGCCACCAAATTCTATGTTTCTATGGTATGCTCATGTATTAGTGACATCTGGAAAGGTGTCCATGCTACTTTCCAGACACTCCTGTGTTACCAAATTCTTTAATCCCCCTGACTCTTCCTTCCCCTCTGGGGCCCCTCATTTACACAGAGACCAGATCACCTGGCTGGTAGCGGTCTCAATAGAGGCCAAATGCCTTTTGTTACAGCATGTGACAGGGTTAAACAAAGAGTTAAAAGCAAGGATCTGTTCTATCCTCTCCCTTTCTGTCTCTTGTCTGTCTGACTGCACAATCAAATTTTTATTGTGAGACCTAGAACTGATCACTTTGATGGTCTTATGACTCCCCACCATCTCCTGCCTTCATTTGTTGTTTTTTGCCATTTCTGTCTTTTTTCCCTTGCTTATCTGTGGTTATAAAATACATGCAAATTGTGTGAAACTAGGATCCTTTGGTTTGAAAACATATACAGCTATATTGTTGAAATGATTGCAAAAAGCTGTTTGAAACTCAGGGGGTTAACTTTGACATGCAGTTTGACCTCTAGGAACTCTTTTGCAGAGCTGCCGACAGGAGATTAGTTCTGGGACACAATGTTCTATTTTGTTGCACCTGCAAGGAAAGAAACTGACAAAGTTCTGATATATTTTGTGAGAAACAGGAGGTATCGTAATGAACTCAGGATGCAGAAATTAATTGCCAGGCAAAGACTTCTTCTAAAAAGACAGCAACCTTCTGTTAGAGAGAGAGAGAGAGACTGAAATGTAGAATTAAGAGATAACTTCAGATGAAGGACTTTGTTTTCATTGTTGGTATTGCCTTTGTAAACAGCTATCCTGAACAATTTTATTTTATTATTATTGAAAATAAAACAGCTACTTGCAAATTTTATAACTGCTCCTGGTTTTCCTATGCTTCCTGATTGTTGTCTCACGACACAGTGTTCTAGAACTCAAGACACTCCTCCCTGCCTTTATGGAAACAAGCACTAGGGACTTTAGCCCATAATGAAAGACTTAGCCATACTGCCACTGGCAAACTCTCCACATACAACAGTATCTGGACACCTTTTCTGAAGTATGTCGCAGGTGCTGTTATGTAAACTAGTGCATGCTTCTCCTGGCATCTATTAACTATCCCCATGCTTCTTGGTGACAAGTTCTCTTACCAATGTCGTTGCACCCTATACATGGTATTTGAACGGCTGTATCCTTCTTTGGTTTTACAATGCTCAATACTACTTGTGCTCATTCTTTTGGCTGGTCTGTTTCTTTTTACACTGGTTGTTCTTTTAATATGGTACTTTGTATTCTACTACTGAAATGTTTTCCGGCTCCAAGAATATATTGCTTCTTAGACATATTACTGAAGATGAACTGGTAATATAGATTTTATTTTAACTCTCTATCCTGTATGGCATCTTTCCCTTTAAAGTTATAACAATTTAACTGTGTGTAATCCTGTCTGAACATCCATTTTATGTCATTAATACCTGGATGAGCTGTATCCTTTGTATTTTAAAAATTTCTAATAAAGGTATTAATTAAAAAAAAAAAAAGGTTGACAACACTACTGTATTTGTGTTATTTGAGCTGGCTACTGACCCCACTTACACTGTTAATTCCCACCTACCTCAACTCTGGTTACCCCTCAGCCTTGCTCCATCTCCTGATTTTCACTCTGCAACTTTTCCTGGTCTGCCCTTACATGTTCTCTAATTTATCTATTCCAACCCACTCATTATCCCTTCCCCCCCCAGTCCTTCCAATTCCCCTCCCCCCAGGCACACCCCACAAGCACCAGTCTTGGCCTCTTTCAGGTATACTGGCCCCACCTTAAGCCTTTCTGGCACTCCCTCATTCCCTTTACCCTCCTCTTGCTTGCTTCTCCTCCTCTTCCTCCTCTTATGAAAGCACATCTCACCCTACCAAGCTCATTCTTATATTCTTTCCATTTCTTGCAGGTGATACTGAACCTAACCATGGTTCTATACCCTTGCTTCTTCTTGGACACTGCCTAAAGGATTCAATAGCCCGTGTTAATATCCACAGCCCCCCCCCCCCAAGCTAGAAAAACATTGTTTCTGTTTTTCTTTTCTTCATGAAGGTTGGACATGTTTTTTCTTGGAGATCTGGCTATCCAAAAAGAATTATTGATGTTTATATCTCCATGCCTGGTTACCTTATCACAGACAAGACCCAAGCAGGTGTGTGGTGGTAGGCCATCTATGCCCCGGTTCATGACATTGTGTGCCTTAAGTCCTATGGATAATCTAACTAGCAAAGACTCCTTTCCCCACTCTCTCTCTCCCCATCTTTATCAGCACTAATTGCCTCTGTACAGATATCACTGCTGCAGGTATTATTCCTGATGCCTGCTGAGGTCATCTCTTCCTCCTCCTTCTTCTTAGCCATCTCTGTGAGCTCCTGCTCCTTGGTGATCTAACTACAAAGTGGTTATGTCCATCTGCTAAAAACTCACCTTGGACATCCAAGGCCTGGCACCTGACTAAACCCATCAAGGAGTCAACTCGTCTAAGTCCCAGGTCCCCAAATCATTCCATTACTGACTGAATCCTCTCCTCCTCCTACCCCCACAGGAGGCTGGGCACGTCCTTCTCCCAGCTATGCTTCCTTGCTGCACTACCACCTGTGGTCACCCAGGCAGCAGGACAACAGCGAGGAACTGCATCCCACCCTCTCTGAAGGAGAAGTGCATCCACTCTATTCTCCTTCTCCGGGCAAGCCCCCAATGACTCATGCTCATTCCTGAATTTGGGTCACTGACGTCGAGAACAGCAGCACTACCACTGTGCTGACAGCCCAGCCTCTTCCTGAAGATTGTAAATGCTTGGACATGCCAGTTGCTAGTTCCAGGTTACTCCTGAGGCCAAGTACAAGCTAAATGAGTTACTTATGTCAGGGATGGGGTAAAGAAATAGACACATGAGATTTTATCCATGTAAGGTGCAGAGCTGGGGTGAGGGTTATGGGATTAGAATAGAAAATACAGTGTTGGGGGTGCTTGCCAGAGGTCAGATGGATATTTATGGGTGTAGTGGGCATTTGACTGGTTGCTTACCCCCTTCCCAATTATGGATCTATGTCAGAACGAAGAGACTATTCAAGGGCTTTTACCATTTAAGATGCAAGGATGATAGGGGGTTGGGTTGGGGGCTATATTAAAAGATAGTGCTGTGAGGAAGCAGAATGACTGAAGAGGTTGGGTGGGTGGATGTGTGACTGACCCCAATCACCCCAGGACTGAAAATGTGTTTTGCAGCAAAAAAATAACCTGCAGCTGAATACTGAATATTCAATGAATAGCCTAAAAATCTGAGGGTCTGAATATGGACACTCTGTTAATACTCACCTGAAGATATCTGCACACCTGTATTAGAAGCAAAGATGAGGGTGGTGGGGATTACAGGGACAAACAAATCAGTCTGTCTGTCTGTCTATTTGTCATACTGCAGAAAATGAGAAGCATCCCTCTCCCCTCTCAGGGTGAAGACAGTGAAGAAAGAATAGTTACTTACCGTAACTGTAGACTCAGAGAGAATCTCCTCCATTGAGTCACATCATGGAATTGTGAGCTGTTAAGTGTCAGGACCACCCAGAAAATGTTGTTACCTGGGGTCGCCCACATCAACATGGATCACGACGTTCATCATTGCCACTTATATAATGCGGGTGGCCCCATCAGAGACAAGCTCAGAAGATCATCAGACCAGCAGGTATTCAAGCAACCAGGACCAACCCAGACACACAGGAGAGGATAAGGAAACCTGAGTAAATATTGCAGAATTCAGGCATAAGAGGAGAACCAGCATGTTAGGGCAGCCAGGATAATCACCCATTACCCAAAAAGGAGGGAAGAAGGGAGGAGAGTTGTGGCTCAATGGAGGAGATACTCAAGATTTACTATTACAGTACATTTATTCTATCTTCTTCGAGGATGTCTCCTCCATTGAGCCAATGAATGGAAAGATTCCCAAACAGTACCAAGGAAGGAAGGATCTAAGAACCCTGAGTAAGGAGGGCTTTCAGGACAGTAAGGCCAAATCTGACACATCTATGAGAGATGATGTCCAGACTGTAATATTTAGTAAATGTATGAACAGTACACCAAGTGGCAGCAGCACATGTCAGCAGCAGACAAACTGTGAAAACATGCCATGGAAGTAGCCACCCTATGGGTCAAGTGACCAAAAACAGAACCAGGAAGCTGCTTACCACACTTCTTTTTTTTTCTCTCTCTCTCTGGCTTGCTCCGTTTGGTCAGTCAGTGCACCCCATCCCCTGGGACGTACCTGCTGCCACCTGGGTTCACCCAGGATTGCCCACCCAGGGCCAGGCCATTGAGGGAGCCACCCTGAAAATCCCTGGATGGTGATACAGAGTCAGTCCTGTGGCAGAGTGCCTCAGCTAGTTGCGTGGGGCACAGCAGGGACAGACGTCATCCTGCTGGGGTCGGACATTTTTTCCTCGATTCTTGGGATATGTGGTGCGCAATGACGTAAGGGCACAGGTGCCCACATTTGGCACACCTCACGGAACCTACAAGCGAAAGCTACAGGCTGTGATGCTCCTGGCCTCTGTCAGGGGTCAGTCAAGCACCAAGTGCTACCTCCCCCTGGAGAAGAACAATCCATCAGTTGCTTGATCCTCCCTCCCTCCCTCCTGGCTGGCCCTCCAACTCCTCGAGCTTGCATCAGAACTTGGGTCGTTGGTGTCACAAGCAGAAATCCAACTGCTGCACCAGCGGGCCAGCTGCTTACCACACTTCTGGTAACAGAAGGAAATGAAGCATGCAAACCATTTGTAAAGGCCCTGCTTCAAAACAAGGTAGCCCACCATTCTGGGGGTGAATGCTACAAATAGCTGACAGAATTTTCTACAATCCTTAGTATGATCGTGTACCAATGCAAGGTCAGACAGATGTCATGCGTATACAGACAATATTCCATACTATTCCTAGGAGTCAAGAAATAAACTGGAAGGTCAATAATCTGATTTAGTGTTCTCTCAGAAACTACCTTTTTAGAAAATGAGGATTGGTATGCAAGGTAACCCTATTTTTGTGGAAAATAAGAAAAGAAGGATCAGCGACCAGAAGCTGCAGTTCAGAAATGCATCGAGCAGACAACATAGCTACTAGGACTACTGTCTTTCACAAGTAGCAGCAGGCTCGACGGGGGATGTAGTAAGGATCTCCAGAACCAAATTAAAGTCCCACACTGGAACAGGATTGCGGACCAGGGAGTGAAGAAGTAGATCACGACTGAGGAACTTGCAAGAAACCTCAAGCTCAGCCACAGTTTTGCCATCAATGATGGTGAAGGCATGAAATCAGACACGGTGGTCAAGTGAACCATAACAGAGTAATACTGAGACCAGAGTCTGTAATGGACAGGAGGCACGTCCATCACCAGCTGGACTGGACATGTAAAGGAGTCCAGTCAATAGGCAGCACACCACATTGTAAAACGTTTCCATTTTTGCGAGAAGAAGTACTGAGTAGATGGTTTCTGAGCCACCAGTAGAACAGATGCAACCGCTGGGGAAACCTCAAAGTGGGTTAGCTCTGCATCCTCAGGAGTCTGGCGTAGAGGTACAGGGATCGAAAATCCAGATGCACCAGAGCACCCTGCTCTTGCAATAGATGTTCTGCTCACAGAGGGAATGAGATATTTATTTATTGAAATGTTTCACCAGGAAGGCACTCTGAGCAACAAGTTGCTTGTCTCCCAGTGCAACCTGGGGGGTAGAGAACAACGGGATAGAATACAGAGAAATGTTACAATGTTGGAATACAATTTGCTTACTTGCATACAATGAGAGCAGGAAGGATTACAGGTGGATAACATTGGCTAACAATGCAACAGTTAAGTACAGTAGATATGAAGACACATACAGCAAACTGGCAACAGTTGGTGACAGTTGGTAACACTGGAACACATATAATAACTTGACAACAGTATGTAGCACTAGATGGTAAGGTGACCCGATAGTAATTGGTAGCCATTAGTGTAACATAGATAATCAAGATTTACAGCGATTGGAGTAAAGAGAGGAAGAATGGAAGGAGGAAACAAAAAATTGCAGAGGGCAGAATGGAAGAAGGGAAAGGAAATTTATGGAGAGACACAGACAGAACACGATTTTTGAGGCAAACAGAGATGGCAGGGTGGACTAAAGTGCATATAAGAGGGAGATATGGGGTTCCACTGCCAACTGCTGAAGCAGAGGGGACCACATTTGTCTGGGCCAGTACAGCGCCACCAGAATCAGGATGGCCAACTCGGTTCTCAACTTGACCTGAACCCTGGGCTGGCCCAGTGGCACTGAGGGTTGAAGCGTTGGATGCCATACCTCGCACATTGGGGACCCGAATTCGGAAGCAAGCCTGAGGCACCAGGGGTTAACCTGGCAGGAGAAGGTTAGAGCGTCCGACAACAGTTCACCTTCTTCAGGGAGGGAGGGTTGAAGGCCTTGGCAACACTATGCCTCCCAGTGGCGTCTGGGAGGTATTGAGCCATCTGCCTTCAGTATGTAGGGAGGTGGGCCATGGCAGACGTTAGAGTGGCATGCATGGGAGTATGCGCACATCCCTGGATGTCACTGCATGTCCACACTCACCATTGGGGGGAGGGGGAAGTCCCACAGAACAAGGAAAAAAAAAACGACTTCTGGGAGGATGGCGAGGCACCACAGCCCGACGCCCACCGTCGGATCCTGCCTTCCTGGGTCCTGATATCCTCTGACTTTCACCTCCGCCTGCAGCGAAACTAGACTCAATGAGTGCCAAGAAAGTGGGAGGCAGCCCCGCCCCAGGGGATGCAAGCCAGGAGGTCTCCCGCAGGTGAGGTGCGGATGGATCAAAGTTCTGGGGACCTAAGGTTGGGAGGTCTCAGGCTAGGAGGGAGAAGATGGTAATGGTGCTGTCTGAGGGAGTTCCCAGAAATTGGCGAATGGAGGGAAGAAGAGATAAACCAAAAAACAAACAAAAAAAAACACTTGACCAGAATTCTCTGTATGAAAGGGAACAGGGGAAAGGCATACATAAACCTCCCTTTTCAAGAGAGGGACGTGTCTTGCCAAAAGACTTCAGGCCCTGGAGTAAGCAGAAATGTGGCAGTTTTGTACTGCAGGGAGACACAAAAAGGTCTATGTCTGGGTGTCCCCACTTTAGAAAGAAGCTGTCCAACAGCTCCCATTTGTGGCAGAGTGCCTGGGACTGGCTGAGACAATCTGCAAAGGTGTTGAAAGTACTGGGCAAGAAGACGGTCATCAAGAACATACTGTATTACACATCCCAGTGCCAGACTCTCATTGCCTCTCTGCAAAGAGGATAAGAGTGGACACTGCCTTGTTGGTTTATGTAGTACATCACAGAAATGTTGTCTGTATGGATCAACAGCTGATGACCTGAAGGAGGATGGCAAAGAACTGCAGACCAAGTAGAACAGCCCTCATCTCCAGAGTTTTGCTGTTGGGAATCATAACCAAGGGGGACCACTAACCCTGAGACCAGAAGGGTCCTAGATGGGCACTCCATCTGGAACCAGAAGCGGCCATCATCACGAGAAGAGGAGACAGACAGAGAAAGGGCACTCCCATCTAGAGGTTGGAGCGGTCCAAACCAGAGCAAGGAGTGATGGAGCAGAGGGGTCACTTTTATAAGACACTCCAGCTCATCGTAATGCTGAGCCCACTGGGCAAGGAGGAACCACTGCAGAATTCTCATATGCAGACATATCAGTGGGACAGTCAGAATGGCAGCAGCCATGAGGCCTATCTGTCACAAGAGACATCTGGCCAAAACAAGTTGCTGGAAGAGACCAGCTGAGCCTGGGCAACCAGCGCTGCAGCACAGTCAGAGGGCAGGAAAACCCAACCCAACCCAATGCCCAGAACAACTCCTGTGTACTGGATATGTTGGCATGGAGTAAGAACCGACTTTGACTCGTTCACCAGAATCCCCAACTGTTCGAATAGTTGTCGGTTGCAGAACACTGTTTAAACAATAGCCTTGACGGGGCCTTCAGGAGTCAATCATTGATGTATGGAAAGACATAGATGCCCTCCTTTCTGAGGAAGGCTGTAACCATTGTAAAACATCTGGTAAAGCTATGCACTGCAGATGATAAACCAAAGGGCAGGACACCAAACTGATAGTGACAGCCCTTAAGCATAAACTGCAGGTACTGTCTGTGAGACTTACAGATTCTGATATGGAGGTAAGCATCCTTCATATCCAGGGCAACCATCCAAACCCCCTTGCAGGAGACAGGGCAGGAGGGACTGCAGAGAGACCATTCCGAACCACTTGTATTGTACAAAGAGGTTGAGGCCTCAGAGGTCTAGGGTGGGCCTTAAATCCCTGGTCCATTTTGGTCACTAGGAATAATAGCCCAGATTTATTTCTGCAGCTGGGATGGGTTCTCTGGCCCTCTTGCTGAGGAGGGTTTGAACCTCTTCCAGCAGGAGGGCGAGATGTCCTGGAAGATACAGGTTCGGCAGGGTAGGGTGGACTGGACAGACAAAGATGAGTTCTTTTTGTGGTTAATTTGTACCCCAAATCCTCAGAGTGGCTGAACTCCACTGGCCAGCCCTGCCTCATCACCCCAGCTTTCCTCTGGGACTTATAATCACGTGACAGCTGTGTGGCCAGAGACAGCCAACTGAATTTGGGACTGCCCATTTTGCAACTTTTTTCCTCCCCTAGGGAAGCGGGAGTGCAATGTCACCCAAGACAGCCCTGCACATGCTTCCATGCGCAGGACATTAGCAGCTGCCACTCCCCCTTGTCCCTGACGTGATGGTTCCAGATTGCCTTTCCTCCAGTCACTTCTAGGGGCCAGGCTTACACCAGATGCCATGTCCCACCTACCATGACAGAGGAGAGCTGTGCCCTGGATGCTCAATCTTCTCTCTCTCCCAGGCCAGCCCCCAGCAACCCCGGACTGCTCTGGAACCAGGGTCAGCAGTGTGGGGACAGGTGTGGCGTCCAGCGCCTCAACCATCTGTGTCTCTGGGCTGGCCAGCAGAGAGGGGTTCTAGTGCATGTCCTCACTGAACCATCTCCAGCACCCAAGCATCCACAGTATTCAGTATCCCATCAAAACCACACCATCCAAAACAGAATGGTCAAGAAACCACTCTATCATGATCGTGCATGGCCTTGACACAGTTTTTAATTACCTATATTTTACACGGACATGCTTCTTTCTTTTGTGTTCCTGACTACGCTGTCTTTGTGCTGTGTTGATGTGGAACCATAGTGATCTCCCTCCTTCTTGGCAGGAAAAGAGATCTGGCCCCCCATCAGAACTCCCTGATCTGCAGAGGCTGGAGGAAGAAGGGGGAGTTAGAATGTGCCTGGGGCAGCGGAAGCACCACCAATACCCACCCCTTTAGAGAGTCTGGCATGGGCACTGGGAAGCAAACTGCCCTGAAGAAAGACCTGGGGCCTTTGAGAGCCATGGCCGAGACCCCTAGAGTAACCCCTACTGGGGCAGGCATAGGGCCCGCAAAAGGAACCTCAGCCCCTACTCTGCGGTTTCAGATTCAGGGTATGCAGGGACTGCAGTGCCATTGTTCACATCTGGTGGTCTCTTGTGGCAGATTCAACATTGTTGCTGAAAAGTTGCTTCCCTCTAAAGGGAGCATTAAGGACTGACTGTTGTACATCTGACGCAAAGTTGGCAACATGCACCCATGAGTGATGGTGCAGGCAAATGCCAGAAGCAGCCGCATGAGCAGCTGCATCTGAGGTATCATAAGTGGACTGTAGCAGGTGCTTACCAGCCTCCAAGTCATTGGCAACAGTCTGCTGGACCACAGTTTTGTCAGGGCCGTCCGGCATTTTGTCAGCCACTGCAGCCATAGACTTCCATAGGCAATTCTGATATTTGATCATATAAGCCTGGTTATTGGCAATACAGACTCCTAGGGATGCTGAAGCATATGTCCTTTTACCCATGACATGTAGTCTCCTGGATTCTTTATCAGGAGGAAGACAGCTCATATGTTTTGGAGCTTTTGACCTGTCATAAGCAGCCATGATAACCACTCAGTCTGTCTCTGGTTAAGAGGAATAACATAGCTTTCTCGAAGTCACAGGATATTGTTCATTCACCTTTGAAAGGGACATCCAGCAAAGTACAACGCCAATACCAGGCAGCTAAGGTGGCATCCTCTAGAGCTGAAAGGATAGAAGGGATAATCAGAGTAGGGGAGGCAAACACTTCCAAGAACTCCTAAAGATTTCTCTTAGAGGAATCTTCCTCCTCTGCAAAAAATCCAGCTTAGACTGGAACTGTCAAAGGAAAGCCTGAAAGGAGGCATCCCCAAGAGGGGGACTAGGAGTGTTTTGTACGCTCTCCTCACCACAGGAGGATAAAGTAGAACTGAAGCTCGGCACATCAAGGACTTACTCCAGCTCTTCATATTCTTCCTCCATGTACTCTGGATTGTATTCCAGTTCCTACATGTTGTTAACTGACAGACAGACAGCTGGTTGACAGAGGGAGGAGGCACTGAAGGAGGAACCCGCAATCGGCTAAAGTACTGATGAAGGATGGACCATGCCTGGAACAGTGAACAGCAGAGGGAACTCCTGCTTCATCAATAGTGTCGATGACAGCAGCCCTGAAAGTGTCGATGGGGCTGGCATTGATGACAGAGGTGGAGACATAAGCCTTTGAAAGAGCTCAGACATTCTGGTTCCAGTTGCCTAGAGATGGAAGCCTAAGCTGAGTGCTCTCGACTCAACCACTGCTAATCCATCGGAATCCAGCTTGTCAACGTCGACACCCTGTCAGAAAAACGATCAATTAAGGACTTTATCATGTCTCCTAAACCAAGGCACAAAGATGGACTGAATAACTCACATCCAAAACTGAAATTTCTTCCTCAAGGTCCACAGCAGCAGGCAGCGCTCCGTGCTGAGATCGCCGACTTAACCCAAACTCCTGCGGCTCAAACTAGCACAGAAGAAGATTTTACAATTATGTCTAAAACTTTATGCAGCACTCCTCAGCAAATAAATGAGACCTTAACTAAATTGGAACATAAAGCCACGGAGGACAGACAATGCATAACAGACCTAACCAAACAGACTGATCGCCTGGAAGACTCAATGTCTGAATACACGGCACTTACTGACATCCATAACGCAGCGCTCAGAGATCTTCATCACAGAGAACTGGCCATGCAGCAAAAATTGAAAGATCTAGAAAATTGGAACAGGTGAAATAACCTACGCCTACATGGCTTGCCAGAAGGCACTGAAACGGAAGCCATGACACTGTTTATGGACAGCTTTTTGAAAGAAATTCTTAATCTAGACAGGGACAGAGATTTGGGTATAATTCGTGCCCATAGATCTTTAATCACAAAACCCAAAGATCCTAAGGCTCAACCCATTCAATAATCATAGCTTTTATTGATTACAGGGTCAAAGAGGAGTTACTTCGAGCTGCCTGGTCTAAAAAACAAGTTCTTTTTGGCGATGTTCACATTTTTTGACCAAGACTATGCTCCCCAAACTTTAGCCCGCAGGCGGAAAGCGTATAATGTGGTTAAACTTATAAGACAAGCAGGATATCAAGCACAAGTCAAATACCCTGCTGGAATCAAAATGAATACCTCTGAAGGTTGGCAGAGGTTCCAGGAGGTAGCACAAGCTGTAAACTGGGCCAGAAAACATGGAGTGTTCATCCCTGAAGATGGCTCTGGAGCATCAGCTAGATCCCTCACGAAGAAATCCTGGCAAGTGAAGGGCCCAAAATACACGCGGATGACGAGGGCAGGGGAAATCAAAGCAGTGTGGGACAGTGTGCACAATAAAGTGATCCCCAAGGACTCGATCCACACGCAGTTCCTCTCGTGGTCCCTACTTCGGATGACGCTGCAACTGGAACACGCTGAGTACTTTATTTTTAAACAAACTTGCCTTTTCTCTTGCTCAAGTCATGATCCCTTGAAAGGAGGAAGGGATTACTTTGGGACTCAACCCTAGTGACTGCCCTTGATACAGAGGCAGGGAAGGGAGCATAGTCTTAGATCTTGGCTGTGTATAAGCTCTAAATCGTTTCTTCTATTTCCCCTTTCTCTTCTATTTTTCTTCATAACAAGAAACCAAACACACTAAGTAATAAGTAACAGGGGACTCACTAACAGTGCTGCGGACTTGAATTGCCATACCTTTGACCTCGCAGCCTGAATGTATCCCCATAACTTGTTCATAAGCAGCTTGGTTTATATGGTTATATCATTTACTTTTTTCAGGGTACAGTGATAAGTATAACACAAATTCCACTTAATAGAGTTGGATCCGATTGATAGAATATGCGGGGGCGGGGGTTTCCTGGTTGGCGGGTGTCCATCCCCCTCAGAGGCGGGGGAGGGCTTCTGGTGGAGCTGAGTGGTCCAGGAGGGGCTGACTTATCTGGGAGACTCCTGTTCAGACTGATGCGGGGAGGGCAAACGTGTAGCCCTAATGCTGGGGGGGGGGGGGTGTTGACCTCCCCGTAGCTCTGGGCTTAGCTCCCCAAGTGGGCATACTCAAACCATTCATTAGAAGAGGTGCTGACTCCGAGCAGATGCTGCTATTCTTTGAGGCACGATAGTGCAGTTCTCAGGACTCAACTTTCTATTTCAGGCTGACATAACCAGAATACTGAAGTCACCAATGGAGGAGCAGAGTTGGGGCATCGAAAGGCGCCTCACAGCATCCCTCCGAATTCTCTGTATGATAGGACCTTTATGGCCTATGATATAAATGTCCCATTCTGGCACAGCCCAAGAAAGCCGGACAGTGGCGTCCCTTGGTTTGTCAACCCCCTTCTTATTCCTCTGAACAGATGCTGAAATACTGGAGGGGCAAATATGTGTCCTAAGGGGAGTCGCTGGGAGCAGAGCGGGGGAAGGGTGACCTCATGGTGGGGATTGATGCGTGGCCACGCCACGTGGCTTGGACGGGACACCACCTAGTTTTGAGGCTCCCCCTCTTTATAACATAACATGACAGGAATTGTTGGTTCCTTCCTGGGCTGTCTCTTGCCCCATGGGGCTCCACTTCTGCTCGCTGGGGGAGGGGTGCTTTGCGGGCTGGCTCCCTCCTAGCCCCTCACATTAACAAAACAGATCTTCAAATCCTTTGAGTCGAAACTTGGCTAATGGCTAATCTTGATTCCCAGGGCAACCCGAAACTACCCACCTGGGACACACCACATTTTAGTGGGTTTGTTCTGGATGGGAGGCTACAGATATAGTGTCCTACCACACCTCGTAGAAGTGTTCCAGAGGTGTGGAACAGGGTATATGCACACCTTGAAGTATCACAAATGCTCGATCTGCTACTTAGATGGCAGCTTGTAAATAGTTCTGAAATGTTTATGATGTTTTGTTTTGATTTTCAACTGTTTAGATTGTTCATACAGGCTAAATGGTGAGGCCCCAAACTGTTCCAGGGGAGGCCCAGTCAAGTCTGAGAATGTACAGTATTTACATTTTAAGTCCTGGATGTTTTGTGTAAAGGGAGGAAGCAAACCAAATATGGATAATGGCAGGTGGATTTCTTTACTTATGCACAAAGTTGTAACCAGGGAATGCCGACTGAGCCAAAGCTTGTTTCTAGGTGTGTAGTTATAAGTAAATTTGTGACTAGAAGGCATACTGAGGCAAAGCTTGTTTGGACAGTGTTCATGTGCAAATCAGCGACAGGAAAAGGCACACTGAGTCAAGGCTTGTTTTCAAGTGTGACCTGGAGTAAGGGTACAGGAAGTGGCTTGACAATAGGCTAAGAGGGGGAGAGATGAATTGGGCTAGGTTAGTTCCAGACAGAGAGGAAGCACAGTAACAAGGGCCGATGAGTCAGAAAAGTGAAGGATAAATTGGGATGTGGGGTTGGGGTGGAGAACAGTAAGTTGAATGAAATGGAAATATACTCAGTCAACTTTATTAGTCTCACTTTATTCCTATTGTACTATGCAAAGTATGACATTTTTTTTTCAAATTTGAAGGAGGCTCTAAAGCTTTTCCATGGCTTGGGGAGGCTCACTATCATAATGTGTGAGAACTAATGGGCTATCAGATATCCTCAGACAGTCTGATATATGACTAACACATCAATATGGCGGACCTAAAAACAGTTTCTTGGAACATAAGGGGTAGTAACAGTCCCGTCAAGAGGTCACGAATTATTCAAGACTTACAATGGCAACATGCTGCCACAGCGTTTCTACAAGAGATACACTTGAGTGCTGTAGAACACAGAAAGTTACGTAGAAGTTGGGTGGGGGAGGTGTATGCAGCTGAGTACCAACAACAACCTAGTCGAAGGGAAGTGACAATAGTAATAAGAAGAGATGTCCACCTTAAGGTTTCGCAGGTAGACTCGGACCCAGAGGGCAGATATGTGAGACTCATAGGAGAATACAGGGGTCAAAAATCGATCTTTTTAAATCTTTATGCCCCAAATGAAGAACAAGAGAGGGTACCCTTCTTAAGCAAAGTAATCTCGGACTCTGTCCCAGATCCACATAGTCTAGTATTTATAGGGGGAGACTTCAACTCTGTACTGGATCTTCATCTTGACAGAGTGGGCTCTAAATCTGTAGGCCCAGCCAGAGCCAGCAGGGTCATTTCCAGACTGTGCTCTGAATTATCATTAGTAGACGCCTGGAGATTCACTCGATTGAAAGAGATTACACATATTACTCTCCTAAGTACAGAATGTACTCTAGAATTCAATATCTTACCAGGGCTGACATAGGGAATATCTGTTTATCGGACCATGCTTTAATCTCTTTAGATGCTGAACTGGCACCTAAACCCCCAGAGTCTATATGGCGCCTCAGTGTTAGCCCGCTGAATCATACTGATTTTAAAGACTTAATTCAGAAGTCTACAGAGGCATTTTTAGCCTTTAATTCAGCAGAAGACACGGAGGCAAGAGTCAGATGGAACACCTTTAAATGTTATTTAAGAGGAGTCATTATTAAATATGCGTCTTGGTACAAGAATTCCAGAATCAAAGAACAACTTGAACTAGAAAAGAAAATCACTCAACTAGAAGCACCCCATCAAAAGACCCTAGACCAACCTACTAAACTAGAATTAGACTGGCTAAATGTCCTGATGGAATTCACCCCCAAATTCTAAAAGAATTAAGGGAGGAACTAGTGAAACCACTGGCTACTCTTTTTAATAAATCATGGGAGGATGGTGTGGTACCCGAGGACTGGAGGAAGGCGGATGTGATTCCCCTTCACAAAAGTGGGACCAAGACAGAGGCAGGAAACTACAGACCTGTCAGTCTGACCTCTGTGGTAGGGAAAGTGATGGAGTCACTTCTGAAGGAAAGAATAGTTGAGTACCTAGAGGCCAGTGGAGCACAGGACCCAAGACAGCATGGGTTCACAGCGGAAGGTCATGTCAGACGAATCTAATAGATTTCTTTGACTGGGTGACCAAAGTAGTAGACCAGGGAGGGGCTGTGGACATGGCCTACCTAGACTTTAGCAAGGCATTTGACACAGTCCCACACAAAAGATTAATAGTCAAATTAACCAGCCTGGGAGTGGGTCCCAGGGTGGTAGCCTGAGTAAAACACTGGCTGCACAACAGGACACAGAAGGTAATTGTAAATGGAGTCCACTCTGAAGAAAGAGGGGTTACTAGTGGGGTACCGCAGGGTTCAGTATTGGGTCCAGTCCTTTTTAATGTCTTCATCAGTGACATTGCAGAGGGACTGAAGGAAAAGTATGCCTTTTGCAGATGACACAAAGATCTGCAACAGGGTTGATACACAAGGAGGCGTGGAAGGATGAAAGGACTTGGCAAGGTTGGAGGAATGGTCAGAAGTATGGCAGCTAGGATTCAATGCAAAGAAGTGCAAAATAATGCACCTGGGAAACAAGAACCCAGGGGAAGAATACACAATGGATGGGGAGGTTGTAACAACAACAAAAAAGGAAAGGGACCTGGGGTAATCATATCAGATGACCTTAAGGTTAGCAAGCAATGTGAGAAGGCAGTAGGGAGGGCTGGGGGTATACTGGGATGTATAGGGAGAGGCATCAGCAGTAGAAAACAGGAAGTTGTTATCCCTCTGTACAGCCAGTTGGTGAGACTCCATCTGGAGTACTGTGTTCAGTTCTGGAGACCCCATCTCCGAAGGACATAGACAGGATAGAGGTAGTCCAGAGGAGGGCAACTAAAATGGTGCAGGGTCTGCAAGAGAAGCCGTATGAGGAGAGACTAAAGGAGCTTAATATGTATACCCTTGAGGAAAGAAGGAGAGGGGGACATGATAGAAACGTTTAAGTACCTCAGTGGAATCAATAAAGTCCAAGAGGGTAGCATCTTTCAGAAAGAGACTGTAGAACAAGGGGACACAATTTAAAGATAGAAGGAGGGCGGTTCAGGGCAATGTGAGAAGTATTATTTCGCAGAGAGGTAGTGGATGCATGGAACAGCCTTCCTGAGGAAGTTGTGGGTCTAACACTGTGGGAGAATTCAAGAATGCAAGGGACAGACATAAGGCAATTCTTGTGGGGGGTAGAAAGAAATAGGCTGTTGGTTAACTAGGATCTGCGGCCTATCCTGTAGGTAGGGAAGTGGGCAGACTAGATGGGCCAAGCGGTCCTTATCTGCCGTCAAAGTCTATGTTTCTATGTTTCTAAAAAGCAAACTCAACAAAATTCTAGATACGCAAGTCAAAGGTCAGCTTCGATATGCTAAACAAAAATACTACGAACAGGGCAATATGTCTGGGAAGCTTTTAGCATGGCAGCTCCACAAGGAGAGAACCATAGGTGACAATTCTATAATTTCATCCCCCCCAACCCCCCAATTACTGCTCAGTTTCAAAAATACTATACAACCCTTTACCAGGCAGAAAGAGGTCCCGGTCACCAAGAAAAAATCCTCTCCTATCTAGACAAACTTCATCTCCCAAATAACAGAAGCACAGAAATTAGGACTAGAAACACCCATTTCTAAAGCAGAAATCATACAGAAAATTAAACTAAAAAATGGAAGGCCTCGGAATGGATGGCTATGTAGCAGAATTTTATAAGGAGTTTACTGACCCTTTATTGCCAACACTACTGGACGCTTTTAACGAACTGTGGGGGGCAGTTTCAAGGTCTTGAACCAGGCCCAGATTTGGTCATTCTCAAACCGAGCAAAGACCCGGAAACTGTAAGTCTTACCGACCTATCTCCCTGCTCCCAGTAGACTTAAAGATTTTTACAGGGATCATAGCAGACCGCCTACAAAAAGTAGTAAGGGCTCTGGTCCATACAGACCAAACCAGTTTTATTTCTGGCTGCTATCTACAAGATAATATACATTGTTTATTAAATGTAATTTCGGCCCAAAATACTACTAAACAATTTCAATTCACTAAAAATACCACAACAGCTTAATCTGGTTCAAGGTCAGTTGGCATTCATCTGTATCCCCCTCCCATGGGTCGTGCCTGAAAATAGGCAGGATTTGTCTAGTGCACTTACCCAGTCAACAAAAACTTTAAAAAAAAATCAGCCATCAGTATGGATGCTGAAAAGGCTTTTGACAGGGTCGACTGGATTTTTCTAGTGGAGACCCTGAGGAAATTAGGCCTGGGAGACTAATTTGTATCTACCATCAAAGCCCTCTATAACGATCCAGAGGCTAGAATAAAGGTGAACGGACACTTCTCTGACAGATTTCCCCTTACAAGGGGAACAAGGCAGGGCTACCCCCTCTTCCCACTCCTCTTTGCACTATCTCTTGAGCCACTAGCGGTGGACATCAGAGCACACCCCCTCATTAAATGGGTGAAGGTGGAAGGCCACACCCAAAAAATTGCATTGTATGCAGATTACTTCTTTTTTATTTCCAACCCAGAGACCTCAGTCCCAGCTCTCCTTAGAGCGTTAGAGAACTATGGCACTTTGGCTGGCTACAAAATTAACCTCACCAAATTTGAGGCTCTTATCCAGAGTGGATTCCCCTCTTGAGAATTCAAAATGACCTTCCCCTTTACGTGGGACCGCAAAAATACTATCCATTACCTCAGAATCAATGTATCTGTAGACCTTACTCAGCTTCACAAAAATAATTACTTAAAACTATTTCAAAACCTTCATTTTGACATGGCCAGATGGCAGTTATTACCCCTGACACTATATGGGAGATCACAGACTCTGAAAATGAATGCCTTACCAAGGCTTCTCTTTTATTTTCAAACCCTCCCTTTACAGCCTCCCAGAGAATTCTGGATGGCTTTACAGACGGAGACATAGAAGTTCCTTTGCAAGAACAAATGCCCCAGATTAGCCAGAAACATATTACGATCCCCTCGGGGAAAAAGGCGGATTGGCCCTCCCACATTTTTATCTTTATTTTGTGGCAGCCAGAGGGGCACAATTACATACTTGGGCCAAACGCAGAGAATATTCTGGGTGGTATCCCTTAAAAGAAGAATCTCTTAGGGGATGGGTGCTTTAGGCCCTCCCGACCAATGGTATACCACTAGGCATACAAGGCTCCCTAACAAACCCTTGGGTTACCTATTCCTTAGCAATTCTGAAAAAACTCGGAAAGCTTACCCACATCCCAGAAGGCCCAGGCCCTCTCTCTTTGATTAGGTGTGAACCATCTTTCACCCCAGCTAGAGCAGACTCTGGTTACCAGTCCTGGGCTGCCCATCGACTCTCTACATTTGCACAATGTATAGATGACGATGTTTGTGTGTGCATGTCATTTGCACAAGTGATGGACAGATTCTAGCTTCATAGGGAGGACCACTTTAGATATCTCCAGGTCCGTCACTACATATTATCGGCCAACAGGTTATATGAACATATGACATTTGCCAGCAGATAAAGGCCTAGAGGTCTATCAAGTCTGCTCAAATGTGCAGCTAGCACCCCTTATTCTGCAGCTGTTATAAATGCTGAGTAGAGACAGAATGGAACTTGAAAATGTTTTCTATTTTTGTATCACAATTAAAGACAAAAACCACCCTCTCTCACAATTATATAAAGTTTTAATTAGTACCAACCCATCAGGTTTGGAACAGGTGAAACAAAAGTGGGAAGACGAATTAATAACCCCTATATCTCAATCCATTTGGGACAGAAGACTGAGCAGAGGATGGCCAATAACCAGTTCCCTAATCTGGCGAGAGTTCCACTGGAAAGTTGCATTAAGATCTTTTCTTACCCCTACTACAGTAAAACACTTTGGACACAACCAGTCTGATCTGTGCTGGAGGGGATGTGGGAACATAGGAACTCAGACGCATATATTCTGGACTTGTCCCAAAATTTTAACATTCTGGAAAGAAATACACACACACACACAGATCCAAAACATTACAGGCCTACAAATCCCCTTCACAGGGTCAGACCTGCTATTGGGCCTTCCGACCCTGCTTTTTGGGTCTAGACAGTCCACCAGACTAGCTCAAATGATGAGGGTAGCAGCACTTAAGTGTATAACATCAAGATGGTTGTCTCCACTCCCTCCCACAGTGCAGGACTGGCTGTCCAGAATAAATCAAGCTATGGAACAAATTACCAGTACTCTGAGACTGCAAAGTGAAAATTTTATTCAACCATGGTCTCCTTGGCATCAATATTTACAAGGACGGGCTGCTACCCCATAACAAGAATTAGGATGGTGTCCAGATTTTGCAGTCTAAATCTGTATTAATAGAGGATATGAATTTCTTTTATGCCTGTTTCTTTCTTTTTTGTTTTGAAATTTAAATCAAAGTATACTTTCCCATGGACCTGTTTAGCAGTGAGAGTTATCACCTTGGGAAAATATAGTAACTATTTTAACTGCTTAAAAACTGACTACTAGAGTTTAACAGATTGGTATATATCTGTATTTTCTATTATTAATAATTGTTTGTCAATCAGATGAAAAAACTGTACCGTCAGTAATTCAGAATTGTAAAGCACATCTGATGCACAATAAACTTGAAGTTTAAAAAATAAAGAGTGCTCAGACATTGTCTGATATAGCATCTGCACACTGACTGAACTGTCGTGGGACAGTGCCTGACATCAGAACTGGCTATGAATCCTCAGTCGGGGGATTAGAGTCAGTATCGGACCCTGTCATTGGTGTTTGAGAGACAGCTGGGGGGGGGGGTGTAGCAGAACCCAAGGCTTTGGCCTGGGAAATGTCTTTGTCTGTGAACTTAATCTCTCTTAAGGAGAGCAAGACCAGTCAGGAGAGGCATCCTTTTCTCTGTGCCTCTCTTTGTCCTTTTCTGCGTGGCAGTGCTTATCCACTGGTGCAATAGATTTGTCCTTTTTCTTTGTAGAATCAGCGGCCAATGCCATCAACCACAGAGACTGCTGGGTCAAAGATGAGCCCAGAGAGATGGAGTGGTAGACAACAGCGAAGCTGCCTGCGACGTCTACTGTTTCTCCTCCATTGCCTTGATTTTTAAATAAAGTTCCAAGGCCTTTTCGTGATGTCTCCAGGTGGTCTAGTTAAAGCAGCAGTGCTACCCAACCAGGAAGTGAGCCATTACAGTTGCTGTAGCGCCACAGAAGATATCTAGTCAATGGGGACAAATACAAAGGATAACGGAGCAAATTACTCAGTAATAGTACATTGCCGGCGGGAAAGATTACTAGGTACATGCTCAACAGAGCACAGGGCATAAACAGTCAAAAAAGCACAGATTTATTTTACATAGTACTGCTGCCTTAAAGCCCTGGCAAATGCTGCAGGCCTTCAGGTTGTGAGTAAGGCCCAAGCAGCAAATGCACATGGAATGGTTGTTGTCTTTGTAGAGCTCAAAAGGACACTGTCTTAGGCCTCAGATTTTTCCAAGTTTAAAAAACACACATCAGGACTAGTCACTTTCTGTAGAGATTGCTGATGTAGCTTGTTGTTTGATTCTGATTCTTTTTCTTCTTTTAAAAAGCGAAAAACAGACTGCCCACCATACATGTTACCACACAAAAACATGTTCATTTACATTCCTGATCAAATCCCGCTACGTCTTTCTTGGACTTGGGAACACCCCCAACATAGTACAGTCACTAAAGATGCAGTGGAAGGAAAGGAGACTATCACATCCAGAGTGACTGCCCTGTTTGGGGGGTGTCTGTCATATTTAGGAAGTATGCAATAAGAGTAGATCAAGGATTTGAAACAAAACAAGGTTGGGTATATTACACCATTAGCATGCATTCCAGTTCTGCTAAGAAAGGAAACAGATAAAACAACCAGCAGCATCAATTAATTTTAGAGAAGGTATGCAATCATAAAATGTGTTTTCAGCTTGAAATAATATGATGCAAAAAGGGCTGACTGTGTCCCGTTAACTTTACTGCAACAACAATGATGGAACAGCGGTTCCTCTTCTTTCATTGACTGCATAAACATTTAAGTAATTTAAGATAACAGAGGAGTAGAAATGTTAGTGATACTTACAAAGTTCAACTGCATACTTCAGCAGCAGTGGACTAAAGAGTGGTTGAGGGCAGCAGAAAGAACTGAGGCATGATGGCCCACCTATGGTATACAGGCAGCAACGATGCACATCGACATGGGTGGCCCCAGTTAACAACAGTTTTTGGGTGGTCCTAACACCAATGGGTTACATTTTCATGATGTGGCTCCATAAAGGGTGAGATCCTCGAAGAAGATCCTGGGTTCCCACGTCAAATACCACAGGAGAATCAATAAAAACTGCTTTAATTTTGAAACCTTCAGCGCCACCTCATGGCAAATCCCATTTGATTCACTGTGAATTAGTACTGCTGTGACAGTATCCGATGGAACTGTATACCATTAGATACTACCGATTTTCTTAGATACCATCTGGCATCTATCTGACTGTGTTGGTGTCCGACTACTGGATCTGATCACCTCAGATCCAATGGGATACCAATTATCCAATGTAACTATCTGGGATCAAGGCAGGCATCCAACCTGATCCCACTGTCTGACCAAGGATCTAAAATCGGAATGGGTTCAGATAAGATCTGAGATCCGAAGATGGACAATGGGCTATATATCCAATCCCTTTAAGACAGTCAACAGCACTATCTGAGCACATGGGATGGCCCTGAAAACAGGCTCTGCCTAGTGCCTTATCCTGTTAAAATATAAATAAAACTTGAACTTAAGCATCACTACTGTGAATCCACTGTCCCAATGACTCCTAAAAAGACTAAAATCTTAAAAGGAGTAACCTTTAAACTACAAATTCAGTCTTCATTCCCCTTCCCCCAGCCAAACTTCTCACTCACTCTATAAGGGCAGCCAGTCTGTTTTTACAATACAGGCTTTCGCAACTGTGCCACGTAGGAGACTGATCAAGAAAATGGGCAGTCGACTTCCGGTTCCACTTCCATCCTGATGCGCACCTAAACTCACAGAGCTCTGTTCGCGAACAACTTTTATAACAATTTTAATGACTTCTGGCATCCAAGATTGTCCCCCCGGAGGCGATTTAACAAAATAAAGTTTGCGGTCTCTCAAAATGCCGCCGAAAGGTCATGCAAAGGAGAATTTATTCGAATATCTAAAACCCTCTCCGGCCCCGGACTCGAGAGTTATAAAGCTGCAGGGAAAAAACAAGGCCGCTGATCCACCTGCCTCACCACTTACTTATTCTGAGGAAGAAAATGAAAAGGATTTCACTATCACCTCTAGAAAACTGTGTCATAAGCTTCAGAAAATAAACGGGACTATGTTAAAAATGGAGAAATCGGCTCTAGAGACTAAAATGGAACTAGTGGGGGAGTCACGTGATGCAGTGTGGCTGAAGGCAGCTCTCTCCTAAGCTCCCGTCCTCCACCTATCTAAACTACTTTTTCTATTGAAATCTCAACATTTTCCCTCACTTTAGCAATTCTAAAGGCTTTCTAACAGCAGCTAACCTTTGAGCCGATTTTAGGGCGCCTTTAAAATATATAGCAAAGTGGCTACGATGGAGGCTTGATATGAAAGCACCCAACGGAAGCATACCCGCCAACAACGCCTGAAAAGCACCTAAAAAGCAAGAAATGCCAATCCAGCACAGTCTGCAAAGCAACCGCCTATGACTTCAGGTTCTTTATTAACTGAAGATCGCTTTCTCCAGGAAATGGCTTCATTTAGAGAAACCTCAAGAAATTTCAAGTGAAGTCAAACCATAAGGAAGGACTTTTCCGACCTAGCCAGACAAGTTGGGGACCTAGAAATTAACGTTATTTAGCTAGACCGCTGGAAGAACAAAACTGACCCAGAAATTGTTAAATTAAAGCAACAGATACAAAAATTGCAATCCAAAACTGAGGATCTTGAAGGAAGGAGTAGGAGGAACAATATCCTCATCCTCGGGCTGCCAGAAACTGAAGAAGGGAGCGACACTATCAAATTGCTCAGCAATTTCTAAAAAGTGGTGGGTCCCTCTCCAATAAGCCAATCCTACCATATTGAAAGGGCCTCAGGTCATTAAAGCCCAAACCTCCTTCGAGTTCTCCTCCTAGGCCACTTATCATAAAATTCCTCAGTTATCTTGATCGTCAACATGTTTTAACTAAAATCAAAGAACTAGACTCTATACACTGGAATCAGGTCAAAGTGAGAATCACACAAGATCTCCCGTTCGAAGTCAGGAAAAGGAGAGCAGCTTACCATCAATTACAATTGTTAAAATATTAATTGCTGCTGGGATTAGATTTCGGATGGTCTATCCGGCGAGATTCCTGGTCTCCCTGAATGGCAGCTGGCAAGCCTATGAAGATTCGGAACACGTGCTCGAAGACTTGTCCCAGAAAATCCCAAACTTGTTCAAAGGGGACTAATTTACTAAAAATGACTCTGGGGTTTGAATTGGGTTCTGTTATCAGCTTTGTTCTGACCTTGTTTTTTTTCTTAATATTCTCTGATGCCTTTTTATCAGTTCGGGGGGAGTTAGAGCTTAGCGTAGCTTACCTGGTCTGAGCGGGCATTGGCTTAATGGAGGTGGCTGGTCTGAGGTGGACGAGATAGGCCGCGAGGCCTGCGAATTAACTAGGCCCGAAATCGGTGTCTCTGCGAGGGTAGGCTCTTCCTGGTGGGGTGGTATGCGAGTGCGGTTCTAAGTTTCGGGGCACTTTTAGTGTGGGACCGCTTTGGTCCGTCCTGTTGATTCCGACTCGCTTCTTCCGTAACCTCACGATTTAGGGCTGAGACTCCAACGGAGAAATCACCCGGCCATCGTCCCAACACATCCCTCCCAGGTAATGACTCCATCGTGTCCTCTACAATACTTCCAGATTACGCTACGCTAAATTCGGGTCCTCTGTTGGTTTATTGTCAGAGATAGGAAATGGTCTGTTGTGAACTGCTCCATACTGTAGCCACCTCGGAGATGCTTTACAACTGGGGCAGTTGTTTATTTGATTCAGTGTGGGTGGGGTCGGGGATGATATAGTTCGTGAACCTGCCTCACGACTGTGGTTGGGGGGTTTTGATACCATGGCTGCTTTGGGTTATTTGCTCTAATTGTTTCAGTCTCGAGTTTGAGATTCTTGTTAACAGTTTTCATATCTTGTGTTCTACTCAATGGGCCAAAATTTTTGGGCCAAGCCATGGTATAGGGGGCTTTGAATCTGTATTTAACTGAGGTATTTCAGATTCTTCATTTCTACTTGTTAAAGGGATATATTGTATATACTTGTATTGGTTCGGGTGGGTGGGAGGCGGAGGGAGGGACAGGGATTAGATGGGTTGTAATTGTGTTTCTTATGTTGTCTGTATTGTGTTGCAAGCCTGTGATGATGTCTAGTTCAATAAGAATATGTTTCACTTTACTGTTCCTTACCAAAGCTGTGGGTAGGTTTGGGATTAATAGGGTCAACCTAGTATCTTTTGTATTACGGATGCCTCGGCCGACGATTCCGATGACCTTATGTCTATCTGGTTGGTTCCATACCTGTCAGTGTGCTGTACCTGGTATTACCATGTATCACAGGCATTTGGGGTTGGTCGATGTTGTTGTTTCTGGGGGGGAGGATGTCGCCACCAGTCAATCTCTCAGGAAGTGCTAATCCTCATTCCTATCCTTGTGCTTAGAATTTACTGACAATAATGGCGTTAAGTCATGTTAAGTTTGCTACCTGGAATGTGAGGGGGCTGAGGGAAGCAGCCAAGAGGGGTCAGATTTTACTCAACTGTTCCTTAGCAGAGGTAGATATCCTCTTCTCCAAGAAACCCATATCATGGTACAGGAATCTAATTTGCTGAGATTCAAAGGCTTCACAAGTTTTGCTGCTGGTCAATCCACCAACAGTAAAGGGGTTGCTATTTTAGTCAAACGTAATATCCCTTTCTGCTCAAGAAATGTGTTCAGGATTCAAATGGCAGATATGTTTTCGCTCATGGAGTGCTCTATAACCTGAGAGGTTGTCCTAGGCTCTATATATGGCCCTGTGGGAGGTGATGCTGTATTCTTGATGGGTTTGGCTGACCTACTGAGCCCTTTCTACCTTCTAACTTTGTGTTGGTGGTGATTGGAATATCGCCCCTCACAGGCATTGGATCGGTCTGGTAATGACACCAGAGTCACGCCACAGGCTCAACTAGCCCTAGCAGATTTATGTTCCCTGTTGGGGCTGGATGATCCGTGGAGACTTTTGAACCCTTCTACCAAGTCTTATACTTTTTTCACCAGCCCATAATTCCTGGTCTCGGATAGATTACATCTTGGTGAGCACCATCCTTTTGCCTAATGTCTCCTCCTCCAACATTGAGCCTATTGTTATTTCTGGACCATGCTATGACTTGGGTCAAACTTGGCGCCTGGGCCTCCGGTCACGTGACACTTCCTGGAAACTTAATAACCAGATTTTGAAAGACGATCAGACTGTATCGCTTTTCAAAGTGTTGATTTCATCCTTTCTGGAGATTAATCAAGGCTCAGTCTCTAGGTACGACTTGGTTTGGTGCTCACTGAAATGTTTCTCAGGGTGAATTTATTAGAGAACCATCTCGATGGAAAAATTGAGGCTGGAGAGAACCAATTCTTTAGCCAACCAGATCAAAGTGGCTGAAGAGAAACTTTCCACCTCGTTTCTCCCAAGAGAACCTAAAATCTTTACAGGCTTAAAGACTAGTATGAGGACTTAATTCGGGAGAAAGTAGAATACACCATCCTGAAGTCCAAAACGAAATACCTTGACCAGGCGAAAAGCCAGGTAGACTACTAGCTCTTAGGCTTAAAGAAGTGGAGAGTTCGAAATTAATTCCAGGCATTGAAGCTAGTGACGGATCTATTAAAACCAATCCGAGGGATATTGCTGGGGTTTTCAAACCTTTATAAGAACTTGTACAGAACCAAACTCCCTTCGATGCTTCCCAGCATAAGGAGTTTCTTGAGAATACCCCTTCCCAAGCTTCACGCATCATGGTGAGGCCTTATCCGCTCCCATCACCTTAGAGGAAATCACAGATGCTATTCATGGTCTCACCCTGGACAAGGCCCCTGGCCCAGATGGGTTTTCTCCAAATTTCTATAAATCTTTCTGTAGTGAACTCGCCCCTGCTCTGTTAAAGTTGTTCAATTACATCCTTACCTCAGGGCCACTAGATCCCTCACTATTGGAGGCAGTTATAATCCTAATACCTAAACCTAATAAACCAGTCTTAGATCCCGCCAACTATAGACCAATTTTTTACTTAATTGTGATATTAAGATCCTGACCAAAAATTTCACTGAGAATTAAACGAGTCTGGCAATCACTCCTAAGTATCGAGCAGGTAGGCTTTGTTCAGGGAGATCGGCTTCTGACCACATAAGAACTCCTCACATTTTTTATGCTCCAAGCCTCAATTCCCCATGGCCTTGATAGCCTTAGATGCCAAAGGCATTTGATCATGTTAGTTGGGAATTTTATGGCTACCCTGAACACGATGGGTTTTCCACAATTTATTCAGTGGATTCAAGCGATTTACAGCCCCTCCGCAAAGTGTACTGCAATGGAGTGTATTCTTCCAGATTTCCTTTATACTCCGGTACTGGCAAGGCTGTCCACTTTCACCGTGATTTATTTAATCTTTATTTGGAACCTTTATTAGTGCTATCAAAACCTCACCTGTTATTACCAGGTGTCTTGTCGGCCAACAAGCACTCACTATGTCGGTATTTGCAGATGATATTCTGTTACACCTAATGGACCCTGTTCTCCATCCAAGAGGTCCTAAAGATTATCACTCATTTTGGGAGAGTTTCCAACTATAAATTGAACTTAATTAAATCTGAAATATTCCCACTTAATCCCTCTTATTCCACGCGGATGTAGCCCATTTCGGAATGAAATGGACACCTGATCATCTCAAATATCTAGGTATCTACCTGGCCCGTGATATCAACACAATAAGGAAACTCAACCTAGATGACTTGCTTGACAGGGTTCAAGGCGATCTTAATAGGTGGGCAAACCTCCCCCTATTCATAGGTGGACGAACAAACATAATCAAGATGAATATACTCCCACGTATATTTTATCCTTTAAGCCTATTAAGTATTTGGCTGCCTAAGTCCTTTTTCCAAAAAATACACACCTCGTTACTAAATTCATCTGGAAGGGCAAGCAACCAAGGAGAGCCTTCCTCAAATTATGTTTACCCAAAGCCAGCGGTGGTGTTCGCCTGCCCAACTTTGAACTTTACTATTGGGCCAGTCACCTGGCGAAATGGGCAGGTGGCTTTTTCCTCCCAAAATATTTACCGCCTAACTGGTTGCAGCTCGAAATTAACCTCTTGGAGTCCCACAATATAGACCCCACTCCACATTTTACTGCAATCTCTCATCTCTTCCCACCCAAATAGGTGGATCCGTTATTGGGACCTCAATTAAGGTTTTCAACCAGTACTGTACCTGGCTAGAATACATAATTCTAAGGATCCTGCCCAACCACTAGTTCTTAACCCCAATATTAAGCTGGGTTCACACTGGTTACTCCCTCTTGGCTACCGCAAACCGTGACTGTGCAGTGGAAGACCTCTATCTACAGGACTCAATTGGCTCCTCCCGGAACTGATGTCCAAATTTAACATTCCCTCTCAGGCCATATTCAAAGTATTCCAGCTGAGACACCTCATAGTCAAGGACTTTGGTCTGGTGAAAAAGGTATCAGTATCCAGCTCTTCTAGATTTGCTGAAGTCCCATCCAATGAACCCCATCCCATTGCTAAACTCTCTATGCACACCTCCTTCTCAGTAAAGCTCGGAAGTTTTATCTGGCTCAAGGTGTGGGACACTGTTTGGTAATTCCCCATCCCTGGAACCAGGTGTGGTTAGATTTACACCGATTTCTCTCACTAGATAGAAATAAACTTACACAGTTTATATAGTCAATAATATGTACTATACCCCGCTAACTTAGTCAAATTTGGGAAAATTAGCTCTCCTATTTGTATCAGATGTGGTGTTGATCAGGGAATATCCTGCACATATTTTGGGCTTGTGATAAAGTTGCCCTTGTGAGACATATCCGGGATAGCTTGAATCCACTTTTGGGCCTTACAAGACTTATTTACACCGAAATTTGTGTGTTAGGAATTTATTCTCTATTAAAGTTAATGAAAGGAAATATCACATGGCCCCTCATTTTGATGGCTGTCAAAAGACTAGTTCTTCGTTCACTGTTGATCAATCTGAAATTTTTATCAGGAATGGGTGGCAGAAATGTCCCGTGTTTTCAAAATCGAAAAGCTGATCGCCAGTTCTAGACATGACTTTATCCTCTTCATAAGAAATGGGTAAACTTTATGCCCTGTATCTTTCATTAAGACCCCAGACGGGGTTCTTACCTCTCCCCTTCCCTGATGATATATTAGTACTGTGCAACTCGCCTTGGCTGCTTCTCCTTTCCTCCTTCTTCCTCCGCCTTCCTTTCTTTTTTTTTTTCTTCTCTCTTCGCTTTGTTTTTTTCTTTTTCTTCACCTTTCTTTTACCTCTATCTTTGTAACGGACTTTAGTTCTTCCACTTGAGCTTTTCTGTTGTTGGTGGTGGCATCCTGGGAGACTTTGGGGAGGTGGGTTATTGCTTTATCCTTTCATGTCTTACCATGTTTTTTTACCACGATTATACTTTGTTTCCTGTTTCTCGTTTGTTTGATAAAATAAATAAAGTGTGAATTTCAAAAAAAAAAATAAAAACAAAACAAAACAAAAAATAAAATAAAATGGAACTAGTGGCAGTGACCCAGCCAGCAGGAGATTTGGAAGTAGGCCTTACCGACACAAGCAGTGAAGTTCAGGAGCACGAGAAGGCACTTTGCTACCTCCTGAAGACAGACAGGGAATGGCTGGAGAAACTAGATGATTTAGAGTTGAGGTCTCGAAGGGACAATATTCGGATTTACGGAGTCCCCGAGGATACGGAACAAGGAGGGTGGATGGAGGCCTTTCTTGAGAGTTTTCTAACAGAAATGTTAGATCTACCTAAAGAGCAACCTCTAAATATTGTTCGTGCTCACAGGGCCCTGGCAAAGAAACCAGTAGAACTGAGGGCTGTGCCCAGATCCATCGTTCTGAAGTTTTTAGACTATCGTACTAAGACCGCAGTGTTACAGGCAGCCTGGGCCAAAAAGACAGTCCTCTTTGGTGATACTCACCTGTTCTTCGACCACGACTTTACGCCCTACACACAGCAAAAACGAAGGGCCTTACTGGAAATCAAGAAATGGCTAGCTACAAAGAATATTAAAATGCACCTCATTGTACCTGCGCAGTTAAAAATCTTCCTGCCTAAGGGCCCAGCCTTCTTTAGATCGCTGGCTGAGGCCCTGGCTACCTTGGTGGAATTAGGGGTCCCCGGCGATCTTCTTGACAGACCAGACCCGGTGTCACCCGAAGACAGATGGAGGGAATGAGAAACCTGGAAACGAAGGAGAAATGCCAGGCAAAAAGGAAGTACAGACGACCTGCTGAATATGAAGGAAAAAGGTCCAGACCAGAATGCCGTAGCGGCCACATGTACGAGAGAATGCGGGGGTGCTGACAGAACCTGAACAGGCTTGGTCATTCCTCATACTTCTTAGATGCTCTCTTAGGAAGGGCAGAGTCATAGCTTTGATACACTGGAAAGAGGGACTATTGGGGGATTATAGCGCCAGATAGTCACTTTGCTGGGGAAAATACTGGGTTTTGTCTCTCTGGAAGGAGATAATTTGAAGGGGCAAGGAGATGAAAATTGGATGAAGGGGAGAGGGACTAATGTTTTGATCTTCTGAGGGCGGGAACATATCTGGGGGTATTTCCCTTTTCATTTTTGTTTTAGTTCGAATCTTCCCGACAGCCTAATCATTTGCACCCACAGACATCAGACAATCCTTAACTACAGGTGTCTAGATCCGTGGTGTTTGGTCCAGCTCCCCTGGCATTTTAGTTCTCTAACTGTTGCCACAAAGCCATACACCTCTCTGAATTATATGCCACCCACACTTTAACAGAGGGTGGGTTCCTATGCAAGTCTCCTCCTCACACTTTACCATGGTGGGTCTTTTCCTCCCTTTGTTTCACAGACACTTCTGGTTTTTCCATTCTAGGTTGTTCGGGGTAGAAATCCAGATATTGCCTCTACCAGTGATGGAAGATAAAATTCACGAGGTTGGGTGAGGTATTAATTGGAGGTGGACACACAACTTCAGGGGCTGGCACAGAATTAAAAGCCTGTTTCCCCCAAAGCGCAGAATGTGCGCATGGCTCTTACTGGCAGGGCCACACCCTGCCGGCTCCATAACACCGATACTGTGAGCAGGGTGCTCAGAGCAATTTGGAAGTTGTGTACATAAGTTAAAAATGACTGGTTTCATGTTCAGTTATTGTTACTTAAAGTTTACAGAGGAGTCTCGATGGCAGACAGACTTGAGAAACAAAGAGACAGGAGGTGAAAATGGTGGAGGGAATAATTGTTACCTATAATGTCCGGGGGATGGGAAGTCCGATTAAGAGGAAAAGAATAATAAATGAACTCAAGCAGAAAGGGGCAGAACTGGCTCTCTTGCAGGAGACTCACCTAGATTCCAAGGAGAGTGCGGAGTTAAGGAGGGTCTGGGTGGGCCAGGTCTTTCCTGCCTTGTATCAAGCCGACCCCCATAGGAGGGGAGTAGCTATTCTAGTACACAAACAATGTCCCTTCAGTGTGGAAAGCTCTGAGGCTGATGAGGATGGTAGATTTATTATAGTAAAAGGCAGATATAGAGACTGACCTTGCACAATTTTAAATGTTTATGCGCTCAATTCTGACACAGAGAACCAGGATTTTTTAAAGAAACTGTTCCTCAGGGTAATACCTACCTCAGGAGAACTGTTAATCGTAGGGGGAGATTTTAACTTACTGTTGAATCCGACCCTGGACCACTCTGGTTGTAATAAGGGGCCACCCTCAGGGGCAGCGAAAACTCTAACTAGATTCATGAGAGACATGGGCCTCTTTGACATCTGGCGGTATTTACATCCACAGGTAAGGGACTGTTCATGTTGGTCTCCTCCTCATGGTGTTTATTCTAGGATTGATCTGATCCTGGTCTCTAAGGGATGGGTGCATAAAACTGAGGGGGCCTCTATCCAGCCCCGGACATTTTCAGACCATGGCATGGTTTGGATGAGGCTCTGTATGACCCCGGAAGTAAAAAACTCCACTTGGAGATTGAATGTCTCCTTACTGAATAAAACAAACTTCAAGGAGAAGCTCAGGGAGGGTACAGAAGAGTACTCGCATCACAACCCGAGGCAAGACACCACACTGGCTATTTGGTGGGATGGCCTCAAGGCCTACTTAATGGGTAAAATCATACAATATGCCTCATTACTAAAGAAGAGAAACCTAGAAGAGATAGCTGAACTAGAGGCTAGGTTATGGGACCTTGAAGTGGAACACAAAATAACATTAAACCCAGAGACCAAACATGATATGGACAGCATTGGACAAAAGTTAAACAGAATGTTAGATGAAAAAATAGAGGGCCAGCTTAGATATTCCCGTCAGAGGTTCTATGAGTCAGGAGGCAGGGCAGGTAAACTCCTAGCCTGGCAAATTCGTAGGGAGGCCACCTCCAGAAATATTCTTAGGGTTAAAAACACTGAGGGAACATGGGTCTCCAACCCGGATGGTATAGCCAACCAATATAAAAAAATTCTACAGCCTCTTATATTCCCAGGAGCCAGTGCCCGACTTTGACAGCCATTTGGTAGGTTTCTTTGAGGGATCTAAGTTACAGAAGTTGACACAGGAGGAAAGAGATTTCCTACATTCCCCCCACGTGACGAGGAGATCCTAGCGACCATTCAGGCTCTGAAGGCAGGCAAGGCCCCCTGACCATGATGGCTTCCCGGCAAGATATACAAAATATGCCAGGATCTCTTAGGTTCCCTGCTGGGAGAGATTTACAGAGAAGTACAACAAAATGGCGTAACTCCTCCGAGTTGGCAGTATGCACAGATCACAGTGATACAAAAAGAGGGTAAGGACCCAGGGGGAATGCGGTTCTTACAGACCAATCTCCTTGCTTAATGTTGGCCAAAAGATATATACATCAATCCTGGCCAATAGGTTGCAAAAGGTCGTGGGGAGTCTAGTGCACCCTGACCAAACAGGGTTTATTAATGGGAGACTCCTACATGACAATATTCAACGGCTTTTAAATTTAATTACCCATCAACAATCTGTTAATGAATGCATCCTGGCCATTTTTATGGATGCAGAAAAGGCCTTCGACAGGGTCAACTGAGTTTTTTTACATCGTACCCTGCTGGAAATGGGATTCGGTGTGAAATTGAGGGAGAGTATGAGGGCCCTGTATGTGGCTCCTCGGGCCAGGGTTCGGGTTAATGGATTCACCACAGAGAGGTGTTTCCTAACATGGGATACAAGGCAGGGATGTCCCTTGTCACCTCTTTTATTTGCTCTGTGCATAGAGCCTCTGGCGGTGAAAATCCGATCCGCCCCAGATATTCATGGTATCAAGGTTGAGACTCAGGAGCACAGAATTTTTCTCTATGCTGACGACTCCCTTTTTTACGTCACCTCCTTGAAACATCTATACCTGCATTACAGAGGGAGCTAGAAAATTAGTGATGGGTGTCGGGTTATAAAATAAATTACGATAAATCCGAAGTCCTGAGGTTTGGGGGTCAGGTGCCAGGAGAGTGGTGGAGGACCTCCCCTACAGGTGGGCCAGAGCCAATGTGGTGAGATACTTAGGGATCAAGATCTCGCCCCGGCTCTCTGAATTGTTTGAACTAAATTATGGGAGACTTTGGAAAGAGATTTCTGTGGATATTGTCAGATGGAAGTTGCTCCCGCCTCCTGGGGGTAGGGTAGAAATAATAAAAATGAATATATTACCTCGGCTCATGTTTCTATTCCAGGCACTTCCAATTGGGATCCCGGGGAGTTTTTGGAAACTGGTCCTAGGGAGCTTGTCAAGTTTCGTGTGGCAAGGTGGGTGTCGGAGATTTCGTGTGGATCTCCTCTCCCAGCCCAGGCAGAGGGGAGGTCTTGCCTACCCTGACCTTAAATTGTATTACCTGGCAGCTCAGATAGCCCCAGTCATTTCCTGGTTGAAACAGGAGGGGGCAGTGGGATGGCAAGGTATAGAGAGATACCATTCCAGACAGCAGTCTTCGACCTCCTTGCCCCACGCCCCGATTACTAAAGCCATCTGGCAGTCAATTAAGAGCCCTTGGACTAGACATACCCTCAGAGTCCTTATTAAGGCCAGAAAGATTTCTCAGACTCCAAAAGGTATTGGCCCTCTGACTTCTATTCTTGGAGATTTGAACTTCCTTCCAGCACAGACAGACCTGGGTTTCAAAATATGGAATAAAAATGCCCTGGTCAGGTACCGCAATTTATTCCAGGGAGACCAATTGATGTCCTTCGAACAGTTACAGCAAAAATTTCACCTTAATAGGTCTAACTTTTATAGATTTTTACAGGTGAGACATTATTTATATACTAACAGCTTAATACCAAATATTACCCAAGACCTGACAGGGCTGGAGGAGTTTATGTACTGGTCTACCAAATTAGCTGGTCAGCGGAAGACAATATCATTAGGATATAAGGCCCTACAAGGGGAAAGGAATGAATCTTTCTGGTCCCTAAGAGACAGATGGGAAAGAGAATTAGGGCATCAGATCCCTGATCACCATTGGCGGGAGGCCTGGGTAAAGGGATGGCGTACCACCGCCTCTCCAACGTGGAGGGAGTTCCACTGGAAGTGTCTCTCCAGGTTCTACCACACTCCTTCGATCACAAAACACTTCCAGAACAGGGGCACAGACCTATGTTGGAGGGGATGCGGTCAGGTGGGCACGCATGCTCACATTTTTAGTTATGCCGGGGTGGTGAGGTTGGCAGGAGATAGCTCAAACTCTGGGCCGGATGTGGGGAGTGGTGGTCCCCTGCTCCTTTGACTCCCTCTGCCTGGGACTGGACCTTGTGGGCATTAAGGGGGAGGGTCAGAGATCTCTGTTCAGACTGCTCTGCCTAGCAGTGCTAAAGGAAATCACTGCCAGATGGCTTTCCGCCGTCCCACTGAGTTGTGGCTCCTGGCGATGCAGGGTTGAGGAGCTCAAAAGAATGGTGGGCCTAACAGCCAAATTAAGACTATTACAACAGAAACACAGGGATAGATGGAGATCATGGGAGAAAGAAGTAGGAGAAGTGGCCTTAGAGACATTGACCCCCTGTTGACCACAGCTCCTGCCCCGGGTGTGAGGCGGGTTCTGAGATGTCAGTAAGAGAGCCACCTGTACTCACAGGGCGGGACATGACCTCCGGACCTCTTGCAGAACGCAGGTGAGAACTTAGATAGTTGAAAATCAGTTGAAACTAGAAGTGGACTGGCCCTTTCCCCTCTGCTTCCCCAGCTCTTCATAAGCCTCAAGATTTATACCTGCCAATCGAGTCTCCCCCTATAATTATAGATTTTGTTACAGGACTTCTGTTGAGTCCTATGATGTTAGGGGCTCTTCCTGTTTTTGTTTATACTACAGTCTCCTTATTCCTATATCTTTTACTGAACAAGTTCATGTTGGCATGTTTATGATATTCTACATGAAACTCAGTCCATAGCCGGCTCGGTGGCGCTGAGGGTTGAGGCGCTGGACGCCACACCTCGCTCCATGCTGGCGACCCGGGTTCAGGAGCGGACTCGGGTCGCTGGTGAGCCGGCTGGGGGGAGTTAGGCTTGAGCGTCCCACGACAGCTCACCTACTCCAGGGAGGGTCAGGCTATAGCCCGAACACTTGTCTGACTCCGAGCGGAGGCTCGGAGTACTGCAAGCCCCCAATGTTAAGGGGAAGGGCTGCCGACATACAGCGTGACATCGGCGCTCTGCGCCTTGACATCAGGGAGTCCTACGCTGTGGGGGTGGGCGAAAGCGGAAAAATGCCTGCCATCGCCGGGAAGATGGAGCCTCCGGAGACGTGCCCTCGACGTGCCTCCGCCCGCCCGAAGGCCCCCGAACCGACGAAATCTGATTGTTGGGGTAAGGGGGCTCTGCTCCATCCCCGCTCGGGGGGTAAACCGAAGCTCTATGGGGTTCCTGTGGGGTCATACGAGCAGGGTGGAAGGCAGAGGGATGTCAACCTTGAGGCTCCTGAAGGGTCGGGGATGGCAGGCAAGAAGGAGGAAAAATAGTAATTTCAAAAAAGAAACTCAGTCCTCAGTATATGAGAAAATATCTTTGGGAAAAGCATGTTACTTGCCCTAATAATAGAGGTATGCAGAGTCTGGTTTACTCTCTGAAGACTTCTTGGTTACCTGAGAATATGATATAGCTCACAAGTACCAGATCATTAGTGTCTAAAAAGTAAAAGCAATTTGTTAGACTGATATATCATTAATTGTTATACACATGTAATTAGCTAACAGAAATGGATGTACTTCACTTGACAATATGAGCTGTATTTCTGAATTTTTGAAATAAACTTTAAGTTAAAAAAAAAAGAAATTGGGCAGTCTAGGGGTGGGCTCCAAAGTGGTAAACTAGGGAAAAAAATGGTTAATGGGTAGGCGACAGAGGGTGGTGGTAAATGCCACTCACTCGAATAAGGACAGAGTAGCCAGTGGGGTGCAGCAGGGCTCAGGACTGGGACCAGTCCTTTCAGTGTCTTCATAAGTGACACTGCAGAAGAACTGGAAGAGAAGATATGCCTCTTAGCAGAGGACACCAAAATCTGTAATGGGGGACAGCCAGGAAAAGGTGGAGAGAATGAGTAGGGACTTTAGAAAATCTGAGACGTGATTGAGGGCATGGCAGCTGGGGTTCAATGCTATAAAGGGCAAAACCATGCACCTAGGACATGGAAACCCAGGAACGGAGTATAAAATGGGGAAGCGGTACTGATGATCACTACGCAGGAAAGAGACTTTGGGGTTATCATATCTGATGACCTCAAAGTGGTGGGGCAATGTGGCAAAGCAGTGGCCAGAGCCGGTGGTATGCTGGGGGTGCATAGGGAGAGGTATCACCAGGAGGAGGGGGGAGGTGGTATTACCACTGTATCTGTCACGGGTGAAACCCCACCTGGAGTACTGTGTCCAAGACTGAAGGCCACATTTCAGAAAGGACACAGACAGGATGGAGGCGACCAGAAAAGGGAAATTAAAAAGGTGCAGGGATTACATCAAAGACCCTATGAGGAGAAACTTAAGGATCTCAACATATACACTCTAGAAGATATGAGGGGGAGGACATGATACAGACTTAAAAGTACCTTATGGGGGTAAACAGGGTAGAGAAGGGGAGTCTGTGTCAAATGAGGAAGCGCACCAACACAAAAGAGCATGCAAAGGCATGCAATGAAGCTGGAAGCGGGAAATGTAAGAGAGATGCGAGGAAGTACTACTTCACTGAAAGAGTGGTGGACATCTGGAATAGTATGCCAGCAGAGGTGGTGGAAGCGAAAACAGTGGGGGACTTCAAACATGCATGGGATAAGCATGAGGGAATATTGATATATAGGCAGGGAGGGTCAACGGAGACCAGGTAGGGTCTGTGGAGACAGAATAGGCAGGGAAAATCTGGGCAGATTGGGTAGGCCAAGCGGTCCTTTTCTGCCAACAATGTCTATGTTTCGAATGGAAGAGTGCCCTGTACTCAGACTGGGCAGAGCCATTTTCAGGAGCTCTAGATGCTTTCTACAATGTCAGTGCCTCACCAGTTTGTGGAAATAGGAGCTGGTTAAATACTGAAATCAAGGCACACAGAGTTCCCATTGCATGGCTGGAGTATGACACACTCTTAGATTATAGAAAAAAAAAACCAGACCAAGTTGCCCTCCTAGGGTAACTGGGCAGTCATGGTATGGTGGAATTATTCAGTTTTGACCTTGACGGTATACATTCCTTTTAATTGTCAGTTCTAGCCAGTAGAGGTGTTTTAACAAGCTGATGCACAAGAGTGTATGTATGCATGGGTATGCGTGCATGACCTTAAGTGGGTGAGTGTGAGTGTGTGTGAGAGTGTGTGTGTGTGTGTGTGTGTGTGAGAAATTCATTACCCACAGCCCTGGCAATGACATATCACAGAACTGAAACTCGGCTCCTACCTCTTAGTAGCTGTTTGATCTCCTTGCTAGCCTGGGTGGTGGTGAACTGGTTTACAATGTCCAGGGCAGTCTGGTTGTAGGTATTTCTGATGTTCACATCAACGCCAGCCTGTACAGTAAGGAACCAAGTCAGTTTTTCCAGGTATGTGATAACAATTTCTAATCCACAGGAGCTCCCTCTGCTGACAAAGCAAGCCACAGGAGGACCTCAAACCATCCACTTCTTCACATTAGGTTGCAAACAGTGGGCATGTTACCCCAGCCAGCCTACAGTTGACAAAGACCTGTGTAACCTCAGACTGCTAGTTGCTGGCACTATAAGTAGTACTGCTATCGTCAATGACTTCAGCCCATCAGCAGTAAGCACTGCCCTCACTAGCCACAGCCTGCCAGCACTGGGCATTGCTCTCCCCAACCACATGATGTTAGTACTGGCACTGCCCTCCCTGTGCATAGCCTGCCAGCAGTGGGCATTGCTCTCCCCAACCACAGGATGTTATTACTGGCACTGCCCTCCCTGTGCATAGTCTGCCAGCAGTAGGCAGTGCTGTTGCTAACCTCAGACTGCCAGTATTGGGCAATGCTCTCCTACACCACAGCCTGGAAGCCAGGGGCACTGCCCTCCTCCACCATAGCTTTCCAGCTATGGGCACTGATCTCTCTAACCACAGCCAACCATAAGTGGGCACTGCTCTCCTACACCATAGCTTGCCAGCTATGGGCACTGATATTTCTAACCACAGCCTGCCAGAAGTGGGCACTGCCCTCTCTAACCATAGTCTGCCAGAAGTGGGCACTGCTCTCTCTAACAACAGCCTTCCAGAAGTGGGCACTGCTCACTAACCGAAGCCTGCCAGCACTGGGCACTGCCCTCTCTAACCACAGCCTTCAAATCAAATCAAATCAAACTTTATTTATAAAAGGTGCCTTTCCAAAACCAAGGTGCCTGTACATAACATAATAAAAATCAACAAATAATTAAAACAATAATTAATATTAATCCAATGCAGCATAATTTTAAAAATCATTATATGCAAGGCTAAAAAGATGCGTTTTTAATGCCCCCTTAAAGCTTTGGACAGTCGGGCAATCTCGCACCTGACGAGGTAGAGAATTCCACAGGGTTGCAAACCCTGGGAATCTCTAGCAATCCCTCGTCAGTGGATCGGAGAGGGCGGGAGGGACAGTAGGGACAAAAGAAAACTTTCAGGTAGCCAGCACTGGGCACTCTCTCTAGCCGCAGCCTGCCAGCAGTGGGCACTGCTCACTAACTACAGCCTTCTAGCACTGGGAACTGCCCCCCTCTAACCACAGCCTGCCAGAAGTGGGAACTGTTTTTTCTAATTACAGCCTACCAACCATGGGCACTGCCCTCTAACCAAAGCCTACCAACAATGGGCATTTCTCTCCCTTACCAAAGCATGCCAGCAGTGGGCACTGCGCTCCCTAACCAGAGCATGTCAGCACTGGGCACTGCCCCTGACAATATCCTGCCAGCAGTGAACAATGCTCTAACAACAGCCTGCCAACACTGGGCGATGCCCTCCCTAACCACAGCCTACCAGCAGTGGGTACTGCCCTCTCTAACAGCATGCCAGCACTAGGCACTGCCCTCCCTGACCAGAGCCTGCCCACATGGGGCACTGTCCTCTGTGACCACAGATTGCAAGCAGTGCATTACCTTCCCTAACCACAACCTGCTTGCCCCGGGTTTGAATCCCATCAGCCCCCACTTGCACAGTATGTGATCCTGAGCAAGTCACTTAACTTCCTTCTGCTCCCAGGTCGCACCTGGAAACAAGCTCTGGCTTAGTGTGCTACTCCTGGATAAACAAACAATTTCCTTTCCCTCCCCCCTTTTCCCAGACTACAGCCTGCCAACAGTGAAACATAAACTTTGACAGCAGATAAAGACCACTTGGCCCACCTAGTCTGCCCATTTCCTTATCTACTAGATCAGATCCTAGTTAACCAACAGCCTACTTCTTCCTCCCCCCCCCACCAAAATTGCCTTATGTCTGTCCCATGCATTCTTGAATCCCCCTCCCAGTTTTTGACCCCACAACCTCCTCAGGAAGGCCATTCCATGTGTCCACCACCCTCTCTGTGAAAAAATACTTCCTCACATTGCCCTTGAGCCATCCCCCCTCTATCTTCAGATTGTGTCCCCTTGTTCTTGCACATCTTTTTCTTTTTTAAACTTTATTTTTATTTTTCATCAGTCTTATGACAAGAAACATCACATATGGCAAACAGACCATACAGTTTTACATTTCTGGGACCATAGGTCATCATACAAAGGATCATCATATGCATCCACCATATTAAGGTACATTATTGGGGGGATTAGCTTACATATTATATTCAAGATTTGCTGTTAACTAAGCCCATGAGTAACATGGCTGTGTTCCACAATGTAAGGATTGTCCAGCAATTTCAATCTAAAGTGCGGCATCCCATATTTATGGGATTATTTGTTGCCATGCATAAATCTTAATTAGGAACAGAATTTCCAAAGGGTTATGCAGCTGAAATATAGAACAAGAACAGAATTCTAGACTTTAAGTTCCAATCCTAAACACCATTAAGAAGTAATATGAGGCAATAAGTACTGACTACTCTAAATCAGTATAGCTTTAAAAAATAAACCCCAAAGTACTTTGGCCCCATCAAAATTACAGACCCCTGAGTGTCCTAATCAACACTATAAAATTAAACGCTCTCCAAAACGGAGTGTCCAACTTTTATGTCCCTCAATCCAGATTTATTCTGTATAACCAGCATAGCATCTTTTAGTAGAAGAAGCAATCATAAATCAGGGCCTACAGCCTCCCATTCAAGTGTCCCCTTGTTCCTCATTATCAGAGCTTTCACCCTCGGCACGCTTATCTATAGCCTCAGCACTTCACCTTACCCGCTTCCACAGGATACGAAAAAATGTAGACTTTCCCCTGATGTGTAATTTGAAGTCGGGCAGGATAGATTATCGTGTGAGGCATCCCTGCATCTCTCAGTGCTCTCCTTACCCTGTCAAATCTCTTCCACCGCTGCCTGGTTGCGAAACTAATGTCCGGGAAGATATAAACCTGATAGTCATCTTGGTGTAAAGGGCTTGCTCTGCGGGCATAACGGAGGATCTGATCAGGGGCTCCCATTCCTGAGGTCACCACCATCAGCATCCTGGGTTCTTCAGAATTCTGCAGTCGTCCCCTAGGTGTTTTCTGATAAACTTTCTGCACCTCCCATTTAGTCTCTGCATTGTCTGGGCTTAACTTAGCAGTGAGCCAATCCTGGACAAACATCATGGGATGATCTCATTCAACACCTTCTGGGAGGCCAATTATCCTGATGTTAGCAGTTCGCACTTGGTTTTCCACAGACTCCAGCCTAGTTCGAAAGTATTGGGATTCTTTTACCATGAGGGCAGCAGCACTCGAGGAGGCATCTGTTAGTTTTCGGACCTCCACTAACTCATTTTTAATACCATCTACTGTCGTTTCCAAAACCACGACTCGACTACTAAAATCATCCACCTTTTGGTTTAGGCTGGAAACAGATAGGCTCAAATGCTGTAACTGTTTCTAGAGATGCCACAGTCTCTGTGGAGCAGAGTTCGCTCTCAGCCTGCGTGGCAGTTTCAGACCTGGAGGCTCCACCGATATTTTTACTTTTTTCGGCAACTCCTGCAGCACAATCTTTCTTTGGATTGACCATTTGTACTATTTTGAGATCACTCTTTTCATTGGTAAGTTTCAAAAAGCGAATTAAGAATCCAAAAGTGTAGGATTATAGTCGATTTAAATGAGACTGACAGAGCCACAAATTTCTGCTGCTTTCTGACTTGAGCTCAACAGCACCCCCACATATTTTTCTGAAAGATGCTAGCCTCTTGGACTTTGCTGATTCCCTTGAGGTACTTGAAAGTTTATCATGTCCCCCCTCTCCTTCCTTTCCTCAAGGGTATGCATATTAAGCTCCTTTAGTCTTTCTTCATATGGCTTCTGCTGTAGACCCTGCACCATTTTAGTTGCCCTCCTCTGGACTGCCTCCATATTGTCTATGTCCTTTCGGAGATGGGGTCTCCAGAACTACATGCAGTACTCCAGATGGGGTCTCACCAACTGTCTATATAGAGGGATAACAACTTCCTGTTTTCTACTGGTGATGCCTCTCCCCATACATCCCAGTATTCCCCCAGCCATCCTTACTGCCTTCTCACATTGCTTGTTTATCGTTAGGTTATCTGATATGACTACCCCCAGGTCCCTTTCCATTTTTGTTGTTGTTAATACCCCCCGTTGTGAACGCTTCCCCTGGGTTTTTGTTTCCAGGTGCACTACTTTGCACTTCTTTGCACTGAATCTAAGCTGCAATACTTTTGACCATTCTTCCAACCTTGCTAAGTCCCTTCTCATCCTTTCCACCCCTTTGTGTATCAACCCTGTTGCAGATCTTTGTGTCGCCTGCAAAGAGGCATACTTTTCATTCCAGTCCCTCTGCAATGTCACTTATAAAGACATTAAACAGGACTGGACCTAGTATTGAACCCTGCGGTACCCCACTAGTAACTCCCCCTTTCTTCGGAGTGGACTCAGTTTACTATTACCCACTGTGTCCTGTTGTCCAGCTAATTTTTTACCCAGTCTACCACCCTGGGACCCACTCCCAGGCTGGCTAATTTGTTTAATTTGTGTGGGACTGTGTCAAATGCCTTGCTAAAGTCTAGGTAGGCCATATCCACAGCTCTCCCATGTCTACTACTTTGGTCACCCAGTCAAAGAAATCTATTTAGTCTGACATGACTTTCCTGCTGTGAATCCATGCTGCCTTGGATCCTGTGCCCTGATGACCTCTAGGTACTCAACAATTTTTTCTTTCAGAAGTGATTCCATTGTTTTCCCTACCACTGAGGTCAAACTAACAGATCTGTAGTTTCCTGCCTCTGCTTTGCTCCCACTTTTGTGAAGGGGAATCACACCCACCCTCCTCCAGTCCTTAGGTACCACACCATCCTCCCATTATTTGTTGAAAAGGATAGTCAGTGGTGTCACTAGTTCTCCCCTTAGTTCTTTTAGAATTCTGGGGGTGAATCCTGTCAGGCCCCATTGCTTTGTCCATCTTCAGTTTTAGGAGTTCTTTCAGAATCCTTCTGTGAAAGGACAGGTATCGACCCCCCTATCCAGAGTGCTTCTATTGACTGGATTAGGTACCTCCCCCTGCCCTCCCTGACCACAGCCTACCAGTAGTGGGCACTGACCTCTATAACTACAGCCTGCCAGCTATGAGAAATGACCTCCCACACCATGGCCTATCAACAATGATCTGCCTTCCCTAACCATAGCTTGCCAGCAAGGGTTACAGCCCTCACTAACTACCCTAACCACAGCTTACCAGCAAAGGTTATAGCCCTCACTAACTACCCTAACTACAGCTTGCCAGCTGGGGTTACAGCCCTCACTAACTACCCTAAGTACAGCTTGCCAGCAGGGGTTACAACCCTCACTAACTACATCATGCTGGCAATGGCACTGCCCTTTCTAACTACAGCCTGCCAGCACTGGTCACTGTCCTCCCCAGTCATAGCCTGCCAGCAGTGGGCACTTCTCTCTCTCTTTTTTTTTGGCCTGAACCCAGCTTCGCACCTCCCCAGCACACCATCCCCACCATGCCCAGGCTTACTCCTCTGGGCAGGGCTGCCAGGTGGGCACCCCCTCCCAACAGTCACACTGAATCTTGCCCTGGCTTACCCCCCAGTGCAGGACCATGGGAGCGGGCCCCCCCCCCGGTGGACAATGGGGGTAATGGAGATGGAGGCAGAGCAGGGCATCACAGCTGGGGCTGGCATTTTGTGGATGTTGTGGAAACCCTTGGAGGAGGGGCGTGCAATGACATCCTTGAGACAAGCCCCACATTTGTCCCTCCTCGGCTGAATTGGTGACCAGTTAGCAAGGATCCCTGGCCTCGCCAGGGGTCACTAGTGTGTCAGCCGCCCGCCTCCCCCGGAGAAGGGAGAGCCTCGGGCACTCGATCCTTTCTCCCCCAGCTGGCCCTCCAACTCCTGGGTCCATCCTCGAACCCGGGATGTTGGCGTCGCATGCGGACGTCCTGCCACTATGCTGGCAGGCCAGCCCAGCACTACTCTCTCTCTAACCACAGCTTGCCAATGGTGGGCACTGCTCTAACCACAGCCTGCCAGCAGTGAGCACTGCCCTCTCTGACCACAGCCTGCCAGCACTAGACACTGCTCCCCCCACCACCGTACCCTGTGAGCAGTGTGCTGCCCTCCCTATCCACAGCCCAGAAGTAGTAGGCACTGCCCTCATGGACCACAGCCTGCCAGCAGTGGGCACTACCCTCCTGACCATAAGCTACAGTAGTGAGCAGTGACCCCTCTAACCACAGCCTGCCAGCTATAAGCACTGCCCACCCATCCCATAGCACATCAGTAGGGCTCTGCCCTCCCTAAACACAACCTACCATCAGGGGGCACAGCACTCTTGAACCACAGTTTTGCTAGCAGTGGGCACTGCCCTCTCCAACCACAGCCTGCCAGCACTAGGCATTGCCCTCTCTAACCACAGTCTGGCAAAATGGGTCACTTCCCTCTCTAACCACAGCCTGCCAGCACTGGGCACTGCTGTCTCTAACCACAGCCTGCCTGCAGTGGGCACTGCACTCTCTAACCAAAGCTTGCTAGCAGTCACTGTCTCCTAACCACAAACTGCCAACAGTGGGCAGTGCCCTCTCTAAACACAGCCTGCCAGTGGCACACAGAATGCCCAGTCCAATACTGGGCTACATGAGCCTTCCTTATCTGGCTTGAATAGCTTCCAATGAGTATCCGATTACTGATGTGTCCTAATCACAAAAGTGTGGACAACAGGCAGTCCAAGTAGCACAAATAAAGTGCAGAGCACTGCTGTGCAGATGTTATAAACAGTGGCAGACAAAACCACACAGAACAAACCACAGATCTGACCAGTTTTGCCCAAAGACTTCCTCAGGGTGGTTTTGTTTGCACAGCACTATTCTGCACTTTAAAATTGATAAACTGAAAGTATTTTTCACTGTTTGGCTGCTGCCAGCCTCCTTTTATTGCTGGCAGATACTGCGACTTACAGGTAGGCCTCCAGTCCTGTAAGAGCAGCACTTATGGTAAGGGGTTGCAAGGTCCCCTCATTCCCATACACAATTCAGCAAAGGACATCAGAACTGGCACCCGGACACAGACCGTCCAACTGGTGCTGCTGCTTTTATTTCAGCTTATGGCTTGTTACTAATGACAATCCAGCTAAGATGCAATATCTCGTTTTCAGTGGAGTCCCGCTTTTAACCAGTTTTATTTCTTGCCATCCTTTGCTTCTTGCTCTCACATCCCCTGCGCACCCCCTAGCCCTCTCTCTCTGATCTTCTTGGTAGACTTACTAGTTAACTGTATTTGCTCAGCACCAAACGTAATGGTGGGTGGCCTGCTACATCGGCCATGTGGTGCCTCATGGGGGGCTGATGGGACCAGGGCATTTTCCTCTGGTGTTCTCCTCCCCAGGGCTTCGGTGTGCAGTGACATGCACACTTCAAGGCTCCTGTATACACCCAGGTCTGCGGACAGCCTTACCCCTTCTGTTGCTCTCGCTCGTGCTGCCACCTGGCCTCTACCAGGTGACAGTCTGGCAGAGAGACGTAGGATTCCCCCACCGAGGGAGAAAGGCTGTCCCTGGGAAGCTTTATCATTCCTCCCTCGGCCAGCCCTCAATGACCCCTGCTCGTTCCTGAACCTGGGTGGCCGGCATCATGAGCAGAATCCCTGCCGCTGCACTGATGAGCTAGCTCTGCATTTACCCAGTTTTAAAGCGGAGGGGTGGGGGGTGGGTTGGACTTAAGCACTGAGTGAACCATCAGAATGTGGCTCCATTTACTCCTACCCAAACCCCAGGAGGACAGGATCCTACCTGAATAGCAGAGACTGGCGAGGGAGGCTGTGTCCACTAAGTAGCCCAGAACCAGTGCCATCAGACTCTGTGGGCAGGGCAAATGGAGGCATAAGAGGTTAAAGCTATATATTGATTATATCTGCGTACTGAAGAGTTTTGTGATCTTCCCCAACCAAAGACTAAGAGGGCATTAAAACGTCAGTGTACCAAAACTCACCTCCAGGAGATGCCCCTCTGACCCAAGAGTCAGAGGGCATTAAAACATCACTGTACCCAAACTCACTTCCAAGAGTTGGCTCCTCTCACAACACAAGTGTTATTACAAAGTCAGTGTACCCAAACTCACCTCCAGGAATTCTCCCTCTCCCAAATGTCAGAAGATACTAAAACAGCAATGTACCAAACTAACCTCCAACCCAAGAGCAAAGGGATATTAGAATGCCAGTGCACCCAAACTCACCTCCAGGAATTCTCCCTCTCCCAAATGTCAGAGGACACTAAAACAGCAATGTACCAAACTAACCTCCAACCCAAGAGCAAGGGGATATTAGAATGCCAGTGCACCCAAACTCACCTCCAGGAGTCTGGGGATATTAAAATGTCAGCACACTCCAAAAGCACCTCTTGGAGTACCCCCCTGACCCAACAGCCAGAGGGAATTAAAGTGTCAGTGTACCCAAACTCACCTCCAGGAACCCTCCCGCCCCAAGAGCCAGAGGCATTAAAATATCAGTTTACTCAAACTCACCTCCAAGAGTAGGCGCACAACCTCCGTCTTCCCGTACAGTGCTGCTTCATGAAGTGCAGTGCCAGTTTTGGCCTGTTTGTTTATGTCGATCCCAGCCTTGAGCAGTAGCCTAGTCAAAAAAGAAAAGCCCAAACTGTTGATTACATACTGAAGGGCTAGTGGAATGGTGGGGGGTGGATTTCTCTAACACACACATGTTCACATGCCAGGTTCTCATACCTATAGGCTTCCAACTGCAGTTGAACTGTCCTCTATTACAAATCACTTAATTTCAGCCAATCAGCACCGTGAGCCACCATACCTCTTATCCTATGTATAGTGGTCTCTCTCATATGCAGGAACATTAGAAGTGGAGCAGTCCACCTAACAGTCAAAGGGAGGGTGATTTCATTTAAAGGTGACCTGCACAGTTTATATTTGGCCTCTCCCTCCCTCATACCTTGCCATGCCGCTGCAGGGGTAAGGCTGTTATAACCACAGTTTCTGAGCTCTGCGGACAGTCATTTTCCTGGCCAGGATGAGTGTAACCTCCTGTTACCCAGGGTTACTAGAGATCCCAGTAAGACCTAGTGGTAGGCATTGAAGGCAGCTTGTGAAATTCCAGTTAAATGGATTTAACACTGTCTCACTCTGTTCTCAGTCTCAGCTGAGACTGAGGGATGACATCATTTTAGAACTGTCGCAGCTGCATAAGCCACACTGGAAGGTTGCAGTTGGAGGTTAGAGTAGAATGTTGGGGATTTTGAAGTGAGTCAGTAGAGCCTGTTGCAGTCTGTAGTAGAGGTGCTCTGCTGTAAGCAGGCCCTCAGAGCTCTAAGTTCTGTCAAAGAGCTATTTTTTGTTGTATAGGTGTGTGTTCTTGCCTGAAGAGGAACACAAGGAGAGCACATTGAAGTGGTAGAGACCACTTTCAGTGGTTCAGGGCCCCATCCCTGCAGGGAGGGGGGGAAGGAATCAGCCTGCTTCCAGGGGCAACCCCCCCCCCGGTCCAGCTAGAGATAAAGAAGCTGCCTGATTTAAGTTCGTGCTGAGACACCAGAAGCTCTGGACGAGATTTCTTTGAGGAGAAAAAGCCTGTGGGGCACCTGCAACCAAGGGGTGAGTTCGCTCTGCTAAAGGGCCATGTGTTTTCACCTGAATCAAGATGAAACTAAAGTGACTGTTATTGTGGGGTCAGGAAAAGACAGCCAAGTACAGTTTGGAAGATGTGGGGATTGTACTGCTTAACTATGTGGGGGGTTTAGAGTAATGGACACAGCCACTTATTAAGTATGTTCAAGTTCAGCACAAATGGGATGTAAAGACAGTAGATTGAATGTGAATACATTTAAAGAGAATCTACACAGCAAAGTGTTTTAAAGGATGAGGTGTTACAGTCCAGAGAAATGGCTGGGTATGAATTATGGGAGTGAGAGGTGGGAGACCCATCAGTAGTAACCAAATTCACCTCTACGGGTTTACTTTGGGACACCTGTTGCTTTCTCTCAGGTACTTGGCCGGTGCCTGAGGAAAATACCCAGACATGGGATTGATGAGGAAGAATCCCTGATGGAGCAGAAGTGCTCATAGGTGGTTTAGGGAGCAACCAGTAAATGTTTCCATGCCAAAAGGAAAGTGTCCAAGTGGCTGGCAAGGGAGCCGAGCCAGGAAAACCAGAGCAGCATGCAAGTTTGGGCTGTGTGCCCAGTGTGTTTCAGAGCCTGAGGGCTAAAGTGAATGAGGATGTGTCCTGATCTCCATAAATCTGCACTACCAGGGTGTAGCTCCATGGGGTCCATCTATGCTTTGTTATTCAGTTGGATGTGAATAAAGCCACACTTTAGAATCCCACTTCTGGTATTGGACATTACAGTTATTGCTTCCTTGTCCGGAGTTACTTGGGTGCCCTGTGCAGAGTAGCCAAACCTAGCCAATGTGCCGAGTGACATATTCCTCCCCAAACCTAGCCCACCAGGTAGAGCTGTCAAGATAGAAATGGCATACCTGGGTGGAGGTTACACTAAAAGCCAGCAGAAATAGGCTAACGGTCTTTTGTGTCTGCTCAGTAACCAGCCCCTATTAGGCGCTCGCTCCTCCACCCCTCCAGCCCCCGGGAAGGTCATCTTGACTTCAGTATGCCCATGCACCTGTCCCACCCCACTTAAAGCCCTCCACGTGCCCTCCTCCACTAGACTCCTGGGCAGTGCATTCCATGGCCCACCACCCTCTCAGTGAGTAATGCCTTCTACATTCTCCCTGTAGTTTTCCCCTCCAGCTTCCACTAATGCCCCTGGTTTGTGCCCCTTTCTTTAGCCTGAACATTTCTTTTGTTCTGCCTCTGTTAATCGCTTTCACATATTTGAAGACATCTATCATGTCCCACTGTCTCCTCCTCTCTCTCCAGTGAGTATAGCCCAAGGACTTCCAGCCTTTCCTCATAGGTCCTTTCACTCATGCCCCAATCATCCTGGTTGCCCTCCCTGAACCCTCTCCAGCAATGCTATGTCCTTCCCTAAGGTGAGGTCTCCAGAGCTGCACTTGATACTCAAGATGCGGCCTGACCAAGGCATTATACAGAGGGAGGATCACCTCCCTCCTCCTGGGCGTAATTCCCGGCAATGCAGCCCAGAATCCTGTTTGCCTTTGCCACAGATTTGCAGTTTTCACTGTTGTTCATTTTGGTGTCTACCACCACCCCCAGGTCCCTTTCACTCATTGTGACTTGGGTGAGGCCCTCCCAGGGTGTATACATGACCTGGGTTTCTGACCCCAGATGCAGCACCCTACACTTCCCTGGATTAAACCTCAGTCCCCACCTTCTTGACCAACCCTCCAGGGTATCAGATTCCCTCTGAACTGTCTAGCTTCCTCCCGTCTGCCAGTGAAACATAGAAACATAGACTTTGACAGCAGATAAGGACCGCTAGGCCCATCTAGTCTGCCCATTTCCCTACCTACAGGATAGGCCGCAGATCCTAGTTAACCAACAGCCTATTTCTTCCTACCCCCACAAGAATTGCCTTATGTCTGTCCCATGCATTCTTGAATTCTCCCACAGTTTCAGACCCCACAACCTCCTCAGGAAGGCTGTTCCATGCATCCACTACCCTCTCTGTGAAATAATACTTCCTCATATTGCCCCTGAACCGCCCTCCTTCTATCTTTAAATTGTGTCCCCTTGTTCTTGCAAGTCTCTTTTTCTGAAAGATGCTACCCTCTTGGACTTTGTTGATTCCACTGAGGTACTTAAAAGTTTCTATCATGTCCCCCTCTCCTTCTTTCCTCAAGGGTATACATATTAAGCTCCTTTAGTCTCTCCTCATATGGCTTCTCTTGCAGACCCTGCACCATTTTAGTTGCCCTCCTCTGGACTGCCTCTATTCTGTCTATGTCCTTGCGGAGATGGGGTCTGCAGAACTGGACACAGGACTCCAGATGGGGTCTCACCAACTGTCTGTACAGAGGGATAACAACTTCCTGTTTTCTGCTGATGATGCCTCTCCCTATACATCCCAGTATACCACCCAGCCCTCCCTACTGCCTTCTCACATTGCTTGCTAACCTTAAGGTCATCTGATATGATTACCCCCAGGTCCCTTTCCTTTTTTGTTGTTGTTACTACCTTCCCACCCATTGTGTATTCTTCCCCTGCATTCTTGTTTCCCAGGTGCATTATTTTGCACTTCTTTGCATTGAATCCTAGCTGCCATACTTCTGACCATTCCTCCAACCTTGCCAAGTCCCTTCTCATCCTTTCCCGCCTCCTTGTGTATCAACCCTGTTGCAGATCTTTGTGTCATCTTCAAAAGGCATACTTTTCCTTCCAGTCCCTCTGCAATGTCACTGATAGAAGACATTAAAGGACTGGACCAATCTGAACCCTAAGGTACCCCACTAATAACCCCTTTCTTCAGAGTGGACTCCATTTACAATTACCTTCTGTGTCCTGTTGTCCAGCCAATGTTTTACTCAGGCTACCACCCTGGGTCTCACTCCCAGGCTGGTTAATTGGTATTAATCTTTGTGTGGGACTGTGTCAAATGCCTTGCTAAAGTCTAGGTGGGCCATGTCACAGCCCCTCCCTGGTCTAGTGATCAGTGCTCCCAGTTTTGAATCATCCATAAAGAGGCTCATCCTACTCCTAACCTCCTCCCTATATCGGAGACATAGGCATTGAACAGGAGTGGCCCGGTACCAAACCTTGGGGAACTCCCTGGAGACCTTCCTAAGGGAGGAGACTGTCCCACCAACCACTACCCTCTGTGCTCTTTCTGTTAGCCAATTTTCTACCCATCTAAGCAACTGTCCTCCCCCATCCCCCAGCATAATCAACAACCCAATGTGGGGTACGAGTCAAGCCTTACTGAAATCCAGATAAAGGACATCCACCGGTCTTTGTCGGTCCAGGATCCCTATCACCCAGTCGTAAAAATCTATGAGGTTGGTCCGACACAAACTCCCCAGGACAAAACCACACTGTTTGTCATCCATGTGCCTCAACCTTTCCAGTTGCCTCCCGAGCTTCTCCTTGATGAAGCCCTCCATTAGTTTGCCTACCACCGACGTTAGGCTGACAGGCCTGTAATTTCCCATCTCCTCCCAAGACCCCGTTTGTGGATAGGCACCACATGAGCCACCCTCCAGTCTTGAGGCACCCACTCTGTCTGCAGAGAGCGTCAAAAGTGTAGCTAGCAGAGCTGCTAGTTCATCCACCACTTCCTTCAGAACCCTCCGATGCAGCCCATCAGGTCCCGGCGCCTTATCAGTTTTCAGCGATGAAGGGTCTCCCTCACGCTGTCCTCTGATTTCTCCCTCCCAACCCCCTCAACTAAACACCCATCCCTTCTAGGCCTGGCCCAGCCGGTGCCTCAGCCTCTTCTGATCCTCTCAACTCCATGTGACCTCTCTGCTCAGCTGTCTCCCCTCCCTCCCTTCCGGCTGAATGGATCCCCTGTCTCCTTCCATAAGTATCGAGGTAAAGTACTCATTTAGTACCTCTTCCTGCTCCCCCACCTTCTGAGCCCACCCCTACCTAGTCCAAATCCTGGAGATCTGTGCTCTCCCTTTTTTCTTCTCCCCTATGTATCTATAAAATCCCTTTCCACCCCTCTGGATATCCCTAGCCAGGTTTTGCTCCATCCTCGCCTTGGCTCCCCTCACCACTCTGGTGACTCTCCTTGCTGTCATTTCATAGTCTCCTCTCTCCCTTGTCCCCCTGGAGCGCTTAAAACATGCATGGGGCAGCCTTTTTATCCCTCACTGCCTCTTGTATCTCCCTGGTCCATCAGCACGGCTTGTTGGCTCTACCATTTTTATGCCTTACCCCTGTACATGAGCTAGTACTCCCTAGAGGAGAGGAGGGAGAGAGGGGATATGATAGAGACATACAAGTATCTTACAGGGAGGAACAGGGTGCAGGAAAACACTATTTTAAGGAAAAGATGTTCCAGGACTAGAGGCATGGGATGAAGTTGGAGGAGGATGATTCAGAGGAAACATGAGAAAGAATTTCTTCACAGAATGGGTGGTGGACAAGTGGAACCTGCCAGAGGAAGTGGTGGGGCTGGAAACAATCACGGGATTTAAGAATGCATGGGATAGACATAAAGGAATTCTGGAGGTCAGGGGTAAGGGGCAACAGACTTCTAGGAAAACAAACTGAACTTACAAGCTCAAATGGGCAGACTGGGTGGGTCATAGGCCCTTATCTGCCGACACTGTCTATGTATCTATGTATCTATGTATCTAGTAGCCTCTGCACCCCTTTCTTAATGGTCTCCCACAAGCTACCAACATCCATTTCTGGCCTAATTTTGTTCAAGCTCCCTCTTAGAATCCTGCCTATACCCATGAAATCTGCCCCCCTGAAATGCACTACTACTGTATTTGAGCGGATATCCTCTCCCTCCCCAGACACAGCAGAAACCAGACCGTGACATGGTCTCCATCTGCCAGCGGACTACACCTCCAGACACCTTATCTGGTCACTGTCTGCAAGGACAATGTCCAGTATCCTCCCCTCCTGGTAGGTTCCCCCACCTGTTGGACCAGAAAGGCATCCTGAAACACATCCATCAGTCTCTGCTCCCTGTTCACCACTGGTGTCATAGTGTCCCAGTCCGCCCCCGGCATATTTAGATACCCCATGACCACCACCCTACCCTTTCCACGGTCACAGTGCCTCTTGATGTTCCTAACTAATTTTTCCTCCAGGGCCTCATCCATTGCATGGGGTCTGTATACCACCCCTATTTTCAATCTTTTGCCTCCCCTCATTTGCAGGGTTACCCAAATCGCTTCCACTCCCCCATCAGCCTCCTCCACTCCACTAACCACTGTGCCATTCTTGACTATCAATGCTACACCCCCTCCTCTACCCTCTTCTCTATCCCTCCTGAATATTGTGTAGCCCTCCAAGTTTAGGCCCCAATCATTCTTCTGGGTGGCCCATGTCTCCGTGTCCTTCGCCACATCCGCTGATCCCTCCGCCGCATCGCCTGGAGCTCAGGCATTTGTTGCCTATGCTCCTGGCATTGATCAGGACCATCCTCCACCCCATCCCCCCTCCCCTACCCAATTGTCTCGGCCCTGCACAATCCCTATATGCTCTTTCCTGCACAGCTCTGTCTTTATTTACATTGCAGTCACCTGCCCTCTTTTTGCACCCTAGACCCGGAACCTCGAGCATCCCTCCTGATTTCACTTCTTCACTTATCCCTCCCCCCCTTTACAAGTTTAAACTCCACTTGTCGACTATGAATCCAGGGAGTTTTAGTTTTAAGATCTCTCTTCCCCCTCTAGTTTAAGATGTATCCTATCCCTGGTATATAATCCCTTGTCCTCCCATGTGTCCCCCCAGTCCCCCACCAGCCCATACCCTTCTGCCCTGTACCAGTCCCTGACCCACTGGTTTACCCCTCTGAGTTTGTGCTTGGTCTCCCCGGATGCCCTAGGTACTGGTAAAATTTCCGAGAAAGAGACTGAACTTCCTATAGAGTGGCAGACCCTGGCCAGTTTCCGAAACCTCACCTGTATTTCCAGATCGCTGTTCCCCTCCAAATCGTTTGTGCCCAGATGTACTAGGAGATCTGGGGGATACCCCACATTCCAATGCAAATGAGTAAAACTGGAATTTGGCCTTGTGAACGGATAGGCCCGGGATACATGTAACCTTGACTGGGCTGCTTTTTCCCTCCCCTACACCCTCCCACTGGATGCCCCTGGTCATGGAGTCTCCCAGCAGGATCACCTTCACCCCCCCCCCAATTTACTGGCCTTTTGCTCCCTTCTAGGCTGTTCCTTCTTTCATCGACCCCCAGCTTACTTATCAGCATAAAACTTCAGACTTGTGTTTTTTTTAACATCAGATATCTACCAGATTCAGTGCACTCATGAACATATGTCACAGTAAATCTGATTTTGTGCTGTTACTTTACCGCTCACGCTCAAGTGCACCTGAGATTGTGTAAACTGTAGGCTTATCAATCAAACAAGCAGAACTGGGAATGCACATATGCTAACTGTGGGTATCTGACGTTATGGTGTAGACTCGGCATGTATTTCAAAACCTGGAGGTATCCATCTCTAGGGACACGAGCTCATTAATAAAAAAGTTAACATATATAATTAACAACAGGTTGTTAACACAAACGGACATCAAAGGCATAAATCGGAATGCTAAGAGGTCTAAATAAGGTCACGACAGTATGTAGTGCTTAAAATATTAACACTACTAAATACTGCTGCTTTACAGCTGCAAGTGTGGCTTGCTATCTCTACACCTTCCAACATCTGTCCTGCTCCCAAGCCCCTCAGAGCAATTACGTTTGCAGCAGGAAACAGTGGAGATGGAGGGGTGCTGCTGCACTGGCCTCCTTCACTCCCAACCAGCTCCTGTCTCCCATCTCCTGTCCGCATGGAGCAGGCCACAGTCTGAGCTCCATAGGGGCTGGGAGTGAAAGCATCCCATACCACTTTGCTCAAGCTATTTGCAGCAGCAGCTCCTACTTGTTCTCTTACACTCCCAGCTAACACTTCACCCCACAGCCAGACCCCAAGGAACAGATTCTTAACTTGTTTAAACACATTGGCCACTGGCCACCAGGGAAACTAGCCCACCACATGTATTATAGAAATCCCAGACTTTCCTGGGACAACTCCGCCTCCCATCATTAATACTAAACTATTTTAATAATGTCTGGCCACTAGCCCAAAGCATTCCCAGTAGCCCACCTGGCTACATTTTTTTCTTAGAGATATTTCTTTCCAGCTGGTAGCTAATCAGTGCAAGGATATCTGATCAGGTCAAACCTGGTTATCATTCAGACAGCTACTGTGATTTTCTCCCTTTTAATTTCCTCCTTCCACCCATTTTGGAAATGAGTGCATGTAAAGGCTGCACAGCTACAGTGTCCCCATGCAGCAGGAAGCAGCTCCCTGGCCCAGCCACAGTGAGTTGTTGTGGTGGCAGGTGAGCCACCACCCTCCCCGACTGAGATGCACTGCCGAGCAGCAGCTGTCTAGGTTATGGCATTCCGACATGACTTTCCAGGCTTGCTTCTGAATCCATGTCATCAGCACGGCAGCTGAGCTACTACTTCACTGGCTACTAGGCCATCTGGGGAGTGATAAGTGGTTTTGCTAGCCCCCAGCAACACTTTCTCTTCTCCTTCCTGTCTATTAATTTTCTTTCTTTCTCCATATCTCTGTCTCATTCTATATATTTGTATCTTCCTGTTTTGTCCCAACTGTAACTTTTATTTGAAGCTCCCTTTTATTTTTAACTCCTATGCTGTCTTATACCCCTTTTTTGCTCTCTGTCTCTGCTCTCGCTGCTGTATTTTCTCCATATTAACCCATTTTTCTCTTTAACAGGTCTGACAGGATGCTGACTTTTTCCCCAGCAGATAAGTATTACTCTACATCTAACCTGTCCTATCTTTCCTATTTACTCCCTAAGAACTACAGATCCTCTGTGATCCATTCCTATATTTCATTTTACAGGTCTGATGGACGTCATCCCTACAAGACTTCTACCTCGGGATCCCTAGTACCCAGGTAAGAGACCATTTACATATTTCCTACATTTGTTGGGTTTACTGTAATGGTGCAGCCGTGCCTGTTACTTGTGTGTGTGTGTGTGTGTATGTAAGGTGACACATACCACAGCATTTTTGTTTTTGTTTTAATGAAGCTGTTTGTCTTGGGGTGAAGCAGGCAGGCCATCAGACCTGTTCCCACCCCCCAGAACCACAGAAACCAAAGTCCCCACAGATTGCCACCCTGGCACAGCCAGGAAGGGGAAGCCATCCTTCCTACCTCCAGGTGACTCACAGCCAGAATGATCCAGTAGTCCAAGTGGTGACGGGAATAGATGTAGGTGGGCAGGGCTTCATGAGCCTGTGTCAGCAATGGTTCCATTTCTCCACTTGGATTCATTGCCATGGTGGCACATAACCGTGCATGTGTGGTAGTGCCCACATACCATGGAACCGTGGCCACTCACGATGTTGCTCAAACTTCCTGTGTTTCCCCAGGCCTCCACCTGGGGCAGCAAGGCAAGTCAGCATGCTTCCCACAGCACCTTCTCTACCACTGCTCTCAATGTTTTGTGATGTCAGGGTTTGGAGAGCACAGAGGTTCCTCATAGAAAATGGTAGGTGTATCTTTTAAATATGTATTTTAAAGATTTTAGCAGTTAATTTCAGTCAAGTCAAAACCATAGTTTAACTAACAAGGCCTTTGCTCTGCTGCGGGTATGCAATTGACTATGCATGCATAAGGTGGAAACCCATCCACCAGTGTCCTTGGGCAGGAAAGAAAAAGTGGAAAAAGCCTGGTCTACAGGATGGCGCCCAAAACACTTGCCCTACATAGCCTTCTGTTGCCACTACTTGTCTGTGCTCTGAAAGGAACCCTTGACCTTAAGCCCCAACATGAGGAGGAGGGAGTAGGCAAGCCGGTGAGATGGAAGATGTGCTGCAGGTAACAGATGGTAGCCAGGCAGATGGTTAAGGCCAGTAAGGTAGTAGGGTTAAAACTGGCACAACCCACCAGCCATATGCTGGTAGATTTTATGTTTGCTTGCATGCATGACACAAGAAACATTATGTGGCAGTTTAGGAGAGAAGCAGGTTGTGGAGGTGCGGCACTGTGGTGGCCAATGCCGGCACTGCATTGTTGGGCTTGGCAGTGCTCAACAAATGCAGGCCCAGTGTCCTGATGACACTGGTTCTGCAGAGTGCCACCAACTTGTAAGGATTTCACCACTGCAATCAGGGGCCACCTCATCATTGCAACGTCAGCCATTCCACTGCAATGAGGAAGTGACCCATCATTGCAGGGCGGTACCTTGCCTGGTGTAACATTACCAGGCACATGCGCTCTATGCCCACCTCAGAGCCCCATGAAAGCCCGTGGGGTGCCCAATCCTCCTCCCCATCGGCATAATGTCCCCAACCCCACTTCAGTTGTGTCTGAGGGGTGCCCAATCCCATGGCATCATGCGCCCCCATAAACACATATTTCTGTGCTGATGGGAGGCCCAATCCCCATCGGCTTCAGTCCCCTTCCCAGTTCCAGTTGCCGAGGGTGCCCAATCCTCCCCCGGCATCGTGCTCCCCTCACTCATTTCTGTGCCGATGGGGGCCCAATCCTATGGCTTTGGTCCCCTCCCCACAATTGCCAGTGGCACACTGGGAGCCCACCCCAGTGTACCAAAAACACACCTGCAAAAGTAAAAAACCAACCCGGATTTTCTGTATGTTTTTTTTAAAACCTTAAAAACGAGAAACGGTCCCTCGAAGTGTCCAGTGCCCCTCCCCCAACCTATGCCCACCCTTTGCATACCCCCACCTCCCCACACACACCCTCACCCCATGCTTACCTCCAGAGCCTGGCACGACAATCTTCCGTGGACCGGGAACACGTCTGCACTCTTCAAAGCCGACCACGAACTGAAGAACTGCCAGTAAGCTGTATAATGGCATAAATAGGGTTTTTTTCAACTTTGGTGCATATCTCAGGTATTTTGGGGGATTTTGGCACCAAATGTTCAACAGAGAGTTATTGAAGTCCCTCCTCATGAATTCAGTCACTGTCATGGCGCGTTATTCGGTCCAAAAGGTGATTTCACGGTCACTGCGGAATCACCTTTCGGACTGATTAACAAAACAACTGTGCCACTGTTCATGAGGTGGGCTCTCAAAAGCCTATGTTGCAAATTTGGTGAAAAATCCAAAAATTACTGTTTACAAGCATGCGTTGCACAGTTTCCACACACACTCGTAACTTCGCGAATTTGTAATATTTTCACTCCAGATTTTCAACATTGGCATTTTTCCACACCTCCTTATGAATAGTACAGCTGTCATTTTACACATCCTGGCCGAAATGTGTTTTTGCACTTCCAGCACAGAATAGCGCAGTCGCTGTGGGAAATCAGTGTTTGGGACAGATTAAGATCAAGAAAGTGAGAGAGGGAGAGTGAGCGAGCTCAACAGAGCTCTGTTGGGACTGCTGCAGATTTCTTTGTGGGCAGAAAAGATGCCAACACAGGCAGGATCCAGTCGACAGACGGGCAGCCTGCAGCGCTGGGAGAAACAGAACGAGCGAGTGAGAGAGGAGGAGTGAGCAAGCTCAACAGAGCTCTGTTGGGACTGCTGCAGATTTCTTTGTGGGCAGAAAAAGACGCCAATGCAAGCAAGAGCCCAGTACAAAAGGGCAGCCTGCAGCACTGGGAGAAACAGACTGAGTGAGTGAGAGAGGGGGAGTGGGTTAGCTCAATGGAGCTCTGTCAGGACTGCTGTGGATTTCTTTGTGGGCAGAAAAAGGTGCCAATGCAGGCAGGAGCCCAGTACAAAAGGACAGCCTGCAGCACCGGGAGAAATAGAATGAATGAGAGAGGGGGAGTGAGTGAGCTCAACAGAGCTCTGCTGGGACTTTAGAGTTGGCCACCCTCCCGTCCAGGGTCCTCTGTGGGCCTATATTACAGCAGGGTCTCTGTGATGGAGACAAAGCAATGATTGGATACTTTCAGGATTGCTGTAATAATACAGATTTAGTTGTTCTGTTTATTTCTCTAACTGAGCTAAGTACTGAGCTATACTGCTGGGATTGCTGTAATAATAAATATTTATTTGTTTTGTTTATTTCCCTAACTGAGCTGAGTAATACTTGGAGTGCAATAGGATGTCTAACTGGGCTAACTGAAACTATATGAGAGCTGAGAACAAAAAGTCTGGTAGCTGAGGGGTGAAGAATGGACAAGGAGGCTTTAGGATTGCTACAGTAATACAGTATCTAACAGATGAGATTTGAGACTGAATTAACCTGGTCAGCAAGGGGCAGTAGGGGACTAGTGTGGGGGCAGGAATTTTAGTAGATGGGGCCCTAACAGTTGTAGTGAGGTGCGAGAACCAGGAGTAGAGCCCGCAACATAAGGCAGGGGCCAAAATGGGAGCAGGTGCCACATAGATACATAGGTACATAGACAGTGTCGGCAGATAAGGGCCTATGGCCCACCCAGTCTACCTATTTCAGCGTGTAATTACTTGGTATTACTTGGTATGAAAGAACAGAAGAAGGCCAGAGCCCATTGAGACTGTTCCCCACACTACGTGGGATATTATTTATCTATTATCCCTCAACCAAACATCTAATTTGTCTTTAAAGACAGTGGCACTAGTTGCCTCTACCAATTCTTGTGGCAAGGTGTTCCATACAATGGATGCTCTTATTGGAAAAAAGTTTCCCCTTTTGCTGGTTTTATAAGTTTTTACTTCAAGCTGTTTATTATGCAGTCTCGGAACATGTCTCCTTTTGCAGAGTGTTAGACCACATTTTTCCACTAGATCTGGTGAATTTATTAAATTAAAAACCATAAGCATATCACCTCTTAATCTTCTAGTTTGAAGAGAAAGAGACCAGTAGCTTTTAATCTGTTCTGATAATCCAAGTTTGTTAATCTTGGAATCATTCTAGTTACTCTCCTTTGAACCTGTTCAAGAATTGTTATGTCTTTTTGGTTTGGATTCCAGAAAGGGAGCCATAGTCTAAATACAGTCTAATGTATGCCCTATACAATGGAATAAGGCATTGTTCAGTGCGATTAACAAAAGTGCATTTTATTTGCCTCAAAAGTCTGTTGGTCATGCAAGCAGTTCTAACACAGTGATCATTTGATGTAAGTTTATTATTAACATATATCCTAAATCTTTTCACAATTTGATGAGTGAAGTGGTAGTCCGTTTATATAATATATCGTTTTGGATTATTTACACGAAATGCACTACTAAACATTTGTCTTGATTAATTTGCATATGATTTTCATTTGCAAAGTGTTAATTTTTCCAAATCCTTCTTTAATGCAGAAATATTTTCTTGATTATTAACCTTGCCTCCCAATTTAGTATCATCTGCAAATTTAACGATGAAGTTATTTGGCCCTGTTTGTAAATCACTGATAAAGAGATTAAACAATGTTGGTCCCAAGACCGACCCCTGTGGTACACCACTTGTCACACTACCCGAATCAGACAAGATATCATTAATTCTGACTCTGAGAATGATTTGTCAACCAGTTTAAAGTCCAGTTGACAATAATCAGGTGACAAACCTAGATTGTGCATTTTAGTAATGAATTTTTCATGTGAGACTTTATCGAAAGATCTACTAAAGTCCAAAATAATTACATCAGTAGGGATACCCACATCTAGTAGAGTACTTATATTATTGTAAAAAGATATCAGATTGGTGGTGCAGGAATACTTGGGAGTAAACCCATGCTGATTTGAATCATAAATTCCTAATTTTTTAGTATCTTGATCTATTAGAGACTTCATTACTCATTCCATTAATTTACCAGCCACAGAGGTCAGGCTAATTGGACGATAATTTTGCACAGAACCTCTATTGCCTTTTTTAAATATGGGAGTAACTATTGCTGAACGTCAATCATTCGGTACAATGCTTTCTTGTAAGGATTTGTTGAAGATAATTGACAAAGGTATTGAAATATTTATAGAGGTTTCAATCAGAAACCATGGATGAATACCGTCTGGGCGGACTAGTATTTTTTTTCAGTTTTTTGATAGCCTATATAATGTCAGTTGGATAGAACCTATGATAGTCTACGTGGTGAACTTTAAATGTACTAATAGGTGATTTTTGAGAGAAGACAGAACAAAAGTACTTATTAAAGAGATTTGAAGTTTCTATATCAGATACAGAAGAGCCATTGGTTATAATGGGATCAATGCTCCTTGATACACCTTTTTTACTATTTATATAGGAGAAAAGAGATTTGTGACAGTCTTTTGTGAGCTAGTTTAAATTCTAGCTTATTTTTGCCAATTTAATAAAATTTTTAAGTTTTCACAGATTGTCTGTATTTATGTGATAGAGTAGTTTTAAATGAAACAGAACTATTCTTAAGTTTCCTAAAAGTTTAATTTTATTTTAATCTGATTTTTAATTGTCTTGTTGAACCAAGGGGAATATTTCCTTTATTATTAAATTTCCTCTTAGATGGAATAAAGGTCTTTCAAATAATGTACAATGTTTTAAAAAGTCCCAAGCTTGTTGTGTTGTACAATTAAGAAAATTAGATTTCAGTTTATGTTTTGTAAGTATTCATTGATTTAAGAAAGATTTGCTTTATTATAGTTTTTTATACAATATAACTTCCTTTGTGTAGTTTTAAACTGTTGAATTTCAAAAAGAATAGATGATTACTGGTCACAAGTGGATCCCAAATTTGTAAATTGGTCATTTGTTGCTCTATGTTAGTAAATAATAGATCCAAAATATTAGGACCTCGAGTGGGTTCAGTAACAAGTTGTTGTAATCCAGTACTAACTACCACATCTATTAGTCCTTTCTCGGCATGGGATTGTCCTGAGAATGAGTCCCAGTTAATATGAGGGAGGTTAAAGTCACCAAATATTACAGTATCTTGAGATGCTGAAAAAATGTGTAATTTCTTTAAACATATCAGTTGTGTAATCTGAATTTACAGATGGAGGGTGATAGATGTTACCAATAGTTATATAGGACTGCTCCTTCAATAAGATTTTAACCCATATACTTTCCAAAGGAAAGGGACAACATTTCAAAGAGGAATATCATTTCGTATGTACATACAAACTCCACGCCTTGCTTATCTAATCTGTTTTATGATATAACTTATAACCTGGAATTCTCTGGACCAAATTGAGGATGCATCCTGAAGTTTCAGTTACTCCCACCACCTATATTTAAAGTTTTACATTTGGCTTCAAGTTCTGCTAATTTGAGTTGGTTTAAAGATTTTGCATTCAAAGCTAGAATTTACATTTAGTTGTAATAATATTTTGGTAAGTATTTAGAGACTTGGGAATAGACCCATTCTCCCCCATTGCTTTTAGTTTAAACAATGATTTATGATTTTAGTGATACTTTTCCCCATAAGTGTACTACCCCTACAACTGAGATGTAAACCGTCCCAGCAAAACAAGGAAGAACGATCTGAAAATTATTCCCAGTGGGTAATACAGGGTATATCTTGCTTAAAACACCACTTTCTCAGCCATTCATTTAGGGTTTTGATTTTCTGCGTCATGGTAGATGTTGCTCTTGGGACAGGTAGAATTTCAGATATACATACACAGCATCCCCTATCAAGTAACAGGTTACATAGCATACATAGTCTGTTGTAATTGATTAAATGGTGTTGTTTATATCATTAACTGGTATATGTATGATAACCAGTGGATTTTCCCCATTTTGTACAATTTTAGGCATCATGGAGGTAATGTCAGATACCCTAGTCGCACGGAAGCTAGAACAAGTGTGGTTTGCTCTTGTCACTGTGCATACCGCCCTGTCAATGTGTATGATTTAGATCTCCAGGACTAACACTTGTTTTGAGACAGTAGAGGTACAGAATCAGAAACAGGTGATTATTTAACACACTCTGGAGTGATTAACTTAATAGATATTGATTTGGTAGCTTGAGCCTTACTAGGACAAATATTCAGGGGCATTAACTTCTGGTTGGAAAGTGTTTTTAAACTATTATTATCAACAGAGGATAATGCACAGGATAAATCATGTAGCACTTCATTATTTGATACAGTCAATTGCTCAAACCTATTATGAGTTTCAATAGGGGCACTATTGTGTATTTGACCACCCCTCCTTTTTTTAAGAGGCTTTGTGACAATGGTCCAGTCATCATTATCATGAGAAGAGGGTGGATAATCATCCACCTTATAAGAGGGGCAGAGGCAACAGGTATACTAGTACTAGTAACGTTACAATTGTCTCCTCATCAGAAGGCACAGAAATGCTACTAAATGTGAAATTGTTCATTAGAATGAAGTTGTTAGATCCATAAGATCAATGTAACTTCCAATTCCTAATATCAGTAGAAACTGGTTTAATATTAAGCAGAAATGCTATCTCTGTTTCAGAGTGGTAATCAGATGGCAATTAGCACATACATACTCGCTCCCATACTTTCTCTCACTATACATCAAACATTGCATACACTTACTAAGTTCTTTTTCCATTATTATCGGTGTATATTTACTAAGTATAGGATATGAGAAAATGATCTTATCCAAGTTTGTCTAATGTCAGCAGTTTCAGTGTGCCCAGCGGACACAGCAGACACGCGCAAATGGGTGTGTCTCTGCACATGTCTCCTCTCGCAGCCCCACGCACACTCACCCCGCTCGCTAGAGGGGCAGGTTTTAAGCCGAAAAACTGGAAGTAAGTGTCCGTTCACTTCCAGTTTCGGCGCAAAGTAAAAATAACAATATTTACTTAAATTCAGCAAGATTCTGTGAGTTGAAAGGTTTATAAGCCCTTAAAGGGCAAGAGAACCACCAGGCAATGCAGTGCTGGAGATGTTGTTTTTGGGGTGGGAGGTATACCTATCGTGCTAGTCCTCAGGTTCCCACAATGCTTTGCTATTCACTGAAGGTCAGTTACAAACAAATGGTACACACACAAGTTGACAAAACAATGTTTCTCTATGATCTTCCTTCCTACTGCCAAACAGGAAGTTCAGTTGACAAATCAAATCAGGGGATATAAAAGTAGAACTGGCTTAGGGTGGGTGGGTGGAGGGGTGGGATGGAGAGCAATTAGTAAGAAAAAGGCTAGCAACAGGAGTTGTAATTTGACTCCCTGCTTTTATAGTGTCTAACCACACCCTCAAATAAGCTCTCTCTCTCCTACTGGTTAAGCAAAGTAAATTGATACAGTACCCTTTACACTAGAACACACTAGCTTTCTTTCTTTTCTTTTTTTAACCCTAAATCAAGACCCTTCTACTTCTAATAAAAGTATCTGTCTGCTTCATCTCAACAGACCCTGACTCCTGCAGAGATATACAGTAAGTGTTAAATTAATAAGAAAATGTAGCTTCTTTTAGTTAGCTGCTTTCTGCTCTACAAACAAGGCTAGCAACAGAAAGCTGTAATTTGACTCACCTGCTTTTATAGTGTCTAAGCCCCACCCCCAATTAAGCTCTCTCTCTCGCTCTCCTCCTACTGGTTAAGCAAAGTAAATTCATACAGTACCCTTTACATCACAGAACACACACTGACTTTCTTTCTTTCTTTAACCCTAAATAAGACCCCTTTTACTTCTAATAAAGTATCTGTCTGCTTAATCTCAACAGACCCTGACTCCTGCAGAGATATAAGTGTTAAATGAATAAGAAAATGTAGCTTCTTTTAGTTAGTTGCTTTCTGCTCTACAAGCAAGGCTACCAACAGGAAGTTGTAATTTGACTCACCTGCTTTTATAGTGTCTAAGCCACACCACCAATTAAGCTCTCTCTCCTCCTACTGGTTAGCAAAAGTAAATTGATACAGCACCCTTACAGCTTTATAACACACACTGACTTTCTTTCTTTCTTTTAACCTAAATAAGACCCTTCTACTTCTAATAAAGTATCCATCTGTAATCTCAAAAGACCCTGACTCCTGCAGAGATATACTGTAAGTGTTAAATTAATAAGAAAATGTGGCTTCTTTTAGATTAGCTGCTTTCTGCTCAACAAACAAAGGCTAGCAACAGAAGTTGTAATTTGACTCACCTGCTTTATAATGTCTAAGCCACACCCCAATTAAGCTCTCTCTCCTTCTACTGGTTAAGCAAAAGTAAATTGTTACAGTACCCTTTACAGCACCAGAACACACACTGACTTTCTTTCTTTTTTAACCTAAAAGGCCCTTCTACCACTAATAAAGTATCTGTCTTACCCACAGCAATCAACATGAACCCTGACTCCTGCAGAGATATAAGTGTTAAATTAATAAGAAAATATAGCTTATTTTAGTTAGCTGCTTTCTGCTAAAAGCAAGGCTAGCAACAGGAAGTTGTAATTTGACTCATCTGCTTTTATAGTATCTAAACCACACACACCCAATTAAGCTCTCTCTCCTCCTACTGGTTAAGCAAAGTAAAGTGATACAGTACCCTTTACAGCACAGAACACACACTGACTTCTTTCTTTCTTTTTCTTTTAACCTAAATAAGACACCTTCTACTTTAATAAAGTATCTGTCTGCTTAATCTCAACAGACCCTGACTCCTGCAGAGATATACAGTAAGTGTTAAATTAAGAAGAAAATGTAGCTTCTTTTAGTTAGTTGCTTTCTGCTCAACAAGCAAGGCTAGCAACAGGAAGCTGTAATTTGACTCACCTGCTTTTATAGTGTCTAAGCCACACCCCCAATTAAGCTCTCTCTCTCTCTCCTCCTACTGGTTCAGCAAAGTAAATTCATAGAGTACCCTTTACAGCACAGAACACACACTGACTTTCTTTCTTTCTTTTTTTAACCCTAAATAATACCCCTTCTACTTCTAATAAAGTATCTGTCTGCTTCATCTCAACAGACCCTGACTCCTGCAGAGATATACTGTAAGTGTTAAATGAATAAGAAAATGTAGCTTCTTTTAGTTAGCTGCTTTCTGCTTTACAAGCAAGGCTAGCAACAGGAAGTTGTAATTTGACTCACCTGCTTTTATAGTGTCTAAGCCACACACCCAATTAAGCTCTTTCTCCTCCTACTGGTTAAGCAAAGTAAACTGATACAGTACCCTTTACAGTACAGAACACACACTGACTTTCTTTCTTTTCTTTCTTTTTTTAACCCTAAATAAGACCCTTTCTACTTCTAATAAAGTATCTGTCTGCTTAATCTCAACAGACCCTGACCCCTGCAGAGATATAAGTGTTAAATTAATAAGAAAATGTAGCTTCTTTTAGTTAGTTGCTTTCTGCTCTACAAGCAAGGCTAGCAACAGGAAGTTGTAATTTGACTCACCTGATTTTATAGTGTCTAAGCCACACCCCCAATTAAGCTCTCTCTCCTCCTACTGGTTAACCAAAGTAAATTGATACAGTACCCTTTACAGTACAGAACACACACTGACTTTCTTTCTTTTCTTTCTTTTTAACCCTAAATAAGACCCTTTCTACTTCTAATAAGTATCTGTCTGCTTAATCTCAACAGACCCTGACTCCTGCAGAGATATAAGTGTTAAATTAATAAGAAAATCTAGCTTCTTTTAGTTAGTTGCTTTCTGCTCTACAAGCAAGGCTAGCAACAGGAAGTTGTAATTTGACTCACCTGATTTTATAGTGTCTAAGCCACACCCCCAATTAAGCTCTCTCTCCTCCTACTGGTTATGCAAAGTAAATTGATACAGTACCCTTTACAGCACAGAACACACACTGACTTTCTTTCTTTTCTTTCTTTTTTTAACCCTAAATAAGACCCCTTCTACTTCTAATAAAGAATCTGTCTGCTTAATCTCAACAGACCCCAGCTCCTACAGAGAAATATATTAAATTAGAAACATAGAAACATAGGAATTTGACTTGCAGATGGGGACTGCTGACCTGCTTGTCTTTTCCTACCTAATGGATAACTGCAGATCCTAGTTAACCAAGCAGCCTCTTCCTCTTCCCCACCCCCTAGAATTGCCTTATGACTGTCCCATGCATGCTTAGATTCCACCACTGTTTTTGACTCCACAACCTCCTCCGGAAGGCAGTTTCCATGCATCCACAACCCTCTCTGTGAAAAATACTTCCTTAAATTACCTCTGAGCTGCCCCCATCTTCAAATTGTGCCCCTTGTTCTTTTACCTCTCTTTTTTGAAAGATGCTACCCTCTTGGACTTTGTTGATTCCTTGAGGTACTAGAAGTTTCTATCATAGCCCCCCCTCTTTTCCTCGAGGTTATGCATATTAAGCTCCTTAAGTCTCTCTTTATACATCTTCCAGTGCAGACCCTGCACCATTTTAGTTGCCCTCCTCTGGACAGCTTCCAACCTGTCTATGTCTTTGCGGAGACTGGGTTTCCAGAACTGGATGCAGTACTCCAGATGGGGTCTCACCAGCTGTCTGTACAGAGGGATATACTTCCTGTTTTCTACTGGTGATGCCTCCCTATGCATCCCAGTATCCCCCAACCCTCCTTGCTGCCCTCTCACATTGTGCCCCACCTTTAGGTCATCTGATATGACTACCCCAGGTCCCTTTTCATTTTTGTTGTTGTTAGTATCTCACCCCCATTGTGTACTCTTCCCTGGGTTTTGTTTCCCAGGTGCATTACCTTGCACTTTTTTAGCATTGAATCTAAGCTGCCATACATTTGACCATTCCTCTAACCTTGCCAAGTCCTTCTTATCCTTTCCACCCACACTTGTCATCAACTCTGTTGCAGATCTTTGTGTCATCTGCAAAGATACATACTTTCCTTCCAGTCCCTTTGCAATGTCACTTATAAAGACATTGAGAGGACCGGTCCTAATACTGAATCCTCGCGGTACCCACTAGTAACCCCTTTCTTCAGAGTGGACTCCATTTACCATTACTCTCTGTGTCCTATTCTCCAGCCAATTCTTTACCCAGGCTGTCATCTTGGACCCACTCCCAGGCTGGCTAACTTGTATATTAATCTTTTGTGTGGGACTGTGTCAAATGCCTTGCTAAAGTCTAGGTGAGCCATGTCCACAGCCCCCCTGATCTACTACTTTGGTCACCCAGTCAAAGAAATCTATCAGATTCATCTGGCATGACCTTCCCACTGTGAATCCATGCTGCCTTGGGTCCTGTGCCCCTGGCCTCTAGATACTCGACAATTTTTTCCTTCGAAGTGATTCCATCATTTTCCCTATCACTGAGGTTAAACTAACAGGTCTGTAGTTTCCTGCTTCTGCCCTGCTCCCACTTTGTGAAGAGATCACATCTGCCCTCCTCCAGTCCTCGGGGACACCCCATCCTCCATGATTTGTTAAAGAGGGGTAGTCAGTGGTGTCACTAGTTCTACCCTTAGTTCTTTCAGAATTCTGGAATGAATCCCATCAGGCCCCATTGCTTTGTCCACCTTCAGTTTTAAGAATTCTTTCAGAACCCTTTCTTCTGTAAATGGGCTGGTATCAACTTCTGTATCTAGATTGTTTCTATTGTTTGTTTTAGGTACCTCCCCCTCTTCATTTGTAAATACTGAGCAAAAATATTTGTTTAGTATCTCTGCCTTTCACAGTCACCCTCTGCCCACCCCTCCCTTTATTAAGCCTCCTATCCCTCCTTGGTCTTCCTTCGCTCCCTGATGTACCTATAAAGGTTTTATCCCCTTCTTAACTGAGTTGGCTATCTTTTCCTCAGTTTGGGCCTTTGCTGTTCTGACTGCCTTCCAGCTTCCTTTTGCTTCTAACAGATACAATTCTCTGTCCTGCTCCTTCTGTGATTCCTTGCTTCCTGAATGCTTTCTTTTCTCTTGAACCTTCACTGCCACTTCCTTTGAGAACCATAGTGGTTTCTTACATCATTTGTTTTGTTTATTTGCTTCACACAAAGGCTTGTTACCTCTGTGATGGCAGTTTTATTATTCCCCATTGTTCTTCCACCCTCCTTCCTGCCCATTTGCTAGTGCATTCCTTAGGCACTCACCCATTTTAGCAAAGTCAGCCCTCCTAAAGTCCAGTACTTTTGCCTTTGTGAAGCTGAGCTCTATTGCTGTGTTTATTGTGAACCATACTGTTCAATGGTTGCTAGTTCCCAGATGGCTACCCACTTCTACATCTGTGATCCTCTCTCCATCCTCCATTTGAGAGAATCAGGTCTAAGATTGCTCCCTCTCAGTGGGTTTCCAATACTAGTTGTCTAAGGCATGCCCCCTGTAGGGCATCTAGAATAACCCATCTTGAAGTGGCTGCTGCAACTGCACTCCAGTTAACATCTGGCATGAGATCACCCATCAACTTAATATCTCCCTTTTCTACCATGCTAAGTGTACTTTCTATCATTTCCTTGTCCATTTCCTCCCCTGAGAGGTCTGTATACAACCCTGTGCGGATTGTGGTGCCATTGCCTGTCTCCAAATTGACCCACAGTGCTTCTTCACCTCCCTGTTTACCCTTTTGTTCTGTTTCTTTGATTCCTTCCCTTATGAAAGCTACTCCTCCTCCTCCTCTTTTACCCTCCCTGTCCCTCCTGTAGATAAGTGTATCCTGGTATGTTTACGTCCCAGTCATGTTTTTGTGTACCATGTTTCTGTGACTCCGTGATATCCAGATGTTCCTCCTCCATAAGGCCACTAATTCAGGAAGCTTGTTACCCAGACTATGGCATTGTACTCATTACTCTCCATTTTTGATGTCTTTGCACCTTCTATGCAGCATCCCCAGCTGACCTTTCTACCTCGGTCTTTTTCTCATTTAGTACCCTGTTTTGTAGGGAGGCTGGGATTTTCCTGCTGCTTATCAGTGCCTCCCCCTTGACTAGTTAAAAGCTTGCCAATGAAGCATTTAAACCGATTGCTCAAAGACTTGTTCCTTTCCTGTACAGATGCAGACCATCCTGCCAGTATAGGCTGGTGTCCCTCAGGTGGAACCATAGTCCCAGTGAAGCCAAACCCTGTGCTCCACCATTTTTCAACCATTCATTAAACTGCATGGTGCAAAGTACCTTGCCTCACCCATGCCATTGACCGCAGCACCTCTGAGAAGGATACTGTGTGTGCAACTTGTCTTAGGCCCCTCCCCAACTCTACAAAGCCCTCCTGCACTGCTCTACTCATGATAGGCCAAGTCATTTGTCCCTAGGTGGACAATGACGTCCAACTCAAACTCCGTGCATTAATAAGAAAATGTAGCTTTTTAGTTAGCTGCATTCTGCTCTACAAGCAAGGCTAGCAACAGGAAGTTGTAATTTGACTCACCTGCTTTTATAGTGTCTAAGCCACACCAATTAAGCTCTCTCTCCTCCTACTGGTTAAGCAAAGTAAATTGATACAGTACCCTTTACAGCACAGAACACACACTGACTTTCTTTCTTTTCTTTCTTTTTTTAACCCTAAATAAGACCCCTTCTACTTCTAATAAAGTATCTGTCTGCTTAATCTCAACAGACCCTGACTCCTGCAGAGATAAAAGTGTTAAATTAATAAGAAAATGTAGCTTCTTTTAGTTAGCTGCTTTCTGCTCTACAAGCAAGGCTAGCAACAGGAAGTTGTCATTTGACTCACCTGCTTTTATAGTGTCTAAGCCACACAACCAATTAAGCTCTCTCTCTCCTTCTACTGGTTAAGCAAAGTAAATTGATACAGTACCCTTTACAGCACAGAACACACACTGACTTTCTTTCTTTTCTTTCTTTTTTTAACCCTAAATAAGACCCCTTCTACTTCTAATAAAGTATCTGTCTGCTTAATCTCAATAGACCCTGACTCCTGCAGAGATATAAGTGTTAAATTAATAAGATAATGTAGCTTCTTTTAGTTAGCTGCTTTCTGCTCTACAAGCAAGGCTAGCAACAGGAAGTTGTAATTTGACTCACCTTCTTTTATAGTGTCTAAGCCACACCCCCAATTAAGCTCTCTCTCTCCTCCTACTGGTTATGTGTAACCCCTCACCCCTGCCTTTTTGCCAAAAGAACAGGTGGCATGCTGTTGAAGCTGACAGCAGTACCTGGTGGGGACTGGGTTCTGGGAGGCTGAGGTTACTTGTCACAGGGGACCTAGGTTTGGCTACTCTGCACAGGGACACCCAAGTAAATCCAAACACAGGAAGCAATAACTGTAATGTCCAGAACCAGGAATGGGATTCTTCTGTGTGGCTTTTATTCATTTCCAAGCTGAACAAACAAAGCATAGACAGACCCCCATGGGGCTATATTTCCTGGTAATGCAGATTAGAGACAACAGAACACTTTATCAGCATTTCCAGCCCTCAGGCTCTAAACCCACCAGGCACATAGCCCGGACTTGTACACTACTTGGGTCTTCCCCACTGGCCCGGCTCCCCCTCCGGCCACTTGATCCGCGGTCCATTTGAGGAATGAACCAATTATCCTGTTGTGGCTCCCCAAACCACACTAGAGTCTTCGACTCCTAGAGAGAATTTTCCTTACAATCCCACATCTGGGTACTTCCCCCATCACTGGTCAAGTGCCTGAGGCAAAGCAGACATCCACAGAAGAAATCCATAGAGGTGGACCTGGTCACTAAAGATGGGGGGCCACCCACCTCCAGCTCCCACAGCCCATACCCGGCCATTTCTCTGAAAACTGAATAATTCCTTTACTGAACTTTCAAATGTAGATTCTGGGTAGACATCTGTCACATCTCCTCTACATATTATTTGCATCCCAACAAACTCTGGACTTGAACCTACTTTTAACTTGCTTAGCCCATTACTCTAGGCTTCCCAATATTGTAGTAGTTTAATCCCCACATTGTCACACAAGTCCCAGGGTGAAAATCATAGGCCCTTTTAACAAGAGCAGACACTCACCCTCACATTGCAGGTGCCCCACAGATGACTCACAAATCTTCTTATTCTCCCAAATAAACACTGGAACACATAGGCAGCTTTTCCTTCACAAGCAGAACTAGGGGGTTGCCCCAGGAACCTGCAGGGAAACCTTCTCCTGCCCCCCAAAGGGAGGGACACTGAGACCCAAAAACAGCAGTCTCCACTACTTCAGTAATCTTCTGTGTCTCTCTTTAAGGTGGAGACACACACCCTTTTTACTTAAAAGTAGCCCTCTGTCAGGGCTGAGGCTCCTAGAGCCTTCACTGAGCTGCTTTACCAGCAAGCTCCTAACTTCACACACACTCACTAAAGACTGACTGAAGACTCTCTTCAAAACTCCCAACGTTCTAACTGACTCCCTTTGCTGCAGATTCCAATGTGGCTCATGCAGCTGCGATAGTTCTATTGGTGATGTCATCCCTCCATCTCAGCTGAGACTGAGAACAGAGTGAGACAGTGTGAAACCCATTTAACTGGAGTTTCACAAGCTGCCTTCCCTGCCTACCAGTAGGTCTTACTGGGATTCTAGTAACCCCGGGTAACAAGGGGGTTACACTCACCCTTGACCAGGAAAATGACTGCCCGCAGTCATTATTTACCCGGCCTTAGGCCATCCCACCCTATGTGCTACCTGTGGAGGAGGGTGATCAGGCCCCCTCCTACCATGTGCAAGCATAGGCAGGCAACACTAAGGGCCTAGAGGCCTTTAGCTGACATATCAGCCTCTACACTATCCACTTACTATGGACGCCTAGTGGCTCTGGTAGAACTATCCAGAGCATAGCCCTGATAGATCAGCACTGCAGTCATAATGGCCATTCAGGACCACAGTCTGTCTATCCCCCCAACCCTCTAGGGAAAACCTATCTGCTTCTAACCTAATACCCCCAAAACAAAAACAACCCAGGGACCTCCCCGACCTTGGGCAACCTGCAACCACACACCATTGAAATACCACATTTTATACCATTTTACTGTCTCCTCCCTACCCCCACAACCACACCTGTGGAAGGAAAGGGTTAATACAGTAACAACAACAATAACACCACAGCACTTTAAATTTCTACACACTAAAGCACTGATGAGGAACTCCAATGAGCCCCTCCTCCTCTTCTTGTCTCCTCTTCTGTCTTCCCAGGAACACCTGTAAGAAAAAGAAAGACAACACATGCTCCTAGTCTGCATACACAGTCTACCTAAACCCCTACCATCAAAACACTGAAAAATCCCAAAAAGATTTTTTTAGAAAAAGGTAGAAAAACAGTATTTACATTAGAAAACAACAACATTATTTACAATACACATTTGGGGAGATGGAGTACCCTAAAAGTCCCAACTAGTGACCACAATGCCCGAAGACTAGTCCAGTAAAGAGTCTCTCCTGGGCTGGAGCCCGGTGAAGCACAGTTCTAACAGGCCAAAGTCCCGATGGGGAGAGTCTTTGCGGACAGTTCACACATTTTGAAGTCTGCTAGTGTGGGGTGTGTACTGCAATGTCATAAAGATAGAAAAGTTCGGACTCACCAGCCACTTGTAGAATGGAAATTCTGCACCGACCTGCACCGCTGACGAAGACTCTCCCTGGCAACATTACTTCTGATACAGCTGAGCGGACATCTTCCAGGAACCACAGGAGGACACATCTGGGAACAGCTGGGTTGATGTCATCTCTGGAGATGGAACCTTAGAAGAGGAACAAAAAGAAAACAGCTGGTCCGACGTCATCCGATTACCAGGCGATGAACAGGATACAGCTGGGCTGGTATCCTGTCTGGCTCTGAAGTCATCTGGTGGGCCAGTCGATGGTTTCTGGAAAGGCCAGTACACTGTAGACTGATGAATGTGGGGCACCTGAGTCCTGGATGTCCATACTGGCGGATCAATAAAGGCACTTCACAGTCTGGTGTGGCAGTATTGACTACCACTGCTCGGCCTTCCATTTTGTAGGCAGGGGCACATTTGCTGGGAGGTCCTTGCACTGAGGCCAATAGTACCAGGGGTCAGGAGCTTGAATTATTACCCCATCTGGGTGCACATAATTCACACGGTGGGAGATTTCACGTCCCTCTCATCCACTATTCTCACTCTGTCTATAAACATTGTCCTGCATCTCTTCCACTGGGTATACTTTTTGTGGAACAGTCTATTCTTTACATGCTTGTTGGCCCCAGGATGCACACTTTTCATTGCTTCATCCCAGATCCAGGATTTCCTGCAGTTCTCAATCTCCTCCCAGACTTTCCAAGGAAAGGTAGGAAAGGTCATGCCATAGATCTCATTTGTCTTCCTATGAACCAGTCTCTCCTCTTTACTTGCTTTGGTCAATCTGAGACCGCTGGCCTGGCTTGGGGGTGGCCAGTCCTGGTTCTGCCAGCTTCACTTCCTTAAAGAAAGTAGAAACAGATCCCTGACTTCTTTCTCTTGCAAAGCCAGGGCAGTGGCATCACCACTTTCTTCCATACATTCCTCCGAGGCAAGATCTTGAGGCTGTGTACCCGTTCCTTTTTCACAAGGCCACACAGGTTCGCCCTCATCTTCCTCTTCACTGAGGATCTGAGCCCAGGATTGAGCTGTCATCCTCACTTCTGAGACTATTCACTCATCACTGGGCACGGAGGTCGACACCTCCCACTCAAAGGCCTCCCACTTCTCGTCTTCACCTAAGAGACTTGGGCTAGGCCCCCCCCCCTCCAGGGGTCTATTGATGCTTTATCCGAACTTTCCTTCTGGGATCCAGCATCCAAAACTTCAACTTCTGGTTCTGTCTCTAACTCTGCACCCTCTAGCTTTGTGCCACACTCCCCCGAGGGGCCTTTCTCCACAGGCTCCGCCTGGTGCTGTGTGCTGCCAAGTGCAGATTCCTGAACCTTTGTCCACGTGGGAGCCAAACAAATTGGAGGTGCTTTATACAAGCCATGTTTTTCTAGGCATCCAGCACAGTGAGGAATCATGAAGACGTCCCTTCCAGCTCTCAAGCATATTTGACATACATGCACTGGAAAACCAGGAATCGCCACATGAGGAGGCAGTTACCCTCCATAGCACCACTTTTCAATATTCCTCAATCTATTTACTGCTGCTGTCACTGCAACCCGAGCATGATCCGGGTAACAAGCTGGTCCTGAGGCCATAACTGCAGAAAAACAAACAAAAGTTCACTGTAACTGAAAGTCCCACTTTATTGAACACACTCTTTAGCTGTAAAATGGCTCCTCTGCTGCTGTGTTTACTTTACTCCCCCACCCTGTGAAACCCATTTAACTGGAGTTTCACAGGCTGCCTTCCCTGCCTACCACTAGGTCTTACTGGGATTCTAGTAACCCCGGGTAACAAGGGGGTTACATAAGCAAAGTAAATTGATACAGTACCCTTTACAGCACAGAACACACACTGACTTTCTTTCTTTTCTTTTTTTAACCCTAAATAAGACCCCTTCTACTTCTAATAAACTACCCGTCTGCTTAATCTCAACAGACCCTGACTCCTGCAGAGATATAAGTGTTAAATTAATAAGAAAATGTAGCTTCTTTTAGTTAGCTGTTTTCTGCTCTACAAGCAAGGCTTTATATTTTCCTAGAAGTCTGTTGCCCCTTAACCCTGACCTCCAGAATTCCTTTATGTCTATTCCATGCATTCTTAAATCCTGTGATTGTTTCAGCCCCCACCACTTCCTCTGGCAGGGTGTTCCACTTGTCCACCACCCGTTCTGTGAAGAAATTCTTCCTCACGTTTCCTCTGAATCGTCCTCCCTGCAACTTCATTCCATGCCCTCTAGTCCTGGAACATCTTTTTCGCATAAAAATAGTGTCTTCCTGCACCCTGTTCCTCCCTGTAAGATACTTGTATGTCTCTATCATATCCCCTCTCACCCTCCTCTCCTCCAGGGAGTACATATTCAATTCCTTCAACCTGTCCTCATAGGACTTGTGATGCAATCCATGTACCATTTTTGTTGCCCTCCTCTGAACCTTCTCTACCCTGTCTATGTCCTTATGTACTGTAAGTAAGGTCTCCAGAACTGTACACCAGGTGGGGCCTCACTAGTGTCTTGTACAGTGGAATTATGACCTCCCTTTTCCTGCTGGTGATGCCCCTGCCTATGCGTCCCAGCGTCCTATTTCCTTTACCTGCTGCCTTGTCACACTGTTTCCCTGCCTTGAGTCATCAGCTATGATAACCCCAAAATCCCTTTCCTGCTTGGTGCATGCTATATCCTCACCCCCAATTGATATATTGTGCCAGGGTTTTTGTGCCCCATATGCATTATCTTGCACTTCTTTGCATTGAATTTCAACTGCCAAACCCCTGACCATTCTTCTGGTTTCTGCAGGTCCCTTCTCATTCTGTCTACGCCCTCTGGTGTGTCTATTCTGTTACAGAGCTTTGTGTCATCAGCAAACAGGGAAATTCTGCCTTCTTGGTCCTGCACAATGTCACTGATGAAGATGTTGAATAGGACCAGTCCCAGCACTGATCCCTGTGGTACTCCTACTGGTCACTCTTCCCTCTGTGGAGTGACAGCCATTTACCACCACCTTCTGTGTTCTTCCACCCAGCCAGTTACCTACCCACTGCACTACTGTCCTGTCAATATGTCAATAGGGCGGGCATCTTTGGAAGGGTGATGGGGTGTACAGGGTGTGGGTCTCCATGAACCTTGGACTGGGCTTGGAGGATGGGGGGGTGCATGGTCTTTGACAACTAGCTAGGTTGAGGGAGGAACTGTGGAGGTTAGGGAGGGTCTAAGTGGCAGGGCAGATGGTATGGTAGGCATCCTGGCTGGGGGAATAGGGGATGGAAGGGGACAGAGGAAGAACAACTAGGGACTGAAACCGACCCCAGTATCAGAGGCACTAGCAGAAAAGAGAGAAAGGAGGGTACCCGTGATGAAGGGGCCTCCTGATGGGGAGGAAGAGACCCCAAGGAGTACCAGGGGAGAGAGCAGATGGCTGTGGGTAGGGAGGGAACAGGGGTGGGACCAGGGTGGCATGGAGGGGAACAAGTAGGAGGGGGGAATCGATAGGGGGAAGAGATGTAGGAGGGGTATCGACTAGGAATAGATTTGAGCCTCTGCTATGGGAGAGAGAGGAGGAGCAGGAACATACTGAAGGGGGGAGGACAAGCGGTGCATGAGAGGGATGGCAACAGGTAGGGGAAGAGATAGTGAGGATGAAAGGGTAGAAGGGATGCTAGTAAGGAAGGAGAGGGTGGTGACTGGAGGACAGAAGGCTATGGGAAGGGGGAAGGATGAGAGGGGCATCACTATTGAGGTAGAATGGAATGAAGGCTCTAAATGTACAACAGCAGGGATATGAGAGGGGTTGGGAATCAGCAGAGGAGGAGGGGAGGTCGACATGGGAATCCCAGTAGGAAATAGTGAGGCTGGGAAGGGGTCTAAGGGGGATGGGAGGAATAAGGCAGAGAAAAGGGGTGAGGTGGAAGTAGGGGGTACAGATACAGAAGTCACAGGGGTGCAGCTGGTGGGGTAAAGGGCAAGGAGAACAAATTGGGTTGGTGGGAGCATTAGAGGAAGGGGATAAGGGCCGGGGTACTTGTCCTGGGGATTCTATACTGAAAGGGGTGAGATGGGGCAGAAGAGGGAAGGCACAGCTGTATTTGGGTTGAAGCTATCCCCAGGTTGACTGCAGGAGGGGCAGGGCAGGCACTGCTCAAGTGTGCAGCGAGGGAGAGGAAGAAACCTCATTTAGTGTTGCATGTGGGTACAAATGACTTGGCGGGGGAGACTGTGGAAGTAGTGAGGGGGAGGTTTGAGTTGTTGGGCAGGCAGCGTGAGGGGGTAGGGGAGTTGGTGGCATCCTAGGAGGTACTCCTGGTACCATGTGCAAGCATGGGGAGGAAGGGTAGGATTGAGGAGCTCAGGACTTCCGGTGCAGCTTCCGGCTCGATGGCAGCATAGCACGACGGCTTCCGACCCGCTCCCCGACTATACTCCATTTAAACTAGCCATTACTGGTAAAACTTGAATAATTTCACTCCTGAGCTTCTATGGCAGCCAGTAAATCTCGGGGGAGCATGAATCGCTACGCAGCAATTCAACCGGAGACCGAGGTTTCCAAGGGGGGAGGTTACAGACTCTGGGGCCTCTGGATTTTTTTCCCAGACAGCCAGAACTAAAACTCACAAAAAAGACAAAGCCAAACTGCCACGCACTAATCAGATGGAATCCAAACTGGACAAAATATTGCAGGAGCTCAAGGAGTTTAAGACGGATATCCACACTTTTAAACAGACCCAGGAGCGCTTTCAGGAGGAACTCTCGGATTTACACACCACTGTCTCCTCCCTGGATCTATGCACACAAGAGCAGGCCTCTACTACCACGCAGTTACAAAATGCTTTTAACCAGGTGGCACATCTCAGTCAATTAACGGTGGAGCATCAGGAGGATGCCGAAAATCGCAGCCATCGCTGCAATGTTAGACTCTATGGGATTCCTGAAAATAGTGAGGGCACAAATCTCCAAGCATTTATAACTACACTTCTCAGAGAAAATTTAGAGTTAGAAGCTGACCTATATCTCGAGATTGAGCAAATCCACAGAGCCCTGGGCCCAAAACCCACCCAGGCATCAGCTCGCCCTAGATCCATTATAATTAAATTTCTCCGGTATCAAACAAAAGAGAAGATTCTTAAACAAGCATGGGCCAAATCCAAGCTCTTTTATGGGGACATTTGTATATTTGTAGACAATGACTATGCTCCAGCCACAATGCAGAGGAGGCGGGCCTTTGTCCCCTTATTCCCTTTATTAAGACAGCAGAGACTCAAATTTCGGACCCACTACCCCAGCAAATTAATTGTCCAATTTCCTAATGGGCAACAGGCATATGACAATGTACGGGCAGCATGTGAGGACTTGAAACATAGAGACTTTATTATACCAGCTTCCATTCGTCTCCCTCAGAAGCCCTCAGAGGATCGTGGCATACCCAAGATGACTTACACTCAAATGCAGCCGAATCAACAAGCCACAATAGACTCAATTAAACAGATGCTGGCGCAGTTCTCCAGACAACCCAGCTGATCCAGTTGACCTAGATTTCACTAAGGAGTGCGCGGTGAGTACCTGGTTGGGGGGTGGGCTTCGGGATGAGCTTACCACTGTTCGGGTGTAAGGTGGGGTTGGGGGACAGGTGCGGGGGGTCCCGGTTGGAGGGGAGCACTGCCCATCTAGTGTTATGCCAGTTTGTGGGGAGGCTGGGGGTTCCCATCCTGAGAGACTCTTATGTATCACAAAATTTTGGACCTGGATGGACTGGGGACACCTTTCTGATCTAACCATAAAATACCAAGAATCTGGTGGCGGGGGGTGCTTCTAAGTTGTCTGGGGTGGGTGGATATTGGCCTGGGCCGACAATAGCCTCACTTAAATAGATTTTCAACTGCATTAGAACCCGTTAAATAGGGATCTTTGCATATCCTACTCTTGGGGATGGGCTGCTGGGTAGCGGACAGTTGTCTCACGCCTGTCCGACCCTGGATGCCCCACTCGGGTCTTGGAGTCCGAACTTCTTATACAATTAAGGCTGGATTATATGTTTAACCTGCTAAATAGGGTACTCTCCTGGGACCTCCTCGGCCCTGGGTGGACGGGCAGCACCCGGTTCATGCCATTTTAAGAATTAAAAGCTCTTATATAGCATAGATAGAGCTTGTCATTTGATTACTATATTCAGGTTGGTGCCCATGTCATTCTGAGCTGTCTACTAAAATTTTACTGGCTCTCTCGATTTAGATGGGTCCTCCTGATAGCCCCCTCTCCTCCTCCGCTACTTGCTGGTTGATTATTTGATCAACCCGGTTACTGGAGAGGTATCGCCTGTTAATGAGGGGAGTTCTGGCAGGTTTTGAACTTTGGGTTCCATGGCTCTCTCTCTCCTCTGGGCTCCTTTTTACCCCTGCGGTGTGACCTACCCCTCCGGGTCTCGATGGCGGTTGGGTCTCTCTGAGGGCCCTCATATGCCTCCTAGAGCTGCTTCCTGAACTTACAGCAGGCAATATTCCTTGTCGAGGATTTACTACCAGCTAACTCTGGACTAATTACATTAAAAATGTTATAAGTGGTACAATCTGAAATGAGACTGGGACATTTTATTAAATATGCACACTCACTCTTACCCCCTTTCCCCAGGACGTCTGTTATTTGCTCTCTACATCCGTATAAATTGGTATTGGGTGAGGGGAGTGGAGACCCTTTTATGAGCTCTTGTGCCTTACCCTCTGAGAGATCCTTTCACCCCTCTATGGAATCTCTACTCTCCAAGATACCCATCTATTGAATTGCCCCCCTCCGAGTATTTTATGTGTTGGGGGGGCAGACTGGGAGCTCACTTTACCATCGATGTGCCTCTCCCGGGATGTGAAGCACCTTTTTTTCCTATCCCATAATTGCCTATCCTCAAACCTTCCCCTGCCTCAGTTATTCCTGGCATTATTTTAACCCCTTACACTCCACTCTCCCCCTCCATCTAGGGGCAATGGTTTCCCCAGGGTCCAGTTTCCCATTGCGAAACAGGGTCCCCCCATCAGAAAGTCTGTGGACATGTCCCCAATACTGGTCTTAGCTGACCAAGTATTTTTGGAAGTCTCAGAATACCCTCAAATGGGTCTGTATATTGTTTATAATCCCTATTTCTTTCTTGTTGGACAATGGTTAGCTAAATATTGTAACTTAGTTGGGCCTAGTTGGCCTAGTGGTTATCCCCAAGTAGTTATTAGTTTGTCTATTCCCTACTCCCAACCGGGCCTAGGACACCAATATAGTATCTCTGATACAATTGTGAATTATTTTACATTACAGGCAGTTACAGTTTATGATGGTGGGGGTTCTGGGGGGGACCTGGGGGCCCGGGAGCCCACTGCGTGATCTCAGGTAGAGTGGGATATGCAGTCTCTGTATAGGATCATTTTCCATAATGTCCACGGGCTGGCCGGTCCCATCAGGAGATATCGCACAATTCAAGCTCTTTGAAAACTAAACCCAGATGCTCTTCTGATACAGGAAACCCACCTCTCCTCGCTTGAACACCAAAAATTGCTTAAATTCAGTTTCTCAGCATTGGTGGAGTCCTCCTATCAGAGGGGAAGAAGGAGGGGAGCAGTTGTCTTAATCCCCAGGCACTCCCCGGCACGTATTATTGATCAATACTCGGATAGTGAGGGAAGATTGGCGCTGGCGGTAGTCTGACTCAATCAACAAATCCTCACATTATGTAGTGTCCATATCCCCCCCAGGTTTGGATGCCACTTCCATCCAGCGGCTATTTTAACCAGGCAACAGGCAGTATTAATCTTGGGGGGTGATCTCAATTGCCATCTTAATCCCTCTCTGGATTCCTCGGTGGCATCTCCTTCACCACAATCCTCTGGGCAGAAACATCTCAGGCGTCTGCTGAGGGACATGGGCTTGGTGGATTCATGGTGCCAACTGCACCCGGCTCAGCAAAAATCCACCTTTTTCTCTAGTTCTCATAAGCATTATTCCAGGCTGGATTATATTTGTATTACGAAGGAACATATGGATTTGATCTATTCAGCAAATATTCTTAATATCTGCCTGTCTGACCACGCTCCCATCATTTTAGAATTAAATCTTAGAAAAGAGAGAAAAAATCCACAGTGGCGGTTTAACCCTTCCTTACTCCGCACTCCAGAGTTTTGGGATTTCCTAGAGGCTCGAATCTCTGAGATTCTTCGAGATAACTCCTCACCTCAGGTCTCACCCCAGACCCTTTGGGACATGACCAAAGTTGTTCTCAGGGGTTACATCATCTCATTTGCCTCTTATAAGAAAAAACAAGCCAAGGATAAACTTCAAGCTTTACAGGAAAAGCTCAGATTTTTACGGGAGGCTCACATGCAAGGGGACTCTGATTTACTTCCCTTAATTTCACAGACCCAGGCCGAAGTCCAGGATTTATTAACGGCCAAAACAGAGCAGGCTTTGGCCTGGCTTAGGCAACGATATTATGAGGGTGGGGCTAGAGCCTCCAAAATCCTAGCTTATTGCATTAGAAACCAAATACAACAATGCACTATTTCTAAGATCAAAGACCCTTCCTCGGGACAAACACAATACTCTACCCACCAAATTCTTGATGTTTTTAAGAGATACTACCAATCCCTCTACTCTCCCCAAGATGAGCCTGACCCTAATAAAATAAATGCTTTTCTTGCCCAAATAAATCTACCAACCATTTCCGAATTCCAACAGTCCCAAATAACAGTGCCAATCACTGAATTAGAACTACAATACACCATGAGAAATTTAAAATATGGGAAATCCCCCCGGAGCTGATGGCTTTGGGGTGTAATTTTATAAAAGTGCTCTGCAGTGGATTAAAAACCCCCTTCTTCAGGCTTTTCAGGCAGGCCATACTACATCCCTCTTTCCTGTCTCTTGGAGTCAGGCAATGATATCAGCAATTTTAAAACCACAAAACCCCTCACACCTTTGCGAATCTTATTGCCCCATATCCGTGCTTAATCAGGATTATAAAATTTATACTTCTATAATGGCTCATAGACTTGACCATATTCTCCATACTTTGATACACCCGAATCAATCAGGATTCATCAAAGGCAGACAAACTACAGACAATATCAAGCGAACCCAATACTTAATAGATCATGCCATATGCATGAATTCTCCCCTAATGATTCTAAGTTTAGACGCCCAAAAGGCTTTCAATATGGTCTCTTGGAGTTTCCTTCTAGCTGCCCTACAAAAATTTGATTTTCCCAAACAGTTTGGAAATATTATTCAAGGTATATACACTAACCCAGAGGCCGTGGTTAGACTAAATGGATCACATTCTGACCGGTTTCCTCTTTATACAGGTACCCGTCAGGGACGCCCCCTTTCTCCCTATCTATTTGCCATTTTTGTTGAACCCATAGCTCAGCTTCTGCACCAAACCTCAGACTTACATGGGTATAAAATTTCAGAGTCCTCATCCCACAAAATAGCTTACTATGCAGATGATCTTCTTCTTTATATCACACATCCTGAGGTCTCATTAAAAACCCTCACTGATCTTCTGCAGGAGATAAAGGGCCTCACTGGTTATACTATAAACCCAGATAAATCTGAAATTTTACTTATACAATCCCCTCTGCCCTTGGAGATAAGCAGGAAATATTCCTATAAGTGGGATAAATCACATATAACTTATCTGGGAATGAAAATTCCTCGGAGGTTCTCAGGCCTCTATTCTGCTAACTATATTCTACTCTTCTCAAAAATCAAAACAGACCTGGCCAGATGGGCCCATCTCCCACTCCCGTTAATATCTAGAGTGCAATCTATCCAGATGAACTCCCTGCCAAAAATATTATATTTGATGCAAAATATCTGGGCAAGGAGACAGGAGGCACAGGCACTAAGGTGGTGGACTTTATTAGGGTGGACTTTGGGGGGATGGGAGCAATACTGCAAGGGAGACTCCAGGATATAAGGCCGGGGATGGATGCAGAACAAAAGTGGGGGTCATAAAGACTGGGCTAATAGAGGTCACAGTAGCCTGCATCAGGGCCAATAGTAAGAAGAGCAGAGCCAAGAAACCATGCTGGCTGAACAAGGAAGTGCTGCAAACGGTGAGGGCAAAGAGGGCATACCGGAAGTACAGAAGAACAGAGAAGGGAGAGGATAAGGAGGCTTTCGGGAGTTGGTCAAGGGAGGTGGCCAGAAGGGTGAAAAAAGCTAAAGCCTCCAGGGAATTATGGCCCATACAGGGCATAAAGGGAGGGGAAAATGAATTTTTGAGGTATGTCAGGGAAACGAGGAAGTGCAAGGAACATAGTGTGAGGATAAAGTGGGGAGCGGATCAGGTGAAAAAGGGGGAGGAGCAAGTGGAAATTCTAAATGAGTACTTCTGCTCCATTTTCACTAAGGAGAGGGATGGTCCACTACCAGAATGGGCTGGGGGGTGGGAAAGGGGAGGTGATGGACAAAGTGATCACAGGGAGTAGGGTGCTAGAGGGGCTAACGGCAGTAAGGATGGACAAGGCACCAAGTCCCAATGGCATCCACCCCAGGGTGCTGAGGGAGATGGCGGAGCTGTTGGCTGAGCTGCTGGCAGATCTGTTCAACACCTCCCTAGAAATGGGGTGTGTGCCCTAGGACTGGAGGGTGGCCCATGTGGTGCCCATACACAACAGTGAGCCTAGGGAGGAGCCAGGAAATTATCAGCCAGTAAGTCTCACATCCATAGTGGGTAAGCTTATGGAGGCGATACTGAAGGAAAGGCTGGTGGCATTCCTAGAGAGTAATGTCCTCCAAGATGGGCGGCAACACAGGTTCATCTCAGGGAGGTCTTGTCAAACCAACCTAATAGAGTATTGTGACTGGGTGACAAGGAGTTGGACAGGGCCAAGGTACATGTCCTGTACTCTGACTTCAGTAATGCCTTTGATACAGCCTCATGGGAGACTGGAGGGAAGCTGATGGCAGTGGGGGTGGGAAAAAAGCTGACTAAATAGATAGAGAGCTGGTTACAGGGGAGTGTGCAGAGGGTGGGGGGGGGGAGCTCTCAGCACCCAGAACAGTGACAAGTGGGGTGCCGCAGGGGTCAGTGCTGGGCCCGCTGCTATTTGGGCTCTTTATCTCTGATATAGCACATGGAGTGGGGAGCAAGGTTAGTCTGTTGGCAGATTATACCAAATTGGGAGCAGTGGTGGATGAAGAGTATGGATGGAGAAAACTGCAGGGGGACCTAACCAAACTAGAAACATGGTCGGAGGAGTGTCAGCTAGGACTCAACGCAAAGAAGTGTAAGGTGATGCACTTCGGGGCTAAGAACCAGAAGAGGGACTATTGGTTGGGGATCACAGAGGAGGAGAAGGACCTAGGGGTGTTGGAAACTGGGAGCATGAACAACTCAGCCCAGTGCAGGACAGCAGCAGTGAAAGCAAACAGGATGCTGGGGTGCATCGCAAGGGGGTTCTTATCCAGACACAAAGATGTGATCCTACCCCTCTACAGATCATTGGTTAGACCACACCTAGAGTACTGTGTGCAGTACTGGAAGCCATACCTGAGGAGAGATATAAAGTTACTGGAGGGGGTGCAAAGGAGGACAACAAAAATGGTAAAGGCGATGGAAGGAAAGGAATATGAAATGAGGCTGAAAGAGCTGAACATGTACACACTGGAGGAGAGGAGGGATGGGGGATATGATTGAAGCATTTAAATACCTGAGTGAGGTAAATAAACCTTGCACTGAGGGGATGTTTAAATTGAGGAGTGTTGAGAGATGAGGGGGCACGGACTAAGGTTGGAAGGGGGACATTTAAAGAGGGAAATGAGGAGGCACTACTTCACTGAAAGGGTGGTGTCTATTTAGAATGCGCTGTCAGAAAGGGTGGTAACATGTAGGACAGTCAATAGCTATAAGAAGGAGTGGGATAAAGCAAGGGGAAGAGTCAGGGAGGCAGGGTCTGGAACAAGCGGGGGAGGAACTGAGGGGGGGAGGCTGCGGCAACTGCAATCTAGAGTGCTAGCTGCACACTCGGGCAGACTTAGATTGACCGACTGGTGTGTTCTGCTGGCAGATTTGTCTGTTGATATGTTCGTATGTGAAATCACAGTGACTCTGTTCATGAGCAGAGGTCCTAAAATGCCTATGTTGAAAATTTGGTCACAAATGTCCATAAAATGACTGTGTTTCAAGTGTGCATTGTGCAGTTTCCACGCACCCTCATAACCTCGCAAATTTGTAGTATTTTCACTCCAGATTTTCAACATTGGCACTTTTTCAGACCTCCTTATGAACAGTACAGCTGTCATTTTTCACATCCTGCCCAAAATATGCGTTTACACATCTGGCGCAGAATAGTGCAGTTGCTTTGGGAAATCAATGTTTGGGACAGATTAAGAAAAACATAGTGACAGTGTTCATGAGCAGAGGTCACAAAATTCCTGTGTTGAAAATTTGGTGAAATAATTCCACTAAATGACTGTGTTACGCGCATGCATTGTGTAGTTTCCATGTATGCTTGGAAGTTTTAGCATTTTTAATATTTTCACTACAGATTTTCAACGTTGCCATCTCTTCACACCTTCCTATGACTGGTACAGGTGTCATTCTTCACATCCTGCCCGATCTGTGTTTTCATACATCTGGCGCACAATGGCACAGTCGCTGTGGAAACTCAAAGTTTGGGACACATTGACAAAATTACAAGGCCACTGTTCATGAGAAGAGGTCCCAACTGCTTTCATGAGGTGGGGGTCACAAAAATGCCATGTTGAAAATTTGTAGTGCAAATGCCGGCAAATGTCCAGGGTGTTAGGGTTTCTAACCATAACGTCCCACCCTGTGCAGACTGACAGACATCAGGGGTGTGCCTTTGGATTGCCGATTGTATTGCTCATGCCATTCCACCCCCACCTATCCCCACCCTGCAGCCAGTGACAGGCATCAAGGAGTGCCTTGGACTGTTCTGCCCCAGAATTCACCCCATTCTCCTATATTGCACCCATTTCAGCGTCTCTCTTTATGGAGTGGGGTGACTATAAAGCCGAACACTCCAAGGCACACCTCAACACTTGTCAGTGTCTGCAGGATAGGATGAGGTGAAATGGCATAAACGTTAGGGGCGACAACCCAAACACATACCCCAATGCCAGTCCATCTCTGCAGGGTGGAGGTGAGGTTGGCGTGAAGTTCAATACTTCACTGCCATTCTTACTCTGCATCTGTCTAACTCCTGCATTTCCAATGCTAATACCAGCAAGCAAACACTCGGCATTGACAAATGCTTGTTTTTATTGGGCTAGTAATAAGTGAGATCTGGCAAAGGACCAATAAGGAGGTTCCAAACAGCTTGCAGACCATGCAGTGAGGGACCTGGGGCTAGGAAGAGGAGTCCTACTGTACTGGAGGTAGTGCTTAGGGTATGGGAAGTGAAAGTAATGGGCTCACTGTGACAATCACAGGACCACCAGAAAAATTATCTGAACAACAGCCAAGAAGAAGCCCTCAGGAGAGCAGGTGGATGAGAACTTCCAGCAGCACTGCCAGTCCCTGAGAAGTTCTTTTATGGCATGGTTTCATGCAATTATGTAATACCATAATATATTTTGTGGGATGGATGCTTTTTTGTTATTATTTTTCCTTCTTCCCCTGGTAGCAGGTGCTTCTCCCTTTCTGGTCTTGTATGGGTCCAAACACCTGCTCACTGGGCTCACTGCAGACACTGTGCATGCCACCTGATTCCTAGTGTTATCCCTGGTCAGGGTATATGCCTTCCTGGGGGCCCCCAACCCCTCTGTGACACCAAAGATACAGGAGCTGCTTCTTGAGATCTGTGAGACCAGGGCTGGTGAGCATGTGCATTGCCAAGCAGGGTCTGGTGACTTGGGTGCGTGGAAACAGTCATCTGAAAAAGCTGAGCCAACCATTTTCCCGCTTTATTGTGACACTACCTTCCTCTCTAAGACACATCCACCATAGCACCCTGGGACAGGAGTGTGCTCAACGTGTGGAGACTCGTATCACACATACTACCTCAAGCAAACACCAGGAGCAACTTTAAGAGCAGACAGCACTTTGACCCTCCCCTGGAAGGAGAACATCTGCATAGATGCTCTGTCACCCTCCCTGCAGGCATCTGCTTCTGATGTTCTGGGTTTGGGTGCAAACTAGACACTACAGACTGCTTGGCTCAGGGTTGGGTGAGGAAGGAGGTGGCACTGGAAACTATGGAATGCTTAGCAAGGTGTAGGGTGAAAAAAGGCAGTGTCTCTGGACACCATGGACCATTTGGCTCAGGATGGGCTAGAGAGGGGGCTGTCACCAGACATCAAGGTTTGCTTGACGTGGATCAGACTAAGGAAGGAGGCCTAGGACCCGAGGGTATGCTTGGCAGAGAATAGAAAGAGAGAGGTGGTGCTGCTGAACACAAGGAACTGATTGATACAGGATTGAGATGTGCTAGCAGTATGCCACTGGACATCAGAAATTGCTTGGTATGGAGTTGGGGTGATGAAGGGGGGTGCCACTGGACACCTGGGAATGACTGACATGGGACAGGAACAGATTGCCTTTGGATACTACAGAGTTCTCGGTATTGGGGTGTCCTTGGCAAGGGAGAAGGGTGCCAATGGACACCAGGGAATGGCTGGTCCTTGATGCATTCATTTGCAATTATTTTTTTGGGGCCAGCTATTTATGGCACCAGCTTACTATTGGATTTTAAGTTCTTTACCTTTTTGTTTGCTTTCACTTTTTTTGTTGTGTTGTGCTTTTTGTTTGCTACCACTTTATAGTGGTGCTGTTTTTTTTTTGCTTGCATCCATTCTTAAGTTCTTTACATTTCTTCTTGTTTTGTTACTTTATATTTTTTTGTGGCATGACATTTTACGTTTGGTTTTGTTGCTTTATTTTTTGTTTGCATTTCATTCTTTCAGTTATTGCTCTACACATTTGATTGCGTTTCACTTTTTTGGTGTGTGTTTTGCACTGCAGGGTCACCGTAAAATTCCTCCTTAGAGATAGTAAAAACACCTCTGTGTTTTCTCAAGAGTCAAGCTGTCAGTATTATGGCCTTGGTACTAGCTGTGAAAGTCAGGCATAACTGAGTAACATCTCGTTTCACATTCCTCCACCACATGAATGGCAAAAAAGTTTCTGTCAGGCCAGCCTGGTGGTGCTGAGGGTTGAGGCACTGGACGCCACACCTCGCACCACGCCAGCGACCAGGGTTCGGGAACGAGCCTGGGCCGCCGGGGGTCAGCAGGGGGGAGAGAGAGGATCAAGCGTCCGGAGGACTGCTCTCCTCTCCTCTCTCAGCAGGGGGATCCAGGCCACTGCCCGGCATCGCAGCAGCCCCTGGTGGAGACCAGAAGCACTGCAACACTTCAGAGCTGGAACAGGGGGATGCAGAGCCGCGACAGGCGAGCCTGGAGCCATTGCACGTGTGGACTCTGTGTGGGGGGTCAGGAGGATGGGGCGTAAACAAGAAGGAAAGAACCCTCCCACCTACAGGTGAAGGCAGATCCAGGAGCTACGGCCCCACGCCCAGTGCCGGGTCTCTAGGAGGTGTTCCTCGGGCCCTCCTTCAAGCCAGCGTCTTATCCGAACACTATAAGAAAGGGTGCTAGAGGCATGGCGGTCCTTCCCTGGAGCCCTGGAGGACTCAGATCCAGGGGCTTGGGGCGGCACTGGATGAGGCGGGGAGTCTGATGACCGAGGAGCACCAATGGGACTTCAGGCAGGCAGGTAGAGCAGTACGCTGAGCGACCTCGCTGGAGAGAGGGCGGTGGGAGGTGAGGAAAAAAAAGTTTATGTCATTTGTAATTAAAATATAATTAATATTTGGCCTTATCTAAGCAATAAGCCACAAGTTCATGCCGTGCTGATTAGACTTGTTTTAATATGGAGGAGTTACATCTTTCAGCAACGTGCTTACCAAACTTGCTTAAATAAACACTGAGGATCAAGTGTCCGGAGGACTGCTTTACTCTCCTCTCTCAGGGGGGATCTAGGCCACTGCCCGGCATCGCAGTGGCCCACTGACACCACTGACTACCCTCTTTAGAAAATCATGGGAGGATGGGGTGGTACCTGAGGACTGGAGGAGGGCAGATGTGATTCCCCTTCACAAAAGTGGGAGCAAGGCAGAAGTAGAAAACTACAGACCTGTTAGTTTAACCTCAGTGATAGGGAAAATGATGGAATCACTTCTGAAGGAAAGAATTGTCGAGTATCTAGAGGCCAGAGGGGCACAGGACCCAAGGCAGCATGGATTCACAGCGGGAAGGTCATGCCAGACGAATCTGATAGATTTCTTTGACTGGGTGACCAAAGTAGTAGAACAGGGAGGGGCTGTGTACATGGCTTACCTAGACTTTAGCAAGGCATTTGACACTGTCCCACACGAAAGATTAATATACAAGTTAGCCAGCCTGGGAGTGGGTCCCAAGATGACAGCCTGGGTAAAGAATTGGCTGGAGAATAGAACACAGAGAGTAATAGTAAATGGAGTCCACTCTGAAGAAAGGGGGTTACTAGTGGGGTACACTAGGGGTTCAGTATTAGGACCGGTCCTCTTCAATGTCTTTATAAGTGACATTGCAGAGGGACTGAAGGAAAATATGTCTCTTTGCAGATGACACAAAGATCTGCAACAGAGTTGATGCACAAGGTGGGGTGGAAAGGATGAGAAGGGACTTGGCAAGGTTAGAGGAATGGTCAAATGTATGGCAGCTTAGATTCAATGCTAAGAAGTGCAAGGTAATGCACCTGGAAACAAAACCAGGGAAGAGTACACAACGAGGGGTGAGATACTAACAACAACAAAAATGGAAAGGGACCTGGGGTAGTCATATCAGATGACCTAAAGGTGGGCAAGCAATGTGAGAGGGCAGCAAGGAGGGCCGGGGGGATACTGGGATGCATAGGGAGAGGCATCACCAGTAGAAAACAGGAAGTTATTATCCCTCTCTACAAACAGCTGGTCAGACCCATCTGAGTACTCGTGCAGTTCTGGAGACCCAATCTCCGTAAAGACATAGACAGGATGGAAGCTGTCCAGAGGAGGGCACTAAATGGTGCAGGGTCTGCACCAGAAGACATATGAAGAGAGACTTAAGGAGCTTAATATGTATAGCCTCGAGGAAAGGAGGAGAGTGGGGACATGATAGAAACTTTCAAGTACCTCAAGGAATCAACAAAGTCCAAGAGGGTAGCATCTTTCAAAACAAGAGGTGCAAGAGCAAGGGGGCACAATTTGAAGATAGAGGGGGGGGCGGTTCAGAGGTAATTTAAGGAAGCATTTTTTCACAGAGAGGGTTGTGGTTACATGGAACAGCCTTCCGGAGGTCAAAAACAGTGGAATTCAAGCATGCATGGGACAGTCATAAGGCAATTCTAGGGGGTGGGAGTAGGAAGAAGTAGGCTGCTGGTTAACTAGGATCTGCAGCTTATCCATTAGGTAGGGAAATGTGCAGACTGGGTGGGCCAAGTGGTCCTTATCTTCCGTCAAATTCTATGTTTCTATGTCTCTATGTTTCTAGGAGTGTAAACTTTCAATGATTAATTCCCTTTGCACTCCTATGGGAGAGACAGATAAGCTGTAGCCTGCTTCAAGCGATAGACTGGTTTTTCAGTAAAATTCATCTAGAGATATTAGGTACAGATAATAAATTGGCAGGACCCCAGTAGAAATATCTGAAATCCCAGTAATTAAGAAATGGGAGGCTTTTGTTAAAAATTCTACATCAATCTTTCAGTATTTTTTTCCTTGATTCAAAATCGTACTTTAAAATAAAATAATTAAACATAAAAATTTAATTTTTTTCTCTTTGCATTCACACCAGATTGAATGAAGGTAGTGCTTTCTTCCCTACTAGCACCCCACTGCTGCAGACACAGGTAAAAATGGGCAGTGGCCAGAGCCCAGCACTTTTTATATTGAACCACAAGATATTAGAACGTATATCATTTCCAGCCCTGTTGGCTAGTGAATTTTTTGTTGCTTTGGGGAGGGGGTGCAATATCCACAAAAAACAGTGCCGGGGTCCCGCGCTGACACTACAGCAACCTGGCACTGTTGTCACTGTGGTGTTGGTCATGGTAAAGTTGTAGCTGTAGCAACGGCATACCTAAACAAGCATTTGTCAATGCCGAATGTTTGCTTGCTGGCATTGGCATTGGTAGTGTAGGAGTTAGAGAGCTGCATAATAGGAATGGCAGTGAAGTACTGAACTGAAGCCAACCCCGCCACCACCCTGCAGAGACTGACAGGCATTGGGGTGTGACTTTGGGTTGTCAGGGATAACGGCCATGCCATTTCACCACACTCTACTCTGCAGACACCGACAAGTGTCACAGTGTGCCTTGGGGTCTTTGGCCCTTATGCTCACCCCATTCCATCAGGAAATACACTGAGATGGGTGCTGTATAGGAGAATGGGGTGAACTTTGAGGCCGAAGAGTCCAAGGCACACCTCGATGCCTCTCACTGGCTGCAGAGTTTGGAATGGTATGAGCATTACAGGCAAGAATCCCAAGTCATACCCCTGATGCCTGTCAATCTCCACAGGGTGGGGCATTATGGTCGTAAACCCTAACGTCTCAGGCGTTCGTTGGCATTTTCACTCCAAATTTTCAACATGGGTTTTTTGTGACCCCCACCTTATGAACAGTGGCAATATCAGTTCATTAGTCGAAAGCTGATTTTGCACAGCGAGTACGCCATTTGGCACCACAGGTGTGAAAACACATTTCGAACAAGATGTGAAAAATGACAGCTGTACTGTTCATGGGGAGGTGGAAAAAATGGCAATGTTGAAAATCTGCAGTGAAAATATTAAAAAAACTGGTGAAGTCACGAGTGTGTGTAGAAACTGCGCAACGCACACCAATAATGCAATTAGTTTGGGGATGTTTTACAGCAGATTGTCAACACAGGCATTTTGGAACCTCCGCTCGTGAACAGTGTCACTGTGGTTTTCTTAATCTGTCCCGAACAGTGATTTGCCACTCATTTCTGTGCTGGAAGTGCGAAAACACATTTCGGCCTTGGTGTGAAAAATGACAGCTGTACTGTTCATAAGGAAGTGTGGAAAAATGCCAGTGGTGAAAATCTGGACTGAAAATATTAGAAATCCATGAACTTACAAGGGTGGGTGGAAACTGCGCAATGGTCGCTCGTAACAGTCATTTTATGGACTTTTTTCAACAAATTTTTAACATAGCCATTGTAACACCTCTGCTCATGAACAGTGTCACTGTGATTTTCTTAATCTGTCCCGAACATTGCTTTCACACACCGACTGCGCCATTGTGCGCTACATGCACGGAAACACGTTTTAGGTGAGATGTGAAAAATGACAGCTGTACGGTAAGGAGATGTGGTAAAATGGCAATGTTGAAAATCTGGAGTGAAAATAGTGAAAATTCACGAGCGTGCGTAGGAACAGCGCAACGCATGCTTGTAAAACAGTCATTTTGGGGAATTTTTTCATCAAATTTTTAATATAGCCATTTTAACACTTCTGCTCATGAACAGTGTCACTGTGATTTTCTTAATCTGTCCCGAACATTGATTTCGCACACCGACTGTGCCATTGTGCGCTACATGGGCGGAAACACATTTTGGGCAAAATGTGAAAAATGACAGCTGTATTGCTCATAAGGAGGTGTGGTAAAATGGCAATGTGGAAAATCTGGAGTGAAAATATTGAAAATTCGCAAACTTATGAGCGTGCATAGGAACAGCAGAACGCATGTTAGTAACACAGTCATTTTATAGATACTGTCACCAAATTTTCAACATAGGCATTTTAGGACCTCTGCTCATGAACAGTGCCACTGTCAGTTTCTTAATCTGTATGGAACACTGATTTCCCACACCGACAGCGCTATTCGCACCGGAAGTGTGAAAACACATTTTGTCCAGGGTGTGAAAAATGACAGCTGTACTGTTCTCAAGGAGGTCTAAAATAATGGCAATGTTGAAAATCTGGGGTGAAAATATTGCAAATTCACAAAGTTACAAGCGTGCATAGCAACTGCGCAACGCACGCTCATAAAGCAGTTATTTTTTTGGATTTTTCCCACCAAATTTGCAACATAGGCTTTTTGAGAGCCCACCTCATGAACACTGGCACTGTCGTTTCATTAATTGGTCCTGAAAGATGATTCCGCGCAGTGACCGCAAAATCACCTTTCGGAGCAGATTAGCACCATGACAGTGATAGAATTCATGAGGAGGGGTCCCAAAAACACCCTGTTGAAAATCTGGTGGCAAAATTCCCAAAAATACCTGAGATACGCATCAAACTTGAAAAAACCCTATTTATTCCACTATACAGCTTACTGGCATTTCCTCAGTTCGCGGTCAACTTTGAAGAGTGCAGACATGTTCCTGGTCCTCCGAAGATCGTCTCACCAGACTCCGGAGGTAAGTATGGGGTGGGGGTGTGGGGAGGCAGGGTGCGCAGTGGATGGGTGCAGGTTGTGGGAGGGGGGCCAGGGAGACCGCTGGAGGACCATTTCCTTCATTACAGGTAAAAAAAAAAAAAAGACATCGCGGGACGGTTTTTTATTTACAGGGCAATGTGGCACACTGGGGTGGGCTCCCAGTCTGCCAACTGAGTCTTTTTTTGGGGGGGCCGCTGTAGCCGATGGGGTAATTGGGGCACCTCCATCGGCACACAACAAAGGGGGGACGTTATGCCGAAGAGGATCAGTCACCGAATGGGCACACAACAATGGGGGTTGATTATGCCGCCGGATTGGGCACCCTGTCGGCACACAACAAAAAGCCGGGGGCATTATGTCGATAGGATTGGGCACCCATCGGCAGACAAGAAAAGTCGGGGCCGTTACATACTGCCGAGGAGGTGGGCTCCCCATCGGCAACATACATCTGGGGCACTGCAGCCGGCGGGATTGGGGCCCCATTGGCAAACAAATGTGTTGAGGCACCCCCTCAGCGGGGAGGGTTAATATTGTTTGTGAACAGGCAGCAGGCTGCACATGTTCTAAACAATATCAAGATTCTAGGTCCGCACTGCTGCAATGTGGTCACTCCTCATTGCAGCGAATGGCTGATGCTGCAATGATGAGTCAGCCCCTGATTGCAGCGGCTATGTTTTCACAAGTTGGTGGCAAGGTTCTAAACTAGTGTCACCGGCTGTGTCCCCCATTATTGGTGGACATCACACACGCCCCAAAATGCTGTGCCAATATTGGCCTCAACAGTGCCGCACCTCCAGAACCTGCTTCGGCACCAAGCTGCAGCAATATGTTTCTTGCGCTGCACGCAAGCAAACATAAAAATCAAAGGGAAGAAGTGGAGAGTTTTTGGACAAAACATAGGTTTTAATTCAAGAGGTTTCAATTCATGCACATACCAATGCCGGTTTGGTCACTTTAGTGGTGTGTGCTCCTCACCGAGTTTCCCTCAGGACAGGAGTCACTCACTGTTCTGTCTTCTTCTGTGATTTTTTTTCATCTTCCAGCAAGACCAACACAGTAGTGCAGATTAGTTACACCCGCTTCTGCTCTCACATGCCCACACCTGCTCTCTCTCCAGCCTCAGTTCCAGAAGCAACTTGGTTTGGGGCAAAACAGCACAGCCTAGGCTATGGCAGTAAATTATACAGTTCCCTCCCAGTTCCAGCTAGGCAATTTGCAGATCAGAATAAATTAAAGGGGCTAGCCAGTCTTCTGGCTACTATTATACCCCTGTGTTCTTTCATGTAAGAAGACTGAAGACAGACAGTTCCCATTAAGGAGGCGTCACACTGAACTGGACATCTGAGACATGAGCTTAGCATTTTTTACACTTGCCTAAACAACAGGTCTCTCACTTACTTTGGTGCCTGCCAGTTGCTTGGCTATGGGCTGGGGGGAGGCCTGTTGTTTTCCAGGACTAGGATAGAACAGTTACATAAGAACTTACCATAACAGAAGATCTTCAGGGGATCTCAGTCATCAGGTCACACCATAGGAACTTCACCATCAGTGAAGCAGGATCCACACAGAAGACTTTTCCAGCAGTACAACGTCAACGTCACCTGCTAACATCATCAACCCTATAAAGGCAAGAGCGACCCCGGTCCCTCCTCAGTTCTTTTCCCCATAGACAAATGGAGTAAACCACTACCATGGGGGACCAAGGAGAAAGAGAGGTGCCCAGGATTAAATAAAAGGCTGGAGACACCAGGTAGCCAGTCTGAAAAAAGGACCCCATGAAGGTGGATGGTGGAATGGAAGACAGACCTAATGACTGAGATCCTTTCGAAGATCTACTGTTACAGTAAATTCTTACATAACTGTTTTGTCTTCTTCAGGGGGTATCTCAGTCATTAGGTCACACCATAGGAATGAGTCTCAAGCAGTTACAAGCATATCGAGACAGTCTGGGAGGCAGGCAGGCAGACCGAGGCCTAATACAGAAGGCCTTGAAGTACAGCACGACCGAAGCCTGCATGGGCTCTGGAGGCAGTGTCCAGACTGTAGTGCCTGGTGAAAGTATGGACAGTACTCCAGGTAGCAGCAGTGCAGATGTCTGCTGCAGAGGTCCCCTTGAAACAAGCCACAGAGGCAGCCATGCCCTTAGTGGAGTGGGCTTTAACCGCCCCTGGCAACTCCTTGCCATGTTTATTGTAACAAAACACAATACAGCTGGCCAACCATCTGGGCAAACATTGTTTAGAAACTTAAAAGCCCTCTCTTCCTTGGGTGAAAGAAACAAACAGCTGCTTTAACTTTCTGCAGTCCTTAGTTCACAGCAGGTAATACTTCAGAATCCTGTGCACATCTAAAGTATGGAGCAGTGCTTCCCATGGATTGGCACACTCTGGGAAATACACAGGTAGGTGGATAGACTGGTTCAGGGTAAACTCAGACACCACCTTAGGAAGAAACTTAGGATCTGTGCGCAGACACCCTGTCTTTGTGAAAAATCAAATTAGGTTCCTTACACCAGAGAGCCTGAAGCTCAGACATCCTTCGAGCAGAAGTAATAGCAACCAGATACAATGCTTTCCATGAAAGGAAGCATAGTTCACAAGTCACGGCTGGCCCAAATGGAGACAGAATCAACTTTTCCAAAACAGAATTTAAATCCCAAGCTGGGACAGGATTGCGGATTGTAGGCTTCAGATGCAGGATGCCCTTGAGAAAAGTATGAGTCACATCTAGCTGAGCAACGGTCCAACACTCCACAAGTTTATGGAAGGCAGATATAGCCGAAAGGTGCACCTTGAAAGATGAATACTGGAGGCTTGGGTTTGACAATGAGATCAGGTAGTCCAGGATTTGACTCACCGGACAGGTGAAAGGGTCCAGATGGTGCTTTGCAGCCCAGATGGTGAACCTTTTCCTCTTCATGGCGTAGGTAGCCCTAGTGGAGGGCTTTCTAGCTGCCACCATGACATCAGCCACTTTCTGTGAAACCCCAAACCGGGCAATGGCTATGTCCTCAGGAGCCAGGCATACAGACGAAGGGACTTGAGGTGTGGATGGATCAGGGTTCCCTGAGCCTGCATCAACAGATCCCTGTGGAGAAACAGGGTAATTGGAGATTCTGCTGCCAACTGTTGCAGTAATGGAAACCATAACTGTCATGGCCATTAGGGTGCTACCAGGATCATGCTGGCCCCTTCCTTATGCAGCTTGATTAATACCCTCTGAATCAGAGGAAGTGGAGGAAAGGCATACAGGAACCACCTGCTCCAAGAGAGGGTCAACACATCTCAACCAGAAAACTCCAGGCCCTGGATCTAGCGAGCAAAAATTGGGCAGTATTGTGTTAAATTGGGACACAAAAAGGTCCAGCTCTAGACCCCCCCCCCCACCTGTCAAACAGGTCTTCTGCAATGAATGACAGAAGCTCCTATTTGTGCATCTTGTACTGAGTCCAGCTGAGGCTGTCTGCCAGGCTGTTCAGCACGCCTGTGACATGGACTGCCAATAGTTCCAGGCCGCAGTCCAGTGCCCAGTACCAAACTCTCATTGCTTCCCTGCAAAAGGGGTAGGAATGTGTCACCCCCTGTTTGTTGATATAGTAGACCACACTGAGATTGTCCAACTGAATCAACAACTGGCCCGGTGACAGGCGGTTCTGGAAGGCCTGCATGGTATATGGAACTGCTGTCATCTTGAGGACGTTTATACAAGAGACGTCTCACCCTGGGACCAGGTACCCTAAGTCTGAAAGAAACCCAGGTACATCCACCAGCCCAATCCGGAGGCATCCATAGTGAGAATCTGCTGGGGAGATGAGATCAGGAAGGGAACCCTCTTAAAAGATTTTGGGGTTCCATCCACCACTGAAGGACTTTGCAGACTGGAGAGGAGACCAGCACCAGTTGCTCCAGGTCATCATTGTGTTGGTCCCACTGTATCTGAAGGGTCCACTGGAGCACCTGCCTGTGCAGCCAGGCCAGGGAAACAGTGGCAATGGCCACTGCCATGAGACCCAGGAGCTGCAGGTATATTCTTACAGAAATGTAGCAGCTCTGAACCACCACCTGTGCCTGAGAAATGAGGCACTCCGCTCTGCCCGGTGGCTGGATGGCCTAGCCCTGTGCTGAGTCCAGAACTGCTCCTATATACTACAATCTTTGATCGGTATCAGAATAGACTTGGGCAGGTTGACAGTAATACCCAGGGAATGGAACAACTGGAGAGTCCCCCTCCAAAGTCCTTAGAAACTGAGCCCTGGATGGGGCCTTGAGTAGCCAGTCATACAGGTAAGGGAAAATGTACAGGCCTTCCCGCCAAAAGGGGATAGCCACCGCTGCTAAGCATATTGTAAAAACCCATAGTGCAGAGGACAAGCCAAAGGGCAAGACTCCTAACTGGTAATACTCACCTTGAAATAGAAACTGGAGGAACCTTCTGTGCGGTGGGCACACCAAAATATGCAGGTAAGTGTCCTGCACATCAAGGGAACACAGCCAGTTGCCCTGTTTGAGCAGGGGCAACAAATCTGGCAGGGTGACCATGCGAAATGTTTTGTACTGGATGTAGAGGTTGAGGACTTTGAGCTCTAGAATGGGCCTCAGATCCCCATTTCTTTTGGGGACCAGGAAGAACCTGCAATAAAACACCTTGTTCTGCTGCCACCCGGGCACTGGTTCTATCACCCTTTTTCACAGAAGGGAGTGTATCTTCTCCCGAAGAATGGCTGTGTGGTCTGGAGGGTAGGTGGAGGGCACCATCGGAGTCTCTGGGGGCTGTTCTAAAAGCTCCAGAGTGTGACCCCACTCTATTATCTCAAGAATCCAAACATCTGAGATGATGGTTCTCCATTGAAATGAGGGAGAACCGATCTCCAACCACCACTTCTTGGTCGGGGACCAGAAGAGGGGGTCTGGCAAGGAGTCAGGCAGAGGTGGATCCGGCCGAAGGGGCTGACCTGTTGCCTCTGAGCCGTTTTGCAGCAGGACCTGGGAGGGGATAAGCAAGGTAGAACTGGCTTTCCTTTAACCCTGGAGTCTGGCACCTGTACCAGACTTGTGGGACACCTTTCAAAAGAGCAACCTCTGCCTGCTCTGGGTCTGGGTATGGTAGAGTGAGTGGATAGATTTGAGGGCCCTCCTTGAGGCCTGCAAATCACTGATTATGTCTTGGACATCAGGCCCGAAGAGCTTTGAGTCATTGAAAGGGGCATTAAGTACCTTTTACTGGACATCTGCTGCAAAACCAGGTACCCTCAACCAGGTGTGCCTACACAGGGAAATGCCGGTGGCAGCAGCCCTGACTACAGTGTCCGACATATCATGCAAGGCTCTGAGGAGGTGCCTACTGATATCCTTGGAGGCCTGGAGGTACTTAAGGACCTCCTGCTTCTGGGAACCCTCGGGGGGGACTGGGCAGCCGCCCTGCCCTTTTTCCATATGGTATTATGATACTTGACCGTATGGAAGAGGTAATTTGTAATCGGAGTCCCAGACTAGAGGAGGCATAAACCATCTTGCCCCAGAGGTTGATCCTCCTAGAGTCCCTGTCGGGGGGGGGGAGCTGAGGTGTTCTGGCACCTTGGACCTATCATTAGCTGCTTTGATGACTACGAAATCGGTCTCAGGCTGGGCAACATAACAGAGCAAGCCATGGAGGCATGATAGAGCTTACCTACCTTCCTGGGCATGGCAGGGACCATGTCTGGGCAGTGCCATGAAGCAGTGGTGGCATTTCTTAGTGCTGGCAAAATGGGGGAAATGACCTTTGGTGGAGATTCAGGGATCCCCAAAAAGTCCACCAGGTCCCTCCTGGTAGCATCCTCTTCCTCAGTGTGGAATCCCATAGCAGCAGACAGCTGCTTCATAATGTTAAGGAAGGTGGGGTCCTCAGGAGGGGACCTGGGGGAGTGCTTCAAAGAGTCCTCATTCACTGAAAAGGCCATAGACCTGTCTGAGGAATATACTTCCTCCTTCTCCTCCTCCTCCTCCTCTTTCTCAAGGAGGATAAGGTCTGGATGGTACTCCTCCTCAATGTTGACCCACTCTGGTTCAGGGTCCGATGAATGAGGGACCGATGGCCCCCTAAAGGATGCAGCCAGAAGAGGTCAAACAGGCGTCCACGACGACAGGGCGCGTGACAGTACTGGAGACACCAGTCTATGAGCACCCAGCTGGTGCACCAAAGTCATCGCCAGCTGAGTTAAAATGGAACTGAGACTGATGGTGGGTGCAGGCTGCATTGAAGGAGAAGGAATTGTCAGATCAGAGTATGATGAGCCATCTGTCGAGTCCTGGGAATGTGACATCCCCAGCATCTGAGGGCCTGGAGAGGCATCAGGTCACAACAGAGGGGCAGGGGTTGACAACCCGAGGGTCAAAAGCCAGCCTCCCTGCAAAGAGGGAGTTGGGGCTGTCAATGTGGGCCTTGTAGGAGCAGAAGCCTGGACAGCAGAGATCACCAGTGTGGCAGCAGCCGATGGATTACCCCCAGAAGAAGAGAAAGAAGCTGCCAGGGAGCAGGTGTGCCTCGGGGGAGCAGTCATGGTCACAGTCCTTTCTGTAACTATTCCCTGAGGATTTGTTTCAGGCCTTCAGGTCCTGGGAGCTCGACTAACCCTCTGGCAATTGGAAATAAGGGACCCCAGAGGACCCCTGCCCAGAACTGGCTACCTGTTGTTCCATAAGGAATTTCTTCAGAACCTTTTTTCAACATCTTTGGTTTGTAAGGTTGAATTTTTGGCAGAGCTCACAGGCAGGAACATCGTGGTTAGGCCCAAGACAGCAGACGCAGAGGTCATGGTCATCTGAAGAAGCAGTCTTCTTTCCACAGTGACAGAAGAGAGATGTAGAAGGGGTGACTCTTGACGTAAACAAGGTAAAATAATCTCTTTATTAAAAAGAGATTCCCAAACAAAATGCTTAAGAAAAAAGCGTAGGCTAAAAGGCACAAACTGCGACAGAAATTCCACAGAGACCCATGCGAATGAAGTCGACAGTGGGAAAGAACTGAGGAGGGAGCGGACCAGTCATGCCTTTATAGGGTTGATGATGTTGGCAGGTGATGTCAGGTTGGGTGGCCCCAGTTGTACTGCTGGAAGAGTCTTTCATGTAGATCCTGCTTCACCGACAGTGTATCCTAATGACTGAGACACCCTCGAAGAAGATTGGATGGCTCTCTCAGAGGGAAAAAGTGTGAATTTGCTGTAAAAGCATGCAGTTTAACTTGGGGGGGGGCACAACAGGGTATTCCTGACTAAACAGAGGTTGGCAACTTCAAAAGCAATGAAGTCATGTGTCAACCAGCCAACGGCCTTCAAAAAGAAGGTCCCAGGACATTGACCTGTTTGTTCCCCCCCCTTAATCCTGCCCTGGGGATGGTAAGAAGCTCTCAGGTGTATGTTCCACAACAACAGACAGTGGAGGTCCCCAACAGGGACGAGCCAGCCTCCTAGGTGTCCAGAGTTCTTCAGTGGATGCATGTCCCAGTGGAGCGCAGTTGGGGGGTGAGTCTGGAGAGAAAAAGAGGTGGCACTGTAGGGGCCTGGAGGTGGGGATGGTGGGGGCAAAAAAGAAATAAAGTTGTCAGTTTTGGTTGCACTCCTCTGGGTTTTCTTGGCACCATCTGTTGATGGTTGGCAGAGCTAAAATGGCCACTGCCTCATGGCTTAGAAGGTGGTTGGTGCAAAATGCACAAATGCCACATGCTACATGCAGCCTGCCTCATTAAGTCATGGACTCTCAAGCTGCTGCAAGTAGTTTTTCTGAGGTGAATATAAGACAATCAGTTCAGTGATAAATGAATGACAGGGTGAATTTCACAGAAAGCCAGGTCTGACTATGGTTCTTCTTTTAAAAGGTCAACATATGCTACAGTACATCCCAGTTTGTATTTTTTCCCCAAATACAGTTCAAGTTCAGGGTTTTTAAAGTGATTTTCTGATCTACACATGTGGCTTTGTAGCCCAACACCTTATGGCACCAATAGCCAATTGCTGCCAAAATTATAATTTTTAACTTTGTCTGTTTCAGGAGGGAAGGGATTGTAACTGCAGCCAAACCCACAGCCAGCTGATCCCTTCCACTTCCCAGTCTGCCGGCCCCACCCTCATGCTCAGACATTTTGGGACATCTAAGCAGGGAGTGCGTGGTGGCATGCACCATACGAGTCTATGGGGAGATTTTTTTCAATGCCTTTTTACATAAGTTTAAGCACTCTAAGAGGAAAATGAAAGCCACCTCTCAACTAAGAGGGCCCCTATTAGTCGAGCAGTGGCTTTCTTTTTCCTCTAAGATTGCTTAAACTTTCATCAAAAGGCATTAAAAAATGTTGTCCCCATAGTCTTGTATGTGCTCTCCTTGTGTAACCCCTAGGTGGCGCTATCCCAAGGGATACTACCCCTGCCTGCTTGGCTAGTAGCAGGTTAAGGGGCCTGAGTTCTGAAACGGGTGCCTCCACCCGGAGGTCAGGGTTGGTAGTGGTCAAGCTAACCTGGGCACAGCCCTCCGGGACACTGTAACCTCCCTCTTTCCCCCCTAGTGGCCTGAACACTTTACAATAATCACTTTCACAATACCCATGGTATACCACACAAGTACCAACACTGTTTGTCCTTACCACCAGGGCTGGTTCCTCTGGCTCGACCCTGGGAACTCCCTGTAAAACAAGGTTATGCATAGCAAATAGCAACAGTACAGTACTTTGGGCACAAACTGGAGCCACAGTCAGATTACATGCAGAAAAAGTTAGATCTGATTTATTCAGGGGACTTGAACAAGGAAGAAGCAAAATCAGATTAATTAGCTTAAAGGTTATATCAATCAAGCAGTTATGCATGCGCTTTGAGTCCCCCCACACAGTCACACCTCTGGGTACCCAGGTGGAGAAGAGATGGGCTAGCCAGGACTGTTACCTGGGGTTGCAGCTGGTTGTGGCCCTGTGATGGAAAACACAACATGCACAGTACACAGTATTTGTAATCTGGAGCCAGAGGGCTCAGTTCATAAAGAAAACGAAACAACAAGACAATCAGATGACACACTCAGATTAAGCTGTTGTTGCATGGAGCTACCCTGGCATTTACTCACGATACCCAAGACTGGACACAGGCTGGATGAAAATCGAGACTGCAGGTGGTTGATCTGAAATGCCAGGAGAAGCAGGGTCCACACGAGTCACAGAGGTGTCATTCCTGTTCAGGCATGGAGAAGGGGGATGATCCCCAGGCAGGTCTCTCGGCTATGGCTTCTCTGTGCAGTGGGTAGTCTGGATGGGCCAGTCTGGCAAGGCCCAGACCGCATGGAGACAAATTCAGATGCAGTCCATTTTGGGCTGGATACAGCTTCCAGCAAGCAGAACACAGATCACACAGTGGGAAAATAACTCACAACCCACTAGCAGCTCATAGCACATTTACATGTACGGGAATTCTACTGTACCAGGCAAAGTGCTCTCCGGTCACAATCGCAAAATCTCTGCACACACCGGGAGCTTAGGGGCAGCTGGAACTCCTGACGGGCTGATCGCATTCAGCAAAATCTTCGGTCTTCTTCAGGTTGAGCCTGGCCCACTTCAGTAGCTTACTTTAGTCATACAAACTTAGATTTAGTCCAAAATAATTCTCTTCTCTTCTCTTCTCTCCCTCTCAGGAGCAGCTGGCAAACATGCAAGCCAAAAACTCAGCCCTTTCACAGTTTTCCCATGCGAATCCACTCAGGATTGCTGCCCAAAAAACACTTGAGCTCTTCTCCTTTCACTTCCCAGCTCAGAACTAACTGAAAACTGCCAGCAGCCCGGGACTTCCCCAAGATCCAAAAGATTCGGTTGGCTGATTTGGCTGTTAGTCAAAGCAAGAGCTCCCCCTTCAGTTGCAAAAAAGGCGCAAAAAGTTCAAAACTACAATTCCTACAGATTTTGACTTCAGACAGCTCCTGTAGTCTGGCTACATTTTAGATCCCACCGGAACTGATTTGTCCAATTTGCAGTCCAGGATCAAGATAGTGGAGACAAACAAAACAGTCCTTGCTATAAAGAAGGCAGGTTAGACAGACTACATTATCATTATCACTCAAAATGATTTTCAGCAAATAGTTACATCTTTCAACAGAGCTACCTCTCAGTTTATTTTTTTTTATTTATTGGAAACAATCGGAATTACAAACCTTTGAGTCACAGACTCTTTTGCAAAGGCTCCACGTCGGTTACAAAGGGTGGAAGGTAGACAGATACAGTAGAGAACATACTTGAAACAGACAGAATATACATAACAAAATCAAAGGGGCAGTCCAGGCAAAACTTAATGACTGGTAAGGGAGTTGAGCCGCAATCTTGGGATTTACCAGGCGGGATTTGTGAGATCGTGGGGCCTTGTGAGACCCTGAGTCAAGAGTAGGGGAGGGAGGCGGTCATCTGGGTGAGCAGAGTTAGTGCAGTCACATATGGCTCTTTCAAGGAGGTGAGCTTTGAGGCCTGTTTTAAATTGAGAGATGCTGTGGGTCTGTGGAAGTGAGTGTGGTAACGCATTGAGCCAGAGAGGGATGCTGGTATCGGATGATCTTGCCCTAGAGAGGTTCTACATTGAGGTACAAGGAAAGGGAGCTATGGAGAGTCTTGTATTGCATCTGTGAGGTGCAGAACTGATTAAGGGAAAAGTCCAACAGGGGCTAGGTGAAGGTGTATTTTTTTATGAGGATGCAGGTGGAACTGTAATCATGTTGGAAGTTTAAATCCAACCAGATAACACATAGAGATCACAGGTGTGGGTTAGCCTATCACAACCAGTGACTAGGCGGCAGGCTTTGTTCAGGACAATGTTTATCCTATTCAGGGAGGTGGGTTCAGCAGAGCCGGATATGGTGATCCCGTAATCTACCAGGGAGAGGATGGAGGAGGTGACTGCGAGCTGCATAGCCTTGGGGGGTAAGCAGTGCTTGAGCCGGTACAGGCAGATTACTTATGCTGCAATCAGGCAGCTCTTAAAGAGACAGTACACAGAGGCTATACAGGCTCTGGTAATCACATTTAAACTGCTAAAATGCAGGACACCAGCCTGGCAGTGAGCATTTAGGCAAGCTCAAGGAAAACTTTTTGGGGACCACCATTTGTAGGGGGGTTACACCCTTCCCTGCCTGGGAAAACTTGGTGTCCTCTTCAAGTCTGTACCATCATAACATTGAAAATGCAACATATACAAGACATTTATACCATTAGCATGCTATACAAGTACTATCTGATTCATCAGTTGGCATAACTTGTCACTTTACTATACATTTCAATGTACTCCACTATATAATTTCCATTCTGATAATACATTATGCATATTTCACACAGGTAAATTGAACATTACTATACAGAATCATGTAATAACTTCTTGTACTCTAAACAATGCAAGAGGGGGCCCTTCCCTATCAGCTAACTTTGGGCTGGATGGGGCAGGGGCACCATGGTGAGAGGCCAAAACAAGTAACCTGGAATGGGCCGTCAAGCTCAATTTGGGCAGTGAGCTCTGAGAGACATAAACACCTTTGGGGACTACACTGAGAGGCAAATCCAGTGGCCTCCCGGGGGAATCGTGACTGAAGCACACCACTGGCTTGACAGCTCGGCCAGTCTTTCTGGGGTGAACAACCACAGTCTCTATACTTTCAGCAATGGTCTTGGAGCTTTCAGCACTTGTGAGGGGTGCCTCTGCATGAAGAGGAATGTCCAAGCTGGGAGCACTGTCAGCCTCTTGCTCTGTAGTCTCTGTTTCTACAACACTTGGCTCATTTTGAAGACACTCTGGCACTGAAGGGGGTTGTCAGCACTCTCATAGTGTTCTTCAAGTTCTGGAATGTCACCAGAAAGACTCATACCATCAGCCTCTCCTTAAGGCAAATCATACAGTTCCACGATACACAAAGACTCAGCATCCTCAGATGTGATACTTTGCACTTCACCTTCAGGGAGCATTGGCTCCAAGGATGATGTTGGGGCGTTAGGCAGTCCAGAAGGCCCAGCTTCAACCCCATAATTCAGCATAGGATTTCCACAAAACAACTGACTCAGTTCATATGAGTAATAGGCATTATCACACTCACTGTCATCCAAGTTAGACTGGCAGTCACTATCATTCTGGGCCTGCTGCGGGGGAAGACTAAAGTCGGCAACCACAGGGGCAGGCTGACTCTGTTTCTTTCTTGCAGCAGTCACTGGTCCAGGGGGATCAATCTCGGTGGGTTTACCCTCAATTATAACTTGACCAATAGGTAGCAAGTGGTTACAGTGCATGGTCTTGACAGCTTTGGAGTTATTCTCTGGGCGCACTTTGTACACTGGCAAATCATCCAACTTTCCAACTGTGACATGGGGAAGATGGTGCCATTGATCAGCAATTTTGTGTTTACCATGCAATCCTAAATTTCGCAACAACACACGGTCTCCAGGCCTAAGCTCTTGAGCCTTTACTTTTCTATAATGTCTCTCTTTGTTGGCTAGATTTCTTTTGGTGGCCATTGTCTTGGCCAGTTGATAGGCATGGTTCAATTGAGCTTTATGTTTTTGTGCATATTGCAGGTAATCTTCAGCTCGGACCCCATCGGGAGAAACCCTAAAACAGACATCAACAGACAGCCGAGCCTCTCTCCCGAACATGAGGCAGTAGGGAGAGAACCCGGTAGCATCTTTCTTCATGCAATTGTATGCGTTTACCAAGGTGCTAATCTGCTGGCTCCATTTATGTTTATCTTTTGGGTGGAGGGTGCCTAGCATGTCTAGTAGGATGCGGTTAAAGCATTCTGGTTGAGGATCCCCCTGCGGGTGATAAGGGGTGGTTCTTGACTTTCGCACCCCCTTAGGGACAGCATTTCTTTGATTAGCCGACTCTCAAAGTCCCGGCCCTGATCAGAGTGAATTCGCTCGGGGGCACCATAGTGGACAAAGAAATTTTCCACTAGCATCTCGGCCACGGTAGATGCTTTTTGATCTTGGTGGGAAAAGCTTGTGCATACCATGCGAAATGGTCCGTAACCACTAACACATTGCCAATGTTTTGCTGATCAGGCTCTAAACTCAAGAAGTCTATGCAGACTAGTTCCATTGGGGTGCTGGTAGTAATGTTGACAAGAGGACAGCCCTCTGAGACAGGGCTTTTCTCTGCAGGCAGCGACTACAGGTCCTTACATGGTGCTCAACATCGGCCCCCATCTTGGGCCAGTAGAGTCGAGATCATACTATGTCAAGGGTCCAGTCGATACTGAGGTGGCCCATATGATTGTGGAGGGACCTCAGTACCAAATCTTTGAAGGCTGTGGGCAGGACCAATTGTTGCTTGTCTATTTGGCCACCCCGATCTACAGTGTCTCTATACAACAACTGATTAAGCAACTTCAACCTGGGGCCTTCTTTAAACAATAAAGTGGTTTGCAGATCAGAGGAATGCAACTTGGACACATCTTTTCCTGCACGAAGGGCGTCAAGTGCTGGCTGAATCATAGGATCTCAGGATTGAGCCCACTGAATGCTGTCATTGTCAAACTGAGGTAGTGCACTAATATCTAGAGCAGAGAAGTGGCAATACGCAGCTGGTATTCAGGTGTCAGAGGGACCCAAGCAATCTACTAAGCAGTCCACTGTGTCCGTAGACATCTGTTCATTTCTATCAAACTTTTGGCACAATGCTCAGATGTCAGGTTCAGACAGCCTGATCCAGTCGCTCTTGGAAATGGGCCTCCGAGATAGGGCATCAGCATCAATATGATTCAGGCCTGGTCTGTATTCGACAGCATAATCATATGTTGACAATGCAGAAAGCCACTGGTGCATCTAACTTAGCTGAAGTCTGTACATAGGTCAATGGGTTATTGTCAGTCCTCACCAATATTTTTGCCCCATAGAGGTAATCATGAAACTGGTCGACAATGGCCCATTTTAACGCAAGGAACTCCAACTTGTGCACAGGGTAGTTTCACTCTGATGGGGTCAAGCTCCTACTGGCGAATGCCACTGGTCTCAAACCACCCTCATGGTCTTGTTACAGCTCCTAGACCCTGCAGACTGGCGTCGGTATGCAGCACATAGGGTTTGGTGGGATCAGCATAAGCGAGGATAGGGGCGTGGCTGAGCTGGTATATGACTTAGTGGAAAGCTGCTTCACAGTCAGGCATCCAATGGGACCCAAAACATTCACCTGGGTGTAAATATGCTTTGTCTGGTTCTTTGAAGGACCCTTTTTTGTATTTTCGATTGGTAGGAGGGTAACCCTGGGTAAGATTCAAGAGTGGCGGAATCACTTTGGAATAGTCCTTTATGAACCAGCGGTAGTAGCCACAGAATCCCAGGAAACATTTTAGTTCTTTCAAATTGTGGGGCTGGGGCCAAGTAATCAAGGCTTCAACTTTACTAGGATCAGTCTTTATCTCCTCTGTAGACTCTATGTGCCCCACATGCTTCACAGAGGTTTGGAAAAACTGGCCCTTGTCAATGGACAGCTTGAGGCTGAAATCTTCCAGTCGGACTAGTACTTTGAACAGTCAACTCTCCTGTTCCTCTAGAGAGCTCCCAAACACAATGACATCGTCCAAGTACACAAGGCATTCTAGCAAATTCATGTCTCCCACTGCTCATTCCATCAGTCGCTCGAAGGTGGCTGGGGCACCCGTTATCCCCTCTGGCATTCTCAGGAATTCATAGAACCCCAAAACCCCAAAGGACAGATGAAGGCTGTCTTCTCATGGTCCTCTGGAGCCATCGGAATCTGGTAATATCCACTGCAAAGATCCAACACCCGAGAACCATTTGCTCCCATTCCAACAATCCAGAGCATCTTGTATACAGGGCATAGTGTATTGATCGGAGATGGTCCGCCGATTCAGAGTTCAATAATCAACACACATTCTCACAGATCCATTCTTCTTATGCACAACCACAATGGGAGAAGCATATGGGCTCCTGGATTCTTGTATCACACCAGCCGTGAGCATTTCCTGCAAGTGTCTTCTCACATCGTCTATGTCTGCAGGGGCTAGGCATTGAGACCTCTCTCAAAATGGCCATTCATTGTGCAGGCATATGTGATGCTCCGCACCCTGGACACATCCCACGTCCCATTCCTTCAATGAAAACACTAGATCTCTCTGGGCAAGTTTCTGGCTAATTCTAGTCTTCCATTCAGCTGGCAACGGGGAGTCACCAAAATCAAACAAGTCGGGAGTCACTCTATCTGTCTTGCAAGGGTGCCTGTTGCTGGGCAACATTGCAGCATCTGCACAGCGTACCGTAGCTAGGGTGCATCCTCTGTTCACCCATATCTCCCGATCTGACACATTATGAATCTGGACCATCACTCGTCATGCATAGGCATGAGCATGAGCTGGCAAGATGCTGGGATTAACCAATAATCCTTCTGGCAATGTTCCATTGCCTTGCGCGTCCAACATCAGTATTTTGTTCTTGACATCTTTGCGGAGGCAGACCTCCCCTTGAACGGTACATTGGGTGTTAGGAGCCTATACCATTGAATCGGGATACGTCTTCCACACGACCCCTACCGGTTCATCCTGGTCAACTCCCTTGGGGTTCTGCTGCAAATCATAGGCCCTCTTGATCAGAGCGGGAATTCTTAGGGCCCTCTCAGTCCATCGAACTTGTTTCTCGCGACAGAGTTGTGCCAACCTCGCAAACATATGGGTGTTGGTCCCAGTTAACAGGGGAACCCCATCATACAGCCCAGTAGGGGGACACACTAAGGCCAGTGTCTCGACTTGCTCCTCTACACCACTTACAGCTGCAGGAACTGACAACCAGAGGCGGACATATCCTAGGTAGGAATAAGACTTTTCGCTCAGCCTCCACACATGTAGGCCTTCCAGGGATTGTAAGGGCACAGCAGATAAGTGTTTATCATACCAATCCTTAAATACAATGGTCACTTGCAACCCACTGTCCAGCACAGCCCAGGTAGGAATACCATTCACAGCCACGGTAGTTTCCATTGAAGGGCCCACTATTTTGGACCAGTCTGGAGGGACAGCAGCAGGGGCCTGGACAGATGATTTAGCCACATAGGGATTTGAGTTACTACTTCTTGAACCCTCACTGTGGTCATTTTGGGCACTCCTCAACCATTGATTAATTCTCCGAAGCTTTCCTTGAAGCCTGTCTAAACTTTATCTAGGTCTTTTGTGGACTGGCATTCTCTCTTCATGTGCCCATTCTTTCCACAATTATGGCAAAATATGTTTTCTGGGATTTGGGGTGGCTGATGCATCACACTGGGAGCTGGGGCGGTGGTACTACCTACTGAAAACCTTGGTGCCATCTCTGTCTCCTGTGTGGTGAGCATTTGGAGACATCTTGTCAATTCTCTTACTTTCATAGTCAAGACATCAAGTTTCGAGCTGTTGTCAGCAGGAGATACCTGGGTGGACACCCCCCCCATAGCAGAGGCAGTTGGATAATGGTCGGTGCCTGTACTTGCAGGAGCGGCCTTCATAAAGAGACTGTTTTTTGTTTCCCTGAACTCCCTCAGCAGTTCATCCCATGGCAGCACACCCTCGTTGGTCCCTACTTTGGAATGGCCTTCCGATGCCGTGATCACTTGGGCTGTGCTCACCTTAGAATTACAATCCCCTTCTTTTCATCTTCAACCTCCAGGAGTTCTTTTATCGAGTCACAATAGTCCGGTGCATTACCCCTTCTATCTGAGAACCTTAATTGAAGGAGCTGCAATTTAGAATGCTTTGCATGTTGTAGTATGTGCCCCAAACTCACATGGTTTAAGTTATTGGCGGCTGCCCCACCTTTTCAGTAAGCATTCTGCAGTGCTCTTTCCAGGCGAATAACATATGCAGACAAACTTTCCCCTGGCCATTGTTTTGTACCTTGAAATTTCCACATCAAGTTCTCCCCTGACTCAATGCTCCCAAAATTGCCTTTGAGTGCAGATAGGTACTTCTGGGCAGATGCACCAGGGTTTGTGGACCTCAGAAATTTAATGGCCTCTAGGGCGGTACCCCTCAGACTTTCTATGATCTTTTTCCTTTTCTCAGCCTCCGCACACTGCCATTCAGGTACCAAAGGGGCAACACAATCTATCCTGGTCTCCCAATCATCCTCCCCTTGGGGGGTGGGAAGGGTGCCAGGGAAGATTCTCAACCTTTGGTAAGAGTCATGACTAATGGCAGGTACATACATAGGAGCCAGCATTGGCACGGGTACAGAAGGAGGGGCAATAATGGGTGCTGGAACGGGGGGGTGTTGGGGGAGGAACATCCTCAGATGGCAGGAATAGTTTCTTTAAGTCCTCCACAGTTTTCCTTTCCTCCAGCAACAACTTAGCAAATTTCTCCTCAAAAGTCTCAGATAGTGGGGGGGGGGCTCATTCTCCCGAGGGTCTTTACTGTCTTTAGTTATCACTCTCCAGACAGTGAGGGCTCCTTCAGGGGTGATAGTCTGTGGCACTTTGGAACTGTCTACTGGGTCCTTACACTCTACTAACGCCATGACACTTTGGGCGAGCAGATTAGCCTGCCGACCCACCACCACAGGGTTTTGTAAACAATCAACCTTGGAAAGTACTCTCTCTACAGTGATCTTATTGGTACCAAGGGGAATATCCAGGATAAGTATAGCATTTTGGAGGTGGATCTCCTGCCCAGTACACCAACCCACCAACTGGTGTACAGCCACTTCTGTTGGGGTAGCCATTTATTTTTAACAGCAATTTGTAAATTTGGCAACTAGGGGGCGCTAATCCCAGTGGTGAGCCTCCAAGATGTAACTCCTAGGTGACGCTATCCCAAGGAATACTACCCCTGTCTGCTTGGCTAGTAGCAGGTTAAGGGGCCTGAGTTCTGAAACGGGTGCCTCCACCCGGAGGTCAGGGTTGGTAGTGGTCAGGCTAACCTGGGCACAGCCCTCCGGGACACTGTAACCCCCCCCTTTCCCCTCTAGTGGCTTGAACACTGTACAATAATCACTTTCACAATACCCCTGGTACATCACACAAGTACTAACACTGTTTGCACTTACCACCACGGCTGGTTCCTCTGGCTCGACCCTGGGAACCCCCTGTAAAACAAGGTTATGCACAGCAAATAGCAACAGTACAGTACTTTGAGCACAAACTGGAACCACAGTCAGATTACATGCAGAAAAAGTTAGATCTGATTTATTCAGGGGACTTGAACAAGGAAGAGGCAAAATCAGGTTAATTAGCTTAAAGGTTATATCAGTCAAGCAGTTATGCATCCGCTTTGAGTCCCCCCACACAGTCACACCTCTGGGTACCCAGGTGGAGAAGAGATGGGCTAGCCAGGATTGTTGCCCGGGGTTGCAACTGGTTGGGGCCCTGTGATGGAAAACACAACAAGCACAGTACACAGTATTTGTAATCCGGAGCCAGAGGGCTCAGTTCGTAAAGGAAACAAAACACCAAGACAATCAGATGACACACTCAGATTAAGCTGTTGTTGCAGGGAGCTACCCTGGCATTTACTCACGATACCCAAGACTGGACACAGGCTGGACGAAAATCGAGACTGCAGGTGGTTGATCTGGAATGCCAGGAGAAGCAGGGTCCACACGAGTCACAGAGGCATCATTCTTGTTCAAGCGTGTAGCAGGGGGCTGATCCCCAGGAAGGTCTCTCGTTGATGGTTTGTTTGTGCAGTGGGTAGTCTGGCTGGGCCAGTCTGGCAAGGCCCAGACCGCATGGAGACAAATTTGGATGCAGTCCATTTTGGGCTGGATACAGCTTCCAGCAAGCAGAACACAGTTCACACAGTGGGGAAACAACTCACAACCCACTAGCAGCTCATAGCACATTTACTTGTACAGGAATTCTACTGTACCAGGCAAAGTGCTCCCCGGTCACAATCGCAAAGTCTCTGCACACACCAGAAGCTTAGGGGCAGCTGGAACTCCTGACAGGCCGATTGCATTCAGCAAAATCTTCGGTCTCCTTCAGATTGGGCCTGGCCCACTTCAGTAGCTTACTTTAGTCACACAAACTTGAATTTAGTCCAAAATAATTCTCTTCTCTCCCTCTCAGGAGCAGCTGGCAGACATGCAAGCCAAAAACTCATCCCTTTCACAGTTTTCCCATGCGAATCCACTCAGGATTGCTGCCCAAAAAACACTTGAGCTCTTCTCCTTTCACTTCCCAGCTCAGAACTAACTGAAAACTGCCAGCAGCCCGGGACTTCCCCAAGATCCAAAAGATTCAGATGGCTGATTTCGCTGTCAGTCAAAGCAAGAGCTCCCCCTTCAGTTGCAAAATAGGTGCAAAAAGTTCAAAACTACAATTCCTACAGATCTTGACTTCAGACAGCTCCTGTAGTCTGGCTACATTTTAGGTCCTACCAGAAATGATTGGTCCAATTTGCAGTCCAGGATCAAGATAGTGGAGACAAACAAAACAGTCCTTGCTATAAAGAAGGCAGGTTAGACAAACTACATTATCATTATCACTCAAAATGATTTTCAGCAAATAGTTACATCTTTCAACGGAGCTACCTCTCAGATCACTTATGCTGCAATCAGGCAGCTCTTAAAGAGACAGTACACAGAGGCTATACAGGCTCTGGTAATCACATTTAAACTGCTAAAACGCAGGACACCAGCCTATCAGTGAGCATTTAGGCAAGCTCAAGGAAGACTTTTTGGGAACCCCCATTTGTAGGGGGGGTTACACCTGCTTAGACATCACAAAATGTCTGAGAACTGGGGCAGGCCTGGCAGACCGGGAAGTGGAAGGGATTGGTTAGCCGTGGGTTCGGCTGCATTTATAATCCCTTCTCTCCTGAAAAGAACGAAGTTAGAAATTATCATTTTGGCAGCAATTGGCTAATGTTGGAGTAAGGTATTGGGTTATGAAGCCCAAACAGCAGTTGAAATAGGTTGGAATACCACTTTAATGTAATATTACAGTTGGTTGGCTGAAGTTGCAAATTATCTATTTTTTAGTTTAACGTAAGATGGATTGCTAAAAATTATCTATTTTTTGGTTTAATGTAAGATGGACTGCTAAAGTTCTAAAGGCATATAAACTTGGTAGCTGTTACATGATTGTGTACCTGGACCTGCAAGTCACCAGTTGACTTCACTGAGTGAATACACTCATGGACATTATTGGGACTTTCATCATGGTTAGACTCCATGGTCTTGCTGCCTAATAGCCTTATGTACACAAACTGATCTAAACTAATTACTGTACAACCCCTCCTATGTGTGACATTGTAAGATAGTAAATGTATCCCAGAACATGCATAGAAACATAGAATTTGTCAGCAGAAAAAGATCACTTTGCCCACCCAGTCTGCCCAGATGGTCCCTGCCTAGTCTGTCTCCACAGACCTTAAATGGTCTCCAGTGACCCTCCCTCCTCCTTGTCTATTTACTAATATTCCCCTATGTCTATCCCATGCATGCTTAAAGCCTCCTACTGTTTTAACCTTCACCACTTCCATTGGCAGTCTGTTCCAGGTGCCCACCACTCTTTCAGTGAAGCAGTACTTCCTCACATCCCTCTTAAACTCCCTGCCCTCCACAGCTTCATGGCATGCCCCCTGGTCCTGGTGCTTTTTCTCATTTGAAAGAGACTCCCCTCCTGCACCCTGTTCACCCCTATGAAGTACTTGTAGGTCTCTATTATGTACCCTCTCACTCTCATCTCTTTCAGGGTGTATGTGTTGAGATCCCTTAGTCTCTCCTCATAGGTCTTTTGATTCAACACCTGCAGCATTTTAGTTGCCCTCCTCTAAACTGTCTCCACCCTGTCTGTGTCCTTTCAGAGATGCAGCTTCTAGAACTGGACACAGTACTCCCGGTGGGGTCTCACAAGTGAGCAATACAGTGGCAACTGTTATGTGTAGTGCAGCTTTAAGAAATGTTAGACAGTACAGCTTTAGGGAATGCATTTACTGTAACTCTTCCGCTGTGTGTTGAGATAAGTTTTCCCCCTGTGTCTGAGCTGACTAGAAGTAAACAGAGATGGTCTAAATTTCTGTGGTGCATGTTTTTCTTATTACCAAGACCCTGATGTGTTTAAGGTACTTATTTTCGGTCACCAAATACAACAAACTGGCGACAAGGTTGGTGAAAATTTTCATAGCTCCAGCTTTCTGAATTACACCATTTTGTGACTTTCTGCATTGGAGACAAGTAAGCAATTTGCAACTGTACAGTATTATAGAAACTTCCGCCAGCTTTGAGATTTTTACAGGAACAGACTGGGATACATGGTCCAGACAGTTTGATCAGTGGTTATTATTTAATCCTGCCATACAAACTGCTAAAAATGAACAGCTACAGGGTGAGCTTATTCGAGCTGCTTTTTGTACTTTCTTGGGGAGTGAAACCTTCAAACTTTTATGCAGTCTGTGTGCACCGGACCAGCCGAAGGATTTGTCATATCAAGAGCTAAAGGCTAAGCTGAATCCACAATACAGTTTAACAACTTTTCTAGAGGCTAATTGTTATAAATTCTACAGTTACCAGCAGAAACCAGGTCAGTCATTACAGTCTTATTTGGCTGAGATCAAATGCTTACCTCTCACATGTGAGTGGAGCAGGGAGCATCTTGAATCTAATTTAACTGATAAATTTGTTATGGGGGTTGAATAATGAACATCGTATTCAGCAGTGTCAAGAAATCTGCTGATGAACTTTTACAGATGGCACTAATGTATGAGGCTGCAGAAAATGAAGCACATGCTAAGATGAATACTAAAAATGAGGTACAAGTAACTGCAGCAAACCCAAATTGAAACAGCTCAAACCTAAGTCTAAGCCACTGTTTTCAAAGAAATATTCAACCACTCCACCCAAACTGCATGGCCAATACAAATGTGCATCATGTGGGTCTTCTCAGCATAGCAGGGACCAGTGCAAATTCAGAGAAGTTCAGTGTCATGCATGTAAACATCAGGGACATATTGCAAAGATTTGCAGAAGCAGGAGAACTGCAGTGGTCAGTTCAGAGAACACAGACAATGCAGTGGTTCCTATTTCACCACAAATGCAGACTAAAGATGTTCCTCCTTTCTATGTGTTACTTCAATTGCCACAACTGAGGCCACAGTTGCGTTTAATGGTAGACTCTGCTTCCCCAGTTACTTTCATTAACCATCAAACATGGTCTGATCTGGATAAGCCACCATTGTCTCCTTGTAATAAGTTGCTGCATGCATTTGAAGGGCAACCAATTCAGCCACTGGGCTCGTTTACCACTTTAGTATGCAGGACTGATTCTTCTAGTACATATTTAACTTTTCTGGTTTCAAAAAAGGGTGTCAACATTTTGGGCAGAGACGCTCGGGTTCTTCTAAACATTCATATTGATCCAGCAGATTTTGGCCTACTTGCTGCTGTCCAGGTATTACAAAGCAGTAATCTGTCCAAGCTTGGGGAGATTTTAGACATGTATCCAGAGCTGTGGAAGGGCCTAGGATGTTGCACAACAGCTAAGGCCAAGCTAGTTACAAAGCCTAATGCAGTCCCTATGTTTTGTAAACCATAGAAACTTCCTTTTGCCTTAAAACAGGTGGTTGGGGCAGAATTGGACAGACTGGAAAAAGCAGGTGTGCTGGAAAAGGTTTCAAGTTCAGATTGGCTACTCTGATTGTGGTGGTATCTAAACCAGGTGGTACGGTTCGAATATGTGGAGATTTTAAGGTGACACTTAATCCAGTACTTAGCACAGATGTATTTCCTTTACCCTTACCAGAGGAACTTTTTCACAGACTGAATGGTGGTGTGGGGTTCTCTAAACTGGACCTCGCTGATGCATACCTTGAAGTGGAACTGGATACAGATTCTCAGAAACTGGTAGTGATTAATACACACCAAGGACTGTACAAGTACAAATGGTTATGTTTTGGCCTTAGTTCCGCACAGGCTATTTTTCAAAAAGTGATTGAGCAAACGGTGGGTGATATACCAGGTGTTGCTTATTATTTGGATGACATCATTGTCACAGGCAAGATAGAAGCAGAACATTTACTTAACTTACAAAAGACTTTAGAGAGATTGCAACAGAGTGAATTCGGACTCAGGAGAGAAAAATGCCAATTCTGTCAACCAAGTGTCACGTACTTAGGTCACACTATTGACAAAGATGGAATTTGTCCAAATGATGAAAATGTGGAAGCCATTGTGCACATGCCTGAACTGCAAAATGTTTCAGAGTTGCGCTCATTCTTGGGTATGGTGCTCTACTATGACCGTTTCATACCTGGCTTAGCCACTAAATGTGCTCCCCTAAATGAACTCCTTACCTGGCAGTGACACCCTGGCTTGTACCCCCCAGGGCAGGGCCACCTCCACTACTACAACACTTCTTGAAATCCCATGGCTGCAGGCTTCTGACTGTGGCATGGAGAATCGGGACGCAGGTGGGCAGAGTCCGACAGTGGGCAAGGAGCCTTGGGACATCATAGCCTTCCCAAGGCTCAGAGTTTTTTCTTGTTCGTAATCATAAGGTCTGGCCTAACCCTCCCACAGTGCGTGCAGATGTGCAATGACATCCAGGTAGGCGCATGCAGGCTCTCGTGCACACACCAGCTGATGTCTGCTGCGCTCCGCGTCCCCTTCCTAAACCAGGTACCAGCTCAGTACTACCCTGCCATTGCTGGGAGACACCCTATTGCTGCATTCCTTCCCTCCTTCCCCAAGAGAAGGTGAGCAGTCTATGGCTGCTCCAAACTTCTCCTCCCCTGCCGATCCCCGGTGGCCCAAGCTCGCTCCCAAACATGGGTTGCTGGGGCAGCATGAGGTGTGGCATCTGGCGCCTCATCCCTCAACACCACTAGGCCAGCTGTGTGGTCCTTGCTAAGAGAGTATTCCTACCCTTTTTAAAAGTATGAATACTTCTGGTGGACAGCGATGTCTTTTTGTGCTGGTGTTGGTTGTCATGAGACACAGTGCAGAATACTCCTACCCTCCCTTAATTATGGGCTCCTTATCTACACCAATGTTGCTTAGTCACTCTTATCCAAATGAGATGTAGTGTATAATAATATATGTTGTTTTGCTCTCTCTCTGCAGCCTGCATCACACACCACTGTGAGCTCTACAAAAAACTTGGATGGCTATCCCTCCCAATAGTCGTGCTTTTGCTCTGGGGTGTTTTATGGGTGTTTTTGGCCCCCCCCCTTACTGGCTTCCTGCTCAGTCCACCATCCCTACCACCTCACCCCATCTCTCAGGACTTACCTGCTGCTCACCGAAGTGCACCCTGGATTGTCCCCACGGGGGTGCCAGTTGAGAAGCCACCACCCCACAATGGTGCCACAGAGATGATCCGGTGGCAGAGTGCCTTGGACAGCTGCATGGGGCTTGGTGTGGGAGGTGGATGTCTTCTATGCCTCAGCTGTTTCCCCCCCCCCTTTTTGATGGCAAGTGTGATGTGCAATGATGTAAGGGGTGCATATGCATCGATGTCTGGCACACCTTCTGGAAGCCTGCAAGCAATGTCTGTGACACTCCCGGCATCTGCCAGGGGTTGATCAAGCACTGAGTGCTACCCAACCCTCCCTCCAGATGAGGAGAGCAGTCTGTCAATCCTCTTCACCCTGGCTGACCCTCGATGCCCCAAGATTACACCTGATCATGGGTCAGTGGCATGGCAGCATGTGAGGCATGGTGCCTCAGCCCTCCATGCCACCAGACCAGCATGCCCTGGGGTGTTTTGTTGATAAGATGCTCTGGACTGCCACCTCTCCTGTCCTGGCTAAGCAGTTATGGGCTACTAATCTTGGTTACCCCTTAAGATCCAGTGACAGTCCCTGCTTGCTGTCCAAATAAAACTGCACTGCTATGGGAGACCAGGCTTTTGCTGCATATGCACCTTGGCTCTGAAACCCCATCCCACTATCTCTTTAGGGTGTCTGCTCTCACAACCAAAAGATCCCTATGGAACTACTTGAAAGACACCTCTGCTTGCACTTGCTCAGGGTGATTGACACTTCATCAGTCATGCAAACAAAAATACCTCGCTCAATGGTAATGGAGAGAGCATCCACAAATGTAGATCGTGATTGACACTTCCCTTAATCTAATGATTGTGAGCCAAAGTATTTCCACCTGCTTTTTCCCTATTAGGACTTGCTGTGCTCTTCATGCAATGTACATCTGCTTTTTACCTCAGGTCTTGTGCTGTTACCATGCCAAATTATTGTTACCTCTTCTGACTGTACACATTTATATTCTGTACCTTGATATAGCCTCTTTGTAACCTGTTATCTCATGTACTGTAATTCATCTGTTCATACTATCCTTATTGTAGCCTCCTGGGCCGTACCTGAAAATAAGCATTTAATTGTCTCGTGTGCTTATCTGGTCAATAAAAACTAGATAAATAAACATTAGCATTGCTCAATGTAGCCTTTTCCTGGGAAAACAAAAAAACAATACAATACAATACTACTTAAAGATTTTACAAGAAAGGCCTATTGGGCTGCAAACAGTTCTTTTCCAGAGGCACCCTGGGGGAGAGTATGGGGGGGGGTATTCAAAAAGCATTCATAACCAAAACCATACAATGATAAGCAAAAGGCTTACAGTTATAAGCACAAAGCATGCATAGTAAGCTAAAATCATACAAAAGTATGCAAAAAGCATACGATAATAACCAAAAAGTACCAAAATATATGCATAATAAGCTAAAGGCATACAATAAAAAGCTAAATGTGCGAGCTCCATGACGCTGAGCAGTGCAGTGCCCAAGGAGCACACTGGCAATCTGGGTTCACACCCCAAGCCGAGAATGACAGGCACAGAGGCCAGTAGGAATGGCGAAAGAGCATCAGTGTGGATGATCTCCATGCAGAGATGGGGTCAGGGATGACTGCTCTTGGAGTAGCTCCCAGTTGTAAGCACATGGTAGTACGCATGACATGGCCTGAAAACTGAAAACTACCATAATAAATGAGAGGAATACTATAAGCAAAAGATATACAATTATAAGCAAAAACCATGCACAAAAAGGAGCAGCCATGTAATGGTAAACCAAGAAGCATACAAAATAATTAGTAGAAGCATACATAATAAGCTGAAAGCCTACTGTACAATAATTAGCAAAAAAGCATACGATAATGCATAGAAAACATGCATAATAAGCTGAAAGCTAACAATAATAAGCAAAAAGCATGCACAACAAGCTGAAAACATACCATAATAAGTAAAAAGCATACTATAATAAAAATAAGTAAAAAGCATGCTATAATAAACAAAACGCATACAATAAGAAAACAGCATACACTAATAATCAAAAAGCATGTAATAAGTAACAAGCATACAAGCTAAAAACCATACAATAATAAGCAAAAAAGTATGCAATAATAAACAAAAAGCATACAATGAGCAGAAAGCATATATAATAACCTGAAAGTATACATCAATAAGCAAACATTATGCATAATAATCTGAAGTCATATAATACAGCAAAATGCATACAATAATAAGTAGATGGTATGCATAATAAGTCACTACAGTAGCATACAATAAGCTAAAAAATGCAATAAGCAGAAAGCATGCATAATAACCTGAAAGCATACAGTAAAAAGCAAAATGCATGCATTAACAATCAAAAAGCAGGTATAGTTTTTTTTGTAAATATAATCTTTATTAAACTTTTTGAAGTCAGCTTACCATCGGCATCTTAACAATAGCATATACCTATCATGCATCTTTAAGACATTCATTAAAAAATCATACAAAGACAGTAGAGTAGGCAGCACATTTCTCAACCAGCACGCCCCCTCCTGGTTACAGCGTGAGGAGAGCAGCTGGCATTTTATCACCATCCTTTTTGTTCTAACACTTTTTAGTCCTGTCCACTCCATCATAGTTCCTAATTTTGTGGGTCCCTGAGCTGGAGGAGAGTCTCCACCTCGGGTTGGGGGACAAGACCATCCTATTTCCCATATTTCACTCACAAGGCGGGCTCAGGTTCGTGTCCCCTCTGCCCATACACCCCTTGTAGAGAGCCACTCAATGGTGTTGCCTTAGTTAAACATTAGCAGGAGTATAGATTATCATTCTATGAGACAAAGTCTGGATCTTTAAGCATGACATGAAAAATCCAGCTATTCCATCTAGAAGAACATAGGTCTGTTTTATTATTTAGTTTGTAAGTGAGGCTCTTCATTCTATATATCTGGTTCACTATTGCTCTCCAACTTGCAATAGTGGGCACCTGCTGGGTTAACCAGGTTCTGGTGATTGTCTTTTAGTGGCTAGAAATAGGATGCCAACCAGATATCTACTGCTCCTGTCTCTTAGCCCCTGTGGCACGTTACAGAAGAGAAACATCTCTACTGTTTTAATAGTGATAGGCCTTGCATATAATTCTCCCAGTTCCTGCTGTAAAGCTTGGAAAAAGGGAGCCAGCTTAGGACAAGATCAAGACATATGGGTGTGGTGTGCCCTGGCATCTCCACATTGCCTCCAACACTGTGCCATTCCTGAGGCCTGAAAGCATCTGCTCACTACAGGGGTTCAGAAGTAGTGGACATGGGTCTTCCAAGAAAACTCCCGCCAAATGTGTGAGCTCGTCAACTTGGAAATTTGTCTACAGGAGGTTTGCCACTGCTCTATTGAAATATTTGAAGCTAATTCTTCATTCCATTTATCTAGGATGTAAGCAGTGGAGCCTCCAGTACAGTTTATTATGGCTTTATAAATGTACGAGACCAGATGTTCCATAACCCCTAGTGTAGCAGCCCTATAAAAGAGCCCAGGATTCAGGATTACGTGCTTCTAGTGGGAGAGAGTCATAACAGTGTCTCACCTGGAGGTATCTGTAAAAATCCCATTGTCGTTGGTTAAATTCTTGTTGGACTTGTGAGAAGGGTTCAAAGTTAGGGCTTGATGTCAGCTGGAACAGATATCTTAGTGACAGGTGTTCCCATCTACTGAAAGTCAGGTCCGTGTGAGCAGGAGCGAAATTTTACAGCAGTGACATTGGGCATACTAGTTTTAGGTATGGAGCCAGGTGCACCATCTGACTCACTGACACCCATGCTTTCATTTGATGTCTTATCCACAGGTTGGTGTCCAGTGGAAGACTGGGCATCAGTTCCATTGTGTACAGAAGAGTTAGGAAATCCTTTATTGGTATGATATCATCTTCAATCTCTGTCCGTCTAGTTATAGTACACCCTAATTGCCTATGTGCCACAAAGACCATGTGTGAGACTAGGTAGTATAGCCTAAGGTTGAGAAGACTCAGGCTGCCAGCCTCTTTTGGGAGGAGAAGGAGCATGGATAGTTTAAAACATGGTCTCTGTCCTGCCCATATGCACTTATTTATTCGTTTGTTCCATTACCGAAATATTTTTAGTGAGATAGACAGGGGCTCATTTTGAAAGAGATATAAGGCTCATGGGAGAATCACCATACATATCACCTCCACCCGGTGTGATAAGTTCATTGGTAGTAGATTCCAACTAGTGAGATCAGTGTCCAATTGTTTTGTGAAGGGCTGATAGTTATTCTTAAAGGCCTCAGTGCTGCCATGTGATAAGTACACCCCTAAGTATTTTATTTTTTCCAGATCCCATCTAAAGGGGTATCTTGTTCTAACCTCTGTTGTGGGCTTAGTAGAATGTTAGGGCATCGGTTTTGGTAGTATTTAATTTATATCTTGATACTCTGCCATATGCTTCTATTATCTCAAAAACTGTTGGCAGGGATGTAGGGGAGTCTGTTAAGTAGAGGAGCATGTCGTCCACGTAAAGAGCTATATGATGTTCCTCATCGTTTAGTTGAAGACCCGAGATCTGAGGAGTGTTTCTGATGGCCTGTGCTAGAGACTCAACATATACTGCAAAGAGTAGTAGGGTTAGTGGGCAGCCCTGTCTGGTGCCTCGATAAAGGGGAAAATCGGGCGAGTAATGTCCTGAGACCTTCACACTTGCTTTAGGGGCCGAGTATATATTCTGTAATAGTGACACAAGGGGCAGAGGGAAGCCCATTTGTTCAAGGATGGCATAGAGGAATGGCCAGAAAACCCTACTGAATGCCTTCTCAGCAGCTAGGCTAAGAAGGATTGCAGGGGACTGTCGGGTTTGCATTTCATGAATCAGATCCATCATGTGACGGACATTATCTGCTGTGGATCTCTTCCTAACAAAGCCAGTGTGATCCATGTTGATAAGGGTCAGTAGAATGTCATCTAGTCTGTGGGCTAGTATGGACACAAAATATTTATAGTCCACATTGAGGACTGATATTGGGCAGTACAAACACAGAACAGAGGGTTCTTATCGGGTTTTAGGATAACAGATATTGCAGCATAGGACCAACTAGGTGGGGGAGGTTGTCCCTTGGCAACTTCGTTGACGGTGTTTCGCAAGATTGAGACAATTTGTTTTTTTAACAAGCTTGTAGAACTCTGTGCAGTAGCCATCAAGGCCTGGGGATTTCTGCATCTTGGAGTTCGTGATGGCCAATTCAAGCTGAACGCTATTGTTGTTCCTCTGAGAGGTGGGGTAGGCGGAGGCCAGCTAGGAAGGTCACTATTTCCTCACGGGTAACATCCTTCTCTGGGGCATGTCGTTTTTGATAAAAGGACTGTGTAATGTATAGCCTTGTATGCCTGACTCCTGTAACTGGATGTTTAATAGCAGAGATGGTTGCAGTCTGTCTATGCCTTCATAATCTGCAAGCCAGTAGATGAGTGGCTCAATTCCCAGGTTCATAGTAACGCTGCCTGAGATGTGTAAGGGCAATCTCAGTCTGCTGGAGAGCAAAGTTATCCAACTCTTGTTTAACTTGTTTAAGTTGTGGGAGAAGTGAGGTGTCACCCTGTTGGTGGGCCAGTTGTAAAAAATGGAGAGTGTCCTCCAGGCGGTGCTGCTTTTCTAAACTAGCCTTTTTTGTTCTGCAGTGAATTTGATAATATGATCTCTGAGGATGGCTTTTAGGGTATCCCATAACAAGGCATCTGACACTGCAGGGGTTGTATTGTCCTGAATAATTTCCTTTATTGTATCTGACAAAAATTCTCTAAACATTTGGTTTCTCAAATTATACGGATTGAATCTCCACCTAGTGGAACGTGGTTCTTTCCCCAAGTCCCATTGGCTCATCACTGCAGCATGATCTGAGAGACTGATGTCCCCCAAAGTACAGTTACTGAGGGCAGAAAGTGATTCTTTTTTGGTATAGCATATATCTGTTCTAGCGTAGGTACCATGTACCAGGGAGTAGTGGGTACAACCTCTGGTCCCCGGGTGTTGGAATTACCAGACATCCTCCCAACCCGTCTCTCTGATAAATAGTTTGAAAATGTTATGTGGTTTAGGTTGCCCACGTGGGGAGATATTATTAGTAGTATCTAATGCTGGGTCTGAGGTCAGAGTAAAATCCCTTGCAAGCAACAGTGAGCCCTTGGTCATGACCAGAACCTTGTCCAGTAGCTTGTAGGAGTATTAGTTACCGGACGTAGATAAATATTTGCTAGGGTTACCTCCTCCCCATTGAGGGAACCCTGTATGATCACTAATCTCCCCTCCAAGTCCATCCACTCTGCTGACTTTTGAAATGAGGTTTGTCTAGAGATTAATACTGCCACCCCCCTTCTTTTAGTCGATCCGTGGGAGGAGAAGTGCACGGACTCAAACCCGAGCCTGGCCAGCTACTTATGTTCTGTGTCTGCTAGGTGTGTTTCGTGGAGATATACCAAATCCGATTTTGTTTTCTTAAGATGGGATAATACTGTTGTGCATTTTATAGGGCTATTTAGGCCATTCACATTTAGTGACTAGAGCTGCACATGTTTATTAGCCATAGGAGTCTTGGTATGAAGGTTCTATTCTGACCTGGTCTATAGCAAGTGCTCTGCCCCCCACCCCCACCCCTAGCCCCAGCAACACAAGTGTCTGAGATGCACTGTGACAGAAAATGGCAAGTCTGACCTTTTTAACACCAAACTCACGTAACTTTGTAACTGTTCATTAAATAACCTAACAAGTATGAAGAGAATCCAGGTAACTGTGACAACTTTCAGGTTCAAATTTATTGCAGGAAAACTCAGTTGAACAAGCTCATTCATAAGGAGGTCCTGTGACATGTGTACAGGCAATTACATATAGCATATTAATAAAACATCACAGTAATTAAGAACATAACAGACATCACAGTAGTTCAATACAGTTTCAAGTAGTTATGAAACATAATGCTCAAATTAGGGAATGGAAAGATGGGTACAGGGGAGCATAGGATGGTAAGAGGCATTGAGGTGGGGGATTACCAACCGTCAAAATAATATACATAGGAAAATGGGGGGATTAAAAAAAAAGGGCTAGGGGCCAGAGGGCTAGATGGAGGGGGGGATAGGTTATAATGTAGGAAAGGGATGTAGTAGAGGAAGAGGGAAGGTGAAAGAGCAAGGGGGGTATAGTATAGAAAAAAAGAGGGGGAAGAGAAGAGCAGGGAGAAGGATATAGATACCATTAGGGTCAGACTTAGAGGCCTTTTTTTTGAGAACATTTCGTATGTGCTAGAGCTAGTGACAGCTGGTAGAGAAGGCACCGGGTGAAGGAAAGGTGGAGAAGTGGCTTAAAAACAGCTGCAATTATCCTTTATTTTAGACGTAGCCAGCCTTTTGAAAAAGTTGACAGAAACAATGTTGGATAGTTTCAGTGTGGACTGGAGCTGATTCCAAAGGGTTGGAAGGGCTGTTGATTTGACACGTCTGCCAAAGGAGGTGCGAGTCCTTGGTATGTCAAGGAGAATGAAGTCAGATTTCCTGAGGGGGTACAAACTGTTGGAAATACAGATAAGAGATTTTAGATAACATGGGAGTTTGTTCAGGAGTGTCTTAAGAGTCCAGATACCAGCATGGAGCATACGGCTAGTGCAGAGTGACGTCCAGCTGACGGCTGTGTACAGTTCGCAGTGGTGGGTTCGGTAGGGTAAGTTTGTGATAAACCGCAGGGTATGATGATAGAGGGAGTCCAATTTGCTTAGGCTTGTACAGCTGGGGATTCTCCATGTAACTGGGAGAACTACGTACTTCCAAGGAGTTTGGTCCTACAATAGGACCAGGTGTCATGGATATTTCCATGACCATTAGGTCATCAACTGGTCCCAGATTACATCGAAATGCCAGGGGATAAGGGGAACGAAATAAAGGGGAAATGACTAGTCATGCCTCGGCTCCAACCGGGGATGCAGATAAAATTTCAGATTTAGTAAACAACAGCAATATGCAATAACTGTAAGAGGTACTAGTGTATCCAGCAGAGCACAGTATTTTTTATTAGTCTGCCTTGTGGGGCCTAGACCTCAGGGAGGGTAAAGGACTGCTTCAGCTTTACTTTATCTACTTGCTGCACTCCTGTTCCTCTGGGAAGAGTCAGCCTGAGACGTTGATTCACCTTCGCAAGGGGGGGGGGTTTAGTTGTTACCTTTATTAATTTAACCATAGATTCAGCAACAGGGGCACACATCCACGTTTGGTACTAGTCATTCATAAGCTGGAAGAATGATGAGACTAGTATGCAGAGCATTTTCTGAATTCCATAAAATGTATAACGTTAGTCCCTGACCATTATTATGTGTTTCAATCCCCCCATTCAGTCATGCAGAGACACAGTTTGTAAGGGACATTGGATGAGTTCAAAACAAAGTCAAAGATATCCCTGAAGTAGAGACAAATGAAAGGCTTGCCCTCAAGAGATCCCACTCAAGTCCACACTCCCCCCACGAGGACCCAAGGTCCCCCCACATTGCAATCTCTCCCCCCATCAACGAGCCCCATCACACACCGAGGCAGTACCATACCATTCTCCTGTCCAGGTCAGCTCCAGTGCTCCGTCATACCCTGAATTAATTCTGCCAATTTCTGGACTGGGTTCTTCCTCACAGAAAGAAGGGGGCCTGCAACGTCCTCCCTAGGCCCTGTCTACTCAACCAAAGTATAACTGTGTTTGTGTGAACTCTGCAGATGGTTAGTTACAGGCTTCTCAGTATCATTAGGTACAGGAGGTGTCACAACAGTGGCAATGTGTACCCTTGGGGAGCCCCTGCCAGTTCAGTAGCAGCAATATTCGGGTTCCCCTGAACTCCCACCATTTTTCAAAATTCAACCCTAGCCAACCCATCCCACTCATTCATTAGGGAGCTTCAGTGAGGACAGGGCCCATGTATTTTCAGAGGGCACTCATTATCCAGATCCATGGAAGCCCTCCCACGACCCGCTCAGGAAACCCTCCGTGCTGTATGTTAGCCCTAGTTTTGACAATAAGAGGCCCAGCTAACTATGCACTCAAAGTCGACCCATGCAAGACAATTCCATTTCTGTACCTCGATGGGGTGGGGAGGGCAGGGGAGTAAAGTCAAGGGATCAATTACAACATGTTAGGGAGTTCCCAAGCCCTAAAACACCAGGAATCAATTGTAGGAGGGTATTGTGGATTTACCTTTTGATTTGGATCAACTTGGGGGTCTCAAGTCAGATGCACGACCATTCTGTCCCATCACTCCTGCAGCAAAGGAGTTGGATTTCAAGTCCGCAACGATTTATTGGATGGCCGTTGCTCCATCCCTGTGTCACTGTTCTCTGGAGGGCACCAGCTTCCATATCTTAGAGGCAAGTTTGGAAGCCAAGAAGAGTTGTGAGTGCCATGGGGTAGACATCATAATTTTCAGCTGCCTTCTGTTGAGTTTTTCTGCTGCTGTATCCGCTATTTCAAAAGTCCGAGTGGCATCAGAAAAGAAAATTGGGTTCTAAACTTTCTTTTTTCCTCACATATTTTTTTTATAATAGGGGCATAAGCTCTGCAGCAGGCAGCAATCGTTGGTGGATAGTCATTATCTATATAAATGCGGTGAGATTAAAAAAAAACGGTACCCTCACTCATATAATGGACAGTATAATAGCACATGTTTCAAATCATCTTCTGTTTTTGAGCCACTCCACCTCTATCTTGTTTATAATATATTTAATTTGTTTTTACATATTTCCAGTTTAAATCTTGTAACTAACCTTTCAGTTGGCTGAGTTAGCTTTAGTAAATATGGTTCAATTCCATGGTATAATTTAATATTCTTGAACCATCTATAATTTTTTAAGTTTTTTATTCTAAGCTCATCTTTCCTTAAGGCGGAGTCACGTACCGTATTCCCAATAATCTCACTTATTTCTGAAAATGGACTTTGGTAAATTCTATAAAGAAGAGTTCCCAGCCCTAGAGGAAATATTAAATCCTTGATTTCTTTGATTATAGGGAATAGAAAACCCCTATGATTATATTCAATTTTTTTTGTAAAGCAGTTCTAGGTAAGAGAAAATCAGGCATCAAAAATAATTTCAATGTATGTTTGATTCTTTGAATTTGTGCAAAAGATACCAATGAATATTGTCCTAGTTCCCTTCTAACCACTTCTATGGGAACAGAATTGGGAACCCTCTAAACAAATCTGTATAATTTGTTAAGTATTACTTCAAATGAATTAATATTATTATGCACCCATATTTCTGCCCCATACAGTATACTTGTTTTTAGTTTTATATTTATGACTTTTAGGAGGCCCATAATACTTCCATTCCCATATTTCCCTACAAATCTCCTGAATGCATTAACCGATGTATTGAGTCTTGTTTTAAGTAGAGAAATATGATTATTCCAGATTATATTTTCTTAGTATCTTAATCCTAAGTAATCATGGGCCAATTCCAAGACGAATGTTGCAACTTGCAGGCGTATACGAGTTGTGACATTTGCCGCTACTCCGGGGATCCTGTGCCATATTCCAAGAATGGCAGGGTCCTGGCACCTATGACCTGCAACTTGCGGCAGGCATAGGTAAGTGCTATTGGCATGGCACAATAGCCCTGCATGCCACAGGTTGCAGCCCACTGTGGACTGCCCATCAGAGCCCATCCCCACCCCAGAACACTGTTGCATGCACCAGGGGGCATTGGGGCGGATGGCCAGGTGGCACTGGCATTTGGGGGGGCACAATGATTATCAGACCTGGGGGTCCCCAGCATTCAGGGTTGGGGGGCATGGATGTGTTCAAGGGGCATGGTAAGCACACTGGTATGCCTATCACAGTGCTGTGGAGTGGGAATCCATTGAATGGAACTGACAGATGCCCCTTAAAGCATCTCTGGGATGTTCTAACTCCACTGCACCTTTGCGGCTCCTAAAATAGCGTAAGTGGGATGTGGCAGCAGCCCTTTTGGAATAGGGCACAGCTGCTGCCATAACCATTGCACCACATCGTTGCAGATTGTGGCATAGTGAGTGGCGTAACTCACATTTGGCGCAACCCACATATGGCATGGCACAAGGCACCTTTTGGAACCACACCCAGCATAAGGCATGGTGCAGGTTGTGATTTACGCCATGGGGTTTGGCATAAATTGGCTTGCACCAGCATAAGCCATCTTGGAATCGAGCCCCATAACTTTTAACAGTTGCTATTTTGTCTTTGTTAATGTACAAATAAGGAACTTTCTGCTGTTTATTCCCGAATATCACCATATTTGTTTTTTTGGTTCTTAATATCAGTTTGTTATCAGCACAAAGTTTAATTTCCTCCGTAGTCCTAGTAAGGTTGTTGACATTAAGACTATATTGTCTGCATAAGCTAAACACATGAACGCATTTAAAAACAAACTAGATAGCTTCTTACTTAAGCATAATATTCAGGGTTATTAATAAATGGCGAGCAAAAGGACTAACGTCTATATAGCTCTGTACTTACCTATGAGACCTATGAGACGTGATTTTTGGATCCCAAACAGTGGAGAATGAAAGTTAGAGTCCTCCAGACATTCTATTACTGAATTAATATATATATTAAATAATAAGAATGGTGTCAGGATACACCGCTGCCTGACCCCATGGTTAGTATGTATTCTGTTCGATAAGTCCCTGTTATGATTATATTGCACCTGAATCCATGTATTATTATAGAGACGTATTAAAATATATTATGAACATGCTCGGCAATGTGCTTCAGCAGCAGCAGCGACCAGAAGGTCGAGTCACTAGAAACAGTATTTTTAACAATTTTACAAAAAAAATATGCAAATCAGAAGTCAAGTATACATTCTCATAAACAGTGCTGGCAACAGGCACCATCAGCAGCCACTGAATAGAAAATCCCCCCACAAACTGACAGTGTCCCTTTATAGTTGCTGCTTCTGATCAGTATGTTATTTTGATGGCCATTTACATGAAAACTGGATCTCTGTCACTTGTAGTTCACTTACAGCTAAGGTCAACTCTGGAGCTGCCACTGTAATCCCCTCACATCACAGTATATTGCAGTGCAAATAATAATAACTTAATAATTACAAGTGAGCACTATAAATGCTCTGATTATGGGTTGCTAAAAAAGCATTACAATTGCCCAGTTGTAATTATGCATTACAACTGGGTGGTTGTAACCACTCCATGTCAATCATGTGCACTGTTCCCAACATCACCACTTATCGGTGGAGCAAGTCAGATAGGGCAGGCTTTAGCAAGCGGGTGGCAGCACACAATTGTCTGTCTCTGCTGTGTCCTTGCCTTTCTCTCCCCTCTCCCTCCTGCAACTTCCTCACCTTTCCTCCACACAGTAGCCCTCAAACCTACCGTAAAGGACTGACTGTGCACGTACACAGTCAGTAATCAACAATGCTAGATATTACTTGCAACTGTAACTTATTGAATTTGAATGTTCTCTGTATGTTATGTTATTGTATGACGATATTTATTGTAATGAATTTCTACTGTGTGTCCAGGACCATCTTGCAAATGAGCTTGCTCAACTATGTAAATGCCTGGTTAAATAAAGTTTGATTGATTGATTGAATTGCCGGCATCATCTCTGTCTGTCAAGAAGCTAGCATCAGTGAGTTGTGGTTTACATTTGTTTTTTTTTTTTTTTTAGTATAAATTTAAAAAAAAGATTTTAGTTTCCGTTTACCCCGGGTGAAGGAGCGGAGGTATAAGGGTTGAAAGGAGATGAGGAGAGTGGACAGACACAGCACACAGTGAGTGTGGGAGAAGAACACCACATTTATTAAAAATGTGAATGTGGCGAACTGCCCAGCTGCTAGCCCTTAGTTGTAGATATAATTCTGTTGTATATATTTTTTGATGTAATTCTGGGTATATGTACATGCCAAGACATGCCAATGTCAGCACAAAGGCACCTAAGGAAAAGACCAGATTTTTAAAAAGGGTTTGACCATCTTTTAACCTGCAGGCCAGCCTTGCTTGCCAGGAAAATGACAAGTTATTGTCAAAACGCTTGTGGATAGCTAATCAAAGAGTCTTCATCTAAGTTAACTGGCCAAAGGAAACATAAGTAATAAAATCAGCATGTATAGTCATATAACTTATAGGATCTTCCTTATAACTAATTAAAATTGAGCCAGTTCAAAAGCCCAGGGTGTTTTAGCCAGAAAAGATCCTTCTAACAGGCCTGTGTGAGGTAATAGAAAAAAACACATCCTTATAGCATACCTGTGTGAAATTCCACTTACAGGGGTTATGATTATAAACCCTGTGTTACTCTTTAAAGTCAGATTCCCATAGTTATCAGGAAAATAAGACTTTTGGGGAAAGCGCAAGCGTGACACCCAGTGGTCTAAAGTTGAAGGGCCAACCTCTATTCATAGACCTGGGAGTGGTCTTCTAATTAAGTTCTCCAGCACAGACACTCAGGACCATTCTGTTTGGACTCTTTCTCCTGACCACAAGCGAACAGCTGCCAGCACAAAGACTGCCTAAGAACCAAAGGCTGCTACAGAATGATCGAAATATTTTGCAAACCAGCGATTATCTAGACTTTGAAATCTCACACCCAAGGTAGACTTAGCTAACATGTTTTAGTGCGTTTTTCTGTATATTTTTCCATTTTGTTTCTTATACTGTAACCTAAATTAGTATATGTTCTCTTTTAGTTGTAACTGCTTTTATTTAATTATTTTAGTAAAACCTTTTGTTTTCCCAAAGAATATCTGCCTGCGTGAGGTTTATATACCGTATATGTGTATGTAAATTGTGAAAACAGTATTAATAATCTGTGAAAACTGTTACTGTCAAAGGGGTCACACCATAGGCAACCAAATTGAAAAGGGGTCTGGAAGGGACATGTGGAAGAACAGGGAGAATACCAGAGTCCACAAAGATTTTGAACCAGGCTGTTGCATGTCCTGTAGGGAGTAGGCCAAATCAGGTTTTTACGCTGATACACCAAAGAGAGTGTGATGACTGGGTCTTCCTCCTTTGTGTAATAGCCAAGGAAAGGTTCATATTTGGCCACAAGACTCAAGACTAGTATTGTGCCCTTATTCAGAGGTAGAGGGACACCCAGTATCCTCAGTGCAGAAGTGCAGTCATGACCTCGGCTAGCGTTCTAAAGGATGAGGAGGGTATCCCTGTCCCCCCCATCACAGATTGCACTTAAGGGTGGACACTGTGAGCTCATTTGGCCTGAGCCCCAGGGATATTGGTGGCAGAGGCATAACAGCTGGATTCGAGACCAATGTATCAGATTCATAAACTGTAAACAATCCACACACAATTAAGGCAAAGATTTAAAAATATATACATAATTTACTTGGTTTACTTGGTTTCAAAGGACAAAAGAAGGCTATTGCCCATCGAGATTGTCCCCCACCACATTGGTGGGATAATTATACCTTGTAGTTGTTAAACTCGAGCCAGCAATCCAGCCCTTTTTTGAAGACTGTATTGGAGCTACTGTCTACTAAGTATTGTGGGAGGAGATTCCACAATTTGGGGTTCTTACTGTAAAGTAGTTTAACCTTTTTGTTGTTTTAGCTTTAGATACAAATATCTGGTTGTTATGATACCGAGGTGAAGTCCAACTGGTGGAGAAATGTAAGCCACAGTGGTGCATTATCTCTAGAGAATTCCGGATTTTGTACAATAGGAGAAGGTCACCTCTGGTACGTCTTGTGCGTAGTGAGTGTAACCCTGTAACTCTTAATCTTTCCTCGTAGTCGAGTCTGGATAAATAAGGGACCATTTCTGTGGCTCTTCTCTGCACCCTCTCAACCCTGTCAACGTTCTGCCCCAGATAGGGACTCCAGCAGGGGGATCCATAGTCCAAATGGGGCCTGACATAAGCCCTATACAAGGGGATTATGCATTCCTGTGTCCTAGACACAAATGAACGTTGAATCCGAGTGAGCAAGGCATTAGATTTCCTGGCTATCATCCTGCAGTGATCACTAGATGATAATTTATTATTAATGATTACCCCGAGATCTCGTTCTAATGGTGACACATGAAGGGCAACACTGTTCAGAAAATAGGTCTGCCTGGGGTTATTCTTACCAAAGTGTACAACATGACACTTGTCTGAGTTGAGTGTCATTTTGTTTAAAACTGCCCATTCTTCGATGGATTTTAAATTGTTCCTCATGGAATCTCTGTTTATCGATGTAAGAACAGAGCCACACAGCTTGGTATCATCAGCGAATTTTGAGAGAACAATTTCGGGGCTGGCCTGCAGATCACTAATAAAGATGTTAAACAGGGTCGGCCCCAACATGGACTCCCGGACCCGCTGGTCACACTCAGTGAGTGGGAAGGTGTGCCATTAATTCTGACCTGCTGATATCTTCCACTCAACCAACCTGACACCCAGTTAATTATGTAGTGAGAAAAACCCATATCATTCATTTTGTCGAGTAGAATGTCATGAGGACTTTGTCGAATGCTCTACTGTAGTCGAGAAGTATCACATCCATAGGGATGCCGTCATCCAATGCCTTACTGACATGATTATAAAAGGAAACCAAGTTAGTAGTACAGGAGTATCCCTGCCTAAAGCCATGCTGTGTAGTGTCAGTCAAGTTACCCCCAACAGATTCGTACTCTAAAAGTTTCTTAATAACTTTCTCCATGATCTTGCTTATAACGGAAGTCAGACTTATTTGATGATAATTCTCTGGTTTGGAATGATTACCCTTCTTAAAGATTGGGACCACAGTGGCCATCGTCCAGTCTTGAGGGATAATTCCCTCATACAAGGATTTGTTGAATATAATTGAAAGTGGTTTAGCAATGGCAGCTGCTGTCTCTATTAGAAATCAGGGGCTGGTGTTATCAGGGCCTGGACTGGAATTGGATTTTAGGGATACATAGATACATAGATACATAGACAATGTCGGCAGATAAGGGCCTATGGCCCACCCAGTCTGCCCATTTAAGTTTGTAAGTTCAGTTTATGTTTTCCAGGAAGTCTGTTGCCCCTTACCCCTACAATTACAATTGCTTTTAGTATATCATCCTCGGTGATGATGTAAGAGGGGGTAACATTGTTTGCATGTTTGAAGCGCTTTGGAACCTCTTTCTTGGTAAATACTGAGCAGAATTGTTTGTTAAATGTGTCTGCTATATCTTTGTCTTTTGATATAATTGTGTCATGTATACATAAGGGCTCCATGTGTCTATTATTTATTTTTTTATTGTTAAGGTAAGAAAATAGTGATTTATAGTTGTCTTTGGTATGGGCCAGATGAAACTCAAGTTTTTTGGGGGTTGCAGAATGGCTTGTTTTAGTGATTTTAGAGTTTCCCTGTACTGAGCGAACAATAACTTTTTGGTGTCTCCCTTGCTGTTTTTAACTAGTTTAAATAGCTTCTGCTTGTTCTTAATTAAGGTTTTGATGGTATTGTTAAACCACAGGGGTATTTTCCCCTTTTTATTATATTTTTTTGTTATAGGAACATATAATTTTTCTGAGTTATAAATGGTAGATTTGAAAAAGTCCCAAGATTCTTCCATGGAAAGGGAGGATAGTACTGTATCCCAAGAAATTGAGTTTAATTGGTTATTGATAGCATTAAAATTAGCTTTTTTGTAATTTTTCAATTCAGTATAGTTGGTGATGTGTTGACAAAATGTCAGTGTAATGGAAATGGTGTAGTGATCACTTGATCCTAGTGGGGCACCAATTATAATTTTGGATATTAGATTCCCTATATTTGTAATAACCAAGTCCAGTATGTTGTCACCTCGTATTGGTTCTGTAACAATTTGTTCAAGGCCCATATCAACCATGAGTGTGATTAAGTCTTTCTCGGCCTGTGTACTTCCAGTTAAAGAATACCAATTTATAGTAGGCAGGTTCAAGTCACCCAGTATGAGGATTTTTCCTTTAGAGGCCATGTCTAAGATTTCATTATTTAGGCATGAAGAATATTCTTTATTAGATGTCGGGGGCCTATAGCATGTACCTACCATCAGTTGTGGGTAACCCTTGAGCTGGATGTTAACCCAGATAGATTCAATATTACTCATTGTGGGGATTTGGAATGAGGATATGTCGTCTCTAACATAGAGACATACCTCACCCCATTTGTCCCTGATGATCCTTATGATATAGTTTATACCCTGGAATATGCTGGATCCAAGAAGTATCAGGATCCCACCAAGTTTCTGTGATAGAGATGAGTCCGTATTGATTCGGTTACAGTATAAAGTTTATGGGAGCTCAAAGTAACATATAAAGGATTCTCACTCCAAAGGCTAAGTTCAAATTTCATTTATTTTCTGCTCCTATGTTTCGCTCTCTGAGGAGATTAATCACGGGGATTTGTACGTTAACCAAGATATATACACTTTTTTAGTTTCAATATTGCTTATTTTGATTCAAAAATAATTTTTTTTCTATTAATAAATATTGTAGCTGGTATATTACCACATGAACTGAAGAGATATTTCTAATAATAAATCACTTCTGACTTTACAGTCAATTTACTTGCTGGCTGTGAACATATAAATATTGTGTTTTAGTTGTTCTGAAGCTTCATACATTTTACAACCTTAATTAGTTCACCCCACACTGTGTGCAAAGAAACAGTTTGTTGTGACTTCTGTTGAAAAACCTGACTCCCCTGCCAGAGCTCATACTTTGCATGCTGAAACCTTTTTTAGACCATGTTCAGCATACTTCGTAGGTCTATTACTTTTTTGCTGTTTGGAGCCTGTAATACATAAAGTGAAGCTACACTCAGAGTGCTCTCTCATTCAACCATTACTCAATACAGTTTACACTACCATCACAGTTTAACCGTAAGATGTAAGCAATTCCTTTTACCTTGTATTGCTCTCAGTTTAAACTCTCAGCAATGCCTTTACACTCCTGTTTCCAGTGCTTGCATACTCCAATGGCATCCTAAATGCTATGGCTTGCAATGGTAACGCCTTTCCTCTTGAGTTCATTTGGAAAAGACCGCAGTGATGATGTAGCACCACCTGTACTACTCGCGAAGTGAGATCTTTTGCTATGCAACTGTACACACTGCCCACAGGGCAGCGTCAGTTCTTCCAAATAGGCTCATACTGTTAACGCTTTGCTTGTGGAGGGTTAAAACTAATGCCTTTTATCGGTGTAATAAAGGAATTATGTACTTCAGGCCTGGGGGTCTGCCGAGGGGTAGTTTTCCATTCTAAACCTAATGTTCCCCTACATTTTTACATTATTATATCATGATGTACATTCTAAAGATAGGGTGGGGGGGAGAGAGAGAACATGAATAAAGGATCTAATTTACAATGTCTCCTCTACAGCAATTATTGTACCAATAACAGTACCTACATCTTTCCAAAACTGGAAATTACAGTACATACAACTTTCCAAACCTAGAAATATTTCCATATGACTACTATATGAAGTTTAGTATTTAATCTTTTACCACAAGTAATCATACACTGGGACCATCCCCCCATTGCATCCCATCAAGCTATCTTATTGCTGGCTGTGATACTTTGTGTTTAAATGTCTGTTGGAAAAATACACTGTGATTTTAAATGCACTAATAGCATTTTATTGGTTTATATAAATCATGTGATTATATGAATTGGGCATTTAAACAGAGTCTTCACAAGGGGACACTATCTTCATTAAAGACCAAGATTGGTTGAAATGTTAGAAGCTGTGTTGGAAGTCTCCTGGCCTGTGCACTGTTGTGGTGGCAGAATAAACTTTGGAACTGGTTAAGTTCTGGACTTTTACGCTTTTTTATTATAATACGTAGGACTGCCATGACTATGGTTACACAGTAGAAGGGGATTTGGTTGAGCCTGAACAACTTATACCTAATCAGTTTATAACAGTGAGGGGATTCACTGGGGAGGAGAAAACTCTGCCACTTGCTAGTGTTCTCCTGGACTGGGGTGAGACAGGAGAGAGGGTGCAAAAGGTGGCCCTGGCAGGTAACCTCGCCCTGGATGTGATTATAAGGAACAATCTCCAGAAAGGGGTGGTGTGTGTGGTTACTCGCAGTCAAACAGCAAAGGATGATTGTAGTTCCCTAGACCCCATAGAGACCCCTGCAGAAACCACTGGGAGGCTGGTTCCCCACCCTGTGTCTCCTGAAATAGAGAGTAGTGGAAAGGAGGTAGGACTTCCCCACTTAGCAGCTTACAAAACAGCTACAGAAGGGTACTCTGAGGAGGGAGGGGTAACCAATGGTCAGAAGGTTAGGAATGGCAGTGTTCCTGAATGCCCTGATGCTAGAGCTATGGACCCCAGTTTAAGAACTGAAGGGGACATGTCCCATGCCTTGGGAAAATGTAAAGAATTTACAGCTGCTCAGAGGACTGATCCTAGTTTGGAGAGGCTGACGGCTGGTGCAGAATCTGATGGGACACAGAGTGGTCACATGAGACATCGAGTATTTTAGGACAACGAATTGTTGTATACACAGGACGTAAGGATAGAGGGAGCAGTGATGGACAGGCAGCTTGTCATTTCCCGTGGTACCGAGAGCGGTTGCTCAAGATCGCTTATGATATCCCCATTGTCCAGACATCTGGGAATTTCACACACCACGCAGTGATTGGCCCAGAATTTTTATTGGCTCAACTTCACCCAGCAGGTGAAGGAATATTGTAGGTCTTATCACCGGTGCCAACAAATAGGGAAGGCAAGTAGTAAAACCAAAGCTGCCCTAATTCCTTTGCCATTGTGGAGAAGCCATTCCAGAGGGTAGAAATGGACATTGTGTGACCCTTGAGTACTCTAAGCCCCTCCAGGAAGAGGTTTATCCTGATGGTGGTAGATTATGCCACCCAATACCCAGAGGCAGTCACCCTTTCCTCACTTAGGACAGACAGAGTGGCAGACACCTTGCTAAGGATTTTATCCCATGTCAGATTTTGCAGGAGGTTATCACCGATCGAGGGGGTACCTTCATGTTGGACCTGATAAAGTGTTTGTGGAAGAATTGTGGGGTGGTGCAGAGACGCACAACACCTTATCACCCGCAAGCCAGTTGGCTTATGGAAAGGTTTAATGGCACCCTAAAATCAATGCTCCTAGCCTTTGCTGAACAGCATGGGAGAGACTTAGAGAAATACCTTCCCTACTTACTGTTCGCACACAGGGAGATGCCCCAAGAGTCGACAGGGTTTTCCCCTTTTGAACTCTAATATGAGCATACGGTACATGGGCCCCTAGACTTGATCCAGGAAGACTAGGAAGGCAAGTATGTCACCCAGGGAATTCTCATAGTGGAGTATGTCCTAAAGTTTAGGGCAAAGTTGGAGAAGCTTATGGGAGCAGCCCAGAGCAATCTGTCAGCTGCTCAGCAGAAGCAAAAGGTCTGGTACAACCACAGAGCCAGAGCTCACTCGTACACTGCAGGTCAGAAAGTCATGGTCCTAATCGTGGTCCGGAAGGACAAGCTGCAGCTCAAGTGGGTGAGACCATACAATGTAGTCCGGCAGGTTAATGGCATGAACTATATTGTAGAACTGCCTGACAGGAGCCATACCCATAGAATGTACCATGTCAATGTTATGAAGCCATATATGGGGAGGGGAATGATGAAAAAGACCCCTTACAAGACCTGCTGGAGGAAAGCAAGCAGGAGTCCTCTGTGGAGGCAATCAAACTGTCACCCAAGTTGACTCCAGAACAGAACCAGGAAGTGAGGGAGGTTTTAGAGGACTTTGCCCCTTTGTTTATGGCCAAGCCTGGACTAACCCCTTTAGTGACACACAATGTAGACACGGGGATGCAAGAGCCCATATGGCAGACAGCCTACCGGGAGTCTGAGGCAGTTCTAAAGGACATTAGGAGGGAGGTGGAGGAAATGATGGATCTAGGGGTAATCCAGAAATCCCACAGCCCTGGGCCTCACCCATAATCCTCGTTCCTAAGCCAGATGGCTCTATTCACTTTTGTGTGGACTATCATGGGTTCAACACAGTCACGAAGTCTGACACCCACCCAATGATGGACAAACTACTGGACAAGTTGGGAGGGGTGACATACCTTACCACAATTGATTTGACAAAAGGGTATTGGCAGGTGGAATTAAGTGCCAGAGCTAGGGAGAAGTTGGCCTTCATCATTCCAATAGGATTATTCAAGTTCAAGATAATGCCTTTTGGAATGAAGAACATCCCTGCCACCTTCCACAGGTTGGTCAACCAGGTGTTACATGGTATTGAAGAGTATGCAGTGGTGTACATGGATGATATTGCCATCTTCAGGGCCAGTTGAAAGGAACATCTGTCCCACCTGAAGGAAGTGTTGGGTAGAATACAGAGGGCAGGGCTCACTGTCAAGGCTGAAAAGTGCCAAGTGGCCATGGCGGAGGTGGCATACCTAGGACATGTAGTAGGGCAAGGGCAGAACTGTCCCAATCAATCCAAGAATGAGGCAATAGAGGCATGGCCTGAAACCCAGAAGCAGGTTCAGAGTTTTCTAGGGACCACCAGGTACTATCGAAAGTTTGTACCAAATTACAGTACCCTGGCAGCCCCTGTCTGGCCTGCTAAAGAAAAGAATGCCCCTAAAGATAAAATGAGAGCCAGCCTGTGAATGAGCCTTCACACAGCTAAAGGAGGCACTGTGCAGTGTCCCTGTGTTGGCCACTCCAGATTATAGTAAGCCATCTGTAGTCCAGGCAGATGCCTCAGATGTGGGGATTGGAGCTGTCCTCAATCAGACCTCAAACCAAGAGAACAATCACCCAATAGTGTACCTTAGCAAAAAGTTGCTTCTCCAGAAGCAGACCTATTCCACAGTTGAAAAGGAATGTCTTGCGCTGGTATGGGCCCTGAAGAAATTAGAGCTATACCTCTACAGGAGGCACTTTGAGGTACAGACCAATCATAACCCCCTGGTGTGGCTAATACAGATGGGGAAAATGAATGGTGGTCTTTTAAGTGGGAATATTGCCTTACAGGGCTATGTCATGACCATTACCCACAGGACCGGATTGGCCAATGCCAACACAGATGTGCTATCTCACCAGTTAGAGCAGTGAACAGAATTTGTGAACATCATACCATGCCTAGGGATGAAGTCCTACAAATTCTGTCTAGGAGGGAGAAGTGTTGCAAGCTGCCCAGCTGCTAGCCCTTAGCTGTAAATATAATTCTGCTGTACATATTTTTTTGATGTATATCTGTGTATATGTACATGCCAAGACATGTCAGTGTCAGCACAAAGGCATCTAGGGAAAATACTAGATTTTTAAAGAGGGTTTGACCTTCTCTTTATTTATTTATTTAAGCGTTTCACCAAGAAGGCATACTGAGCAGAATACTGCTTGATTACAGATGTGTCCCGGGGGAAGGGAGAACATAGGAGAACAGTTTACACAGTATAGACAAGAAAATACATAGTGGGAGAAATATTAACATTAGGATCTTGTTACATGTCAGTAGTAGTAGTAGAGAGAGACAAATTGGTAACCACAGTACATACGGTATGAGAAAGCACTTGAAATCAGGATTGACAAGTGAATACACTGTGGAAGATCACTAACATTTGGTTCAGAAACCACTACATACAGGACTGAGTGTGGCAGTTGGTAGCACAGTTACATACAGCAAGTGTACAACAAAATTAAGTTTTGAGCCATACGAGATACAGTATAAGGCAAGTGGACAATAGTTAGATACTGATGAATTACAAATTTGCTAAGTGCCAACATTCCCAGAGAGTTGCCTAGTAGTTGGTAGGCTCCTAGACACAAGCACAGGTAGGGATGAAATGATCTTGGAGCATGGAGTTTAGGTGCCGACAGGGAGGTGAAGCGACGAATGTTAGCTGGGAGGGAGTTACATAGTGAGGGAATGTGGTAGCAGAACCCTGATTGCCCAGTGGAGGTAGCTCAGTATGGGACAACTAGGGACCTGGAATCTGAGTTTCTGAGTGTGTATGATTGTGCGCTAGGGTTTGTTAAGATGTCAGAGAGGTAGGAAGGGAGCCACTGGGACCAATGCTTGGCCATAATTTTTGTGCAGTGAGTTAGCCTGCAATAGTCAAGTGAGGTGAGGTTCATTGCTTGATATAGGGCACAGTGGTGTGTGTGGAGTAGGGGCTGATAGGGTGAAGCAGCAAAAAGAGTGGAAGAGAGGGTCCAGCCTAGCTAATGAGGTCTTTGGGCTGGCACTGTAGACTATGTCCCCATAGTCGAGGACTGGGAGGATCATTTTATTTATAATGACCTTACTGGCTGGAAGGGGTATGTTGTCACAATTCCAGTAAAGTGCACCAAGCCTTGGGTGCAGCTTCTTAAGTAAGGAGTCAATATGTGCAGAAAAGTTGAGGTGCTGGTCAAGCCAGACACCGAGGTATCTGAAGGTGGTTGCAGGACTCCAGTGGGGACCCTTCCAGGGTGTGAAAAACTAATGGTGAAGGGAGCCTAGAAATTTTCTGCCTCGTTCCAAAGGTTAAGGAGACTGTTTTGCTAGCATTTAACCTGCAGACCAGCATTGTTTGCTAGGAAAATGACAAGTTATTGTCAAAAAGTTTGTGGACAACTAATCAAAGAGTCTTCCTCTAAGTTAACTGGCCAAAGGAAACAGAAGTAATAAAACAGCTTGTATAATCATATAACTTACAGGATCTGCCTTATAACTAATTAAATTGAGCCAGTTCAAAAGCCTAGGGTGTTTTAGCCAGGAAAGATCCTTTTATCAGGCCTGTGTGAGATAATAGAAAAAGAAACACATCCTTATAGCATATATGTGTGAAGTGCCACTTACAGGGTTATGATTATAAACCCTGTTTTAACTATGGGAATATGACATCAAAGATTATCAGGAAAATAAGACTTTTGGGGAAAGCACAAAAGTGACACCCGGTGGCCTAAAGTTGAAGGGCCAATCTCTATTCACAGACCTGGGAGTGGTCTTCCATTGAAGCTCTCCAGCACAGACACTCAGGGCCATTCTGTCTGGACTCTTTCTCCTGATCACAAGCGAACAGCTGCCAGCACACAGACTGCCTAAGAACCAAAGGCTGCTACAGAAAGATTGAAATATTTTACAAACCAGCGATTTTCTGGACTTTGAAATCTCACACCTAAGGCAGACTTAGCTAACATGTTTTTGTGTATTTTTCTGTATATTTTTCCATTTTGTTTTTTATACTGTAACCTAAATTAGTATATGTTCTCTTTTAGTTGTAACTGATTTTATTTAATTATTTTAGTAAAAACTTTTGTTTTTCTAAAGAATATCTGCCTGCGTGAGGTTTATATATATTTGTGTGTGAACTGTGAAAACAATATTAATAATCTGTGAAAACTGTTATTGCCAAAGGGGTCACACCATAGGCAACCAAATTGAAAAGGGGTCTGGAAGGGACATCTGGAAGAATAGGGAGAATACCAGAGTCTACAAAGATTTTAAACCAGGCTGTTGCATGTCCTGTAGGGAGAAAGCCAAATCAGGTATTTAAGCTGCTACCCCTAAGAGACTGTGATGCCTGGGTCTTCCTCCTTTGTGTAATAGCCAAGAAAAGGTTCATATTTGGCCACAAGACTCAAGACTGGTATTGTGCCCTTATCCAGAGCTAGAGGGATGCCCAGGATCCTCATGGCAGAGGTGCAGTCATGACCTTGGTGAGCGCATCCCGCACTCCGGGTGTGTGTGTACAATTTTGGCTAAACACACCCACCCATGTACTTATTCTCTATATTATAACTGGTGTCTATTTTTTTCTATAGGGAAACCTGGTTATAATTTGGCATTATAACCAGCTGGCATGGTGAACATGTGCCCAGTTTCCCTACGAAGAACTGCGCACCACAGTTCACCTTGTATACTTCCCTTACAGTTTTCACCAAACACTTGAATTCTGCCTCTCTATACTGTACCTTGATGAACACTGTTGATAACTAATCTCACTTAGTCACAGTGTTCCATAAACCACACTTCCTATTCCAGATCACGTTAAAATACGATTGTCACCTTTGGAAGAGACAAAAACTAGATATTGAACCACACCCTAAACTGCGCCTATAGCCCCACCCCTTTTCATGACTAATTTCAACACTTAAACAAAAATGTGAACATGCTGTACCTGTTAAATTTGCTTTTCTAGGTTCTTCCTATGTATTAATTTATTTAGTCGGTTATTGAAATAGTTTTACCAGGTTTACCAAGATCTGCAAGAGAGTAGATGATCCAGATGGGGTGGGCAGAATGAGAAGAGATCTGGATGAACAAGCAAAATGGTCAGAAGAGTGGCAACTGGGGTTTAACGCAAAGAAGTGCAAGATCATTCACATAGGGACGAGAAACCCTGAAGCCACCTATAGGCTGGGAGGGGAGTTGCTGGCAGTCACAAGGGAAGAAAGAGACTTGGGCGTCATCATCACCGATGACCTGAAGTCATCCAAGCAGACCACTAAAGCAGTAGGTAAGGATAGAGGGATGTTAAGTTGTATTAGTAGGGTATCACAAGTCGGAAGAGGTAACAATCCCTCTTTACAAGACACTGGTTAGGCCCCATCTGGAGTACTGCATGCAGTACTGGAGGCCACACCTTCACAAGGACAGTAACCAAATTGAGGTAGTCCAGAGAAGGGCGACCAAAATGGTGCAGGAACTGCATCAGAAAACATATGAGGACAGATTAACGGAGCTCAATATGTATACCCTAGAGCAAAGGAGAGGGAGAGAGAGGTGATATGATTGAAACATTCAAACACCTTAAAGGCATTAACAAGGTTTCAATATAAGAAAAATAGCAGGACAAGAGGACACAGCATGAGATTAGAGGGATGCCAATTAAGGGGTAATGTGAGGAAGTTCTTTTCCACAGAAAGGGTGGTGGATGCATGGCCTCAGGAAGTGGTGGATATGAATACAGTGCAGGGCTTCAAACAGAGATGGGATAGGCATAATGGAGCAATACAGATGAGTATGAATAGATAGGTCATTAACAGAGCAAAGGCCAATGGCACATTTATAAGGTAGAAAAAGAAATGGGCAGACTGGATGGGCCTTGCGGTCCTTATCTGCCATTAACTTCTATGTTTCTATGTAAACATACAGAGATAAAGGAAATTTTATTTACAGGAATGAACTGGGAGGACAAGGTAAATACCATAAATAGTATACAATGATATATAATAAACACATTGTTGCATTGTTTGTTTCCTATATATTCATTGCAAGAAAGTTTGTTAATGCATCAGTTAGGGTTCACATTAAAGCGACAAAAGTATGGAAATGAGGTGTTAGGGTTACCAAACCTAACACCCCACCTCACCTCACCTCACCTCCCCAACAATCCTAGCACCCCACCCCACCCCCACTGTCCACACACTAACAAATGTCAGAGTGGGCCTTGGGGTCATCGGCCCTAATGCTCACCCCATTCCATTTGTAAGTAAGGTAAAATGGTACAGTATAGAAGAACGGGGTGAGAGTTAGGGCAGATGACCCCAAGGCACACCCCGACACCTGTTGGTGTGTGGACGGTGGAGGGTGGGGGGCTAGGGTTCTGGGGGTGAGGTGGGGTGTTAGGGTTGGGAACCCTAACACTACATTTCCATACATTTATTGCTTTAATAAGAACCCTAACCGATGCATTAACAAAGTTTATTTGCAATGAATTTCCTTACCTTTTGTGAAAGTATCACCATATAAACATAGTTTTTTATGGGAGCACAGGGGCCCCCCTGGGCCCTGCGCTCCTATCTATCCATAAGTGTAGATTCATTGTAATTAACCTTGATCTGTGTATGGAAGCACAGGGCCCCCCATTGCTCCATGATTTTCCTTATTTTACTGTGGGAGCGAAGGGTCCTTCCGACCATGCCCACCCATCCCTCCTTAGATGTGTGACCAAATTATCACCATAGCCATTTCAGTACCCCAGGACATGTAGCCAGTGCAGAAAATTTTCAGATCCCCACCAAAGCATAATTCTGTACAACTGCAACACTGTTCCGCACCACAGGTGCGAAAACACATTTTGGCCAGGATTTGAAAAAGCACAGCTGTTACATACATGAGTTGGGGTAATAAGAAGGCTATGTTGACAATATGGGGTCAAAATATTGTAGATTTCTGTAGTTATGAGTGGGCACACCCAAATTGCAATGAATGATCATAACTTTACCATTGTTTCATATTTTTACCCAAAATTTTCAACAGTCTTCTTATTACACCACCTCATAAACCCCATAGGTGAAAATGTTTAAATCCATTGCATAACGTCATTCTGCGCCACAGGTGTGAAAACACATTTTGGCCAGGATTTGAAAAAGCACAGCTGTTACATACATGAGTTGGGGTAATAAGAAGGCTATGTTGAAAATATGGGGTCAAAATATTGTAGATTTCTGTAGTTATAAGTGGGCATACCCAAATTGCAATGAATGGTCATAACTTTACCATTGTTTCATATTTTCACCCGAAATTTTCAACGGTCTTCTTATCACACCACCTCATAAACCCCATAGATGAAAATGTTTAAATCCATTGCATGTCATTCTGCGCCACAGGTGTGAAAACACGTTTTGGCCAGTATGTGAAAAATGACAGCATTACTGTTCATGAAGTGGTGTAAAAAAATGGCAATGCTGAAAATTTGGAGTGAAAATATAAAAAATTGCCAAAGTTACGCATATGTGTAGAAAATGTTCAACGACCGCTCATAACTGGGGCATTTTTTGGTATTTTTGCACCACATTTTCGACATGGGCTTTTTGGGACCCCATCTCATGAACACTGGCACTGCCATTTCATTAATCATCCCCAAAAGGTGATTTTGTGCAGCGTCCAGGAAACTTAAAAGTTTAATAACTTTTGAATGGATTAATACTTTTTCACCAAACCTACAAAAGGCACATCTGTAACCCAGACCCCATATACACTAACAATGTCAGACCAAACCTCCAAGCCATTTCGGAGAAACGGTGTGACAAAGGATTTGCACCTAAATTGTAATTTTCACATTTTCACATTTTTTGACACTCCACATTTCAGCATCCGCACATCCGACCAGAATGAAACCTACCACATCAAGAGATCTATGGTACCTGATAGTGCATGAAAGCTTTCGTACACATCAGTCATACAGTTGCAAAGTTATTATACTTTTTTCTAGAAGAAAAGACTTCATATTTAAAAAAAATAATAAACCATTTAAGAATGCTTACATTCTTTTAAGGTTCATTCACATGGCATCACCGCCATGTAGATCACAGGGCCATGCTTGCCGAAACACTGTCGATCAGTGTTCAGACGGCATGGCCAGGGGAGCACTGTAGATACTCCCATCGAAGTTCCAGTGAGTTGAGGAGGATTCTGGCTGGGAAGGGGGCATGGGTGTGAGCTGGGCTCTTCTATATTGGTGCCAAAGCTCGTGGATGGGTCTTCTGACCCGAGTGCAGCTCAACCTTGTTTCTGGCTCTGTGAATAGAGTTGAATTCAGGAAAGTGTTTTTGATTGCAAACTGAGGGCTAAAAATTGAAGGAAAAATGGTCTCAGAGTTGAGCCATGACACTGGGCATGCGCTTATACATATGCATATACGCATGGCCAGTGTCAAGGCTCAACTCTGAGTCCGTGTTTTCTTCAATTTGGCCCTCGGTTTGCAATAAAATGCACTCTCTCGAGTTTAGCTTTCTTTACAGAGCCAGAAAGGACCTTTAGCTGAACTTGGGTATGAAAAGTTAGTAAACTGCGGCCACCATCAGCCACAAGAACAGGCTGGGAAAAGCCTGCCACGACATTATAGGTGGTGCAGGCAGTTCACATGGCAAAGTAAAATGCCACAACATGCCCGCACCACCACGTAAACCCAAGAAAAGCGGGATCACAGCCACAATGGAACAGAACCTGAAACGGCCAAACTGCTGTGTTCAGACATGCATAGCAGCAACAATCTAGCTACTGTGCACTTCAAAGAATGCCGCAGAATTGGTCACATGAATGAGACTTTAGAGATAGAAAACTTTACAAGCAAATGAAACTGGAAGAGAACTGGATCTTTTACTGTTACAAAAGGTAGAGAGCCTTTTTACTCAGCTTTGCTACTGTGCTGCTTTAAGATGCAGAGTGGAAAACATTAGGTTAAGTATCTGCTAATGGCCTTAATGACCATAATTTACACCTCCCAGTTTGACTGCTTTTATAAAGAGTGGGCTGTACTGACAACAGAACTTGTTTAACCTGGTTAATGCAGTTGAAGCAATGAATGATATGACAAAATCTATTTCAAAAGTATGAGAGCACTCAGAATGGCTCAAAAATCTGACTATCACTGAGCAAAACCAGATTACTGGATAGGGACCCCTGAAAACTGAATTACAAGGTAAAAACCTGACAGGTGGCAACCCTGTATTAAAAAAAATTAAAGTGCTTTTATGGCTCTGAAGCCGCACTTCAGCCAGACCACGCATGCCACTTACTGCTACCTTGTGGGTCTGCACCGGCCCCAACTACTTTGACTGCCACCATTGACTACTTAAAATAACAAAGCCAGTAATTAAAAATAAGTAAATACAGTAAAAAGAGAGAGGAGACAACTGAATTCCACTAACAGTATGCACAGGAGTACCGTCTAGTGGCCAGACTGAACACTATTACATATATGTAAATCCTCTGGGCAAAGAAACAGATCCTAGCAGTTATATAAAGTAAAACATTGAGAGGTGTGTTAAAGTCAAATTTTACGCACGCCCTCGGTGTGGGATGCTTTTATAAACCCCTTGAGCTTCATTCTCAGGGTTTATGTAGTATCCCACACCTCGAGTGTGTGTAGAATTCTCATCATACTCTCCTCCCCATGTATTATTCTATATGTAGTTAATTTTACAATATAAAAGCAAGGTACTTCAAAGCTAACACCGCCACCCCCCCGGACCTTGATATTAAAGGGTGTTAGCAGAAACCAGACATTTCGTCTTTTGCTGGCATGTAACCAGCATTTGAGATTGTAAATGTTTGTGAGCATTTGCACTTTCATTTTTACTTGGGTGCAATAATAAAAAAGCATAAATTGCATTTCTGAGTGGAATGCCTTCGTGTGTTTTTTCATTAGGGAGATTACACACTGAGGAAAACATAAAACAAGACCTCATTCAATTCACAAATTAGAATATTTAAATATGAAAGGACATTAGCAAACAACATGTGATTCAAGTTCAGTTTCTTACAAACCCTTACAATCAGTACCTTTCCTAAAGTGCATAAAGATATCAGATTAATTAAATGTGGTCATACATTGGTCAGTACAGAAATAATCTAAGTCCAATACTTCATTTATACACTGGTTCTAAGAGTTCCCAGGCAATGTATCCACTGTGCCTCTTTTTATCAAAAGAGCATTCACTCTGTCCCTTCCTCTTATGCTAGCAGGCACTTGTTTTAATAATTTTCCTTGGAACAGTTACATCGCAATTGGACAAACTGTCCATAGCGAATACTTAAAAGTAGACCTGGAGCCTGGGCACTGCAGGCATTGAGGATGGCATTACCAGCCATAGGCTTCCCATACCCTTTCGTATCAATAGTGCCATCCTTCTCAATTAACAGGTCAAGGTCAAGAAACATAATTCTCTTGTATCTCAGATGTGAAGGTCAAGTTCAAGATGTTATTTATTTATTTATTTGCTTTTAGTAACCAGGTAAGTGCACTAGGCAACATAGCCTGCCTATTTTCAGGCATGACCCAGGAGAGTACAATACATCAAATACAGCAGTGACCAATAATCAGGTGCATGATGCTGAACAACTGTCCTACAAATACAATGGCAGAGGATAGCCACAGAGGATAATAAACCACCTGGATATCAGCAACAGTAGAGATGTTATTGAAGCAAACAATTATAATAAAAAGGCAATATAGAATCATTCGGAGGCCTAGCAGTGAGTGGACATGCCAGTAGGCACAACTAACTGTAAATACATAATAGTAAGGTAGACAAGGCATCAGGACTAGGGGTGGGGGAAGCAGACAGTTAGAGACACTATGACAAAGACAAATACTGAAGGATGGGCAGGTCTGAAGCTGATAGTCAAAGTAGAGAGACAGTGACAAAGAAGAGAGACAGAGCAGAAGTTAATTGCAATCACAGTAACCAAGAGCAAAGAGGAGGGAAAGTAGGGCATGCTTAAATGTAAGGTGAGTTGTGGAGTCCTTGACATGGGCAGGGAGTGAGTTCCAATACCTAGGAACAAAGTATGAGAAGGCTTGCTCTCCTATTTTTGTGGTGCACGGCTGAACAGATAGCAAAGGGGAGGTAGAGGACCTGAGGGAACAAGAGTGAGAGACCGGAGTAAGCATGACCCCCAGTGAGTCAGGATGAGGAGATCTGGTTAAGGAATCAACAAAATACCCTAGGGAGTATGAACGAAGGGCATCAGGAAACAGCCATTTTAAAGCCAAATAGAGAAGACAGTGATGTGTTAGGAGGGGAGCCAATAGGGCAAATCTACAGATATTATTACAAGATGTGTTCCATTTGCGAAGAACACCTGCATTCGCATGAGAGAGCACTGGCAGGGCATAAAGCAATTGTGGGAGTAAAACACCTCTCACAACTGAGATCCTTGCAGCCGGAGTGAGAGAATGACGCACTTTGTAGGCCGCTTCAGTTTTGGCATTTACCAAGTGACACACCTGGTTAACATGCGCAGAGAAGTCAAGTACCTGGTCCAGCGTAACCCCTAGATACTGTATTTAAAGGATAAGGTGTTGAATACAGCAGTCCCATCGCAGCCGCGCACCAGAAGGTTAGGGGACTCAATGGGCACCTTTCTAGAGGACCCAAAGAGCATGGCCTGGGTCTTACATATGTTTAGGGTTTGATAGTTGAATGAGAACCAGGCTTGGAGGGTCTGAAATGCAGAGGAGAGATGTAGATTGATGTCAGCAATAGACTTGGAAGCAGAGTAAAGCACCAGGTCATCTGCATACATGATAATGTTGCAGTGAGAGGAGGGAGTAGGGATATCATTAATGAAGCGGAAGAAAAGAAGGGGACAAAGGATTGAACCCTATGGGATGCCACAGGTGATCGGGACGGGGAGGAGAGAGACTTACAGAAAGAGACAGCCTAAGACTGATTTTCTAGGTAGCTACACAACCTGGAATGGGTAGAGTCAGAGGCACCGAGAGTGTTCAGCTTGGCTAACAGTAGTGGGTGATGAACCATGTCAAACGCTTTGGAGAGATCGATGAAAACTGCACCAGTAAGCAAGCCCTTGTCCATATTATTTTTTATATCACTGGTAAACTGAGTAAGAGTGGTAGTTGTGCTGTGCCCAGCCCTAAAGCCACGTTGTACAGTAGGTTAGGGATTGTAGGTTAAAGTTGAGGAGGTGCACAGAGACCTGCCGATGAACAAGTTTCTCAAGCAGCTTGCTGAGTGTGGGCAGGAGTGAAATGGGCCTGTAGTTCGACAAGATCTTGGCGTCCCCTTTTTTAAAGATAGGTATAGTTCTGGTAACTTTCCAGACTAAAGGCATGGGGGCAGAGCTGATGGAGTGATTGAAAAGTCTGGTTACAGGTACAGCAAGACAAGAGCCAAACTGCCTTAGAATCCTAGGGTGGATACCATCAGGGCCAGCACTACCGTTAGCGGGTATAGACTTTAGTAGCTTAAGTACTTCTAGACAAGTGACCGATGATAGTTCAAGAGCCGGGGAGCAATAGCTGATGGGGAAGAGGATCCTAGGGAAGTGACGGTAGATAAAAGGGGGTAATGGGAAGTGTAGAAAACAGGGAGTTGAAGGCATTAGCTTTGGTAATGGGGTTATTGCAGTGAGTATCGTTAATCAGCATTTCATTTGGAGTCATAGACTTATTGCTCCCCAGAATTTCCTTAATTTGTGACCAATACTGTTTAGGGTTAGAGGCAGAAGAATTGGGAAGGTACTACTCAAATATTCCAAAAAGCATTTTGCCTCTTCCCTAGTACCATTCCGTATCACAAATATGTCATCAATTAAGTGGTACCAGTATACCAATCTGTCCAGAAAGAAAATGGTTTAAACCATTAGAAACAAAATGTAATTCCCAAAAACCCAAAAGTAGTTTAGCATATTGGGGGGGCAAGTGCCACTCCCATTACTGTACCTTGTTTCTGCAGGAACATTTCTCATTAAACACTAAACAGCTGGCCCAGTGATGCTGAGGGTTGAGGGGCTGGACGCCACACCTCACGCCATGCCGGCTACCTGAGTTTGGGAATGAGCTCGGGTGCCGGGGGTCAGCTGGGAAGGGAGTAGGATCAAGTATCCAATGGACTGCTGTCCTCTCCTTGGGGAGGGATCATGGGGCTCTCCAGTGCAATAGTGACCCCCGGAGGACATTGGCAGCATGACCGCACCCATAGCATACATAGGGGTGGAGTGTGGCGGACACTTACGGCACAGCCATGTTATCGTCATTGCACAGCCATGCTCCAGGAGGAAACAAAGCCAAAAAATCACCTGAACCCGGATAGGCGACGGCTCTCCCCTAAGCCGCACTGCCACACGCCCAATATCGGATCCCGCTTTCGCATACTGAGCTGCTCTCCATCTCCACAGCCGGCACACTCAATTACAAATAGTGCTCCAGAGTGGAGACGGCTCTACCTCAGAGGGTTTAGAGCTGGGAAGTCCGCCGGCTGGTGGATGGTGGAGGGCAGGTGGAGCCAGGGGATCAGGTGGGTGGTAGAGCGGTGCTGGTCAGTGGAAGTAGCCTGAGAGAGTTCTAGGTGAGGGGTATAAACAGAACATACAAAAAAAACCAACAACACTTAATTATGCAAAACAAACTGAACTGCGTTAACCAAAACAATCAGCAGATGATGCACTGGTACCGCCTCTACCCTCTACATAAAACCGTAATGCCTCCAAACCAAGAGAATGAGGAATACTTGTTTGTATAAGGAAACCACATTATGCTAAGCAACAGGTATGTCTCCTTCCACTTTACTCATTTTAAAACCTTCATTAAATCCATGGAATAGTGGATATGAGAAGGTAGTGATGTTATAAGAGGTTGTAACAAATAACTTTGAAAGATTTTCACATAATGACCCCTACCCCCGATATGACAGGCCTACCTGGGGCTGCTCAGCACTTTCTGTAATCTGAGCAAGCTGTAAAATGTAACCACTTTTGATTGTTCTACTTTGATAAATTAGAGTCAGTGGGTAATATATCCCCCATAGTCACTACATCATCTACCAAATGAAATAGTAGAATTAAGAAGTGACTAGTAGGATCTTTTATAAGGCTCTCATAAGTAGTTCTGTCAGATAGTAGCCTAGTGGCTTCAGCCAGATAGTCTGATTTATCCAGAACTACTATGTTCACCCTTTCAGAATTTCTGAATACCAGACTTTGCATACTTTTTAGTTCTTCTAGAGTTGTTCTTTCTTCAGAATGTATGTCTCCTTAAAGAGCTTGTGAAACAGTTGAGACAACTTTGAAAAAAATGTAACATTCAGACATAAATGTAGCTTATATTTCATATTTTATTCTCTAATTCTCACCCTTATTTCCTTATTAGTAAGAGTATTTGCATGAATACAGTATCTCTGCCCATTTAGCTCTGGCTGCCTGCCTACAGCTTATTTTATTTATTTTATTTTATTAAGATCTCGGATTTACAAACCTTTGAGTCAGAAGACTCTTTTGCAAAGGCTCCACATCAGACATCACAAGAATTACATAAAAAAAGCAACCAATGGGTCAATACAGAATTCAGTACAAATACAGAGTTCAATACAAATATCATACAGAGAGCAATTTAAGCATAGAAAGTGAGAACAACAGTTATATACATGTTATAGACAAGTGTAAACTGTGGGCATGAGCAGTCCAGAGTGGACTTTGTCAGGACAGTGGGATGGGATGAAGGTGACCAGAAGGGGTGGGGAGTGGGGTTAAGAGCAGTCACAGTGACCTGCAGCCAGGAGGTGCTGACAGAGACTCATCTTAAATTGACCCACTTTAGACTGGGAGGAGATCTCACCAGGCAGGGCATTCAGCCACAATGGCACCCTGTACATAAATGCTCTCTGCTTTAGTGAACTCCTATAGCGGGGTACTTGGAAGTGAGATTTAGTGGAGCTTCTGGTGGTCCTAGAGGTGGGGAGGGTGAGGAGGTGGAGGAGGGAAGGGGGTAGAGCCCTAAGGTTATTTTCTTGGCAAAGAGGCAGGTCTGATATTGAAGCCTCCCCTCAAAATTTAGCCTGTTCATCTGAGAATAGAGGTTACATGTATGTGTGAGCCTGCCACATCCAGCTACAAGCTGGCAGGCCTTGGTAAGAGTGACCTTTATCCTACCTAATGCACTGTGTGAGGCTGACTCATATATAGCAATGCCATAGTCTACTAAGGAAAGGACAGAGCATGTAACAGCTAGGCAGAGGGCATTATTATGCAGGCATGACCTATGCCTATAAAGAAGGCCAATCCTCCTGTTAACAGCAGTGCAGACTAGGTTAATATGTTCAAGGTAGGAAAGGGAGGGGTCAAGAGTGATGCCAAGGTATTTGAAATTGTGTATTTGTTCCAGTGGTGTGAGCTGACAATTAAGGGTGCCTTTGTGCTTATTTTGAGGTAGAGAAAACAACATTACTGTGTTTTTTTTATAGTTCAGTAAGAGTTTATGACTAGAGAACCATAGTTCTGATTTGGTAAAAAACCTCTGGAGGACATTTTGCAGGAGGGTAGTGTCACAAACACACTCTAGGGGTCAGGCCCTCTGCTCCCACAGTGCCCAACCTTGAAGTGTAATATGTGAACAAGAAACAAACAGGTAAACCCTCCTGTCTGTTTTCGGTCCAAGCAACTACCAGTCTCGAGTCCTGGGGCAAATAGGAACCCTTTTTCACTAGCACGCCCAGGGAACAGGTCCAAATATCACACCCTTTTTAGGGAAAGCAGTGCAATACTTAACCCAGTGGGCACACAACCTGGTTCACAATCCCCCTTCTGACTCAATCGAAGCCTAGATATTTCCTTACCTTGCTGTATTAACAGTTATGTCAGAATTATCAACACTTTCTCAGCATTCACACTCAAAATGAGAAAATGTTTCAAGCAGGTTTAAGGAAACAAAAAAGTTTACTAAAATTAAAAATAGTAAATAAATACAAAACACAGGACATATATACATTAATGCTTACAGTCAAAAAGAAATGGAAATTACAAAACAAAAACACCTTGTAACTAAATTACTAATTCTAACTCAGTTTTAAGTTGGGTGTTATCTGTTCTTGACAGAAGTGCCACTCAAGAGTCCAGAACACAAGTGTCTCTTGAAAGTCCAAACACAAGTATACATTGTTCCCTCAGCAACTTGGCAATATTGGGGAGGGAGGAAGTGTCCCACCCAGCTTGTGAGGTCACAGTTCTGTGGTGATGCTGGCTGTGAGGTCACTCTCATTCCAACACACTGAATTAGTCACATGCCACTGCACACTGCTAAACATTCCAATTAAAACCATATATATATATATATATATATATATATACACTTTTTAATTAGTGAGCCATAGAGCATGAATTATGACAGGACAGACTATCCCTGTGACCTCTCAGAACAACATCCTGCAAAACACCTCTCTTAGCTGTGAGAATTTCACAGGTAACTGTCAGAGTTGGCTTACCTCCTGATGTCGTAAAAATGCATTTTTTTTATGGCTAGTTTCCTAGGTTCAAAGTAGTGGCCAGTTTTACAACCTGTTATATCAGCTAACACAGGCTTTGACAGGTAGGTGTCAAAAGAAAGCTTTTAATTAGTTTATCCACTGGGTCAGGGAGAGCAGACCCTTCTTTTCTCTCTGTTCAAATCCCATGTTCCATGATGCTTTGCTGCTTGGCCTGTTTCCTAAGCAGAAGTCTAAAACATATATTTATATCAAAACTATATGCACATAACTAGTAGACGGTTATCACATTACACTTCTCCCTCCTAGACTGAACTTGGGGGAATCTATTCCTAGGCATGGAATGAGTTCACCAATTCAGTTCACTGCTCTAACTGTTGGGATAACCCGTCTGCATTTGCATTTGCTGCCCCTGCCCTGTAAGTGACAGTCATGTCGTAACCCTGCAAGGCAAGGCTCCATCTTAAAAACCTACTATTTTTTTTACCTATTTGTGCCAGCCAAACCAGAGGGTTACTGTATGATCTGTTTGTACCTCAAAGTGCCGCCCATATAGGTATGGCTCTAATTTCTTTAGTGCCCACACCATTGCAAGGCATTCTTTCTCCACTGTAGAATAAGCCTGCTCCCTGGGAAGTAATTTCTTACTGAGGTACACTATTGGGTGATCTTTCCCTTGGTTAGAAGTCTGGCTATGTACTGCCCCAATACCCACTTCTGAGGCATCTGTCTGGACTACAAATGGTTTACTGTGGTCTGGACTGGCTAATACAGAAGCGCCACACGGTGCTTCCTTTAGCCACATAAAGACTCGTTCACAGGCTGGTTCCCATTTTACCTTTTTAGGCATTCTTTTCTTTAGCAGGCCAGTTAGGGGAGCTACCAGGGCACTCTAGTTTGATACAAACTTTTTATAGTACCCTGCAGTCCCTAGAAAACTCCTAACCTGCTTCTGTATTTCAGGTCTGGGCCACACCTCAATTGCCTCAATCTTTGCTTGATTAGGATGGAGCTTTCCCTGCCCTACTACATGCCCTAGGTATGCCACCTCAGCCATGGTCACCTGGCACTTTTCAGGTTTAACAGTGAGACCGGCCCTCTGTATCCTGCCCAACACTTCCCTAAGGTGGGACAGGTGTTCCTTCCAGCTGGTACTGAAGATGGTAATATCATCTAGGTACACCACGGCATACTCTTCAGTACCATGTAACACCTGGTTCACCAACCTTTGGAAGGTGGCAGGGGTGTTCTTTATTCTGAAAGGCATTACCTTTAACTCAAATAACCCTATCGGAGTGATGAAGGCTGACCTCTCCCTAGCTCTGGCAGTTAACTCCACCTGCCAATACCGTTTCATCTGGTCAATAGTGGTAAGGTATGTCGCCCCTCCCAACTTGTCCAGTAGTTTGTCCATCCGTGGCATTGGGTGGGCGTCTGACTTCATGACTGTGTTGAGTCCATGATAGTCCACACAAAAACACATAAAGCCATCTGGCTTGGAAACGAGGACTACGGGTGAGGAAAAGGGGCTGTGGGATTTCTGGATTACCCCTAAAACCAGCATTTCCTCCACCTCCCTCCTAATGTGTCCTTTTTGATGGCCTCTGACACCTGATATGCTATCCGCCATATGGGCACTTGCATCCCTGTCTCTACATCGTGTGTCGCTAAGGGGGCTTAGTGCAGGCTTGGCATTAAACAATGGGGCAAAGCCCGCTAAAACCTCCCTTACTTCCTGGATTTGGTCAGGGGTCAACTGGGGCGACATTTTGATTGCCTCCACAGAGGACTCCCACTTGCTTTCTTCCAGCAAGTCCAGAAGGGGGGCCTTCCTCATCCATCCCTTCCCCAGGACCACACACTACAAAGACCATCTCAGCCCTATTTGCATATGGCTTCATCATATTGACATGGTACATCCTTTGAGTATGTCTCCTGTCAGGCAGTTCTATAATCTAATTTATGGCATTCACCTCTCTGACTGCTTCCTACAGTCCTGTCCACTTGGCCTGCAGCTTATCTTTCTGGACTGGGATTAGAACCATGACCTCCTGACCCACAGTGTATGAGCAAGCTCTGGCTCTGCAGTCATACCATATCTTTTGTTTCTGCTGGGCGGCTGCCAGGTTGTTCTGGGCAGTTCCCATAAGCTCCTTCAGCTTTTCCCTAAACTTAAGGACATAATCCTCTATGGGAGTTCCCTGGGTGGCATGTTTGCCTTCCCAGTCCTCTCGGATCAAGTCTTGGGGCCCACGCACCCTGCGCCCATATAAGAGTTCAAAGGGGGAAAGCCCTATCGACTCTTGGGGCACCACCTTGTATGTGAACAACAGGTGGGGAAGGTATTTCTCCCAGTCCCTCCCATGCTGTTCAGAAAATGCTTGGAGCATTGATTTAAGGGTATCATTAAACCTTTCCACAAGTCCATTGGCTTGCGGGTGAAAAGGTGTTGTGCATCTCTGCACCACCCCACATTTCTCCCACAAACATTTCATCAGGTCCAACATGAAGGAACCCCCCAATCAGTGATAACCTCCTGTGGGGACCCGACATGAGAAAAAATCCCTAGCAAGGCATCTGCCACTTTATCTGTCCTCAGTGAGGATAGGGCGATTGCCTCTGGGTGCCGGGTGACATAATCCACCACTGTTAGGATAAGCCTCTTCCCGGAGGAGATGGGGGTATTCAAAGCCCCACAATATCCATTCCTACCCTCTGGAATGGCTCCTCCACTATGGCAAGGGAATTAGGGCAGCTTGGGTTTTACAACCCGCCTTCCCTATTTGTTGGCATCGGTGACAAGACCTGCAATATTCCTTCACTTGTTGGGTGAAGTTGGGCCAATAGAAATTCTGGGCCAATCACTGCATAGTGCATGTGATTCCCAGATGTCCAGACATGGGGATATCATGAGCAATCTTGAGCAACCGCTCATGGTACCCCTGGGGAATGACAAGCTGCCTACCCATCACCCCTCCCTCTGTCCTTACGTCCTGCATATACAGCAGTCCCTTCTCCCAATACACTCTATGTCTTTCATCACCTCCCTGTGTCCTGTCAGATTCCGGACAAGCCCTCAGCCTCTCTAAACTAGGGTAATTTTTCTGAGCAGCTGCAAAATCTTTACATATTCCCAAGGCATGGGACAGGTCCCCTTCAGTTCCTAAACTAGGGTCTCAAGCTCTCTGACAATTGGTTACCCCTTCTCCCTCCTCAGAGTAACCTTCTGTAGCTGTTCTGTTAACTGCTACCTGGGAAATTTCTACTCCCCTTTCAGTATTCTGCATATCAGGAGACACAGACTGGGGAACCAGCCTCCCAGTGTTTTCCAAAGGGGCTTTTATGGGGTCCAGGGAACTACAATCTGCCTTTGCCACCTGACTGCTGGTAACTGCACACACCACCCCCTTTTGGAGATTGTTCCTTATACTCACATCTAGGGCCAAATTTTCTACCACTGCAACTTTTTGCACAGTCTCTCCTGTCTCACCCCAGTCTAGAAGAACACTAGCAAGTGACAGAGTTTTCTCCTTCCCAGTAAATCCCCATACTGTGACAAACTGATTGAGTATAAGCTGTTCAGGCTCAACCAAATCCCCTTTTACCAAAGTAAGGGATGACCCTGTGTCCCTTAACCCATGGGTTTGCACCCCATTCACAGTAACTGGGTGTATGTGCTCCCTCATGATTACCGGCATGCTTTCTGGGATACACAAACAACCCACCTTTTTCCCAGAACTGCTTTGTGCACTCTCTGCCTTTCTAGGATACTGTCTTGCAATATGCCCAGGTTGTTTGCAAAACCAACAATCATTTCTTTTATCAGGCAAATCCTTTCTTTGTAACATGAGGCTGTCCACTTTCTGGGGAGGCAGTGAGGGTTTTAGCTGTCCTGAATGTGCCCTTTACCTTTCTGTGCTGCCATGCCTGTCCCACTCCCTCTCAGAGCAGGCTTGCTCCTGGCATAGTGGTCCAAGAGCTCAGCAGCCTCCTGCACTGTTTTTGGATCTCGGTCTTCTAGCCAGGTTTTCAGCTCTGCTGGGCAAGCCCAAAAGAACTGCTCCAAAAGCACAACATCCTCAATTTTCTCTAAAGAGTCTGCTTTATCCCCTTCCCACCAATGATTCAAAAACTTTGTTTTGTGGCTAGTTCCTTGTAGCTCATGTCAGGACTTCTTCTGAGCTTACGGAACTTAACTCTGTATGTTTCAGCTGTCAAGTCATACTTTTTTAAGAAATGCAGCTTTAAGCTTGCCATAATCATTACTGTCCTGATTGTTCATTTGACCCAATGTGTCATGAGCTTTACTGGTAAGCAGTGGGTATAGCTGGAAGTTCCAGGAGTCTCTTGGAATTTTTGCCTGAATGCATACCTTTTCAAATGAATTTAAAAATGCATCCATATCTTCCCCCTCTTTAAATTCAGCTATCAATTTAGAATTTAATTTGTAACCCAGTCCTGGAGGTCCAGGTTCACTCATGCCACTAACCTGCTCTGGTGCTGGTGTTTGGAGTTGTAGCTTCTCTAGTTCAAATTTCCTCTGGTGCTCTCTCTCTCTCCTCTCGCTTGGCCTCTCGCTGTTCTCTTTCTCTCTCCATCTCCAGCTTCCTCTGTTCAAACTCCCTCTGTTGCTGGGCTTCAAACCTTTTTTGCTCAAATTCCAGCTCCATTCTCCTCAACTGTATCTGCAGCCTGATCTTTTCAGGCTTCATCATGTGGTGACCTTCCCCTGCTGCTGTGGCTCTCGGTTCACACTGGTCCCGCTGTCCTCCTCCCTGGCTACCACAACAGCCTCCACAAGGTGCTGTGTGTTTTGCCCCTCGCAATGAACGCTTCTCTCCTGGCACAACTTTCTCAGGTATTCTGCAAGTGTACTTGCTGTAGGTGGAAGTCATCTTCTTCCTCCCTAATATATGGCTACACTAGTTTGCACCTCAAAAAAAATAAAACAGGTAGGGAACTTAGACTGTAACCACAATGATACATTTATCTTTTTCTTTTAATCACTGCCTTGTTTTGTGTGTGAACTGTTACAGTTTATCAATCCAACACACTGGACTGTTAATGCTCATGTCATCAAATAATTTCACAGTATGCAAACAAATCTTTTTGATCACAGCACTGCAAACCAAATCTTTTAGATTGCACTGCTGCCAAACAGATCTGTCACAAACGCACTCCGGGGGGTCAGGCCCTCAGCTCCCACAGTGACCAACCTCGAAGTGCAATATGTGAACAGGAGACAAGCAGAGAAACCCTCCTGTCTGTTTTGGGTCCAAGCAACTACCAGTCTTGAGTACTGGGGTCAAATATGAAGTCTTTTTTGCTAGCACACCCAGGTAACAGGTCCAAATATCACACCCTCTTTGGGGAAAGCAGTGTAATACTTAACCCAGTGGGCACACAACCTGGTTCACAATCCCCTTTCTGACTCAATTGAGACCTAGGTGTTGCCTAACCTTGCTACATATGGTGACAAACTATAAGTACAGAATTATCAAAACTATCCCAGCATTCACACTCAAAATGAGAAAATGTCTCAAGCAGGATTAAGGAAACCAAAATGTTTACTAAAATTAAAAATAGTAAATAAATACAAAACAGAACATATATACATTAACGCTTATAGTCAAAAAGAAAAGGAAATTACAAAACAAATATGCCTTGTAACTGAATTACTAATTCTAACTCAGTTTTCAGTTGGGTGTTACCTGTTCTTGACAGAAGTGCCTCTTAAGAGTCCACAACACAAGTGTCTCTTGAAAGTCCAAACACAAGTATGCAATGTTCCCTCAGCAACTTGGCAATATCGGGGGGGTGTGCCACCCAGCTTATGAGGTCACAGCTTTGTGGTAATGCTGGCTGTGAGGTCACCCTCATTCCAACATACTGAATTAGTCACATGCCACTGCACACTGCTAAACATTCCAATTAAAAAAAAATATATATATATATACTTTTTAATTAGTGAGCCTCAGAGCATGAATTGTAATAGGACAGAATATCCCTTTGATCTCTCAGAACATCCTGCAAAACACCTCTCTTAGCTGTGAGAATTTCACAGGTAACTGTCAGAGTTGGCTTACCTCCTGACGTCATAAAAATGCAGTCTTTTATGGCTAGTTTCCTTAGTTCAAAGCCATGGCTGGTTTTACAACCTGTTATATCAGCTAAAACAGGCTTTGACAGGTAGGTGCCCAAAGGAAGCTTTTAATTAGATTATCCACAAGGTCAGGGAGAGCAGACCCTTCTTTTCTCTCTGTTTAAATCCCATGTTCCATGATGCTTTGCTGCTTGGCCTGTTTCCTAAGCAGAAGTCTAAAACATATATTTATATCAAAATCATATGCACATAACTAGTAGACAGTTATCACATTACAGGTAGGATCAGGGTGGCTACAGAAGATTACAGCATAATCGGCATATAAAAGTAACTTCCCAGAACAGGCAGAGGGGAGGGTGTTGATAAATAAACTGAAGAGGAGTGAGCCAAGGATTGAGCCCTGGGGTACTCCCAACCTGACCAGAAGACTAGAAGGAGAGGGTACTGTTAATTTTAACTCATTGAGATTTTCCACGTAAGTAGTTGGCGACCCATGAGGTGGTTTCTTGGGGCAGGCCCACGGAAGAGAGGGAATCCACAAGAAGGGCATGGTTGACCATGTCAAATGTCTTAGTCAGGTCTATGTAAACAGACCCAACTAAGAGACCATGATCAAGGGCTTTCTGAATAGAATTGGTATATTCCAGGAGGGCAGTGGAAGTGCTATGGCCCTTCTGGAAACTATGTTGCTAGGGACAGTGTATATTATAGTTCACCAGGCATTCAGTGAGTTTGTCAGAGGCAATTTTTTCAAGTGCTTTGGAGATGGGGGGTTGGATAGAACTAGGACAATAATTGCCATTGGCGGTTCTATCACCACTCTTTGGGATGGGGTGACAACAGCCAATTTCCACTGTGTGGGGAATTGGCTGAGACACAGAGAAAGATTAAGAATTTTGGTAAGGGGGGACAAAACAGCATCAAAGACAAGATGCAGGAGTTTCAGATTTCTCAAGAACCCTAGATAGATAGGATTTTGCTTCACGCTGGGTTACTATCCTAAATCAAAAGGGGGGATGTTCATGGGAGGGCACAGTGGGGTTGGTGCTGTTGTTAAAGAAATCGGGGGGGAGAACTGTGCTAAGATCAGTAAAAGCTGTATTGAAGGTGAGTGAGTATACCATTGACGTTGAGCAGAGTGCGGGAGATGAGGTTTTGCCATTAAGTTCCTTCATATTGTTCCAGAACTTCTGCCCCACATCCCAAGTGGAGGTGAAGTTGGTTTGGAAGTGTGGAGCTTTGGCACAGCGAATTTCCCTGGTATAGAGATTTCTGGCTGCTCTGTATCATTGCCTGTCAGAAGGGAGCCCGGTTGCCAAGGCTTTGTGCCAGAGATTATCATGGGTGGACATAAGGTCCAGAAGTGCCTGGGTGATCCAAGGTATTTCCAGATATTTTATAACCCTCTTTACATAGAGGAGGAGGAAGATGTCACAAGTGGAGTTGAAGGAGGCAATAAAGAAGGCCAGGGCATTATCAACATTAGTGGCTGTGTTAATTGGGGTCCAGTCTCAGTTCAGGAGGTAGTCTTTGAACTGCTGTAGAGATCCTTTTTTGAGGGAGCGTTGGAATGAGGTCATTGGGGTGGTTTTCTTATGAAATTTGACCATTGGCAGAGGATGGGGGAGTGGTCACTTAGGGAGTCAGGAAGGATGTTAACCTCAGTGATTCTCTCAGGGAAGTTAGTGAGGATGAGGTATAAAAGAATGTTATTTCCTGTGTTATAATTCATTCTGGTGACATCATAACTCTGTTTATAACTCCAAAATATGTTGCTGTGGAGATAAATATGATGCCATAAACAGGGAATTGTGATGTCATGGGTAGAGAAGCAGCCAGAGTGGATATTGTCTAAAGGACAGGGATCTTGTTTTCATGCAACTGTTTTCAGTAATAAAGAAAATGGAGAATTAATTACTGAAAATACATGAAGTAATAAAGAAAATGGGATGGAACTGAATAAAAATCTTACTTTTTTTCAGTGTTTTCCTAATGCTGTCAGGGGCTCTTTAAACACCAATCAACATTTAATAATTTACTCACTTTTCATTCTACCAAATTCTGATAAGTTAAAATAGCATTATCATAAGCGTTAGGGCAAAACATTACACTTTGGTCTGAAATATTTCTTTTTCGTATTTAGATTTTCACAGTTGGAGCGTGCGTGATTCAAAGTTCTGTTTTCCAAATTAATATTGTCACTTACATCAGTTCTAACTACAGTTGTTAGTTCCTCCATCCTTGCATCCAAATCAGTAACTTGGCAATCTCCCAATTCCTCTTGCAGCAGTTCTCCCTCATTCCCATTTTCTGTTGGTAGTTCAGTAAAGTCAGCTGTATCCATCGCCATTAGTGACTCAGTGAAATCCCCCAGGTCTCCCATTTTCATCTGACTCAATATGTCCAATGTATTAGTTTCATTATTCAGGGCTTCAATTAGAAAACTAAGGTTCTCTCTCATGGTAACTGTAGACTCCTGTGTATCATGATAAAAAAAAATGTTTCTTTCTTTCCCAAAAAGTTCTTCAAATTTAATTTATGGAAATCTTCAACAGTTCAATTTTAATATTAAAAGTGTTAATTGTGGGCAATGGAATAAATGCCAGGATCTTTTTGATACTTTCACTTGTGCTTCTGTTAATGTTTCTTAGGATATATTTATTACTTCTTTTGATTCATTTCCTTCTCTTGTGCAGGTTTCCTGGTTATGATTTTTGGGTCTTTTGCCCTCTCTCTACCATCTTCTGTTTTTTGGGGGATTTATATGACTTTTTCTTTTTGGATTTGGCCTGCTGTTTGTTGCCCCTCTCTAAAAAATTATTCCTATCACTTCCTGATTTTAGGACTGGAACTAGCCACACATTCCCCCGCACATTCCCATGATGTACTGCTGTCTTTAGTTTCAAAAGAGACTTTGCTCAATTCTACTTTTTTGTCTTTGGTGCCCTCTAGAGTGCAATCTCTTGTACTGTCTTCCCCTACTCTGGGACCTTGATTTTATTTCCCAGTTGAAAACTTTTCCTGCTTGGTAGCCTTTTTCATCACGATTATGTTTGCTTTCTTTGTGTTCTGTGACTTCTGTTTCTTTCTTCTCTAGCACCTTGCTGAGGTCTTTCTTTTTGCAAATTCTGGATGGTTCTTGTACTGTCAATCAATCAATCAGACTTTATTTTTAAAAGGCGCTTTTCCAGTAACAAAGAGCCTGTCCATCATAAAAACATAAATATTCACAAATAAAACATACACAATAAAACAGGCAGCACAATAAATGAACCTCTAGACATTGTCCTCAAAAGCTAAATCAAATAAATATGTTTTCAATGCAAACTTGAAGGACCCAGTGAATAGGCACTCTCTAATCCAACGAGGTAGAGAATTCCACAGGGTTGGGGCCATGAAAGAAAAAGCCCTGGCCCCGAAGTCTGAAGACGGACCCTGGGAATTTCTAGCAATCTCTCATTGGCAGAGCGGGCAGTAGGGTCAAAGGAGGTCTTGCAAATAATGCAGTCCTTGTCCGTGTAGGTTCCTCCTACATGTTTTGTATTTCTGCTTGGACTATAGCACAGTTAGCGTTATCATTTTTCACTAATATAGTTATACATTTTTCAGAACACTCTTGAAGAGTGGTCTCTAAATCACTTGATGGTTAAAGTGCTCCAAGCCCATTGCGGGTCACTTGTCTATATGCAATCCCTGAGAACTCTGCAATTTCCCAAATAATTTTCAAGACTCAAAACATCTAAGCCCAGCTCACTGGCACAGTGGTAGTGCTACCGCTTGTGAGGCCAGTGACCTGGGTTCAGGAATAGTCTGGGTCACTGGAAGGCTGGCCAGGGGAGGATGGTTGAGTATCCCATGGACACTCACCTCCTCAGGGGTAGGATGGCTTCTGGTCTCTGCTGAAATACTGTCACCTGAGTGACTACAGGTAGCAGTGCATGCTGGAGCCAGCATCATGGAGGAGTACGTTGTCACTGTGACATCACAACATCGCTTGCATTTTCTCCATTATGCTCAAGGGTAGGGAGAAAGGTAAATACCTCCCAAGCATGCAGGATGCCATCTGTCACCGTGCTGCTGGACCCACACCGCCGACCGTGTCTCTCGCTCCTCAACCAAAGCACAACTCTGTCCTGGGGTAAGGGATAAGCCCAGGCAGCCCTTCTCATGGGGGGCATCCATGATTCCACGGAGGAAACAAGGAAGGAAGTATGTCACAGGAAACGTAGGTCATGGAGTTGGACAGGGCAGAAGACTGAAGGGGCTGGTCTGGAGCTCAAGGGAGAAAAGAGGAGAATGATAAAAAAAAGACTTTAAATGTCATGCCATTTATTGATCTCTTGAATCACAAGACACTCCAAAGTCACAAATGGGATTATAAAACAGTACTGTTTGATTCTTTACTTGTAGTACCTTCTTCTGCTGCATTGTTTGTTTCATTCCTCTGGAACTGGTGTCTACATGCTTTAATTGTTTCAATGCTTTCTAGGCATCAAGTATGCAGTCCCCCCTCACCAGTCTCTGTGATTTCCTCTACATGACTGCACATACTGTGCACTGTTGACGTGCTCATGTTCCTCACTACCAATTCACTGGTGAGAAGAAAATTTGCAGCAATATTGCTGCATCCAAAGTTATCTCCACAAAAGATACCACTGCTTACACTGCCAGCAGTTATACTCTTGTGAAGGAGACTGCACTTTGATAAATGTACTGTATGTGTCTCCCCTCAGTCTTTCACAGCACATGGAAAACACTACTAATGCCATTACCCACTTTAAACCACAGTGTGAGCTCCTGGTCCAAGAAAGCCCAAGGATACTGCCACAAATTAAAGCATTCCAAGATTCAAAATAACAAAAATGGGTGTAAACCATGAGAGATGTTATCAAATTAAGTATTGCAATCACCAAGCGTGTAGCATGGACTGACAGACCTGCACGTCGAGGCATCCTACCTCTTCTTTAGGGAGCAACGGTCAGTAAAAAGACAAGATCCTTTATACCACTCTCCAGTCATGCGACCCTAACCATTTGATGCATATGAATCTTAAAGAGCAGCTGGCACCTTCATGAGAACTTTAACAAAACATAACTTTTAGACACAGGTCAGCTTGTATTTCACATTAGTTTGGTATTTTTCCTCCCCATTATTTATTACTGAGGCATTTGCATGAAAACAGGATATTTGCTCCTGAAGAGTTCATCTATTCCTATTGCTTTCTCCCTACCTGGGTTCATAATGCCCTGCTTGTGACACTGTAGCTACTCCCATGGCAACAGATTGTGATGTCACAACAGAGCATTATGACTTGAAATAGGGAGTAAGCTGCAGAGGTAGAAAACTATAGGGAAATCTAGGGGATACATACTATGTACGCATGCAAAATTACTCAGTAATAACTAATGAGAAAGAGAATTATATAGAATACATATGGAATGCAAGCTGAATTGTACCTAATTACTATGTTTTTCAAAGTTTTCTTTTTGGCATCAGTAGCTCTTTATATAATAAATAAATATAGTATAAACAATAAATTAATTTAAAAAAATTAAACATAACCCTCCACCCACTTCTTTTTCTCCCCATGTTTTTCTAATGGTCCCTCTTTCACTTCACTATTTTTCTTTTCCCCCTTCCTTAATACACCCCATGTCTTATAATTTCCCTCCCCATCCCAGTTTTCACTTTTTCAAATTTTCAATGTTGTGTTATTGTAATTTTTTCCTTTTTTTCCATGTTCACCTGACGAAGTCATTCTGAGGTCTTCATAGTAACAGCTAAATCTTGGTTTGTTATTTATGTGGATTCTTTTACAATAAATATTTATGGCATGATTGTTAGTTAGCAGATCACCCTCATGGTTAAATAAAATAAAGTTTAATGCAATTTTATTAACAGATCAAGAAAGTGAATTTCTGAGGCTACTATTGGTGGGCACAATTCACAGGAAACTTTTTGTACTGGGACATGACCATACCACTTGAGAAGTGATAGGGAGGGGAGGAAGGTAGTAGGGGTGGTTCTGTATGTGAGAAAAGTATTAGAGCTATGGAACTGCAAGGGAATCTAGAGGTAAAGAAAGGACTACAGCTGTTGTGAGTCACCCTGAAGGCAGGAGCTAGTGCTATTTGTACTGGGGTGATATACAGACCTCCAACACAAGGGGAGGAGTTAGATAAGTCACTAGGGGAAACCGTCAGCAGGATGGCAAAAAAGGGAGAGGTGCTGCTGGTTGGGGATTTCAATCTGCCAGATGTGGACTGGAGCCTTCCAGCTGCAGCTTCGGCTAGAAGCAGAGCCATTCTTAACTCTCTGCAGGGTGCAGTTCTCTGGCAGCTAGTCAGTAAGCCCACTAGAGACAGGGCAATACTAAACCTGGTGCTTACTAACAGGGATAGTGTTGCAGACGTCGCAGTGGGTTGTCCCCTGGAGGACCAATGATCACTGTACAGTGTGGTCCAACATTAAGACAGCAGCAGAGGGAAACCACGCAAAGACGAGGGTCCTGAACTTTAGGAGGCTGAATTTTTTAAAGAAATGGGAGACTGCTTCAGAAGCAGCCTAGCAGGGGAGGACTGTCAGGGAGGGGTAGAGGAACAGTGGAGAAAATTATGGGGAGGCATAGAGAAAGCAATCAGTTTCTGCGTAAAGGAAGTGAGTAAAGGCAGGAGGGAAAAAAAAACATTGTGGTGCTCTAAGGATGTTGCCATGAAGGTAAAGGAAAAATGGGTGACAATCAGATAGTACAACAAAATGCAGAGGGAGAAGGATAGGGAGGTGTACCAGGTAAAACAGAGGGAAGTAGGTAAGGCAGTGGGGGAAGCAAAGGCACAAACTGCGGAAAGGATAGCCAAAGGGGTAGCTGAAGGAGGCAATACATTCTTCAGGAATGCAAGCAAAAAGAGGAAAGCAAGGGGACAGATACTGAGGATAAGAAGGATTGCAGAGGGAGATTGTGCAGAGCAGGATCAGGAAAACGCAGATATAGTGAACAGGTACTTCAGCTTAGTCCTTGGAGGGAGGATGGTCCACCAAGAAGAAGCAAGAACACTGGGGGGAGGTGGACACAAGTCCATTTTCAGAGGAAAGAGTCCCGAAGGGACTTGGAAATCTGAACGTGGATAAGGCCGTGGGACTGGATGGGATACACCTACTGGTGTTAAGAGAAGTCAGGGAGGTGATTGCCACAGCACTGACAGCCTTATTCAGTAACTTACTGGAAACAGGAGTGGCTCCAAAGGACTGGAGGTGAGCAGACCTAATCCTGCTCCATAACAGCAGCAGCAGAGATGAGGCTACCAACTATAGGCCATTCATTCTCACAACAGTGGTAGGGAAATTAATGGAAACCCCTGTTAAAAGAAAGGCTAGTGGAGCATCTTGAATCCGATGGGTTACAAAACCAGAGGCAGCATGGATTCATGTGGGAAGGGGGGGTCTTGCCAGTTGAATCTGATCAATTTCTTTGACTGGGTGACCAGGGAACTAAATCAAGGTAGGGCAGTGGACATGGCCTACTTAGATTTCAGTAAGACCTTTAACACTGTGCCACATAGGAGACCGATAAGAAAATTAGCAAATTCCAAACAGATGCCATGATTTAAATGGTAAAGGGTAAGTGCTAAACACAAATAGGCAGCCAGCTCATGCAGAAAACAAACAATGTCCAAAACGTGTAGCACTCAGATCCAGATGTAATCTAACTTATTCAAATAACTGCAGGTTGTATTTCCATATATTTGTAACCCCCCAAGCGCTACCCATAGGCTACTACCCCTACCTACTCCCGGAGACAGGGTGAGGGGCCCAGATCCATTGGCGGGTGCCTCCACCCAGAGGTCGGGGTTAATACTGCTGAGATTGCCTCGGTCACAGCCCTCTGGGTTACTGCAACCCCCCTTTCGTCCCGCTAATGGCTCACCAAAGGTACCAGCAGTGCTTTTCCCCAGTACACTTGCCTTCGGGCTGGTATCTCTCAGCGCCCTCTGAGGACCCCCTGTAAAATAAGGTGCGGTTATATCACAGTTACTATGCAGTAGTTCACCATAAATGGTCAAACTAGCCAAGGTGTAGTTGCAGAACAAACAATCTGATTTATTCAAGGGGAAGTAACCAGGAAAGGGGGAAATCAAGTTGATTGGCTTTTTCACTATACCTATCTACCTAGGGCTCTGTGCACAGGCCTGAACCTAGTATTTACTGTCCCTGGGTACCCAAGCCCTAATGGCTAGTCCACCGTGGCAGCTGGTTGGGGCCCTAACACAGAAATGCCTCTATAATACCGATAAAGTCAGGATGAGAAGGAGGTTTTGCTAGGCAGCCAGCAATAGAGTAAAATAGCTTGAGACTACTGTTGTAACTGGGCAGGGAGCTACCCTGGTTTAGTACTCACGAATCCAGCAAACACAGTTTCTGCACCATGGGCAGGGCTAAGCCTGAGTTTCACCAGCCTCCTCACACATTTATATGGTAGAATCCAGAGGGGTACCACACCAGGCCGCAGCCTCCAAGGCTTAACACGAACTCTCAGCGGGCTAAGGTGCTGCAACGGCAATTTAAGCTCTTCCAAGCAGATTCTCCAATCCTCCAAACAGGTCAAGCCTGGTGGGTAGCTGGGCTGGCACCAGCCTCCTCTGACTGCACGCAGCAGGTTTATTCAGACTCGCTCTAACAGCAAAAACGGCCCCTCAGACCATCACGCACTTCCCGCGTGAACACTCTGCCAGCGCAGAAGCACACAGCTCCTTCCTTCACCTCAGGCACTACGCATCTGCCTCTTCTCAACCTGGGGCTCTCCTTATCATTCGGGTGCTACCCGTATCCATTGGCTGGGACGCCTGTCAGTCAGACGATCCTCTGCCACAGTGGTGCGAAAAAGGCGCTATAGCCCATAATGCCTTCTCCATCCTTTAAGCAGCTCCCCTATTGGTCAGGCAGCTCTCCAGAGTCCCGAAGTACTAATTGGTCCAATTCGGCAGTTCCGGACCAAAATGGAGGAGACAACCGAAACAGTCCTCACTGCAAAGGAGGCAGGTTAGAACAATTACATTATCATTATCATTTTACGTTATTTTCAACAGACAATCACATCCCCCCAGCAAATCTCCCTCTGGGCCACTAGCGACCCCAGAAGCGAGCTACTTTTCAGTGGCCCGGGTGGGACTCAGGCATACAACCCACAGCCCCCCCCATTTTGATTAATCACGACTGCAACAGGCAGTCCCCAACGAAACAGAAACGGAGGCTTCAAAACGCTCCCTGTTACTCATTTAACAGCTAAAAAGCAGGACACTAGCCTGGTAGGGAGCACTTAAACAGGCTCCCCGGGGGCTCTCAAGAACCCCCATCTGCAAGGGGGTTACATATTTATTGAAAGCAAGTGCTCAAAAGTTTCAACAGCTCAAGCTACGGCTGCCCCCTAAGGAAGGCTGGGATAGCCGAAGTGCGGGGGCAGGGAGCTATAGCTTGGGCTGTTGAAACTTTTGAACATTTGCTTGGGTCCACATCTCTGGCCCTTTCGATGGTTTGGCTGGGACAACACATTCCCCCCATCCAGGCTCAATCAAACCTTTCAACGCTGGTCCTGGGTTGGCCTATATTGCCTAAAACAGCTTATGCCAGAAACTCAAATACTGGATTTCTACACTCTAAAACAATGATATGACCTCTCTAACTCAGACTTTTTTAGATACCTCCAACTTAGAAATCATGTGCAGCAATTATTGAGCTCCTTCTCTGGTTCCTCTCGTACCACCCCTCTTCTAATGGTCATTGCAGCTATTTTATCACAGAAAACTACTAGAGGTTACATATCTCACCTGTATAAAGCACTTCAACTCTTGGGTGGCGACCCTACAGGGCATATCAAACAGAGATGGTCCCAAGAAGCGGAGATAGACCTTGCAGACATGGATTGGGCAAAAATGTTCACTAATAGTGCTAAATCTACTAGTTCACCTTTCTGGTAAGAATTTGCCTGGAAGGTGTGAGTCTGATACTTTTGCACACCGGTCATTTAAGCTAAATGGAACCTTACATTTACCCAGCAGTGTTGGAGGAACTGTGGTACTCTACATGCACACCACACACACATTTTCTGGCCCTGCCCGAAGCTGCAGAAATTTTGGTGGTTGGTGACGGAGGCAGTGAAAACATTGTTTTACTGCACTAATGATCTCCCTTTCCAACATATGATTATGGGCCTCCCTCCACCAAAGGCAGACAGTGCAGACCAGACCTACCAATGAATATAGTATTGTTTGTGGCTTATAAAGCCATAACTTGCAGATGGTTGGAGGTACCACCCCATGCCTCAACAAGGAGCAGATATAGTGTACGAAATTAGGTCTATGGAGGAGCTCACATATAGGCTGCACCCCTGGTCTGCCATTTACATAAGAAGGTGGACCAGATGGGCACTACTCTGTGATAACCTCTCCTTCTAACACCCTATTCACCACAGGAATCAATTTCTTATTAACCTCTATATGTTGAGATTTCACTGGGTTGTCTTGCCATGAATATTTACATACTGTAAATAAATAGGTGCTAATTCTGTGCAGAATATAAGAATGTACAGCTGACACAATCAAATCACATGTGAGATATGTAAACTGTACCTATCTTGCTTATTTATTTTATTTATTTATTGATAAATCGGAATTACAACCTTTGAGTTAAGAGCTCGTTTACAAAGGATCCTCATCAACAGTTTACTTTTTGAACTTGAGCAAATGTTATTGATAAACTCAGGATACAATGATTCATAAGTAATAACACAGTGTAAAGGTAGACATCAACCTCCTGATTTGATAAGTTTTACAACTAAGCATACGTTTAAAATAGGATTCCAAAAAATTATTATTTTTCTTTGTTTGCAGGTTGTCCGTCGTCACTTTGAAAAGTCCACAGTCTCTCCATCCGGTTTTCTTAGGACATCCAGATCTCTTGCCTGTTCTTGATGTTTAAGCATTAATGTATTATAACCTCCACACTGTTGTCCATCACTCAGTTATTCACACACAAGTCCATATTTCTACTGAGTTAGTAACTTCTACCAGAAAACAAACATCAACTTTAATAAAAAAAACTTGAACACATCAGTGTGGAATCTTGTATTTTTTGTATTTCAGTTGATTTATATATAAGACAATGTCAGCTTATTTCAACCCTATATCAAATCTGGGGGATGGATCTATCATCTATTCCATTAGACCCATGGTACTATTAGTGATTATTACAAAAAATTATACAGATTACTCTGAATCTTGATCTCCCCCAATCATCAGAGCTAGAGAATTTCTTAGGTCACTAAGGCCAGAGTTCCTTCCTTGTCCTCCACATAATCAAAAAGTGGGAGCCATTTCAAATTCTATTGCTCTGTGCAGAGCCTCAGACATGCTGTGACCGCCTCCATCTCTTTGATAGAGGTCACATTGATTCTCCACTTGGCAAGAGAGAGCAGATGAGGTGTCAGCCAATGTTGAGTTATCACTTTTAAGGCTGCAGCCACCCGACCAAAAAATAAATACTTTTGATTTGAGGACCGAATTCCCTTAGGGGGAAGGCCCCAAACTAGGTTTGCTCAATGGGGGGTGGTCTCCAGCTAAAAGATCTCTTGAACTGACAAGGAGACTGCCTTCCAGTATGCTTTAATCTGTGGGCAGTCCCAAAAGATATGGAAATGTGTACCCCTCCACCCACATCGTCTCCAACATTTATCAGTGGATGGTATGGTATAATGTACAGATATCACCTGGGTGATGAAATATCTAGAGGTTACTTTCCACCTGAATACCCTCCACACTGGTGAACTGGTGGTTTTACAGATCCCTAACCAGATTTTGTCCCATTCGGCCTCCGTCAGAGAAAGTGCCATTTCTTCCTGCCATTTCTGCTCTATATTTTGAATTACTAATGCTCCTACCTCCTCCTGCAATACTTTGTACAAGTAGGAGATATAACATTTTGAGTTTGCCATGCAGCTTTTTTGGTATGTCTTAACTAATAGTTGTGCTAGGTTTTCTGTGAGGGCTGTTATTCCTATCAAATTATTTATATAATGTCTGCATTGTAAAAACCTGAAAAAATCCCTTTGCGGGATACCAAATTCCTGTTGTCGATCTCCAAAGGATTTAATCAAATTCTCCTGCATGAACTGGGTGAGAAAACATAATCCTTGGTTCTCCCAGTGTGAGAAGCAATGGTCGTTCAAAGTGGCTGGGAACCGGGGAAGGAAGGACAGGAGTATATATGACCAAACTGGAGTGGGAATCTCCCGTCACTGTCTGATATGAACCCAGATTGTAATGGTGTGACTGGTCCATCTGTTAGTTATGTCCTTTAGGTCTGGGGTGATAGCTACCCATGGAAGAATGTTAAGAGGGATTAATGGATGTGCTCCCCTTTCCATGAGATATCAACCCCCTCTATATTCCGGGGTTAGCATTTTTAGGATTGGTAATAGCTGTGCTGCTTTGTAATAGTTGTAGGAATTCGGAACTCCCAACCTACATTTCTCCCTAGTCTCTATTAAAAGCTCCCATCTTTTCCTAGGTCCCAGATAAACTTTGTTAGTTTTTGCTTAAGTTCTCTCCAGTCCCTTCTAGGAAAAGATAACGGTAAGCTGGTGAATAAAAACAAATATCGGGGTAGTATATTCATCTTAATAGTATCTATTCTGTTCGTAAATGTAAGAGGTAATGTCTGCCATCTATTTATATCTGCAAAAACCTGTTTTTTAAGTGTCTCATAATTAACTTGGTGAAGTTTTGAGAGTTTTAGTTGAATTTGAATTCCAAGATAACGTATCTTGTCTTTTGCCCATCCAAATGGCATCGTTGAGCAGGTGTTTGCAGATAAAGTGCCATTTATAAGCAAAACTTCTGATTTTTCAGCATTTATTTTAAAACCTGAGATGTTGCCAAACTGGACCAGCAAATTCAGGAAGGAAGGGAGAGAGATTGCAGGATTTTCCAGAAAGACCAGAATGTCATCTGCATACATAGAAATCTTATTTAAAGCATCTCCAACCCTAATTCCTTGAACCGGGGGTCTTCTCTGACCACCTGTGCCAGAGGTTCCATACTAATGGCAAACAGCAGGGGCAAGAGTGGGCATCCCTGCCTTGTGCCCCTCTCTGCTGTGAAGGTGTCAGAGATTGCCCCATTAACTTGGACTCTGGCATTGAATTTTGGTAAGATAATAAGACCCATTTAAGAAAAGATCCCTCAATCCCCATATGTGTTAAAACCTCTTTCATATACGTCCAATTAAGGTGATCAAATTCCTTTTCGGCATCTAAAAAAAATGTAATTTGCAATGTTCTGGTATCTGCCCGATTAGTGAGGATGTTGGGTAATCTAATTGTAACCCCCCTGCATATGGGGGTTCCCAAAAGACTTCCAGGAGCTTGCTTGAATGCTCCAAGCCTGAATGGTGTTTGGCGTTTAAGCCATTTATCAGTGAGTGTTTTTAGAACCTCTGGTACTGTCTCTTTAAGAGCTGTCTGCTTGCAGACATAATTAGTTTGTATGGGGACTGTGTGCTTCTCTGTTTGAGTACCACTCGAGCTGCTGCCAATTCACTCCATTTTTGCAGTCACTAGGAGTGCAAAGGGAACCTATCTGAAAGATGTAACTGTTTGCCAGAAATCATTTACAGTAACAATGAAATTACAGTTTGTCTAACCTGCTTTCTTTGCAGTCAGAACTGTGTCTGCCTAGTTCCCCATTCTGGTTTTGAACTGCTGAACTGGACCAATCAGTGTGGGGTAAGCTAGCTCTAAAATGGTGCCTTGGACGAATCAGAACTTGGACTCATAATCTGAGCCAGCCACAAGAGGGCAGTGACTCTGGGAGATGTAGTTTAGACTTCGGCGCCTTTTTGGACCAACAGCAGCAGTCTATTGTGAGTGACAGCCAATCCAGTCAAGAACTGGGAGGAACTCAAAGGAAGTGCCAGTTTTGTCTGTTGGGAGTTTCAGTTGAGCTTTGGCAGTGAAGGGAAAGGAACCCTGTGCTCCTTCAGTGCACAGTTTTAGTCAAAAACGTGTAAGGTCAAGTTCCGGTCTGCAGCTTGTTAGGACTGAATCCATCCTGTGAAGAGAATCAAGGATATCTGAAGAGTAGAAACCAGGCTCACCCTGTAGAAGACTGGAGGAATTGCTGAATTGCACTCGGTCTGTCAGGAACTGAATCTGCTGTGTGTTCTCCCGGGTATTGTGCAGTAATTGCGTTCGGGATACAGATGCAGCCTGCCTGGTATAGTGCTTTCTTTTTACCATATAAATGTGTGAAGAGGTTTGCGTACCTCAAGTGAATCCTGCTGCCATTAAGTGACTTTTGCCTGTGACTGTTTACCATATAAATGTGTAGGAGTCTCTTGGAGCTCAAGAGTAGCCCTGCTGACATTGAAGGACCCTATCTTATTTGGAGGTCGTGAGTACTAATTCAGGGTAGCTCCCTGTTGTTGCCACATTAAATCCAAATGGAATTACTGTACTGCTGACTGTTTAATTCTTCCTTTTCTCTGTGTGAAAGGGCCCTACCAGCTGCCACGGTTTGGACTAGCTACTAGGGCTTGGGTATCCAGGGACAGTAACTGATAGGGATAGGCCTGTGCACAGATCCATAGGTAGATGAGTAGAGTGATAAGCTAATTAACCTGATTTCCCCCTGTCCTTGTTATATCCCCCTAAATAAATCAGAGCTGCTTGTTTCAGCAAAGTTATACTGCCTGAGGTATTTGTCTATGTTAAAGTACTGTACTGTGATTGTTGCACTGTATCTTATTTCACAGGAGGTCCCAGTGCGGAACCAGTCCTGGGGTAAGTGTATACTGTAAAGGTAATTCTGATGTATTGTGTGGGCCACTAGTGGGAAGAAAGGGGGGTTGCAGTGTCCCAGAGGGCTGTGACCAAGTTAGTTTAACTATTGCAAACCCTGACCTCTGGGTGGAGGCACCCGCCATTGGATCCAGGCCCCTCAACCTGTTAGTGGCAAATCAGGCAGGGGTAGTAGCCCCTGGGATAGCGCCATCTAGGGGTTACATAATATTGTCCGACATGTGTCTATGGGGTATGAACCCCATTTGATTAGGGTGCACCAATGATTCAATATGGGCCTGAAGTCTTGTTGCAAGAATTTTTGCCAATATTTTAACATCCTGATTAAGGAGTGATATGGGCCTATATGAATCACAGTATATTTCTGGCTTCCCCGGCTTGGGGGTTACTGTGATGACAGTTTCACTCCATGACTTTGGGAACCGCTCTTCCTCTAAGATAGAGTTCATCACTGTTGCCAGCTTAGGAGCTAGTACTTTCCTAAATTTTTTATAATATTCCACAGGGAACCCGTCGGGGCCTGGTGATTTGCCCGGCGAGAGTTCATCTGTTATTAATTTAATTTCCTGCTCTGTTATTGGGGCTGACAGGGCCTGCTGGGCATCCTGGGGCAGCCTTAGGAGTAATAACTTTTCCAGAAACACTTCTGTTTTCTCCTCCACCTCTTGTGGTTGTTTATCCTCCGTGTACAGATCTTTATAGTATTGTTGAAATAATAAAGCTATCTCCCCTGGCTTCCCCATGTTCTATCTGGATTATTTTTGTTTTTCAGATATGCTACATGCCTACTTTCTTGTACTTTTCTCATTCGGAGAGTCAATGATTTAGTGGCCCTGCCCCCTCCTTCATTGTATTTTTGGTTGGAGAAGTGTAAAATCCCCTCAGCTGCTTTACCCTCCAAGTTATGTAATTCAGATCCGGTTTTTATCAGTTTATTCATAATTTTGGTCCTGTTCAGGTTGCAATTATGTTTAGTTTCCAAATCTTTAATTTGTTGTTTTAACTCTGATAGCTTTTATCCATATTTTTCTTTTTCGCTGCAGCAAAACATATGATTTCCCTCTGATCACAGCCTTCGTAGTGTCCCACCAAAGCAGTGGGGAGGAGTCTGCCATTGGGGAGTCCATTGTTACATTCTGGACAGCTTGAGCAATTTGTTGAGTGAAGTTCTTATCATTCAGCAAGAAGACATTCAATTTCCAAATAGATTGCTTGTCTTCCAGACCCCAAGAAACCCTGATGGATACAGGAGTGTGGTCCCATAAGGTTATGGGGTGGATTTGGGAGGTAGTGAACAAGTGAAGATCTGTCTTGTATGTAAAAAACATGTCTACACAGGAGTAAGAATTTTGTGCCAGGGAATAGAAAGTGTAGTCCTTTTCCTTTTTGTGGAAAGATCTCCAGACATCCACCAGCCCCCACTCTGTTTTTAGAGCTCCCAACCTTTTAGTAGCTGCCTTAGTTGTTCAGACCCCACTGGATGAGCCATCCATTGCTGGACAAGTAACTGTGTTGAAGTCCCTTCCCAATATGAGCTGTCCTTCACTCAACAAAAAAAATAAATAAATAAATAAACAAACAGAGGAAAGAGTAAGTATTCCAAACAACAGTTAGAGGACCAGAAAAAAGACATGATGGGAGTGATGCAGTGCAGTGGCTGTGGAGCAGCAGTCTTCCGGGAGACGTTCTGGAGGATGCAGTGTTGTCCCATCTGCAGGCACCTCTCTGGGCTGAGGGAGGAGGTTGCTCTTCTCCAGGCTGAGCTGACCAGGATTTGTGGGACCTCCTCTCCCACCCAGTGACCACCAGGGTCACTGCCATTGCCTCAGAGGTTGCCAAGAAAGAGGAGTGATTGGACCACAGTGGGCTCAAGGAGGGTGAGGGTGGTAGAACAGAGGTGCAACCCTCCAGTTGTACCTCTCCATAATTTCTATGCCGCTCTGGAAAAGTGTGGTTCCTCTATGGAGGCACCCACAGTGGAGACCAAGAAGGATGCTGGGAACCTCCACAAAGGAGACCCACAGGAGGGTGGCATGGGACCCCACAGGTGAAGGAAACAACTCCTGGTGGGGGACTCCATTGTTAGGAAGGTAGAACTGGGGAGGGAGGGGAGAGGGAGGTAAGGTGCCTGCCTGGCACCATGGCTTGGAGGGACAGGGAGCGAATCCTCAGGATCACAGGAGCAGCTGCACAGGGGAGGGAGCTGGATGTCATTGTCCACCTAGGGACAAATTACCTGACTAAGAAAGGGATCAGAGCAGTGCAAGAAGCATTTGTGGAGATGGGGAGGGGCCTTAGACAAATAGCACACACAGTAACCTTCTCAGAGGTGCTGCCTGTCTATGGCACGGGTGAGACTAGGGTGCTCCGGACCATGGGATTCAATCAGTGGTTAAAAAACTGGTGCAGAGCTCAGGGATTTGGCTTCATTGGGGACTTGGGGCCCAGCTGGATGGATGCAGGCCTATACTGGCGTGATGGTCTGCATCTGTCCAGGAGGGGAACCAGGATCCTAGGTGAAAGGTTTAAATACTTCATTGGCAAGCATTTAAACTAGCCAAGGTGGGAGGCACTGGAAAGGAGCAGGGAAATCCTAGCCCCCACCAAAAAATCAGGGTACTAAGTGATGTAGACACCAACATAGAGATGTCAATAGGGAGAAGGGCAGGGGTAAATGCAGAAAGTGACAAACACAATAAGGACAGGGATGGAGCAAAAAGGGGTAAGGCCATCAAGAAATGGAGGGTAATGAGTACCAATGCCAGTAGTCTGAGCAACAAGCTCCCTGAACTGGTGGCCTTGATGGAAGAGGGATGCCTGGATATCGTAGCAGTCACAAAAACATGGTACACAGAGAACCATGACTGGGATGTTAACATACCAGGGTACACAACCTACAGGCGAGACAGGGAGGGCAGAAGGTGGGGGAGTAGCTCTTTATGTAAGAGAAAGGATAAAAACAACTGAACAAAAGAGTAAACAGGGATGAGAGGAGGCACTGTGGGTCACCTTAGAGACTAGAAATGGCACCACACTCCGCACAGGGGTTGTATACAGACCCCCATGTCAGGGGAAGGGAATGGACAAGGATATGATAGAAGGCATACTTAGGATGACAGAGAAAGGGGAGATACTGTTGATGGGGAACCTTAATATGCCAGATGTTAACTGGAGCACCTTTGCTGCAGCCACACCCAAAAGCAGAACCATTCACGATGCCCTTCAGGTGGCATGCCTCAGACAGCTAGTTTTGGAACCCTACTCATGAGGGAGCAATCTTAGACCTTGTACTCTCAAATGGGGATAGTGAGAGGATCTCAGATCTAGAAGTGGGTAGCCATTTGGGAACAAGTGACCACCAAACAGTGTGGTTCACAATAAACTCAGCTACAGAGTCAAGCCATACAAAACTGAGGGTTCTGGACTTCAGGAGGGCTGACTTTGGCAAGATGGGAGAGTGCCTTAGAAAAGCACTAGCAAACAAACTAGAAGGAGGGGTGGAGCAACAATGGGAAAATATCAAAACTGCCATCACAGAGGCAACAAGCCTTTGTGTGAAGCAAATAAACAAATTAAAATGAAAGAAAAGCCACTATGGTTCTCAAAAGAAGTGGTGGTGAAGGTAGGAGAAAAATATAGCATTTAGGAAGTATAAAGAAACACAGAAGGAGCAGGACAGAGAACTGTACCAGTTAAGGCAGAAGGAAGCAGGGAGAGTAGTCAGAATAGCAAAGGCACAAACTGAGGAAAAGATAGCCAACTCAGTTAAGAAGGGGGATAAAACCTTTTATAGGTATATCGGGGAGAGCAGAAAGACAAAGGGAGGGATAGTGAGGCTGAATAGAATGGATGGTGGGTGGGCAGAGAGTGACAGTGAAAAAGCAGGGATACTGAATGAATAGTTCTGTTCAGTATTCACAAAAAAAGGAAGTGGGGGAGGTGCCTAATCCAATTAACAGAAGCACTCTGGAGAGGGGGGTCGATCCCAGTCCTTTCACAGAAGAAAGGGTTCTGAAAGAACTCCAAAAACTGAAGGTGGACAAAGCAATGGGGCCAGATGGAATTCACCCCAGAATGCTAAAAGAATTAAGCAGAGAACTAGTGATACTACTGACTACCCTTTTTAACAAATCATGGGAGGATGGTGACCTGAGGACTGGAAGAAGGTGGATGTGATTCTCCTTCACAAAAGTGGGACCAAGACAATGGCAGGAAACTACAGACCTGTCAGTTTGACCTCTGTGGTAGGGAAAGTGATGGTATCACTTCTGAAGGAAAGAATTGTTGAGTACCTAGAGGCCAGTGGGGCAGAGGACCCAAGGCAGCATGGGTTCACAGCGGGAAGGTCATGTCAGACGAATCTAATTGATTTCTTTGACTGGGTGACCAAAGTTGTAGACCAGGGAGGGGCTGTGGACATGGCCTACCTAGACTTTAGCAAGGCATTTGACACAGTCCCACACAAAGATTAGTAGTCAAATTAACCAGCCTGGGAGTGGGTCCCAGGTGGGTGGTAACCTAGGTAAAACATTGGCTGGACAACAGGACACAGAAGGTAATGTAAATGGAGTCCACTCTGAAGAAAGAGGGTTACTAGTGGGGTACTGCAGGGTTCAGTACTGGGTCCAGTTCTTTTAATGTCTTTATAAGTGACATTGCAGAGGGACTGGAAGGAAAAGTATGCCTCTTTGCAGATGACACAAAGATCTGCAACAGGGTTGATACACAAGGAGGCGTGAAAAGGATGAGAAGGACTTGGCAAGGTTGGAGGAATGGTCAGAAGTATGGCAGCTTGGATTCAATGCAAAGAAGTGCAAGTAATGCACCTGGGAAACAAAAACCCAGGGGAAGATTACACAATGGGGGTGGAGAGTAGTAACAACAACAAAAATGGAAAGGGACCTGGGGGTAATCATATCAGATGACCTTAAGGTTGGCAAGCAATGTGAGAAGGTGGTAGGGAGGGCTGGGGGGATACTGGGATGTATAGGGAGAGGCATCGCCAGCAGAAAACAGGAAGTTGTTATCCCCCTGTACAGACAGTTGGTGAGACCCCATCTGGAGTACTGAGTCCAGTTCTTTAGACCCCATCTCCGCAGGACATAGACAGGATGGAGACAGTTCAGAGGAAGGCAACTAAAATGGTGCAGGGTCTGCAAGAGAAGCCATACGAGGAGAGGCTAAAGGAGTTTAATATGTATACCCTTGAGGAAAGGAGGGAGAGGGAGGACATGATAAAAAACTTTTAAGTACCTCAGTGGAATCAACAAAGTCCAAGAGGGTAGCATCTTTCAGAAAAAGAGATGTGCAAAAACAAGGGGACACAATTTGAAGATAGAGGGGGGGACGGCTCAGGGACAATGTGAGGAAGTATTTTTTCACAGAGAGGATGGTGGATGCACGGAACAGCCTTCCTGAGGAGGTTGTGGGGTCTAAAACTGTGGGAAAATGGAGCCGGCCCAGTGGCGCTGAGGGTTGAGGCGCTGGGCGCCACACCTTGCTCCCGCTGGCGACCCGGGTGAGGCGGACTCGGAGTAGCTGGTGGGCCGGCCGGGGGTGGGCTTGGCGTCCCACGACAGCTCGCCTCTCCTGGGAGGATTGAGGCTATAGCCGAACACTTGTCTGACTCCGAGCAGAGGCCGAGGTACTGCAAGCCCCAATGTTAAGGGGAAGGGCTGCCAACATACAGCGTGACGTCGGTGCTCTGCGCCTTGACGTCAGGGGTCCTACGCTGTAGGGGGTTGGAGAAAAGCAGAAAAATGCCTGCCATCACCGGGAAGATGGAGCCCCCGGAGATGTGCCCTCGATGTGCCTTCGCCCGCCCGATGGCCCCCGGACCAATGAAAGCTGATTGTTGGGGTAAGGGAGCTCTGCCCCATCCCCTCTCGGGGGGTAAACCGAAGCTCCATGGGGTTCCTGTGGGGTCATACGGGCAGGGTGGAAGGCAGAGGGATGTCTACCTTGGGGCTCCTGAAGGGTCGAGGATGGCAGGCAGGAAGGTGAATAAATAGTAATTTAAAAAAAAAAAAAACTGTGGGAGAATTCAAGAATACATGGGACAGACATAAGGCAATATCTGTGGGGGTTAGGAAGAAATAGGCTGTTGGTTAAATTGGATCTGCAGCTTATCCTCTAGGTAGGGAAATAGGCAGACTAGGTGGGGCAAGCGGTCTTTATCTGCCGTCAAAGTCTATGTTTCTATGTCTGTTGGTAGGCCCGCAATTTTCTGAAACACTTTAGTGTGAAATTTTTCTGTGCCAACATTTGGGGCATAAATATTCACTCTTTAATCTGTACTATTCCTGACACTCCGATAAATCTGCCCTGAAATGCTCCTTCGACCTCCCAGGACACAAATGGGCTGTTTCTACTAAAGAGTATTGCTATCCCTACCTTTTTTGCCGATACATGAGATGCTGCCTCGACCTGCTCAACCCACTGACGTCAAAGCTTTGTGTGTTCAGAGTCCGAAAGGTGTGTTTCTTGTAGAAAGGTGATGTCACAATTTAGACATTTTAGTTCTAACAATTTAGTTCTTTTAATTGGAGAGTTAATCCTCTTTACATTATATGAAATTATGTTTAATTGGGTCATACCTCTGCCTTCCTCGTTTGCCTCTGATTTGTGTACATCTGACCATACTGTAACTCTGCCCCCCGTGTGTGCTACGTTTTTATATCGCCCCTTCATTTTTTCTCACGTTGCCAAAATATTCAGTTAAACCTCCATAACAATTAACCATGTCCACACATTTAATCAACAAACAGTAAAGTTCAAGATTCAAACAGGAATAACTATTACAGAAAAAATCAATATTTTAACTCAAACAAATCAGATATTTTCTGACTTCCTAGGAAAATCCTACAACTAATTGTCATAGGGAGTCATAATCAGCAACCACACAAGTACCCCTATGCTGTTCACCTGCTGGGGTTCGTGGCTCCTATCACACTCTACGAGTGCAAGTGTTCATTATAGTAAGTTATCACCTAAATAATGTTAGTCCCCAGCACAAGATAAAACCCAGCCACCTCCCCCCCAGTGCATTTTTTTTTTATTACTATATTTTTTTATTAGAAGTTCAGAGTACATCAATAATCACATTACAGTAAGCAGGATTAGGTTACATCAGAAAAGTTGCAGTAAGTAGCTGGCTACACGAAGAAATATTAGCCACTGGTCTGGCCAGGGGAAGGTTTCCTGAAGCCACAAGATAAGTTTACCCTACACACAAAACATATTTAACATTTTGCATATACACTCTGATAGTGATTTGTTGGTATACATCCCCAACGTTGACATGTCGACAGTGGAATCCCCTACAGCGACAACAGTGCCACATCACTGTAGGGAACCCGCTGGCACCCGGCACTGTCTGTAGGGGCTCCTGCACCCCCCTCCAACTCAGCTCCGACTCAGAGTTGAGAATCCTAAGTGGGGGGTGCAGGGGGCACAGCCCCCCATGTGGGGGGTTCAGGGAGGTGAAGCCCTCCCTAAAGAAAACACTTGTTGCTTTGGCAAATCGGCAGCTGACTGCAAAATGCAGTTGACCTGCCGGTTTCGCTGTCAAGTCGTTCGACAAATATTTTGTCGTGGATCTGATTTATTCATGGGACAATATCCTGTTTGTGCTGCATTACCCACAAGATCCACTTGTTCCAGAAATTCTGGACTCTATCCGCCTTTGATTCATTACTGTCATGAGTTTCTCCATTTCATAGATCTCCTGTACAGTATCCTCCCACCCCTTTCCAGTAGGAGGAGTCTGCTGGGGCCATTTCCTGGAGATCGAGTTTGTTGCTGCCAAAAGCAGAATGGTAATCATTTTCCTAGTTTGTTTATTCTTAATACCCCCAGGAAACCAATGTAGAAGGGCTAGACCAGGGGTGAGCTGCCCGATTTTAGGAAAGAGTTGTACCAGCCCTTCCTGTATGTGTGACCAGAAATCTTGGATCCCTGGGCAACTCCAAAATATATGGATATGATCTGCCTGGGTTTCTCCACATGATCTCCAACAGCTAGATCCCCCACCACCGCCACTGTATTTCCCAGTTATTTGGGGTGTTTTAAAGTATTTCGCCATGCACTTCCAACTATATTCTCTACAGATGTGGAAACTTGTTGCCTTATGCTGGTTTGTACAGATCTGTTCCCAATCTGATTCAGAAATCACCACTTCTAAATCCAATTCCCATGATTTTTGCAATTTAGTAAGTGTTTTATGCTCTTATCGGCTGAAGGATTTGATATAGGGTTGAAACGATATGGTCTGGCATCTGCCTGGTCTTAGTGTCAATAATTAATTTAATTAAGGTGTGTGTTTGAGTAAACTCCCAATTAGCTACACATTTCTGAAGTATATAATGAGGCATTTGGAGGAAGCGGAAATGGTCTCCCTTGTTCAGCTGATAGGCCTGCTGTATTTGGGTAAATGACCTAAACGTCCCCTGTTCAAACCACTGATAAATGTTTCAAACCTTTCCTCCTCCATAAATCAAAGGTATAATCTGTTGTGGCTGGTAAAAATAAAGGTAGGAATTATTAAGGGGGATGACCGAGGGTCTAATCCTAGGTTCTCTAAGTTTCCTGAATGAAACATTCAGCACAGCTCTGGTAAAGCTAGACCAAATACACGCTGTTATTCATTCCTTTGTAGCGTAGGGGGATTCTGTTACCCTCTCAAGCCCACCAGTGCATTTTCAACCATAACATTAGCCCTTGTTTTTCACTTTGTACATCATCTAATTGGCATCCTTTCTATATGTTGTCTCCCCCTTCCCACCATCATGCCCTGAGCATAAATGCGTGTCTCCACATTGCGCAAGCCCATCCTCCGAAAGACAGTCAGTTAAACTGTGCCTGCTTTAATGTACAGGCCATAACTAATTTTCTAAGAAATGCATTTCCCCTTCCTCGTGCTTCACATGAGGGTCTTTCTCTACGTGGGGTATCATATTCATACAGTCTGTACCCTGATCGTTAAATGGAGGTAAGATCCTCCCACTCCCCCCAATATCCTCATTTAACTCTGGAAGAAAGGGGGTATTTATTCCAAGAAATATAACAACCATGTCCTGTTTCCATCTTCTCCCTCCCCCACCCATAACGTTTGGGAGGAGAGCGAGCAGGGAAAAAGTATCAGACGACTATGGGAATAGATTTAAATAAAGTCTGTACCGACTCTGTCTTGGGAGAAAAGTAAGTTCCGTCAGGGTGGTTTAAACAGTACCTGCAGATTTTCAGTTTCATCTTTTCGGAGACTTAGAAATAGAAGGAGAGGAGCCCTTCGTCAGAAATCTTTGGTCTGCTCGTTGGAGGAGTTTGGCAATGTCCATTGTTGCTGTCTGCAGGAGGGTTCCCAGTGGGCCCCTTTTCCTGGGTAAACCTCAAGTTACCGTGCTCCATGCTCCGGCCCGGAGCTTCCTTTCCAAAAGTTCTACCTCGAAGTCTGGTACTGGGATATTCAGCTCTTTAAGAAGGGGCATGGCATCCACGAGAGAGGGGAAGATCCTAAAACCAGAATCCAGGTGAATTTTCAGTCAAGTAGGGTACAAAAGCTGGGCCTTGATATCCTTTTTAACTTTTAATGCCTTAATTATTGCCCTGGTTCTTTGTCTCTCCTCTTGTAACACCGCAGAAAAATCTTGATCGAAGAAGATTGTGGCATCTTGGTATTTCAGTTCTTTATGCCGCTATGCTTCATGCAGAATCCACTCATTACTCTGATATTACGCCATGCATATTACAAAGGAGCGGGGCCTAGCTGTCGGGTCACTCGGCCTTGGAATGAGGGATATGTGCGCCTGGTCGATGTCTAAGTTGAGGTCCGATGGGCTGATAGCATTGATCGTAGGAGCTAGTAGATAAAGTCGGTTGCATGCAAACATACAACTGTGCCAGCAGAAACAGACCACCAGGTCTATCTAAGTCTGCTTGAGTGTGCAGCCAACACCCCTAGTCTGCAGCTGCCCCAACCCCCCGCTCCCTTTTGTCATCCCACTGCCAACCCCTACACTCACCCTCCCTTGTTCCCTGTCCTATGCCCTTTTGAAGCTGTTCACAGATTTACATGATATCACCCATTCTGGTAGGCTGTTCCATTTTTCTACCACCCTCTCTGTGAAATAATGTCTCCTCATTTCCTTCCTAAATCTTCCCTACTCCATTCTTAGCCCATGCCCCCTGGTGACCCTCCCCCTCCTTAATTTAAAGACCCCATCTGCCCCATCCTTATTGATTTCCCTCAGATTCTTGAATGTATCTATCATGTTCCCCCTGTCCCTTCTATCCTCCAGGGTGTACATATTTAGGTCTCCCAGTCTGCTGTCATAGAGTCTCCCCTCCATTCCACATATCATCTTTGTTGCCCTCCTCTGCACCTTCTCCAGCAGTCTGATATAACGCTTTAGGCATGGCCTCCAAAACTGCACACAGTACTCTAAGTGTGGCCTTACCAGTGACCTGTAGAGGGGCAAGATCACCTCACTTCGTCTGGACGAAAATTCCTTCACTATGCACCCCAGCATTTTGTTCGCTTTTGCAGCCACTCTCCTGCACTGGGAAGTGTTGTTCATGGTCCCTGTTATCATTACCCCAAGGTCCTTCTCCTCCTCAGTGATCCCCAGCTTAACCCTTCCCAGCCAGTATTCTCTCCTTGGGTTCTTCACCCTAAAGTGCATAACCTTACACTTTTTTGCATTGAACCCCAGCTGCCACATCTCTGACCACTCCTCTAGCTTGCGTAGGTCCCCCTGCAGCTGCTTCCACCCCTCTTCTCCATCCACCACTGCTCCAATTTTGGTGTCGTCAGCAAACAGATTTACCTTGCTCACCACTTCGTGTGCAATGTCTGATATGAAGAGCCCAAACAATACTGGCCCCAACACAGAGTCCTGTGGCACCCCACTCGCCACCAGCCTTGGAGTTGAGAGCTCCCCTCTCACCACCACCTGTTGCGGTCTGCCACTCAGCCAGCTTGTAATCCAGTTCATCATTTTTGTCCCTACTCCTACATCAGTTAGCTTCCCCCCAAGCCGCCCATGAGGCACCGAATCAAAGGCCTTGCTGAAGTCCAAGTAAAGAACATCCACCGCATGACCCTTATCCAGTTCACCTGTCACCCAATCATAATATTGTATCAGGTTGGTTTGGCAAGACTTCCCTGAAACAAACCCATACTGCCTTACATCCTGGAGGCCACTGTCCTCCAGGGTACGACACCAGTCTTTCCTTTAGTATCATTTCCATGAGTTTGCACACTATGGAGGTGAGACTTACTGGATGATAATTACCTGGTTCATCCCTTGGCCCGCTCTTGTGTAATGGCACTACATGTGCCATCCTCCAGTCCAGTGGCACTCATCCCAACTCCAGTGAGGTGCTGTACAGATCCGCCAGGGGCTCCGTCAACACCTCCGCCATCTCCCTCAGCACCCTGGGATGGATACCATCCGGTCCTGGTGCCTTGTCTACCTTCAGTGCCCTCAGTCCCTCTAGGACTCTACTTGCCTCAATTCTTCCATCTGTCTCCTCCTGTCCCCACCCTCCCAGCCCATGCTGGTAGTGGTCCTTACTTTTCTTCTGTAGACACAGAACAAAAGTATTCATTCAGTGCTTCTGCCTGTTCCTCCCCCTTTTCCATCCACTCCCCACCCTTTTTATCCTCACTGTTGTCTCCTTGCACTTCTTTCTCCTGATGCATCTGAAGAGTCTCTGCCCCCCCCACATTAATTCCCTGTGCTAATCTCAGCTTCCTCTGGGCTCTGGCTTTTCTCACTTTTCTGGTCATCTCCCTGGATCATCTTGCATATTCCTCCCTGTCCACTTCCTTCCCCGTCCTCCTAAACCTCTGGTGAGCCACTCGTTTTGCCCTCACCACCTCCACAACCTCGCTGTTCAACCCACATGGTTTTCTTGCTCTGCTTCTCTTACTGTGTGCCTTGGTGCAGGCTTTTGTTGCCTCTGTAACCCCCTCATTTAATAATATCCCATTTCAGCTCCACATCCATCTCACACCTTATGCCCTCCAGTTTCCCCTTCAGTACTTACTGCATCCTCCCAAAGACCACCCCCTTGAAGTTTACCACCCGAGTAACTGATTTCTCTGGCTCCCCACACATTGTGATATTAAACCACACCGTTTGGTGATCACTGTTGGATGGTGGGTCCTCTACCTTTATTTCCCTCACTACCTCCCCATTCAACAATACCGGATCTAAAGTGTTCTTTAGCCTAGTAGGTAAAGTAACCAACTGTGTCAGGAGACCCTCTTAGATTGCATCCAGGAGCACTTGCTTCCTAGCACTGGAGGTGACCGGAAAGCTCCAGTCAACCCCAGACAAGTTGAAATCCCCCACGATGACCACCTTTCCTTTCCCACATACCTTTTTAATTTGTCCCGCTAGCTCCCCGTCAAGCTCCTCAGACTGGGACAGCGGCCTGTATACCACCCCAAACCTCAGTTTCCTACCCCTTGAGTCTAGGATTGCCTCTTTCTCCTTTCTTCTCCCTCGTCCCTTGTGCATTAATCCCGTTCCTCACATAGACTGCACCCCACCCCCCCCTCTTTATGGTCCTTCCTGTATAATTTGTATCCTGGGATTGCCAGATCCCGTCCGGGTGCTCAGTTGCCCATGTTCCTGTGACAGCTGCAATATCTACCCTCCACACTGCTAAGAGTGTCTGTACCTCAGCGGATTTGTTTCCTAGGTTTCTTGTATTCAATGAGACCGCCCTCTATAATGCCCCCTTCCCCTCACTAGCCTCCATCTCATCCCTTCTACTCCCTCCTTTTTTGGCCTCCCTGAGTCCTTCCCTGCTAGCCTGGGGGGTAGGCTGTGACTCCACTCTATCGGATCCCTTCCTACCTCCTGTCCACTTGCCACAGCCCCAATCTAGTTTAAATCCACCCTGCAGTGGAGAATCCTTGTTCTGACCCCTCTGGGATTACATAAATTCGGAAATTGTTTTGCCTCAATCTATTTTCAAGGTCTTCCAGCTGGTTTTGTACTTCCTGAGCCTGTTGTAGCAAGAACAAGCTCAGGCACTCACTGCTATCTTGAGCTTCCGAGAGCTCTGTACTTTACTGGAGTTCACTGAGACTGTTCTGTCCAAGGTATGTACATCTTGCTTAAAATCAGACATTGAGGAATCAATTTTATTTACTGTATTTAAGATCTGTTTCAAGGTCTGAGCGGTGTTTTCTGGCAACTCAGACTCATCGTGCTCCAGATCTATCAAGGATTCAGATGGTAAGGGCCTACGCGGTGCCAAGGTCATTAGGCCCTCCAGTGTCTTGCCAAGTACAAGCTGCGTCATCTTCCCTGCTGGTGTATTATTTTTCATTCCTTTTGCTTTCGGAGGCTTCCCAGCCATCTTAAGCCAATTAGGAGCCAATCAAAATGTAGCAATAAGGTTTTGACTACAAGGATTAAGTTTGATTAGGGAGAGGTGGCTATAGAGCTCTCAGAGTTAGCTTCCAGCCATTACGGTGACGTCACTGGAAGTCCCCTCATCAACAGTTTAAAAGATGCATTTTGTTGCAGCAGAAGAATTGCAGCAGATAGTTCTGACAAAGTAGTAACATGCACTAACACAGAGTTTACGTAAGAAAAGGCACAAATACAGGTTACAAATTTTACGTGTCAAAATTTAAATGAGCAACTGGAGGCATTGTCAATTTCCTAGTAGTGGGGCATAACGAGAAACAAACTGAGAAGTTAAATGCAGAGGCCCATGTTGAGGTTTGGGCAAGTGCAGGTGGTTGGGAGGAAGGAGTTCAGCTTGGTGAGGGGCAGCAGGGGTGTACTGGGAAGGGGAAGTGGAGTGGTACCTGGGCAAGAGATAGTGTGTGAAGTGTATTGGACAGGGAGGCAGCTTATGGGTGGAGTAGGGAGAGGAGGAAGGGGGAGGGGGTGTAGGGATGGCAACGACACTCCCGGTCAAAGCAGGGGGAGGAAGTTAAGTGGCATGCTGGTATTCAGGTGGCGTTATGTTTGACATAGGCAGCGGAGTTCAGATCTGAAGTGCCCTAGGCGTTGTAGGCTGATGATAGTGTTAGGGAGCTCATTTAGCCAGGTGGGTGTTCTTACCATGAAGGCATGCCTCCCCAGAGCTGTTCTCCTGAAGGGTACAGCTAAGGCATGTCTGGTGACACATATTGTGGCATGCTCACCTGGGGCAGGTCTGAATAATGCCTGCGGGGAGGCAGGTGCAAGTCCTAGAAGGGCTTTTTTCCCTAATAGGCGGGTCTGGAGCTTAATTCTATCCTGGAGGGAGAGCCACTTTGTCCTTATGTAGAGCTCACAAGTATGTGTGAGGCGATCAGCATCCAGGACAAATCTGCAGGCTTTGTTAAGGGTCAAGTGGACTTTGTGAAGGCTGGTGTCTGTGGCTGAACCATAAATCATGTTTCCATAATCCAAGATAGGAAGGATTGTACCATTGACCGCCTGGAGCCTGGCTTCAGGGGTGAGACAGAAGCGTAGTCTATATAGTGCCCCCCAGTTTCCTGCTCACAGTCGTAGTGATATTACTTATATGTTCATCAAAGGAAAGGGACTCATCGATTGTAACCCCAAGATACCAGAATGAGTGGACCTGTTCAAGGGGGGAGTCAGGGTTGTGTACGATTATGAAAGGTGTGGTGGATCTTCTCCTCTGGTGGCCAGCAAAGAGCATTGTCTTTGTCTTTTTGCTGTTGAGTACTAGGAGGCTGGTGTTAAACCATTCCTGTAGTAGGTCAAAGATGTGCTGCAGGTTCCTGGTCAGCATGTCTTGGTAGGAGACTTGAAGGAATAATACCGTGTCATCTGTGTAGAGCAGCACTTTGGCAGAGGGGCATGCAACTGGGAGGTTGTTTACAAAGAGGCTAAACAGGAGTGGGCCCAGTATGGATCCTTGCAGGACCCCTATCGTGACTTTCCTGGCCTCAGAGATGGCTTCATTAATCTTTACCTGTTGTGATCACCCAGACAGGTAGCTGGAGAACCACCCAACCGTTTCAGAGGACAACCTGAGGCAGGTTAGCCTATGGAGCAGCAGTCGATGGTCCACAAAGTCAAATCCCTTGGATAAGTCGAGAAAGATTGCCCCAGCTAATAGTCCCTGGTCGAGTGCCTCGTGAACCTAACCTGTGAACTCAATGAGGGACAAGTTGGTACTGTGCCACTTGTGGAATCCGTGTTGTTGCAGACTGAGAAGGTTGTAGTTATGTAGGTGGGCAGAGAGCTGGTCTGCAATGATTCTTTACAGTGCTTTGGAGAGAGGAGACAGGATGGAGATGGGCCTGTAATTGGGCACTGGTGAACAGTCCTCTCCATTTAGAACAGGAGTGACCAGGGCAGTTTTCCAGGTAGTTGGAAAGGCTGACATCTGAAGTGATATATTAAAAAGCTTGGTGATTGGTATGACCACTTCAGGGAGAGCGACTGAGATAAGCTTCATATCAATCCAGTCCTCTCCCATCCCTGTTTTGCCCAGAACTCTTGTAAGATATTTAGAGGTCTCCTTGGCAGTCATCTGCCAGACGTAGAATTTGGGGCTGGTGCTAGGAAGGTGGGGCAATGGTTCAGAGGTCGGTGTTTTGCCCCCGCAAGCATCTGGTTGGGGTGGTAGGACTGCGCTGTAGTCTGTTAAGGCCTTGTTGAAAATGTTGACTATGGTAACTTCACGGAGTATGACTTTGTCATTGTGATGGAGCATGGTCGGGGAGGTCCTAGCACTCATCCATAAGAGGTCCTTGATGGAAGCCCAGAATTCTTTGCCATCTTTCAGACACTGAGACTGCTGATTTCAGTCATAGGAGGCCTTGGCTTGCCATATTGCCCATGTGCACTTATTTCTAGCAGTTTTATAGTTTTGGATATTCTCGAATGTCCCTGATGCCTTTGCTTGGTGCCAGAGGAGATCATGTTCCCACATCATACCAAGGATTTGGGGGGGTAATCCAGTCCATACACCTCCCTTTCATCATTTTCTTATGATAGGGGGTGTACATGTCTGCAGCTGAGTTGAAATGATTGAGGAAGAGCTGGAGGGCTGTGTCCACAGAGGGGCAGATAACCAGGACGCTCCAGTCTATGCTAGCCAGTTGTTCCTTGAAATTTGCCATGGAGCAATTTCTGATGACTCTGTTCCTCACCAGCCTTGGCAGTAGTTTCAGCAGCTTGGAGGAACATTCGCATTGCACAGGGGAGTGGTCACTCAGCGCATCTGGGAACACCTGAACATTAGTAAGCCTTTCAGGGTGGGAGGTCAGCACCCAGTCAATCAAGGTACTCATTCCCATTCTATAGTTAGTTCTTGTGCAACTCTGGACCACCTGCATTAGGTATAGTCCAGTTATCAGGTCCCTGAGCGGGGGAACTGGAGCTGGCTTGCCAGTTAGAATTAAAGTCTCCTAGTACAATAGTTTCCTTATTCTGACTAGCCTTGGTATAGAAGATGACAAATTCATTTAACCCTGCAAGGCATTCACAGTCATTGCTGGCAGCAACCAGTTGGACTTTGTGGCACTGTAGGTGGTTGTGTGTGTAAAGTAAGCATCCACACCCTCTTTTTACAGTGCGATCAAGCCTATACAAGTTGTACCCAGAGAGGGAGACTACAGTGTTGGCTTTTCTGGGTGTGAGTCAGGCCTCGGTCAGCATGATAATGTCAGGCTGCACAAGTGCCACCCAGGCTTCAAACTGAGTAAGCTTTGCTAAGAGGCTGCTGATATTTAAGGACACAATCCTTAACTTCCCCATAGGTGACTGGGTCTGAGTTTTGGCAGACATAGGGCCAGGGTTGGGATGAATGTTTTCTGAGATCAGTAGTAGAGTCAAGATGAGCTTCCGTGGTATTTTTGGGAATAAGTGAGTCACCCTTGCCCTCTGTTGGGTCCATGTCCTGTGTGTGGTGGGTAGCGTGCCAAGAATGCTAACTAGTCCTGGGTATAAGCATAATATTGGTGCGGTGAGCCCCGAGGAGCTAAGGTTCCTGACATGGGGTCGAGGTGGTCGGTCGTTAAGCTGGGTATTACTGCTGATCTCCCACTGAGCTGGAGTACTCTTTATTGCAAGTGTGTAGCCTTGGATGACGGAGGCGGTATCCGTGGTTGGGCCCAACATGTTAAGGGTTACCACTAGGAATAGAAATAACTGTGCATTAATAACTCAGGGAGCAGAGTCAAATCCCAGTCTGATGCCTGTTTTCCAGTTGGCTCCATTCCTTATTCTGAGCAGGGTGTGCAGTTATAGCCACAGTGCTGCCGCAATGTTCAGTGGCAGTGTTCTTACCAGTGTGGATGATCCTAGGAGGCAGTGGTGGGGGTTTAACTTGAGCAGTTAGCTCTTGTGGGGAGGGCTTCAATTACAGCAGTAGTAGGGCTAGCTAGACCAGAGGCCCTTTAAGAGCGAGCCTGGGGGTGTGACAATCAGGGGATGGGTGTGCCCTCATAGGAGGGAGGGGAGGGGTATTTAATAAAGGCTGGGGGACAGGATGGGGGGGCGAACATTTTTGGCAGAGCAGAACAACAAGTCAGCTGGCTAATAAGCGAGCTCCACACATGACCCCACTCAGTTAATATGGGAGCTGAGGGCTGAAGACCAGTTAATTGGCAGATAGCGCCAAATTGAGGGCCAACCTCGGGCACTGGTCCTCTGTTCTGATAGATTAAATTACAGAAATTAGCAGAACTTAAATTCAGATATGGGTCAGGGTCTGCAGGCAGGTCAGCGATATTTCACAGATTCCATCAGCTTTTAACCCTTGCAGAGTCAAGGACTGATATATCAGTCCAGAATTCATATACATTCAAATACTGTTGGCATCCTAAGGGTTAAAATTTAGGCGGGCTGCAGTGAGGAGTCCATGTCAGCACATAGGAGCTGAATGGAGCTGCACAGAAGCCAATCAGGCACAGCTGGGAGGAAGCCAATCAGAGTAGCAGCTTCTAAGTCTCAGCTTCCTGGTATCTTTCAGCTTGGGTACCATACCTCTGTCTGCCAGGCAGGCTGTTGGGAAGCTGTGACCAGCAGGTTCAAACCGAGCTGAGTTGCAGCAGAAGCCCAATCCAGGCTGGGAGCCTGGCTGGGAGAGAAGCGAGAGAGGTGAGGGTCAGTACCTTGTTTTAGCCCTGGTAACACAAACAGCAGTTAATCAGTGGGAAGAGCTAGGGGTCTAAACAGACAGGGAGGAGGGAGTGAGTGACAGAAAATGGTGGAACAGGAGCTGACTGCATTCGGGGGTGGTGGGCTGAAAAGGCCAGGCGCCGACTTAGATAAAGAGAAAGAAATGCGGGGGGGGGAATTAGTGGCACAAGAGCTGTTGGTACATAGAAGTGATTAGGGCAGCTAGTGGGGGATAGAGATGGGGAATCCTAGACAGGCTTAATAAAGATGAATTAAAAAAACAACTTTTGAGCATTTGCTTTCAATAAATATTTGGAAATACAACCCACAGTCATTTGAATAATTTGGATTGCATCTGGTCCTGAGTGCTACATGTTTTGGACATTGATAAAGAAATTTGGCAGTATTGGGGTGGGATACAAGTTAGTAAACTGGGTAGAAAACTGTTTAATGGATAGGCAATAGAGGGTGGTGGTAAACGGCACGCACTCTAATGATGGAAAAGTGACCAGCAGAGTGCCGCAGGGCTCAGAACTGAGACCAGTCCTCTTCAATGTCTTCATAAGTAACATTGCAGAAGAGCTAGAAGGGAAGGTGTGCCTTTTTACAGATGACATAAAAGTCTGTAATAGAGTGGATACTTAGGAGGGGATGGAAAAAAATAGTAAAGATGTAAGAAAACTAGAGGAGTGGTCAAGGGTATGGCAGCTGTGGTTCAATGTCAAAAAGTGTAAAGTCATGCAGCTAGGGCATAGGAACCCAGGATCTGAGTATAAAATGCGGGGGAGGTACTGATGGTCACTAAGCAGGAAAGAGTTTGGGGTTATCATATCTGATGACCTCAAAGTGGTGGGGCAGTGCAATAAGGCACTGGGCAAAGCCAGTTGGATGCTGGGGTGCATAGGGAGCGGTATCACCAGCAGAAAGAGGGAGGAGGTGTTACCACATTTGAGGAACTGGGAACTTGGTAAAACATAATATTGCAGGGGACTAGGAAGGTAAGCTAAACTTTCTACAGAAAGTTTCATTATTTTCTTATTGGCATTAAGAATTGCAGGATTCCATTAAAGTGTAGTAATTTTATAACCAGAGGGGTTAAAATACAACTGAAGTTGCCTGATTTCTGTGCTAGACACATAGGATTGGGAAGGATATTTGTGCAATATTTTAGAAGTGTCCTGCTGGCTAAGCAGTGAGTTTATCCCTGGTTTCAGATAAAGGGTTTGTATGTATTAGAAGCAGACATAGCAAATTGTCTTCACTGAAAGGCCTGCTTACATCACAGGTGTCACTAGTCAATCAATTGATTCTGGGTGGGGCTTTTATCACTGCTGTCTTAATCAAACTACACAGAGAAAAAACAGTCAGAAAAGACTTGCCTGCTCCTGTTGGAAGCTGAGAAACTTACTATACTGCAGAGAACAAACTAGAATGCATTTGAGGAACTGGGAACTTGGTAAAACATAATATTGTAGGGGACTAGGAAGGTAAGCTAAACTTTCTACAGAAAGTTTAATTATTTTCTTATTGGCATTAAGAATTGCAGGATTCCATTACAGTGCAGTAATTTTATAACCAGAGGGTTAAAATACAACTGAAGTTGCCTGATTTCTGTGCAAGACACATAGGATTTGGAAGGATATTTGTACAATATTTAAGAAGTGTCCTGCTGGCTGAACAGTGAGTTCGTTTTTATCCCTGGACTCAGTAGAGTGGTTTGTGTAGGAGCAGTGGTCTAGTACATTCTGGTGTTGGTTGACTTACTATAAAGGGCAGTACTCACCAGGTTGGTGGAGCAGTGGTGTATTTGATTGTTTCTAACAGTCACTAGTGGTTGTGGCCTGCCCACCCACCCTTCCCCTCACCCCACCCACCCCAGGCATGGCATTTCCTTTATAGCCAAGGTTCTGACATCACTTTCTCAACAGGTCTTGGAGCAGAACTGTCATATTCTTACTTACCCAGCACAGTGCATACAGGGTAATGTACACACACAAAAAAAAATTATATATTACTCATTGTATATTATAAGGAAGAGGGATATGTGGGGAGTGGTGCAATGCACTGGCTGTGGGGCAACAATTTTCCAGGAGACATTTTGGAACCTGTGTTGCTGCCCTATTTGCAGGCAACTGTCAGCTCTGAGGGAGTAGGTTGCCCACCTCCAGACTGAACTGGCAAGGACTAAGGAGGCCTCCCCCACCCAAAGAGCACCAGTTCCACAACCACTGCCTCAGAGATTGCCATGTGTGAAGAGCAGATGGACCACAGTAGGTTCGGGGAGGGTGAGGGTGGTGGAACAGAGGCGTAGCCCCCAAGTTGCACCTCTACACAAATCATATGTCAGCCTGGCAAATCAAGGTTCCTCTATGATGACACCCTCATTGGAGACCAAGAAAAATGCTGGAGACATCCACAAGGGAGACCCACAAAAGAGTGGCAAGGGACACCACAGGGGAAAGAAACAGCTTCTGATAGGGGACTCAATTGTTAGGGGAGTAGACCTGGGGAAGGGAGAGGAGAGGGAAGTAAGGTGCCTGCCTGGTGCCATGGCTTGGAGGGACAGGAAGCGATCCTCAGGATTGCAGAAGCAGCATCACAGGAGAGGAAACTAGATATCACTGTCCACCTCGGGACAAATGACCTAGCTAGGCATGAGATCAGTGCAGTGCAGGATGAATTTGTGGAGTTGGGGAGGGGCCTCAGACAGGTAGCAAGCATGGTAACCTTCTCAGAGGTGCTGCCAGTCTATGGCAGGGGTGAGGCTAGGGTACTGCACACCATGCAGTTTAATGAATGGTTGCAAAACTGATGCAGGGCACAGGGCTTTGGCTTCATTGGGGACTGGGGGTCCACCTGGAGAGATGAAGGTCTATACTGGCATGATGGTCTGCATCTGTCCAGGTTGGGAAACACGCTCCTAGGTGACAGGTTTAAAGGCTTCCTTGGCAAGCTTTTAGACTAGCCAAGGGGGGAGGTGCTGATAGGAAACAAGAAAGTTCAAGCCTCCCCCCCACAAAACATGGCAGGTAGTAGGGTAAACACTGAGGTACAGAACTTGACAGAGGGCAGGACAGGAGCAAATGGAAAAATGGACAAGGGCAATAAGAGCAGGGATGGGGTAAAAAAGGATAAAGCCACCATTAAATGGAGGGCAATGAGTACCAATGCCTGTAGTCTGGGAAACAAGCTTCCAGAGTTAGTAGCCCTGATGGAAGAGGAACACTTGGATATTGTGGCAGTCACAGAAACATGGTACATGGAGAACCATGACTGGGATGTCAACATGCCAGGGTACACAATCTACAGAAGGGACTGGGAGGGTAAAAGAGGAGGTGGAGTAGCTCTCTACATAAGGGAAGGGATCAAAGCTACAGAACTAAAAAGTAAAGGGGGAGGACAAGAGGAACTCTGGGTCACCTTGGAGACAGGGAATGGCATCACAATCCGCACAGGGGTTGTATACAGACCCCCATCTCAAGGGGAGGAAATGGACAAGAAAATGACAGAGGGCATTCTCAAAATGGCTGAAAAAGGGGAGATACTGTTGATGGGGGACCTGAATATGCCAGATGTTAACTGGGCGACATGGACTGCAGCCACATCCAAAAGCAGGGTCATTCTCGATGCCCTACAGGGAGCATGCCTTAGACAGCTAGTGGTGGAACCCACTCGGGAGGGAGCAATATTAGACCTGGTACTCTCAAATGGAGAGAGGATCACAAACTTAGAAGTCAGTAGACATCTGGGAACAAGCGACCACTGCACAGTGTGCTTCACAATAAACATAACCATGGAGACAAGCCATACAAAGACAAGGATACTGGACTTTAGAAGGGCTGACTTTGGCATAATGAGTGAATACCTGAGGAATGCATTAGCAAATGGCCAGAAAGGAGGGGTGGAAGAACAATGGAGAAAAATCAAAACTGCCATCATGGAGGCAACAAGCCTTTGTGTGAAACAAATAAAGAAAACAAAGCGGAATAAAAACCACTATGGCTCTCAAAAGAGGTGTCAGGGAAGGTTAAGGAGAAAAAGGCTGCATTCAAAAGTATAAGGAATCACAGGCGGAGCCGACAGGAACTGTATCAATTAAAGCAGAAAGAAGTGAGGAAGGCAGTCAGAAAAGCAAAGGCCCAAACCGAGGAAAGATAGCCAACTCAGTTAAGAAGGGATAAAACCTTTTATAGGTACATTAGAGAGCATAGAAAGGTTAAGGGAGGGATAGTGAAGATTAATAAAGGAGAGGGGAGGTGGGCAGAGGGAGACAGTGAAAAGGCAGAGATACTGAATGAATACTTTTGCTCAGTATTCACAAAAGAAGAGAAGGAGGAGTTACCTAAACCAAACAGTAGAAGCACTCTGGATAGTGGGGTTGACACCAGTCCATTTACAGAAGAAAGAGTACTGAAAGTACTCCTAAAACTCAAGGTGGACAAAGCAATGGGACCTGATGGGATTCACCCTTGAATCCTAAAAGAGCTAAGGGAGGACCTAGTGACACCACTAACCACACTTTTTAACAAATCATGGGAAGATGGGGTGGTACCTGAGGACTGGAGGAGGGCAGATGTGATTCCCCTTCACAAAAATGGGAGCAAGGCAGAAGCAGGAAACTACAGACCTGTTAGTTTGACCTCAGTGGTGGGGAAAATGATGGAATCACTTCTGAAAGAAAGAATTGTTGAGTACCTAGAGGCCAGTGGGGCACAGGACCCAAAGCAGCATGGATTCACAGCAGGAAGGTCATGTCAGATGAATCTAATCAATTTCTTTGACTGGGTGACCAAAGTAATAGACCAGGGAGGGGCTGTGGATATGGCCTACCTAGACTTTAGCAAGGCATTTGACACAGTCCCGCACAAAAGATTAATAATCAAGTTAGCCAGCCTAGGAGTGGGTCCCAGGGTGGTAGCCTGGGTAGCAAACTGGCTGCACAACAGGACACAGAAGGTAATAGTGAATGGAACACATTCTGAAGAAAGGGGGGTTACCAGTGGAGTATCTCAGGGCTCAGTACTGGGTCCAGTCCTCTTTAACGTCTTTATAGGTGACATTGCGGAGGGTCTGGAAGGAAAGGTATGCCTCTTTATGGATGACACAAAGATCCGTAACAGAGTTGATACACAAGGTGGGGGTAGAAAGGATGAGAAGGGACTTGGTAAAGGTTGGAGGAATGGTCAGACATATGGCAACTTAGATTCAATGCAAAGAAGTGCAAGTAATGCACCTGGGAAATAAAAATCCAAGAGAAGAGTACACAATAGCAGGGGAGGTACTAACGACAACAATAATGGAAAGGGATCTGGGTGTAGTCATATCAGATGACCTAAAGGTGGGTAAGCAATGTGAGAAGTCAGTAAGGAGAGCCAGGGGGATACTGGGATGCATAGGGAGGGGCATCACAAGTAGAAAAAGGGAAGTGGTTATCCTTCTGTACAGACAGTTGGTGAGACCCCATCTGGAGCACTGCCTGCCGTTTTGGAGACCTCATCTATGCAAGGACATAGACAGGATGGAAACAGTCCAGAGGAGGGCAACTAAAATGGTGCAGGGTCTACATCAGAAACCATATGAAGAGAGACTGAGAGAGCTTAATATGTATACCCTTGATGAAAGGAGGGACGGGGGGACATGATAGAAACTTTTAAGTACCTCAAGGGAATCAACAAAGTCCAGGAGGGTAGCATCTTTCAGAAAAAGAGATGTGTAAGAACAAGGGGGCACAATTTAAAGTTAGAGGGGTAATGTGAGGAAATTCTTTTTCACGGAGAGAGTCGTGGACGCATGGAACCGCCTTCCTGGAGAGGTTGTGGGGTCTAAAACAGTGGGGGAATTCAAACATGCATGGGACAGACATAAGGCAATTATAGTGGGGGGTTGCAGGAAGTAGGCTGTTGGTTAACTAGAATTTGCAGCTTATCCAATAGGTAGGAAAATGGGCAGACTGGGTGGGCCAAGTGGTCCTTATCTGCCGTCAAAGTCTATGTTTCTATGTTTCTATTGCATCGGTCATTGGTGAGACCCCATCTAGAGTACTAGTGTCCAGTTCTCGAGGCCGCATCTCAGAAAAGATATAGACAGGGTGGAGGCAATCCAGAGGAGGGCAACTAAAAAAGGTAGAATGGTTGTACCAAAGTCCCTATAAGGAGAGACTAAGGGATCTCAATATGTACACCCTAGAAGAGAGGAGGGAGAGGGGGATATGATAGAGATCTACAAGTACCTCACAGAAGTGAACAAGGTACAAGAGGGGAGTATATTTCTAATGAGAAAGTGCACCAGCAACAGTCTTCATGGCTCACACTCAGTACTCAGCTAAAAATAGTTATACAACAGTTTCCAACGCGTTCAGTGTTACAGAAAACACCATCACAGGGGTTCATATAGCTGTCCTTTACCGGGACTTACAAAATGTTCATACTGTTTACTTTTTTTTACAAATAAGCTCTAATACACAGATACTAACTGCAGGCATAGGTGTATATGCTCACATCCGAGCGTGCTGGGACTAGCGGAATGGAGAAGCAGGGCTCTGAAACAACTGTGATTTTAAAGTCACATCAGGGCATTTTTTTCACCCACTTTCAATGAGGGCTACCAGAGGACAAGGGGCACTTGTACCACAGTATGTAAACTGTTAATGGGGACTACTGTAAACTGCACACTGTGTGCCTAAATCTATGGGGACTGCCACATAGAAGTCCTTGCTCTCACTAGGTGGTGAGGCATGGACATCATCATGGGAGCCAGATTTTCTGCAAAGTAAGATTGAACATTGTAAAAATGGTGCTGTGCTTTGGGGAAGAGTTACTACTTGAAAAAACAATATTATATTTTGGGGCACTAGCAGCACCAGTCTTCCCCATGTGGTAACATATGTGCTGGCAAGGCTCACGTATTTACAATGTGAGCCTGCATGGTACAGATTCACTTTAATGAAAATGCCTCTAGTAATCCAAAATAGAAGGTCCTGAAATTTACATGTTTGGGGAATTTTGTATAACTGAAGTCCACTCATTCTGACTAGGAAGTATTTGCTGGTTACCAGAAATTCTCTTTAAGGTTTGAAAGTATATCATGACCCCCTATTTCATCAGCAAGAATGACTAAATAAGCTGTGCAAAACATTAGTCATTTATTCATTTCAAAAGATTTACCTGGAAAAACATACTGAGCTGAAATTGTTAATTTCCAGATGCATCCTGGGGAACGTGTACTAACTAATAGGGATTTCCTTACCCACTCTACTACCCAGAGTACCCTGTGATTCCCTTGGTAACCAGGAGCATCATAATGTCTATATCTGTTGGTAGACTGTTTCATAGGTTTCCAGCTCTCTGAGGAGAAAATTGCCTCTCAGCATTCCCCTTTTATTTATTGACTTTGTGCTTTAAGGAAAGTCCTGCTGGAGGACACCCAATCAAACATCTCTCTTTTTTTAATTTTCATTTTCACTGCATTTTTTAAAAGTACATTGCATAAAATGCTGAACTACAAGAAACTATACTACAACGTAGAATGGGGCAACCCACATTATCTTAATCCAGTTACAGGTGTCACTGGTTCCCTCATGGTATCTCGAGAGGTTATAGACTTGTAATAAAATGTTCTGTTTATGATAACACATCATAAGGAGCACCACTGCAGCCAGTGCAGTTAAGTCGAACAGTAAAAGAACAAAAGAGTTCAGGCAGTCTGCTCAGTCTAATGATTATAAAGCCTAGAACCAAGTTCTAAACCTAATCAGAGCTTCTCACAAAGCTCCATCAATCCATCTGCAGGATAACGTTTGCGAGTTGGAGGGGCGCTAGAGAGTCTATCTCATGGCAGGATGCAACTCGTAGCTGCTCTGCAAATCAGCTCAACAAAATTCATGATTTAAGCAGTTTAATTTACTCAAATCTTGAAATAGATGCAATAACCCTCTACTTGAAGCCAAAAGCTACCGAATAATATCAAACTTGTGATGGGGAAGCAAAAAGGCTCGGCACCAGGAAAGCCTAAAGTGGCAGCGGTGAAACCAGCTAAGGCCGCAGACCCTCTGATCACCAAGGGGGAGAATGCAGCCGACACATCAACGGCACCTCCATGGCACCAAATGTTGCCACAATGAAGTTGCTAGGAGTGAAGATGGAGAAAAGCCTTGCGCATCTGGAGAAGCATGACATGGCGATAATGAACTTTCTACCACAGTGGCAGACAGTGAAAGGCAGTCGATCACTACACAGGCCACAGTTACTGTGCTGACACAAGAAAACATTCAGCTCGGGAGCAAGCTTGAAGCGCTGGAGAACAAAGCACAAGTGGGATATGTTCGATTGGTAGGTGTCCCAGAGGGTACCGAGGGACTGAATCTTCTGGTGCATTTAAAAGAATGAATGCAGTTATCAATTCCAGTACCCGAGGTCTTCAACTGGGGATCTTTACGACAAGCCTATAAAGTAAACCCCAGAGTGAAGCCTGCTGACACCAATCTGCCGTGCACTACCCTGCTACACACATCTGGGGTAGAAGTTCAAGATGTCCTAATTTCGGCAGCAAAGACAGCTTATCCTTTATCTGTAAATGACTTCCATGATAAGTTATTCCCAGATCTCTCATTTAAGACCCGCTCTCATTGCAAACGCTTTGATGCGGTATGACAGAGACTATGTGCCCTTGGAATAACACACTCCTTTTTATTGCCTGCAAGATAGAGAATCATTTACACTGGAAAAACATGGCAATTTACAGATCCAGTAGATGCAGGTCACTGGATGAAGAAGACTGAGAAAGAGTTTGCTCTCGGGACACTGTGCTAGAAGAGGAGGTGGTTGAAAAGAAGGATTAGGGAAGGGCCCGAACTTAAGTTTTGCTTCTTCTCTCCCTTGATATGGAAGATGGACATTTGAAGTGAGTGAGAGCTGGTTTAACTTGGTCCCTGATAGCACTCAACCCTCACAATAAGGTTGGTAGAGACACTGGACAAATTTTCAGGACTGGATCCGACTGCTGGTTGCCCAGATCTCTGAAGGGGGGGTTGCTTTTTAGGCAACCCTCCATATTTTCTGTACTTATTATGTTGGGGTTGGGGGCGATACCTTCAGATGTATGTTCTATTATATAACAGATAGTTTCTGGTTCAAGTTTATTAGGGGTTATTTCTCCATAAGCATTGATAACGTTAATTACTCTATGCTGCAAATTTTGCTAGGAAGGCAGCTGTTAGCAGGAGGTTATGACTTGCATTATTCTTCCTAGTTCTATATTAATTATGTATCTCTGGATAAATAGCAATCCTAAGAGACTACCTTAGATTTTCCCTGTATTTCTACCTGTTTTTTGGATATTCCAAAGCCATTGAGATGGCTGGCATTAATGGACTCTTACTTGGACTATAATTCTTGGATACCCCCTACTCGTATTGCACAAGAATGCAGGGGACAAATATGAGTATCACAGATGTAATGTATTCTTGCTTTACATTTATTATTGCAATGTATGAGGGAATGTGCGTAAGTTTCATACAAAACAATAACCACAAAGTTCAAAAATTAAAAAAACTTGCAGAGTTTGCAAAAGTCATGTTAATCCCTGACTTATCAAATAAACTTTTAAGTTGTACAGCAGGTGAAACTTGGTGCAATGAATGTATAATGAAGACAAAATGCACTTACATATTGCAGTATTTCTGGGAATGGTTCCCTTACTCAGTGAGTGAGACCACAGGCATTACCGAGTGTGCATCGCATAGAAAAAAACAAAATTCTCCAGGCCCCCAATGTTACATGTTGCTGGTTCTTGGCTGCTTGCAAAAGCCAGCCTTTCACTACAGTGGAGGCAGTATCCATGAAAATTGTTTGAGGTCCATCGTCAAGTGCCATGACCCGTCAGGGGGTGATGCGGTATGTTTTAACAACTGGTACCACACACATAGGTCCCAAGTTTCAGCAACTGGAATGCTGGTCACTGCTAGTGAGGAGGGAGTGGGTGGGGCAGGGATGTAGGCAGGACATTTTTTGGGGGGGTTGATTAGATATGATATTTTTTAAATGGGAGAAATAAAAGCCGGGGCTCTGGGGGCCGCAAGGCCCCCAGAAGCTCTGGGGTGTGTGCATGCTCTGTGGTGAGTTTTGGGGCTTTTCTTGAAGAAAAAACACACTTTTGTAACATGTTCCCCACCCCTAATTCCATGGGAATTTTTTTATTTTCCTTCATGTGGAATAAGGGTTGTGGGAGATTCCGGCTGGCATTACAGTCTACAGAACCTCCAGAGGTTGTGCACGGCTGGCTATCCAACAGTGCGATCAACCACTGACCCCATATGCAATTTTTGTAATATACTGTGATCTGTGAAAGATTTCTATATAAAGGCTGTGGTCTGGGAGCTGCAAGGCCCCCAGAAGCTCTGGGGGGGTTTACATGCTCTGTGGTGAGTTTTGGGGCTTTTCTTGAAGTAAAAAAAACACATTTTTGTTACATGTATGCCACCCCTAATTTCAATAGATTTTTTTCTCCCAAGTGCCTCATGTGTGTGACCAGAATCGGGATAAATAAAACATTTTGGAGGTCATTTCGGGGGGTGTTTGAACAACCTAATTACCTCCCTGCCTATGCCACTGGGGGGGTCGAGAGTGGTGGTGGGGGAGGTGAGAGAGAGTGCTAGAGCAGGTGAGGCACATACCTTTTACAAATTTTATTTATTTATTTTTATTTATTTCATCTAGGATTACAATACCTTTGAGCCGAGGCTCTTTTACAAAGGTTCCATGTCAGCGTATGCAACAGTCATCATTTTTAGTTACAAACATATAGTCATTGACTTACAGGCATGTAATAACCAGTACAAAGACATGAGTTATGAGCAAGGCAAGGGAAGGAGGGGGTGGGTGGGGGAGTGAAGGTAGGAGATCGAGGGGTAGGAGGTGCAGGGGTAAGGGGGTACAGGAGATGGTTGGGGGGCAGGGGCAGGAGTGGAGATATGGGGGGAGGTGGGCAAGGGTGGGAGACAGTGCAGCCATGGGGCCCTGTTGAGGGAATATGACAGGTAAGGTGTTAGGGGTGCAAAGACTGATTGTAAGTGCTGGGTGCTGGGGCTTGTGCAGCTGGAACGGTGGAAATGTTAAGATGGGCATTCACAGGATACAAGCAGTGAGAGGCGCAGCTTGGACTTGAAGAGGCCAAGTGTTGGAGCGGTCGCTATGTGGCTGCCAAGAGAGTTGAGCCAGTTGGATGCCCGATAGGCGAATGATCTTTGTCCTTGGGTCGTGCGACATGGTAGGATATGTAGTAGATGGGAATTGGATCTCCTTGTAGTGACATTCCTATGTCTAGGCTTAAGGAGGGCACAGACACCAGGTGGGGCCAGACCCATTATAATTTTCTTGGCCGTGATGCAGGTTTGGTATTTTATGCGTTTGTCCAGTTGAAGCCATCCAGATTGGGATAAAGGTCACATGTGTGGGTACGGTGATGTGGCCAGTGATGAGATGACAGGCCTTATTCAGGAAGGTCACAATACGTTTGAGAGCAGTGGTAGTTGCAGACCCATATATGATAAGACCATAGTCTATGATGCTGACAATGGAGCTTTGGACGGCCACTGACAGTGCTTCTGGGGTTAGGTGTTTCCTGTGCTGGAATAATATGCCTAACTTCGCACTGGAAGACTTTGCAACATTGCTGATATGGACAGCATATGAGAGGTGTGGATCAAGGGTGATGCCGAGGTACTTGAACGATTGTGTTTGCTCTAGGATGGCTCCTTGTTTGGTTGCAATGAAGAGATGGAGTAGTTTGTTTTTGCTGTGGGGGCTGCAGAAGACCATAGACATGTTTTTTTCTGATTGAGAAGCAGTTTATAATTTAGGAACCAGGACTTGATGGAGGAGAAGGCCCACTGAAGTTTATTTTGTAATTGGATTGGATCAGGGTCTGAGGTGAGGATCACAGCATCACCGGCATAGAGAATTATTTGTTCTGGGCAGCTGTCCGGTAGTGAGTTTAAGAATAGGCTGAAGAGGAGGGGTCCCAGAATGGATCCCTGGGGGACTCCCGAGCGGACCCGTCTAGGGTCCGAGAGTGTATCAGCGATTCTTACTGTTTGGGACTGTTCTTCAAGGTAGTTCTTAAACCAGCCAATGGAGTCGGTTGACAGCCCAGTGTTCTGAAGCTGGACAAGCAGGAGGCGGTGATTGACGGTGTTGAAGGCTTTAGTTAAGTCAATGTAGATTGAGCCTAGTAGTTCAACGGAGTCAAGTACGTTGTGGATTGCGCTGGTGAATTCAAGTAGGGCTGTGGAGGTGCTGTGACCTTTGTGGAACCCGTGTTGTTGCTTGCACAGGATGTTGTACGTTTCCAGGTATTCTGTGAGCTGGTCCGAGACAATGCATTCTAGTGCCTTGGAGAGTGGGGGTAGTAGGGAGATAGGTCTGTAGTTATCATGGGCAGTTTTGTCACCACTTTTGTGGATTGGGGTGACAGTGGCAGATTTCCATCTGTCTGGGAACTGGCTAAGGCTGAGGGAGAGGTTGAAAATTCTGGTCAGAAGACTAAGCACTTCATCAACTGTGAGAGATAGGATTTTGAGATCGAGGGAGTCATTACTGAATCTTGATTTACCAAGGGCTTTGGTAACATATTTGCATACTTGGTGAGCCTTGCCTGCTTTGAAGTAGAAGTGGGGGGAGCTGGTGGGAGCAGTGTTCATTGCGGACAGAGGGGCTTCACCATCTTTGAAGTAGTCCTGGGGTAGGACAACGCTAAGGTCAGTAAAGGCTTTGTTAAAGGTATCCGCAATGGTTTTTGGGTTGAGGGTTGTGGTTCTGTTGATGTTGAGTATTGATGGGGAGGTTTTGTTCTTCCAGAATTCCTGACCATTGCCCCAGGAGTTTGTGAGGGCATGCTTATAGTAGGCAGACTTCATTTGCTGGATGGTTTTGGTGCAGTCATTGCAGGCACGTTTGTAGTCTTGGATGTCATTTTGCCTTCCAGAGTTTCTGGCCAGCTCCCATAGGTGGTCTCTTGTTTTTAGCATCCTGAGGAGGTCACCTGTGAACCAAGGGTTACTGAGTGATTTGACTTTGCGTTTCTTAATAGGAGCATACGTGTCACAGGCCACAGTGAAGATGTTTATGAAGTGGTCAAGGGTAGTGTTTACCTTGGTTGCATTGAAGATAGGGGACCAGTCTTGATGGAGGAGGTGGGATTTGAGTCAAGGAAGGTGACCACTGGGTAGAACCCTGCTGGAGATAGTTTTTGGCATTTTTTGATGAATTTATTTGACCAGGTGCAGCTAACAGGGGAGTGGTTGCTGAGAGAGTCAGGGAGGACATTAGTGTTAGATATCCACGATGGGTGACTGGTAAGGATCCAGTCCAAGAGTGTGCTGGTGCCAGTCCTGTAATTTTTCCTGGTTGGTGAGTCAACCATTTGTGTAAGGTTCGCCGCAGCACCGGTATCCCTGTGTGCACCAGCATCGGCTGCAGGCCAGTTGATGTTGCGTCGCCTAGGAGGATGGATTCGGTGTCTGGTGGGAGTGACTTTACAAAGTCAAGAACAGCTGTTAGACCAGTTCTCTGTTCTTTGGGAGGGATGTAGATGGTGGCAACAGTGAGGGTTTTGTTTTGGGCTCCAAGGAGGATTTTCACTGGCAGTATCTGAGCAGCTGTGGGTTGAAGTGAGGTAATGATGTGGTGCCCCTGTATGGAGTCTTTTAGGTAGAGAGCGCAGCCCCCGCCTCTTTTGGAGAGGCGATGCAGCCTAAAGACATTGTAGCCAGGAAGGCTGATTGCGTGTTCCGGTACTGATGGCGTGAGCCAGGTTTCGACAACTGCCAGGATGTCAGGGTAGTGTTGGCTGGTGAAGGCCTGTAGGGCATCCATTTTAGGAAGGAGACTGCAGATGTTGATTGATATGAATGAGAGGGCACCCGAAGGCTTGCTCAGATTAGTGGCTTTAGAGCAGAATGGGCCATGGTTTGGGTGCACATTGCCTGACAGCATTAGGAGGAGGAGGAGGACTAGCCTCAAGGAGCTGCGGCGTATTTCTTTAAGGGAATGCTTTCACCTGCTAGCATCTCGGGAAATTGCCGAGCATCTACGATAGTGGGTGAGGGTAAGCATAGACAGGGGGGACCAGAGTGGAGGGCTAGGACCAGTGTGGGTGTAGGACAGCTTCATGGTGGTAGGATGGACCCTGGGCAAGGGGCAGTGACCAGTATGCAGCGTTCCTATGTGGAGGAAGGATGTAGGAATGTGGAAGCTGTGGGGGAGGGAGGGAGGAGGAAAGCAGGCTTTTAGGGCATGCAGTAGGGGAGGAAGACAGGCAAGAAGATATAGACTAGGGGTAGAGAACGGTGGAGGTGCATGATTAAGGTAGGATTCGGGGTAGGTGGAGGAAGGGGGTTAAGACAGGCTGGAAGGGGTAGGAGAAGGGGTGGAAGAGCAGTAGTTGGATCAGTGGGAAGTGAGGATACAGCCAGGAAGGCCAGGCAGCCAGGGAGTGGGAGGTGGCTACTAAAAGATGGTGGGGGAGTCCCAAAACAGGTACCCAATGGAGCATGAGTGGGGGGCGGAGCTACCAGGGGCGTGGAGGAAGGTCTATAAAGTTAAGGTCGGAGAGGGAGCGGGCGTAAAATTTTAGCAGTTTGCCATAGAAATGAAGGGGTGCAGCAGCCCCGAGCAGAGCAAAGTTTTAGCAAATGAAATAAAAAAAAATAAAAATGAAACAACAACAAAGTTGGCTATTACTTTATCATTTAATTTGCAACTACTTGAAGTCCCAGGAATGATATAATGTTAATAAGTGACAAACTTCAGTTTTTACATCCCCAAATCCACTGAATTCTTTATTCAAATGCTTATCCACATGAAACATGGCAGCAGAAATGATGAAAGTGACATTCACCATGGTATATTAAAAGGGACACTGTCAACCTGTTTTTTATCATATTAGTTACAGTTAAAGACCTACATTTTATGATTGTTTACCTTCTCTAAGATTCATTGATGTTGCTGTCTGTTTTGTCGGTCTCCTTGTTTAGTAGAACTGAAATGCCTGCTAATATATATTTATAAACAACCTTGTTTTGTTTACAGTCCTGGATCTATTCTTGTCGCATACTTCCTGAGCATTACAAACACACCCAAACAGTGCAGTCACTCATGAGGCAGTAGCCTCCTAAACTCTCACCACATCATAAGGGGATGGACTGTGTTGTGTGTGTTCCCAAGAACAGGAAAGATGCAATTGGAGCAGATCAAGGAACGTAAGCAAAGCTGTGTTTGTGTAGTAACACCAGTATGGTGGGAAGTCTGTTTTTCACTTTTTTGAAAGAAAGAGTCAGAATCAAACTATGAGCTACATCAATAATCTTTACCAGATGTTGGCAATCATAAAACGTGCATTTTAAACTAGGGACACTTTGAGACCTAAGAGGTTCCTTTGAATATTAACAACAATAACAACAACATTTGTTAAATTTCCAATTGTATAATTAGCCATCTGAATTCCAGTAAATGAATGGAGTGTGCTGCTGACAAATTATAACATTTTTACCTTTTTCCATAACTCATACTTTTCAAATCCACTTACGTTCTACACTAGAAAGAATGGCATTTTCCATAAAACAATAAAAGAGAAGGAAAACAAGATTGATTAACTTCAAAGTATTTGAAACTTGGATTCCCATCAATCAGTGTATGGTAATATAAATAATAAACTTCAATTTTTTGACGTCACTCTAACAGTGTAATCTACTTACTTATTCACATGAAACATGGCAAGAAAAGATTGTGAAACTGTTGTATGACTAATCCTACCTGTACATAAAATGTTCAGGCATCATATTTCGGAGGAAGTATGGTCAGCGCTGTAGTTTGAGGCAGCACGTTTAGCCTTTCTGAGCAGAGACTTGCTAGTGACAAATTTGTAGCACGGCGTTTTGTTGAAATGATTGGTCTTGCAAGTTAGAATGGACAGTAGCATTGTTCGATTTGATAGGCTTGATCTAAAGGTGGCCTTATTTTTGGCCACTGTGGAAAATATGTGTTCTTCTTCTTCTGCATTGCTGTGTGGGAGGAGAAGAATGTACTTGGCCACCTCAAACAACAAATTAAATCTTGGACCATCACCCCCTTCACCTGACCCAGATAGTGCCATAAATGGTCCACCCGATGTAGTTCAGCCAGTTCTGGTTCAGAGTCATTCAAAAGCTGATAATCAGTAAACTGATCATACATTCTGTCCAGATTCCCTTCAACTTTTTCCTTCAGTGTTGGAAATTTTTCCACAAAGAACACCAAACTGTCAAAGCTGGATTCAGTATGCTGATCAAATAGGAGCACTTCAGCATTTTTCAGTACAAGGTCATTTACAGGTAAGTGACCAGTGGCATACTGTTATGCCTGAAGTAGAAACGACTGGCAGCTTTTGGCAACAGTTCATTCTTCATCAGGGCGAAAGTTGTTCTGCCTCATAACTGAACGTGTGGTGAAACCAATCATTACGTTTTGTGGGGGAAGCAGGTTCTTGGGCTGATGCATGTCAATGTTAGTTAAGTCCTTGCCTTTGTATGCATCTACTTTAATGCATCTACCCAGCAATTTCTGGAAGAAATTATAGATCTTGTGACACAACACATGCATTTTAGGTTCTTCAGACTGAAGAAGTTTGTTTAGGTCAGAGACTATGGGCATGATAGACTGGTAGAATAAAAGGTATACCTCAGTCAAAGTATCAGTGAAGTATTGCTTCAGCCTCTGTAATCCTGGATCGGATTTCAAATCTGGCTGACTAGCAAAGAAGGTCTTTAGGTTGGGGTATTGTTTGAGAACTCTGGATATACACACATCTTTGCTAAGCCAGCGTGTAGCCCCATACTTTAATATTTTCCTGTATTCCTGGCCACAGAAGTAGCAAAATTCTTTAAGTGATGCTTGACGTTTTGTACTGTTATCAAAGTAATAGTACATATCGACAAGGAAACCACCAACATCAAACCCAGTGGTCTGTGCAAAGGCTTTAGAGCCATGATTGGCAGTGTTATAAATGACATGGCACGGACAACCAAATGTGAAGACATTTGGGTTTTTGGCCTCAAAGTGTCTATATAACCCCTTATGCCTTCCCATGTTCACAGAAGCATTGTCCAAGCTCAGACCAATAACTTTTTCCCATGGCACAGAGTACTTCTTAAAAGCTTCACTTATTTGTTCAAATATTCCTGTGGCACTACAGTCTGAAACCAGGCACATGTGCCAGAACACTGAACCGATCTCACCTCTGTTGTCATCACCCCTGTTGTAACAACTAGTGGATACATTCTTTCAGTTCCTGTGTCATTACTACCATCAACTGCCAATGTGAATGGGTTATGCTGTAGATAATCCAGAAGAGTTTCTTGTAACTCGAGTGCTATGGCATAATTCACAGTTGCGGCTATTTTAGTTGCTGTACATCCATACTTTTTAGTTATTTCACTGTTGGGAAACATCTTGTGGAAGAGTGGACCAGCATGAGCTGCAGCCTCAAATGGTAGGTTATGCTCTAGAAGATATCCAGCGAAAAGCACCTCGGCATTAGTAACACCATCCTGAGACTGCTGTATGAAGTACGATGATACAGCTTTGCATGCCATAGTAACCTTGGCCAACTTCTTGTGTTCTACTTCAGCAATATGACGCTCCACATCCCGCCTTCCTTGATGACTGATACCAAAAGCAGAATTGCAGACCTACAAAATCAAAAGAACAAACAGCCGTACAATACTCGACTCGATTATATCAGCTCTAACCCAAGACTCCTAAACTGGCTTCTCTACGACCATTTCTCTGACACATGCAACTGTTACCAGCATTCATGAGCCATAGCCCATGCGCCCCTGCTTTGCAAGTGCTCCGCCTATTCTCACCTACCACATTCTAGGGTCAGAAATGTTGTAAGTATTATTGTACTGTTGTTACCATGGCCTGTTACAGGTTCCTCACACTGCCTGTGTACCTAAATGTCTCTGCCATGCATATACTCTGCACCTAGGTTAAATCTGTGTATATCTGTGTACCTGAATGTGTATATTAAATCCATGAAAATACATGTCCTGTGTACCCTTGTAACCGTCCCCAGGTCACATCTGGAAACGAGTGGCCCCCCGCTCAGTATGCCTGCCTGGTTAATCTCGTAAATAAATAAATATTTTAATTAAAAAGTATAAATATGCAGAGCCTGTAATCTTTGCCGGACAGCTGCATTTATATAATTTTGTAAAACTAATTATTCAGACTGTCTGGATGCAAAACATCTTTCTGCATTAATTCTTGTACTAAATATGTGCATACCTGGATGCCAGTGGGAAAGCTGTCTGGCATTTATGCAGTGCTGGATGTAAGTGGTAATATTATACCTGACAAACTTCTTATCCAGAGATGCAAAACAGGAGAAGAACTTCAGGGGATAAGCTGAAGTGGGACTTGGATTACATCTAAGTGCACATAAGGAAAGCGTAGGCACACTTAGATCAAGAAAATAGGAAATGGCCCACAGGCCGCTAGGCATGTACAGAGAAATCAAATGTTCTCTGCTGGAACATGAACACTTCTAATCTTCCAAGCACAGGTAACAGCTAAACCAGCTTATCCAGTGTTTTGCCTTTGTGTCAGGAGCCAGTATCCAGAGGTGACTGTACAGTCTGAATGTTGTACTGGGAAACAAAAGACTGACTAATTAACATGTAAATGCTTAGATTGCTGCTACAGTTTGTTATTAGCTCTCAGGCCTGTGAAAAAAACTAAACAGGGTGTTATCTTACCATTGTTTTACTAACCCAAACACTAGCGCAAATTGACCATGGCTAGGGCAGCGAACTCTCTACTAGTCTGGCTTGACTAGTGCAGGTTTTCATGGCTGTTAATAAAGTTAAAAAAGTCTCTAGTCCTCATGCCAATATCTCAATGTTCCAGACATCCTTGTGTGATTAACAACTCATTAAGAGCTGCAATTATCTGGCAGTTCAAGAGGGGGATCCCACAAAAGACTTAGTGTGACCCAGTATCACTCCACTGTTAGGACTTTCAGCTATTGTCCAGGGTATGATCAAGGGTAGAATGCTGAAACATAGACTTTGATGGCAGATACTGTAAGGACCACTTGTCCCACCTACAGTAATCTGCCCATTTCCTCCTATCTACTGGACAAGATGTAGATCCTAGCTAATCAACAGCCTATGTCTTTCTGTCCCCCACACTAGAATTGCCTTATGTCTGTCCCATGCATTCTTGAATACTCTCACAGTTTTAGATCCCACAACCTCCTCAGGAAGGTGGTTCCATGCATCTACCACCCTCTCTGTGAAAAAAATACTGCCTCACATCGCCCAAGCTGTCCCCTCTCTATCTTCAAATTATGTCCCGTTGTTCTTGTACATCTCTTTTCAGAAAGATGCTACACTCTTGGACTTTGTTGATTCCATTGAGGTACTTAACAGTTTCAGTCATGTACCTTCTCTACCTTCTTTCCTCAGGGGTATACGTATTAAGCTCCTTTAGTCTCTCCTCATATGGCTTCTGTTGCAGACCCTCACCATTTTAGTTGCCCTCCTTTGGACTGCCTCCATCCTGTCTATGTTCTTGCGGAGATGGGGTCTCCAGAACTGGACACAGTACTTCAGGGTCTCACCAACTGTCTGTACAGAGGGATAACAACTTCTTGTTTTCTGCTAGTGATGCCTCTCCCTATACATCTCAGTATCCCTCAAGACCTCCCTATTGCCTTCTCACATTGCTTGCTAACCTTCAGGTTATCTAATGTGATTACTTCAAGGTCCCTTTCCATTTTTTTTGTTGTTGTTACTATCTCCCCCCAATGTGTACTCTTCTCTGGGTTTTTGTTTCCCAAGTGCATTATTTTGCACTTCTTTGCATTAAATCTAAGCTGCCATATTTCTGACTATTCCTTCAACCTTACCAAGTCCCTTCTCATCCTTTCCACCCCCCCCCGCTGTGTATCAACCCTGTTGCCGATCTTTGTGTCATCTGCAAAGAGGCATACTTTTCCTTCCAGTCCCTCTGCAATGTCATTTATAAAGATATTAAAAAGGACTGGACCCAGCCGGCCCATTGACGCAGCGGTTGGCTTTCCACCTGTGACACCGGCAACCTGGGTTCGGGAATGGACTAGGATCGCTGGAGGGCTGGCCGGGGGGAGAAGGAGGGAGCATCCACTGACAGCTTGTCTTCTCCAGGGGAAGGGTGAGAGTGCAGTTCGGTGTCTGCTGATTCCTGGCAGAGGCTGGGGGTTCAGCATGACATCTGACCCACAATGCTTGGGGAGAGACAGACGTTGGCATAATCCTATACCTCATGGCACTTCTCTCCTCAGAGGAAAAACCACAAAAATTCACCCTGGCTGGTCAGATGATGGCCATCCCGAATCCGAGCTCCCGGACCTCCATCAGCCTCCTCAGCAGCACCCAGGGTCGTTGGATATGGCTGAAAAGGCTCTTCCCCTATGTAGGTAAGGGACCCTCCCAACGAAGGGATATGTTGGGGATACCTGGGCTGGCTGTGATATGGGGTGGTGGGGTCAGGTGCACTGTGATGGGGCAATCCATGTAGGGGCCCAAAGGGAAGTCCGGTCAGATGCGCGGGGGGTGATAAATACTATCATACAAAAACCAAAAGGACTGGACCCAGTACTGAGCCCTGTGGTACCCCACTAGTAACCCCCTTTCTTCAGAGTGGACTCCATTTACTATTACCTTCTGTATCTTGTTGTCCAGACAATGTTTTACCCAGGCTACCACCCTGGGACCCACTCCCAGGCTGGCTAATTTGTTTATTAATCTTTTTTGTGGGACTGTGTCAAATGCCTTGCTAAAGTCTAGGTAGGCCATGTCCACAGACCTTCCCTGGTCTACTACTTTGGTCACCCAGTCAAAGTAATCAATTAGGTTCTTCTGACATGACCTTCCCACTGTGACCCCATGCTGCCCTGGGTCCTGTGCCCCACTGGCCTCTAGGTACTCAATAATTCTTTCCTTCCAAAGTGATTCCATCACTTTGCCTCATCACTTTCCCTACCACAGAGTCCAAACTGACAGGTCTGTAGTTTCCTGTCTCTTTCTTGCTCCCACTTTTGTGAGGGGGAATCACAACTGCCCTCCTCTAGTCCTCAGGTACCACAACATCCTCCCATGATTTGTTAAAAAAGGGTAGTCAGTAGTGTAACTAGTTCTCCCCTTAATTCTTTGAGAATGTCCATATTATTAAGACCAGTGCCCCTCATTTCTCTACATTCTGAGTGTCTGTATCCAGCATTTCAGTGACAAAATGCTATGAGGTATGCAGGGACGGCCCTGCACATACCTCTCAACTGTCCCTGACCATGTCAGCCACCATCATCCATACAATCCCACCCAGCACGTCCTTTCATCCAAAAAAAAAACCTTTGGATCATGTATGGTAAAAAAATAAACCTTAATAAACTACATAATGTGAACACTTAAAATAGGAATTCCTAGTGTACATTTTTTTTTTTTAATCTTTGGTAACTGGGTAAGATCCACGTGTCTGTTTTCAGAGGCAAGGGGCAAGCTGGGAGGTTAAGTGACTTGCTCAGAGTCACACAGTATGCAAGTGAAGGCTGAGAGAATCAAACACAGGTCTGGTCTGCTGCATGTACCAAGCTCATTCACAGCTTGTTACTTTAACCTCTAGCCTATACTGCCAGATTAGATCATCCTATATAGAGACAGTATAGTATTATGCCTGCGTACTGTTTCTCCTGGGCTGATGAAAGGACAATGTTAAACAGTTAGACAGATGCAGTATAGGAATGGCAGTGAAGTATTGAACTGATGCCAACTCAACCCCCACCCTGCAGAGATGGACAGACATTGGGGTGTGCCTTGGGGTAATCGCCCATAACGGTCATGACATTTCATCTCACCCTAACCTGCAGACACTTACAAGTGTTGAGGTGTGCTTTGAAGTGTCCGGGCTTTACACTCACCTCATTCCATAAGGAAATATACTGAAATGGGTGCAGTATAGGGCAATGGGGTGAACTCTGTGGCCAAAGGGTCCAAGGCCTGCCACTGGCTGCAGGGTGTGGGTGGAATGGCATGAGCATTACTGCTGACAATCCTAAGTCACACCCCTGACACCTGTCAGTCCCTACAGGGTAGGATGTTAAGGTTGAAAACTCTAACACTCTGGGCATTTCCTGGTATTTTTATTCCAAGTTTTCAACATGTGTTTTTTGTGATCCTACCACATGAACAGTGACACTATCAGTTCGTTATCCAAAAGGTGATCTTGCACAGTGACTGCACCATTTGACACCACAGGTGAGAAAACACATTTCGAACAGGATGCGAAAAATGACAGCGGTACTGTTCATGAGGAGGTGTTAAAAATGGCAATGTTGAAAATCTGGAGTGAAAATATAAAAAAACTGGTGAAGTCACGAGTGTGCATAGAAACTGCGCAACGTAAACCCATAACATTATTAGTTTGGAGATTTTTTGCAGCAGATTTTCAACATAGACATTTTGGCATCTCTACTCATGCGGAGATTGGGTTTCCAGAACTGCACGCAGTACTCCAGATGGGGTCTCACCAGCTGTCTGTACAGAGGGATAACAACTTCCTGTTTTGTACTGGTGATGACTCTCCCTATGCATCCCAGTATCCCCCCAGCCCTCCTTACTGCCCTCTCACATTGCTTGCGCACCAGGGTGCAGGGAAATTGCACAATGCACGGTCATAACACAGTCATTTTATGGACGTCTGTCACCAAATTTTCAACATAGTCAGTTTAAGACCTCTGATCATGTACAGTGTCATGTGATTTTCTTAATCTGTCTTGAACATTGGTTTCGCACACCGACCACGCCAATGTGCACTACATGTGCGAAAACACATTTTGGGTGAGATGGGAAAAATGACAGTCATACTGTTCATAAGGAGGTGTGGTAAAATGGCAATGTTGAAAATCTGGAGTGAAAAATATTAAATATGCTTGAAATTACGAGCGTGCATGGAAACTGCATAACGGACGCTCGTAAAACAGTCATTTTTGGGAATTTATTCACCAAATTTTCAACATAGGGTTTATGGGGACCCACCTAATGAACAGTGTCACTGTGATACTCTTAATCTGTCCTGAACTTTGATTTCACACAACGACCGCGCCATTGTGCGTTACATGTATGAAAACAAATTTCAGGTGAGATGTGAAAAATGACAGCTGCACTGTTCATAAGGTGGGGTAAAATAGCAATGTTGCAAATCTGGAGTGAAAATATTAAAAATGCTCAAAGTTACGAACGTGTATAGAAACTGCGCAACGCACACTCGTTAAACAGTCATTTTGGGGAATTTTTTCACCAAATTTTCAACATAGGGTTTTTGGGGGCTTACCTCATGAACCGCGGCACTGTCATTTCATTAATCAGTACCGAAAGGTGGTTCCACGCAGTGACCGTGAAATCACCTTTTGGGACTGAATAACAAAATGACAGTGACTAAATTCATGAGGTGGGGTCCCAAGAACCCCATGTTGAAAATTCGGTGAAAAAATTCCAAAAAATGGCTGAGATATGCACCAAAGTTGAAAAAAAAAAACATTTATGCCATTATACAGCTTGCCGGCATTCCTTCAGTTCGCGGTCGGCTTTGAAGAATGGCGTGTTCCCAGTCCACCAAAGATCATCGCTACCAGGCCCAGATGTAAGTATGGGGTGAAGGGGTGTGGAGAGGTGGTAATGCAGAGGGTGGACGCGGGTTGGGGAGGGCAAGATAATCAACGAGGACTTTTTTTATTCTAGGTCTTTTTTTGTTTATTAAGATGACGAGGACTTTTTGCCATGCTGGGGTGGGCTCCCAGCATGGCACCTGGCAGTTTTTTTGGGGGGGGTGCAGTGGAGCCAATGGGGGATTGGGCACCCCTGTCAGTCATACAGTGTGCTGGGGGGGGGCAATCTCCTGCTTTACTGCCAGAAAAGGAAAATTTTTCTCAGCCAACAACAAGGAATGAAGTTTTGATATTAAATAACCAAAGTACAGAGGAGCAGGGATATACTGTGCACCACACTTTCTGTGGATTCCCTTTAACAGGCTGTACACAAGGCCAGTCAGGCGACCACTTCCTCTGGAAGTTGGTCAAGGAATGCTTTCTTTTCAGCTGCTTTTTCTTGTCTGCCGCTACGCCCAGTAGAGACACCACCACCCTAGGCTCACCCTCCTCTAAGTCACTAAGAATTTGACTACTATCAGACTGCATCACGGACCTTCCAAGTAAAAATTCGGGCTAGCTTTCTTTCACTGACAACCTACCACTGACGAGTCAGTCAGACACCTTTAGGCTTTCCCAGCTCAGCAGACTGTCACTCGCGCTGTCAATGTCAGCTGTTTGCTTATCAGATTTGGCACTCAAAAACAAGGATCATGGCATAGTCATTCTGCGGCCGTGCACTCACTGTTTTGCTGAGTAGAGACTTGGAGCAGGCATGAGACGCTACATTCTGCTGCGCTGATTTAAAGGGCAGAAGCAGGTTTGGATGAGGAATTGCGGGTGAGCGGGTTTTACGGCCCTAAATCGGGTCAGACCCATGAAATGTGGGTCACTTGGGGGCTGTGACATACCCTTGTCCTAAAGTCTCCCACAACCACCTTTCCAAATATTACCCCAGGTTGTCACCTTCAGTCCCCTCAGGGACACCCAGGATGCAGAAGTTAGCCAAACAGGCCATGTTCTCTAATTGTTCAAGCCATGACTGCACAACCGACTGTTCCTTTAGGGTAGTGTTCATGACAGCCAAGGCTTTCGTGGCTGCCCTTTCTGCATTATCACATTTGCTGATCACTCCATCCATTCTTGACTCCATTAGGGCCAGTCTATTTGCATACTGTTCGAGCTTTGTAATAAGGAATTTTACCGAAAGAGTAAGTTCATGTATGACCCACTGCAGAAAATAGAGGATGGCAGGTAATTCTCCTTGTGTATTCCCCTGCAATGGTACTAAGCCTGGTCACAATGATAGGCCCGCTGTAAAAGAGTCCATTTTTGCTGGATTCTTAGGTCTCTCCATTGTAAATTTTATATCTCTCTCTGTTCCACAGGTAATTTCCCATCAAACAACCAACAACTTAGCAGCAGCAGATTATTTAGTTTGTGCAATTAAGCGATAGAGTGCAGCGCTGCACTGCTCAGCTCCAGTACAAGTGTATTGAAGCTAAGCAATGCGGTGCCGCACTTTATCACGAAATGAAGCTACGGAGCATGCGCCATTTTGGCAAATGCCAGACTTTTCAGAAATTAAATAAAGTAAGTGGAAAGTGACAGAACAAGGAGCTTTATTTGCAAAACCCTTAATCTGGGGGGGGTGAGGCTTGCAGGGGTGGGTGATTTGGTCTAATTACAGTTTTCCTTTAAGGTCATCTTCCAGGTAGGCTGTAACTAGCAGAACTGAAAAGTGGCAGGATTACTTCCTATGTCCTGTTGGTCAGTTCCGTTTTCAATACACCCCAGCATGGGATATAGGATAACCATGCTAACAAAAAAAAATGTACGAATACACCCAAAGCTTTCTGTGCTCATGCTGTGGGACATACAATGGCAGGGCATACACGCAACCCCAGCCAATCAGGAGACAGAATACTGAATGCAAGTTATATAATGAAGCAGTAATACACAACAAGGTGTGGTATATCATGGGATACCATCACGACTCAGGTGCATTGTGAGGCACAAGACCGCAGTCTGAGTGACTCATGCGCCCAAGAAGTGTCACTATTCCATAATATGACAAACCTGGAGTGTGCTATTTCTATTATACAATGGAAAAAGACGACTTGAAAAGGCCGTAATTTTCAAAACAATAGAATTTGAGAAAAAGTAGTCCCAACTTTACTTTAACAGGTAAAAAAAGACATTAACAATTAAACAGTGAGCCTGTGCAGTGGTAGTGCTACCGCTTGCGATGCCAATGATCAGGTTTGGAAGGGAGCCCAAGGCATCAGAGGGCCAGCAGGGGGAAGGAGGACTGAGTATCTGCTGGACTGCGCTCCTCCTCTTCTGGGGGAAGGTGGGGAAGAGCTCGGTCCTCGACTGTCCCCTGGCACAAGCCAAGAGAAAGGCAGCCTGAGCCACAAGAAGTGAGGGAGACGTGGCAGACATCAGTGCACACACCTAGATGTCAGCTCACACAATGTCTCCCAGGTGAAGAAAACAGAAACTCTCTTAGTCATGGTGGATGACTGCCGGCCTCCACAGGCCCCGCACCCGACCACTCAGGCGCCTCCACAATTCTGGATCCGGTTCTGGCAGGTCGAGGGACTCTCTGCCACTCTGCCATGGAGGGCAAGCCATGGGGGACTATGGGAGAAGTAAGCCCCGAGGAAAGTTGGAGTGATGGATCAGGGAGGGCTGACCAGGACATTGGGCTCAAGAAAAAAAGTTAAATTTACCTTAGGAATGCCTGGTATGCTGTGACTCTCAGTCATCTGAAGTAAGCTCCTCTGAAGAGAATGGCAGTGTAGTGATTTATTATTCGTTATTAGGTCTCTGACTAGAACTTTTTTCTGTTGTTATATGTAGGGTTTTATAACCACTGTCAGCCAATCATCGCGTTTCTTTATTCTGTGAGATCATTGTATAATATAACATATTAGCTGAAATGAGTATCAAAAATAATGGTTTCCCAAAGTTTCTCCACTGACTTCAGGGGTAATTTAAATTTTTCCTGACTGGTGCTGGCCAATGGACCAGCTGAAGCGCTAAACACTTACGTACCAACAACCCTGGTTCACAAGCGGATTAGAGGAGTCAGAATCATGGCAGCCAAGACTGGAGAGTGCTTCCACTGACAGTAGTATGAGCCAGCTAGGGGTGGAGATGGTGGGTACCCAACAACACAATGGCCCCTTGCAGTGGGCTCGAAGCCTGCCATCAAGACAGAGGGTGCATGCACCCAGAGCACTCTGCATCATCCGAGGCTTCTGGATGGCTGGCATACATCATTGGGTGGATGGAAGCAAGAAAACAAGGGGGCAGAAAACCCCAGCTGCTGTCCGAATTATGACAAGGCCTAAACAAGTTATACCCCTGAACACAGGGTATAGCCCTGATAATAAAAACGCAAGTAAGATAGCACTCCCAGATGAAAAACTGTGAGCAAAATCCAGTTTTTTACTAGTAATGCAGATTATGCACCAAATATAACTCACATACACTGGGGGACAGTGTGTTAGTGATACATGGTGTGTAATTTGTGTTACCAGTAATGAACTGGATTTTGCACATCGTTTTTCATCTGGAGTGCTGCTTTATTTGTATCACCTTATGTGGGTCTTTTTCAGTTTAATTTTTTGGAAATACTCAACGTTAGTGGTGCTGCATTCAGCCTAAGTGTTCTCTATAACCCTGATGATGACTACAGCTGGTCAGGGAAATAAAAAAAATCTATGTAGAAAAAATTATTCCCGAAGTTGTCACTCTCGTAAGGATATAAGGATTAAAGAGCACAAAGAAACTGTTCTCTCGGGGGCGCGTGGCCTAGCATCAGAGCAAGATGGCAGCTTGAACTGAAAGCTCTGCTACCATCCCTTGCAATTTCCTCTTGGAAATGACTTTATGCCTTATTTACCAGCTATACCAGGCACAATACATCATGCTGATGCCATCCTCACTAAAATCGGGGGAATAAACAAGCAAAGCTACATTTTAAATCCCGGCAGCAAGAGTAATCTGCAAGAGGCCCTGATAGGCCTGAACACCCTTCCAGAACCTTGCCTCTAATCCAGCTGGAAAAGGGCCAACAAGCTACTGAAGTCGACACCTGCAGTCACAGCTCTGAGTCGATACCTAGTGCGAAAATGACAGAGGGCTACCAAAACTTGGAGAGGCTGATAAAGGACCTTAAATATGACTTGGGCACTAGGATGGAAGCCAGATTCAACAATGTCATGGCCCAAATTCAGCATCTACAACAGGCCGTGAACTCCACAGCGGAGCAAGTTGAAACCCATGAGAGACATTTGGGGGAACTGGAACAACGTCTTAGTAACCAAGAAGACAGAGCGAACTCCCAAGTGACCAACTTAGCTAAAGCCCTCAGAGAGATCACGTACCTAAAGCAGGCTATAGACAACCACGAGAATCGGCAGCGTCGTTGTAACATCAGAATAATAGGCCTCCCTGAGGGACTGGAGGGGAAAGATTGCCTTAAATATTTGCAAACTTGGCTTAAAACAACCTTGCAGCTGCCACAGGATATTACCTTAGAGATCCAGAGGGTGCATCATTCTCTGGGGCCAAAGCCATCCCCGGATCAGAATCCCAGGCATATCATTGTTAAGTTTCTTCATTACCATGACAGGGTTTGGGTTCTAGATACAGCGAGGAAGATCGGTGTTATTATGGAACAGCAGAGGTGTCTGAGTTTATATCCCGACTATTCTCACCAGCTCCAATTACTGAGGCAAGCGTTTGCAGATGTTTGCCACTTGTTGCACACTATTAACTGTCCGTTTATGCTCTCTTATGTAGACCACTTAATTATTAGACCACCTGGAGGTAATACAAAGGCCTTTACAGACCCAAGAGCTGCTTTGGAATATGCCCGGGATTTGGAGTCCCAAAAAGCGGCTTGAATTGAAACTAGGGCCTAGCCCAAAGGTACTCTCCGTTGTTGGCTAGGGGAGGGGGAGAGAACGCGTATATTCCAATCCACAACTCCACAAGGGGCCTATAAGGGCTGGATTCAGAGGCTCCCTCCTCCCCTGTCCCCCTGTTTGTTTTACCTTGGCACCAGCTTTTGGTAAAGACACTGGGTGAACGTAACTATAATGGTTGGACATTCTTTTTTCCCAGTATTTGAATATTTGGGACCACATTTTGACTCTGGACACTATTTATAGTCTTCTTTCAATGTTTTTCAGGGCCATGCTGCTTGAGGTTCTTGCGGGTTATGCAATGAAATGGGAGGGCGGCATATCAGCCAGCTACTCAGGGGAACAGCCCTGACAGGCTTGTGTATTAGTGCCCTAGTAGGAGAGAGCTGGACTGCAAGGGTACACGCTTATTTGAATTTACTATTTAGGGGCCATTTGTGGGGGTTTTGAATTATTTACTGACACAGTAAGAGCACTTCAGTTAAAGCTATATCATCCATTACAAGGGGGCAACCTGCTCCTAAATACACTGCAGTGGGGGGTGAGAACTCCCTCAGAGCCTCCATGCTGAAGGGTTTTTTCTTTAGATGATCTCTCTCTCAAGCAGCCCTTGAGCAGCAGGGGTGGTGAAGTAACCTCCCAGGTGTTTGCTCTCCCCGGGTCGTGCCTGAAAATAGGCAGGATTTGTCTAGTGCACTTACCCGGTCAACAAAAACTAAATAAAAAAAAATAATTAGTGTGTCCCCCTACCGGACTGTATGATGGGATTTCTCTACTAATTGGGATGAATGCACATATGTTTGGACGGTTGGCGTAGTTGTGTTTTGAGAAACAAGGGTCGAGGACTAGTAGAGCTTTAAGAATTCTGGCCTTGATCAAGAAGGCCTATGAGGCACAGAGAGATGCTGAAAAAGTAGAACCAGAGGAACTGGTTGGACTTGTCTGGAAGAAGGATCCTGAGTCTCTGATCCTGGTGCCAAATGCTCAGTGTACCTTACAGGGGGAAGTCTGCAACAGAAAGGATGTCAAGAATAAAATCCTCCATGCTGGATGCACCAGGCAATGGGAAATTGCCGAAAGGACTGCTGGTCAAGTCAAGTATTGTGCCTGCCAGAGCCCATGCTTATGCCAGACAGGTAATGGTCCAAGTTTATAATGTGTCTGATAGAGAGATTCGAGTAAATAGAGGTTGCACCCTGGCTAATGTACATTGTGCAGATACAGCAGTGCTACCCAGTAACAAGTGTTCTGGGGAAAATGACAGAGTGATGCCCAACTTGTTTGATTTTGGGGACTCCCCACTGCCAGCCGAATGGAAGATGAGAATCAGTAGAAAGCTTGCCCAGACATACCAGGTGTTTTCTTTAAAGGAATGGGACGTAGGATGTGTGCAAGGAACTGAGCACCACATCCAGCTGCATGATGAAAGGCCATTTCGGGAGAGGTCTGGTGCCTGCTGGCATAGATGATGTGAGACGGCATCTGCAAGAGATGCTTGCTGCTGGTGTAATACAAGAATCCAGAAGCTCATATGCCTCACCTATTGTGGTAGTGAGAAAAAAGAATGGGACAGTAAGGATGTGCGTTGATTATCGCACCTTGAACTAGCGGACTATCCCTGATCAGTATACAATGCCCCGCATCCAGGATGCTTTAGACTCCCTGAATGGTAGCAAGTGGTTCTCTGTGCTGGATCTTCGCAGTGGGTACTACCAGATCCTGATGGCCCCAGAACACCATGAGAAGACAGCCTTTATCTGTCTGCTTGGCTTCTATGAATTCATGAGGATACCTCAAGGAATTTCAGGCGCCCCAGCCACTTTTCAACGACTGATGGAGTGTGCAGTGGGGGATATGATCTTATTAGAGTACCTGGTATACCTAGATGATGTTATTGTGTTTGGCAGCTCACTGGAGGAACATGAGAGCAGATTATTCAAGGTGTTGGACCGACTGGAAGACTTTGGCCTTAAACTATCCATCGATAAATGTCAGTTCTTCCAAACCTCTGTAAAGTACATGGGACACATAGTGTTCACCGAGGGAATAGAAACAGACCTGAGTAAAGTTGAGGCCTTGACCACCTGGCCACAGCCCCACAATCTAAAAGAACTGCAAAGAGTCCTGGGATTCTGTGGTTACTATCGCTGGTTCATCAAGGACTATTCAAGAGTGATTCATCCTTTACTTAATCTTACTCGAGGTTACCCTCCTACTAACAAAAAATATAAGAGGTCGCTTTCCTTTGAGCCTGAGAGAATGTATTTCCGTCCCAATTAAGTATTTGGAGCCAGATGGACACCTGAGTGTGAAGCTGCTTTTCATGAGATTATATATCAACTTACCCACGCTCCTGTCCTTGCCTATGCAGATCCAGCAAAACCCTATGTCCTACACACTGATGCTAGCCTGCAAGGTTTGAGGGCTGTGTTGTACCAGGAGCACGAGAATGGACTGAGACCAGTGGCCTTTGCAAGTAGAAGCCTGACCCCATCCGAAAAGAACTATCTTGTACATAAGTCAGAGTTCCTAGCTTTGAAGTGGGCCATTGTTGACCAATTCCACGAGTACTTGTATAGGGCTAAGATACTAGTAAAAACTGACAATAATCCTTTGACCTATATGCAGACTTCAGCTAAGTTGGATGCCACTGGCCATAGGTGGCTTTCTGCATTATCTACATATGACTGTGCTGTTGAATACAGAGCAGGCCTGAACCACATAGATGCTGATGCTGTCTCCCAGAGGCCTGTTTCCTGAAATGACTGGGTCAGACTGTCAGAACCTGATATTCGAGCACTCTGCCAGAAGTTTGACGGAGAGGAACAAGCGGCCACAGACACAGTGGACTGTCTGGCGGATTGTTTGGGGCCCTCTGAGAATTTCATACCTGCTGCTTATTGTCATTTTTCTGCATTAGACATTGGTGCATTGCCTCAGCTAGACAATGGCAGTCTTCAGCAGTCTCAGTCCTGAGATCCTATGATCAAACCAGCTTTAGAAGCCCTCTACACAGGGAAAGATGTGTCCAAGTTATGCTCCACTGATTTGAGAACTGCATTGTTATACAAGGAAGGTTCTAAGCTGAAACTGATTAATAGACTGTTATACAGAGAAACAGTAGGCAGAAGGGGACAAATAGGCAAACAACAACTAGTTTTGCCCACTGCCTTCCGAGACTTGGTACTGAGGTCCCTACACAACCACATGAGGCACCTTGGTATAGAGAGAAAAGAACACTGGACTTGGTGAGATCCAGATTCTATTGGCCTAAGATGGTGGCTGATGTTGAACAACACATTAAAACTTGTAGTCGCTGCTTTACAGAAGAAAGCTTTGCCCCAGAGGGCTGCCCCCCTTGTTAACATCACCACCAGTGCCACAGTGGAGCTGATCTTCATTGACTTTCTGAGTTTGGAGCCAGATCAAAGAAATATTTGTAATGTGCTGGTGGTTACTGACCATTTTACTAGATATGCCCAAGCTTTCCCCACCAAGGACCAGAAGGCATCTACTATGGCAAAAGTACTTGTAGAAAACTTTTTTTCACTATGGGGCTCCACAAAGAATCCATTCTGATCGAGGGAGGGACTTTGAGAGTTGTTTGATCAAAGAGATGCTTTCTCTGTGGGGGGTGTGAAAGTCCAGAACCACCCCTTACCACCCCCAGGGGGGACCCACAGCCTGAACGTTTCAACTGCACTCTGTTAGATATGCTGGGCACCCTCCACCCCAAGGACAAGCCTAGATGGAGCCAACAAATCAGCACCTTGGTACATGCCTACAACTGCACCAAAAGTGATGCCAGTGGGTTCTCCCCCTACCGCCTGATGTTTGGAAGAGAATCTTGACTGCCGGTAGATATACGTTTTGGAGTTTCTCCTGATGGGGTTCGAGCTGACAACTAATTATAGTATGTGCAAAAGTTAAAGACCCAGCTAAATCATGCATACCAACTGGCTCAAACCATGGCTGCCAAAAGAAATCTGGCCAACAAAGAAAGGTATGATAAAAAGATGAAAGCACAGGAACTCCAGGAGGGAGATCGGGTATTGTTAAGAAATCTGGGACTGCATGGCAAACACAAGACTGCTGACAGGTGGCATCATCTCCCTCACATTGTAGTGGGTAAACTAGATGATCTGCCTGTGTACAAAGTAAGGCCTGAAAATAATTCAAAAGATGTTAAAACAATGCATAGAAATCATTTACTGGAACTTCCAGTGACATCATCGGGTGGATGGGAGCCTAGACTGAGAGCTCTGAGATGTACCCAGCAAATCCAACTAAATTCTCCCTTCTGAAACACTTCATAACTCTTCTGGGCATAAATCCAAAGTTACAGGATGTCTACCAAAAGTAATAAGTCAAAAGGACCAAGAAATATCAACTCTCAAGCCAAACTCAAACAACTAAAGCTAGATGAGGAAATGGAAGGCTTCACGGCACAGTCCCGTCGAGATCATACAAACTCTGAATCATCTTTTGATTTAGATGATGATGACTCTTTAAGACCCAGAAAAACTGAACAGACCCTACAACAAATACTCACCTCTGTACAGAAAATTGAATCCTCTTTAGCTGATCTCCGACAAGATGTTAAAAACATGGACTCACATATTGCTGATAATGCGGCTAAGATTACGGAGGTAGCAGACTCTCAAGACACAGATCAAAGAATTTTACTCTTGTTACTCCAGAAAGAAAGAGACACCCATGCACGGTTAGAGGATACCGAAAACTGCTCTCGCCGGAATAATTTTTTAATTCACGGAGTTCCGGAAGGGGCAGAAGAGGGGTTTGCAACCTCCATAGACTTCGTCCAACAGCTACTCCATTCAACGCTGGAAATTCCTTCAGATTTAGACCTCACAATGGACCGTGCCCATCATTCCCTGGTTCCCAAACCAGTTAATCCCGCGGCTAGGCCTCGGTCATGGGTGGTGAGAATGGTGCTCTTTCAGAGCATGGAATGGGTATTAAAAGAAGCTTGGAGAGTCAGGGATCTAAAATACCAGGGAGCAACTATTTATTTTGAACAAGACTTTTCCCCAGCCCTTCAAAACGAAAGGCTAAAAGTGCGCTCGGTAATAAAAGAGTTAAAGGGAAAAAAAATATCAGAGCGCAACTGCTATTTCTGGCCAAACTACGGCTTCACCTAGACTCAGGACCAAAACCCTTTTCGAATCTGCTAGAGGCAGCAGCTCAACTTAGAGAGTGGGAGATCCCCTTTCCAGACCTCGAACTTGAATTACTAAAGCAAAAGCTGTTTAAAAACGCATGGCAACCAGTGGGTAAACCGCAAAAGCGAGCTTTCCCAGGATCATTGCCAAAGCAACTGATGAAGGATGTGACTAAAATCCTACACCGAGCTGCGGGAACTACGAATCAAGCCAATAAGGAGTTGAACCCAAAGGCAGCGCAACACCATTGAAACATCATGGTCCAAGGAAAGGGGAAAAACTGACAGTACTGAAGCTTGTCAAGAACAGATGCACAACTTACCCAGATAAGTTACAGCCTGTTGATCAAAAGGGAAATATCGATATGATGTGGGCATAGTTAAAAGACAAGAGCCATACAGGTACTAAACCATCTCTCCTGGCTCAAAACATGAAGGGTTCTAGACTGTTTGGAAGGGGGATCCTCCCCTACCCCTGGTGACCTCCTAAATATTGATACTTTTTCATACTATTTTCAGTACCTTAATGATTCATAGGGAGTCAATTTTACGCCGATTTAACAAAGAGAGGGGTGGAATGAAGGAGAGAGATGGAGGGGAGCTATCTTCATTTAAAAAACAAAAGGTATTGTCAGACAATGGATAGAACAGAGCACCACCATAATTTGGTGGGAGGGGGGAGACTGAACTCAAATGGAGGTAATGGGAAGGGGGGACAAACATATGCCCACTCCTTGAGAAATAGTTAATAGAACTAAAGATGTTTGGTTCCGAGGGAGGAGGAGAACTTATTTCAAACTTTATAACAAAAATGGCTGGGTGTAATCTTGGAGAGGTGTTGACTCCTCATAATCCGGAGACGTTCAGCGCTTAACAGGAGCTATAAAATCAAAACTCCAAGTCTCTAATTTTGAGACAGCTAGTGTTATATACACTATACACCAAGAGTGAACCTGGTATCTCTCTACTCCACGGAGCAGGGGAATTCCCAGGGTTTCACCTAGGAAGGACAAAGCAAAGAGGACAGGAGAGAATTTCATCTCTTTTCCTCTTGGCCAAAGTTTTTTACTGTTGTAGTTAACCCTAGTTTTAAGGGTTTTTTCTGAAATGTTTTATTTTTTTCCTCCTTCTCTGTTTGTTTGTTTCCTGAATCCCCACATTTAATCTTTGAGCTTTTACAGGGAGAGGAGACAAAGGAAGTTATGTACAGATCAGTATTGTTTCAAGACAGTCACCTAGAAGTAAATCCTAAACTTAGAAAGATACTCTTATTTACACCCAAACTACCACAACCACATAAGATAATCAAATACAACACACAGACTCAGGAGGGGATATTTCCCCTTAGTTCCTAATATTTATTTATTTATTTGCTTTTGTTAACCGAGTAGGCACACTAGACAGCCATGTGCCTATTTTCAGGTGCGACCCGGGAGAGTTACAGGTAAAACTTCATACAGGAACAATTGAGGAAGCATTAGAAATACTTAGGAAGGTAGTTACAAGTAAATACTTCGTACATAAACAACAGAGGGAGCATAAGGAATACATAGAAAGATAACAGGCAATTCAGTGCTGGCTCTAAAGCAAGGTAGGCATACATCGAGCAGTTGAGAAACAGAGAAGAGTGTATAAGAAATACAGGCAGTTACAGGGCTAGCTCTAGGGCAAAGTTGGCACAAAATTCATACATGTACGATTGAGGAGACAAGAAACATAACTAAAATAACAGGCAGTTCAAGGCTGACTCTAGGACAAGGTTGGCATGGTGCATTTAGAGTAGGATGGGCCAGGCAGGATAAATCTCGGTGGTGAACAGGGGGAACAGAGATGATGGAAGGTGCCTGCAGAAAAGGGGGGGGTGCCCTAGGCAAGTGGTAAGTCCAGGAATCATGGCCAGATTCAGAAGGAGAAGTGCAAGTCATGCTATTGATTAGAACAATGGCTGCCCTAAATATTTGCTCTTATAATGTAAAAGGGATTAATTCCCCTATTAAAAGAACAAGATTATTACAAGAACTGAGAAGGCTCCAGGGAGATGTGATCTTTCTTCAAGAAACGCATCTCTCAACAACAGAACATTTAAAACTGAGAAGAGCCTGGGTAAGTCAGGTGGTAGCAGCCTCCCACCCCAAATCTAAAAAAGCTGGAGTGGCTATACTGCTGTGGAGAGGTTTGAACCTAACAACAGATACAACAGAGAGTGCTTTTCAGGGAAGATTTGTGAGATTGTCAGCTCAAATTCAGGGGCAGGTTATACACTTTGTTAATATATATGCGCCCAACTCACAACAAGGAGAATTTTTTGAAAAAGTATTCCAGAAATTGACTCATCTGGCACAGGGCCAGCTAATTTTGGGAGGCAACTTTAACACAGCCCCCAACCCCAGAGAGATAGATCCTCCAGCCAAATGACAGGAAATCCCTAATGTCGCTTATGAGGGAGATGGATTTAGTGGACATTTGGAGAGCCCATCACCTGAAAGAAAGAGATTATACTTTCTGCTCTAATGCACAAGGCTCCTACTCCCAAATTGACTTATTCTTTACCTCTGTCATGGATCTACACAAGGTGCTAAACTCACAGATACTAACAAAGACCCTATCCGACCACTCCCCTATGTCCATTCGCCTATCCCTTCCACCCCAGGACAAATGAACACTTTGGAGACTGAATGTCTCCTTATTAAATAACAAACCCTTTGTAACAAAATTAAAACAAAAAGTGGAAGATTTTGTAGAGATTCACCATGGTACTAATTCTCGGGCTTCTCTAAAATGAGATACACTTAAAGCAGTCACCAGGGGGGAGATAATTAGCTTTGCTTCTGCTCAGAAAAAGCTTGCCAGCTTAACACAAAACAGACTACTAACAGAAATTAACTCATTGAAACGAAAACATAAATCCACCCCAACAAACTCAAGAATTTTGAAAAACTTAAGGCAAGCAAGAGAGAAAGCAAGATATTGAAAACAAAAAAGTGGAAGGATATTTACGATTCACTAAGCACAAATATCATGAGGTATTGGGCAAAGCATCAAAACTGCTAGCTTTCTGACTTCGGAAAGCTTAAGCAGATAAATACGTACCATACATTGAGGACAGGGGACATCCTGGCCATAAATGGGAGTCACCTAAACAGATTGCTGATCAATTCAAAAAATATTATCAAAATTTGTATTCTGAAAATCAAATCACTCGGCAAAAAACACAAAACTTCCTGGAGTCCATAAACCTACCCACTCTTCCAGAGACAGCTAAGGAGGATTTAAACTGCCCTATAACAGTAGAAGAAACATTAACAGTTATTAAAAGTCTACCCTCAGGAAACACCCCAGGTCCGGACGGGCTCAGTGGAGAATATTGCAAAAGTTTAGGCCCAACATTGGCTCCGATCCTCACGGAGGTTTTTAACCAATCTCTGGAAGAAGGTAAATTTCCAGAAAGCTGGACACAATCGATTGTAACTGTTATACCCAAGCCAGGAAAGGAAAAGATCAAATGTGAATTCTTCAGACCTATAGCCCTATTTAATCAGGACCAGATAATATTTACTAAAATACTCTCAATTCGGCTCCAAAAATATATAGAATTGGTAATACACCCTGACCAAACAGGTTTTATTCCCTACCGCCACCTAGCTAATAACATCAGAAGGCTCCTAAACATCTTACAGGTAAAAGAGGCTATACACTACGCTGCATTAGCAATGTTTCTAGATGCAGAAAAGCCCTTTGATAGGCTAAATTGGGAATATCTGTTTCAAGTATTGGAGAAGATGGGCTTAGGGGGCAACTTTTTAAAATGGGTACAATTGGGATGCCAGCAACCACAGGCTATGGTAAGAGTTAATGGGACCCTCTCCCCCTCTTTTAACATTGCCAGAGGCACCCGACAGGGTTGCCCCTTATCTCCTGATCCCCCCAAAGGACTGGAAGGTTTAAAAAAAAAAAAATATCGGACTTTATATGGGCTGGAAAAAAACAAGGGTTAGATGGGAAATACTCACAGAAGAGAAGGACGGGGGGGCATGGGGCTCCCGGAATTCCCGAAATACTATATGGCAGCCCAACTGTTATAAGTGCTGAAAATGCTAACACAGTGGAAGACTCATGGCTGGCTAGAGATAGAAGAAAGGAAGTGTAGTCCAGTCCCCATCAATATATTACCATGGAGAATTCTCCCCAAAGATCTAAAAGGGATCACTAACATACTAACCAAACACACTATGATGCTCTGGCTCCAAGCAAGAGAGACATGGAAAATAACTAGACCAGTTTGGAAGTATCTCCCCCTTACATATCTACCAGATTTCCCTGTCCCAAAAACAGACCCAATCCTTTTCAGACGGGCTATGAGGGGTCTTATATACCCACAACAGTTGATTGTGGGGGAGACCCTCAAGTCCTTTGCCCAGCTCCAATCTGAATTTGGACTTCTAAACTCGAACACCTTGAGATTCTGCCAATGTACACACTATATTACACATATAGTCAGGCTGAGAGAATTATTACAAAATCCAGCGGACCCTGTGATGTATACACACCAAAAGAGTGTTCTCAGGGAATCTAAAGCTTACATTTCAAGGATATATAAAATCTTAATGGAAAATAATGGAACCCTGGCAATACAAAAAGTGATAGATCATTAGGGAATGGAGGTAGAACTACTTATATCAAACCAAACTTGGCGGAAGATTTGGATGGGAGTTCAAAAGACAACAAACTCACCATCGTGGCGGGAGTTTAGATGGAAAATTAATATTCGATTTTTCAAAACTCCATCTATATCATATCATTATGCTACCTCCAAAACAAACAAATGCTGGAGAAACTGCTCGGCTCAGGGCACACATCACCACATTTTTTGGGACTGCCCCAGACTATCCCCCTTCTGGATGGAAATAAATGCCCTGACAAGAAAGATTTTGAGCTTAAACATCCCTTTGAAATTTGAAAATATGGTTTTAGATGATCCCCCCCCCCCAAGAACTAAAATCTCTAACAAGTAGATACCTTTTTAATGTACTCATAGCAGCAGCCTTGAAAGCAATTACCCAAAAATAGCTTAGAAAGGACTCTCAACGGGCAGCTGATTGGTACCATAATATTAAGCAGATCAAGGAGACAGAGGCTCTCACAGCTAGATTAAGATTATCCATTGAGAAATTTAATACTAGATGGCTCCCTTGGTTTAATCACTGGGAGGAAAAAGAAGGCACTTCAGTTCTGGAGCAATTACTACATGAATAAGAGCCTAATGTGAATCAAATCCTAAACCACCCTGGAGATACACCAGAGGCTGGACCTTGGGGAAGGGGAAAGGAAAAAAAGAGGGAAGGGGAAATAGAAATGAAATAAAAATTGAAAAAACAAGTTTAGTGGGATCAGGGTAGACAATATCAGAATAAACTACAAATAGGTGCTCAGCTGACTGTCTTATTAATTTACTAAGTTTTTAAGTTATGGACTTTACTTAACCTATTATAAAAACACGGCAAAAGAAAAAGTAAACAGGAGAACATAATTTATAACAAGTTTATTGTATGATGATTGAATGAATCTTTAAGTAAAACTTTATTGATTCTTTTGGTTACTAAAGCGTATAATTAAGTAGCTTGTATTAAACTATAACAAAGTACACAGAGATAAAGAGGTTCAGAGGTAGATATCCGGAGTACAGGAAGAATCCCAGGACTAAAGAAACAGGATGAACATGGGAAAGGACCTGTACTCTTCCGGAGTTTACCAAATGGAGACTAATCTGTGGGTTATCACAAGATGCAACTCTGTAGAAACTCTCTGGATCTACAATGGACAAAAGGAAAAGGAAAGAAAAGAAGAGACATTATTACTATATGGTTGAATACTTGTGGCATACTGTGTTTGTGCTTTTTTTTCTTTTTTCTTTTTTTTTTTTCCTTTACCTGTTTACCTTCAAGAAAAATGTAACGAGAAGGGGGGCAAACCCTGTATAATGTACCAGTTTCCTTTTTAAATAATAAAATTTGAAGTTCAAAAAAAAAAAAAGAAATCATTTACTGCCCGTTGGACAAATCTTGATTGAGTCTGAGCCCCCAGAAAGTGCTCCCTCTGGACCAGTGACCCGAGCTGCTGCTAAGCAAAAGCAAAGAAATTCTGCACCTACAGATGCTGAGTTAAAGTGTTCCCCACAATTCCCAGTTGAACATGACTGTCAGTCCATGTCAGAGGAAAGTAAGTGTGACTTTGAATACTACCCTTATTGCGAACTGAGTCAATTGTTTCAAGGCAATCCCCTAGTCAATCATGGAGATGAAGCTGGGCCTTCCGGACTGCCTAGGCCCCCAGCTTTGTCCTTGAAGCCAATGCTCCCAGAAAGTGAAGTGCAAAGTATCAAGTCGTATGACATGGAATCACTGTGCATGGTAGAACTGTATGAGCCTTCAGAGGAGGAAAATGATGAAATGGAACAGACTGGTGATATACCAGAACAAGAAGAGTATTCTGAGTGCCCTGATGGTCCACTGGCAGTGCAGGAGAGCTCTTCCTGTGAAACAAGTGTTGTGACCCCTGAAATTGCAAATACTGGAGCTGACAGTGCCCCAAGTTCTAACCCTGCTACCCCGAAACAGACTCCCCCGGCCAGTAAAGATTATGCTGAAAGTGAGGACCAAAATGCAGAGACTGTAACAATTCCCCCTAGAAAGACTGGTAGAGCTGTAAAGCCTGTAGTACGCCTCAGTTACGATTCTCCTGGGAGGCCTGTGGATTTGCCTCTCAATGTGATCCACAAAGAAGTACATGTGTCCCCGAGCTCATTGCCCAAACTGAGCATAAGCGCTAACTCCAGGTTACTTGTTTCACCCTCTACATATGGTACCCCTGCCCCATCCAGCCCCAAGCTAGCTGATAGGGAAGAGCCCCCTCTCTTCAGGTTTCATGTGCAAGAGGTAATAACCTGAGTACAATGTGTGTATAATGCTGTGTAAAAAGTAATGTGCTGAAAAGTATCAGAAATGTGTTTATGGCAAAGGTGATATGGTGACTAATTACACGTATAAGCCTAATATGTTAGTGATGTAAATGTATATGATGTTGTATTGCAGTTTATAAGGGTACCTACTTGACGCGGATGCCAAGTTTTCCAGGCCAGGAAGGGTGTAACCCCCCTGCAAATGGGGGCTCCTAAAAGTCTTCCAGGAGCTTGCCTGAATGCTCCAAGTCTGGAGGTGTTCGGCGTTTAAGCTGCTTAAGTGTGAGTGCTTTTAGAGCCTCTGTAATGTCTCTTAAGAGCTGCCTGCTTGTAGCCATAATTAATTGAAAAGGGGGGACTGTGTGTTCTAATGCCTGAATCCCGCCCGAGCTACTGTCAATTCCCTCTGTTTCTGCCATCGCTACATGTGCAGAGGGAGCCTTGTTGAAAGATATAACTGTTGGCCAGAAATCATTTAGAGTGACTGAGAAAATGTAGTTTGTCTAATCTGTCTTAATTTCAGCACAAGCTGTTTCAGTGTAGCTCCTTCATTTTGGTCCTGAACTGCTGACTTGGACCAATCAGGACGATAGGGAGACCTTAAAATGGAGCCTGTGGACTAATCAGAACTTGGACTCTCAATTTTGAGCCAGCCACAAGGGGATTGTATGGGCAGTGACTCTGGGAAATGTAGTTTTGTCCTTGGCACCTTTTTGCACCAACAGAGGGAGCCCTGCAGTGACTGACAGCTGAATCCACCAACAGAACTGGTGTGGAGCCAAAGGAAATGCCCTGATCTGTTACTGGAAAGCTCAGATCAGTAGTGACAGTGAAGAGAAAAGAAGCCCTGCTTCTGCTGCGTCGTGTAGTTTCGCACAGGAAGCGCGTGTGAGGCCCTGAGTTTCGGCCTGCAGCCATTGTGAGTGCCAGTTTGGACTGAATCCGAGTTGTGAGGAGAAAGAAGCACCAGTAGTGTGGAAACCAGGCTCACCCTGTAGAAAACTGGAGATATTGCTGAATCGCGCTCGGTCTGTCAGGAACTGAAGCTGCTGTGTGTGCTCCCGGGTGTTCTGCAGTAAGTGCGATAGGGATCGAGGAGCAGCCTGCCTGTTATAGTACTTCCCATTTACATATGAATGTGCGTAGTGCTTGTGGGGAACCGCTATTTCATGTCCCCTGTACTGTGAGCTGTATACTGAAGCTGGAAGCAAACCCCAGCTGTGTCAGACTAAATCCATTTGTTATCAACTGCAGTTGGGTCCAGTCGCAAGGACCTTGTCTCCATGCCCTGTTGTTTCTGGCAATTCAGAAAGAACATCCACCATCCAGTTCTCAGCTTGGGTATTGTGAGTACAAATCAGGGTATTCTCCCTGCAGCCTGTTATCAATTACAAGTGTGTCATCTGATTATTGCTGTTTCATTTCTTCACGAACTGTGCCCCAGGGCTCCGGATTATAATTTGTGTGTGCTTGTGTTTTTTCCATCAAAGGGCCCCAACCAGCTGCAATGACCCTGGCTAGCCCCCTACCATCCTGGGTACCCAGAGTGTGACTTTTTAGGACCCTATATATGTGCACAGTACTGTGATGTGAACTTTGCAAAAACTAATCAACCTGATTGCCCCTTCCCGTGTTGCTGTTCCCTAAATAAATCAGATTCGTTGTTGTTATACTATATACTATCTGTGGTGTCAGTACATATAGAACCAGTATTGCATTTTGCTGTGTATGTTATTTAACCTTGTTTTACAGGGGATCCTCAGAGACATGCTGCAGAATCAGTCTCGAGGGTAAGTGGTATCTATATGTGTGAAAAAGAGTTCATATGTGGTGTATTGGCAAGGTAACTCCCGTGTACTGTGTGGACCACTAGTGGGAACAAAAGGGGTTGCAGTGTCCCAGAGGGCTGTACTCGAGCCAGTTTAATTACTATTAACCCTGATTTCTGGGTGGAGGCACCCGTCATAGAACCTAGGCCCCTTAACCTGTCACTAGCCTGACAGGCAGGGGTAGTAGCCCTTGGGATAGCGCCACCTAGGGGTTATTTATTTATTTATTTGTAAATCGGTTTACAATCGTTGAGCCAGAGGCTCATTTCCAAAGTACCTCGTCACATTGAGGACAAACATAACACATTTAGGTTACAGAATACAAGTAACTGAAATTAGAGTTACACATATTGATTTCATACATTATACACTTTAGTACCATTACATTGATACAGCTAGCACAAGCTGGTTTTAACAGAGGTAAGATGCACGGGGGAGAAGGTGGGGGGGAGGTGGAGTGCTGCCCAGCGGGCGTTGTCAAGTGTGAAGAGATCGAGGCCACATTTAGAGACAGAAGCAGCTGCAAGTGTTAAATAGTTGGCTCTGAAGGGCGGTTTTGAAGTTGGAGATCGTGGGGACATTGGAGATGGGAGCAGGGAGATAGATAAACCAGGATGGGGCTCTGTAGCAGAAAGACCTCTGACCATGGGTGGTCCTGGATCTGGGGACCAGTAGAGTGGTCTTGTTGGAGGTTCGGGTTGCAATAGTGGGTGGGGTATAGTGGATGGAGGCTGTCACCCCAGGAGGGGAGAGCCCAAGTAGGGTTTTTTTTGTGAGGAGGCAGGTTCGATAGTGTAGCCATTCATCTAGGTTAAGGAGTTCAGCCTCGTCATAGAGTTGACGTGTGTGTGAGCCTGGGGCACCAGTAATCAGCCTGCAGGCCTTATTTAGGGTGAGGCGAATTTTGTTGAAGGCAGTCGTGTCAGTAGCACCATAGACAGGCAGGCCATAGTCTACAAGGGACAATACTGAAGACATAACAGCAAGTCGGAGAGCATCAGGGGGGAGGCAGTTTTTATAGCAGTAGAGGATGCCAAGCCGTGTATTAGTGGTGGATGCAAGGGCATCAATATGGGTGTGGAAGGTGAGGGCTGAATCGAAGGTAACCCCAAGGTATTTGTAGGAGCAGACTTATTCAAGTGGTTGTTTGGTACTAGGGAGGATAGGGAGTGGGTGGTTGCTGGCTTTGTTTTGGGGGTGGGCAAAGAGCATTGTTTTGTTTTTTTTAAGATTGATGATGAGTCTGTGCTCCTTAAACCAGGCTTCAGCATCTTGTAGGAATGTTGTAGGGAGTCCTAGAGGGAGATGGGAATGCGTTGGGTGGCAAAAATGACAGCATCGTCTGCATGCATAAGAATTTAGCCAGAGCATGCACTGGGCAGGGTGTTTAGATAGAGTGAGAAGAGAAGGGGGCCGAGGATGGAGCCCTGGGGTACCTCTGAGCGGATGGGACGGGTTTCAGAGAGTGTCCCATAGATTTTTACACACTGTGAGCGAGCGGATAGATAGCTCATGCATCATGCGAGGGGGCCAGTAGAGAAACCAGTGTGACAGAGGGCATCCAGCAGAAGAGGGTGGGAGACAGTGTCGAAACCCTTTGAGAGGTCAACAAACACTGCACCAGCTAGGGAGCTGGCATCCAGGGAGGAGAGTAGGAAATTGGAGAACTCAATTAGTGCAGTGCCAGTACTGTGACCAGCACAGAAGCCGTGCTGCTCTAGGCATAAGATGTTATGCTTAGTCAGATATTCGGTGATTTGAATGGCCACCACTTTTTCTAGGGCTTTGGAGATTGGTCGGTAGTTGCTGGTGGAGGACCTGTCACCTCCTTTATGAATGGGTGTGACTATGGCTGTTTTCCATGCGGTGGGAAATTGCCCCAGGCAGAGGGATTGGTTACGTAGGCTGGGGAGTGGGGCAAGGACTTCATCCAGCACCAATCTGAGAATACTGGGGTCCAGGGAGTCACTGCCGGGACTATTGCCATTTAATGCTTTAATTAGGAGGGGTCTGGCTTCCTGGGCAGATACCTTGCATAGGTGGAAGCCTGGGCATTGGAGGACAGGGGGAGGTAGGCTGGGGGGAGGATCAAAGAAATTACTGGGGAGGACAGAGCTATGGTCAGTAAAGGAGGTGTTAGGGCAGTTAGCAATGCAGGCAGGGTCAGTGGAGGTAGAGCCATCAATAGTGAGCTGGGATGGGGGAGGGAGCGTGATTTCCCATTTAGCTGTTTTGTATTGTCCCAGAAAGCCCAGGCAGACCCCCCAGGAGGAGAAGGTGAGGGTGGCCTGGTAATGGTCGGCCTTGGTTTTACGGACGGCCCATGAGCACCTGTTCCGAGCAGCATTGTAGGCTTGTCTATCAGCCATCCGGCCTGTTTCAATGGCAAGGTGCCAAAGGTAATCCCTATTTCTTGCATTTGTAGTAGGGCAGGGGTAACCCAGGGAGCATTATGTTTTTTGGATCGAATTTTGGTGAGGGATGCAAAGAGGTCACACGCCTTGTTAAAGGTTTGGAAGAAAAAGGCGAGGGCAGTGTCAATGTTGGGTGCATAATGAATGGGGGACCAGTTAATCTGGGTGAGAAACTGTTTAAGTTTTATCAGCCCACCAGGGCAGAGGTGCCTGCGGAGTGTGGTCTGGGCATTGGGTTTGGGAGTGGGGGCCACCCAAAGAAATAGGATAGGGGAGTGGTCACTTAGGGAGTATGGGAGGACCTGGATGTTATGGGTTTTTGGGGGACGGTTGGTGATAATTACGTCCAGAAGGGTACTGGTTCCTTTTTTTGGGTTTACTCTAGTGGGCTGGAAGATGAGTTGCGTTAGGTCTTGGGCAGCAAAAGAATCTTGGATCGTGGAAGAGGAGGCACTGAGCCAGTTCACGTTAAGGTCCCCTACTAGGATTTGTTCTGCCTTGTGGTGGAGGGTGGCCAGATATTCAGTTATAGATATCAGCACTGGGTTCTGGTTCTTTGGGGGAACGTAGGCAGTGGTGAGATAGAGAGGGCCTCTGGGGGGGCTCAGGAGTGAGTTTGAGGGTAAGGCCCTGGGCCCCATTCACAAGAACGGGGGCAGGGAGAGCTTGTCCCAATGATTGTGTCCCTGGTACAGATTGCACAGCCTCCCCCACATTTGCCTACTCTGTCCTCCCGGTATAGGGCATAGCCTGGGAGGGAGACAAAGGAGTCAGGGGTGGATTTGGATAGCCAGGTTTCGACCAGGGTTATGATGTCTGGTTGATGTACCATGGCCCAGCACTGGAGGGCATCAAATTTTTTCAGTAGGCTGCATATGTTCATGGAGGCTATTCAGAGTCCAGTGGACCTAGCAGGAGGGCTGGAGGGGGCAGGGCCTGGGTTAGGATGTATGTTGCCAGATAGGAGCAGTAGGAAGACCAAGGCTCTGACCAGGGGGTGGCAGTATGTCAACTTCCGGGGGGACGCTGGGATGGTGAGGAGGCCATAGGGAAACAAGAAATGGGCAGGGTTCGAAGGGTCGGGAGGGCGAGGATGAGTTGCAACCATGGGGAGTCAGGATAGGCAGTGAGGGGGCAGCTAGGGGTTGGGTGTCATGGGCCAGGGTACATGGTCAGTGTAGGGTGGGATCGGACTAAGTCAGGGAGAGTTGGGGGTGCTGGTACAAGTGGGCCCGGGAAGATGTCTGGCTGATGAGATGTGGGTACTAGCATGTAAATGAGGGGGAGACATTTGAGGAGAAGGTGTACAAACATAATGCCTAACAGTAGTAGCAGGGCAGAAAGGTTCATGTATCTTGGCTGCCCCTCAGAAAATGTGGATATCACTTTGGAGTAGTGGTAGGATCACAGACTCTGGTGGACAGGGTACAAGGTTCAAGACCCTGGTAGGGTGGGTGAATTAGGACCTGCGTAAGAATGGGGATCCAGGTTCTGGAGGACTCAGAGCAGGCTGGGTTTGGGCCAAATCCAGGTTGGAAATAGTGACTCCTAGTTACATTAGTATTAAGTAGATTAGAGGGGAGGTGTTGGGGGGCTTGTTTAATGTCTATGAGACAGTTAGATGGTTTTATTATGTTGGGAGAAATGGGAAGGGTTTTCGTTCCAAGAGTTTTACAAAAAAAAAAACTCTTCAGCAGTCGGGGAGGGGCTAGGAAATCTTGGTGTTATGGTTGGTTAGACATGCCACACAATATTGATTTTTCTGGATCACTTTGGTTACATGGAACATTAATGGGCTCCGAATGGTAGTTAAAAGGAAGCGGGTGTGGACCCAATTAAAAGACAAAATGAAAGGTGACGTTGTGTTCTTGCAGGAGTTGCATTCTACAAGGGAGGAGCTAGAAGGGATGCGTAGTTCATGGTGGGGCACATTGGTGGCATCTTCTTTCACCTCTAAAGGTCGTAGCATAGCCATCTGGATCTGGCTGGGATTTTCTCACAGGGTCCTATCATCTGTGACAGACCCCCAAGGGCGGTACATCATAGCAGTGGTTGAGATGGGGGCAACACCCACAATGTCGGTCTTAGTTTATGGGCCTAACATAGATTCACCAGAGTTTTTCACCCATTTGGAAACCATTCTGGCACCATTCCCAGATGATATTATAATGGGAGGGGATATGAACACTTATTGGGACCCACAACTGGACCACTCTGGGTTGAGGAGAAGTTCAGTTCCTCGAGTGTTAAAACGCTCCACCATCTGGCAGAAGGCAGGGCCCTTCAGGAGGCCTGGAGGTTTTGTCACTCCACCACCAGAGAATTTTAGTTCTACTCCCATGCCCACAAGATATATTCCAGATTGAATTATTTATTCCTTACGAAATCTAGGCTGAGAGACATAACAGAGGCCTCCTATGGATCAATACTTATTTTGGACCATGCTCCTTTGCAAGTGGTGTTGGAGGGAAAGGAGAAACCTAGGACAACCCCACTCTGGCGTATAGACCCCACCCTTTTGGTGGACCAAAAATTCCTTCTGCCACTAAAACAACATGTTGCCGACTTTATCATTTTAAATAGACCTGGGGACACAGATGTTAGGACTATTTGGGACGCCCTTAAGGCATTTGTAACTGGACCCCCTTCTTTCTCTGTCAGCAGGGCTGCTCCTCTCACATCTAGGAGCCACCAAGAGGGGTGGGGGTAGTCACTATTAAATTTTATCTTTTGCAGAAACTGTGTGGACCCATTACTTCTATTTCTCAGCCTGCCATCCTTAGACAGGCAAACCAAGTGTGGCAACTACCTGGCTCACTCCTGGGGGTACCATTTAGCATGGCCATAAACCTGAGTCCTTGGGAGAAAGTGGTTGCTCAGCATTGTGCTAGGTTTGTACTTCTGGACAGGGGCACCCAAGTAAATCCGGACACTAAAAGCAATAACTGAAATGTCCAAACCAGGAATGGGATTTTAGAGTGTGGCTTTTATTCACATAACACAGAGAATAATAAAGCAAAGATAGCCCCCCACAGGGCTACTCTCACTGGTAATGCAGAGTACAGAGGTACAGAGCACACTTCTTCACTACTAACCCTCAGGTTCTGAATGGATCTGGGCACACACAGCCCGAACTGGTACACTTCTTCTGCTATTCCTTGACATAGCACCCCGGCCAGTACTAGAACACTTTTCCATATGGCATGGAGGTTGATGGTGGCTCCCTAAACCACCCATGAGCACTTTCTAGCTCTAAGGGAAAATCCACAATCCCACATCTGGGTGCTTTCTTCAGACACTGGCCAAGCGCATGAGAGAAAACCATAGGTGCCCAAACTGAACCCGGAGAGGTAAACCTGGTCACTCCAGATTGGGGGTCTCCCTCCTCTTGCTCTTAAATCTATACTCAGCCATTCATTTGGATACAACACTTTTCTTACGAACTACTGGTTGTAGATGCTATCTCAAAATGTTTAGCACATTTAACATTCCACATCTCTGGAGGTATTCCGACTTCAAAAGTACTGTAAGTGGCTCTGTCTTTAACCTAGACCCCCACTGTTGCAGATGCTTCTAAGCCAGATACAAATTCAAAGTTCTGTACTTGGCAAGTCTTCCTGTGACCCCACAGTAGGCAGATACTTTTACACTAAACTCTGTCTTGGTGACCAATGTCTCTATTTCAGAGCAGAACTCATCCAAGGTATGCAGGTGCCCCAAGGCTTCTTCCCACAAATGTCTCAGGTACTCACAAACAAATCGATTCTCAGGCAGCTTCTCCCTGTCCAGGCTGGCACGGGGATTGCCCCTGAATTCCTGGAATTCCCCCCATCCCTCCGGGGATGGGGCACTGGAATAACTCTAGTAATGGTCTCTACCACTTCCTCTGGTCCCTTCTGTGTTCTTCTCTAGGGTGAGAACACACAACCCCTTCTTTCTCTGGTAGCTCTATATCAGAGATAAGCTCTGAAGAGCTGCACACAGCAGCTCTCCTCTCCCTCTCGAGTCTCACTGGAAAACTGACTTGAAGACTGACTTGAATTTCCCAATGTTCTACTGCTAACCCCCCTGCAGTCAGCATCCCACTGTGGCTTATGCTGCTGTGAGAATTCTATGGTGACATCATCACTCCAGCTCAGCTGAAACTGAGAACAGAGTGAGACAGTGTGAAACCCATTTAACTGGTATCCCACAAGCTGCCTTTCCCTGCCTGCCACTGGTTCTAAGTGGGATTCTAGTAACCCCTGGGAACAAGGGGGTTACTCGTTCATTCGAGGTGAGACCATTTTCCTACTCCTCATACAAAAAGAAGTTGAGTCTCAAAAGGGAACAAGCCCTCGAATGTCAGATCCAAAAGTTAGAAAGGGAACATATGGATAGGCAGGATAGGTCCAGGCTGTCAGAGCTAAAAGCCCTGAAAGGTGAGCTGAACCATGTTTCCAACCAGCTTTGATGGGGACAAAGTGGGAAAATGGCTGGCAGGCATGGTTAAAAGACAAAGGGCGGAGAGGACCATTTTAGGAGTGGAGTTGGGGGGGGGAGGTGACATACGACCAGCAAAAAATTAATGATGCCTTTAGAACTTATTATTCCCATTTGTATACCACCGAGGGGGCTAATCCAGAGGAATTTCTAAAAGAAGTTTCCTTACCTGAGATTGAGAAGCAGGACTTGGAGAGACTTGACTCCCCTATCACCAAGGAGGAATTAAAGACAGCTGTGTGGAGGGCTAAGAGAGGGAGTGCCCCAAATCCTGATGGGATCCCAGCTGAAATTTATAAAATGCTTTGGGAGGAGTTGGGGCAATTGATGTTGGATATGATAGTTTAAGCCCTGGGGGATGGGGCACTGCCCTCCTCACAATGCCTTGCCACCATCACAGTTTTGCCTAAGGCAGGAAAAAACCCTCTGAAGTGCTTCTCGTATCGCCCAATATCACTACTTATTTCGGATGTAACGCCTTCTCCCCAAACTTGTTCACCCAGACTAAGGAGGTTTCATGAAAGGTAGGCAGGCTAAACATAATATCAGATGTGTGTTGAACATCATGCACAATAGGCCTGGGGGGCCGGGGGGCCTCCTGGCATTAGATGCAGAAAAGGCCTTCGACCGTGTTGAATGGCCTTTTATGATGGCTATTTTGTGGAAGTTTGGTTTGAGCCCCCTTATGATGAAATGGTTGGAGGCATTGTACCAGTCACCTCGAGCTCAAATCCTTACAAATGATATGATCTCTTCCCCCTTCACTTTGACAAGAGGAACTAGGCAGGGATGCCTCTATCCCCTTTAATTTATGTTCTCACAACTGAGGCTTTGGCACACAGTATTAGCTCTAATGCTCATATTAGGAATCATAGGAATACAGAGCTAATGGACTTGCATCCTACATGCTCGCCATCTAATTTTTAAACTCTAATTTTTTTTTACGTGCATCCCATCTCAATTTGAATGCTGTGGTTGTTGGACTAGCCACACCCTCTAAGGGTATCCTGTTCCAGTTGTGCACAACCCTTTGGTTAAACCACCATGTACTGCGCACTTTCCTTTTATGTGGTGCTGTTAGTTGCATGGGGTGGGACCTAGTGTTATATGTGCTTGTGTTCATTTCAAGACCTTTAATATTTCAAAGATCCTCATTGTTCCATGCTTTGTGTACCAAACACATATCACCCCTCTTTCTTAAGTCCTCCGAGGAGAACATATTTAACTCAGTCGGGTCTGATAATTTTTACCAGCCATATCATGAAGTGCCCTGGTGGCTCTCTTTTGTATTCTCTCCAGCAGTACTATATCCTGTTTTTTGTATGATGTCCAAACCTGTGCACTGTACTCCAAAATTGGTCTCACCAGGGATGTCTACAGTGGTAATATGACAGCCCTACTTCTTGAGGTTATATGCCTAAGGATACAATTTAGTATGCTGTTTCCTTTTTGAGCTATATTATGGCAATGTGGTGTAAAGGACATATAATTAGATACCATAATGCCCAAATCCCTTTCCTCCTTGATTGTTTTCAAGGAAGTATTTCCCAAATTGTAAGATATGCTAGGGTTACTGTTTCCCAAATTCATAATAAAGCATGTATCATAATTTAGTGATAAATGAAAGCACTTTATCCATATCTCAATATTATCTATAGTTGCTTGTAAATCCGATGAATTTTGGCCAATATTTATTTCTGCACCTATCCTACAATTGTCCATGAATTTTTGTAACCAAACAATACTATGGTTTATTTGAAGTGATGATACATATAAATTGAATAGACAAGGGCCTAGTACCAAACCCTGGGGAACTCCACTAGTCACTTCTGACTGTTCAGAAAACTCTCCTTTAATACAAACATGTTGGTTTCCATTTGTTAACCATTCTTGAACCCATTTTATAATAGTTGGATGGATAGTTAGTTTGCTCATTTGTTGTATGAGCTCTAGATGGGTGAGCTTATCAAAAGCTTTTGAGAAATCAAGAAATAGTACATCCACAGGTGTTCCTACATCTAATATATCTATTACGTTATTATAGAATGCCAGCATATTTGTCTGGCAAGATCTTCATTTTACGAACCCATGTATTAAGGGGTTTCAATGGAAGGGAACACAGCATGTGATATCGCTTTTCGCAGATGATGTGCTTTTTTTTCTATGCTGTCCTCGGGAGTCAGTGGTGGAGTTGACTCAGTTATTTGAGTGGTATGGTCCCCTCTCAGGTCATAAGATTAACTGGAGTAAGTGTGAGTGGATGCCGAGGAGAGGGGACACCTATTACTATTGCTCAGACTTTGGTCCAGCCAACTAAATCATTAAAATATCTGGGCATTCAGATCCCATCTAAGCCTTCCTCCTTGGTTAAAATTAATATGAAAGGTTTGATATCCAAAATAAAGGATGACTGTACAACTTGGAAGGCTTTGCCGTTGACACTTCTGGGGAGAGTGAACCTCATCAAAATGTCTGTGTTGCCTCAATACCTATATTTTTTCCAAACAGTGCCTCTGAAAATTCCACTTAAATATTTTAAAAATATTGAGGGAGCTATTACTCAGCTGCTTTGGAATAACGAGAGACCTAGGATTAAAAAATCCCTTTTGTGGCTTCTTCAGAGGAGGGGTGGTTTGGGACTCTCCAGTGTGCGACATTACTAGTAATGGCAATGTTAAAAATGTTTGGCAGCTCAGGTAGCTCATATTCAAGACATGTTAAAAAGCTCTGCAGGACAACCGGTTTGGGTGGAGATGGAAGGGTCTACCGGATCCTCTGTATACCATGGCAACTTGGCCCTATGCTGGAGAGTGGATTCATTGAGTTTCCCATCTAACCCTTGTACTAGGACCATGGTAAAGTCCTGGAAATTGGCTTATGAGATGATTGAGATGGAAGGAGGTTTGTTCCCTCAGTGTTCTATCCATAGGTTATTGCAGCAGGACGGAGGATTGTTCTTTTGGGATATGCCCATATTAAAAAGTTGGTCTTCAAAGGGGGTTTCCCTATTACAACATGTTTTAAGGGACAGGGAACTCCACTCATTTAATGATTTGGTGGCAAACAATAATCTTAGCCATTCTCGTTTTCCCCTGTATGATAAGCTGAGTTAAACATTCAAAATATCCCCTTATAGACAGGATCAAGGGTGAGAGGGTGTCCCATTCCCCTTTGGAGGAGATGTTCTGGGGACAATCTAAAGATCCTATTTTCAAATTATTGAGAAGAATGTACAAATTACTGATAGGGGCTCTGTCTGATCATATGAGGGCAACAAAAGATAAGTCAGAATCTGACATATATCCTGATGGACTGACTGGAGGGAACTGGAATGCCATTCTGCACTAAATGCTCAGTTAACAATAGAGTTAGGGGTATCCAGTATAATGTTCTTCATAGGACCTATCATACCCCTTGGCTGGCCCACATAATAAACTCTGGTGACTCCCCGCTTTGCCCTAAACGCCAGGTACATAATGAGACAGTTTACCATATGATGTGGCAATGCCAATGGGTCCAGAACTTTTGGAGAGGGATCCATGAGATCCTCTCCAGACTAGTGGGAATTCCCCTCAGACTGGATCCTGCGGAGATTTTGCTGGGCCTCCCCCCCCCCCGAGTGAGATGAGTGTGATGGTAAAACAGAATATTTCTCATCTGGCCCTGTGGAGATTGGGTAACATTATGGGTCTGAAGGTCCTAGCCACCCACTGGAGGCGTGCTACCACCCCTACTGTATCTGAATGGGTCAACTCCCTCTTGGACTGTATGAAATATGAAAGAATACAGTACATGGTCAGGGGTCAGCTGAGCAAATTTACAGATATGTGGTCCCCAGTGGAGGAAACCCTGGCTCAACTCTGGTTTCCCAAGCTTTTAAGGGGCCACTTCTATTTAAATAGGTAACGTTGTTCTAAGAACTTGCTCTTGACTTTGTTCCACTTCTGTATTACAGTTGGAAGTTAGTTCAGTGACAAGGATACAGTATCTACATCAAAACATATGATTCCTGCTCATGCCCTAGATTCCTGAGCTCAGGTGTTCCACATTATACTCCAGAATATTAGTGGCTCCTTGACTGTAAAAGTTACCACTTCTGTATTACCCATGATGGTATGTCTTCTATGTTATGTACCTTTTGATTATTAGAAGTGACTCCTCTGTACTGTTGGCTTAAATAAAGTATACAAAAAAAAGAAACTGTTCCCTCAATCACAGCAATAACAGTTTTTTAGATAACTTCTCTGGTATATCTATCTAAACTCCCTTGCAATTGGTATAGCGGGCCAGCCCAGCAACACAGCAGCAGCACTGTCATGTGCAACACTGGTGACCCAAGTTCAAGAGTGAGTCCAGCATGCTAGAGGACCAGCGGGGGGGAGAATTGAGTGATCCAGTGGTGAATGGGAGTAAACAGAGAAGGCCTAAATTTCCGTGGTGCATGTTTTTCTTTCTACCAAGACCCTGATGTGTTTAAGGTACTTATTTTCGGCCACCAAATACAACAAACTGGCGACTACTGATGGTGGAAATTTTAACAGCTCCAGCTTACTGAATTACACCATTTTGTGACTTTCTGCATTGGAGGCAAGTAAGCAATTTGGAACTGTGGAGTATCATGGCAACTTCAACCAGCTTTGAGATTTTTACAGGAACAGACTGGGATACATGTTCCAGACGGTTTGATCAGTGGTTATTACTTAATCCTGCCATAAAATCTGCAAATGTTGAGGGACAGGATATACTTATTTGAGCTGCTTTTTGTACTTTCTTGGGGAGTGAAACCTTCAAACTTTTATGCAGTCTGTGTGCACCGGACCAGCTGGAGGATTTGTCATATCAAGAGCTAATACAGTTTAACAACTTTTCCAAGAGCTGAACGTTATAAATTCTACAGTTACCAGCAGAAACCAGGTGAGTCATTACAATTATATTTGGCTTAGATCAAAAGCTTAGCTCTCACGTGTAAGTGGAGCAGGGAGCATCTTGAATCTAATTTAGCTGATAAGTTTGTTATGGGGTTGAATAATGAACATTGCATTCAGCAATTACTTTCAGTAAGTGTCAAGAGGTCTGCTGATGAACTTTTACAGATGGCACTAATGTATGAGGCTGCAGAAAATGAAGCACATGCTAAGATGAACACTAAAAATGAGATACAAGTGTCTGCAGTAAACCCAAAATTGAAACAGCTCAAACCTAGGTCTAAGCCACTGTTTTCAAAGAAAAATTCAACCACTCCACCCAAACTGCATGGCCAGTACAAATGTGCATCATGTGGGTCGTCTCAGCATAGCAGGGACCAGGCAAATACCACCAGCTGGGTGTCCAGAGGTGGTGGTGGTGGTGCAGGTGGGATACAAGGCATGCTCAGAGGGGGAGCAAGTGCTGACTTTGGCGTGCCACTGGTGGAGTTACCTGAAGATGTCATCAGTATACGTACTGAGGGGTGGGAGAAAAGTGGAGATAAAAGTTGGCAGCAAGAAAGCAGATGAAGCCACACAAGTCTCCCGCCACTGTCATGGTTCCTTGCTCCACATTAGTGACTCCCAGGGTCTCCACAATAGCTGGCCAGGTAAGATGGGCCCTACTCCAGAGAGAAATGTGGGGGAGGTCAGAGCAGTAAGGGAGGTAGCCCAGCAGAACCTTTTTTGCTAGAGGTGGACTCCATGGTCAAGTGACAGGCTACTGGCAACAGTGGAAGGAGACCCAACAAAAAATAATTGGTGTAGTATTTCTGATTTTATCACTGACTTTGGCAGGTTATTTCATATTCCTACCACCCTCTGTGTGAACCAGTACCTTCTCTGCTCACAGAAACATAGAATTTGTTGGCAGAAAAGGACTGCTTGGCCCATCCAGTCTGCCAAAATGGACCTGGACTAGTCTTTCTCCACAGACTCTAACTGGTTCTCCTTGCCTATTTTACTATTCCTTTATGTCTATCCCACACATGCTTGCAGTCCCCTACTGTTTTTGCCTCCACCACTTCTGGTGGCAGTCTGTTCCAGGCATCCACCACTCTTTCAGTGAAGTAATACTTCTTCACATCCCTCCTAAATTTCCACGCCTCCAGCTTCATCGCATGCCCTCTGGTCCTGGTGCCCTTTCTCATTTATAGGAGACTCCCCTCCTGCACCCTGTTCAACCCCATGAGGTACCTGTAGGTCTCTAGTTTGTCCCCTCTCAAACCCCTGCACCATTTTAGTTGCCATCCTCTGGACTGTCTCCACCTTTTCTATGTCCTTTCTGAGGTGCAGCCTCCAGAACTGGACACAATACTCCAGGTGGGGTCTCACAAGCAAGCAATACAGTGGCAGCACCATCTCCATCCTCCTGATGGAGATACTCCTCCCTATGCATCCCAGCTTCCCACTGGCCCTATCCACTGCTTTGTCACATTGCCCTGCCACTTTGAAGTCATCAGATATGTAAGTAATAAGGCACAAAGGGGGGGTTGTAAACCATATTTTACAGCACAGCCAGGGGCGTAGTAAGGCACAAGGCCAATGGCCCAAGTGACTTCAGTTGCTGGTCATGCTGTAAATTATGATTTACACACACCCAAGTGCCTTATTGCGCTTATAAAATTGTCTCCTTTTTTTTTTACTTTTGACTATTGGGAAAAGTATGTTTATTTGTAGAAAAATAGATTTACTTTGTGCATTTGTGATAAAATAATCCTTCTGCCCACTGCAAGTGAAGTCATTGATGATGTCATTGTATTATTGCCTACTTTCTTCTTCCTGTTTTTTTTTTTCTCTGTTGTTCCTCACATTCAAGATATGGAATGTTTGCTGACTTGTGGTTCTGGAATGGCACGATAAACAGCTCCCTGAAGTGGCTCCCAGATCCAAACCAACAAAATCGGTCTCCTACCTCAAACAAATCAACATACCTTGCCAGCAAACAGAGACTCGAACAGAAGAGGGACCCCTGCAATAACCAGAACCACTCCGCTCGCTGAACCCAGTGAAAAACTGAGTAAATAGAGCTCCCCTTGCCGCACGACCCGATCGCGTGGGAAGAGAGAGCCACTCCTGCAAGGCCCAACTCACCCGGAGCGTCTGGCTGGCTTCAAACCTCAGTTTTCCTGCACAAACCACCGCGCAGCCCCCCTGCTTTCTCAACGGTGCTTAATCAGAAGACCGACTGAATCCTTGGCTGCCCTCACAGCCCAAGCCTTGGGAGCCCCCAGTGTGAACTGATCCCTCTGGTCACTGTCTCTTGCCAGAAGTGGGATTCCCAGGTGGGCTTCCCCTGCTGATAGTGTACCCAATCACGAGGGAGGAGCCACTCGCCTGTGTGGCCCCAACCAGATCAGAGTGAGCGGCCTGGTCCTTGTGGTTCAAAAGAACTCCTGCTCAGTTCTATACAGCTTTCCACAGCTTTGCTCAGTCAAAAGGGACAAGAGGAATATATATATATAAAAATGAACCACTCCTGCTGATCGAGACTTGGACAAAAATGAACCCCCTACAGTTTTCAGCTCGGCTTCCCCTCCCCAAACTGGATGGAACTTTGCCTTCATAATAGATTTTCTCCACTTAATGACTCGACTGCTGGGGAGGAAAAAGTAATTCTGTGTACCCCTGAACTAACTGAATCCTCTAATTTATCTGCAGCTTTTCTAACTAGCTCTACTTATTCACCCCTCACACTGATGGCTGCCAAGGGAGGGGAAAAGGAGGGGAAATGAAACCCAACCAGCCCAGCCAGCTCAACCAATCCCTCAACCAGAGCAAAATATCCTTCGGGCCATTTCAGAATTTAGAGAAGAAATGAAGGACTCATTAAATCAGGTCAGGGCTGACCTAAGATCGCTGAAGAGTCAGGCAGATGAGGCGGACCAGCAGATTTCCCAGAACAATATAAAAATCAATGCCCTGGAATCAGCCATTCTTTCCCTTGTGGAATCCTAGTTGCACTGTTCTCTCAGGCAGGAGGACACAGAGAATAGAGGACGGAGAAAAAATCTTCGGATCTTTGGTCTGCCAGAGGGCGTTGAAGGCTCCGATCCTATGGCTTTTGCTGACCAGTTCTTCAGATCCATCCTCGCTCTTGGGCCTGACTACCCCCTTGATTTTGAATGTGCCCATCGTGCCCTGGGCCCCAAACCTAAGGCTAAAGATGCCAGACCTAGATCTTTTGTTATCAGGATGCAAAGCTTCCAGATGAAGGAACTGCTCCTTAAAAATATCATGGCAGAAAGGGAGGATCATGTATGGAAATCATTGCATCATCATCGATAATAACTATGCTCCCTTCACCCAAAGTCAGAGAAGGGCTTACGCCCCACTGTTCCCTCTATTAAGATCCCAACAGATTAGATTCTGCACCCTTTACCCAGCCAAGCTGATTGTACACCTCCCAGAGGGTCCTGCCTTATACATTTCTGCCATGGAAGCTAAGGAAGACCTGTTCAAGAAAGGGGTACTTAAAGAGCGACTCTTGACTCAATCTGGACCCTCGAGGAGCACACCCCAGGGACAATCACAGCAGAACAAAACCCCTCAGTCCAATATGTGCCTGGAAGAAATGCTCCAGAAGATTTGATCACTGAGAAACCCCTCTGTGATGGTGGACCAGTAATAAGTCCTGGTGGTGGGTGACTCTAATGATGCTCTTCTCAGGGAGGTTGGGTGGGGGGATGTGGGGAGCATCAGTCGGGGGTTGACCGTGGTGACCCTACTTCTGGGCGCCATCCCAACAGTCCAGCATCTTAATAAAGGGATACTAAGCCAAACTACTTCCCGCTACCTTGATGTGACTGTGGGACAGTAATCCTCCTTGATGGCGGGCAACTTGCTTGGCTGGGGGGGTACATGGTGGTGCTTAGTTGGGCTACTGGATTCTCCCTCCTGGTGCAGTCCCTCACCCTTTCCTCCCTCCCTCCCTCCTCGGACCTCGGGGGTTCCTGTCGGAGGACATGTCCATGTCCTTGGCGGGCTCCTAGAGATGTTCCCTCCTAATAGGAGAGCCTTACGTCAAGAGCTTCTCCCCCAGGTGAAAAATAGGAAAACTCAAGCCAAAATTCTCAATCAAGATCCAAGGGACTTGGGACATATAAACAATGCTTTGGACCATAACATATTTAACACAAGCTTTAACTTCCTTAGTTTCTAAACAATATTCATGTCCGACAGGGAATGTCCTTGAATGTCGGAAAGGGAGGAACTTACGCTCTTCCCCCCTCTCCATCCCTTTTTTTTTCCTCTTTCTTTCTTTCCATTTTAAAGGGCCTTTATTAATACAACATATAGGCCCCTTAGTTCTTCAGGAGTGATTTTCTCCCTCCTGTCTGGCTTCCTCGGGGGGGGGAGGGTTAGATCTGGGATTTCACCCCTTCTCCTCCTCCTGAATTTTTTAGTTTACCAGTTCATTTCTCCCTCTTTTTTTTTTTTACTTGATGAATATTCCCCCTCCTTACATTCTGGTATAGGACAAGTTAATTAATAGGTGCCCGGTGACCAGTATAGGAAGGAATCAAACTGGGTGAAGGTTCACAGGATTATAGGGATGGGACCACTTGAGGGTAGGGACAAATTGGTGGATGAGTGAGATCCCTTGAACCAACCTTAGGCTTTTGCTTGAAACAATCGGGGCCAGTTGGGAGATAATATAAATGGTCTCCCTATCTTTTCTTGACCAGGGAACCGATCCATGGGAATGGGTGCCCGCTCCCAACTGGGGGCCCTATATATCTGAGAGTTGGATCTTCCATTGAGAAGTCTTTCCCAAAAGAGGGGAGAGAGAGGGGAGGGAGGAAAAGGGGGTACCGGGAAGGGGGAAAGTGGGAACAAGGTTGGAACTTAAGGGGGGATAGGTCCAGGGGAGTGAGGGATTGGTTCTTGATTGTCCCTCTTTCTCTCTCATTACCCTGAAAGAAGGAGGCCTGACCACATAGGGATTTTAGGGAGCCCACACTGCCCATTTCTGGTGAACCTTTAGGGTACCGATTAGCATCCTCTGAGGATTCTCTAATAAAAGAGATCCTCGATCAATGCTGATTTCCTTTGGGAATCGGCTTGAAACTACGGAAGGGTGGAATTTTATTCCCACCCTAACAATGGAAGCACTGATATATAAAGTTCTGTTAAGTTATGCTGTTTTGTCAGCTGTGCATGGTTCAGGTTCACAACTTTGTTATTTATTTACAGTTCTTTATAAAGTTACAGTTAATGTTGCAGTTAACCTTTGTTCAAGTTACAAAATTAGAAGGAGACGCAGGAGACAGGGTACAATATTTCAATGTCTTGCTTTATTACAGAAACTTCAGAAATGTTTCATAGGGAGATCTAACAGATATTTGAAGGAGAAACTGATCATGGTTGGCAAATCTTCTCACATTGTCTGGGGGGGAGCGATCTGGGTGAAGGTGGACTGGGATGGCCTGGAAAACAGAAAAAAAAATCGTGAAAGTCAGAAACTTAAAATGACAACAAAAGTAATTAGTATTAAACTCAAAGAAGTAAAAAGAGAAGCAAAGAACAATAAACCTAAATGGCTTCCCAACCAGTAAGGATCTATTCTATACATGTAAATGGCCTTCATAACCCCATCAAAAGATTGCGAGTGATGCAGCACTAAAATAAACAAAAGGCAGATGTTATATTTATACAAGAATCCCATCTTTCAGACATCAAACACCAAAAATTAACATGGGGGGTCGATATGTCATTTATTCTTCATCTCATCCGAATGGATGTAAACGGGGTGTGGCAATAATGATCCCATCTACTACCCAAATTAAAATAAACAAAATACAATCTGACAGATCAGGACGCTATATCATTATTCAAGGTTGCCTATATTATCAAGAAGTTACATTAGCCAATATATATTTACCTCCACAGACTAAATCACCAATAATCCAGCAAACCCTAAATAAAATATTAGACCTCCTCCAGGGGCAATTACTAATGGCAGGAGACTTCAATATGACAATCACTCCAAATCTTGATTCATCTAACCCCAAAGTCTACCATCTTTCAACTCCAGTAAAGTTTTTCAAAACCCAACTTGAAAACCTTGGCTTGGTGGACATCTGGAGGAAATTTTTTCCCTCAGCCCCAGGTTTTACATACTAATCGGGAAGATTCCACTCATACTCTAGACTAGATTTTTTTCTTCACCACATGCGAACAATTCTCCTCAGTGAGAGACATAACTACTTGTCCAAAAATATTATCTGATCACCACCCTTTGCTATTAAAAGTAGATATGGGTAAAAAAATGAAACAAACACTCTGGAGACTAAACCCCCATCTTCTAAAAGATAAAAAATTCACTGATCAAATAAAAAAAAGAATCTCACAATTCTTTGAAGAAAATGCACCATCGGCTGTTTCTGAAGCCATACTATGGGAGGCCATGAAGGCCACCATAAGAGGCGAGATCATTGCCTATGCCTCAAGGAAAAAAAAAAGAAAGGGAGAGGAAATATAATGATCTTACCAAGATCTTACAAAATCTTCAACTGCTCTATAGAGAGGGGGATAAAGAAATACAAACAAAAATTAGAGCAACTACAAAATAATAGATGAAAAGATCCAAATGTCTCTAATATATTTAAAACAAACAAATTATGAGGGTGGATCCAGGGGAACACGTCGGTTGGTGCAGAAGTTGAGAGCAAGGAAAAATGCAGTAACAATACTAAAAATCAAACATCCTCAAACCGGTAAGATAACCCATAGAGAAGAAGACATAAGACAAGCCTTCGTTTACTATTACCAACAGCGCTATACCACACATAATACCTCTTCCCAAGAGGACAGACAAACTTTTCTAGCTTAGTTACAACTCCCAAAAATCTCAACAATACAAGTTCAGAAACTACAAGCCCCAATATCAAATGAAGAAATAGAGGCCACAGTCACTAAACAATTTTTGGGTTGTTGCCCCGGCCCTGATGGATACATCAACGAATGGTATAAAATCTTCAGTAAAGAATTAACCCCAAGACTTCTAAAATTATTTAGAGAAATGGCAGCTGGGAATGCACTGCCCCATCATGGGATTATGCCACAATTGCCGCTATCCCAAAACCTAATGGAAACAAATTAGACCCCTCTGCCTACCGCCCAATATCAATATTGAATTCAGACTATAAAATCTTCATGACCATTTGAGCCAAGAGAATAGAAACAATCCTCCCAATGATAATACATCCAGACCAAGTGGGTTTCATAAAAATAGTCAATGGCCGCCTGTCGGTGCAGCGTGGATTCCGCTATACGCCAGCGACCCGGTTCGAACGGATCCGGTCAGTCGGAGGGCGGCCGAGGGGAGTAGGATCGAAGGCCTGCTGGACAGCTCTCCTTCCTCTGGGGAGGATGTGGCAGCACTCGTGTGCTGGGGACTCCTGGCGGAGGCTGGGAGTTCTCACGTAGCCGACGCTTGACATGGGTGGGGAGGAGGCGGGGCAGATGCTGGCATCATTGCATGTCCCCGCCTCCTCTGGGGAGAAAATAAGGAGGAAAAAGATGGCGGGGCAGGACCACCGATGGATGAAGCCCTCCCTGGAGAGCTCTGATCGCCACTCACGCTGCAGGACCCCAACCAGTCACAGTTCAGGGTCACGGCGGGGCCCACGTGTCCGCCTCCGGGGCAAGCCGGGGTGACCGAGGGTCCTCTGCAGCTATAGGTGGTGGTAGAGGTCTCCGGGGGCTGTGACCAGGGCGGAGGATATAGCCGGTGGTCCTGCCAGGAAAAAGGGTAAATAAAAAAAAAAAAAATAGGTCAACTACGGACAATGTAAGAAAATCCCTAATACTTATGGAATACATCCAAACTCGGAAGATCCCAGCAGCCTTTATAAGCCTTGATGCAGAAAAGGCATTTAACAAGGTATATTGGCCTTTCCTTTGGGATACATTAAAAACATTCAGCTTCCCGGACTCATTGCTGCATTGGCTGACCCAAATATACCTTTTGCCAAAAGCTTATATTCGGATAAATGGGGGACTTTCCTCCCCAATCTCAATAGGTCAGGGCACAAGGCAAGGCTGTCCTCTCTCCCCTCTACTCTTCGTACTATATCTTGAACCACTAGCAAGGGTGATAAAAATATCAAAAAAGGTGGAGGGTGTTCCAATGCAGCAATCTGAAAATAAGATTAGTCTTTTCACGGACGATCTACTTCTTTCCCTTCTATCCCCTACTGACTCAATCAAAGAGACATGGAAAATGATATTACGATTTGAGGAATTGGCTGGTTTTAAATTAAATATTTCAAAAACTAAGGCCCTCTTATACAACTGTACCCCTCCAAACACTTTAAAACAAAGCCTAACAATTAAATAGCACTCAACCAAAATAAAATATCTTGGCATACACATTCCCCATAATCTCCATGTAATCGAACTAATCAATTATGAACCCATTTCCATAGTGATCAATAAAGATTTGGATAAATGGTCCATCCTTCTACTATCTTTATTTCAACGCATCGAAACCATTAGAATGAACATCCTACCCCGCCTATTGTACTTGTTCCAAAATATTCCATATTTCCCTTCTCAATATTATTTTAAGTCATGGGATAACATGATATCAAAATTTGTTTGGAACAAACAAAAACCACGAATTTGTCTTTCTATACTAAAACTACCATCGGCTCAGGGTGGCACTAATCTCCCGGACCTCAAAAAATATGCAGAAGCCACGTTTCTGAAAATTCTTCTTTTATGGCTCTCTGATCAGTTTGACTCCCAATGGAAGAAACTGGAATTCCACCTAAATGATATGTATGATATTAAAAAAATAATTTTTTCTTCTTCAGGGAGGACCCCTCCATTGAGAGACTTTACTGTATCACCTCACAGGTCTTAAAAATTTGATTTAAAATGCAAGAAAAAGAGCCACTCCAATCAATCAATGAGTACTGTAAGATAATTTCAGAGGATGATCTTTTCATTCCATCCCATCCCACAATTACTTAACCTTTTCCCGTTGGCGCAGATTAGGATTAGAGCAGGCTTTCCAGTTCTTGGGACCAAATAGGATCCTACCATTTGAAGAATTAAAACTTAAATTTAACCTCCCAAATGTTGACCATTTTAAATACCTCCAAATCAGAAACCACCTACTATGTAACAGAATTATTCAGGTCAAACTGAGTCCCCCCTCCCCCCCTTAAAATTATTTCTTGACCACTCTCAGGGACAATATTGGAACCATTTAATTGGTAATCTATACAAAATGATGCGAGATCAATCTAAAGAATCTACAAACTCAATACTAGCTAGTTGGGAATGAAGACTTAGACCTTGTTGCATCTAAAGAAGAATGGTCCTCTTCATCTTTGCGAGTGGTCAAAATCACCCAGTCTCATATTTGGAGAGAATACTTTTGGAAATGTAGATCAAGGTTTTTCAGGTCACCAGCAAGTCTGACTAAACACCTTCCGATTGAATTTGGGTCTTGTTAGAGGGAATGTAGAGCTGAGATGGCTGACTTAGCACATATAATGTGGCAATGCCCACGCCTAATGCCCTTCTGGTTATGTATTCAAAAAGAAATCAGTGAGGGCCTTGGGAAGTGTGTCAAGCTCACAGCCGAAATGGTGCTCATGGCTGTCTACCCGGATCGTTCTCCCCCATGGACAAAAACCTTGCCTCCCATTCTGTTGTTGGCTGCAAAAAAATATTTAACAAAGAAATGGATGACCAAAGTAATACTGAGCATACAAGACTGGAGGCGAATTGTGAATTCTATATATCAAATGGAAAACATCACAGCAAAACTAAATAACCAGGCAGATAGGTTTGCCACTCTCTGGCAGAGATGGCCAATTTATCATGCTAGGGTTGATCCTGATTATTGCCCATAGCAGGTGGGAGCCGGGGGGGAGTGGAAATGAGAATAGAGTAGTGTCACAGAATTTTTCAATTTTAATAATAACCTGTATCAAATATAAAAGATCTTCATGTATTGTCTACCTGTACCATAACAAATCTGAAGTAAGTATAGAAAATGTTTTGATTGTAAAATGTCTCCTGATTTAAAAGAAAGAAAAAATTCAATAAAAATATGTTTAAAAAAAAGATATGGAATGTTTACCATGGAATACATGGATTCAAAATTCTGCTCAGTTCCACTAGCAGAATGTTTCTCTCCCAACACACTTTACACACAGACAACAAAGGCCTTTGTTACAGCAAGACTCAGTTGTCTCACTGTCACAGCAACAAGAAGAGAGTTCCCTGATAAGCAGTTAAAGACAAAAGGGGGATTTTTCACTGTCAGCAAAGAAACCGTTGTAGTGAAAACTATAAACATAGTTATTGGCCCGGATATTCAAACTGCATCAGGCTGTGGCGCAAGCATGGGAGCAGCTCAACTTGGCTGCGCAGGGGTATGGCCTGGGCAATATTCAACAGAGCTGCACTATGGCTCAGCAGCTTTGAATATCGCACCCTGGCCAACCCCACTATGCATGGCGCAGTGGCACTTTGCCAGCGCAAGTGGCCAGAGTGGAGCATGGAGATGTGCTAGCGCAAGTGCCATTGCACCATTCACAGCACCTGCAATATTCAAAAGGGGACATGCAAATGAGGCCATAATTTATGCAAGGCGTACATGGGGCCATTTGCATGTCATTATGGCCCCATTTGCATCCCATTAGCATGCAGGTGCGCTGATCCCCGACGACTTGTGCCCGGCGCCCTGCCAGGCAGCAGCCGTCGGGGACCGATGCCCCCTGTAGCCTGATCATGGGCATTTGTCTAAAAATAGACTTCCTCCTCCAATATCCCTGGCGGTCCAGTGGACCACTATGTGCCCGATCGTGGGGCATGTGTTATATTAAAAAGGACTTCCACGTCCAATATCCCTGGTGGTCCAGTGGACTGCTATGTGCCCGATCACGGGCATGTGTTATATTAAAAAGGACTTCCACGTCCAATATCCCTGGTGGTCCAGTGGACCGCTATGTGCCCGATCATGGGCATCATTATAATAACCCCCCCCGTCCAATATCCCTGGTGGTCCAGTGGACCGAATGCTGCCCGATCGTGGGCATCCGCCTAACAGAAATCTTCCTATTTCCTGGTGGTCTAGGGTACCCCTCCCCACCCACCCACTGAGTCCCACCGCCCCACTCCCCGGTCAGCTGGCGGGCAGCAGCACCCACCCACCTGCCACCCCGCTGCTCGCCGACTGACACTTCGGTAGGACTGCATGCCCATTGGTTCACAGCATGAGCCAATGGGTGTGCAGCCCCTACCGTACTACACATTCCAGATATGTGAATGATTCCTCACTAAGACCCAAGCAGTAGTCTTGGTACCCACTTTCCTTTTCTACTGTGTGTTTCCCAGAACTAGCTGTGCCTAGCTGCAGTTCCCTTATTCTTTCGGTAGAGACCACAGGCAGTCCCATGCCCTTGGTGGCCTTTGGAGACCTGGCACTCCTAAAGCCACAAATTGCAACAAAAAAAGATGCACCCACTTGATTCTGACTCCAAAAGATTTAGCAGACACCACAGAATCAGAGGACTTATACAAAGCCCACTGGCGAAGCGCCAGGGCATCTGTGTCTGTGGTGGTACTCTTCACAGCATTCACCTGTGAGCGTTATTCTTTCTGTTGACTGTGCTAATCCAGATGGAGTGTACTGCTGTAGCCTGCTTGTCTGTTGTTTCTTGGGGACGGCTTCTTCCTTCAGTAGCACCCGGATCCAGTACCGGTGAGTGCATGCTGTCTTGTAATTCCTGACTTATACGAAGAACAAGTACATTTATTTAAACCTCTCTGTAAAGATTTTTCCCCTTGCAGTAGTGCTCAACATTTACTTACATAAATGCACATTCTCTCTTAGATATGCAAGGAAACAGTCACAACTGAGCAACCAATAGCCACCCAAGCACCAGTACTTTGCTCACATGTCAATAGCATAATCAGGGGGTCATTTGTTTTTGTGGGTCACTCCACAAGCCACACTTGGGCCCTCACATTTATTCAGGAATTAGTAGCATGAAGAAGGATGTAGAGGGGCAAGGGCTTGAGAATGGTCCAGTATCGAGCAATTGAAATTCAACGCTTCGAAATACATAGATACATATACAATGTCGGCAGAAAAAGGCTCTTGGCTCATCCAGTCTGCCCACCATACCTAACCATTCTGCTTTGCCCTAGTGGCAATCCTTCCCTTTTTTTACTCTCCTCCCTTTCTCTAACTAAGCCCACCTGCATGCCCCGCCCCTGCTTGAAGCTGCTGATTGACTTGGCCTGTACCACTTCCTCTGGTAGCTTATTCCAGTTATCTACCACCCTTTCTGAAGAAGTGCTTCTGGATGTCCTTTTTAAATCTCCATTCTGCCAGCTTTAGTGAATTTCCGCTCGTCTCTGTGTTTTAACTCATGCTCAAAAGGAATAAGGAAATGGGCAGGGAGGAGGAAGGGTCGCCAGAGATCAGATAGATTCCGCAGAGACAAACTGCACAGGGACCATCTGGACAGACTGGGTTGACCAAGCAGTCCTTTTCTGTCGACAAATTCTGTGTTTCTAAGTAGAATAGTTCCTTGGCATAGAAACATAGACAATGATGACAGAAAAAGACTAGAGGTCCATCCAGTCTGCCCAAGTTCCCTATAATCCCTGGAACTAACCCTCTCCTTCCTCTCTCTGTTCTCCTCCTTAGTCCTGTCATCCCCGGTAACCAGTATTCCCTTCATTATTTCCCAGCCCTGCTTGAATCCCATGACTGTTTTCGCACCCACCACTTCAGCTGGCAGACTGTTCCAAGGTTCCATCGCCCTTTCCATAAAGTAGTACTTCCTCACATCTCTCCTGAACCTACCTCTGTTAATTTCCATTCGTGCCCATGTAACCCCCCTGTTACCCAGGGTTACTAGAGTCCCAGTAAGACCTAGTGGTAGGCAGGGAAGGCAGCTTGTGAAACTCCAGTTAAATGGATTTCACACTGTCTCACTCTGTTCTCAGTCTCAGCTGAGACTGAGGGATGACATCATTTTAGAACTGTCTCAGCTGCATAAGCCACACTGGAATGTTGCAGTTGGAGGTTAGAGTAAATGTTGGGGAATTTGAAACCAGTCTGTGTGCAATCTTAGAGAGAGACTGTAATGCAGCAGAGTGTGTGCAGGCTCTCAGAGCTTTAAGCTCTGTTTCAGAGCTACTTTTGTTTTTGTGTGTTTCCACCTGAAGAGGAACACAGGAACTGGTAATTGAAGTGGTGGGGACCGCTTTCAATGGTTCAGTAGCCCCATCCCTGAGGGGATGGGGGGAAGGTGTTTGCCTGTTTTCCAGGGGCAACCCTCTTGGGTCCAGCTAAGGTAAAGAAGCTGCCTGTTCAAGTTGTGCTGAGGCACCAGAAGCTCTGAGAGGAAGATTCCTTGTGGAGGAAATGCCTGTGGGGCACCTGCAACCAAAGGGTGAGTTTGCTCTGAAAAAGGGCCAAGTGTTTTCACCTGAACAGAAGGAAACTAAAGGGACTGTTACTGTGGGGTCAGGAAAAGACAGCCAAGTACAGTTGGAAGATGTGGAGATTGGACTGCTTAACTCAGTGGGGGGTCTAGAATAATGGACAATGCCACTTACAAGCATGTTCAAGTCCAGCACAAGGGAAAGAAAGAAAGTGGGGATTGGACTGCTTAACTTTGTGGGGGGTCTAAAGTAATGGACAAAGCCACGTATCCACGTATAAGTATGGTCAAGTCCAGCACAAATGGGAAGCAAGACATGTAGATGGAATGTGAAATACATTTAGCAAGAATCTACACTGCAGAGTTTTAAAGGATGAGGTGTTTCTGGCCAGAGAAATGGCCGGGTATGAATTGTGGGAGCGAGAGTTGGGAGACCTCCCATCAGTAGTAACCAAATTCATCTCTACGGATTTGCTCTGAGACACCTTTTGCTTTCTGTCAGGTACTTGGCCAGTGCCTGAGGAAAGTACCCAGATGTGGGATTGAAAGGAAGATTCCCTGATGAAGCTGAGGTGCTCTTAGGTGGTTTAGGGAGCCACCAGAAAATGTTTCCATGGAGTATGGAAGGTGTCCAAGTGGCTGGCAAGGGAGCCGAGACAGGGAAAACCCAGAACAGTGTACAAGTTCGGGCTGTGTGCCCAGTGTGTGGTAGAGCCTGAGGGCTAAAGTGATGAGGATGTGTTCTGGTCTCTTTTAATCTGCATTACCAGGAGTTTAGCCCCATGGGGGTCCATCTATGCTTTGTTTATTCTGTTTGGATGTGAATAAAAGCCACACTTTAGAATCCCACTTCTGGTATTGGACATTACAGTTATTGCTTCCTGTGTTCAGAGTTACTTGGATGCCCCAGTGCAGAACAGCCAAACTTAGCCTTTGTGCCAAGTGATCTATTCCTCCCGGAACCCAGCCCACCTGGTATTGCTGTCAGATACAAACGTCATACACCCACATGACCACAAATTGGTATTCAGGCTAAATAGTTCCCCAATGTTCACTTTGATTCATTTCATTTTTATTTTTTATACTTGTAGGCAAGATGAGCAATACTGCCCATTTTCACAAGCGACAAGTCTTACAAAAATATGAAATATAAATACAAACAGACACAGTTAAAACGAACATTCTCAAAGACAATATAATATATGTCCTGGCTGAGCATATGAACATACGATGATGCCAGCAGATACAGGCCTTACGGTCGATCAAGTCTGCTTGAGTGTGCAGCCCTCAGTTTTGAGTACTGATGCTAACCCCTCGTCCCCCTTTCCCTTCCTCTCTGCTTGCACCGTGTGAGTTATCAACATCCTCCCCCTCTTCCAGGATCTTATTTTGCCCTTGACCCTATCCAACCCCCTCTTAAATCCCCTACTGATGTCTGCGAAACCAGTTCTTCAAGCAGTGCATTCCAAGCCGTCACCACCCTCTCTATGAGAAAGTGCCCACATCTCTCTTCTGAACCCCCCCCCAATTTCAGACTATGCCCTCGTGTAATCCCCTCTTTTCTATATCTAAACAGACCCTCATGGCTAACCCTATTAATGCCCTTCAAGTATTTGAAGGTCTCAATCATATCACCCCTATCTCTTCTGTCCTCCAGGAAGTACATATTGAGCGTCCATAACCCAACATCGTAGAGCTTAACCCTCATCAGGCTTATCATCTTGGTAGCCCTTCTCTGTACCCCTCCAACAGCCTGATGTCCTTCTCTAAGAAGGGGCACCAGTACTGCGCACAGTATTCCAGCTGAGGCCTCACTAGTGCCCTGTACAGTGGCAGAACCACCTCTTCACCCCAGGATGTGATTCCCCTTGCTATGCACCCCAGCATCTTGTTAGCCATTGCCGCCGCCTTCCTACATTGTGCAGAATGATTCATATGGCCTGTGACCAGCACCCTCAGATCTTTTTTCCTCAACAGAGACCGACAGCTGCACAACCCCCAGCTGGTAAATGTATCCAGGATTCTTGGTTCCGAAGTGCATAATTCTGTACTTCTTTGCATTGAACCCCAACTGCCAAGTGTATGACCATCTCTCCAATATTTCTAGGTTTTTCTGCAGTATCCCCTTCCCTCCACCCCGTCCACCACTGCTCCCATTTTGGTGTCATCAGCAAACAGACTCATCTGACTCTGAATCCCATCTGCCATATCTGCTATGTAGATGTTGAATAACACCAGTCCCAGCACAGAGCCCTGCAGGACCCCACTGATGACCCTGTATACCCTGGAGGAAAGGAGGAAGGGGGGACATGATAGAAACTTCCAAGTACATCAAGGGAATCAACAAAGTCCAAGAGGGTAGGGCCGGCCTGCAGCCGCAGTGGTTGGATTTCCACTTGCGATTCCGATGACCCAGGTTCAGGAACAGACCCAGGAGTCAGAGATGTGACCTGGGGGAGAAGGATTGAGCATCCTGTGGACTGCTCTCTTTCTCCGGGGGGGGAGGGGGAGAAGTGTCCAGTGCTTTCTGGACCCCGGCGGAGGCTGGGAGTACCATTAGCAGCCAGCGCCATCACCTTGGGGGGGCAGGGCAGACACTGGACCTCACCTTTGCAGTGTCAGTGGCTCAGTAGGTAGCACACTCACCTCTGAGGCCAGGAGATCAGAGGGCTGTGGGTTCAGTTCCCACATCTGGCACTTGGGTTAATATCCCAATACTGACACTATAGTGTAGCATGAGATGGGTGCTGCACTTCTGAGGTGCCGTCTTTCAGATGAGACGTTAAACCGAGGTCCCATCTGCCTGGATTGATGGTAGTTCAGGTGGATGTTAAAGATCCCATGGCACTTATCGAAAAGAGATGGGGAATTTCCCCTGTGTCCTGGCCAAATTTCCCTCATTCACTAAAAATACGACCAACAGCTTAATCTGGTTCAAAGTCAGTTTGCATTCATCTGTATCCCCTTCCCCCTCCCCCGGGTCGTGCCTGAAAATAGGCAGGATTTGTCTAGTGTACTTACCCAGTCAACAAAAACTAAATAAATAAAATAAAATAAAAATAAATTGCACATCCCTGCCCCCAGGATCCGGCAATCGTCGAAAATGCCGGCCCTCCCCCCCATCAGGATGACCCGCCCAGCCACCATCTCCACTGCCCTCTGACATCCGCCAGGGGGGTTCTATTCCCATGGCCCCAACCTGGGAGATAAGCTGGTGCTCACCTACAGTGTCCATTGGGAGGGGGAGCCTGCCCAGTGGCCCCACCCAGGGGGGTAAGCCTGGGCATGGGGGGATGACTGTCGGGGTGGGTCTGACTGCCGAACAGAGAATTGGGGGTCTCCAGAACAAAAAAAGAAAATCCAAGAGGGTAGCATCTTTTAGAAAAAGAGATGTGCAAGAACAAGGGGCACAATTTGAAGATAGTGGGAAGGCTCAGAGGCAACATGAGGAAGTATTTTTTCCACAAAAAGGGTGGTGGACACATGGAATGGCCTTCCTGAGGAGGTCATGCAGTCAAAAACAGTGGGGGAATTCAAGAATGCATGGGACAGACATAAGGCCATTCTAGTGGGGGGTAGGAGGAAGTAGACTGTTGGTTAACTAGGCTCTACAGCGTATCCAATAGTTAGGGAAATGGGCAGACTAGGTGGGGCAAGTGGTCTTTATCTGCCATCAGGGTTTATGTTTCTATGACCGCCCATGGTGATGATAGTTCCCCCCCTTACTACCACCCTCTGCTGTCTGTTTTCCAGCCAATTTCCAATCCATCTGACCATCCTATCCCCCATCCCCAGGTCCTTCAGCTTGCCTAACAGCCTCCTGTGTGGCATCAAGTTTTGAAGGCCTTACTGAAATCCAAATACAGGACATCAACCACCCTGCCTTCATCCAGGGCCCTAGTCACCCAGTTGTAAAAGCCCACAAGGTTAGTCTGACAAGCCCTTCCCTGTGTGAACCCATGCTGTTGATCATCAAGGAGACCATTCTCCTCAAGGAATGCCACTATCCTTTCCTTCAGGATAGTCTCCATTAGCTTCCCCACAATCGACGTGATGCTGACTGACCTGTAATTCCCTGGTTCATCCCAAGAGCCACTTTTGTGGATAGACGCCACATGTGCCATCCTCCAATCCAGGGGCACACATCCCAATAGAAGGGATGCATTGATTACCTCTGTCAGAGGCACCACCAGGTCCTCCGCAAGCTCCTTCAGTACCCTGGGGTGTATCCCGTTCAGACCTGGTGCTTTATCTGTCCGCAGAGACCTTAGGCATTTTAGCACCCTCTGCACCGGGATCCCCTCATCTATCATCCTAGCCTCTCTCCTTCCCTACCCTGTCCTGTCCCTGTTTACTAGATTCCATCCGCTCCCTTGTAAAAACTGAGGAGAAGTATTCATTTAATACCTCTGTCTGTTCAGCCCCCTCCTCTACCCATCCTCTCTCCAACTTAATTCTAGAAATCTGGTCTCTACAGCTCCTTCTCTCCCTGATATGTTTTAAAAACCCTTTTTCATCCTTCTTAATCCTTTGAGCAAGCTTTAGCTCCTTCATAGCCTTGGCTGCCCATACCGCCCTGGTCACCTCCCTGGAGCTCCTGATGTAATCCGCCTTATCCCCTTCTTTGCAAGTCCTCTCATAGGTTTTAAAGGCTGCCCCTTTTTTCCTTCACTTTTTCTGTACTTCCTTGGTCCACCAGCTCGGCTTATTTGACCTAACCTTCTTTCTCCTCCACTTTGTGCAAAGTTTGTGGCCTCCACCAGCCCCAGTTTTATAGCCCCAGCTGAACAATAGTATATTTTCTAAGTTGATAAACAAGTACATTCATTTTGAGTATCAAGCCATGATCTAAGCCTTATTTTAAAAGTTTAAACCATGTGTAATAATCACCAACGTGGCGTGAGCTGGTAGGTTTACTGTACGTATAACAGTTAGAACAAACTGCAGAAAGCGCGGGCTACTGCCTGTCAGATAAGGGTTTATATACATAGACTAGTGTATACGCATTAGCAAGGTATATGCAAATCACATATGTTAATTAACTTCCTTACATCTCCCTTCTCAATTAAACTTCCCCCCAAACATAAAATGTTTAAAGTTCTATGTAGCTCAAAGCTTTTGTGAGTCTATGTAGTCATGATACCAGGTGGCCTTCAGATCCCCCTTCCACTGACATGGCTAATTCTCGGGCTGGATCTGGTGCCTGTCAATTGGTCCCGACTGCTTAGTGGCAGGGCGACTCCACAGGCTTACTCTGTAACTACCCCGGTTTCACCTGTGGAGGGACCTCCACTGCAGGCACCTCTGGGATCCCATCATCCTCCATCATGTCATCCAGCTCTCTTCTCTCTTCTTCTCCTTGGATGTGCGAGTTTTGTGGGCCACAGGAGCAGCACAGCTCAGGGGTTAACAAAAGGTCCCTCCTGTTTCTTTGATATAATTTCCCATTTGCTTGGACCGCATAGGAACATGGCTCTTTAGCATGGTGTTCCACAATTGCAGGGTTCCAGGTATTCTCAGGTGTTCGCAAGTAAACAGGCTGTCCCAGCTGTAAGGCTGGGAGTGGTCAGGCGTGCAAATTGTAATAAGATTTTTGTTTTTCTTGAGTCCCTCGCAATGCAGCTCGCACATTAACTTCTGGCACTTTTAGTTTAAGTAGCTCAGATCTGGTAGGCATTAAAGTTCTGGTTCTGCAGCCCATAAGCAGCTGTGCTGGTGATCCTAGCCCCTCCAGTGGGGTATTTCTCAGTTCCAAGAGTGCTAAGTAAGGGTCTTGACAGTCCACTTGTGCTTTCTTTAACAGCCTGTTTATTGTTTGAATGGCTCATTCTATCATGCCATTGCTCTGGAGGTATTGTGGTGAAGACGTTACATGTTTAAACTCATACTTTCATTGAAAGTCTCTGAATTTAATGCAGGCAAATTGCGGGCTGTTATCTGTTACAAGTATCTCTGGAATACCATGTCTTGCATATTGTAATTTAATATGGTTAATCACCATTTCGCTTGTTGTATTTTGCAACTTGGATATTTCAATTTATTTGTAGTAGTCAAACATTGCCAGATAAATTTCCCTTTCAAATTCAAATAGGTCAGCCCCAACCTTTTGCCAAGGTCTCTCTGGTATCTCGTGTGGCTGCAGCGGCTCTCTGGATTGTGGTTTCCTGAACCGGTTGCAAATGCCACACTGGGCCACCATGTCACTAATCTGACTATTTATCCCTGGCCAGAATGAAAGATCTCTGGCCCTGCACTTGAATTTTGCAATGCCCAAGCTGCTGCTGTGTAATCTGATTAACATGTCTGGTCTCAGTGATGTCGGAACCATCAGTCTCTCCGCCTTCATCAAAGTCCATTTTCTGTTGAGATTTCATCTCTGAACTGCCAGTACTGCCTTATCTGGAGGTGTACTGATGTTTTCTCCTGGGGCCACCAATTCAAAACGGTGTCTCTGAACTTGACCAGTGCTGAATCTTTGTCAGTCTCTTGCTGAAACAATTTCAGTTTTTCATCACTGATAGGCATGTAGTCTACCGTGTGAACCTCATATTTGTCTACTTCAGTTTCTGGCACAGAATTTTCTCCCTCAGCCCTACTCAGGCTATCTGCTATATGAAGTTATTTACCTGCTTTGCACTGTACTCATAAATCATACCTTTTCAGTTTTAGCATCATGCGTTGAATTCTCGGTGGGGCTGTGACCAGTAGTTTTTTTTAAAGACTTTCTAGGGGCTTGTGGTCCGATTCAACATGGACCCTTGGTCTGCCATAGATATACTGGTGGAATTCTGAACAGCCAAACACAATAGCTAGCATTTCCTTCTCAATTTGTGCATAATTTCTCTCAGCTTTATTAAGTGGTCTGGAAGCAAAAGCAATAGGCCTGTCTTCTTGCAGCAAACATGCACCCAGCCATTCTGAAGATGCGTCAACAGATAAGCCAACAGGCTTCCTTAGATCATAGTAGGTCAGCACTGGGGGGGGTTGTGACAACTGTTTTCAGTTCTTGAAAGGCCTGTTGGTGGCACTCCTACCAGTGCCATGCTCTTTCTTTCTCTAGTAACTCTCTCAATTGCTTATTTACAGTTGATTGGTTTGGAATTAACTTTGCCAGGTAGTTTACCATGCCCATAATTCTCTGTAAGTCAGTCTTATTTTGGGGAACAGGCATCTGGGTAATTGCTTTTATCTTCTCAGGGTCTGCCAACAGCCCGTCGTTACTTAACTTGTGTCCAGTATATTAGACTTCTGACATTTTAATTTTCAATTGTTTTAGGTTTAAAGACAAATGGTTATCTCTGACTCTTCGTAGAACATTTAGTAATTGCTCATTGTGCTCTTGTACATTAGCTCCCCATATTAGGATGTCATCCATAATGACCTCTGTGCCCTCGAGCCCTTCAAAAATCTGTGAAATTTTCTTTTGGAAGACTTCTGGTGCTGAGCAAATCCCAAAGGGGAGACGCTTGAACTTGTACCTCCCAAAGGTGTATTAAAGGTCATTAGATCAGAGCTGGGCTCATACAGTTTAATCTGCCAGAAGGCCTGCCCAGCATCTAGCACTGTGAATACTTTGTCCCCTGCTAGCTTGGCTGCAACCTCTTCAACTGTTTTCATCGGGTGATGTTCCCTTTTAATTGCTCAGTTAAAATCTCTGGGATCTATGTAAATTCGTACTTTGGTTTTTCTACTACCACCATCAAGTTGACACAGCTCGTGGGTTTCTCCACTTTCTCAATGACCTCCAATCTTTCCATATTCTCTAGCTCAATTTTCACTTAGGGGGGTGGATCACAGGGTTGACTGTCTTATCTATTTTAATGTGGTAGTCACCCTCTAAGCATCCCAATTCCTCAAATACATCAGCAAATTCAGCCAGTATTGCATCTGTGGTTTCCCCTGCACTTCCACTTGCAGCATCTACTGAAAATAGCTTTTTTATAAGCTTCATTTGCAAACAAGTAGATAGGCCCAAAACTGGGGTCATGTTTACATTAACCACTTGAAATGGCAAAAAACAGGTAATACTTCTGTTTAAAACATGTTAGTAACATCATTTTGCCTTTACATCAAGTTATGCCCAGAATAGGAACCCAATCTAGCTGACAACCTTCGAACAGCTTCTCCAGACAATGTCTTATACATCTGAAAAGGCATCACATTACACTGTGCTCCAGTGTCTAATTTGAATGTCAAAATTTTCCCATTTATGCTCAAATTTACTTTCCAATCAGTCTCGGGTTTATAGGTAGTCACAGTCTCAATGCTAAAAGTACTTTCATTTTCCTGGGCATCTTCTCTAACAACATGGATCTCATTGCATTTACCCCTACAACATACTCTAGCAAAGTGATTTTTTTCTGTGGCACAATCTACAGTACTGTCCATATGCTGAGCATTTATTTATTTAGTTTTTGTTTACCGGGTAAGTGCACTAGCCAGTTGGTGACTATTTTCAGGCACGACCCGGGAGAGTACAAGACAATACATACAGTGGGTGTTTACAATAGACAATACAGCTTGTAAGGCAATAAAGTGTTTAGACAGACAGTAAAGCAAAGTACTTGGCATGAGGCAATGTAGCTAAAATAGCTGTGATTGCATGGATAACAGTAAAACAGCATTGGTCAGCACAGTAAAACAGCATTGGTCAGTACAGTATACAACAATCGTAGTAAGAGTATAGCAGAGTAGTTACAGCTTCAGAAGCAGAATTATTCCCTGTGGAAGTTCGATTCTACAGGGAGACATAAAGTACAACAAGCAGGAGAGAAAAGGCATAAGCAAGTAAGTGAGTTTAGGAAGATGCTAGAAAGGGGAGAGGGAGGGTGTGGTAGCAGGAGATTTGGTTTGTATGGTGGAGATAGGTGTGGGGCAGGGTTTCATGGGCACAGTCAGGTAGGGTCGAAACAGGTACACTGTTCAGCAGTAGCTAGGTAATGTCGTAGCCCACGTTTAAAGTGGTAGTGGGATGTAGATTGCCTTAGGTCTAGTGGCAGCATATTCCACATCTGGGGGGCAGCATACCCGAAGGCCCCGGTGCCTTTGGTGGTGTTACACCTGGGTACCCTTATTAGTGATTTGTCGATTTACCTCAGACCATGGTTTGAGATGATGGGACGTAATAACTCAGCCAGTGATGCTGGGGTTTCCAGCCTAATTATGGAGTCAGATAGACAACCGAGGTGGTATTGTTTGGTTGCAGAGGGGGAGAGCCAGCCTAGGTCACTATACAGCTGACAACGATGCTTGAGCCGAGGGGCCTTAGATGCATAATGACAGACATTATTATAGGTGACATCCCATTTCTGTAAGGCTGATTTATGGGCAGTAGCCAGGATAGGAGCACAGTAAGTTAGGGTTGGGAGAAGGATCCCCCTGGCAATGGCTAGCTTAGCAGAAGGCGTTAACATATAGCTTGTTCTGTAGGCAGCCCCCAGTTTACAGTTTACTGTTTTGCAGGTTGATTGAATGTGGAGCTTTAGGTCCAGAGATTGGTCAAGCAGAACTCCAAGATACCGAAATGAGGTGACAGCCTCTAGTGTGTTCCCATCCAGGTCGAGTACTCTCAAGGGGAAGGGCCAGGATCTAAGTTTGGGGGCGGAGCCCAGGAGCATGGCTTTAGTTTTGTGTGTATTAAGGACTAGTCGATGGTTGCTCAGCCAGCTTTGAATACTGCTGTAGGCCGTGGTCAGAGACAAGTTTGGGTAGTCGATGTTATTAGAGCTAGCATAGATGACCAGGTCATCAGCATAGAGAAGAGAGGAGCAAGTTGAGACATTGTTTGGTATGTTGTTTATGAAGAGGGAAAAAAGAAGAGGTCCCAGAATTGATCCTTGGGGGACTTCAACATTGATTGTGGTGCTGTCTGATGTTGCAGAATTGAATTTCACAGCTTGGGTCCTGTCGGTTAGACAGCTCCTGTACCAGTTTACAACAGGAGTGGAGAAGCCTATGGTTTGTAGAGTGGACAGGAGTATGGAGTACTTTATTCGTTCAAGATACATAACTCCCTTTGCTCACATTGGCACTTGCTTTTACTCTTTCTTCCTGCACAACTGCTACTTGCACTGAGCTTTCATCCTGAGCATTTCCACTTGAGCGTTTAATCTGTGTTTCACTCAGTTCAGCAGCCCTGCACATATCTATGGCATCATCTAATGTTAAGTCTGCTTTTCTCAACAGTCTGCGTCTCACATGCTCACTCTGTATGTCGCATACAACTCTATCACTGATCAATGATTCAGTTAAATCTCCAAATTCACAAGATTAACCTTTAGCCTCAGTTCAGTTACACATGAATCAATGGACTCACCCAGATTCTGGCTCCTAGTATTGAACAAATGTCTCACATAAGTCACATTCTTTCTCGGGTTACAATACCTCTCAAATTGTCCCATAATTTTGTTTGGTTGCTCCTTCTCTTCCTCTTTTTCCCAAATGAAAGTACCGAATACCTCCAACGCATCAAGGCCAGCCACGTGCAGAAGAGTCATAGCCTGGATTTTCTGGGATTTTTCAGCGAGTCCACTAGCAACCGAGAACATTTCAAATTGCTGCTTAAATCTTCTCCAGTTTTCAGCAACATTTCCATATAGCTTGAGAGTTGTGGGAGGCTGCAGGCGGTCCATTCTGACACCATGTAATAATCACGCAGACACCAACGTGGAGTGAGCTGGTAGGTTTACTGTACTGTATAACACTTAGAACAAACTGCAGAAAACACGATCTACTGCCCGCCAGTTAAGGATTTATATACATAGGCTAGTGCATGTGTATTAGCAAGGCAAATGCAAATCACATATGCTAATTAACTTCCTTACACCGTGGAACAATTAGAAATTTCCATTGGAAGAGAGTGAGGGGAGCTCTATATAATAGAGATTTTTGTCCAGTCACCTTTTTAAAAAGGGGCAGTTCATTATGTCCCAGGCCTGTTGTTAATTGCTTTAAGGAACCTGAAGGTCTCTATCATATCTCCCCCCTCTCCATTTTGGTCTCCAGTGAGTACATATTTAGTGCCTTGAGATGCTCCTCATAAGATCTGCTCTGCTGGCCTTGAGTCATTTTTGTTGCTTTACGCTGCACTGTCTCCAACCTGTCCTGCTCCTTTCTGAGGTGAGGACTCCAGAACTGGGTGCAGTATTCTAGGTGAGGCCTCACCAGGGATCTGTAGAGGGGAAATATTAACTCTTTTCTTCTGCTGTCAGTACCCCTCCCAATACATCCCAGCATCCTGGTAGTCTTGCCATAGGCCTTGTTGCACTGACTTGATTGCTTAAGTGAGTCGCTAATGATAACTCCCAGATCCCGTTCCTTAGCTGTAGTGCTAAGTCTCTCTTCTCCCATCCAGTACTCTGTCTTGGGGTTCCTTTTCCCTAGGTACATAACCTTGCACTTTTTGGCATTGAATGTTAACTGCCAGACCTTTTACCACTCCATTAACTTTTGTAGGTCTCACTGCAAGTTCCCTTATTCCCTCATCACTATCCACCCTCCCACATAGTTTTGTGTCATCTACGAAGAGACACAACCTGCTCTGGATTCCTTCTCCAATGTCACTAATGAACATGTTGAAGAGGACTGGACCCAGGACCGATCCCTGGGGAACCCTGTTTATAACCTCCTTCTCCTCTGATTTAACCCCATTGACCACCACACTCTGCTGCCTCTCATCTAGCTAGTTACCCCTCCAATTCACTATGGGTTTAGCTGCACCCAGGTCTTCCATCTTCTTGAGCAATCATTTATGAGGTACCGTGTCAAAAGCCTTGCTGAAGTCAAAGTAGAGCAGATCCACAGCATGTACCTTGTCTAATTCCTTTATCACCCAGTCAAAGAAAACTGTCAGGTTAGCCTGACAATGAAACCATGCTGTTTACTATCTTAGAGCCTGTTGCTCTCCAGGTAGTCTATGAGGTCCTCTTTGATCAGTGACTCCATCAGCTTCCCTACTATAGAGGTTAGACTGACAGGCCTGTAGTTCCCTACTCTATTCATCCCATGCAGGTACCTGAATGTTTCAATCATGTCATCCCTTTCCTTTCTTTCCTCCAGGGTGTTCATGGGTACGTCCTATAGCCTCTCCTTGTATGTCAAATCCTCAAGGCCATGCACCATCTTAGTCATCCTGTACTGTACTGCCTCCACCTTGTTAAAGTCTTTTTCCATTATTAGCTCCAGTACCTTGCATGCAGTATTCCAGGTGTGGCTGCACCAGTGACCTCTACAGAGGGAGGATCACTTCCCACCTTCTATTGCTTATCCCCCTCCCCATACATCCCAGCATTCTGTTTGCTTTTCACACTGCATTGTTGCAGTGTGCAAATATTTTTTAGGGTCCCTGTTATCATCACCCTTGAGTCCTTTTCTTCCGGAGTGCTATCCAGCACCTCCCCTCTCATTTTGTATTGTACCCTTGGGTTCCTCTTCCCAATGCGCATTACTTTACATTTGTTTAGCATTAAAGTTCAGCTGCCAGATCTTGACCAGCTCTCCAACCTGCTCAGATGCACCCTTAGTTCTCTTCTCCATTCCTCTGTGTCTACCCTTGTACAGATCTTTGTGTCATCTGCAAACACACCAATCTTATCCTTGATACCTTCAACTATGTCATAGATGAAAAATATTGAAAAGGACCAGTCCTAGTGCCAATCCCTGAATTACTCTGCCGGTCAGTTCTTCACCTATAAAAACTACAGCTTGACTACCACCCTCTGTTTTGTACCCCTCTGCCACCTCTCTACCCAATTCACCATCATTTCCTCTACCCCAAGGCCCCTAATCTTTTTGACCAGCTTCTGGGTGCGGGTGGGGGGACTGAGTCAAAGGTCTTGCTGACGTCAAGGTATACTATATCAATTGCCTGTTCCCTATCTACTGCTGTAGTAACACAGTTGAGAAACTTTCACCAGATTTGTCTGGCAAGTCCTTCCCCTAGTGAAACTCATGAACTCCTACAGCCCATTCCCTTCAAGAAGATCTACCAGGTCCTCCTTCGGAACAGACTTCATGATCTTCTCCACCATAGATGTCAAGCTAACTGGCCTACAGTTCCCTGGCTCATCCCCCTTCCCACTTGTGTGCAGTGGAACCAGACCCACTGACCTCCAGTTCCTAGGGATCACCTCAGTGGCTAGTGAGTTACCAAAAATGTCTGCCAGTGGCCCTGCTATAACCCCTGCTACATCCCTTAGCATCCTCAGATATAAGCCATCAGATCTTCTTTCAATCCTCCTAGCTTTTCCAACACCCTTTTCTCTATTAACTGAACCTTTACCCCAATGGCTCTGCCACCTTCCTTCCTAATCCCACAATCTGGCAGTCACCCATTCTTCTCCTTAATAAATATTGAGCAAAAATAATTGTTCAGTATCTCCTCCTTCCTCTTATCCCCCTCCTCCCACCCCTCCTTGTTCTTAAGTCTCACTATATCCCATTTGACCTTGTGTTACTCCTGAATATTCTGGAAGAACGCCTTATCCCCTTTCTTCATCCCCCCTTGACCTCCCTCACCTTCCTGGTTGTTTCTCTTGTTGCTTCCAGATACTTCACCCTGTTTCTTCATCCTGTCTTCCTCTTTTTGATTACCCTTATACTTGGAAAATGCCCTCCTTTTGGTTCTTACTGCAGCTTTTACATCAGCTGTGAACCACATTGGCCCTTTAAAGGCTACCTAAACACAATTTTTATGGTGCACAGTGTTCCGGAAACACTCCCGTGGAAGTATAGCAGACAGGGAGAGGTGCTGAATAATATAAGTAATTATCTTAAAATCTGGACTTTAATACATTTTTGGTGACTTCTTTCAAATTGCCGAAACCTGGAAGCATTTTTGACCACCACACCGATCGGAGCCTAAGGCTGCTGGGAATGTGCAGCACGATGATGTACTCGTAGTGAGTCAGCTCGTCCCCAGTACACAATCCCTATGGAGCCTTATATACTGTGTATAACATTAGCGCTATATGTGTACCTGTCATCTTTATTGTTATTTAACATGTAGTGTAGATTGAAATCCCCAGCTACCACCATGTTCCCTCCCTTAAGCGTCTTGCTCAGTTCACTGTCTATCCCTTGATCTTGGTTCAGTGGTCTGTAGACCACCCTGATCTGGATTAGTTTCCCCTTCCCTGTTCCTGCTAGTACTCATAGGGATTCCAGTTTCCTTGGCCATCCTACATTGCCTATGCATATTGCTTCACCTCCTTACCATACAGTGCTACCCTCCTCCCTCTGCCCTTTGCCCTGGCCTTTCTGAACACAGTGTAGCCTGGTATGGCCGTGTCCCAGTCATGGTTCAAGGTAGCCCATGTCTCCATTACCTCCAGCAGGTCATGTCCACCCTATGTGACCAGTGCCTGAAGTTCTGGCATTTTGCTGCCCAGACTTCTAGCATTGGTGCATACCATTTTCTAACATTTTCCTATGTCCACAGATTTAAATGTAAAGTAATGCATACCAATAGCAGAAATCTGCATATAGATTATTGCACTAGTGGGGAAAGGGAGCAGTACTCAAAGAAAGGGACCTGGAGGAATAATTAGCAATAGTACAGAAACCTCTTCCCAATGCAGCAATGCACATGGGATGCAGCCAGGATGTTAGGATGCATCAGGTGGGGTTTCACCGGACGCAGGTGTGAGGCAATACTGCCACTTTAACAGTTACTAGTCCTGACCATATCTGGAGTACTGCATGCAGCTCTGAAGCCCACACCTAAGGAAGGACAGGGATCGGTTGGAAACTATGCAGAGAAGGGTAACCATGATGAACCAGGGACAGCAAAATGGGTGTAACAAAAAGAGCCAGCAAAGTCTCAATATGTATTTTCTTGAGGCTAGAAGGAAGAGGGGGACATGCTATAACCATACAGCAACCTACAGGAGTACAACAGGGTGAACTTCACAGTTGTTCAGGCTGAGGAACAGTTCATCCACCAGGGGGCGCAATCTCAGTCTGGAAGGAAGTATGGTCAATTCCTGATGTATACACATGCTTGGGACATCCCATTTTTGTGCATAAATCTGAAACATCATACAACCAAAATTGTACTGAAATCAAAGAGAGCCGCTCAGTAAAACACGGTTTCTCACACACTATTCACTTTCACCTTTATTGAATGTATCAGACTTACTGAAAACAGACCAGTACATCAGCTGTTCCGACTCAGAGCTGTTTAAGCTGTCGTTTTCTCCGTGACTGCTTGCTCTGACAGACAGTTTGAAACTAACCAAAATTTATATGCTCATGTATTTAACCACTGACAACACAACTAGCACCTGTTTAACAGATGTGATTGACAGTATTAATGGCAGTGGAACCCCTGCCCTGAGGAAAAAGTGTGCATACAACCAAATGTGGTATGCATACAAAGAAATATTTTATCATCAAGTGTATAGGATTAGGAATGGAGCATGCAATTTTTTGCATATAACTAAATGTGCACACAAGTGGAATGCACTGTATTTTTTTCAGAGAGTAGGTGGTGGACTAGCAGAATACTCTGGCCAATAATATGGTCAGTGTGGGGATTCTAGCTGGGTTCAAAACACAATGGGATATCTTTAAGGGGGTTATTAGGAAGGAGAGGGTGGTGGGAGACAGGGAAGTCTCTGTAAGGAAGGCTAACTCACAGTACTACATCATAGGATGACAGGGAAGATTTATTTATTTATTAAATTTTGTTAACCGGGTAAGCCCACTGGGCCCCGAGGGTCCCTTTTTCAGGGGCGACCCGGAGTTTGTTACATATAGTTTTGAACACACAGTCAGGTAGCACAGTGTCAGACATATTGTACAGGACTACTAGGACAGTATACAGTTTTATAGTTTTTGTGGAAGAGGGCAAGAGGTACATGATATTAGTTAATACAGTAGTACAGTGCAGTACGTCTAATACAGTAGTACATCTAATACTGCAATACGGTACAGTGCATCTAATACAGGAGGTATATTACACTGATGTGTACAGCAGGACAGAGTGGTACATATACTACGGGGTTATAAGGACGGTATACAGTTTCTGTGGAAGAGGGCAGCAAATACATTACAATATTGAGTACAGCAGTGACGGCAGATAGGGGTGAGGGTGATAAATGCTTTGAATGCATACGGGAAGTTTCATATGGGGTAGAGAACCAGCTTGTGCATTCATTAGTCGTAACCGTTGTAAGGGAGCAGTGTATAGCTGGTACAAATTTACGCGAGGTGTGGTTGTCTTAGCCATTGGTGCAGTGGCAGGGATTAAGTCCGAGGAGGTGAGCACGCAGTCTCTTTTGAAAGATGGCTAAGGTCGGTGCCTCCTAAAGATGGCTGGGGAGATTGTGCCATGATTCCGGGGCTAGGTGAGTAAAGGATTTACTCCCAGCAAAAGTACAGGTCAGGGGAATTTCCAGGAATTTTTTGTTCGAGGAGCGGAGTGGTCATCTGGTCCGCTTTGGGGCAAGTAGTCCAATCAGACCTGCCGGAGGTTAGGCATCAAGGAGCTTGTAGGTCCAGCTTAATAGGGGGTACTGGAGCCTATTGTACAGGGATGGCCAGTTGAGGGCTGTGAGGGCATCACAATGGTGGGCCCTAGGGTATGATTTGGAAGCAAAGCGAGCGATTTTGTGGTATAGGGTCATTAATCTACTGTGGTCCGTTTTAGTGATGCCAAGTACAATGGGGGCTGAATAAGTTAAGGTTGGGAGAAGGATGCTTTGTGAGATTGCCAGTCTAATCTCTGGTATCATTTTGTGGCTTAGGCGATAGAGGAGGCCCAGTTTTTGGTGGATGTTTTTTGTTACTACGTCCACATGGGGCTTCAGTGTGAGCCCCTGATCTAATGTGAGACCAAGGTATTTGACTGATTGTACCACCTCTATTTTGGAGCCATATAAGGTAGGGAGTGGCAGAAGATGGGCCCTGGAGAGACCCAGGGATTTTGGCCCGAACAGCATTGCCTTAGTCTTGGTGGGGTTGAGAACCAAGCAGTTCTCAATTAGCCAAGTCTCTGCCTTGGTGAAGTCATCTTGGAGCCGGGGTCCTAGGTCAGATGGGCGATCCCCCGTTCTGTACAGCACTGCATCGTCAGCATACTGTACTATGGAGCTGCCCCCACAGTGTCCATAGAGGTCATTTGTGAATAGGAGAACATAAGCGGGCCTAAGATTGAGCCCTGTGGGACCCCCTCAGTTAAAGGTAGGGGTTCGGAGGTGACCCCTTTCCACTTGACCTGTTGAGTGCGGTCAGTGAGGTAATTACGGAACCAGTTGAGGGAGTGCTGATCCAGCTCCAGTTGACTAAGCTTGGTTAGTAGGAGTGGGTGATCCACCAGGTCAAAGGCCTTAGAGAGGTCCATGAACACGGCCCCGGTGGGGGTACCCTTGTCCCAGGCTGCCAGGACATCGGAGGGGAATTTGATGAGGGCAGTGTCGGTCCCATGCTTTGGTCTAAAGCCATGTTGTGTGGGGGCCAGTAACCTGTTGGCTTCCAGGTAGTCTCTGAATTGGCTGTAAACTAGCCGCTCCTGAATCTTAGCCAGGTGACATAGGATGGAGATGGGCCTATAGTGGCCTATGGGTTCCCTTGCTCAGCCCTTGTGGATTGGGACTACATGGGCCCATTTCCATGTTAGTGGGACTGTACCTTCCTGCAGGGATCTGTTTATTAACAGTGTTACAGGCAGTGCAATGGCTGGGGCAGCAGTCCTTAGTAGCCTAGGGTCCAGTCCGTCTGGTCCTGGTGATCCGCTGGGTTTTAAAGATTGTAGGAGAGGCAGCACATCTTTGGTTCGCACTGTCCACAGGTGGAAATGGGCAATCAGAGAGTCCTGGGATTCAGTGGCCAAAGGGCTCTGTGAGCTGTGTGTGGGGTTGGGTCTGAGCTCCCCCAGGTCAGTGAAGAAGCGATTGAAGGCTGTTGCGATCTCCTCTCCGTCTGTGAGTGTAGTGTTGTTATAGATTATGTTACCCTGTTGGGGCATTTTTGTCCCTTTTATCAGGGAGTTGATGCTTGTCCAGAAGGACTTTTGGTCAGATAGTGTTTGCCTCTGAAGGGATTTTATGTAGTCCCTTTTGGCAGTCTTGGAGCTTCTTTGGCACTGGTTCCGCAGTGATCTATAGGCAGAGAAGTCAGCAGGGATAGCGGATCTCCTTGCCTTTTTCCAGGCCTTGTCTTGGGCTATCATCAGTGATTTCAGCTCATGCGAAATCCATTTGTGGCAATGGCCCTTAGCTCATCTGGTCCTAATTGGAGCATGCATGTTGGCCACCGCAGAGAACGTGCACTGGAAATACTGTACTGCCTCATCCGTGCTCCCTAGGAGTCTTACTGGTGACCAGTCTGTGTTTCTTAGGGTGCTCTGGAAAGCCTCAGCCGAGAATCCAGAGAAATCCCTGGCCACTATGAGCTTGGGCGGGATCCTGGGAGGCTCATTTTTCCAGATGCAGAAGGTAGGTGAGTGATCGCTTAAGGCGTCTGACATCATGCCAGTCACTTGTATGTTGGTGGGTTTGGAGTCAAGGATCCAGTCAAGGATAGAATGCTTCCCTGTTTTTTGGTTATGTGTTGTGACCTCAGTGATGACCTGGGTCAGGTTTGTGTCGAGAAGTGTGGTCTTGTATTTTTGCTCGGTGGAGGGTTCCCACTTTAAGTTGAAGTCCCCAAGGACGAGCAGCTCCATGAGTCATGCCCCCACTATTGAGCTGACGAGGCTCTGGAGTGCTGCAGTGCCACCAGTGGGAGGGTTGTAGATACATCCTATGGTTAGGTGCTTAGCACTACCCAGTACGATTTGGATGAATAGTGATTCTAATCCTGCGGTGTTTGGCATTTCGACAGGGGACGAGGAAGCCGCCAGGGACGAAGTCACGTAGATAAGGACACCCCCTCCTTTTTTCCCTTCTCTATCCTTTCAGAAGGAGTTGTAGTGGTCTTGTTCCACTTCATTAGGGAGTATGTGAGGCTTCAGTCATGTTTCGGATATGGCTAGCACATCGGGCCTATATGTATCTACCCATGATTGTACCTCAGGCATCTTAGGTCGTAGGCTGCAGATGTTCATATGGGCCACCCTCAGTCCCTTGGTGTGGCACCACATGGGGTCCCCTGAGGACCCCAGGATGGAGCTGGCAGGTGGGGGCCCAGGGTTGGGGTGAATGTCACCAGCCCTCAGTATCAATATTAGTAGAATGAGGCGGAGGACTCTCTGCCGAGTAAGGGAAGATCGTTTTAGTTGGTAACCCGGCACACCAGAGAAGATGAGGTAGCAGGCTCCCTTGTGAGTTAATCCGTGCTTGATAACTAGTGAGTGCGGGATTGAGGGACCAAGGCAATATGTGAGGTGTGGTAGGTGACAGTCCTGTGCCCCCCTAAGCAGGTTAGAGTCTTGGCAGCCACTTATTTTAGCATCAACCCATCCTAGTGCAGCTACGTACAGGAGTAACACTGTCGGTATTCTAATGTTAGCAGGGTTCAGGTTCAGCCGCATGCACCAATGGTACTGGTAGAGTGGTTGGGCTACTTTGGTGTGGAGCCTATTCCTCCAAGCCTCCATGCCCAAGTAGTGGTGCTGAGGGAGCAGGGTTCCCTATGTCTGAGCAGTTATGATGTCCTTATGAGGTGTGTCTGCCTACCAGGTTATATCTCATATTTGCTTGTATGGTCCTTGGCTCTTCGGATGTGCAGTGGGGCTTGTGCGGGATCCTAGTCCTCACCCTCTGGTTCTTCCCTGGATTGAGATGACTAGTTGTTGTGCTAAACAACAGGCTCAAGTACCAGGCTGAGAGAAATTGTATTCTGTTGAGAAGGCAACACTGGTAGGATAGGATAGGCAACCCTGCTTGGGCGGCCTCTAATGGCAGCAGACGAGACGCTGCAAATGGAGAAGTGAGCTGATAGGCTCAGGCAGCCATGTGGGATCCTCAATATAAGCCTGAGTCCATCAAGGGTGGTGGTGGGGGCAGTGGGGAGCAGATGTGCAGCATCGGCGGTGACTACCAACGTTCAGGACAGCGGCCTCAGTTTTCACCGCGGGGCCGTGGCGTTTCTCCGTACCTGCGTTCCAGCTAGCTTGTAGGGAGGGCCTTCTGTGTAGGCCCTCATGACCTGACCTTCCTCCCTTCGGGGGGGGTGTCTGCGTCGTCATCTGTACCTCAGTGGCCTGTGGAGGAGCACAAGAGTGAAGCGGGTTAAGTATGGTGAGCTCCTTTTGTTTCTCAACAGTGGGAGGGGGTGAGTACAAGAGGGAGGAAGGGCAAAAGTCCCGATAATCACTAACTGCTGCAGTCTATGGTTTAAATTTAAGGTGCCTTACAGCAGGCTGTTGCAGTTTAGAACAAGCAAATCACTATGAGATCTGTGGTTTTTAAGTTTAAGGTGCCTTACAGCAGGCTGTTGCAGGTTTTGAACAGGCAATTTAACACCGTACATACTGATAAATATCTATTAGCATTTAAGGCATCCTTCCTAGATACAGATAACTATCTACTGTTCCTAAAAGCATTTAAGGTGTCCTTCATCTGTCCCAGTTTTCTGCGCTATCGGAGGCAAAGCACCATACAAAAAAACTATCTGCACTCATGTGGGGACAGTAATTTACTTTTAAGGATAATGTTTGAATCCTGCAAATGGCATCAACTCCAGCATTCAGGACAGCAGCCTCAGTTTGCACTGCGGGGCCGTGGCATTTCTCCATACTTGAGTTCCAGCTAGCTTGTAGGGAGGGCTCCCTGTGTAGGCCCTTACGACCTGACCTTCCTCCCTTCGGGGGCGGGTGTCTGCGGCATCATCCGTACCTCGGTGGTCTGGGTTCCAGCTTGCTTGTAAGGAGGGCTCCCTGTGTATTCCTTCATGACCTGATCTTCCTCCCTTCGGGGAGGGGTGTCTGCGGCGTTGTCCGTACCTCAGCAGCCTGGGTTCCAGCTAGCTTGTAGGGAGGGCTCCCTGTGTAGGCCCTCATAACCTGACCTTCCTCCCTTCGGGGTGGGGTGTCTGCGGTGGCGTCTGTACCTTGGTGGCCTTGCTGGACGTATGGTCTTTTCTATCCTGAGTCTTCCATATTTCTATCCTAGATTTTGCTGAACTGACTGTATGTTTTTTTTTTCCCTCAGTTAGGTGTAATGCCCAATTTTTACAGCAGGGAGAGATAGTTGTTCACTGCAATGGGCCACTGGTGATTGATGCTCTGACATTGACCTCAGGGGTATATAAATGGAGAAGAAATTACAGAGTCAGTATAAAGGGTACCCATGTGGCACCCTGAGGGCAGCTAACACCAGGGTGCCCTTGTGGCATCCTAGGTGCTCTTCTGCCCTGGGTTAGTAGTATGTATAGGAGGGGAAACTGGCTTCTGGCAAGAGGCAGGTGCCCATCTGGTGCCAGACCCCAGTGAAGCCCAGCTGAGCCCCAGTGGCACGGGTGCCCACCCAGCAGCATTCTTCTAGGTGCCACATGTATTTGCCCACAGGGTGGACACCAGTGGTGTTTACCATGCCCACTAACCACACGACTGGAAGGACAGTGGGACAGTGGGTTACCCAGGTTGTGGCCTGGCTGGCAGGTGACCTATTACTATAGGTCAGGGGGCATGAGTGGCACTTGAAGGAGGCTCCTACTCAACAGTGGAATAGGGAGCCAAGTACCAGTCGCTCTCAGGGCTCCGAAGGTGGCTGAGGTCTGGGACACCTCAAAGATTCAAAGGCATCAGTGTAACAGTCTAAGAGACCCTGGTAGTCACTGAGGAGGTGGGACCTCAGGCACCAGAACAGAGAGACCAAGATTTGAGGGAATGGTCGGAGTTGCCTGTAGCTTAGAAGTATGTAAAGGGGCACCAGACAGTGGGAGAACCCCAAGGGGGGTGTCCTCTCAAGCAGGTCAGCCAATGGCTTTCCTGTCTGTGGCTCATTCCCTTGAAGATGCTAAGGGAGATCCCAGTTGGGGTGCTATTCTAGATTACAAGCGAAGCTGTGCTAAGGATAAAGCAGCAAGATAAGGTAGGATATTTGTCTCTGTGGAGTATTTGGAAGGAGGAGGGAATACTAGTCCCTCAACAGTAGCACCATCAGTCTGACCCACTGAACAGAAAGGATATCTGAGTGGGTGGAACAATGCTCCCCATATATCCACATGGTCCTCTGTGCAGGATCTGATCCAGTGGCCCTCGTGTGGATTGAGATAGGTAGAGAGTCAAGGGTGTCATGTGGAAGGGAACATGGACTGACAGTCTCGTCTCAGTGGAAGCAAGCTTACTCTAACATTGGAAGATATGTCCTCGTGGCATGGCAGCAGGAGTAACATTGGAGCAGAGCCAAAGGTCATGGTTTAACCATGGAAGGGACATCACAGGAAGCTGTGATGGCAGATGACGCTGGAGGTCCTTCAGAGACCTTATTGCACCCAAACTGCTAACTGCTTTAGGAGCACAGAAAAAGGGGGGGAAACAGGAAATACACATACAGGTATGCCCATCCATGTAGTTTAGTGTGTAAGTACCATAAAGCCAGAAACATACACAATGATGGCAGAAAAAGACCACTGGACCATCCAGTCTGCCCGTAGCACCCTATCATACCCTGGGACCTTTTGTCAATCCAGGGTCTTTGACTACACTGTCCACCCCTTGTTTCCTGTTTTACTACCCCCCCCCAAGTAACTACTAAGCTGTTAATGCTGTCCCAACTGTGTTTGAAACCATTGATGGTTCTGGCACCCACCACCTCTGCTGGCAGACTGTTCCACAGCTCAACCACTCTCTGTGTAAAATAAAACTCTCACAACCTTCCAGAACGCCCCACCCCCCTACCAGCTTCCACTTATGACCTTGTGTTCTAGATTCCCTACTCTTGTTGAACAGTTCCTCGCAGTTCATCCTGTTCATTCCTTTCAGGAACTTGAAGGTCTCTGTCGTATCACCGCCTCTCTCATCTGGTCTTGAGCAAGTACAACTTGAGTGACCTAAGCCGATCCTCACAAAATCTGCCCTGCTGGCCCTGAATAACTTTGGTTACCCTACGCTGCACTTTCTCCAGCCTGTCTTTGCTTTTTTATTTATTTAATTTAAAAGTTTTACCAGGAAGGCCTATTGAGTAGACGACTGCTCAATTCCAGATGCATCCGGTTGGGGGGGGGTCCTGAGCTGAAGACTCCAGAACTGGGCACAGTCCTCTAGGTGTGGTCTCACCTTTGATCTACAGAGAAGTGGTAATATCTCTTTTCTTCAGCTGTCAAAACCTCTCCTAATACATTCAGCACCCTGTTTACCTTACTGTAGGCCTTGCTACACTGGCTAGATTGTTAAGGGAGTTACTTATGATGACTCCTAGGTCCCTTTTCTCAGAAGTGGTGTCCAGCTTAACCCCTCCCATCCAGAGTAAATTATCACAGAATGCAGACTATTACACCAACATAAGAACTGCTGGGGATGAGACAGAGTTATAATATGTCTCAGCAAGTGGTTGTGAAGGGAAGCAGCTAGTTTGCAGTAGCCTGGCACTGGAGTTGGGCGGAAGCCCCTGGACTAGAGATGTGCAAAGCTGGCAAACTTTGCTCCGCAAATTAATTTGTGAAGTTTGCCGCATTAACAAATTCACTAAGTGCTGACTTCACAAAGTTGTTTTTTTAAACTTTATATTTATTGCATTTTGCAAAAAAAGTACAATACTAGGTTACATCCATTTGCCAGATATCACATACAGCACAGTATCCATCAACTGTAGCAAATATAATCAGTTAAAACAAACTAGGTCACGGATATGGGGGATATAACAATGGCCATATTCCATATTCTATCAAAAACAGAATAGCTGCACCCTACATGGAATAGAGGTTCATCCAAAGATAAGGACAATCCAAACACGTACTACACTCAGCATAGAAAAGTTGATATAACCCCTTCCCAAACACTAAGGTAACCATACATGTTTAGTGTTCAGCCATGGCCCCACCCTCCAGAAGAACAGCAATAGAAAAACAAACAACTAGTGATATAACTACATTATGTTCAATCGAGGAACTAGTACAATTGTTAAGTGAGTAATAATCAACCAGTATTAAACTTTAAACAGTAAGCAGGGCATAACTGTCCAATCAGGAGAAAAAGTCTTTGAAATGCAGACTATTACATGGGAATTATAGAATAAAGGTCAAGTCTACGACTGCACCTTTATCCTTTGAGTCCTTTATATCTCTCATGTGCCACTGTCCTCCTCTCCTGAGCTGAGATCATCCAGTTCATCTCTATGATCTGTAACAGAACCATGGGTCACCTCAAATTCCTGCTGAATTTTCTCTATCTGCTTCCCAGCTTCTACCGGGTCGGTGAACTGATAGGTGCTGCCACCCCATAGAAAATACGAAGCCGGGCCAGCATTAGCAAAGAGTGAGCCACTCCAAGTCTTTTCAGCATTGCCCTGTGACTTCACAAAGTTGTTGGCAGGTGAAGTGGCACTTTTTCAGAAGTTAATGCAGATTTGCTGGTGAAGTTGTAACTATACCTTAACTTCACCTGACTTCACCTGAAAAAGTGCCATTTCCCCCAGAAAACTCAATGCAAAGTGGCAAAGTGGGCAATTTGCAAAGTTATTTGTGAAGGTGAATTTCACAACTTTGCCAGAGCTTTGCCAGCGAAGGAAAACTTTGCAACACCTCTCTATCTAGGACCCTGGAATTTGCCAGAGCTCATAAGTGAGCAAGGGGAAGTGTGCAGAGAATCCAGTGAATGAGACTGTGCCTTTGGGAACAGCTACCATTGAATTAGAATCCATAGGTCTGTGATCAAATGTACAAGTGTACAACTGAACTTTGTCATCAGTATGTCAATAAAAGTCAAGTGCTTAGACATCTGGAGTGTGTGTGCTTATTGCTGTCTCAGGCTAAGACTCAGGGTGCACCCAGAGCTGGCAGGACCAAAGAAAAACAAAAGACTATAATGAGGGCAAGGAAATCCCTGGCAAGCAAAAGATACCCTTAGTCACGGGAGGTTCCCGGGGCCATCCCGGCCCACATGTCAGGGCACTAATGCAGGATGGTGTGCGCATTGCCTGAAGGGTGGGGGGGTTGCACAAGCCTTTTATTTTTCATAAGTATCACTTTGCCAGTGAAGAATTGTGCAAAGTGCTGCACTTACTACCAAAATGAAATGTTATACTGGAAACCTGCCTCTCCACCTAGTGTGCATATATCATCCAACTTGCCCAACTCCCAGTTAATGTGAACACCTTTCACCCACTCAGCCCCCCAATGACACCTATCTTCCCCCCAACACACACACACAGACACACACACACAGAGTCCAGGTGAAGTAATGTAATCATGTGTAGGAGCGACTTTAATCCTCCCTTTGGGATGGTGGCTAAATGAAATGAACCCATAAGAAAAAAAAACAGAAAAAAAAACAACTAACCAGTAGTGGGGGAGTGGGAAAAATGGAACAAGCAACACACACTAGAAGAACAAATATTGTACAACATCTGCAAATGCCCCCCCGTGACATCCATTGGCAGAGGTACCATTTTACATTATGTTTTAAAATTTTATCATGATTCCCAGTCCCTTGTGATATTTGATTATGTTTTTGTGTTTCTTCATTTCATTCCCCACTCCCATTTTTTGTAAATTGTATAAGTGGAAGAAGATACTTTAGGGTGTTGGTTGTAGTGTCACAACCATTGTTTCCAGGAGCTAAAAGCACTAGTCTGTTGGTTAGTGTGTATGTTTAATTTTCTTTTTTTTTTTCACTTTTGTTAACTTTTTATGAGTACTCTTCCCCAGGTCGTGCCTAAAAATATCCATTTGTTTGCCTAGTGTACTTACCCGCTTAACAAAAACTAAATAACTTTCTGATTTGCATTGTGCATCTGTGTGTTTGTAGACATCTGATTTTAGTTACACAGTGGCATTCTGCATTTCACAGAATTCCCTGGTACAGCACAGTGTGCGTGTGTGTGTGTTTGCTGAAGGTACTCTCAGCCTGCAGCCTTGTGCCTTACAACACCCCAGGGCATGTGCTGGTGACACCACAGTCAACACCCTGTCCTGGGGTATTGCTAAATCCTAGCAGTCAATCATAGGTCTCCAGTCTATGTTTCTATGTACAGCTGCTGTGTCTCACGGTTATAAGAGCGCATTCTTGAGTTCTTCAGGTGACAGAACTGCAAAGCGAAGCTGAGCGCTGCTGGGACACAATGGACTTCGGAAGAAACTCTTACAAGAGACGTAGGAACTGTTCATGTAAACAAGAGTCATGTTTTATTTATTTACTTTTTGTTTACTGAGAAAGGTATCATAGCCACAAAATATGACTATTTTCAGACACGACCTGGGAGGTTACAATACAAAATTGGCAGACAAAACAAATAACAGGTATAGTTCAGAGGTAATTAACCATACAAGGAAAAATCTACACAATGTTCTGTGACATAAACAGTATTGCTAATATGACAGAGACAATGGCAGAAAAATAAGACCTCTGCTTAAAAAAATGGAATTTGGTTTTAAAATCAAAATGTTTTACTCTGCAGAATATTACAGAATCCTCCTTGTGGAAAATGGACTGTGCCAAGCGAACTTAGAACTTCAGTATTTAGAACTATATGCAAGAGACACCCTCTTATGTAAGTAAATAGGGCCTCTGAGGAATGCCTCTTATGCTATAAGAGACTCCAAGCCTGAGGTTTGGGTGAAGACTGTGAAGCAAAGCTCAGTGGTTCTGTTTGCCCAAACGTTCAGGAGAGAAGTCTCTTATATCATAAGAGGAATTCCTTGGAGGACCTAATAACTTATTTTATATAACGGGTATTTAAATAATCCTGAATACTGACTGGCTGAAACTTGCTCTTTCCCATTGGACTGAGACAGCACAACCAAATGTCTCAGTCCCAATGTTGCTAAATTGCCTTGAATATCAGTGTGCAGCTCATTGATGCTGCCATCTCTAATCCTGGTTTCTCTTTCATTCACACTACTACCTTGCTTGGCCCAGTAAGTCACTGAACTGAAACACCTGAAGCCAATCATTTTCAGTTCATGGCCGCAACGTAAAATGATATGAAGATTTTTTTTGCATTTAAAGAAAAAAAAGTAGAACAAACTTGGGGGGGGGGCTGAAGAGACAGTTCACACAAAAAGCACACACACCATTGTGGCTCACACAGTACAACTCAAGCTAGCACCCTGAAGTGACAACCCATCTGGGGAGGGACTATTTCACACAGAACTACTGATTTTTATAACGTGTGCAGAAAAATTCCAGTGATTTCATTGGCTGAAAGCAGCTCATGGCTGTGTAATTATTGACCCAAAATTACATGCCCAAACTACTTTCAGCCATGAAAATCTGATAACAGAAGCACATATGTAAAATCACTTCACCAATACATTCTGCAAGTGTGACTCACCAACCATTTCAGTTTGTTCCTCTACCCTGAAACTGCAAAGCCAGAGCAGTCACCTCGGACACTCAAACCCTCCTCACCACTCAAATCATAAACTACCAACCCCAGCATATGTTATGGCTGGCAGCCAACTCCACCTCACTCTGACCCCAGCACTTCAGCTATATACTAGAGGCCAACTGCATGATCGATTGAGGCGGGAAGTTGAAAGACGATTTCACATCTTGCTGACGCCGTTCAGTGACTGCACAACCAATCAAGGTGGTGACTTCAATTGCGACCACACCAGTGATGACCACAAACAGGACCATGCCATGGCCTGCAGCAACACATACATTGCAGCATGGGGAGAGTGCCATAGCAGGGGGAACATGGAATGAGCAGCGTGTCGCTGATGACACCACCACTTCACCTCCCAACTTCACGACCTGTGACAATGGAGAGCTGCAGAAGCCCAATGAAAAGGCTGCCACACTTGAGGAAGGAAAACTGAAAGCAAGCACTGTACTATTTTACAACACAGTACTATAGCAGCCAATGTTGTACTCAACTTTAACTGAAGCTGAAAGTGATTCTCGTGATCTTTGTTGTTCTGCTGCAAGTAACTGCCGCTGACGGCAGTATTCACACAGTTCAGTTACACAGTTCAGTTTAAAAGGGTTAAAACAATAAATCATTTTTGGGTCACAGTTCTGGCAAAAATGGAACCAAAAAAGCTGATAAAAAATGCGGCTTCCCATTCTAAATCAGTGGAAGACTACATGTTCCCCAAATCAGGTACATCAGCAATGGTGCCTAATAGAAAGCACATGGACAGGATCTTTGCTATTCTTCAGAAAATTGAAGAAAAAGTTAACCAGACTAATGACTCTTTATCAGCAATGGACCAGCGGGTATTAAAACTCAAAGAAGGAAGAGAGGAGAGCTCAAAGGCTCTGGAAGAGATCGCTGGCCGACAGGAGCGTTAAGCCGTGGCCAGGCCCAGAACTTTAAATTTCTAGCAAATAAAGTCAAAACATTGGAGAATCAGCTCTGAGCTGCTAATCTCTGTGTTGTGGGGCTTCCTGTGACTATCACAGCTAAAGATTTAAAACAGGTCTTTGGGCTTTTCTTATAGTTTCCCTGGATCTAACTGACGAGTCAGTGCACATCAAGCATAGTTTCTGTCTGCCAGATCGTCGGAGACCTGCAGGAGGTGCGGCACAGACATCAACTGTGCTGATCACACTGGATTCTTTGGAGGAACGCTTGCTAGTTCTAGCTGCTGCCAGTGATATATGAGATCTACAATTGTAGGGACTGAAAATATCTATTTTCCCCGACGTGGCATCCTGTACACAAGCAAGAAGAAAGGAGCTCCTTCAATTGTGGTAGTGTTTAGGGGATTATGTAATTTCTGCAAATTTATTCTTTCCTGCTTGTCTCATTTTACCTACAAGGCTGATGCAGTCACAAGATTTCTGGAAGGTCTACCACCTTGTGGGGAGCAGGCCTCTAATGAAGAACAGTTTGGTGCTACTTGAGTAAACCAAAAGACGTTGTTTTCCTGTGCTGTTACTCCAATGGGTTGGTGGTAAAAAGAGCTTTTGGGACATTCTGTGTGAGATAATAACATACAGCCTAGTTGCTCAGTTTTGCTGGCTATTATAATTGTTGTTGCATTGTAGTATGGAGGGGGCATAATTTTTAGCTACATATCTTTTGAGCAGGACTCTAAACACCCCTATGTTTATTTATTCCCCTCCTACTTATAAGCATTTACCTTTTCTGCTATCGTAAGACTGTATTCGGTCCTGGTATCTAGAGAGCTATTACATATATTTGGGTCATGTAAGAGTGTTCTATACTTGTTTTTAAAGGCTACCCCACCAGATTTGGATTAATGGGGGGCCTGGGGTACATTTTTTGGATTATGTATGTAATGATGGCAATACTACATTAGCGCCCATACATGTATGTGGGGGATTTCCCCAACTATTAGTCCAGCTCCTTCATGGTGGGCTAACCACACTTACTTTTATTGTAGGCATATCTAGGTGAGCGTGAATCACTGTGTGTGAGAGATGCTTATACTGAATTTTCAATCATGCGATATATGTTTCCTGTATCATTCTTTATTCTGAGAATATTATTATATCAAGTATGTATTGATATTGAAAATGTCAATAAAATTTACAAAACAAAAATAAAACTATGCACTTTTTTTGTTGTCCATCTTATTTAAAGTGTGGAAGAACTGAATTCCACACTTTAAAGTGCAATTTTATTGAAATGTCAGCTACTGTTGTGCTGATTCATACTGAAAGGGACTACTTTATGTGCAAACACAGTTCCCACAGTTAAAATACCCTCAGTGCTGGGTACGCTAGAGAGCCATGCTACAGAACAGACGTGTCTCACATTAGAGCACTGGAATTTGTGGGTAATGGATACTTGTCCTTGTTTCTGGAAATATTCTTCGGCTCCCAGAGGTGCTTTAGACAATCAAAGTTACATGTAGTTTGGGAGCCCTTTAAATAAATTCAGGTAGACTTCATAAGTCCTTTTCAATTCTTTTATTTTCCCCTACGTTTCACTCTTTTTGTAGAACTTGTTCATGGGGTAATCAATTTCTGTCAATACAAAATTATTTTTAATAAATCATTCTTATACTATTTTAATTTACTAATAAATCTTAAATTCATATTATTTCATCACGCATTCCTATATTTACCAAACTACTGTCTCAGTTCATTCTTTTCTTTTTTTTAAACTTTTGCAGTTTAGTTCCTTTACTTTTCTCTGCATATCTTTGCCACCTATGGGTTATAGAACGTAAAATATTTTTAATATTCCCATTGGCTTATTTTTAATTTTCTTATAACATATCTTACAGTAATCACCAATCATGTACTCTTCGTGCAATTATTTAGTGACTTCTGTTTTGAAACTGACACCCCTTAGACATTTGGGCTTTCACCGGAAGTATTTTCTCTCATTTTTTATGTAGGATCAGTTGTATACGCATGATGGGGCTCTTATTTTCTGTGGCCTTCTTATCCTGTAAAAGTAAGGCTTTTTTACTTTTTCAATTACACCATTTTTCATACCTTATTTATTCCGAATGTTTTTTCACTTAACTTACTAAGAGCAAATGCTTAAATAGTAGTGTTATTATAGACTGCCTCTGTTTACTGTATGAGTGAATATCCTCTGTATGTGGCCAAAGAAATGAGAGCCCTGTCATGTACAGTATATGCAACTGATCCTACATAAAAAAACGAGTGAAAATACCTCAGGTAAAAGCCCAAATATCTAAGGGGTGTCAGGTTCAAAACAGAATCAAGAAATCATTTTTAGTACCTTATATTTTAGATCTTTAATAGTTTATCTGGTTGATCCTGCATTTCCCTGCCCACCGTGCTGCCAGACTAAATGTGCTAGTATCCCCAGCAGCCAGCTCTATGATGACGAGAATGGCGGGATAGGCCGCAGGCCACATCTGTGCCAGCATTTACTTATGAAGATAAGCAATCTGAAGCAGCCCACTGTTGCACTTAGTCTACCAGTACTGATCATGCAGACTCAAGAGTGATCAGTAACGGCAGACTAATGACTGTTTCAGAGTGTTTACTTTCATAAGTAAATGCCAGTGCAGACATCTCCTGTGGCTTAGCCTATCATTCTCATCATCAAAGGACTGGCCATAGGGGATACTGGAACACTGAGTTTGGCAGCATGCCAGCCGGAGGACACAGGATCAACCAGATAAAATATAATAAATCTAAAATGTAAGGTACTGTATTAACAAATTATTTTTTTGACCACATTTAATTAATTGGGACCTGTAGGTCCCACAGGCCTCAGGCAGGGGAATACAGAGAAGAGTTGTTTGTGCTTGCACTTTCAGTCTTTCAGTAGCCTGAGCTTAACTGAGAGATAGTGGTTATAACCATCTGGTTGTAATGCAAAATATCAACCAGGTGGTCATAATGCAATTTTAAGGTCTGGTTATCCAGACATTAAAAATGAGGACCAGTAATTATAAGTGCAATAAAGCACTCCTGGGTGTGTGATTATGGCCAATAATCACGCTTCTCTCTAGGGTGTCTAAAGGCACTTGGTGCAAGCACTTCATGCCTGACAACACCCTCGAAAGACATGTGATTATTGACTCATAATCACATCCCCTGGTTTGCCTTATTGCTTACTTAAACATGTTTAAGTTTTTATTTTTAATTGCCTCACTTCTTCACAAAAAAAACATTTTATAAGCACAGTAAGACACTCTGGGGGGTGTTGATTGTGCTGCCACAAACCACACTTCCAGCGGCTGAAGACACTCAGCCTATACTGCACGACCAACACCTCATTGTGTCTAATTGCTTACATACATCACTCGAGTTTAGTTTGAGTGATTTACAATAAGTTTAGTCTTTTTTGTTTTTATTGTACCATCTGCCCCTAGCATTGAAGTGGAGCACTCCCACAAAAGAGCACACTGTATGTGGATGACAGGAACAGCATACTGATTGGCTGAAATCACTTCAGTGATTTCTAATGGTTATAAAAGTACCTGGAATGTTTAGAAATATACAATCCTGACTGACTAAGCATGATGTCTTTTTTTTACCATTTATCTATCCATTTAATAAACCAGATTGACTTAGGGATGTGTGAGCATGAAGGCCCCTATATAATTCCTGAGCCCTTGTCAAACATAGACACATAGAATGTGACAGAAGATGGGGACTGAGAGATGCAATTAGTCTGTCCAATTTAGACAACCCCCTCAGCTTGTTGCAGTTATGAGGTTTCCACACTGCCTGTCCCAAACTAGCTTTACAATATGTTTAGTCTTTATTTTATTGTGCCATCTGCCGTCTCAAGCTGCAATGTATCTACTCTAGGTTTGTATGTACAGTTCCTGTGACTTTCATTATTCTAAGAGTGTGTTCTTGAATTCTTTGGGTGAGAGAAACATTGAAACATAGAATTTGCTAGCAGATAAGAACTGCTTGGCCCACCTAGTCTGTTCATTTTTCCCTTCCTATAGTATCATGGCAGATCCTACTTGATCTCAGGTCCATCCCCCCTTCCCTTTCCCTAAGATTCCCTTATACCTATCTCATGCATTCTTGAACTCCACCATTGTTTTCGCCTCCTCCCCCCTCCACTGAAAGACTGTTTCAGGAATCCACCACTCATTCTGTGAAGAAGAACTTCCTTACATCTCTCCTGAATCTACCTCCCTCCAGTTTCTTATCCTGCCCCCTTGCCCTTGAACACCTTTTGTTCTAAAAAAATACTTCCTTCTTGTACCTTGTTTACTCCTGTGAGCTATTTAAAGGTCTTTATCATATCCCCCTCACTCCCCTCATTTCTTTTAGGGTGTACATATTTAGGTCCTTTAATCTTGCCTTGTAGGGCTTTTGATGCAGACCCTGCACCATTTTACTTGCCCTCCTCTAGACTGCTTCCACTCTGTCTATGCCCTTTCTGAGATGTGGTCTCCAGAACTGAATACAATACTCTAGGTAGGGTCTTACCAGAAATCTATACAAAGGCCACCTCCCTCTTTCTGCTGGTGATAACCCTCCCTATGCACCCCAGCATCCCACTTGCCTTCTCAACTGCCTTACCACCTTTAGGTCATAGGTCTCATAGGTAAGTACAGAGCTATATAGACGTTAGTCCTTTTGCTCACCATTTATTAATAACCCTGAATATTATGCTTAAGTAAGAAGCTATCTAGTTTGTTTTTAAATGCGTTCACAGTTACACTAGCCACCACCTCTAATGGCAACCTATTCCAAATATTGGTAACTCTCAGCGTGAGCCAAGATTTTCTTTGTTTGGTTTTTGGACATTCCACATATAGTTGTAGAGGGTGTGAGCTAGTATTACCCGACAATTCCCTCTACCTCAAACCCAGTAGTTCCCATAAATCTGGATCGATAGTGGCTTTATAGATTAAACACATATCCCCCCTTAAACGCCTATATTCTAAGGAATATAAACCCAGAATATTTAGACTCTTTTGATAATCATGACTTTTAACCTCCTGTATAATTTGAGTGGCTCTTCTCTGAACTCTCTCTAGAGTGCCACTATCTCGGTTCTTCCACTGGGTGACCAAAACTGCGCACAGTAATCCAAATGCGTCCTCACCAATGATGTATAAAGGCACAGAAGAACATCCCTACTTCTAGATGTAATATGTTTATTTATACAGTGTAAAAAACCACTTGATTTTTTAACAACTGAATTGCAATGCATTTTAGGTGATAGATCGTTTGTAACCATAATACCCAAGTCACTCTGTTGTTCCACAGTATTTAATATTTGTCCTCCAAGTGTATATGGTATCTGTTTATTTGCCTTCCCAAGGTGCATAACACAACATTTGTCCACATTAAACAGCAGTTTTTTATCTAATGCCCAGGACTCCAGCATATTTAGTGCTTCTTGTAGTTTTGTGGCATCATTTTGGTTATTAATAGGAAACCCAACCCTGGTATCATCAGCAAACTTAGAAACCCAGACTCCATTGTTGACTTTCATTGAGGCAATATATATATTAAACAAGCAGGGCCCCAAGACAGAGCCCTGGGCACCCCACTAGTCACCTCCGCCCATGCTGAGTTGGTCCCATTTACATTTACTGACTGCTTTCTAGAGGTGAGCCATGCATCTACCCATTTTGTTATTTTTCCTGGTAAGTCCTATAGTATTAATGCTTCAATAAGTTCTCCATGGGGGACCTTGTCGAAAGCCTTCGAAAAATCGAGATACACCACATCCACAGGCTGTCCCTCACCCATTGCCCTGCTAATCTTTCCATAAAATTCCAACAGGTTGGTCTGACAGGACCTTCCGGTGGTAAATCCATGCTGTACTAGGTCTACCAGATCTGTTTTTTTGGCATGGTCCACAATATAATCTTTTAAAATACCCTCATCTGATATGATCGCCCCTAGGTCTGTTTCCCGCTGGTACCATCCCCCCAATTTTGTACTCGCCCTGGGTTTCTGTACCCCAAGTGCATTATTTTGCACTTTTTCGCATTAACACCTAGCTGCCACACCCTTGACCACTCCTTCAGTTGTCTTAGGTCGCTGCTCATCCTTTGCACCCCCCCGGTGTCCACCCTATTGCAGTTTGGTGTCATCTGCAAAGAGGCAGACCTTCTAGTTCCTCTGCAATGTCACTTACAAAGACATTAACGAGGACCCATCCTAGCACTAATCCCTGAGGCACTCCATTGGTAACCCTCCCTTCCTCTGAGTGAACTCCGTTTACCACTACCCTCTGCCAGCTATCCCTTAAAACCAATTTCTTACCAAGTTTATCACTCTTAGACCCACTCTTAAGTTACTCATCTTGTTTACTAGTCTCGTATGTGGAACAGTATTGAACGCCTTATTGAAATCTAAGTAGGCTATGCCCACTGCTCCTCCCTGATGTAGTTCCTTGGTTAGCCAGTCAAAGAACCCTATCAGATTCATTTTACATGATCCTACCCCCCGGAATCCATGCTGCTTTGGGTCTTGTAACCCACTGGATTCAAGATATTCCATAGTTCTTTATTTCAGCAGTGATTCCATTGACTTTCCCACCACTGAAGTCAGGCTGACTGGCCTGTAACTGCCAGCCCCTTCCCTGCTACCACTTTTGTGAAGCGGGACTACATCTGCCCTCCTCCAGGACCATTTCTGTTTCCAACGAGCTGTTAAATAGCAGCCAACCTTGGGTGGATCTTGTCTGGCCTCATTGCTTTGTCCACTTTCAGATTTGTGAGTCCCTTCAGGACTCTCTTCTCCAAAAGCAGACTAGTAACAACCTCCCTCACTTCAATGGTCCTCTTACATTTTTGTGGCCCCTCCTCATCTCTTTCTTCTGTGAACACTGAACGAAAGTATTTGTTCAAGATGTCTGCCTTTTCCTGTTCCCCCTCCGCACAGTCCCTCACCCTTCCCTTCTTAATCTTAAGATCCCATTCCTGGTCTTCCTTTTTTCACTTACATATCTAAAAAATGTATTGTCCCTTTTGTTACTGCCTTGGCTATTCCTTCTTAAGAACTGCGAAGCAGACGTGAAATGAAGAAACCATAAAAGACACAGAAACTGTACATCTAAACATATTAGCACAGAAGAAAAAATTACTCACCTTAGTAATTGCTTTTCTTCTCATGGAGTCTTGCTATATTAGGACTTATTGCAGTTAGCCACTGCACTTGAACTGCCCCGGAGAGGAAAGAGTTAACTCCAGAGAATCTGGAGTTCTAAAGCACGAGGGCACTATACCAAAGCTCTATCTGGGCAGTTTCAAATGAAACTGTCAGATCTTTACGAAGCTAACACTAAGCAACAAGTCTGTGTGGAAAGCTCTACACTAGCCAAATGGCTACCTACTAGTAGTAATAACAACAATATAAACAACAATAGGAACAACAATAACAATAATAAGAATGAATAATGGTATTATTAGTTTTCCCCCCTAACAAGCACTATTAGGACCCCCTTCCCCAAAGACTCAAGTCCAGGAAGGGCTAACAAATCACTCAACACAGAAACCCTAGTTCCCTAACCCTAAATAAAAGAGGGTGAAGGAAGAACTACAATGGCATGACACAGTGCTTGCACTAATTTGCCACCCCACCCCAGTAGAAGTTCTGAGAGGGGCAGGTTGGGGGTGGTCTAATATAGCAAGACTCCATGAGAAGAAAAGCAATTACTAAGGTGAGTAATTTTTCTTCAAACACCATGAAGTCTTGCTATATTAGGACTTATTACAGATTACAAAGCAGTACCTCCATGGAGGAGGTCAGAACCTACTTAGGAAATAGGCTCTGAAGCACAGCTGTGCCAAAGCGAGCATCTCTCCTGGACAGAAATCCGGGAATAATACTTGGTAAAGAGTGTGAACTGTCTTCAAGTAACAGCTCGACAGATTTCCAGAATGGGAATATCTCTAGCAGCCGCTAGAGATGCAGCTGTACACCTGGTGGAGTGAGCCCTCAGTCCTGAGGGGGCTCTCCTACCTAGTCTTTGATAACAAAAATGGATACAAGAGACAATCCACCTTGCAATTGTCCTCTTAGTGGCAGGTTCCTTTGCCAACCTAGCCCTAGGTAAGGAAGAGTTGGAGGATTGAACCTGTGACCCTTGGTGTGTTACAAATACTAGCATAAGGCTCTTTTGGCGTCAGCTGTGCAGTCTCCACTCACCTGAGGAAGAATGCTCAGTGAAAAATCCTGGGAGAGAGATGGGTTGGTTCAGGTGGAAACCTGAAACCACTTAGGGACAAACCTGTGTTAGTCCTAGGGACTGTCTTATCCCTGTGGGGAAAGAAAAATCTTCTTCCACTGCCAGGGCCTGTAGTTCACTTATGCATCTGGCAGAGTGAAACCACCAGAAAAAAAACATTTTCCAAGTGAGAAGCTTGAGCTCTGCTGGGGACAGAGGTCAAAGGGTTTGCATTAACTGAGCAATGCAAACATTCAGGCTCCATGCAGGAGCTGGTTCCAAAAAGGAGGGTTGGTGTGAAGCAACCCTTAAAAACTTGGAAAACACAGGTTGAGAAGAAAAGGAAGCAGGCTTCCTGCTTGCAGAAAAACAGAGACAGCTGCCAGAGGAACCCTTAAGGTAGCTGGCCCAAGACCTAAGGAATTTAAAATGGACCAAAAGTCCAGAAAATGGGCAGATAAGCAGACTGTGGTATAATCTGCTTCTCAGCGCACTCAGACTGAAAACCTGTTCCGCTTAGAATTGGAAGTGGCCCCAGTGAAAAACTTCCTTGAGCCAGCACAAAATAATCGCGTACCTTGAAAAGTGTAAATCAGCAAATTCTAACTCCTCAAGAGCTGCCTTGAGAAGGAGGAATTTGAGGTTCGATACCACACTCTCCCTTGTGCAAGGCCAGTAAGTCGTGGACTCTGGGCAAGCTCAGGGTAGGGTGTACTGTCAGGACAGAGACAATGGGTACCAGGGCTGTCTGGCCCAGTTTGGAACAATCAGAATCGCTTTGCAGCGCTGAGATCTGATTTTTACTAGTACCCTGAAAGAAAGGGAAAAAGGAGGAAGGTGTACAGAAACTTCCCTTTCCAATCCAATGAAAAGCGTCCAGGGGCTGATCCCAGCACCGGAGGCCTCAACAAAACAGAGAAAGTTAGTGGTGTCTGGGGCTTAAAAGATCTATCTGAAATGAGCCCCATCTGGCAAGGACTGAACCCAGCACCTGAGGATTCAGAGCCCAATCGTGATGGCCCTGAGAATCCTGCTGAGGGCATCTGCCAGGGCATTGTCCTTCCCTGGGAGGTGAACTGCTATCAGGGAGGTGTTCAGGGAGTAAGCCAGAGACCACCACTTCATTGCTTCGGTGCACAAGGCTGATGACCGAGTGCCCCCCTGCCTGTTGATTGTGGTGTTGTCTGTCCTGACTTGAACTACCTTGTTCTGGACAGAAGCTGAAAACTCCTAAGAGCTAGAAGACAGCTCTGAGTTCCAAAAATTGATGTGGAGCAGAGATTCCTAGGGAGACCACACTCCCTCGTGGACAGGTCGCCTAAGCGAGCTCCTCACCCCTAACACAGGAGCATCCGTGGTGAGAGAATGAGGAGGACCCTAGTTTTAGATTGCTTTGATCCTGCCACCAGTGTAAGGCCAGGATCAGGGATTGAGTCACTAGAACCAATTTGGAAGGAATCCTCCTTTGGGACCAATAGGCCCTCAGATGGAACTAAATGTCCCTCATCTGGAATCTTGCTCCCTGCACTACAGCTGTGGAAGCAGCCATGTGCCCTAGTAGTTGTAGCAAATGCTATGCTGGTCAAGAGACTCACAGAGTAATGGAAGATGCCAGGGCAAAGAGACTGCCTACCCTTTCAGAGGGAGAAATGCCCTGGCTAACTTTGTGTTCAACTCTGCCCTATGAAAGTTAGTACCTGAACTGGTTCGAGAACTGACTTTGGTAATTCAGCAGGAATCCCAGAAAGGTGAGAAGCTGCTGGGTGACCTGCAAGTGGGATTTACTTGATCTGGAGACTGACCCACTAAGAGCCAGTCATCCAGGAAAGGAAACAAAGCAATCCCTTGCCTTCTTAAAGAGCCACTACCACAGCTAGAATTTCAATACCCTTGGCACAAAGGTAAGCCGAAGGGCATTGCCCTGAACTGGTAGTGGCCTGAGGTAACCTGAGGTACTTCGGTGAGAAGGCCTGATCAAAACATGAAAAAATAGGCATCCTTGAGGTCCAGGAAAGCTAGCCAGTCCCTGGCCTCAGCCAGAGTTAACATTTTTAACTTTGTTTTCAAAAGATGCTTGTTCAGGTACCTTAAATCTGAGATGGGCGTAATCTCCTGCCTTCTATAGGGTGAAAAGTATCATGAGTACAGCCCTTGCCCCAGTGGCAGGAGGGACCCTACTGCTTTGCAGTTCAGAGGAGAAGAAACCTCTGCTCCCAAAGCAAGGGATTCAGAAGGATTTGCAGGTGGACCTGTCTGGCTCTCATCTTTGGAAACTGTTTGAAGCTGAGAACCAGACCTATTACTTCCAGAACCACTTGTCCGAGTTAGGGACACCCAATTCTGGCTGAAATAAAACCAACCTGCCCACTGGTATGGGAGAATCGGCCTGGGCACCCCATCAGGGTGCCTGTGCAGCAATAGTCTTAGGCTAAGGGGAGGGGACGGTTTACTTGTGCCCGTCTGTCTCTGCCTCTGAAGAGACCCTCTGGCGAAGCAGAGGAGGCCTGAGCCTCTACCTGGGCACTTTGTAGGTAATCATCCCTGTTTTTCATATAGCTTTCTGTTTGTTCCTCAAACAGAGAATTACCACAACAAGAAACAAATCCATAGACTTTGACAGAGTATCTTGGGACAGATTAGTGCATCTGAGCCATGCCAACCTCGGGAAAGCTACAGAAGTGGTCATGACCCTAGAAAACAAGATTAACACCAACAGCAGTATGAACTTGAACTTAGAGGCTTCAGTGCCATTAGCCACCTGTTCCAACCCGCTAGCCAGCTGGCCATGGGCCTGCTTGGCTAACTGCAATACTGCGTCCCACCTAGATTTCCGAAATCTAGCCACATAAGCCATACAACTTGCCTGTCTGAGTCCCACAGAAGCTGCCATATACTGTTTTCTTGTCATGGCATCAATCCTCCTGGAATCCTATTCAGGAGGATGTGAGGCCAGGGGAACTAGCCTTGACACAGGCTGCAGCTTGTACCACACCTACATGACTACACTGCTCAGTGAGGAAGTCTGTAACAGAGCCTGACGAAATACACCTTCTGTCCATTTTTTATCTTACAGGAGGGACAGAAAGAGGAATCTTATAAAATCTTTGTTGTTTACTTCCTAAATGACTTATGCAAAAGAAAGACAACCTCCTAGCCCATCATTCCTACATAATCAGGCTCCCTTTACTCATCCATAGCCTCCTCTAAAGAAGCTGGGGGATTCTGCAAGCTTTTTGTAAAACATAAACTGAGAAAAGGACTCAGACAGAAAAGGAGGAGATTCTAAAAGTCTGTCTGGAGAAAATGTCCGTAAGTGGGCATGTCCAGACCCTACCAGCCACACATGTATTGATCAAATTTCCTCCTCCCACTCCTGTGGTTCATAACAATTCCTCAACATCATAAACCTGAACCACTGGAACTGAACGAGCCACCTTTTACCAACTGTAGATGGTTCGACAGGACCTAGAAACAGTGACTGGACAATCTGTATGGCTTAACTACTTCTGCAGCAGTTGGAGAGACAATCTTGGACTCCAAACCTACTGATTTCTCTGTCATATTCATTTTTTTTTTTTTTTTAAACTGGTTCCTCTGAACCATCCTTTTGCCCGAGGAAGTCTAGCCCTGGTCAGAGGACACTCCCTCTGGTCCAGTGGGTACTGGACCGGGCTGGCCATCCGGTCAGCGGACTTTGTAATAGTTCCCTGAGCCGCCCTGTCTCTTTCAGGTGGCTGCAGGAAATTTTAAACACCTGGCAGTCTGACAGGAGGTGGTCAGCCCAGACAATAAACACAAGTGGTGTGTGGGTCAGCCTTGGCAAAGGCTTCCCCACAGCATCACAGTGTTGAAAGAACCAGTGGGCCGGTTTTCTTTTGGGTTTCTCAGACATAATGCCAGCCTAACCAAAAACTTGCCCTTTTATGGCGTGCCAGGGCAAGACACCCTTTATCGGTTCCTAACTGCTTTATCGGTATTTGAAAAACCCTATTTAAAATCAAGGTTTTTAGAACCAATAAGAACCGGCACCGCACTCTAAAAGCCCAAAACTTTAAAGCGTTAAAATAAGCAAACCGATCGGTTCAAAACCGAACCGATAACTAAATTTCCACACAGACTTTACATTTTGTACTTACGGTTTACCAGATAGAGCTTTAACCGAAATGCGGTAAAATAATTACTTTTTGCCGGTTCAAATGAACCGAAAATACTCGCTTGACCGAGAAATGAACCGAGCTGAAGGAGCTGATCTCCGGAGCGACTGTTCAGTGAAGCGGAGTAAAGAATCTGACAGTTTCATTTGAAACTGCCCAGATAGAGCTTTGGTATAGCGCCCTCGCGCTTTAGAACTCCAGATTCTCTGGAGTTAACTCTTTCCTCTCCGGGGCAGTTCAAGTGCAGTGGCTAACTGCAATAAGTCCTAATATAGCAAGACTTCATGGTGTTTGAAACATAGACTCTTGACAGCTGATAAGGACTGCTTGGCCCATCCAGTCTGCCTGTTTCTCCCTACCTACACTATTACCGCCATACCTCTCAACTGTACCACATTACAAGGAACGTTCCTCATTTTACTTCACAAAAGCTCACTGTTCCACATTGTGAGGACTTGTCCCACATTTAGTGTTAACATTTTAAAGCAAAAATCTATAGTAAATGATGCAGAAAATATACTATTCGATTAATAACAGACTTTCTGAACATAAATGCAAACATTTTAACAGTGTCCTAAGCTTTTTAGGTAAATATTTGATTAAGTGTTCCACATTTTGCTCGTTTGTTCCACATTTTGCTCGTTTGTTCCACATTTTGAGAGGCAATGTTCCACATTTGGGGAACAAAAAGTTGAGAGGTATGATTACCGCTGACTGTACCCAATCTACAGATCTTTTTCCTCTTATAAACTGTGGTAAAAAAAAATTTAAACCGGAGCTTTAATTTGAAATCAGAATGTTTTCTGCTTTATTGCCTTTGCTACAGTGATTTGTTATGTTGATTTGCTGTACTACTGACTCTCCTGTCCAAGAGGACCTCCTTGTAAAGGAGCACTGCTCCATGGTGCTTTTTCAGGTTATGTATGTAAGGACAGTATGCTTAGTCTCAACTATTCTTCTGTTCTGCATTAAGACGTAATTAACCGAACCCGTATAAAAGCAGGATCAGGGAAGTACGGCTGCATTCTGCAGCAGGTGTCTCCTTCTCCCTAAAGATGTCGGTTTTTTTAGCTACAAAACTTTTAATAAAACTTTTTAGTTTTAATAACCTTAAAAGGTATAAATGTGTGATGGGGTGCCCCGGTCATTTCGTAGCTATCTTCGACGCTCTTTAAGCAACTTGCTCCTTGCTGCATGCATTGGACGGCACAGATGCCAAACGTCCATGCAAGTCTGACAGGAGGAGGAGCACATGGGACAAACGTCAGCAGGTGAGAACCTGGGGGCACCTTGATGATGTCAGCGTGACTGGCAGCAGCAAGTTGTTGGGGTGGAGAAAGAAGATCGTGCTGCTCCAATCAGGACTGAGGAGGTGGGATTTCCTGCCGGGAATGCTAATAGAATCTAAAGTTGACATGTGCAGCGGGCAGGGGGGTGGTACAGCGGGGAGTACCAGTCAGGACAGGAGTAGAGAAACTAGCAAAGTATGGGGCACAGTAATCTGCAAAACTAACCTATTGGAGAGACCTGGGCGGGTGGAAACGATCAAAGTTGGCAAATTAGAGGGGGCAGAAAGCAGTAATGTGGGGCAGGTGAAAATGGAAGAAAGGCAAACAAAGTGAGGGGACGAAAAGGGCAGCTGTGAAACTCACACAAAGTGAAAAGGAAGATCGCTGCTGTCCCTAGCCGCTGCACGGCGGGGAGACTGAAGGAAGGACGGGGGTGGTTGTATTGTTTGTTCCAGCCTCAGGCGTCACCACCCGGGACCGGCGCGACAGGGGAACCCTGTGCAGCGGGTTTAAACTTTTACAAGTCAGCCAGCCGCTGGATCGGAAGAGCGAAGGAAAGGGCAGTATTCTTCTTGTGGGGTCCATCGGTGTGCCTGGAGGGAACTATAGCCGCCGCTCCCCTTGGAGTGCCGAAACTTGCAAAGGATTTTACTGTACCTCTGCCGGTCGGGACCCTTGTCCTCCGAGACAGACAGGCCGGCGGTTGGACCTCCGAGTAATTGAAGCAGCCCGGTCCGGAGGACGACGCGCCGTCAACCTGAGTTCGGGCTATCTCTCCTTAATTTGATATATACATATGGGCAAGTCGGCAGCCTGTCCTACAGTAAGGTAACCAGACTTCTCATTTTCTGTTATGATCGGGTGGCTGGGTAGGGGTTACAACTTTATTAGTAGTAGTAGTAGTATCTGCTTTCTAATTTGTTGCCAATACCCCGACTCCCCGAGGCGAGATTGTAGAGTTCGAAAATGTGTCTGTCGTTCCAAATTGATTTCATTCAGTTTGGCTAAAGCTCGGATTACTGTTCCCTAGACGGATCATCACCAGTTACGGATTATTAGGCACCAGCTGCACCCACCTTGCCAGCCTGGCTCTCCATGAAAATATATCATTTAGTTTTTCAGCGTCTTTGATGGGATTACTCTGGTTCTTGGTGATTCTAGATACCACCACGACCGCTACCAAACCCACAAATGCAAATGTTGTATCTTCCCCTGGATAATACTAATAAATAATACTAAGTGGCACCGGTTTCTCAGTTCATGATTTGTCTGTAACCCATCCTGCTGTTACTGTTACAAGTGTTTTCGTCCCTGTCAGTATTTTCTGTAGTGAGCAGACATCGAGGACCACATTCAGTAGAGAATTGACTTACTTGGGCATTACCTGGTAGAGGTGAAGCCGGTAGTTCAAAAGCAGGGAAAAAAAACTGGGAAGATGTTCGTTTTTTTTTAATGTAACCCCCTTACCCTCAACTAACACTGGAATTTGATATAAAAAAATCTTGATCCTCCCAGTCAGCTGAATGCATAGGATGAAAAACGTGTTCCTTTTTTATGTTTCCAGTTTATTTATCCCAGATAGCCCAGCTGAGATGCAGCATCTCATTTTCAGCGGTGTCCTGCTTCTACCCATACCAGGACTGGAGGGACTGGAACACCTGGGTTAAGTGATTTGCATTAAGGGCACAATGTGAATATTTTACCTCCAGAGGGGTTTGAACCTGCAATCCAAGTATTGTAACTCACTAGATGACATTACCTCCAAACTTAAAAAGCTGTCACCCCCCCAAAAAAAAAACACAAAAAAGGCAGTATGATGTTTGTTTTATCCTACATGGAACTTTTTTTGTCGATATATTTTTATTAGCCTTTGAATAAACATAAATCCCAAAGTAGAACAGACAAAAATAAAACATAGATTAATAAGTACATTGAAATAGATTGTAGCAAAACTTATAAGTTACTAAACAAATATTATGAAGTGTAATAAATGATTTGTAAATATCTAACATCATGAGTAGATAACAGTGAGTTATAATACATATTTTGTAATGTAATCACTATAAAGTATCACTTAGAAACTATAAGTACAAGGTAAAAGAAAAGAAAGAAAAAGCAGAAGGGAATAAGAATAGAAGTAAAGAGAGTAGTAGATTTAAAAGGGAGGACAGTGTGGTGGGTTTTTTTGAGCATACTTAGAATTATATTTGACCCTTCACCCTTCACTCTCAGTCTCACTGTTTGCCTTGGTTACCATGGTAACTTGTGATTCTGCTAGGTTGATACATATAAATAGAATGAGGAATGGGTAAGCATGAAGACTGTGTGCCCATTGAGTTTTTTTTTTTTTTTGGTGATATCATAAACCACAACAGCAAAGTTCATTGTTACATTGTTATAATGCGAGGCTGTGGTCACCAAGAAAGAAAACTTTGTGTTTCACTGCGCACTCATTGCAGTAAGAAAATGTGACCATCTGAATGTTTCCATAACCACAACTTCCATCAGGGTGCTGTTGTACCGTCATACTCAGAGTGACAGTACAACAGCATCTCGATTTTGCAGCAGTGCTACAAGATTGTGATGCATACCTCTCAACTGTTATTCTTTAGGTGGCTGCACTCCTTTTTACCAGCTAAAGTCCACCACCCCCTGCCCCATGTGGAGCATGTGCTGTCACCGCTATGTCCGTGGGATTTATAGTTCTCAACTACCCATCATTAAATGGGACATCCCTTTTTACCACCCAGAGCTTGCCCCATCCCACATGGAGAGCATGCCATCTCCTGTAGCTCCCCATCCCACCTAGTGTTTGCTGACCCTGTTAGCACAGTGGGATTCATGCCTGTGACTTATCCCTGACCCTAATTATATGAAACACCCTTCTTTTCCCACCAAAGCCTCCCCCCACCCTTGATCCCACATGCAGTTTGGATTTGTGCCTCTTCACTTTTCCTCATTTTGCCGTCTGATGTTCTGCCTCTTGGTATACAGAGGTTTACAGAGCAAAAATGAGTCGCACATACAGGGACGACTTTCTGTTGGGTGAGCCCCCAGTGAGATTGGTTATAGAGCCCCCTACCCAAACAAACTTTCCACTTCTGATTGGTTGAGCTGACCGTGTCATTTTATTTCCATTATGAAACAGTCAGTTTAGCACAGCAGTGGCCGTTTTGTGTTGTTTCACCGGGATGAAGTTTAAGAAATAAAAAAAAAAAAAAGTACATTTTTAAGACTGACAACTCTCCCCAGTTTATGCTGGCACCTCCTCTAAACAGGGGCCCCCTCCAGAGGCTGCTGGGACCTGAGGGTGACCAAGGTCGGCTCTGCACATACACCAGACCCCTAATCCCGCTGAGTTTCAAGCCTTTTTCTTTGGCCTTGGGGGATAGATTTGAACATTCACATGCTTTTATCCCACACTGGAAAGGCCAGCATTCTACCTTTGGATGATAAAAGAGCAGGTCCAGTTAAAAAAAAAAAATTGCAGTAGCTCAACAAACTTCTAAATGTGCCCAAAACCATTGCCCAGGGCTGTCATAATGTCACGCATGGGAGCCGGACTGGCCTCCTTCATGAAGTCATGGGTGTTAACGTGTTCCTGAGGGAAAGGGCCAGTCTGTCCACTGAATGACAACTGGTGCCTTAAAATAACAAGAAGCTTAGCTGCACGCCTGTACTTTAGGTATGATGTAACATAAACAGTGTGTTAAGTAGTTAACCTTTTGATGCCTGGCTTGGATAGTTGGACTGTAATTGGACTAATCTTGTGGGCAATAAAACCAGCAGGAGGCAGGTGTTAGGTGAGTTCCCTTAGGATGTCTTTAGTGGACTTCCAGTGGTCTTAATTTCTATGCCCACACTGCGGACAGTGTGAAGGTCTGAATCCATTTCTGTGTTTTTAAAACTGGCACCGAGTTCGAGTATCTGGGGTATTAATACTCATGCCCCACTCTACCATTTTATTTATTTAATATCATTTTGTTTTGTTATAATTGGCTAGAAACGCAAAATAATCCAAGGCTGTTTCTATGTCGGGGGTACTGCAAGCGGGACTGTTACAGTGTAAATAAGAGGACTCAAAAAGCAGAGGCCAAATAACAATAAGGCTCTCAACTGAACCCTCTGGTACCTCTACTACTTCCTGTCTCCCACCCAAACTCACTCCCCCCCTTTTTTTCCTGTCCCCTCTCATTTACTCTCCCGCTCACCACCTTTCCCTCCTCTCTAGCCTCCTTTTGGTGCCTAATGATCACCCTCTCCCTGGAAGTTTCCTTAACCTCGAAATTGTCTACTCGCTTGAACCTGTTATAGCTTGTTTTTCTATGAAACTTAAAAACGTTACCGCCTTAAACTGTTAATAGCAAATTTATGATGTAACTGTCTGGTTTTACCTGTAATGTGTATCATGCTTTGTTAAATGTTCTTTGTGACGTGGAACCTTTGTAAAAGAGCCCTGGCTCAAAGGTATTAATTCCTAGACTAATAAACTAAACTAAACTGGGCACGGTGTATGTGTGTGGCAGGGGAGAATGAGAGGAGTGGGACAGAAGGGAGTTAAAAAAAAAAAAAAAAAAAAAATAGCAGCTGAGGACTCAAGTTGGGAAGGAGAGAGGAAGCTAATAGCAGGAGAAAATGGAAAGTTTGCATAGTACAGCTTTGAAAGGAGGGCTGCATGGGGAATTTGTTTCGGGGGAGGGGGTTGTGTAAGAAGAGAAGGCAAATTTGCAGTATGTTCTTGACTATTGAAACAGAGACAGCTGGAGGGCTTGGGTGGCAGGCTGTGAAGCCATTCATTTCTGAACTCACTGGTTTCACTCCATCCCAGGCCAGTAAGAGCCGAAAAGGTCCTCATCAGTTGGCTGTACAGTGTCCCATGTGAGAAAAGCGTTATTGGGGTACTTGGTGAACATCAGAAAACCATGAACAGTGGTTATACATGTCCTTGCTGGAACACTCCCTTGGGATGTCTCACCCACTAGAGGTGGTTTCTCACTCCACGACAGGATGTCATGTGGTTACACACAGGCTCTCTGTGATGGGCAAACTGCAGGCTACCTATGAGTATGTGGTGGGGGGAGCCTGAGCTTGTAGAGTCTGGGAGGAGGGAATCTGGCTCAAAATAAACAATTGGTGATAACCCTGCTTCAAATATGCAACAATTGCATGCGTGGTTTTTTTTTTTTGTTTTTTTTTTACTCTTCATAGAATTTTTTGTTTTACCATAGCCATACTTGTCAGTTCACATATATGCCCTGTTTCTAGGGATACACTTTTTTCTGGCCTGGGTCCTCTGAACCCCACCAGCAGGTATTGGATGGAGATATATGAATGGATGTGGCTTTTTCTGCCCTTTTTAGCTCCCACCCACCTCCTCCAACATGAGGGAAGTCATCTGATTGGTCTCATACACATACAACACATCCCCTGCAGCAGGAGCAAGTTCCCTGGTCCAGTCGCAGAGGTCACTGTGGCACTAGAGCTTGCTGTCCACCCTCCCTGACCGAGGCACACTGCTGCACAGCAGATGCCCCAGCCTGGCCTGCCTCACAGCGTGGCAGCTTGAGTTCGCTTCTGAACTTAAGTCACCAACATGGCAATGGAGTACGCTGCCTGTGAGCCATCGTGGCTGCCTGTTGGTACCATTTTAAAGAGGGTACTTGTGAGTCAAACTTTAGGCAACACCAGGTGGGTTTTATAGAATAGGCTCTCCCATTTCTCTCCCCTCCCCTTGTGTTGCTACTTGATAGAATGGCTTTCTGTTAGTCAGTCATTCACATTTCCTAGTCCTTGCCCACAGGAGGATCATCCTCCAGCCCAGACACTGTCTAGTGCTCGACTTCTGATCACATCTAACCTCCGAGCATACCCTACTCCCCTTCAGCGGGACCTCTCCTTCAGCGACATTGGGAGGATTGTCTTGAGTCTCTTATGGGGGAGGAAGGAGGATCTGAACCATTGGGGCTGAACTGGGGAGATAAGAAGTGGAAGTGTCCTACCTCATTTTCTTGGTGTTTTAACAAGGTTGCCGTATAGGGAAACATTGGCACATCGGTACTTCGGAAGACCTGGCACATCCTGCATGTGGTCCACCCCTCCCTCCAGCACTCCCAGCTGCACTGTATGTGTGGTCACTTGGATAGCGGTACTGCAGGAGGAATAACTGCCTCTCCACCCCCGAGGTGGTGAATGAAGCATTAAGGCATGACCAGGGGTTAGGTTACTGTCCGTTAACTCCATTAATTCTATCTGTTATTTTCCCCTCGAGCAGTTTAACCTTTGACATCATTCATGAACCCTAGGGAATTGTGAGGCATGAGATAATACCTAAGACCTTGTGCCCACAGGGAAGTGGTGCTTGGATTGTATTGGCCAAAGTTGAATTCACCTCCACTTTTTCGGATTACAGATACCATCAAAGAATGATGTCATCCGATCATTTTTGTATCCCGAGTATGGATCCAGTCGAAAACCATAGGATCCGATTGGTTCTTACAGACTGAATGGTCAGACTCCATTGGATCCCAACTGTCTGACCCTCAGATCCAAAAATCCAGTCCTTGCATCCAGAAATCTCAGCATGGATCCCCAAAATATGATTGAGGATCCAAAATCCCAGTTTAGTCAGATAGAGCACGGATTTGGAGATGGATAGCAGGGCTGTCGGAGCACACTCTGAGACTAAAAACCACAATCTGAGCACTGCTAGTAAAGGGTTAGATTAACAAAGGTAACACAGCTCTATGGGATTTGGGGTGATAGGTAACTGGGGGGAGATATGGGCATGCAATAATTTGTATGCCCAAGACAGGCTACACCTCAGCAAGGAGGGTGTAGCAGTCCTGAAGAGGAAATTCGAGGACTTTCTGGTGCTTAACGTTGATTTAAACTAATGGGGGGAGGGCATTACATATCAAACAGTCGGAGGCTTAGGTCAGTGGTGGACCTTTGCCTTCCCCACATTTTTTTTTTTAATTTGTTTGTTTATACAACCTACCTCCTCGGCTGGGGTGTTCCTATGATTCACCCAAGTCCAGTCCACTGGCGGCTCCTGCATCGGGCGCTGTGCCCAAGCCACTGCCTCCTTCCTTCTCCCTCTCTCAGGCCACGTCGTGGACCCCCTTTGCGGAAGGCCAAGGGGTCGGGGCCAGAGGGAGCTTCCGGAGTGTCTGGTGCAGTGCCGCAGGCAGACCCTTATTAGCTCTGGAGGATTCAGCCCTTTTTTATACCCCGATTTCCACCCCCCCCCACGGTATGGGCGTACAGTTACACTGCGGCATGTGCTCCCGCATGTTGGACGTCTGCTCATGCCGACCCCACCATTGCACCATGAGTTGTGCTACCCCCTAGCCACCACCAGGAGCCACACCTTTGTGGGAATCCCTCCCCACCCTCCCCGGAGGAGCAGTCTCTGGGATGCTCAATCTGGTGACCCAAGTCCACTCCCAAACCTGGGTCACAAGTGTAGCGTCCAGCGCCTCAACCCTCAGTGCCACCGGGCTGGCTTTGCCTCCCCCCAATGGTAGTAAAGGGCACTGGGAGGCTATTACAGGTGGAAAGTACAAGGAAAAGGTTAGGGATGAAGGGGATCTAGCAAAAGGTTGGGTAGTTGTCTGCATGAATGCAAGAAGCCTTGGCACCAAGTTGCCAGAGCTCCAGGCACTTTTGGCAGAGGGAGAGTGTAGATATTGCCGCCATCATGGAAACGTGGGCAAATCATAATGGAGACTAGAACTTAAACATACTGGGCATTAGGTTGTATAGGAGGGACAGATAAACTGTCAAGGGAAGAGGGGTTGCTGTTTACATAAGGAAGGGGATAGAGTGTAGTAGAAAGAAAAGTGGCGAGGGGAATACGGAAACCTTGTGGGTCAGTTTAAGAAAGGCAAGGAACAAGAGGGTCAGGCTGGGAGTGGTGTATAGGCCACCCGCCCAGTCGGAGGAGAGGAAAAGGGAGCTGGTAGGGGTTATACAGCTGAACTGTAGAAGGGGTAGCACAGTGGTGGTTGGAGATTTCAACCTACCCAGGGTAGATTGCGTAACCATGATGTCAGCTAGCAGAAGGGAACAAGTCATTCTGGATGCGCTCCAGAATGCGTTCCTGACTTAACTGGTAAGGGAGCCAGCAAGAGATGGTAATATCTTAGACCTGATCTTGTCAGATGGTGGTCAGGTACAAGAGGTGAGGGTGGAGGATCCCAAAACAGGGAGTGATCATAGTACGGTATGGTTCTCCCTTTAGCTGGGCAGAGAGGAAATAAGTACCACCACCAAGGTAATTTACTTTATTAAGGCCAACTTCAGTAAGATGGCTGCAGTACTGAGAAGGCATGTTGCCACCATAAGTCCAGATATGGACACACCACAGAAATGGGACATCATAAAGCTAGGGTTGGTGGAGGCCACAAACTCCTGCACTGAGTGGAGGAGTAAGAAGGCTAGGACCAATAAACCAAGCTGGTTGACCGGGGAAGTACAGACAAAAATGAGATAAAAGGCTGGCCTCTACAAAGTATAAGAGGACCTGCAAAGTAGCAGATAAGGAGGATTTCATCAGGAGCTCCAGGGAGGTGATCGGGGTTGTAAGGGCAGCCAAGGCTATGAAGGAACTGCAACTTGCTCATGGGATCAGAGAGGGGGAAGGGGTTCTTCAAATACATTAGGGAGAGGAGGAACTGCAGGGATCAGATCTCTCGGATTAAGATGGAAGGAGGGTGGCTGGTTAAGAGGGCTGAACAGGCAGAGGTATTTTTACAAGGGAGTGGGAGTACCTAGCCCACAGGGGCAGGATGGGGTAGGGCACAAAGGGGGAGCTAAGATGGTAGATGAGGGGATCACTGTGCAGAGGGTGCTAAGGGGCCTAAGGTCTCTGTGGACAGATGGGTGCTAAGGGGCCTAAGGTCTCTGTGGACAGATAAAGGACCAGGACCTGATGGGATTCACCCGAGGGTTCTGAAGGAACTCACGGATGTCCTAGTGGCACCTCTGACTGATGTATTCAACACATACCTTCTCACTGGTTGTGTGCCCCTGGACTGGAGGACAGCACATGTGGTGCCCATCCACAAAAGTGGCTCTTGGGTCAAGCCAGGGAATTACAGGCTGGTCAGCTTCACCTCAATTGTGGGGAAATTAATGGAGACCATACTAAAGGAAAGGATAGTGGCATTTTTGGAGGAGCCTAGTCTCCTTGATGAGCATCAGTATGGGTTCATCCAGAGAAGGTCTTGTCAGACCAGTCTCGTGGTCTTTTACAACTAGTTGACTAGGGCTCTGGATGAAGGCAAGGCCATTGATGTCCTGTATTTGGACTTCAGCAAGGCCTTCAGCTCTGTGCCACATGGGAGGCTAATAAGTAAGCTAAAGGGCCTGAGGGCGGGGGATGAGGTAGTCAGATGGACTTGTTTAATAGTGGTGTGGTGTGTGGTATCCATAGTGGAAGCTGAATATTCATTTAACTTTTCTACAGGCATTGTGAGCAGCTTTCTGGAAGATTCTGTCCTTCTCAGCCAGGATTAATTGACAGCTAATTGGGGCTTAAATACCAGGGCTTCTCACATAGCAGTACTGCAATAGCAGTTGGGGCCTGGCAGAGGTTGTCTGAACCTTCTTTGCTGAGCAGTTGAGGAAAGGATTTAGTTGCTGGATAAGCTTTAAATTCTTTTTCAGTCTGTGGACTTTAGGGCAGTAGTGCTGACTTGTTTAATACAGTGGGTGTGAGTGTGTGTGACCTTCCTCCGGAGGAGGTTGCAGTGCTTGGAGGTGCAGTGAGGGGCAGACACAGGGCTGATACACTCTCGTGAGAGTTGGGTGTGGGCCCTAATCCCACCCTCCCTCACACCTCCTTCCCCAGAGCACAGCTCATTTATAGGGGAACACCTGCCCTGCAATTGGAGGAAGGGGCTTCAGGTGCAGCTGATGTAGTTCTATCCAATAATGCAGCCACATGGCAGGGAAAAAGCATAGGTAAGTCTCAAATAGGAGTACAGCATGAATTGCTGATTAGTGTGATAGGTGGATATTGTGGGGGACCTTCAACTGGAATATGTCAGGTAAAATTTCTGTTAGAGGCCGGGCTAGGATTAGTTAATTCTTCTTGCTGTAGAGATAGTTAGGTGGAGAGGCTGTATAGGTAGTGTGGACCATGGGTAGGATTGTTGGGTGCAATGGTTGTGGGGCAGCAATGCAGATGAATAAACTGTGGAGGCTGGGAGGGTGCCCAATATGCCATAGGCTAAGGAGGCTCGAGGAAGAGGCTCAGTGGCTTGGCAGGGAGCTGGGGAGGTTGATGGATGAGGGAAGGATTGTGTCGGTAGGAGGGCTGACATCTGAGAGTATTGTGGGGGCACCACAGAGAAGGAACAGTGGGTCAAGGGAGGGGGCAAACTAGACAGGAAGCCAGCTGATGAAGGGTGGACTCTAGTAGGACTTAGAAAAAGAGGAGCAGCAGGAGGGAGGAGAAAACACATAGTAAGGCAAAGGGATTAGGGAACATGTTTACTTTACTAGCAGTACATGGGAAAGAGGATGCAGGAGGTGACTGCACAAGGGATAGCATAAAGAAGAGGGATTGAGGGGCATTACTAGTGGAGAGACTGAGCATGGTGTGGCGGGAGAGGGATAATACTCGAAGAGGTGAGGAGGGAGAGGGAGATTGGCAGTCAAACAGGAGGAGGGGAAGGGGTCTTAATTGGGAGGGATGGGGGAAGACACTGGGACACATGGTAAAAAAACAGTCTTGAGTGGCTCCAAAAATGAGAATCTGGGTGGGGTGGGGTGGCGACAGGTACAAGGAAAGAAGAGGGGGGTGTACTGGTGTTGGGGAACTCCATACTCAAGGAGATCAGATGGGGCAGCAAGGGGGAGAGGCACAGTCGGATATGGGTGGAGTCCATACCAGGATTAAAAGCAGACATGGCAAGACGGGCAGTCCTAAGGTGCGTAAAGAGGGGTAGGAGGAAACCATACATTATGGTACATATGGGGACAAATGACCTAGCGGGGGAAACAGTGGAGGTAACAAGGGAGAGGACTGAGGAAGTGGGAAGGTTGTGCAAGAAGACTGGGGAGTCTGTGGCCTTCTCCGAAGTGCTCCCAGTACCTTGCGCAAGCACAGTGGGAAAGGAGAGGATTAGAGAGTTGAACACATGGTTGGTAGAATGGTGTCGAACTAAGGGGTATGAGGTTGTGGGCAGCTGGGGCAATACCTGGGATAATAACAATCTGTTTGCAAGGGATAGGCTGCACCTGAGTGGGGAGGGGAAGGAGGTATTAAACCAAAGACTGGGGAAGTACATTGCATCAAGGGTGGATTTAAACTAGATAGGGGGTGGCAAGTGGACAGTAGATAAGCAGGGATCCGATAGAGTGGAGTCACAGCCTACCTCCCAGGCTAGCATGGAAGGACTCGGGACAGCCAAAAAATGAGGGAATAGAAGGGAGGAGATAGAGGCTAGGGAAGGGGGCATTATGAAGGGTGGTCTCATTGAATGCAAGAAGCCTAGGAAACAAATCCACTGAGCTACAGGCACTCTTAGCAGTGTGGAGGGTGGATATTGCAGCTGTCACAGAAACGTGGGCAACTGAGCAACAGGACTGGGATCTTGCAATCCCAGGATACAAATTATACAGGAAGGACCATGGGGGGGTGAGGTGGGAGTCTATGTGGGGGATGGGATCAAATGCACAAGGGACGAGGGAGAAGAAAGGAGAACAGAGGCAATCTGTCTGCAGCTCCTAGACTCAAGGGGTAGGAAATTGAGGTTTGGGGTGGTATACAGGCCAGCATCCCAGTCTGAGGAGCTTGACAGGGAGTTAGCGGGACAAATCAAAAAGGTATGTAGAAAAGGGAAGGTGGTCATCGTGGTGGATTTCAACTTGCCAGGGGTTGACTGAAGCATTCCGGTCACCTCCAGTGCTAGGGAACTAGTGCTCCTGGACATGATCCAGGAGGGTCTCCTGACACAGTTGGTTATTGTACCTACTAGGCTAAAGAACACCTTAGATCTGGTATTGTTGAATGGGGAGTCAGTGAAGGAAATTAAGGTAGAGGACCCACTAGCCGACAGCGATCACCAAACGGTGTGGTTTAATATCACTATGTGTGGGAGCCTGAGAAATCAGTTACCCGGGTGGTAAACTTCAGGGGGGCGGACTTTGGGTGGATGCAGGAAGTACTGAAAGGGAAACTGGAGGGCATAAGGCAGGAGACTGACATGGAGCAGAAATGGGATATTATTAAGCGGGGGGTTACAGAGGCAACAGAAGCCTGCACCAAGGCACAGAGTAAGAGGAGCAGAGCAAGAAAACCATGCTGGTTGAACAGCGAGGTTGTGGAGGTGGTGAGGGCAAAACGAGTGGTGCATCAGAGGTTTAAGAGGACAGGGAAGGAAGTGGACAGGGAGGAATATGCAAGATGGTCCAGGGAGGTGACCAGAAAAGTGAGCGAAGCCAAGGCCCAGAGGGAGCTAAGATTAGCACAGGAAATTAATGGGGAGGAGAAAGAATTTTTCAGGTACATCAGGGAGAAAAGGAAGTGCAAGGAGGCAATAGTGAGGATAAAAAGGGGTGGGGAGTGGACGGAAAAGGGGGAGGAGCAGGCAGAAGCACTGAATGAATACTTTTGCTCAGTGTTCACGGAAGGAAAGGGGGGACTGCTACCAGCATGGGCTGGGAGGGGGGAGCCAGGGGGAGAGGAGGCGACAGATGGAAGAATTGAGGCAGGTAGAGTCCTAGAGGGACTGAGGGAACTGAAGGTAGACAAGGCACCAGGGCTGGATGGTATCCACCCCAGAGTGCAGAGGGAGATGGTGGAGGTGTTTGCAAAGCCGCTGGTGGATCTGTACAGCACCTCACTGGAGTCAGGATGTGTGCCACTGGACTGGAGGATGGCACATGTAGCACCATTACATGAGCGGGGCAAGGGATGAACCGGGTAATTATTGTCCAGCAAGTCTCACCTCCATAGTGTGCAAACTCATGGAAATTATACTAAAGGAAAGACTGGTGTCATACCTGGAGGACAATGGCCTCCAGGATGTGAGGCAGCATGGGTTTGTTTCAGGGAAGTCTTGTCAAACCAACCTCATACAATATTAAGCTTGAGTGACAGGTGAGCTGGATAAGGGTCATGCGGTGGATGTTCTTTACTTGGACTTCAGCAAGGCCTTCAATTCGGTGCTTCATGGGTGGCTTGGGAGGAAGCTAACTGGTGTAGGGGTAGGAGCAAAATGATGAACTGTATTACAAGCTGACTGAGTGGCAGGCTGCAACGGGTGGTGGTGAGAGGGAAGCTCTCAACTACAAGGCCGGTGACGAGTGGGGTGCCGCAGGGCTCTGTGTTGGGGCCAGTATTGATTGGGCTCTTCATATCAGACATTGCACACGGGGTGGTGAGCAAGGTAAGTTTGTTCACTGACACCAAAATCGGAGCAGTGGTGGATGGAGAGGAGGGGTGGAAGCAGCTGCTGGGGGACCTACACAAGCTAGAGAAGTGGTCAGAGAGGTGGCAGCTGGGGTTCAATGCAAAGAAGTGTACGGTTATGCACTTTGGGGTGAAGAACCCGATGAGAGAATACTGGCTGGGGGAGGGTTACGCTGGGGATCACTGAGGAGGAGAAGGACCTATGGGTAGTGATAACAGGGACCATGAACAACACTTCCCAGTGCAGGAGAGTGGCTACAAAAGCGAACAAAATGCTGGGATGCATAGTGAGGGGGTTTTCATCCAAGTGAAGAGATGTGATCTTGCCCCTCTACAGGTCGCTGGTAAGGCCACACTTAGAGTATTGTGTGCAGTTTTGGAGGCCATACCTGAAGTGTGATATCAGTCTACTGGAGAGGGTGCAGAGGAGTGCAACAAAGATGATATGTGGAATGGAGGGGAGAGACTATGAGAGCAGGCTGGGAGACCTGAATATGTACACCCTGGAGGACAGAAGGGACCGGGGGGACATGATAGAGACATTCAAGTATCTGAGGGGAATCGATAAGGATGGGGCAGATTGGGTCCTTAAGTTAAGGAGGGCGAGGGTCACCAGGGGGCACAGGCTAAGAATAGAAGGGGGAAGATTTAGGAAGGAAATGAGGAGACACTCTTTCATAGAGAGGTTGGTAGCAAAATGGAACACCCTACCAGAATGGGTGGTATCATGTAAATCTGTGAACAGTTTCAAAAGGGCATGGGACAGGGAACAGGGGAGAGTGAGAGTGGGGGAGGTGGGGGGGTGGCAGTGGGATAACAAAGGGGAGGGGTGTGGCAGCTGCAAATTAGGGGTATTGGCTGCACACTCAAGCAGACTTGGATAGACTGGGTGGTCTGTTTCTGCTGGCACATTCATATGTTCATATGGATTGGGAGCTGACTGGAAAACAGACAGTAGAGGGTGGTGGTAAGGGAGGGAACCATCATCACTATAGGCAGTCATCAGTGGGGTCCCACCAGGGATCAGTGCTGGGACCAGTGCTGTTTGATATCTATGTAGCGGACATGGCAGTTGGGATCTGGAGTCAAATAAGCTTGTTTGCAGATGACACCAAACTGGGAGCATTGGTTGACAGGGAGAAGGGGTTCTGCAGAAATACCAGAAGCCTTGGAGATTTGGTCATTTACCCTTTCAACTGGGTTTCTTTTTTTTTTGTTAGTTTCTTTTACTTGCCTAACTCCTCGGCTGGGGTATTCATGTTGGTTCCCCAATCCGGTCTGCTAGCGTCTCCTTCACCGGGCGCCAAGCCTGAGCATTCAACTTCCTTTCCATCTCCCTCTCTATAGGCCACATTGCCTCGGCGTGGAAGACCAAGGGGTCAGGGCCAGAGGGAGCTCCTGGAGCATCCAGTTCAGTACCGCGGCAGACCATCACAAGCGCCGGAGGATTTGGCTAGGATTTTTCCCCATTAATTTCACTCCCAAGGGCGCAAGCATGCAGGGACGCCAAGGACATTGTGGTACACGCTCCTGCGTATCTCACGTCCACCTACGCCACCCCTTCCAGTAATCCATGAGTGGCTCTAATCCCTAGCCACCGCCAGGAGCCAGCACCACCATGGATATCCCTCCCCGGAGGAGGAGAGCAGTCCCTGGGACCGTCAGTCTTCCGACCCCTGGTGACCCGAATCCACATCCAAACCTGGGTCACCGGTGTGGCGCGAGGTGTGGTGTGTCCAGCGCCTCAACCCTCAATGCCACTGGGCCGGCATGGCAACTGGGTTTCAATGCAAAGAAGTGCAGGGTTATGCATTTCGAAAACAGGAATCCTGGATACAGTTACCAGCGGGAGGGAGTGCAGTTATTGGTATACAGAGAAGAAAAAAATCTGGGCATGCTGGTCACAGGCCATATGAATCACTCTGCACATTGTAGGAAAGCAGCAGTGAAGGCCAGTAAGATGCCGGAGTGCACAGCAAGGGGAATCTCCTCGAGGGAGGAGGTGATCTGCCACTGTACGGGGCACTGGTGAGACCAAACTTGGGAGTACTGTGTGCAGTTCTGGCACCCATTCCTAAAAAATGACATCTGACTAGTAGAAGGGGTACAGAGAAGGGCAACCAAGATGCTAGGTGGAATGAAGGACAAGCCCTATGAAGAGAGGTTACGGACGCTCAATATGTACTTCCTGGAGGACAGAAGAGACAGGGGAGATATGATTGAGACCTTCAGATATTTGAAGGGCATGAATAGGGTTAACCGCAAGGGCCTGTTTACATTCCAAAAGGAAGGGATTACTAGAGGGCATAGTCCAAAACTTGATGGGGGGGAGGTTCAGACGAGAGATGAGGAGACACTTTCTCACAGAGAGGGTGGTGAAGGCGTGGAATGCTCTGCCTGAGTGACTGGTCTCTCATACATCAGTAGGGGGTTTAAGAGGGGGTGGGGCAGTCGAGGACACAATCAGAATGGGGAAGGGGGAGGTTGGGAGAACCTCAGATGGTGATAATGGAGAGGAAGGGGTGGAGGGGTTTGGGGGAGGGCAGCATCAGGTCAAAACCCTGAGAACTGCACACTCAAGCAGACTTGATGGAACGTAAGGCCAGTATCTGCTGTTTTCATCATATATATGTATGTATGTTCATATGTTTGTATGTAACCCTGGGAGTGCAGTAATGCTATTAGTAAACTAAAATGTTTCCATTTCATTCAGATAAATGTTTTATAGTGTATGATTAGGCATGATTGTGTATGGATTCCCAGACACTCAAAAATCCTTGTTGCGTGTGGGCAGAAGTTGTTGTGTACAGTTCAAAGGTTGGGAAAAGTTGTTGTGCACAGTTCAGAGGTCACAAGGTCATGAAAAGTTGTGCACATTGCAAAGATGACAAAACGTTGTGCCAGGTTCAGAGGTTGTGAAAAGTTGTTGTGTAAGCATTAATCCACGACAAAGGTGGCATCTAATTGGGAGTTAATGCATGGTTGGGGCCGTTGTGGCTTGAGGCCACAGGCCGAGTGCCTACAGTGACCAACCATGCATTAACTCCCCATTAGATGCCACCTTCGGAGTCGATTAATGTGCTTGTAACATGGTCTGCAGATGGCTTTCAATATCAGAGATGTGTTTCTATTCTTGTGATAGCATAAACAATGCCACGATTGAACTTACTCACTTCTATTTACTGTTACTTTCAAAACTGCTAGCAAACTTCTCTTACATACATATGTCTTTTTTTTTTCTTTCGCACACTAGTACATTGATCTGTTTAACGATTGGTACACAATTTCAAGTATTTCTGACGGCTTTTCATTACCTATTCTTCTTAGGAGGACCGCGTTGTTGTTGTATTACTGCTTTTCATTCTAGCTCTCGCTCATTTGCATACAGCTATGCCGGTTTACTCAGCGTGCTTGTCATTGTTTACCTCGCTCAACTCTGTTTACGCTGGTCGCTCCACTACACTGGTCACATTTCCCCACTGTGTGCTCTGTGTTCCCAGTCTACTGCTGCTCCTGCATAATTGAACTTTGCCGTGCCATTCACCGTGAGGATCTACACATTTACTGCGCTTCTGCTTCCTCGCTCTGTGTTCTGCTGCATTGCATGCCGTGCCCCTGAGTCGTTGTACCGCGGGTTCCTCGTATCTGTGTGTCTGACTTGGTGTCCCTTCTCTGATTATTTTTCAATTTCTCCTCTCAGAGACCTTGTTCCTCATTGTCCTATCCCGCTCTCCTCCCCGGCTACTAGTGCTTCTCTCCATTTCTACCTTCCTATAGTTCGCTATACCTATTTTATCAGCTGCGTCTCTCTCTTACATTTGTCCTACTCCTCGTCTACTCTACTGTGCTTGCTGTTCCACAACTTGCTCAACTCTCTTCTTGACCTTTTGATTTTTAGTACACTCCTCCTTTTTGTCTCCTGGCTGCTGCTTGTATTTCACAAGCAACACGGCATGATCGTCTCATACTGCCGTGTTGCTCTTGTACCACCTGATGCTGTTCCACCTATCCTCTTCGTTTCCTAGAGTCCCTGTGTTTTTGCCATGTTACAAGTATAGTTGTCTCCTTTTTTAGTTCCTGGAATGACATCCTAGTAATTTTTTATCTTTGTTATAGTTAATGATTTCCAGCATTGAAAGGTAGGCAGATGGGAGGGACGCAGACAGGTCCTACTTACAATATGAACAGAAACTTTCACTTGTGACCTTTACAAAAAATAAAAAAAAAGACTTGTGTCTCCATCTTGAGGTTGAGATGATATCGTGGACTACTTGAGTTTTTTCTGTTGAGGTACATATTTCTCAACCCCCCTTGATGGAAACACATATAGAAATACTGCATGGGCAACCACACACAGCGAGCCTGTGTTTCCATCGAGAGTCCATGCTCTTATTTCAGCTCCTCGATGGAAACAGTCCAGTGCTCCCAGATTGATCTGGCATTTTTCCTATCACTCCAGGGCAATTTTCTTGTGTTTTCCTGTAGATGACATTATTTCCTATGGAAGTTGAATTGCTTTGTTTTGCTGTATAACCAATGCAAGTCTATGGGAAGAATTTCCCTGAAAATGTCTCCAAACACCTGTAAAATACAGGTGTCCCTGTAGATCTGGGAGGCTTGACACACATGATAAATTTTGTATTCTTCATTTTTTAATTTTTTTATAGCATACGGCTCAGAATGAATAGATTCTTTAAAGGAAAATTGACCAAATTAGGGGGCTCCCACCCCTGAAAGGCTTACCCTCTGGTTTAGATTTATCCAGTAAAAGTGGTGTTTACTCACGCCACAACTGAGTTTATTTTATTTTTGAAAAGTCCCCAACTTGGAAGTATGATGGATGCTGGGGGCCTCCATTAACTGTAATGGTGTGGCGCTGTACCACTCGCTTCAGTACGGTTTTTGAAAAGATCATGGATGAAATTACTTCTACTTTCAGTTTTTCATTTTTGAGTGAAGCTCAACTGTGTAAAATGTGTGGGGGGAGGTGGGGGGAGACGGTGTGAGCAGGGACAGTGTTTAAACGCAGCGGAACCTGATTTGGAACTTGCAAAATGTTCTTTAGAACATGTACAACAGGGTTTTTGAAAGGAACAATTTCGATAAGGAGCAAGCATTAACCATATACAATAAGGATTTTGACTGTATGGAAATCCATGCACAGCAAGGGGTAGCCACACACTATAGCCTGTGTTGTATGTTTGGCTATTTAGAGTACGTTCTTTTTTTTTTTTTTATCCCCCAATCTACTGTCATCACCCTGGTCAAGGCGAGCTTGGCTTCCATCTGCTCTTGCCCCCACCACCATCTACCACCTTCCTGGGCTTACCTGTCTGGTCCGGTACCCTAACAGATTCCCCCACAATGGCAGGGTCAGGAGGGGGATGGCCGTCCTTCCCTGAAGTCATAATCCAATGTGGCTAGCTGATACTCTGGTGAGATGGCACATGGAGGCTCAGTGTGGAGGGCGTTATTGACGCTAACTTCTCTGTAGTTTTCCATGCTTCTCTTCTCCCTGCTCTAGCTGTGGAGACGTGCATGCAACCTGGAACCATAACTCCCCCTCCCCTGACCTACGTCTGCCACTTGGGCATCAGTACTACCATGAGACCTCTACGTGGTGGCAGCCAGGAGCTGAGATGGTGAGCCATCTCTTCCTGGGATGGGAGAGCTGCCAGGTGGCTAGTCGATCCCCTCCCAGCCCTACTCCTCTGCTGACCCCAGGCATCCCGAACTCGTTCCAGAACTTGGGTCACCGGAGTGGTGAGAGGCAAGGCACACAGCACCTAAGCCCTCTGCCCCAGCAGGCCGGCTTTATAATTGATATTCTAATTGTTCTTTTGTGCATGATGGTTTCCAGCTGTTAACCTAAGCCTTTCAGAACACTGTCAACCAATTAGAATGTTCTGTTGTTTTTTGATGTCTTCTGGGATACTTAGTCCTCTTCCTGCTGGTCTGATTCAGTGTCCTGGGGTATCAGGCCAGTCAGGGTTCACCTATTCTGTATTTTTTTTTTTTTATTTACCATTTTTCTTCCTCTTGTCCAAGACTGCCCACCTTGAAGCCTGTGTTCAGAGTTTGTAAGTTAGCCCTAGAATCCTACACTGTACCTGGCTGGGGCACTGAGTGCACCGCAGCGGTTTGGCTCTCTGCATCAGGGGAGGTAGTGATGTAGTCTGCCTGGCATTGATGTACACTACCACCTTTTTGCCATCCAAGGAGTGGCAATGATGCAACTGGGGGATTCAGCCCGGCATCGTGGGGAGTATCAAGAAACAGTAGGTAGTGAGGTGAAACATAGAAACAGAAAATTGTTAGCAGAAGAGGATCACTAGGCCCACCCAGTCTGCCCAAGGGTTCCCTGTCTGTTGCACCTTCGAGACCCAAACTGGACCCTCTCTGTTTCTGTAATGTACCCCTGTGTCTATTTTATTTAGCTTTTGTTGACCAGGTAAGTACACTAGACAAGACAATCGCCTATTTTCAGGTATGACCCGGGAGAGTACAGGAATTACAGATTTAAATACATAGGACAACATGATACACATATAAACAGCTTACAAGTCATGTGCGGACAACATGATATAGATTAACACAGCTTACAAGTCATGTAAGGCATAGTTTTGTACAATTTGTACACAACAGAATAACTTTGTACACAACAGAATATCACGTGTAGCAACTAAGAGCAGTACAAAAGGTACAAGCTGAGATGCAGCAATACTATGTACAACTTAATGGCCCCAGGAAGTCGAGACTTTGTCCAGGGGAGAGGAGTGCTGTGAAGGGTCAGGATAGATCATGGGGGTTTGGGGCAACCACAGGCCGAAGAGAGTTTGAGGTGGTTCCATAGGGAGGAACGAAGACACACCTGTGAGTTGGAGGAGCGGACCTGGGCAGGGAATGCGTTCCACAGTCTAGGAGCACACGCAGCAAAATCTCTACCCCCCATTTGAGTCCAGGTAGCAGGTATCTTAAGGATAGCAGGACCCTGAGACCTGAGGGACTAGGATGAGGAGGCAGCTGGCACAAGGAATTTCACCAGCCCCGGAGGGGAGCCAGTGCCAAGGACCTTTCCCGTGATGCACCCTAGGACAGAGTCTAATAACCACTATATAGGAGCTTCCAGACCCACTAAGGGGATCCCACCTGTGGACACTAGGTAGGGACCTCTGCTTACAATGCAAGGATCACTGGCCTAGTATGGGTACCAGGACAGACTCAACCAGTCATTGACTATAAAATGTGAGTAATACAGAACAAGGAAATTACCAAGCAGTACAGTAGACAATGTGAATCATGCTGGCAGTCAGTCAATAGAATAGACAGTGCTCCCTTGAGAAATATGTGTTCATGCAAGTAACAGACGGTATAACAGGGTGCTTTAAGATAAGTATAACAGGTATGCTCATAGATTGGGATGGCAGCAGAGTTCCCGCCTATTGCCAGATCCGATTGGTCCTGGTAAGCGGGAGGGCATGGCTACCAGGCATTTACAGGAAGGAGGGAACGGGGTGGGCCAAAAATCAAGTTCAGTTGCAGCCGCTTCTTGCGCTGCTGCTGCCCAGCCCCTATGTTCTGTTCCCAAAGAAAAGAAAAAATTTCTGTTTTCATCGGGGGAGGTCCGCCTGGGTTTTCAGATCGCTGGCACCTCAACCCCGAGGTGCTCTATCTTCCGACGGTGTACGAGGAGTCCCTGGTAAAAGCCGCCCGCTCCCCCCTGGTGAGATATGTCTGGCACAAAGTCTGATGTTGGGCCAGCCTTTAAACCAGGCTGCCCCTAAGTTCTGTTCCCAAAGAAAAGAAAAAAATTATATTTTCATCATGGGAGGTCCACCCGGCTTTTCAGATCACCAGCGCCTCAACCCCAAGGTGCTCTATTTTCCGACTGTGCAGGGGGAGTCTCTGGTAAGAGCCACCCACTCCCCTCTGGCGAGATTTGTCAGTCTGTGTCAATTTCCCATATCCACCGAGGTTGAAGTCCAAGTCCCCCGTGGAGAAATGCAGGACCCAGTTTCTTTGCTGCAAACCAGCTCCTCGCAGTGATTTCCTTAGCTCAGGATGCTCCTTGCTCCCACTTTTAGTCCTTCTATTGGTCTGGCTGGCTATTTTTAAAGCCTACCACCTTGGCACCTCTCTCCCTGCTTGGCCTGAACCTACACCACTGTCTGCGGTTGGCCGGCCGGCCCTGCTTCAGTCACCGGACTGCCACCTGTGCCACTTGCTAGCTCAGCTCCAAACAGCTCAGCTCTCTTTCCTCTGATCACCAGCCTCGACCCTGCTGCTGATTGCAGCCACAGCTCTCCACTCTCCTTTCTCTGGTCACCGACAGCGACCTGCTCCCCCGCTGCTGACACAGCTACAAACACAGGAATGCACAGTCCAGTTTCTTTCTGTGCCACCTGGGCTATTGGTACAACTTATGACGGAGGTAACCCTGGGTCACAGCTAGGCAGGGATTGACAAGAGGCTTTTATCCCATGCATGCTTGAAGCCTTCCACCATTGTAGCCTGCACTGCTTCGACTGGCAGTCGATTCCATGCTCCTGCCACCCTTCATGTAATGAATTATTCCCTCACATACTTCCTGAAGTTTCCCCCTCCAGTTTCATTGCATGCCCCCTAGACCTGGAGCTTGTCCTCTTTTGGAATAGGCTCTCTCCCTGCACTCTAGTCACCCCTGTGACATACTTGAAGGTCTTGATCATGTCACCCTTCACCCACCTGTCCTCCAGAGTGTATACATATTGAGGTCCTGTAGTCTCTCCTCATAGGGCTTCTCTTGCAATCCCTGTACCATCTTGGTTGCCCTTCTCTGGACCATCTCCATCCTGTGTATGCCTTTTCTGAGGTGCAGGGTGAGGGTGGTGGAAGGTGCTGTCAGGGAGCATCAGGACTCTGGAGATTGCAGCTAGCAGGGTGAGGTTTGGGAGGCATCTCTGGGACATAGGCGATGGCAGGCATTCTCAATGTATCATAGAATCATACAAGCTTGACGGCAGAAAAGGACCATCCGGCCCATCTAATCTGCCTTTTTTTTTCCCCACACCGCCCCCTTCTCAGCCAGCCCCTGCCCTCCCTCCCAATACTCAACCCCTAAAGCTTGTCCCATGCCTTCTCCAATTCTTCCACCGATTTAGCCCCACCACTCTGTCTGGTAGTCTGTTCCAGGGTTCCACCACCCTTTCCATGAAGAAACACCCTCTCACATTGCACCGTATCTTTTCCCTTGCAGTCTGAGGCTGTGCCCTCTAATTTTGACCTCCTCCTTCCTCTTAAGTAAACCTTCATCTCCCACTTTGAGCCCTTTACATATTTGAAAGTTTCAATCATGTCTCCCCTTTCCCTCCTTGTTTCCAGCGTGTACAGATCCAGCTCCTTACACCTCTGCTTTTTTGACTTTCCCTGCATACCCTGCACCATCTTGGTTGCCCTTCTTTGAACCCTCTCCAACGTATCTATATCCTTGCGGAGATGTGGCCTCTAGAACTGAACCCCATATTCCAGATGTAGCCTCACCATGGCTTTGTAAAAGGGCATTATTACCTCCCTCCTCCTGCTAGTAATGCACCTGCCTGTGCATGCCAACATTCCATTGGCCTTTCCCACTGCCCTGCTACATTGGGTTCCTACCTTTTTTTTCCCCCCCCCCGCCCCTGTGCTCGCTGGTCCCCACTCCTTCAGGCCCCTACATGTCCCCTCCCGCCTCCACTGTCCCTTACCCAGCCCTCTTCTGGACCTCGTATCGCAGCCCGATCCCGAGATATCGGCGTATCCCTTCACCGGGTCCCCTCCTTGAGGGGAAGACACGGGGGAGATGACAACACATACTTCTAGGGCCTGGGATGCTGCCGGGAACAGGAGGCCATGGGAAGGCACTGGAGGCACTCCAGGAACAGAGGGGCGTCATCCAACGGCCAGCAAGCGATTTTCCTGATTTCCTTGTAGTGCGTGGCGTCCGGACGTCAAGGCGAGAGCCGACGTCTGCGACACACCTCCCAGCAATGACCCGATGTGTTGTCCTACCCTGGTCTCCACCAGCGGTCACCCGACACCAGGTGCAGTCCTCCTCCCTCCCTCCCTGAAGACAACGAGCAGTCGTGGGACGCTCAAGCTGTCTCCCCCGGCGGTACTCCAGCATCCAGGTCGTTCCCGAACCTGGAGCGCTGGCGTGGCAAGCAGAAATCCAACTGCTGCGGCGGTGGGCCGACCTGGGTTCCTACCTTAAGGTTCGAGGAGACTATGATCCCCAGATCCTTCTCATCTTCTGTTACTTTGATTTCCTCCCCACCTTGGGTGTACCCTGCTGTTCTGTTCCTACTCCCAAAGTGCATCACAGTGCACTTCTTGGAGTTGAATTTCAGCTGCCACATCCCAGACCATTTTTCAAGCGTCTTTAACTCCTCCCTCATGTCCTCCACCCTCCCCCGGGGTGTCCACCCTATTGCATATTTTCATATCATCAGCAAATAGGCTCATCCTCCCCCTCAAACCCTCAGCAGTATCACTTATGTAAATGTTAAAGAGAAGCGGACCCAAAACTGACCCCGTGGCACTCCACTCTTCACCCTTGCCGTCCCGGAGTGCATCCCGTTTAGCACCACCCTCTGAATTCTTCCATCTTTTTTTGCTTTTTCCGTTTGCTGAGTACAGTAAAATCTTAAAAATCCAGGGGCAGCATGAGCCTTATGCCAGGGCAACAAACACAAACAGAGCCGGAGTAAAATAATTAAGCTGCCTTTTCCATTCTTGTGTCGGGGGATTACACAGCAGCAAGAAGTAGTCAAGTCAATCTGTGAGCACAGTGAGTGAGAGTGGGATGGGGTCTGCATGCTGTGAGTCGGACCGTATGCAGTTTGTTCCTTTGGACCTCTGTAAGGCTACCTACCTTGATATTGTATAGAGGCTTATCACAATGTGTGGTAAACATTGTAACAAAAATCCAGCGAACTTCTGTCTGGTAGTGTGTGTTAGATAAAATGTTGTGACTTTGTTAGGATCATTGGCTTACTACATATTGCAGGTTGGGGGCAATGTTTGTGTGGCAGGGCACAACATCTTCATGTTTATATGGAGGGGCAACAGTTCCATCAACTCTAGAGTACAAGTACAAAATTTCTGGCTACACCCCTGCTCTGGGAGGAGCATTAAAAGGCCCTTTTACACAGAGTGCTCACTCACAGCACTGCGGTTTCCAACCGCTCGCTGTGCTCCATCTGTGATGCTGCATTTTGGTTATACACACAGCAGCCCTGCAGCGGTCTCGGGGCTCTTCTGGCATTTTTGCTAACTTTTCAGCTGGCCAAGAGCCTGAGACTTGGTTGTGAGGCTGCATCAGTGTGAGCGCTGCGCTGTGATAATTCAGCAGCAGGATGTGGCGCAAAACAGAAACCTGCTACAACGAATCCAGGAAAGCGAGGTGTGCCAGGACAGCAAACGCTACCCTTGGATGTGGTGCAGCTCAGCTTTACACTGCAAGCAAGGCAACATTCTAGTTGCTGTCAGATTGTGTAAAAGTTTCTAATCTGTAGTTGGGGTGGCTTGGGAGAGTCTCTGAAAGCATCAACTAACTGCAGTCCATGGGAGGGGGATGGGGCAGTGGGGCAGGCATCACTGTGATCATCAGGAAATGGCAGCCAGTGCAGTCGGGCAGGTGGTATCACTGGGAGCATCAAGAAACTGCAGCTGGGGGGAGATATCGCTCTGAGAATCAGGAGACTGCAATCAGTTGTGTGGGGATCATGTCACTGGGAGCCCGAGGAAAATGCAGTCAGTTGGGGTGGGGGTGGAAAGAGGGCATTGCTGGGAATATCAGGAAACTGCATCTGGGGGGGCATCGATGGGTGCATCACTAAACTGCAGCTGGGGGGCATTGCTGGAAGCATCAGGAAATTGCAGCCAGTAGGGCATGGGGCATTGCTGGGTGCATCAGGAAACTGCAGCCGGTTGGGGATGGGGCATCACTGGGTGCATCACTAAACTACAGCTGGGGGGGATCGCTGGGTGCATCAGGAAACTGCCGCCAGTCTGGGACATTGTCAGAAGCATCGGGAAACTGCAGCCAGTGGGGGATGGGGCATTGCCAGAAGCATTAGGAAACTGCAGCCAGTGGGGGATGGGGCATTGCCAGAAGCATCAGGAAACTGCAGCCAGTGGGGGATGGGGCATTGCTGGAAGCATCTGGAAACTACAGCCAGTGGGGGATGGGGCATTGCTGGAAGCATCTGGAAACTACAGCCAGTGCGGGATGGGGCATTGCTGGAAGCATCTGGAAACTGCATCTTGTGGGGGGGTGGGACATTGCTGGTTGCATCA